>OX387970.1:2407500-4807500 GCA_947578425.1 Eugnorisma glareosa
ACTAGTTATAGAGGACGAGCTAATAAACTAAGTTAAGAAGAAATTCTCCCAGACTACGTGTTAACCAGAGGACTTACTCCATCCGTCATGCGAATAGTAATTCAATTAGGCAAGTAGTCTTATCGAGTTTTGTTAAGGTTGGTGCAGACGGGAGATAAATCGGCAAATAAAGTTTAGTGTCCATCACACGGATGGTAAACATCACATGACTTCTAGTATCTCTCACATCTTCTATTGGCACAGTTTCCATTCAAAGTTCCGATGGTCTAATAATATTTATTTATTGGTTCACCAACAATTGTTAACACTAGTTTTATGCTAAAAGTAACAGACAAAAATGTAAATGCAATAGTGCAACAATCACTTACTCGTATAGGTAAACTCCGCATGCATAAAGAAGTTGTACAATTTATAACATTAATCTAGTTTTAAATGTAGTTTTAAATGATTAACTTAACTAAAAGTCTAAATAAATGGTCTAAATAATTAATTTAAATAACAACGTATAACTATTTCACAAGATGCTTAAAAATATTGGCTTTCAATTTGTCCAAACTTTCAACAAATTTAAAACGGAATTTAGATTTAAAAGGTATTAGACCATCGGACACCATCAAATATTTTTTTATTCCTTTCCAACTCTCCCGGTGTTTTGCCTTCTCTGGCCAATCAGCCAGGAACGAGTCCAAATCGTCACGCCACCAGCGTTTCTTGAGTCCTGCCTCCATGACGACGACCGTCTTCAAGCACCCACTGTGTGACGATTCTGACATAACTGTCCTGACCTATCCTGGAAATGTGACATCAAATAATACGGTCGATTTTTTTCATCCCTGGTTTACTTCAAAATCATACAATCAACCCTTATAATAAGCCAAGGCTATGGTGTTTCCATGTTTTTTAAATAGAAACAATTTATTACAGACAAACGTACCTACTGCGTTATTGAGTGAACCACTTTAGTACTAAATTCAATAGAATGTATGTCTTAGACCTTAGTTTGAATGTTGATATATGATATATAAGACAATAATATATGTATGAGTCTGTTTGTTATTCAAGTAAACGCCCCTGGCCGTTTCAGAAACATGACAAATTCGTAGTCTACGACACACCGTATCTATATCTTATTCTAGAAAAAGGACTAAGCCTCTTGGCATAGTGGTTTATCAAATTGTTTGTTCTTCAAGAAATAATCAAGTTTTTGTGGCAGTTATTACAAAAAAAAACACTTGACTTAAACATTTGACTGAAAACAGTTAAACATTTGACTTGGTTGTTTTACTTTTCCACTTTGAAAATACACCTGCATGTACAGTTTTTTTTTTTTTTTATTGTGTGGCCTCCTTGGGAATTTATCCTGTATTGTGGGTGCGTTCACAAACATTTAAACTCACATACAACCCGCAACACGCAACGCAGCAGTCAATCGCTCAGCCACTGCGCCAACCGTGCCATCAAACTGTAAACTGTATTGTACATGTTTCGACGATTTTAAATGGCATAATAATCCGGTATATTATTATGACGAACAAAAACTTAAGTTTAGCCGGCTAATCTTACGTTTATATTCACACCCATCTTTAGCTGTGACTTAGACACATAAAATCCTAGAATGGCCGCAGAAATTAATTACAAATAACAATGAGTAATTGTGATCCTTATATAGAAAAACATAATAGAATAATTATATTAGGGCCTACAAACATAATGTATTGAAAGGACCTATAAGATAGTTAGTTTATTTTTTTTAAACATAACACATATACTAATCGCTTTCAATTTTTTTTTAATTAACTTTTTGCGACAAAAGAAATTACTCAATTAGTAGGCTATCGTTGTATGTTAAGTTTTATTTACATCGTTAAATTTTAATCTAAAAGTCGAGGATTAAATAATGAATATACAAGTGCAGTGCAAGAATACAATAAAAACGAAGAGATTATGTTAGAGAAGAAATTTGTCTAAACATAGATTAGTCTCTTCCAGTAGTTATCTTCTACGAAAAAGATTATTATATTTTATGGCTAAAATAAAAATATTGGAATGATTTACAGAAAATACAAATCAATATAAAAAATGTACTTCACTTACCTACCTCCCTCAATGTCTTAAAATTACTATCGCTTAGAGATCTATCCACGCATAAAAATAAACATATTGTATGTTTATTTTTATATGAGATTTTTCATGTAAAAATAACTCCCAAGGCGAATCTTTTAAACGAAATAAATATCTTTGATTGTGATAAAAAGAAAAAGAAAAGATAACATTCAGTATTCAAATCCTAAGCGTATCATGAAAGGCTTTCATGTCGAGAGCATAAACAAAGGTGATTCAAAGGGTTTGCGACTCAAGTCAGAAGATTTTGTAGGAAACATGGTAAAAGTAGAAGAATTGTACCTAGTGTGTGTAAAAAGACCCTTAACGAAGTCGAAAGGCACTTGTTGTCACCGTAATTGTAACACTTTTTTTTTGTTTTGTACCATACCTGGGTACCTTCTAGTTACGGAAATTTTGGAGGTCAAAGTTTCAACTTTTTCATAAGTTTTTTTTAATACAAGTTTTATTGTTAAAACTTTACTTTAAATACCTCCATTACTCCGGTACTATTAAAATTTAATGCATCTATCAGGGGGCCTAAAATGTAAGCTTTATCAAAATCATATTACGAATCACGTTAAAAATGTAAAATTTTTAAAATGGTCTTTATGGTTATGACTACAAAGTATGTATGTACGAGTATGTAGTAGTAAAGTCTTACGACGACAGGCCGTGTCGACGGCGCGTTCGTGTTCTACGCGCGCCTCAAAGAGTGCAAACGGGAAGGGGTCCGAAAGGACCGATGCCTGCCAGGGTTGCGGGACTGTTCGAAAGAGATACCGCGGCCCTGGAACACAAAGGGCAAAGGAAGGAACATGGATGGGTTTTAATCAGTAAAAGTCTGACACTCCCTCCTGCTCAACCCAGAGCGGGAGGGGTTATTTGATGATACCCAATCCGAAAAAAAAAGCACAATGTTTTGAGCGACTTTCATTGAGTCCTACCGTAAACCATGATTTTTCATCCCAAAACAAAAGTCGTTTCCTAGCAAAAAGTGCGTAAAGTTACTTAGTTTATTGTACATAATGCTTTGTTGACGGCTATGTGAATCTGTTTACACCTTGTATATTAATATATTCCGGGGATGAATCAAACTCAAACCATTTATTTCAATTAGACCATTCACTACAGGTACTTTTGAAATGTCGAAAACAATAAGATCAAGCTATAGACACAAGGCATAATATTGTTAAAGTACTGTAGTATAAAAATCTACGCTTTGGAATGAGTCCAAAGCGTAGATTTTTATAGAGAAGAATGGGCAAGAAATTTCAAGGACCATCTTTTAAATCAAAATATTGTTACAAAATCTTGGAAACATCATTCATTGAAATTAAATAGTGAGAACGATATTGAAAGAAGTCTTTAATAGTAAATTAACTTATGTAATGAATTACTTTGCCCGTGTACACGAGCGGAAGGATGGGACGTAATAATAAACAGATTTTCAGAAAAAATCTTCAAAATATGTCTTTTATTTTTAATTGGCGAGGAAAAACAGAACGACTGGCAGGATGTTAGGAACTAATCACATACTTTAAAAAAAGCCAATTTAGTAAAAAGCCAAAAATTGAGTGTTAAACGTTTAGGAGCCAAACTGTTTAGCTAATAGTCACGTATCACACTCGATATTTGAGCAATTGTTACTGTATTGCACTTGTAATTGGCCATATTTTGTTTAAACTATTACTCACTGTCATTAACACTAGATAGGGGGTATTTACCATGTTTACTGTGTGACAGTGGTAGCGGTACTGAGTGAAAAAAACGAAGAAGAAAGAGAGTAGACCGATTTGTCTGCTCATAAACACCCACCCGCAATAACTTCAGTTTATCCGTGACCATGGTACTTGCAACAGCACCGAAATATCGGGAACTCAAAACCTACAGTAAACATAGTAAATATATAATGTTAGTGACCATGACCGTTTCAAAACTTATATTACTCACTGTCTGTTTAACTGTAAGTTTTCCTAAAAATTAAATAAATATATTTAATAACCTTCTTGCGAATACATTTTTATGTGCTTATCTTGATTTTATGTTCTGTGTCGTTTATGTGGTAGTAAAAATTCTGTTTTATTTTTCCCAAAAACGTTAACCACACAAAAATTCAAAAAATCTTCCCCCGTTCTGATCTCTTCACTTGTGCCCCCCGTGACATAAGTGCGTAGTAATGGAACTTTGTTTGTCTGCAGACGACATTCGCCAAGTCGCACGACCATTATGCCATTAAACGAGTAAGGGATGACGATTTATTTAATAACCCCTCATTGTACACTCGACTTTTACTTGTTAAATGTTATAAATTGGAAGAAGGAGAACATTTGGTTCCAGAAGTTTAATTGTTCTATTTCTTGTGGAATATTTTTAAGAGTATTGCAGCTATTTCTTTCGTTATTTCGTGAAATGCGATTTAGAAACATACTGTTGTCTTCTGAGGACCTAGCACAAGCGCGCACGTAAATACGCCGATTTTTTTAATTAAAATTACTAGTTTCACGTATAATATTGTCATAATTTTAAGAATTTATAAATATCAATTGATGAAAGTGATCGTGCTTGTTGCTAACAATTTAACTAAAATGCTATACGATAACAGGGGATCATAGGAGAGATTTTCGGAACAGAACCAAATGGAATTCTTTGGAGGAGGCCTTCACCTGCGGAGGGGTTCTTGCGGATTAGAAAAACAAAACCTTTTTAATACTTATATTAGTAGAAAATAGTGTATTAAGTAGAATAGCATCATGTAAACCATTTAAAATTGTAAGAAATTTAAGGCTTTTTTATTTTATTTATTTATTACTCGTCATCTCAGAAGTCACCTCATTTCTAGTCATAAGACCTAAAATTTTCTCTCTTATCACCTTCTTACAACAACTGGTCCTACCTACCAAAACAAAGCAACACAGGCAGTCAGCCACTTAATAGTTGAACGTCAAGTAATATGTAGGTTGACTAGACATGAACTGTCAGTGTAAGTTGGCTAACTCCTATAACTAACTCCTGCGCGACCTGGGATCTTAACGGGGCTATTACAATATGAATCGTGTAATGGGTCACGGATTATTGAAGATGGAATGTTGACAAGCCTTTAAATATTTGTTGGATAATTTGTGACGAAAATCATCTTCGAATTTCTCGTGGTATCTTTAATCTTTTTAGATACAGAATTGGTCTACAGATGATACTAGGTACTGCGAGGTAGACCATAGGAAAGCTGGGAGATGGGGTAGAGTGGCCAGAGAATGAAAAAAATGTAGGTTAGAGGAGGCCTTTGGAAAATGTATGCACAACATATAAACAAACGCCAAATTTCACATTACGATTACACATTACGTTTGTCTGATTAAAAAAAAATGATATAGTTGAAAGATGAAAGATTTATTAAAGTTTTATAGGTGGAAGTTACTGCTTAGCACTAGGCGGTTTACGGATAAACGTACTAAATAAAAACAATAACGTTGGCACACCAGTGGAAATTGGGAAATGTATTAATAGATTTTTCGTAATAAAACCAATTTCCAAAAGAACATTGGTCAACCTTACATTAAGACTCCATTGTTACTATACTCCGTGGTTCCGGTGTTGTTATGCTTTCTGTAACTGCTTTGTAAGTCAAAGGAGACAATGTCGTGGAAGTTGAAAACTGTTGTGACAGGAGCCAGCGAGCTAGTGAACTGTTAAATGTTAAATGTGGTGAAGTTAGAAATATAAGACATGAAGGCAGACTGGCATTCTTAGTACAATAGTAGTGACTTAAAAGAGAAATATTTAGTTTGAATTAATAATTTGTGCTGGGTTTTCATAAAGGAATATTATAAGGCTGTGTCTCCTGTTTAAAAGTGTGATAGTTGGTAAGTGAAATAAAAAAAATGCATTGTCAGTCGAAAAATGATGAGACCCTAGATAAAATGAAAATCTGTCAGTTGTGCTAATTGTAGATTGACATTAGCTTCCAAAATGCTTATCGTAGAAATCGCTGAAACAGGCGTAAAGTAGCCGAAAGCGATTACCACTGGTCTGCCTTCTAATATGAGGAAGGTATCGTATTAGTGATGTTTCCTTGTATAATTTACACAAGACATTTTTAAAACAGTTGACGTAGTAAATTCCGGTTAGGAACGTCCTTAACCTTGCAGAAGACATGCATCCGCGGCAACGGCATACCCATACCTGCTTTAAGAAATACGGATGTAGTTAAGGCACTTGACTCTTCACTTTTCCTCAAGCATTATAATGCTGTAAGCGTAAGCTACTACCAAGTCCTTGATCCTCCGGTCTAGAGGGCCAAGAAAATTATAAATCGCTTTAATTTTTTTTTCTATTTATTACAGATTTACAGCACTTTACAATGGGATTCACAAATTTTATCATGTCTCATACATTCTTGAGTACCCATCATCGATAACTACGAGAGAATACCACTTTTCTAGACTGGTCAAAATTGGCAAATCAATACATGTGTTGCCTGGGACATGGACCATGTTTTTATGTTTTAAGATCTCAAATGCAACATAGCAGAGTAGATAGTGTTATTTAAACACGCACGAACTCCGTCTCTTCCCTGAAATACTTACTTTCTGGTCTAAGTTACGAGAATTTGAAGGATATCTTATTTATTTAGGAATCTTATTTTGTGTGCTTAAGAAAACCATTTTTGCGTCATAAAAGGTATAATTTACTTGTTACGGTAACAAATTAAATCTTACGGACAAGGACTACGCAAGATAGTATTTTTACCGGAACTAAGAACCACTACTTACAGCACCTATCACTGTCAGCCAATAGCTTCCTCTATTCAGTCCATGATTTTGTGGTAGTTCTTGGCAATGTCCTCTCTAAGCATTTATCGTGTACCGTGATCACGTTTCGCTGTTTCAATACACACATGTAGTATTCTATGGGCCCACCCTCATCGTCCAGTACATTCCTTGTCACACCTTCCAGTTTTTGGTACACTTAAACTATGGCCGTAATTTCATACGAGCCTAAAACCTTTGCTTGCTCTTATGACCAGCCTTATTATATGCCTTAAGGATTCTGAACAGTCGGCTTGCCGTATCGTTGGTCCTTAATCACGCCACTGTCCTAAACCATGATCTAGGCTAGAACATACGATAATTTCTATCCCGATTGCACAAACGGTAACCCATCAAGCTGTACATTTCCATCATAACATGGTCTCGCTTTGCACAGATTTACCGTTTAATGAGAGATACCCATAAACTGATTATTAGACCTTCATTCTTCGTTCATCATCCTCCCGTCGTAGCCGCAGGCAAATGTTAGTGGCAAAATAAAAGTAAAAAAGTAACCTACCGCTTATACCTCACACCTCCAATATTTAGGAGCACGTGTAAACAGAATTAACGGAGTTTGTGCCGTGTGTGGGTCCTCGAGCAACAATTGAATTACGTTGAGCACCCCGACTAATTACGTCTTCGTCCTCATCGGTTTAGATAATACGCTGCGAGTACCAGGACTTCAGGAGGAGAGAGGAGTGGCGTTCAAGGATTTTTGGTCAAGTGTCGGCTTATTGTGTGGTGTGTGTTATTAAGAGGGCACGGCCTTATTGTTTTGTGGAGATGGTAGTTGGGCTTAATTATGCTGAATTGTGGGCAGATTTTTGGTACAGGTATTCAAAATTGCGGGCCTGTGGACGGTGAGCTATGGGCTAGCTCGCCGTCCGTCCGTCTTATGATGACAGGCCGTGTCGACAGCGCGTTCGTGTTCCACGCGCGCCTCAAAGAGAGTCAGCAAACAGGAAGGGGTCCGTAAGGACCGATGCCTGCCAGGGTTGCGGGACTGTTCGAAAGAGATACCGCGGCCCTGGAACACAAAGGGCAAAGGAAGGCACATGGATGGGTTTTAGTCAGTAAACGTCTGACACTCCCTCCTGCTCAGCCCAGAGCGGGAGGGGTTATTTGATGATTTCCCATCGGTAAAAAAAAAAAGGTATTCAAAATTGGTGAAAATGCCAGAAAAACCAAGATACTTATGGCTTAGGTTTAGGCTTAGCAATCACCAGATATAATGAAATATAACGCCCAAAAATCGTAAGTACTTACCAGAATTTAATCCCCATTTTAATATGAAATGATCACCAATAAACGTAAAGTCTGCGAACCTAAAAAAGGCAAGTACCTTCAGAATAATCGCTGAGCTACCCAAAAAGGCCACGCATGAACCAAATATGTACTCGCACTTTATTTAAAAAATTCATCCAAATTTGATTCACAATTTTCTCCTAATAAAGTAAATTAATATACAAAAATCATTGTTTACCCAAAAAATATAAATGAAGTTCTAAAGGTTCACCCATACTACCGTACAATGTTTACTAAAGGCTGAGCTTCTTAGAGCTTTCAATAAAATAACGGCCACAAAAACAAAACTTTAGTTTATAAACAACATGTTTTATTTCTACATACAAACAAACTTAAAACTTAATAAGGCAGTCCTTAGTGTAATTTTAAAATTTTAATGAAGAGTGGATCTTCAAAAAACATAAATTTAATCTTAGTGATAAATGAGTCTTCAAACAACCAACATTAAAACAGTCATTTGTATGGTCATAATTATTTAGAAATATTAATGAAGAATCAGTCTTTAAAATATACTTGGTTATATGCATACATTTTATGGCAAACGTAGTGATATATTTGGGTAGTAATGACACAAAACTTTGCTAGTTAAAATTTGGTGCACGCGTGGCCTTTTTGGGTTTAGTTTATTAGTGCAGGCATGACTTAAATAGCCGGAAAGATTTTGGTACAGGTTTCATTTATTTGTATGTATTTTTTTTTTTTTGATGGGGCTATGTAGGGTAACTTTTTTTTTTTTTGGTGGTCATTCAATTTCATCCCGATACTTATTTGAAAATTCATAGAAATCTTAAATACAATGACAGAAATCGCGCAGCCTAGACCTTAATCTAGAAGCATTTTGCTCCAGATTTTTGTACTAAGTAAAGATTTTTTAAGTTCACCTCCTAAACTTCAATAAAGTACGGAAGTTTATCATTTTTACTTGTGTGAAAAACAAAAGAATCTTAACTTTAGTCACACCCGCTAAATAACTTTTATGCACCAACATTTTCATACATAATGACACAACTCATCATCACAGCAGACCAACGTTTCACAGGGGCCTCCCAATAGACCTCTTTAAAGCACAATTAAAATTTAACTTCCCAAAATATACCTTCTCATGGAAATGCGAAATTCCTAAAAACTGGCACAAATAAATAATACTATGCAGGAAAAGTTACCATCCCGTTGGCAATAAAAAAACGCGAAGTAAAATATGAATTATGAACACCGTGTGTATTCTGAAATGCAGTGAAAACGGCACCCACACGACTAATGTTTCCCAGTTAATGTGAAAGCATTAAAGTTTCTACTAAATATTGTAGTAACTCTACCGTTACTGTTTAACTCAAGTTGGTGTAGACGTGGGAGAAAAATTGGAATATATTTGCTGGTAATGCTGCAGGCTCACTGACCACAAGGTGTTGACCTATTTTGAGTAAAAAAAAATTCTGGTTTCTAATGTCCCTTTGCTAGGTAATAGTTTTCGCCGCACAATCCCTCACAATCCCTTTGTCGTCACGCCAGAGTTTTGACCTCCCTCGGCGTCGACGCCCGTCTTCTGGCACCCAATGCGTGACGACTCTGACCCATCAGTCCTGATGCATTCTACAGACATGGCCCACCCAATTCCTCTTCAACCTCAGCAGTCTTTTGCTCACATCACTCCCTGCCATACATCATCATCATCATCAGCATTCTCCTGTCCTTATCCCAACTTATTTGTGGTCGGCGCAGCATGTCTTCTTCTTCCATACTTCTCTATTACTCGTCATCTCAGTAGTCACTTCCTTTCTAGCCATATCATCCTTCACACAGTCCATCCATCGTTTCTTTGGTCTTCCTCTACTCTTATAGCCATCTACATTCATACTCAACATTTTCCTCAATACATTCTCCTCATTCCTCCGCATCACATGTCCATACCATGATAACCGATTACTACACAATTTTTCAGTCACCGGCGCCACTCCCTGCCATACATAATATTATATTGTTAAATAAACTTGTCTTACATTGATATAAAATTTTCTTGTCTGTTACAATAATACTTTTAAATATATATATATATATATCTTCTATCAATCTGTTATGTACTTTTGGGAGACGTGCTTACTTACCTATAACCAACAGAAAGCCTACCAGCCTATCTATTCTTACTTGTTAGGCTCAATCTATAGTTTATTAATATTTTGGTTAGTAATAAGTACTTAATAAACGGCATCAAGAAAGGGTTTTTGAAAATTCCTCACTTAAATTTTAATTACACTTCCATACTTTTCCACCTCTAGTTGAAATTTTGTATCAAGTTGGTCATCTTAACCGATTAGAAATCCATAGGGAAATCCCGAAATCCATAGGGAAATCCCACACAGCTTGTCTTTCTGCTAAATAATTCATAATACTTACCTAATCCGTAAAACAACTTACTTAAGAATTTCGAAACAATAACTCAAAACAAACAGATTTACATAATAAATTAATAGCTTCCATCTTTAGTTTATAAACAGACAAAAGCTATAGAAACTCCTTAACTTACGACAATAAACTAAACGATTTTATTTAAAACTATACATGTTTATCGTCTGCTTCCATTTCTGTGGCTCTTTATTGAATAGCAGAAGCTCTACAAACTACAGTTTAGTTAGAAAATAAAAACAAATATAAGTGGACTAAAGAGTCTTATTCCATATTTAAGTTAACGCACTAAAGTTTTTATTTGTATCTGTGTTTTTTTTTTTCTTCAAATTATGCGAATACTCTAAGATAAGATGCGTTCAATTCTCGGAGAGGATCGGTTTACGTTTGGATATTTCATGGCAACAAATAGGTAAGGTACCAATGTTAACATTATTCTTTCTTTAAAAACATAACTTTGGCCCACATTAGGAATATCTCCTGTATAGTGGGTGCGTTTACAAACATTTAAACTCACACACTCAAACAGCCGGACCCGGAACAACAATGTGCAGGTCATACAAATATTCATTCCGTGTTGGGAACGAACCCGCGACACGCAGCGCAGCAGTCAAGTGCTCAGCCACTGGGCCAACCGTGCCGTCAATTTTGAAAGGGTATTCTGTTTTGGAAAGTACCTACTACATTACATCATAAGCTAATGATCATCTGGAGATCTGGAGCATTCGTCTGTACAGTACAATTCAGATTCACTTGTTTGTGAACGAAATCGAAACTTGAATTGTTACGAGTACGCACGGCGGCCAATTAAGCTATACAAAACCAAATTAAGCTGATCTCTCATAGTATGGCAAGCTCATACAAAGCAAAGTCAAGTTATACTAGTTATGTACAGATTGATGTCCCGCCGTGTGTACATTAAAGGCGAATGCTCCCGGTGAGGATCCCGCATTTATAAATACTACTAATTTATAATACTACTCAGTCCCGGGCAATTGCATTTTTCTTTAATTTTAATTGCAATGGGTAGAAGCATTTCAGTCACGAGAAATATGAAAAGTACGTACCGAAGCTCCCCTATATTTAACTTTAAGTAAATTTAAACTAAAAGCAACAACAATTAAAACAACAAACACTACCACTGAGAATTACTTTCGTGCTATTTATCGTCCCTCATTTCTGTTTCCACCACAACAAAGGTATCATCAAACGAATCAAACACTCAAAGCCACTTAAAATATTCCCCAGAGAACAACCAACATTGAATATTTATAACAAAGCGAGTATTTAACAGACCACAACAGCCAGAACATAATATTTTCTATAATTCTACTGAAATATTTCAATAACCCCAAGGAAAGGGGGAAATATGCGAGCCCCAAAAGTTTCGCAAAACTTTCCAACAAATCCTCGGAATACTTATACAGGAATATTTTAAGGGATTAATAATGAATTTGAAAATTGAATTTTTATTACATCGTTTGTGTTTTTTAGGGTTCCTTACCTCAATCGGCAAAACGGAACCCTTAGTGGATCACTTTGTTGTCCGTCTGTCTGTCAGTCAAGACCCTTTTTCTCAAGAATGCGTGACGGTATCAAGCTGAAATTAATACCAAATACTCGAGTCTGCTACTTCTTGGTACAATAAGAAATTCAAACTTGTAAGTCAACGCGATCAAAAGATATGACTGTTTATGTCGCATATTATGCAATTTCACAAGGAAATCAAAACCTATAGGGTACTTCCCTTTGACCTAGAATCATGAAATTTGGCAAAAAGCAAGGCCTTACAGCACAAATAAAGGAAAAAATCCAGAAAATAAAAATAAAAGTTGAAAATTAAAGGGTGTCTGTCCCCATACATACATAGTTGACGCCAATTAAGTTTTTTTAGATAATGGTACGGAGTCCGACTCGCACTTTACCGGTTTTTTTAATTGTATTTAGCTCCTTAAATGGGCCACGAGACTTACTTTTATTTTGCCATTCAGCAGCATCTTAAGACACAACTTCGGTATGCTTTGAAAACTGCAACAGGTGGCAATATCACTGGAGGCGTTTTCATAGAGTTACATGAACCAGTCATGTCATTATGTCACTCATCGTCCATCTAACCTTTTTCCATCTATGTTAGGGTCGGCTTCCAGTCTAACCAGATGCCACTGAATACCAGTATTTTGGAGCGACTGCCTATCTCACCTCCGCAACCCAGTTAGTACTGGGTAATACGATACCCCTTGGTTAGACTGGTTGTCAGACTTTCGGGCCACTGATTTCTTGTAACGACTGACAAAGATCTACAAATGACAACCAACCTTGTGGAACCAGTCGTGTCACTGCTGTCTCAGAATTAAACCTTGATTTACCAATCGGTAGGTATATTCTTTTAATATTTCGTTATGATCTTGGAAAAAGTCAGATATTTTTAGAAATTGTTTAGTAACAGAATGTTCAGATGGTCGGATTCGCTTTTCCACAGGTTCAAACTAGGATAAAAAAAAACACCCACGTAATAAAAAGAACAGGAAATATTTTGGGGGACAGGTTTTACTATTATAGAATATGACATAACATAACACCACGCCTTTAAAATCCCCGAAGGGTTAGACAGAGGTTAAGGTACCTAGATAATAGTACACCCACATTTCACCAATTCTCATATAATAAGGGTGACCTAATGCCATCAACCGGGCACAAATCCAGACTCCTTGGCTGCAATTGAAAAGTTCCTGATGCAATAACCCAATAACAATTTGCCCGACTCAGGAATCGAACCCAGGACCTCATGCTCAGCAGCCACGATTACGACCACTAAACCAACGAGGCATTATAGAATTTTAGTAATAGCCTAAATGTGGTTCATTACATACCATATCTTCCGTGTTCCGCGTCTCGATTCGACCCACCACAAATCTGCCGTGAAACGCAACCTCAACCTATTATCTTCATAATTGTTCAGTTAATTTACTGATGCACTATGAGTATACCTACCTACTTCGATACCTACGTCATGTAATCAAGATTGTAATCGTGTTCATTTCCGTTTGGAACATTCCCTATTAACAATGAGAATGGGTACTGTGATTGACTAACGTAAATGTGATGTAGGAGATGTGCATGGCCTACATAATTATGTACTGCGGTAGGAGAACTGTTTAAGTTTGGGATACTCTTCTAGAGTCATTATCGGTGGCCCAGTGGTGGCGGCCCCCGCTTACGAGCAGTAAGTCGTGGGTTCGAACCCAGGCACGCGCCTTACTTGGTGTAATTTTTATTTCTTCACCACTGCTCTCAAAACGGTGAAGCAAAACATCCTGAGAAAACCGGCATGTCCTAGAACCAAAAATTCGAATACATTTTGTGACATCTACCTGAGTACCAACCCACACTGAGAACGCGTGGTGGATTATAGCCCCTCTCATACAGAGGAGGTCGTGTGTCAGTGTGTCCCAGCAGTGGGAACATTATAGGTTGATTATGATGATTATCTTTACTTAATTGTTAGTTCACTGAACCTCTGAGGAAGTCTGGAACTTCACCACCATCATCAATGCACTGCCTCTTCAATCTTCAAGTTGGCATCGAAAAATGATACTTAGCCAGCAGCCTCTACCGTTTGAATCTATTTAAAATCATCATCGTCCAGCTCAAAGTCAGCTTCAGATCTTATTCTGATGAATATCATACCAACCATCTCACTTATCAGTTCTATTAACTCCCTTTTCTTTAAAAAGAGCTAATAATCCAGTTGCGGGTAATACGATACCCCTTGGTAAGACTGGTTGTCAGACATTCGGACCACTGACTACCTGTAACGACTGCAAAAGATCTACAAATGACAGTTGGAACCAACGGCTTAATGTGCTCTCTGAGGAGCAGAGGAAACTCGGTATGTAATAGGTGGTCAGCCATCCACGGACCAACCTAGGCAAGCACAGCTTAACCTAAAGATCGACCTGAGTGGGTGTTATTACTTAGCCTCGAGTTCTTAGATTAAAAATATTTAGTGTACCTTCCCATACTCAGCACCATTATGTTCCTTTCTTTCTATAGGTACAGGTTGTACGGAACAGCCCTCTACAAACTGTCAGGGTGCATTCAGCTCCTTATTTCGAATCATATTCTACCGGAATTTATCGTTTAATCATTTTTTCAGTTACCATTAATTTATTTCAATGTAAAATTTGGGACATTCTCTATACGCAGAACTCCTTATTAATACGGCTAAAATCAAAAAACCAATAATGGATGTTGAAATACTCTAGCGGACGACGCGTGAAATCAGCTGTTCACTTCAGCCTAGCCTAAAATAAATCAAATTTATTACATTCCTGAAATAATTTCTTGTACCGGTCATCTTAGTGTGATATACTTAACTCACCCCATCGGCCTGCGGAGGGCTGTCCCCCTTACACCCTGTATTTAATGAAGTCTAAATAAATCATAATTTAATTTCTAAAGGCGTTACCTAGAACTAGGTTTTAGAAGGATTTGCTACTAAGTATTAACAATTTGAAATATTCTATCAATTTCTGGAGTTTGGTATCTCAAAACTCCAAAGAAATAAATTTGAATAAAGAAATATTTTCCGAAATTATTTCTATCGAACGTAATCTTTGATGTAAACTTATAAGTTTATAACTGCCTAAGAAAAATATTTTCAGAAAGTTATTTTGAATATTCTTTTTAAGTAAAATTACTTACTTTTAATAACTAGTTGGTTTGGTGCGTAGCATTATGATTTTCTTACGGTGAAAGACACAATTTCACAATATTAAAATAGATGAATTGAATTAAAGTCTTTATAAGAGTTTTTGTCTCGTTGGTCTAGTAGTAAGCGCGACTGCTGAGCATGAGGTTCTGGGTTCGATTCCCGGGTCGGGCAAAGTGAGTAATTGAGGTTCTCAATCAGGAATTTCTCAGTAGCAGCTGCGGTGTCTGGATTTCTGCCCGGTTGATGGCAATAGGCTCACCCCATATTACATGGAAATTAAACATAACCGGCGAAATGTGGGTGTACTTTTAGTTACACCTCTGCCTAAACCTTGAGGGATAACGGCGTGATTATTTTATGTATAGGTATTTGTATCATCAGCGTGTAAAGAACCACAAAATATTATAAAACCTAGTAAGTTTGCCTTGTATGGGATAAATTCAAATTCAAAGGATATCGACGGTTGAAAGGCTAATTGGTCTAAGCGACATTTTTTGCGATATTGAGTTATATACATATTCGGAATCAGCAAATTTTTCTCCGTCGTTTGAGCCAGGTTTCAAATTTTTTTGACTACTTTTTGGCGCTTTGGACCCACAGCAAAACAGGCCTCATTTCTAAGCTCATTGATCTATACGACACAAAATTAGACAAATTTAAGGACTCGATGACTTAAGCTATTTTGATTTTTCGAACTTTTATAACGTGTGTCGATTAAGGCATTTGGCTTTTTCGCCATGGTTGTGGTTTTGTCGTTTGGCCTATTTTGCATTAAACCAAAACAATAAGCTATGTCGTTTGGCCCATTTTGCATGCAATGATGGGGGAGCCGGGATGCGGAGACCAGAGGGGAGAGGCTCTGGCAGGTGCCCTCGATGAACTGGGACTTCAGATCCTGAACCAGGGAACAGCACCTACCATACCTCCGATCAGAGGAGGACAGAGGTATTGCAGCTGTGTAGACATAACGACCTGTACAGAAGACATGCTTCGGAGTGTGGCAAATTGGAGACTATCCGGGGATGTCATACCCTCGGACCACAAGGCAATTCAGTTTGAATTAAAATTGGAAAAATCCAAAGGTACACAACAAGAACTACAAAAAAAAAAGATAAAACAGGTACAATTTTTTGAGAAACTTAACGAAGTCTGGGAACAACAAAACAAAACAGAGTTGGACAGGATGGCACAAATATGTATATACAGAATCAATAGAGAAGGCATGTGAAGGGACCATACCGACCGTTAAAAAAAGGAACCAGACAAGATTGTCTTGGTGGACCGAGGAACTGACACAAATGAAGGAGGAATTCAAGAGATGGAAGAGGAGAATCTCTAGTGCCACTCCGAGATACCGAGCATGGGTTTTGAGCTTATGTACCGCAGCTAAGGAGGAGTTAAGCAGAAGATGGAGAGCACGCTGATGTCGAGCTGGAAGGAGTTTTGCGGAAGGCAGGAACTTGAAACTTTGTGGGACAGTAGGGGTAATAAGCCACACTACCACTAGACAAGAAGACATGCCGCTAGTACAAGACAACAGCGTACTCAGCAGCGACGAGTCAGCCCGGATACTTGCAAAGACATTTTATCCTGAGGAAAAACACAGGGCGACAATGCGGACCACAATAGGATAAAAGAGTTGGCGAATAGAGTCAACGTAAACGAGAATGGTGAGACATTCGACCCTCTATTAATAACGGAGGAACGAAAGTTAAAATACAAAGAAAGCTCCTGGAATCGACGCACAGGCCAATTGGGCTACTGCCTGTACTGCATAAAATTCTGGAGAGAATGCTGGTACGCCGAATCAGATGACATATATCTCCATAGGCGAGCAGAAAACAGTACGGATTCGTCCCCTAGCGCAGCACCGAGGACTTCCTCTATGACCTGATAAATCACATTAGAGACAGACTGAAAGAAAAGAAGTTCGTCATCGTTGTCATATCATTGGACATAGAGGCAGCTTTCGATAACGCCAGCGATAAAATGCCGACTTATAGACACAAAATGACCTGTTAACTTGCGACGACGTCTCGTGGATCTACGGGGCAGGAGAAAAAGGGTACGGTACGCAGGAGTAAAGAACTTACAGGAAACAACCAAAGGCTGCGTACAAGGCTCTATAGGAAGGCCCACGTTTTGGAATCTGCCTTGGATCCCCTTCTTAAAGAGTTGGAAAAACGAGGAGATTACTGCCAAGCATTTGCGGATGATGTGGTACTGATATTTTCGGGTGAGACAGCGCTTCATGTACAGGAACAGGCAAATGCGGGTCTCCTGCATGTCCAGAGGTGGGGAGTCGGATATCAACTCACTTTTGCACCTCACAAAACCAAAGCCATGTTAAAGTACGACTCACCACTTCTGCACATAGGCGGGGAGGACATTGCCACAGTTGATGACAAGCTTATTTTTAACGCTCACGCCTCGAACGTCACGAGAAAAGCGTTAAATGTATACAAACAGCGGTCAAGAGCCACCAAAATCAGCTGGAGCCTGAAGCCCGAAATTATCAGGACCATATACACCGCAGTCGTGGAGCCGGTCATTATGTACGCAGCTAGTGCTTGGGCACCGGCCGCGAATACAGTAGGAATTAAAAAGCAGCTCAACACTGTCCAGCGGGGCTTTGCGCAGAAAATTATCAAGGCTTATAGGACAACGTCGTTGATCTCGGCCTTGTAACTCTCCGGACTTCTTCCACTGGATCTTAGGATTAGGGAAGCAGTCTCTTTTTATAAGAGAAAAGAGGATACTCCCGGAGAGTAACAGGTGCCGAGGGATCGACATACCAGTCCCTTATACAGAAATACCACATCCTGCCAGTCAAAGTGGTATATAGTTCAAGTACGTGATGAACGATGCAGGAATGGACCAGCAAGGACTCGCACGTTCGAAAATGTTCACTGACGGAAGTAAAATCCAAGGCAAAGTCGGTGCAGCGTTAAGCCTTTGGAAAAATGGAACAGAGATGAAAGCCCAAAAGTTTAAACTGGACCATTTCTGCACCTTTTATCAGGCCGGCTGGCTTTGAAACAACTTGCAGCCGTTTTCGAAGTCTACTGTGACTATAGATTGGCCCTGGAAAGACGTTTCCCTCCATGTTTCTAACTATTCTGGATTGAGGTGCATGCGAGGATAGGTAGGAGATAGGTAGTCTGATGCAGATGCCCATTTTGCTGTAATGGGCATTTGCATCAAACTACTTCACTCTGGTGCAACACCATCATGTTGCTTAGGGTTCATTGGGCATATTCAACCGTCAGTTGACTTGGCGCTAAATTCATTTTTCTCGTATTATTTTATACTAAGTCGATGCTTGAGGCAGTTTACTTTTAGCTATTTTATTTACGGAAGGCATTTAAACCATTTTGCCTTTCTGAAAAAATAACTAAATTTGATGCATTTTGGGATAACCGACATAAATTTAATACATAATTATCAACAGTAATAGCTTAAAAAACTTCGTTACTTAATTAGGAATAGACTGTATTAAATAAATAAACGTCTATTAAATAATTGTTTTTTTTATGATTTTTTTTCCAAAAAAAGAAACTTTAATCCATCCTCCTGCAAGTTTTACAAAATGTCGCATACATCAATTAGCCTTTCAACCGTCGAATTATGTGTCAATCTTGACTTTTTTTTAATTCTATTCTGTCAAACTGCTGGGCAATAGCTTTCTCGATTCCTTTCCAAGTCTCCCGGTGTTTTGTCTTCTCTGTCCAATTAGTCGGGAACGAGTCCAAATCGTCACGCCAGCGTTTGCTGGTCCTATCTCGGTGACGACGACCGTCTTCGGACACTCACTGTTTGTTGATTCTGGCCCATCTGTCCTGATTCATCCTGGAAATATGACCCGCCCTTAAGCGAACAGTTACCTAACCTTAACAGAGAAAAAACCTAGTAAAATTCTTTCTCATGATTCTTTCTTTGTACCAACACTAGGTTTCTCAGAAGCCAGCCTAGCGCGGACAGACGTTAGACAAATTAAATTAGCATCGAGACGCCTATACGAGTCAGTCGGTCCTCACACAAGGCGATGTCAGGGCTTGTTTCTCTGGAGCCAAAGGGGATCAGACATCTGCATTCAACAATTAGTGTGGAGGGTAATTGGAAATGAAGTGTGTAGGATGCAGGGAACGTGGTGTATAATCGTGTGAATAGTTTGATGATGGAAATAACGCAATTTTTTACAGCCACCAGGCTGTAAAAAATTGCGTTATTTCCATCCTCATAATATTTTCGTCTTATTTTGTGTTGTTAATTCATCCAGGTACTGCATAAATTAACAACACAAAATAAGTTTTTAAACGTAAGTAAACATTTTTCTAGTGTTAATGATAATGTGAGCGACCACGTGGTCGCTCACAATGGGCCTCATTCGAAGGCTTAAAGTCACCCAAAGGGCAATGGAGAGGGCTATGCTCGGAGTTTCCTTGCGTGATCGAATCAGAAATGAAGACATCCGCAAGAGGACCAAGGTTACCGACGTAGCCCGAAGAATTACCAAACTGAAGTGGGCATGGCACATTGCTCGCAGAACGGATGGCCGATGGGGCCGAAAAGTTCTGGAGTGGCGACTGCGAACCGGAAGACGTTGCGTTGGCTCCCACTAGGTGGACCGATAACCTGGTGAAGGTTGCGGGGATCCGCTGGATGCGAGTCGCACGGGACCGGTCAATGTGACGACACTTGGGGAGGCTTATGTCCAGCAGTGGACGTATTTCAGCTGAAATGATGATGATGATGATGAATGATTATGTTAGTGACCATGACAGGTCACTAACATTATCATTAACCCTAGAAACGTTACGGTACGTTATCCGTGATCATGGTGCTTGCAACAGCTCCGAAATATCGGGAACTGAAAATAAACAGTAAACATGGTAAATATACCGGTGATAACACAAAATAAGTTCATCTACTTACCAATGCTGATACTGCTTGTGCAATACTCACTTAAAATGCATTCTATTGAGACGGTAGGTATCTAGAAAAAATGTAGGTATACTTTATTCTTTTTACAATAAGGTTGCTTTCGGTTGCTGCCCTCAAAAGTAAAATAACTGTGAAAGGACCGTATACAGATTACAAAGGGTTTGCTTGTTAACTATGTCAAGTTATTTCAAACAAAAGGACTGCCTTTTGTTTATAACACTTTATAACACTTTCTTATAGCCTGTCTGTACAGGCTATAAGAAAGTGTTATAAACGTTTACATGAATTCCATAACATAACATCACGCCTATAAATACTTGAGGAGTTAGGCAGAGGTGTATCTAATAGTGCACCCACATTTCGCCAGTTATATTTAAGTTCCATGTAATAAGGGGCGAACCCATTGCCATCAACCAGGCACAAATCCAGACTCCGTAAATTCCAATAACACTATGCCCCACCTAGGCATCGAGCCCAGGAACCCAGGACCTCGTGATTAGCAGTCGCCCTTACGACCACTAGACCAACGCGGCAGTCAGACGAATTCCATCTTACTTATAAAATCATATTAATAGGAAACAGTATCAAATATTCCTCATAAAAATAACCAATTCATGAAACAATCCAATCCACAGATAAGCACTCCCATATTTTTGTATGTTTGTCAAAAACAAAACGTGGGGCCGCCATTTTGTGCGTGCCACGATAATGGATAAAAGTTTTAATTCAAATTTATAGTAGCAACAGCTCTGTATTATGGCCATTGAAGTAAAACAAATGGGTTATTTTATTACAGCACGCAGTTATTTTAATGTACGGCCGAATATCATCAGAGTTGTTGATGACATCGGGAACAATGTCACACAACTCGACATTGGTGTTAACCAATTTGTCATACTGGATAAATTATATAATATACATATATAAAATTCTCGTTTCACAATGTTAGTTACCTTATAGCTCCGAAACGGCTTGACCGATTTTTATGAAATTTTGTATGCATATTCAGTAGGTCTGAGAATCGGCTACTATCTATTTTTCATAGCCCTGGGATAATTTTTGACCAAAACGTGTTAATTAGCCACATTATATAATTCTTTATTTTTATTAAATAACAATTGTGGGCATTGCATTGAGTTGTTTTTATAGGCTGTAGCGAATAGATTGGCAATGTTATTGGAGTATGACCACTTAAACTGTGCAGTCCAAGGTGGGTGACGTTGATTGTCAAGAAAATTTGCATCAATATGTCAAACTTGGTATATATTTTAACATAACATCACGCCTTGTAATCCCCGAAGACTTAGGCAGAGGTGTACCTAACAAGTGCACCCACATATCGTACCAGGGGGCGAGCCTATTGCCATCAACCGGCACAAATCCAGACTCCATATCAAAATCAAAGCATTTATTTCAAGTAGGCCAGTTACAGGCACTTTTGAATTGTCGAAACAAAGATAACAATTAAATGTAGCTACAGTCCCAGTCACAAGGCATAAAAACTGTGAAAGTACTATAGTTACCCATTCCTTATCGTAGATCTCTATGGAGAAGAACGGGCAAGAAACTTCATGGACACTCTTTTAAATCAGCATATTGTTACAAAATCTTGGTTACCATTCATGTTGAGATGGTACACTATGTGAGAACGATGTAGCAAGATGTGCACATTAAAAGTGTCCACAGTAAAAACAAAAAAGACAATTAAAAAAATAAAAATAATTAATTCAAATAAGCCGTGGCAACTAAGAGATGACCAGTCATACTGACAGCGCCCGTTCACGAACATGACGCATAGACCAGCAAATAGGTGCCACTGAAACATCCAATAACACTATGCCCCACCTAGGAATCGAACCCAGGACCTCATGGTCAGCAGTCGCGACCACTAGACCACACGGCAGTCAGAAGAATTACATATAACTTGAAAAATCATATTAGTAGGAAACAGTATCAAATATTCCTCATAAAAATAACCAATCGCCGAACAGTTGGGCAGAGGTGTACCTAACAAGTACACCCACATTTCGCCAATTATGTCTTAAGTCCCATGTAATAGGGGGCGAGCCTATTGCCATCAACCGGGCACAAATCCAGGCCCCGTGGCTGCTATTGAGAAGTTCCTGAAGGAAGAACCCAGTAACACTTTGCCCGACCCTGGAGTCGAAACATTATACATATTGACATTTGTTTTAGTTCTCTGTTTTCCCGCCAACACAGATTAGTTGGTTGAAGTGTATACGCCTAATTATAACAGAAAACGACTGTTTTTTTTTTCGTGTAGCTGGTACACACGGCGGCACATGAAGCTGTACATTTCCAGTATAACTTGCCTTCGCTTTGTATAGATTTCCTATACAATGAGAGATCCGCATGAACTGGTTTTGTACAGCTTGATTGGCCGCCGTGCGTACGACAGCACTTAAAACTTTGTTAGTTAAAAACTTTTCCATAGCACCATGGCTGTATTATTGTCAGGACAGGAGGAGGAACACATGTTTGCGTTACAACTGCACACCCGCAGACAAACCCTGCAGACATCTATTGATGGGTCATTATTACTGGGGCGTTATTATGACGTCTTAATGCAGGAGTAATTCCTGTGTGGGAAAGAAACAGAGCTATAAAGGTCGTCCAGCGCCATCTCTTTCCCACACTGGAATGACACCTGCGCAGACGTCATGGTAGGCCACCAGTTCGATAATTAGGAACACCATAGCATAAGTGAGTTCCAAAATCCTTATGGATGGGGAGCCGCCAGCATAAGGATAGCTCAGTCAAAGTATGACATAATTATGTTTCCGCAGTTTCCTTGATAATAAGATTCTCCATCAAAAGGCTGTACCAACAAACTTACTGTAGCCTCGTTTTCCTTTACCAGAACATTGTACACAGCTGTTGCCAATAGCGGTAATTGACCCATTTTTAGTGACGTTCTTCATTTAAAAAATAAAAAAGCCTTCTTTAACTTTCTGAATCGACATCTATCGTGATCGGATACAGTTTATTGTTTTGGTTCGTGTTAAGAGATAACAAGGGCAATGACCGCTATTGCCATGCAAAACTTAACATCTATAGAACATTATTACAACCCTTGCTACCCGTGTACAGACACGGCCGTGTCCCAGGCATACCCCGGCTGCTATGTGCTAGTAATGTCAGCGATGTACCGTGCGATGTACACCGCTGTGCTACGTGTTGTAGCGCAGAACGTGGATGTATTGAACATGACTGTACATTGTACAGTGGTTAAGCATGTAGGTATTATAGGTTGCTGGACTTTGGTCTACGGATATACTTTAATGTTTCCAACTAAGCCACAAAATAGAAATAAATAATGGGTGATTCGAGGTACTACACTGGCAAGATCCAGATACTAGGTACACTGGCAAGCAACCTAAGCGACTCACGCCATAACCGCGCAAAGATACGTTATATCTGTAACAAATACGTATCAGTTTACATAAACCGTATATATCCATTAAAAGCTTGAAATTTACACCAATATAGGACATATTCAGTAAGTGTATAGAAAAAAATACTCTTTTCTGACTTGCACGAATCACCTGCTCCTCCGGTTGATATGATTAAGTAGCTAAGCAGAAGTGGACCCGTGTATATCTCCGGAAATTGTACGTGTACTAATTATTTGACGAAACTATGGATACTACGCCAGAAGACGCTGCACAAGTACCCAATCAGCAAGCCGAGCCGCCCAAGCTGCACTGGAGCCAGTTCGCTATATCAAGGATATGCAGAAGGTATCGAGAGACTGGTATCTGTAATCGGAGACCAAGAGCCAGCCGCCAACGTTGCACTTCCGAGAGAGACGACCGATTTACTGTTTTAAATCGCTATCAAATCGCCACCCGACACATGTTAATGGGCAGCAGAAACTGAGGTTTTTTTCGAAGTGTGATGGTCAGCGAGTGAAGAGTTAGAAGGCTCTACAGGCAAACCAACTTACTCCAAAGTGGTCAGCCACAGGTTTGGAATTGATTGCAAGCGCGCTTATAATTTACGTAAGATTTTCTCAATTTGAGCGTCGCGCTATGAGAGTCAGTGTTGCTCAGTGATGAGTGATAGGAGAAGCCGGGTTTGCAGGATATCGGGGAACGATTTACGCAGCGCTGTTTCGCAGTAACCGTTGCATACGGTATTCCAGTCCAACTAGCTGCAACCGGATCGGATGCAGCTGAATACCAGTATTTTACATGGAGCGACTGCCTATCTGACCTCCACAACCCAGTTAGTATGTACTGGGTAATACGGTTGGAAGTTCGCAAGTGTTTATGAAGAGAAAACTGGAATAACTAGTCGGTGCTGGTCGGTGGTAGTTTCAGTTTTTAAATTATTTTACTGTCAATGTATTTATATCGTTGGGGTAGATCAAAACTCATTTGATTCAGGTTTTAAGCGTCCTGCAGATGATAAGGACAGACTACTATAATTTTGTTTTGAACGTTGGCAGCAGCAGACTTATGCCGTTGTCTAGGCGCCGGTAGTTTTTTCTTTTCTCGTAACTGTCAGCTGAGCTGTGCACAGACTAGCTATGTACACACGCCAGCACGTCAAATTTTCCCATTCAACCTTGAACCAAATGCTTTAGCTTTAAAATTCTAAATCTATTAAAGCAATTTGACAGATTGTAGTAGCGTGATGTGCTGGCTCGTACCAACCGCCTGCAAAGAAAAATCTTAGGATTTCATTTTGAGATTTTTTTGTTGAGAATTCCAACATCCAAACGTGACGTACTACCGCGCTCACTGACGGCCGAGCACTTTTCAACCCTAAGCCCTGAGTAATAAGATTGAAAAGATTTCGATGGTCAGTGACGCGGGTGTACCTATACGGAATGTAACAGGAACTTACCAGAAGCAAATACAGCAGTTTGGTTTTAAAACCAACAAAGCCATAATGGATCGCCTGCCCGTCACCTGCATGCACAAGTGATTCTTTACTGCTGGAAACTTTATAATGCACTCAAAAATCATTATCATACAGTCTAGTTTTTGTTAATTTGAAAAAGAATTTTATACCTTCGACAAGGTATAAAATTCTTTTCGGTATCGCTTTGCAGCAAAAAAATTGCTGAAGCGATCTGTTTTTGAAAATCTCAAAGGTACGACTTGCTCATTAATATGAATTTCAGTGCTCCCACGTTTTCATAATTATCCCACACCAGTTATGTTTATTTAACATATTATGCAAAAATAAAAATCTGAATTTCAATATTGGGTTGGCAGCACCTGTTCGCCTCATATACCTACATCGTATCGAGTATACATCGTATCAAGATAGATATAATATAGGTACATCACATCGAGATAGATTATACTTTGAAATATGCAGAATTGTGAGCAGGCTACTTTTGTAAATCTGTTTAGTTTATATTTTGGATATGAATGAGCATAAATTAGTCATAGTGGTATATTTATAAATAATAGGATAACAATAAAATACGATAGAATTAGTATGGGCTTGTTGCTTATCCCCTTGGCCATGAGTTACGCGTTCAAAGCGACTCGCGTCTTGTACGGCGGCAGAAAGAACAAAATCAAAGTTGTTTCCACAAGTCCCTGCGACAGGCAGGGAAATGGCGAACCTTTTAATCATTTCTGTTAAGCTCGTAACATAGTTGTACCCACAGTAGTCCTACATTTCATTAACGCGATGATTCGTAGAGGTATCACCCATTCAATTGAATTAGTTGACAATCCAAGTGTCTCCCAAATTAAACACGAAGCTTTATTAAGGCAATGTTCAATGTAACCTCTAAATTGCGTCATGTTATAACTTACTTCGTCAATAGAAGCGACTTAAAACCGATTATTCCACACTAGTCCACCAATTTGTCGTACTAGTGGGGCAAAGTGGAATATTGTTAAAGAAGTTAATAAGGACCATATTTTCTCTCCTACCTTACTTGTGAATTATCTGGAATCCAACCCTAACATCTCGGGACGTGAGAGGGAGAGAGCCTCACGTCTCAGCCGCCGTGGGAGACGCACCGGGCGTCGGGGGCCACGTGGTGGCCCCCGGCCACCATAGGCACGAGCCTGTGGCCGGTGAGCTATGGGCAAGCTCGCCGTCCGTCCGTCTTATGACGACAGGCCGTGTCGACGGCGCGTTCGTGTTCCACGCGCGCCTCAAAGAGAGTCAGCAAACAGGAAGGGGTCCGATTGGACCGATGCCTGCCAGGGTTGCGGGACTGTTCGAAAGAGATACCGCGGCCCTGGAACACAAAGGGCAAAGGAAGGAACATGGATGGGTCTTAGTCAGTAAATGTCTGACACTCCCTCCTGCTCAGCCCAGAGCGGGAGGGGTTATTTGATGATTTCCAATAGGTAAAAAAAAAACCCTAACATCTAATGTAGTAATTTGATTAGTACGGCAAAATTTTTAAACATTTATCTCTGGTTAACTTGGTGGGGCAAAGTGGAATATTCCTGAAGCCAATGTTGGGTGTAACGTCTAGATTGCGTTGTGTTATAACTTGCTGCGCAAATAGAAGAGAATTCGAGGAATACATTAGCTGTGTGACTCGTACACGTAACCTGCGTAGGTAATACATTCCGTGGTGACTACAAACATCAAACAAGTCGTTTAAGGTGTGCCCATTTTGACTATTCCGGGAACTAATTAAACTAACTGACTGACAGCCTGGTTGGTCTAGTGAACTCTAGTGGGTCGGTGCGTGCAAGCGTGATTGTTCATCATGGGGTTCTAGATTTTATACCAAGAGGGCCTAGATAAAATGGGATTCTATCAGCGAAATGGCCGTAGTACGCACGGCGACCAATCAAGCTATACAAAACCAGTTTATGCGGATCTCTCATTGTATAGGAAATCTATACAAAGCGAGGCCATGTTATACTGGAAATGTACAGCTTGATGTGTCGCCGTGTGTACATAACGTAATATCACGCCTGTAATACAATTCAATTCAATTATAAATTGCATATCACTTGTATTTTACAAGGTCTTCAATTAATAATAAAGTTCACATGGGCACAATAATTTTTAACAATATTTATAGTAGCATTCAAAATAAAAAACAGTATTTTAAAAAATAATTGATTCATTTAAATAAATGGTAAATTATATCACAGGATAAATTATAAGAAATAAATAGAGATTAAAAAGCCGAATAAAATAAAATAATATTCATTTACATCATGTCATTACAATAATAATCAAAAAACAGTCATCATGTTAATAATTTAATAATCAAGTACAAAAAGTAAATTTAAAAAAAAAGCAAGAGCCAATCCATTTTGATGTCATTATTAAAAAAATCATTCAATGAGTCATACATTTGTCAATTAGTAGCTTTCTGACTCGTTGTATAAATATTTTGACATTCTCTTCCATTCTTATATCATTCTGTTATATATATATTTTTATTGATGTGACGTGAGGGCTAGTGCTGTATAATTTTAGCTTTGATTGGGGTATTAGAAGCGTGTTTTGGAATCGGGAACGCGGTGCATCCCCGAAGGAGTAGGCAGAGGTGTAGCTACCTAACACCCACATTTCACCAGTTATGTTTTCGTCCCATGTAATGGGGGCGAGCCTATTACCATCAACCGGGCGCAAATCCACCTTGGCTGCTACTTAGAAATTCTTGATGGAGAAACCCAATAACGGTCTCCCCGACCTGGAAATCGAACCCAGGACCTCATGCTCAGCAGTCGCGCTTGCGACCACTAGACTACCGCGGCAGTCCTCGCAGTGGCAGTCGACGGCCGTAGTTATAATGGAAAATCCAATAATGTTTAAGATGATAAAAGTTACCGAAAAGCGTATACGGGGTAGGAGGGACACCGACGCACGATTACCACGTGGAAATTT
Source organism: Eugnorisma glareosa (assembly GCA_947578425.1). NCBI lineage: Eukaryota > Metazoa > Arthropoda > Insecta > Lepidoptera > Noctuidae > Eugnorisma > Eugnorisma glareosa. Next base: position 2,435,629 of record OX387970.1, read on the forward strand.
TTCATGGGAAATTAAACTGCTGTTGCTGCTGCTGCTCCATACATTTTGACCTTGCAGGAATTACACTTCGGAAGGTAGATTTGGCGTGTTTTGACAGTCGTTATTGTTAGTCAGTAGCCGGGAAGTCTGAAAATCAGTCTTACCAAGGGGTATCGTATTACCCAGTACTATCTGACCTCGTAGTCGGATACAGCAACAACAACAACACACACAACAACAACAACTACAACACAAAGAACAACGACAACTATGTTGGATGCTTTTTACAACATAGTTGGGAATAGGCTAGGCAGATGATGAACCTAAGACAATTCTACCTTTATTTGTTTAGCAAACTTGACCTACGCATGTCCTCAACAGAAACAAATAAAAAACCCAATAATGGCCTAACCTTTGCTCCAAAAACTCATTTATCTAACCTAACATTTACGACTAATTCGCAACTAAACAACCAATTGACGATAAAATAAGAAATACCTTTCCTATTTCAGCTATAAACTCTTATATTACATTTATATACCCTTATAGAAGAATAGAGGCGTTAAATAATACAAAAGAAACGATCTAAAGTGATATAGGACCTTGTTTTGAGTTTATGTGGAGCTCGTAAAATTGTTACGGCGGCAGGTAGGACTTCTCTGGGGTCGTGCCAATAAAACAGGTAAATAGGTAGGTATATGCTTTTTTATTTGAGTATCGTTTCATATTTTTATTTTTTAGTGTTGTGTTGTGTCGTTTTTTTAGGGTTCCGTACGTCAATCGGTAAAACGAACCCTTATAGGATTACTTAGTTGTCCGTCTGTTTTTCAAGACCCTTTTTCTCAGGAATGCGTGGCGGTAAGCTGAAATTAATACCAAATACTCAAGAATGCTACCCCTTGCAGCAATGTAAAAATCAAACTTATAAGTCAACGCGATCAAAAGATTTGACTGTTTAGTCGCATATTATGCGATTTCCCATGGGAATCAAAACCTATAGGGTACTTACTACCCTTTGACCTAGAATCATGAAATTTGGCAAAAAGCAAGGCCTTATAGCACAAATAAAGGAAAAATTACAAAAAATAAAAAAATGTTGAAAATTGAAGGGTGTCCCCATACGTACATAGTTAACGCCAATTAAGATATTATTAATTTTAGATAATGGTACGGTACCCTTCGTGCGTGATTCACACTCGCACTTGGCCTGTTTTTTTGTTGTTGTTGTGTGTTTTATAAAAGTTTTCTTTGTTGTGTTTTGCAGTTTTGTTATTGATGGTTGTAATTTTATTGTCAAGTGCGATGAACTTGGTTTACAAATATTTTATATCCATTTTAGACCTTGGGTTTCCGGTGAATGTACTGCTCAATTCTTAAGTTCATACTCGGACCTATAAAAAAAAAAACAATCCAAAGACACATAAGTATATGGTAAAAATTTTAAATCTACACTTTCAAGCTTTTGATTTGATTTAGACTGCCTGACTGTCGAGTGCTCCCAAGCGCGACTGTTGAGCATGAGGACCTGGGTTCGATTACCGGGTCGGGCAAAATGTTATTAGGTTATTCCATCAGGAATTTCTCAGTAGCAGCCACGGAGTCTAGATTTGTGCCCGGTTGAAGGCAACATAACTGACGAAATGTGGGTGTTCTATTATGTACACCTCTGCCTCACCCTTCGGGGATAACAAGCGTGATGTTATGTTGAAAGACTATTATGCCCGACTCGTCACGTTGAAATCTACATTTTCGCCCACATATTTAGCCTATTACATTTTCGCAATTTAAATATACCGTCACGTATAAGGGAGGTCCTCTACGAGACGGTTTTGTGTACTTATTTACAAATAGCGATCATAATCGTAACGCTAATCATACGTTTAATAGGTAACTAATCAAAAGTTTAAAAATTTTTATAACTGATACAGTTGTATTAAAAGACGACATCGTCCCCGGTAATGTCGAAACTCAAATGGAAAATAACATTAAATAAATAAGTTACATTTCGCCATTAACTTTTTAACGATAACGAATAAACTTTGTGCCAGGAAATAATAGCGAAAAAGTAACAATGTTTCTACAATACTTAGGTACTTCTTATTCGTATACGTATGAGCAGGTATAAAAAGTAAATATTTCTTATTAGTCCAGTGGTGACCATTTCAGATGGTAATACAGAGATTATGGATTTTTAATTCAAGAAACATAGGTTCAAACTTAGGTTTGAAACCTAACCCTAAGTAAGGTAAGTACCTAACTTTATTTGTTACTAGCTGTTGCCCGCGGCTTCGCTCGCGTTTTAGTTGGAAATTAGCATATAGCATCCGAGGATAATGTAGCTTCCTATTAGTGATAGAATTTTTAAATCGGTTCAGTAGATCCAGAGATTACCCCCTACATACAAACTTACAAACATAAAAACTAACAAACTTACAAACCAATTTTACCTCTTTATAATATTAGTATAGACTAGCTTCAACCCGCGACTGCGTCCGTATCGAAGAAACATAATATCCAATAGGATTCGATAATACGTGCAGCTTTTCATCAATGAAAACAAAATTGAAATCGGATGAGTAGTTTTAGAGATAACCCTCCAACCGAACTTATGAAATAGGATTCTGCGCAAATAAAAAGGTATCCATTTCAGGACTAATATTACTCAATAACAACAAACAAAAATTGAGAGCCATTGCAAAAGGCTTCATATAAAAATTCATAGAAATAAACAAAGAATCCCCAGCATCACTCTAAAATCTAAACAAGCTCTAAGAACTGAAGAGCTATCAACCCATCAGATGCGTCCAGTGGGCACTGGACACTGGGCATCGCAAACTGGGAACTGGAAATAAAACAACGTATGGCCAAAGAGAAAAACATACAATTTAATAGGAACAAGTACTCGAGAGTACTGGAGTTACACGCCGGAGTTACAAGTGGATGACCCAGTGCCGTAGTAGGTTTTTTTCTTCATATTTTTATGTAAATGTTTTATATGTGCTGGCTGGTATATTTGCTGATACTTGGTACGCTGTTATTTTACAAAATTGTAACAAGCAGTTTAAAAGCAAATTCAAATGTCATACAACCATCGAAGAAAACAATCTCCTAACATCACACAATCTTGTCTATATTTTTATCCGACACAATCTGACAACAATATTCAAGTTCCAGCTTATACAGACCGGACGAGTGCTGGAACAATCTCGGTGTTATCCGAATAGCGTGGGAATTGCAGGCACTGTTCCGTGGAACTGGTATTTTCAACTGTTACAGTGTTTCATATCGCATTTGAAGTGTTAAAGTGTTTAAAGTTAGTTTGCAACATACTAGAAGGATTAGAAAGAGCAATGTTTTGTGTTGTTCATCATCTCCAATAACAATGTAAAACTCACAAGCACAAACAGGCCTAAAACAGCTACATTGGTGAGTGATAAAAAAATTGTAGTCTAGCAAACTCACATAGGCTTTAGCCACTAGCTTCATGCCCAAGAACCTGCACTTGCGATTGCTTGATCATGTAGGTACCTAGTTATTAAGATCATGCAACGAGCGATCGCAACACGACTTGCGGTGTGACGGCCGCTTGTCGCTAGACGCAAGTCACATTGCACGAGGCGGTGCATGGGGCCTTAGCAGATGTTCCAACCGTGACGTCATTCAACTTTGTAACTATTTTCTCTCACTTTATCAATCGTCACCGATCATTGATTTCAAGCAACTTCGAACTACAAATAAAAACCAAGATGGCCTCTTCTGAACCATCATCCGCACGGTCAACGTATCCAACAGCCCCAGACACACTGGCACTTTAGTGTTGCTATACCGTTGCTACCCACTATAAAAGTCTCACTAGAGACGAATTGATACCAGACCTGGGAGCGGCAATAAAAGTAATGTATCATTCCAGTGCAAGTGCTTGTAAAACATTAAGTGCTGTTCAGTTCTATGGGGCATTTGACGGATATTGAGATGAGTACGATTAGCTGCGAATTCTGGTAAATTTAGTAGCAAAACTTCTTGTCAACACTGATCAAACGTAGTGGTTTTTGCTAATAGGCAACATTGCTGTATTGTAAAGAAAAAGATTATAGTTAAAAATAAAAATAAACATGCTTTAGACTCATTTTATTTTCGTATTTTTCTTAGCAAACCCTTTCATTTGATACCCATAATATCACGGGCAATCATAATTATAAAAAAACTAGTCCGCCATCTTCAGGAGTCCGCCATATTGGATTTAGAATGATGTCACTTAGCTACCCGTCCATTGTCATCCAAACTAAACATGTACCTTTGCAAAATTTCCGCATCATCATCCTACTACCAGTAATCATCGTTCAGCTTAATCTAATCAGAAAATAATGTCCCCACAGCTGAAACACAGTCATTCTTTCTATGAGAGGTAATCTTCGTTTACTTCTGATAACAGCACCCTATTCGAACATTTTCCTAAAGTTATAATGCACTCAACCCAAAACTACACGGCAAAAACATAAACACAACAGAATACAATATTTGCTCTCTCCCATTTTGTGAGCCACCTTATAACCGCGAAATACGAGTGAAGCCAGGCCATGACAACGAGTGTCGATAATCATAATATTTTATTATAAACCGATAATATACGGTTCCAATGAGGACTCAAAAGTAGAAGTTTGTGGCATAAAAGAAAACGATCAACTTACACTATTTTCTTGCCGTATAATACACATGAGGGAGTAGGCTACATGGATGTGGTAGTGTCGTTGAAAGTATTATTGTTTTTATGTTTACATGGCAATTTTCGGTAGGTTTATAGTGTGAAAGCTAAAAGAAATAGGAATGGTAAAACTGTTTAGTCGTTCGTACTCCTTGGGGTAGACTGGTTACTGTCTCTCACTTGCACGTATACGCATACGGAATAACGCTTTTGCCAAAGTATGTGCTGAGTAACATGTATGGGCTCGGCCTTAATTTTATTATTTTTTTCGGGTGTGAACTCATCAAATGAGTTCTCCCGCTCTAGGCGGAGAAGGAAGGAGTGTCAGACTTTTACAGACTAACTACAAACATACAATTCGACATTTTTTGCCACGATAAACATGTTCAGTCCGACGATCGACTTCTACAAAGTAAATCTACAACCATTTTTTATGCTTTGAAAATTATAACCCTACCCGTCTTCAAAGGACCCAGCTCAAATCCAAGTCACCTTCCATCCAATCCAATTAACGTCTTTTTATCCCAAAAATAATTCCAATTCACTCAAACTTGGCTCTCTTCGAACCGCGCCAAAAAAGCGCGTCGAAAATTGTTCTCATATCCCTAGAAAGTGATCCGTGGTCACCCAGTATACCCGTAAGCCAAGAGCCAATCAGGCCGAATGTTTTCCGAGGCAGTATAGAGGCTCGGGTGGGCCCTTATTTCCTGCACAGTTATCGTGGCCCCTACTACGGGTGGCATTTGATAGGCGTGCGTGTGTGAAGTTGTTAAGTTGTGTGTTGGGTTTGTGAGATTGATCAAGTTGTATGTACAGTGACAATATATTTTGACACTCGAATGACGTTGATATGCTATGTGAAATATTGTGTGAGACGTATCTATTAAAAAAGCAAGTTACCACAAACTGTCCAATTTGGAAATTTCAAGCGTGATATTAAGTTGTTGTAAAGTTTTAATACCTAGCTGTCATCATCATCATCATTTCAGCCGAAAGACGTCCACTGCTGGACATAGGCCTCCCCCAAGGGTTGCCACGTTGACCGGCCCCGTGCGTCTCGCACCCAGAGGATCCCCGCAACCTTCACCAGGTCCAGGTTCTGTTCGCGGTCGCGAGCAATGTGCCCTGCCCACTGCTACTTAAGATTGCCAATTCTTCGGGCTACTTTGGTAACCTTGGTTCACTTCCAACCAAGCAATAGCGATAGCTAGCTATATTGCTAGGCATCGGAAATGACGACATCCTCATTTCTGATACCTAGCTGTGATGCTGTGTGAGTATGTGGGTGCTGTGATTCAATCACACCATTGAAGAAAGGCATAACATTTTAGTGTGCGGTGTTTAAATAAAAGTGTTTTAACGTCACAATACTCATTGATTGTCTGATTTCACCACCAACTCTCTCATCTACATCTATTCAAAGATCCACTTCTTTGTTCGTCAACCGACAGTAGGGGCCACAACCACAAGCCGCACCATTCAGTACCCACGTCACCGCCGACATTGTGCCTCACTACGATCCCGTCTCATCTTTGGCGTTCCTATAAAGTGGTTTTGTATTGAGAATTGAATTGATCTGTTCTTTTATCAGTCCTATGTGTTTTGCTTGGATGGTCTCGCAGGAAATTGCTGGGGTTTTCTCTGCTGATGTAATGAGTTCTCGTTATTTTAACGGTAAGTATGGATGATTTTAAATTACAGAAATAAAACTCAATTATTTTGTGAAAGTTGGTATTTTTCTTTCCCCTACACCTAAACTGCTTGGATAATTTATAACCTAGATTTTAGGTTAACGTAAGTGTAGAATATTACTACATTGAGATTTAAGCGACGACTGTCATTCATTTTGTAGATCACAAGAGCGACTATGCTCTCTTGGGATTTACTCTAAAATATGCACAAGGTCTACATGAGACTTAAAACATAACGGCCAAATATGGGTGTACTATTTAGGCACACCTCTACCAAAGCCTTTGAGAATCACAGGCGTGATGTTATACTATCGCAAGAGAGAGACGTTACGGATAGACCGAAGCTCGAAACCCTGAAAACCAATCTTACCCCCTCGGAAAAATATTTGTCGGACTTTGTCGGTATCGAATGAAGATCAATTTGAGAGACCCCCAACGCTCCGACTTTTCGATTATTATGATGGCCATCTTCATTCCTTCTTTCTCATTAAAATAAGATAAGATAATTTTTATTTTTCCAAAAAATGAGTATACACACGCATGGCATGCAAGATGTTACATCAAATTATATATCTCAGTCATGTTTTGAATGAACGGCGAACAAATATAAGAGGTAGGATGTTATATAGCATCAAAGTAATTCATTCTTCACCTTTTAAACTTACTGGTCTTATCATTCATGTCTTCTTCTTCCATACTTTTCAATAATATAAGTCGTCATCTCATTTAGTCGTCCCCTTTCTCTGGCAACGTTGCACCGGGGCTGCGAGTGCCATCTGTGTTCTTGCGCAGACCTCATTTATTGCACACCCCGGTGTAACCACTACGTACAGATGGAACTCATACATGGTGAGAGCGAATCGTATGTACAACGCAACCTGCCAGGAGGGTGAGATCGACATTTTCAATAGGAGTGTTGCTAAATTGAAGAAAACTTTATCTAATGGCTTCTTCGAGCGCAAATAGTAATTTTTCTCTTTGGTGTTATATCAAAATTAAGTCTATCTTAAATTTTCTGTTTCTGATTCATATTTAAAAACTACACGTGGAAACTTTTAACTGGCCATATTCTGTTTAAATTGTTACTCACTGTCTGTTTAACTGTAAGTTTTCCTAAAAACCTCCTTGGGGTCGGCTTCCAGTCTAACCGGATGCAGCTGAATACAAGTATTTTATATGGAGCGACTACCTATCTGACCTCCATAACCCAGTTAGTACTGAGTATTACAATACCCCTTGGTAACACTGGTTGTCAGATTGTTTGAGCCACTAACCTGTAACGACTGTCAAAGATCTACAGATGACAGCTGGGACCAATGGCTTAACGTGGTTTCCGAGGCACAGAGGAAACTCGGTATGTAATGGGCGGTCACCCATCTACAGACCAACCTAGGCAAGCACGGCTTAACCTAAAGATCGACCCGAGTGACTGTTATTATTTTAACTTTATCCTAGAACAGTAATTAACCAAATCTTTCCCCAAAAAACAAATACAAGTGGTCTGCCACACGCCATAGCTCGCATGACAATGAAGTTTAATGGCTGGTGCAATTAGAACGAGCGCTGAGCCGTCCAATTAGCCTTTCATTAGTACAATGAGCGCATAGATCCGATCTGCAGACTCAAATCAGTATGGAATTTAGTTGAAAGCAATTTGGGGTAATCTCTGCGGGATATATTTTATTTAATGTCTGATGTGAGGAGTGACTGCCTCGTTGGTCTTGTGGCTGCAAGCGGTCCTGCTAACCATGAGGCCCTGGTTTTGTGACAATTGGCTCGCCCCTATTTCATGGCTCTAAAACTTAACTGGCGAAATGTGAGTGTACTATTGGTATGCACACCTCTCTCTAAGTTAAACGCTTTGGGAACACACAGGCGTGATGTTATATCCGACTGACTATTTTTGCCTTTTATTGTTCTAAATCTTGTACACAACGTGCACCCACAATCGACACCCACGGGTCGATCTTTAGGTAAAGCCGTGCTTGCCTAGGTTGGTCTGTGGATGGGTGACCAACTATTACATACTGATTTTCCTCCGTCCTCGGAAAGCACGTTAAGCCGTTGATCCCGGCTGTCATTTGTAGATCTTGACAGTAGTTACAGGTAGTCAGTGGCCCGAAAATCTGACAACCAGTCTTACCAAGGGGTATTGTATTTATTACCCAGTACTAAGTTTGGAAGTTAGATAGGCAGTCGCAGTGGTATTCAGCTGCATCAAGTTAGACTGGAAGCCGACCCGAACATAGTTGGGAAAAGGCAAGGCAGGTGATGAACGGGCACCCATATATGTATGCTGTGTGCAAGATTTGGAACAATTTCCTCGTATGTGGCACTGTCGATTTCGGGCAGTATTGTTTGGCATATTCTGAGTAACTCAAACTCAAACTCAAAGCGTTTATTTCAATTAGACCTTAGCAGGCACGTTTGAAAGTCAAAAAAACAAAAGCGAAGCTACAGTCACAGACACAAGGCATAATAACTTGTGAAAGTACTGTAGTTGCCCATTCCAAAGCGTAGATCTCTATGGAGAAGAATGGGCAAGAAACTCCATGGACACTCTTTTCAATCAAAATATTGTTAAAAGATCTTGGTTACATCATTCATGTTGAGATTATACATACATGTGAGAACGATGTAGAAAGACGTGCACATTAAGAGCGTCCAGAGTAAAAGATTATAACTATCAGCGATTTAAAAACAAAGTAATTAAAATAAACCGTGGGAGCTAAGAGATGACCAGTCCCAACTGACAGCGCCCGTTCACGAACATGACGCATGCATCAGCCCCATTCAGCTCAACCATATTGAAGGGAACTAAACGACCCAACACACCCGCCACTATCAGCGAGACATTTGAGTGAGCCTGACATTCTCCCAGCCACCAGGGCACATTCGAGTCAATAAAGGATAACTAAATGTAAATCGTAGCTTTACAGTACATAGTTCTCACACATGTGCTATGCAGTTATATAATACTAAGAGATTGAATCTATACAATGCAAAGATATTTTTACAATCTTCTGCAGCTTCCACAATAATTTCACATGAGCTTCTGATTAGTTTGCCCCTATGGTTGTGGAGCAGGACCAGCATTGAGCCAAGCATTTTTATCATCGATGTAATCCCCTAACTTATAATATGCTTGCCTACATAGTGTGCGTTTTATACAAGATTTAAATTTTGTCTCATTCAGTTGTTGAATGTGGGGAGGTATTTTATTATAACATTTTAAACAGTACCCCATAAAAGATGAGTCTACTTTAGCTAGCCTGAAACCTGGCTGTACTAGTTGGTCCTTGTTTCTAGTATTATAGTGGTGTCTGTCACCTCTTTTACTAAATAAATGCAGATTTTTCCTAACGTACATGATGTTTTCATAGATGTATTGACAAGGTACTGTCATTATGTTAATTTCCTTAAACAGTTCCCTTAGAGAATCGCGCCTACGTAGATCATATATGGCTCTGATGGCTCTTTTCTGCAGAATAAATATAGACTCAATGTCTGCAGCCCGTCCCCATAGTAAAATACCGTATGACATAATACTATGAAAATAACTAAAATAGACTAGCCTCGCGGTATCTGCATCAGTAAATTGGCGTATTTTTCTAACAGCATATGCTGCTGAACTCAGCCGTCCTGCAAGAGATGTTATATGCGGACCCCATTGTAGCCTTGAGTCGAGCGTGATCCCCAGGAAAACAGTATTTTCGACGAATTGCAGTTTCTCTTGATTCAATACTATGTCACTATCACTACTTTTAACATTCGGTAGAGCAAATCTTATGCACTTCGTTTTTTTCCCATTTAATACCAAATTATTAGCGGTGAACCAATTATGGACCTGCATTAAGGCGTTATTTACGTCGTCGAAATTTGTGGCACGTCTGTTTATCTTAAATATTAAAGAAGTATCATCAGCGAATAACACCATTTGTGGTTGGTTTTTAAATAAATGGGGTAGATCATTAATATATACCAAAAAGAGGAAAGGGCCCAATATCGAACCTCGTGGTACACCCATACTTACTTTTAAACCCGTTGAATTGACACCATTTATTTGTACTTGCTGATGTCTATCGTTTAGATACGATTTCACTAAACTGAGCGCAAGTTTCCTTAACCCGTAATGTTCAAGTTTTAAGAGTAGGGTTTCATGGTTTACGCAATCAAATGCTTTCGAGAGGTCACAGAAAATTCCTATGGCATCTTGTGCCTCTTCCCACGCAGTAAATATGTGTTTTAATAAGGTGACACCGGCGTCAGTCGTACAACGTCCTTTGGTGAAACCAAACTGTTTCTCAAGCAAGATTTTATTGATGTTGAAGTGGTTGAGCATTTGATTAAGCATTACCTTTTCAAACACCTTCAAACACCCTGAAAACCGGCAATACGGATACGGGTCTATAGTTATTGGTGTCTTTACTGTCCCCGGACTTGAAAAGTGGTATTACCTTGCTGAATTTCATAAGGTCCGGGAAGACTCCTTGGTCCACACACAAATTAAATATTAAGGCCAAGTACGGTGCTATAGTCTCAATAATGGCTTGACAAACTTTAATTGACATACCCCATAGATCCTCGGTTAATTTGACTTTGATTTTTTTTAAAGCTTTAATGACTACTATGGGGTTTATATGTTTAAATTGAAACTCAACCGGACAGGCTGAAACGTTCGCTCTTAATAAATCAATAGAAAACAAGGGTGAGGAATTTAAGGTTTCAGTAGTTTTAAGTGGGATACTAGTGAAGAAATCTACAAATTCTTGAGCAACTTAATTTATAGAGCTAAGAAGACCACGTGAAGTCTCTAGAGTGATATCATTATTATATTTTTTATTTCTGTTAGTTTCACTATTGATGATTTTCCAAACCGTCTTTATTTTATTATCGGCGGATTTAATCTTGTTGCTAATGAATAAGGCTTTAGCTACCTTACAGGAGTTTTAAAAAAATTTTGAGTAAGTTGTAACATATTTATTAAAAGTTTCTGAGTTGATGTAAGGCTTAAGGCCGTACAGCTCAAACAATCGTTCCCTACTTTTCCTAATACCCTTAGTTGCCCAGTCACTGAATATAAACTTTGGGCAAATAGATTTGGTTTTAATTTTTAATGTATTATTGAACTCTGTGTAAACTACCGAAAAGAATTCCTCATAAAATTGATTAACATTTTCAATAATATGGCTCGGAATGCCTAAATTACTAATTAAGTTATTTTTAAATTTATTCAAATTACTGGGTGTTATTAGTCTAGATTTTATCTGGATTCTTTGTAATGGTGTGTAGGACTCGAAAGCAACGGTTTGCCCGCTGTGATCAGAAGGAAGGTAATTTACAATAGATTTATCTAAGTAATCGCAGCAACAAAAAACATTATCAATACATGCAGCAGTATTTGTAGTAATTCGAGTTGGTTCCGAAAACACGTTTGACAAATTAAATGATTTAAAAAGATGTAAGAATCTACTGCTATTCGAATTTTTGTCTAAAATATTAACATTAAAGTCACCACATATAACTAATGATTTATTACCAGTTGCAAGTTTTGCTAAAGCATCTTCCATTACTGACTCAAATATAGAGTAGTTTTGATAATTTGGGGGTCTGTAAACGCACACTATTACATGCTTATCCAGCTCAACACAAGACAGCTCAATACTATGTTCAACCGATAGATCAACAATGTCATTACGAGTCTTAAATTTAATACAATTTTTAACTAAGATTAATGAACCCCCACGAATCTTAGCTTTCCGGTTAAAGCAACTGCCCACACTGTAATTTGCGTAATTAATAAGCATTTCATATTCTTTTAACCAATGTTCAGTGAAACAAACAATTTCAAACTTTGTTTTTTCTAAAAACAATTCAATTTCTAGTTGCTTTGAAGAGAAACCTTGAATATTTTGATGAAATAACTGCATGGAATTCTGCTTAGCCCCTTTTTTACATTTAGCTATTTGAGAGCAAGAAGGTACATTGTTGTTGTTCGGTGTAACATTAATGTTTCTGGTATCTTCTGTTGTCTTACTAACTAGTTTAAATGAGCATCCGGAGTGATCCCTAAGTCTCAATGCCATTACAAGACAATGAGATCCTAGTACTAGTGGACCCCACTCGAGAATCTTCTAAAGTTACACATGGATCCTCCCCGTAATTGTAAAAATAATTATTAGTATTATTACTAACAGTCGCAGTGTGAATAATATAACTAAACATAGACATACTACTTATGTCTGAGTGAATATTATAAACTAATAGCCTAGCTATTTTGTGTCTACAACTAATAGGTAGATACACTTTACCCCGTGTCGACTTAAGTTTACCAACAAAACTGTTGATATCAAGAAATACAAGCCTGTCACTATAGTGACCTACTAAGAAATGAACATGCTTATTCAACATGTGAATATAATTGTTTTTCCTGTTTGACAATTTTTCAAAGTATGGGAAAGCACACAATATTATTTTACGACAATTCAACTTTAACAACTCAGTTACACTATCTGTGATGTCTTGTTTTTTTAATTTTTAAACTATTTCCTATAAATATTTTTAAATCAGTATTAGAATTGTAAACATTTCTAGTTACTGATGCCATTATCTGTTTGTATGTTGACCCTGGCATACAGTGATTTTGGTTGGAACAACTCAGTTTATTACTTACTAATTTACCTACACCTCTTCCTATACTGTCTGAGAACATTATTGAGTAAGAACATTCATGACTATCATATATCTCAGGCTGTACCACGTGCAAATAATCTTGTGTAATACTAGTTATTTCTTGGTTGAGTACAGAGTCCTGAGACAAATTCAAATCCTGGGACGGGTCTTCCATTACCTCAGGCTGGACAGTATCATGGTTCTCAACCGTCTGACAACTACACTGACCCATTACCAACTCATTTGCCGCAAGAATATGTTCCCTAATTTGGTTCTGAGAAGTCACATATCTACTAGAAAGGGAACTAAGTGAGTCCTGAAGAACCTGTATTTCAGACTGCAAATGCTGAGTATCAATTTCATAATTTTTTTTACTGTCTTCTAATTTTATTTGGTAATTATTTAACTTATTAAGCAAATCAACACGCTCTTTCCTTAGTGGAATATATTTGGAAAAGTGTTTGTGTTGTTTCTTAAATTAATAACATTTTTTAATTATTCTATTCAGTTTCGCATATTTTTTAAATTTCTTGTTGCTAAATGTATATTTCTGCTTCATTATGGAATCTTCAGTCAGATCAATAGTTATTAAGGAAGAGGGGTTACATTTACTATTTAATAATTCATTATATAAGAGGTTTGTTTCTTTAGCCTGAGTCCATTCTTTTTCTTTTTCTTTTTCTAACGCCTGGATTTTAGGATAATACAGGGTACAGCCAACAATCTGATGGGTGTTCTTTGTTAACTGCCTTACCTTCGGTTTCTAGAAGCCTGATGACAGTTAACAACCAATTGTTTCCATGATAATTGAATATTAAACAGCTTTAAATTGAACAAGCCTTGAATAGTATGCGAATAGCATAATACCCAATACAAACAAGTTTTTGAAACACTGACAATGTTACTAAATAACTAAATATGCATCACTACATAGAATAAAACGAAGTCGCTTCCCGCTGTCTGTCCCTATGTATGCTTAGATCTTCAAAACTACACAACGGATTTTGATGCGTTTTTTTTTAATAGCATAGCATAGCAGCATAGCATAACCAGCCTATAATGTTCCCACTGCTGGGAAACACGGCCTCCTCTCTATGAGAGGGAATGGGCTATAATCCACCACGGGGGCCAAGTGCGGGTTGGTAGATGTCACATGTCTTCGAAGTTTTGGTTCTAGGACATGTCGGTGTGGTGTTTTTTTAATAGATAGTGATTCAAGAGCAAGGTTTATATGTATAACATTGCATCCGTGCGAAGCCGGGGCGGGTCGCTAGTAATTTATAAAAAAAAAAATTATAACTCTTATATTCAATTCTGTAATAATAAAACATTACACAATAAACAGCTAGTGCACTTCCTCCTCTCTCCCACTTGATCTATGCTGTGCCCGACCGGGTACATAATTGTGACTAGAATATTTATTTCCCTACAAACATATACATTATGATACTCAATAAATTATTGAGAAGTAACACTACTAATAATAATATTCTAAGAAACAGATGAAAAAATATCGTTGCACTAAAAATAATGCAGCATTAAACAATAGTGTCTCAAGTTGCTATTAAAATGCAGTAGGCGCTTTAAATCAAAACTAACGAAATATCGTGCCTTTGCATTGCAAGACTGTTTAAAAGTCGGACGAGAGAAAATTATGCTTTAAGCCTTACTTAATTACTTGGTTAATTTATTTTAGTGAATAAATCAACTTTCCTGAGAAATAATCATTGTAACCACTTATGGCTCATAAAAGCTCAATAATAAATTAAGTAACGCTCTTCATGTCATTTCAATTGAATAATTAAGTGGCTATTATTTTCATTCAATTTATCTTTAAGTTGAACATTCTCAATTAAGGACTACTTTGTTCGAAACGAGAATTGGGCCTGAAATATTCTGAAGACGTTATCAATACGCGCCTCTACGTATTTTCTGGGTGTACGCGGAATGGAACCTACTGTGAAAAGATATAAGGAAGTATTTAGCATACTCCGAGGGAGTACTCATTATTTCCATGGCTAATATCACGCTGGTACTGTAAGTTACTGTAATTAAGTACTATTTTTAAGTGAATCACTCTTGAGTAAATTAAGGTTCTAAGTATCATACAGCGTGGAAGGAATATCGACGCAGAATCGAATACCAAATATTCAGGACATCATTGCACATATAAATTTTTCATCGGTAATCTATTTTACTCACTAGACACCTGTCGAAGGAAATCGCCGTCGAGATAGACCGCGGCGACGGTGGTGTGACGATCTGATCTCGTTTGTGCGGCGAACATGGCCCGATATTGCACGGGACAGAGAAGTTTGGAAGGAGAAAGGGGAGACCTTTGCCCAGCAGTGGGACACAAAAATAGGTTACAAAAAAAAAAAAAGCTGTTCCATACATTTTGTAGTAAACAGAAGATTTTTTTAAATTACCTATAAAAAAGTTTATGCGGGGGTTCATAATGACGTACTAGTTTGTGCGTCGATATCCCTTTGACCCTTTTTTTTTTTTTTTTGTCGGATGGGAATCATCAAATAACCCCTCCCGCTCTGGGCTGAGCAGGAGGGAGTGTCAGACTTTTACTGACTAAAACCCATCCATGTTCCTTCCTGCCCTTTGTGTTCCGGGGTCACGGTATCTCTTTCGAACAGTCCCGCAACCCTGGCAGGATCCCTTTGACCCTGTATCGGAAATATGTAGCCTAAGAACATGCCAAGTCTATAAAATTCAAACGCATAGCTCATCATGACCCATAGCCTGACTTCACCTACTGCAGAGTATAGGCCTCTCTTTGCTTGTGCCAAGCTCCACGCTCTTGTGCCAGCCACATCCAGGATATTCCAGCTATGGCAACAATATCGTCGACCAACACTTCTCTTTCCAGTCCTTAGACACCACTCGGTCACTGCTTTACTCCACCTGCCATCACCACGCCTTGCGCCTCCTGCCCGACTCCATTTGAATTCCATAACGCGATTTCCAATATCGAAGACCTTCTTACACATAGCTAAAAACTTCAAATGCAATATCAACTTTTGAAATTCGAATCCACCGAAAACTGCATTCAAAATAATCCATAGACTTCTCTGTTCCCAAATCTGAGTGAATTCTCTAAAATCCCGACTCAGGACTGATCTTAACTCAGAACAGACTTAATTATATCAAAGTGAAGTTAGTGAGTGCAATGTAAACGGGGTCCAGGATGACCCCCCAGAATGACCCCCCGGTATTTGTGTTAGGCGTCAAGAACTATTCAACTGCTCCAACTTTTCTCATAATAAACTCGGGACCCGTTGAATAATAGGAATGTCTAATTGCATGATAAGGTTTTCAAGTCGCTTCTTAAAGAATTGTATTGTTTTTCCAAAGAATTTGTGATACTTATGAGTTGCATTTTAGTTTCCATGTTATAAGAATTTCTTTTTTGTGTACTACAAGACTAAACTTTAGTGAGGACGAGTGTTAAAGTGTTTTAACCCGGAGTCAGTAGTTATGCCCAGTTGATGGCGATAGGCTCTCCCCTTATTTCATAAAACTCAAAAATAACTGATGAATGGATGTAGCCTACCTTACCTGCCTAACCCATCGAGAACAACTAGCGTGATGTTTTTATATCCAAGGTTAATCCTATAAAAAACTTTATTTCGTAATTTGTATAAATGTGGAAAAAAACTTACGCAGCGCCTTTTTGTCATTGACCTTCTTAAATAAAAAACTATGATTCATTTCCGATTGTTCGCAATCAGCATATCAATTCTACCGCGTGCACATCCAATTATAAAAATTAAATGAATATGGATTAAGTTATAGTTTGAAAACCGAGGGGATTGTGCATTGTGACTGATTTATGTAAATGGTGCGTTGATCTCGTTAAAAACCGCCTAATCCTAATACGATTAAAATGTTTTAACGACGAAGCCTTTGTTTTTAATTAAGTAAGATACAGTAAGCAAAAAGTTCTTCTTCTTAGCGTGTCGATGGCAATCTAAATAGTGTCGGCCAAGAACTGAGCTACTGGTTTGGCGCTTTCGGTAGCGCCCATCAGTTCCTGTTGTAAACAAACAACAGGACACGCAGGACACGCAGGACACGATATTAAGTGCCTCATTGTCTGTAGAACAGAATGACATTTACACTCCAGAGCAGAGTTATTAATGAATCTCCACCTGAGCAGGTTTTCCTTGCGGCGACCAACCCGGGTCCGGAGTCTATTTAAAGACTTCCAGGTCAACCATGGCAACTCATGTCCAGCACAAAGTTATTATGATAGCATGGTTCAGGAAATCAGGACACGGCGCGCGCGGCGAACATTGGTTGAGCTTGATAGCAAAATAATGCAACTTTATACTCCAAATCTTTATTCTAGAATCGGTAGGAAGATGCTGATAATAATAACTGGTGTAACCGCAGCATTCAGCGGCCTTGGGAAAAGAATAGCAGAATCTTACTGGGTCTATATAGCTCTGGAACTGTTTGAAGGTCTATTCAGAGACACTTGTTCTTCTACATTTATGTTATGTAAGTGTTAATAATTTTATTTCAACGATAAATGAAACAGTTGTACCAAAAGGACCAATATTCTACGTATGCCAAACGAATTATATGTACAATTTGATTGCTGAATATTATAAACGGGAACATAAAGGGTGTAACAAGACCCTTAACGAAGCCGAAAGGCACTTGTTCTCTTCGCCATTGCGATTTTTTTTTTTGTTCTACACCTTAACTGGGAGCCTTTTATTTACGGAGATTTTAGGGGTCAAAGTTCCAACATTTTCACAAGTTTTTTTTTTTAATACATGTTTTTAATGTATCATTTTTACTTTAATCCATTCATCAGCACAATGTTTTGAGTTCGTTACATTGAGTCCTCCTATCGTAAACCGTGATTTTTCACCCAAAAAAATAAAGTCGTTTCCCAGCAATATTTTTTGCGTAAAGTTACTTAGTTTGATGTATATAATACTTGGTTGACGGCTTCGTAAAGGGTCCTGTTACACGCTGTATAAAATTCTTAAGAATACAGATAGTGTTTACATCTTTATAAATAAAACTTGTATATGTATGGAATTTTCTCCTGTAATCCTCAAAAATTCAAACTTAATATGTAAACAACATAAATATTAAAACATACTTCAAAAAGCGAGCGCACAAGATTAATGCTTCTCTTGAATGCAAATGAAAATGTCTTAAAACTACTGAAGTAAACAACTTTTCAGGTGTTGAACTGGTAACAAAAGAGAATCGAGTCTCATTCATCACGCTAATGACAGCAGGCACGTCTCTAGCAGGAATATTGATGGCTCTCATTGCCTGGGCAGTGCCCTACTGGAGGTATTTCCTCAGAGTCATTTATGCACCATCCTTATTATTTTTATTATTCACCTTTCTGTTAGACGAAAGTCTGAGATGGCTATTAATCACAGGACGAAAGAAAGAAGCTAATGACATCATAGCAAAAGCTGCAAAAATTAACAAAATAGATATGAGTAATGCAGATTTAGATGATTTATAATGCGGGAATGGTGCTAGTGGGGCGAATTGGGTAGCCCTTTTCAGAATGACGGTTGGATCAAGAAAGTTGGTCCTACGATTCGCGGGGTGCGTCTGTATGTGGGTCACAGGGCGTTTCAACAAGTACACCTTATTGATAAACTCATGGAACTGGAAGGGAATAAGTACATTAACTTTGCTTTGACTACGTTCTCAGAACTTCCTGCTAGTTTCGCTATTGGATTCCTGTTGAAGAGATTCAAAAGGAGGATACCGTTGATATTTTCCTTTCTGCTGACTGGAGTGTTTTTTATTGGGCAGTCGTTTGTGCCAAAAGGTAATTTAAAACTAAATCTTTTTGAAATCACTAGCTTAAGCCTGCGGCTTTACCCGCGTGGAGTTCAGTGATTGCCCATGGGATCAGTTCATCCAAATCTGTTCAGTAATTTTTTTTGAAAGTGTAACAAACATCCATCCTCACAAACTTTCGCATTCATAGGTTATAGCGACCCGCCCGGCTTCGCACGGGTGCAATGTTATACATATAAATCTTCGACTTGAATCACTCTATCTATTAAAAAAAAACACATCAAAATCCGTTACGTAGTTTTAAAAATCTAGGCATACATAGGGACAGACAGCGGGAAGCGACTTTGCTATATACTATGTAGTGATAATATAAGATGGTCTCAAGTGTTTCAATGGATTTTGACGCATCAAAATCCGTTGCTTAGTTTAGATCTAAGCATACATAGGGTCAGACAGCGGGAAGCGACTTTGTTTTATACTATGTAGTGATTACAAACTATTTATTTGTATAGATTTAACCTTTTCTGACCCCAGCTTTATTGTACCTAATTAAATTATTAACAACTTTTTGAAAACTTTCAGATGCGTTATTTCTACGGTCTTCCATCCATCCTAGTGGGAGGCTTGTCACTGATAACCACAGTAGTCGTGGTACCGATGCCTGATACCGCTGAAGAAGTCCTGCCTGACACAGTCAGAGATTCAGAGATTGTTGGTAATAGAGATACAAATGATAAGGATAGTACATACAAGCACTAGGTTGTGAGATGTTTAATATTAAAGACTTTTCTTTACAAGTGTTTCATAAAAAAAGATAAGTCAGTTCTAATTAGGAAAAACAACAATTAATATAATTATGTATAATTACAAACAGGGACCTGAAATAGTCGGAATAGTTGCGGAAAATACAAAAAGTTATTGCAAAAAAAAACGACTTCCAAAAAACATTAAAATAACTTTACTTTCGGAAGTCGGTGACTATTTGTTTCATTTACCTTGTTTTGCCACCGACTTCCGGAAGTAAAGTTATTTTAGACTTTTTTAGTGCTTTTTCGGATTTATTCCATTCTAATACCAAAAACTAATACCACTGGTATTTGTTTCAACTCATATTTTTTTTCTATTCCGAACCGATACCATTGTTTAAACTAATACCAAAACAAGTTCAAAGATATAAGGTACAGTCAGTAAAAATGCTTTGTATGTAAATATAAGACCTTTAATTGAAAAAAAAACAGATAACTCCAAAAAAATCAAATTTTGTTAGCAAACGTCTTGTTCAATGATAAAATATCACTTAAATAATCAACTTTAATATAATTTTAGTTCCTCTCTATACCTGTATAATATTTTTTTTGCAAAAACATCAAACAGGAAGAATTTACTTACAATCTAAAAATTACAAAATATCTCAAAAAATTAACTCTTAATTTATATTGAAATTTATCTGACATAGTTATTATTAGACAGGTACGTAATTATTCACGTCTACCTATCTCATAACAACTATGTCAGGTAAATTTTTAACAAAAATAAATCACTTTTTATCTAACAATTGTAAAATATCACAGAAAATCAACTTTTTGTATAATCTAATCAGTCATTCATCACCTACATAGCAATGAATCAGCATTTTTTTTTGCAATAATATCTAATATGAAAAATTCACTTTAAATCTAACAATTATAAAATATCACAGAAAATCAACTTTTTGTATAATCAAATCAGTCATTCATCACTTACATAGCAATGAATCAGCATTTTTTTTTGCAATGAATTCTAACCTTACCTAACAATTGTAAAATTTCACAGAAAATCAACTTTTTGTTTAATCAAATCAGTCATTCTTCACCTATATAGCAATGAATCAGCAATTTTTTTTTTGCAAAAACGTCATATATGAATAATTCACTTATAATCTAAGAATTATAAAATATCACAGAAAATCAACTATTAGTATAATCAGCTAAATGACGTGTAAATAATTTCTTATATTTCAACAATTAGTAGCTAAACCCTTAATTTTTCTAAGCAGTGACCTACGGAGATTTTGTTTTTGAGGAGTTGGTCAGTTACGTATGTGATCCACGAATTTTTCATAATAGTTGTCTGTGCACATCGTTTTGCGGGGGGTGCGTTTGATTTATATTGAGTAACAACCACTGTTTGTAAATCTGCGTCCTCTTTCAGCACGTTCAGAAGCTGATATAAATTAGCATTCTTTGGCACAGCCGAGTTTAATTTCTTATGCCAAGATTCTACGGCATTTGTGGTTCGATGGCGTTCACCATGAACGCACCAAATATCTACAAAACTCTCGTTCTCTAGCCATTGTGACACCATGTAGTCATTAAATGTTTGAATGGCGTCAGTATCAGGACAGTCTTCCAATATGTAGCACCATCCTTCTGATATGAATTTACGAGGAAGTAAAGGCAGTAAAGCTGAAAGTCTTACATGTCTTTGGGTGATAGCATCTTTTGTCAGATCCAACTGTTTTGCTTTTTTCCATACATTTTTGGAATAATGAAAGTAGCATCCTTTAATCACAACTGACGGAAAAACAATTGTAATGGCGTTCATTGCGGCTAGTTCAAAATCTGTTAAAAATTTTACGGGTTCCCACCCAGGAATGTTTTGTTTCAAAATTTCAAATAATTTTTTGTATGTTTCTTCTGTTTTTTTGTTAAGTAAAACATAAATAAGAGGAACTATACGAGTGTGATCTTCGTCACTTCCCAGATCTCCGTGGATAGTATATAACTGCACAAAAGGCTCAGGGGTGCAATCGAATGTTCCGTCGCTTTCAAAAAATTTAATGCTCGGAATTTTCTCTAGTTGATTTGGACTGACCAAGATTATTATTCGGGTATTGGAAGACTCATCTTTATAATCGTAAAACAAAAAATCTCTAAATTGTAATGGAACTTCTACTTCATCAATTGATTTACATTTTTTTTTTTTTACACCATCTGCGTTGTTTCTTGCATAATACAATTTTGATTTGATGTTTGCAAACGATGGGATATTTCTCACCAAATCTGATTCAGTAGCGCAGAATTGTGATTTGAATTTGTTATATATGTTTGGTATTGGGGCGAAATCAGACTTCATCACTTTATCTCTTAAATCATCCAGCTTTTTTGCCATTACATTTTTGAATTCATCGGGCTCGCAGCTATGATTTTTCTCATTGGAAATATTGCCATCCTGTGAGGACAACAAAATAGCTTTAGCAAAATAGTTTTCGGATAAAAATACATATTGAAAGATGGAACACTAACTGTCTTATTCATAATATAACGCTTACCGAAGGTATAAACCTTCATTAGTTAAAACATGTTTTAAGGTGGATGCTCCAGGGTGGCCCGCAAAATTCAAATTATCGTAAGTTTTTTGCAATTTGCAGCTCAGTATGGGATAGTATGGTAAATAGAAACTAAATTCGCGGTACTGGCATGTATGTATTTATATCAATGTATTGATACCAATACGCCACCGCCACCGCACGGAAATGTACTGAGGAATTTATGTAGATAAAATTTCTCTCCGAGTCAAAGCACAACATTCCAGTCACACTTGACTCTGATTGGTTGTTTCGAATTTTGGAACAATAGAGCAAACTCACCCTTTCTCGCAGGTAAAAAAAATAGCAAGATGATTCACTAAAACTACTCTTACCTATGCTAACCTTTGTAAAAATATTGGAGTGAAGTGAATTTGGAAAGTTTTAAGCATTATATTACGATTACATAAAAATATTGAAAAACAAATTTACTTTGATTAGGTTTGACTGCGCTGACTGTACCAAATTCAAGTTGTTGGTATTCGTTCGTACATTAAATTAAATTATTTAAAAAGTGGTATCCGTTCGGAATAGAAAAAAAATAAGAGTTGAATCAAATACCAGTGGTATTAGTTTTTGGTATTAGAATGGAATAAATCCTTTTTCGGAACTCGGTTTTTTTGCAAAAAACATTTTGTAAGTTGAGTATTTTGTAAGTGGCCTACTCAAATGTTCTGCAGATCTGGTATTGTCGTGTGACGGGTCGTTGAGCTCCCTAAAATGTTGGTTGAGCTACACGATGACTGATGCATGCGTGCCGTCTGTCGGGACAGGTCAACTCAAACCTGCTATGGCTCTTTCCTCAAAAGACCATACCAGACAATGCCTACATGATCACACTCACACTCACGTTGATATAATTTCAAATAATAGTGTCTGGACTTTAAAAGAGACCACGATCGCTGAGTTTGTTTCGGCATTTCTTCTCAGGGGTAGTCAGTTAGGAAATGCCGGCGCCAACGTTCTTTTAAAAACAAAATATTGACATGTAAAAGTGATTTTAATATCCTATTTGCAAAATAAATAATTTCATTTCATTTCATAAGTATGTATTTTACCCTTTTTAGTTGTAGTATACCTACCACACAAAATCTTGTCATGAATCAATTTTACATTATAACTAGAAGTTATTATGGAATAACATGTCAACAAAGGCCAAGGAGAAAGCTAAGCTATATAATTGTGCATTAAAAAATTAAGAACAAGAATAAAAATAAACAAACTACTGAACCAATTTTGATGAAATTTCTATGCGGCCAATCGGAAAGAAAAATTTTTTTTTCAGATCGTTTCATAAATGACGTAGTTAACCAAAAAAAATCCGAATTGAGAAACAGCTCTTTTTTTTGAAGTCGTTTAAAACTTTTCAAGTTCTGACTTTAATAACTCATTACAACGCGATACAAATAAAACGAAACGTGCATTTTTTTGCAATAGTTAACCCTTGCTCTGTATTGCCCAAGATAAAACCTGTCGATGTAAAACTTTTTTTAGCAATAAAGTTTTAATTATTATATTAAAAATATCTGTTTTGCCCTACCTCACTAATTCGATTTGACAGCTATGACGTCACAATGTGACGACCTTGGTCATTCCTATTCTTAGTTGAATCGTATTGTATTAACCTTTTTTTTACGGATGGCACATCATCAAATGACCCTCCCACTCTGGGCGGAGCGGAAGGGAGTGTCAGTCTTGTACTGACTGAAACCCATCCATGTTCCTTCTTTTGCCCTATGTGTTCCAGGGCCGCGGTATCTCTTTCGAACAGTCCGCAACCCTGACAGGCATCGGTCCTTTCGGACACCTTCTCGTTTGCTGACATCTCTTAGAGGCGCGCGTGGAATACGAAGGCGCCGTCGACACGGGCCGGGAGCCACCACGTGGCCCCCAACGCCCAGGGCGTCTCCCGCGGCGGCTGAGGCGTGAGGCTCTCTCCCTCTCACGTCCCGCCAGCTTCTTTGCTAGCATGACTGCTTCGCAGAAGGAGGTAACGGAAGACTCATAAAGTTACGACATACTATACGTACCTATACAGTAAACTTAATTATGGATTTTGCTTTGATTTTAGAGTAAGTAGTTAGTTTTTAGATTTGACGGACCCACGGTAATAGGGGCGTAATCTTTTGATGTGCATATAATTGTTATTTATTCTGGTTACATTTTTCATCCATATAATTTAATACTTCTTAGTGAGGAGTCCGTGGCTAAATCATAACAGCTGCTCGGGTCGATCTTCAGGTTAAACGGCGCTTGCCCAGGTTAGTCTGTGGATGGTTGACCACCCATTACATACCGAGTTTCCTCTGTGCCTGGAAAATAACGTTAAGCCATTGGACCCGGCTGTCATTTGTAGATCTTTGACAGTCGTTACAGGTAGTCACTCGAAAATCTGACAAGCAGGCTTACCAAAGGGCTTCGTATTACCCAGTACTAACCCAGTTTTAGAGATCAGATAGGCAGTCGTTCCATGTAAAATACTGGTGTTCAGCTGCATCCGGTTAGACTGGAAGCCGACCAACATAATTATGTAGCTGACAAAAAGCTAGGCACATCATGATGTTAAATACCTCTTATGTGGTTTTGCAGTCAGTCTAGATTTCAATAAAATGCCCTGGAAGCAGAAAAAAATCACGTCCGTATTACGGATAAATACTGAATACGTCATGACGACCTAGTCAACACATTTACACTGATTACAGACACTGCTAATCAATGTAAACATAATAATATGCACTGTAGGTTTTATTTTCATTTATACGTTCTAATTACAGTATGCCGTTGCAGCAAATTATCTTGATTACAAAGTTGTACCTACCATCATTTTTAAATAAAACGTTTAATGTAAACTTTATCGTTTTGAAATAAGGTTGTGTATAGATATTTTGTGAATTTGATACGCAAATGCATGTTTGTTCTTAACTCTTAGTTCGCCTTGAAGCAAAAATGTCATCATTGCATCGAAGACCGTTTGACTGAAAGTTTAAACTAACTGTTATGTGTTTATTAGACAGTGATGAAAAATATTAGTAAGTAAATAAATCTTTTCAAATTAAGTTACATTGTACCTTTCTTTTTAAACTAATAATGGAAAATAGAGCACCATATTAGTGTTACATATTTGAAGAACGATTAAAAAACATAAGTAACTTACTCCTCTCAATATGTGTACAGAAATGATAGAAGATAAAGAAGAATTTATAGAGACGAGAACCAAACCAAATGATGAAACTAAGGATGATGCAGTGCTGGAGAAGATTCTATCAAAATTCCGGCCGCTAGGACCATATTACTTGCGGTTTATGCCCTTCCTGATATTCGTGTGCATAAGTAACGCCTTTTATTGCATGAACTACGTTTTTGCAGTGGTTATTGTGGATTACAGGTAAGCTTATTTGGTTTTATTTGGTATTTATTTCATAATTGCGCAGTTGCCTAGGTTGGTCCGTGGATGGGTGACCACCCATTACATACCGAGTCTCCTCCGTGTCTCGGAAAGCACGTTCAGCCGTTGGTTCCGGCTGTCATTTGTAGATCGTTGCTAGTCATTACAGTTAGTCACTGGGCCGAAAGCTGAAAACCAGTCTTACCAAGGGGTATCGTATTACTCAGTACTAACTGGATTGTGGAGGTAAGATAGGCAGTCGCTCTATGTAAAATACTGGTATTCAGCTGCATTCGGTTAGACTGGAAGTCGAGCCCAACATGGTTGGGAAAAGGCTAGGCATATTATGATTTGGTTCTAAATAATTATAATATAATACTTGCGAGATCTTCGTGGAACAGAGACTTATGTATAATCTTAAACTGTCGGTAAGTACACTTTATCTACTGCAAGGTTTTCTTCCTTTAAATTCATAGCAGTTATATCGGATCGACATCACCTCACCTCATTTTTACTAGCTACATCGGTCCCAGGCATCTGTTACTGACTGTACTGTGCTTACAAGTGAGCTGTGCTTTCAGTACTTATAAAGTTTGATAGAAAGAATTCCGAACGGCTCGGGTAGCCCGCGAAATTCAAAATTTCTTATGTTTTTTGCAATTTGTTGGTCAGCGTCAGGTTGTATTTTGATCAAAAGATTCGCGACCGTAATACATAACAGGTCTTTGCCGTTTTTTTTCTCACATTTTGTTTTGTTTGTAACTTTAACGTATAGTTATAGTTTTTCCTAATTCCATTTTAATTGGATTAATTGTTAAATTACGTACTTTCACGTGTTTAAAAACCGTACTAGTCGTTGCATATTACCTCGTACGGATTTATGTCTAAACACCTGTTTCAATCTGCCGTCTTTTCACTACCTACTTCAAGTAGGTATATTTTTGTCATAGACTGTGTTTTAAGAATTTACAGCAGCGCAGCTTTTTTCACTCTAACTATAGTTTGCAATTGCATCATCATCGGTTCAGACGTATCCAAGAAAAAAAAAAATAGAGTATGAAAATATCACTTATCTCGAAATCCTCCATACAAATCGGCTTTAACCCCTAATATGTATTTACAAAATTATAATCAATAAAATCATCAATGCAACCCAAGTTTATTTAATCCCATTGAATGACTTTTTTATGAAATAGTCATTCAGTGGGACTAAATTATCTTTATTCATATACAAGGTTATTGGTAATATGACGGCAATCTGTTAAGGGGATGTAGGTGAGATCATTTGCAACCGCTTAATAACCCGATAAAGTAATTCTGTGTTTTTTTTTTTGCAGAAATCGACCATTTTTGTAAAAAAAATCTGCTCAACATTATTAAATCGTAACAATTTGTAGTTCTTATTTAAAAACTATTGAAGATAATTGTCATTATTGATGACTATCTATTAAAGCGTAAGCAAGCAGATAAGAATAATAATACAAAATTCATGCCTTTTTTTTTCAAAGTTGTATACTTCAAAAAAATATAAAATTTCAAATTACTCTAAAATGGTTGACATTTGCACAGGGGCCATAGAGGATCATTTGGTTGCAAATGATGCACCTACATACGAATTGCCGAACGGACTGCCCTCATATTACCAATAACCCTGTATACATCCTGACACTGACCGGCAAATTGCAAAAAAAAACAGAACAAAGCGGGTTACTCTGGCGCTTCCACCTTTGCACCCGTGCGTTGTTTTTCTCGATATTACGGTCATAATGTTCGTCATCATTTTCTGCCTGCAATAGCGACTTTTGCATCTTACATTAAAACACCCATTTCAGTGTTACTTATGGTCCCATTAAAATAGGTGGACAAATTTTAACACAGCGTTCAGTACGTCTAACCAAAGATATCCTAGCAAAAAAAACACTGATCAAAGTGATTATATTTTGACTTAAGGATGTGTTTATTCTAGAGTGCCGCCGTCAATTTATTATTTAAGGCCAAAATAAAATCACTTTAATCAGTGTTTTTTTTGGTTAGATATCATTGGTTAGACGTACTGAACGCTGTGTTAAAATTTGTCCATCTATTTTAATGGGACCTTATATCTTATCGCTCCAATTACAGTGCAATACAATAAAAAAAACGAATGTTACTCAAGTATTTTAATTTAATTAGTTATCAGTGGATTTCCATACTTTTCAAATAACTATTGATTGTGGGGTTTTCAAATGTTTACCAAGACATTCACCTGTAACCAAAGATAATTGCTGTATATAAAAGATAACGTCATTATATCACGCTGGATTTCACAAAAGAATGGGCAGAGGTGCTTAGAGAAGACCCAAATTTCGCTAGGACGGCTACTGAGAAATTCCTGCTAGGAAAATGTAGTACTTAACAGTTTTGCCCTAGGACATCATCGTTCGCAGAAGCGGTTCTTGATCACTAGACTAACGAAGTGTTAAATCAAATCAAATCTCAAATGAAATGAATTAGAATATGTGTATATTTAAGACAAAGGGACATCTATACTATAATATTATAAAGAGGTAAAAGTTTGTATGTAGAAGGTAATCTTCGGAACAACTGATCCGATTCCGAAAATTATTTCACTAACGGGAAGATACATTGTCACCAAGTGCTATAGGCTACATTTTAAACGTTTTCGTGTGTTTATTACCGTACATAACGGGAGCAAAGCTGCGAGCAAAAGCTAGAATTACATAAATGTACAAAAAATCTTGCAGTATCAATCCCTGAGTACCATTGAGGAATCGTCCTATTCATCTCTTTCTTTAAAAAATAATCTAAATTTTCAGATGTAAATACCCGGAATGTGGGAACAGCACATCATGGTCACAATCTGCTTTAAACCTTACTCACGAAACGTGTCTCAAGTACCAGCTCACAGAAGATAATGGAACGTGTTCAGTGGATAGCTACAATGTGTCAAACGTTGAGAAATGTCAAGAGTGGGTCTATGAAGATCCGCTGAGCTTTGTGGCTGATGTAAGTATATGAATTGAGTAGTGAGAAGCCTGAACAGACCACCTGGACCACCCTTACGAAGAGGTATCTCTTCGTAAGGGTGTGGTGTTATCCAATAATATACAGGGTAGAATCCACATCGACGCACGAACGAAATATCATACCGAACAAAATAAAAATATTTTTTCTGGACATTAAAAAAAATCTGCTGTTTCATACAAAAGTGAAGCATAGGTATTGCAAACAAAGAAGAATGATGAATGCGGGAAGAAGAAGGATGTACTGAATACATGGTATCCGATTGTGCGTCTATGTCCGAGAGGAACATGGACGCACAAACACCCTGTATCGATAGTTGGCCTTTTTAATGACTTGAGCTTTTTGAGTTATAAGTCGAGCTGCATGATAACTGACAAATACTTGCACTGACTGGACAGGTCCACCACATCTCAGATACTAATCTGCATAGTCCTAATGTGAGTTGACCTAAATTATGTCTGGACTTTAAAAGAGACTTTGAATTTTGAGTTTGTTTCGGCTACAACACCGGCCCCAACTAGTTTCTACCTATTATAGTTTAAAGCTATTTGCAAACTTAACATCTTGTATCATTTAATCAAGCAGTAAATCTGGTACGCACAAACAGCGCACCGACTGCACTGACAGATACTACATTATGTACAGAGGTATCCGAATTTTAAAACACTCTCAGATATTCAACTGCATCCGGTTCGACTGGGAGCCCTTTATATTATTTTGAGAGGCTGCGCAGAAGCTAGTAATAGCAACTAGTACTGGCATAGCTAGTGTATGAAGCTAGGAGTTGACTTTTAAAATACATATTTTTATTATGATTTAGTTAGTTTTAATTGTCTGGTAGTTTAAATACTTTATGCGGCCTACCCGAATGTCTTTTCTTTGGTATTGTTCCTCGTATCGTTGAGCTCTTTGGGGTACGAGTGGAGCTACACGATCACTGACAAATGCTTGCACTGACTGGACAGGTCCACTCAAATCTGTGTGGTTATCTCAGACATTAATCGGCATAGTCCTCATATGACTTGACCAATGTCTGGAGTTTAAAAGAGACAGTGACCTCTGAGTTTGTTTCGGATGTTTCTTCTCAGAGTAGTCAGGTACGAAACACCGGCCCAATCTAGTTTTAAAATCGACGTGTAAAAGTGTTTTGTAAAACCAATTTACAGAAATAAATATGATTTATACTAGGACCTATAAAAGTCCAAGCTATAAAATGTGTACGACATAACGCAGAAGCTTGTTTACAATAAAATTATTTCAGTTCCAGCTGGGATGTCAAGACTGGAAGAGAGCGTTGATTGGGACAGTCCACAGCTTCGGATATATGATTGGGCTCTTACTATTAGGACCAATTTCTGATAAGTAAGTTCATTAATTTCGACTCGTTCTTCTATCTTTAAAGACCTTTTGATCATAATCAAAATAATATTCGTACGGTGGTGGTTTAATGAGATTTTGCCAAGTAATGCGATAGAATCCAAAGATAACAAGTCCTCAACCATAAAAATATTGCCTCAAATTTCAGAATAGGCCGGAAGAAGCTAATTGTGTTCACAGGAGTGACTGGTGCCATCATGGGGCTCGCCAGAAGTGTGGTCGTGTCCTACTGGGCTTATGTGGCGTTTGAACTCGTGGAGGCTCTGCTTGGAGATACTTACTCACCCAATTATATGTTAGGTAAGACCGTCAATGGTGTGTACTCGTATTTTGGCGATATTATATCAAATATTATAGTGTTACACATCCTTTGTCACAGGATTTTGAAGGAAATTCCTATTCTATAGCGTCTGCTCGAAAACGTAAATAACACATAAATGTTGTTGAATTATCATAATGAAAGGCATTTCTTAAATAAATAAATCAAATTAATTTCTGTAAATTGGGTTTAAAAACACTTTTTGCACGTCACATCATGTTATGTTTTAAAAATCGATGGGGCCGGTGTTTCGTACCTACCTGACTACTCTGAGAGAATCAGCCGAAACAAACTAAGAGGTCACTGTCTCTTTTAAAGTCCAGACATTGCACATAGGTTCAATGCTATGTTACAAAATTATCATTAATCAGTCAAATCAAATTATCATTTCATCAAAAGGATCATTGGAAACTTTGATTACCTTAAAACTTAATACATATGTCTAACGCCATTAAACACGTCCAATTGTTGGGTTTCACCCTATGCTTTAAGCCCATAATCCTAAAACTCAACTACTGCAGCAATGGAAAATATTTAGTACTGATTTAATGTTCAACTTTATTCGATTTCAGGTGTAGAAATGGTGGCTAAAGAAAACCGGGCCCTCTTCGCGCCATTAATGATTGGCGCCATGTCCATCGGAGGAATGATGATGGCTCTGGTCGCCTGGCTGATCCCTTACTGGAGACACTTCTTAAGGGTCATCTACGCACCAGCCCTGATCTTCATCCTCTACGCTTTCTTCCTTGACGAATCTGTTCGATGGCTTCTCATAAAAGGAAGAAAAAAAGAAGCGAAGAATATCCTGCGGAAAGCTGCGAAGATCAGCAATGTCTACGTGGAAGAATCAACGCTGGATAAAATTGAATGCAAAAAAGCAGACGCTAGTGTCAATTTGATCTCGCTTTTGAAAATGACTATCACTTCAAAAACTTTGTTGCTAAGATTTTTAGCCTGTGCCTGTGCGTGGATTACAGCAACTTTTAACAAATACGGTTTGTTAATAAACTCAGTGTCTTTAGAAGGGAACAAGTATATGAACTATGCGTTGACGTCATTTGCTGATCTACCTGCCAGTATGCTGCTAGTGTTTATCTTGATCAAGTTCAAGAGGAAAAAGCCGTTGATATTTTCTTTTCTGATGACTGGCTCTTTTTGTGTTGTCCAGTCTTTTGTACCTAAAGGTGAGTTAAGTATTGTGTTTCTTAGAACTGCATTTAGTTCATTGACAAAAATACATATATCAAAAGTTCGAATAGTAAGTACTCACTATTCGAATTTTTGAAATCAATAATTAGTGTAGGGGAAGGTTAATTAAATAAGTGTTAAATATGCACGCTATTCAGCAACGCTCGATCCTCAGCAACTCTCATCCAGATGCTACCAGCCACCTTGTCATTTCTCCTCCTTCCTTCCTTCCTTTGCCGATTCGCAGTATCCGTACGAAAACACATCTACCCCAACAATTATCATTTCTATGGCTATAAGCCCATTTATTCTGATTATTCATCGTTTGGAACTTAATTGTTTGGTCTTCCAGGCTACCCTATGATATCCACATCACTGTTCTTCGCGGGCAAGTTCATGTCAGCCCTGTCTTCGGGCACTGTGTACCTGTACACCACAGAACTGTTCCCCACCTACACACGGAACACCATGCATGCGTTGTGCTCTTCTATTGGAAGGATTGGGTCTATACTTGCACCGCAAACAACTTTATTGGTGAGTATGTTTACCAGTAGGCATTCTTTTTCATATACAGGGTGGCGACAACAATACGACAATAATTCAAACTACGTATACCTCATGACGTTCTCAGTCTGCATACAAAAATTCAATCAAATAAATCCTGTAGTTTAGTCACTAGACATTACTATTATTTATAGCATTTTCTACATGATTAATAGGCGTGACATGCATGGATACAGTTTAATAGGCTAGAACTGACCACTCCGGCAAGTTACTAAACACATGTTGCCAACTCGCTACTTCAAAAACCTTTGCCAAATTCGTTCCTTAAAGGAGGTGTTTTTTCCCCCATACAATTGTGGCCAAACAATGTACCTTAACAATAAAGGTACGAAGTTATAGGAAAAAAATCGCAGATTCTGAAAAAAAAAAATATTGGTTTTATTAATGCATTTGTACCACCTGAAATTGTCGATCAAAGATGCTAAAACTTGCAACCCAAGAATTTTAATCTGGCAATCTCGTAATTCATTTCTCCGATGATGCGTTTCGTTACTTCATTTAAACACGTATGAAAAACTAAAAATATACTATTTTGAATTTAGTTTTGTATTAAAGATAGGTTAATTTTCCCGGCACACTTTCTTGTGAAACATTATAGGATCAAGATTTTAAAAAATACATTTATTTCACATTTCAGATTATTTTTTGCGTTTGGTTAGCTACTGGCCAAAAGACAGTGCTCCAGGGCCGATAATTTACTATCTTATTCCTTTTGTTGTTGTTGGTGACAATATTGTCATTCAGATTATTTTAGCCCTTGTCAGACGATCGATCGATCGACCGATCTCGAAAGAGTTTAATATTTTGACAGATGGAATAGTTTGACAGCCGCCAGCGCTGTTAAGAACGTTTCTTTGAACGCAGTTATGATTCGAGGTAGTGTTTTTTCATATTCTTTTATTTTTTAATCTATCGAATATTGAAGGATTTAAAATACTGCTAATAACACAATGTATTGGAAAGAATTTAAATAGTAATTTGTACCTCGGTACATGTTTGGGCCGAAAAAAAAACACCTCCTTTTATTTCCAGATGCGAATTAGTGCTAATTGTACATAAGGTTATAGAACCAATATCCATAGGCAAAGGTCCAAAGGTTGACTGGTAGAGAATGCCTAATGGCATTAAGTCCGCCTATGTACCACTATTGTATATGAAGTTTAAATAAACAAATAATATTTATAAATGGTGTTCTATTTCGTTGACAGTTTTATGATATTTAGATTATTTAAAATAAAAAAAAAACGATGTCACTTTTAGGATTTATTTGATAGTAAAAATAGTTTGGTAGTAAACATTCCTATAAACTAATAGTATCAGTGTTTTAATTTATTGTCGTATTATCATAACCACCTTGAATAGTCGACATTGAACGCGTATACAAAGTCCGTGAAAACCGTTGAGGAGTTCTCTAGTGAAGAGATGATCCAGGTAGCAGGCTCATGTCACGTCTGGCATTAAAATGTGTTGTCACCAGAACGAACGGTGTGCAAAATTTCAGCTCAATCGGTTGTGGGGAACTGGTTTGAAATTCAGTTGCAAGATTTGACCAATACGTACTAACTAATTAACAAGGCAATTTAAATAAAAGCTTATAAAATATAGGATGCTTAGTCTCATCTAATAGAAGACCCAGTCAATCGTTCAGCAAACTGTAAGCCCCAGATAGGTACCAGTTGAGTATGTCTAGCTACTGCGGTATACCTTAACATCATGAATCATTCGTTTGAAGCCCCCAGATTCATCATAACATACTGTAACTACTTAATTTCCAGATCCGATACTGGTCAGGATTCCCATCGCTGATCATCGGAGGCCTATCCCTGACGACAGCACTCATAGTGATGATGATGCCTGATACGGCAGAAGATGTGCTGCCTGATACAATACAACAAGCGGAGGCACTTGGCTCCAAGCGCATTAGCTCTAAGGATAGAACCGCGTCCAAATCTTTGTTTTAAGTTGTTTAAAAGATTGGTGTGGTGTAAACGATCTCTTTTCTTTCTAAGATAGGTAAGCTGATATTAGACGCTTCACTCGAGCAATCGGTTCAGTTCGGTAAGTCTGACAACCAGTCTTAGCAAGAGGTATCGCATTACCCAGTACTAACTGGCTTGTGGAGGTCAGATAGGCAATCGCTCCATGTAAAATACAGATATTCAGCTGCAGCTGGTTAGAGTGGAAGCTGACCCCAACAAAGTTGGGAAAAGGATAGGATGACTCTAGTAATTGGTTCACTCGGCTGACTCTTCATTTTTGTTTCATTCCATGTTCCAATGACACACAGGAATGAACAAGAGGCTTTAATTTCATTTTTGGCTCATTCGGTCGGCTATCAATCAATATTAGAATTATGCAGATTTTTGCACAAGGCCTAATGGTGCCAGTACCTATACTCGTATGTGTGTTTTTGGTAGTTTTATAAGTTCTATAACTTATAGTAGTAATCTAAGAACATTAAAAGCTAAAATGCTGGAAATAAATAGATCTGAATTTTGACATGCCTACCTACTTTTGTGAGATTATATAAAGGGTGTAACAAGACCTTCAACGAAGCCGAAAGGCAATTGTTCCCCCCGTCATTGCGATCATTTTTTGTTCTAGACTTGTCAGAGTTCCAACTTTTTCACTTTTTTTTTTTAAATACATGTTTTAATGTAAGATTTTTACATTAAACACCTCCACAATCCCCGTACTGTTCAATTGAATCCATCCATCAGCACAATGTTTTGAATGCGTTACATTGAGTCCTACCGTAAAACGTGATTTTTCACCGCAAAAAAAAAGTCTTTTTCAAGCATTTTTGCTTAAAGTTTCTTAGTTTGATGTACTACATAATGCTTAGTTGACGGCTTCGTTAAGGGTCCTGTTACACCCTGTATACACTTATTAACCTTAACAATATTTTTTGGCACAAATATATAGTCATTAGATAATATTAAATAAGCAACGTTATTGAATAACTGTTATGAACTTGACAATGTGGTGACACATCAAAATGCAAATAATGTAAAACGTGTACAGTCAATAAAATTTACTTAAGAATTCTTCGTTTCTTCTATGACAGAGATCATAAAATACAATTTAGTCGCAGTACGTTGTACACAATACAGTTCTTGAACTGTTTCAATAGCTCTTTTTACCCGACCGAGGAGTGTAATGGGTTTATCAACCAATAAATATCACATTTCACGTCGAATGCATGACAAATCATATAAAAGTGAAAAGTGATATCACAGACGAATTAAGAAGCTAAATCGTCTGTGATATCTTTCACATTATTAAGGACACAGCACACTTATCAAATCGGAAAGGGATCGGCACAGTACCGACTCGAGCCGTTCAGTATTCTTTGTATGAAACTCCCTACTGCAACGCACACTAATCAGAATCGTAACGAAATCGCCTCGCCTCGATACAAGCTCACGAACAGCGGTGCGGTGCGTGGTCAACTCGCTTACGGCTCGTCGTCCCCGCGCGTACTTCTCTCCGTAGCCGCACTTACATCTATTCGTAGCCGCGCTTACGTCTATCCGTACCCGAGCTTACGCTTCTTCGTCCACCCTTACGCACACTACTGTTGACACACGTGCTGTCATTCACAGGGCAACTTCCAGCCGTGCGCGACGTCGGCGAGCCGTAAGCGTGGCGTCCCCTAGCCGTAAACGCGGCGTCGCCTAGCCGTAGCCGAGTCGACGTATCGGAGCTGCTGATCCACTTGCTTACGTTAGGCTGACGCCTGTTTGACGGCGAAGAGAAAGGCGATACGGTGCCGATCCCTTTCCGATTTTATATATGTGCTGTGTCCTTTAAACGGAAAAGCTGGAAGTACAAAAAGTAATCATAAAGACTAAAAACCCGCCCGAAAGCAAAAACAAGCTCAATTTGGAAACAGGTGGGAGCCATCACACATATCAAATCGGAAAGGGATCAGCACCGTAACGCCTTTCGCCTCGCCGTCAAACAGGCGTCAACCTATTGTAAGCAAGGGGATCAGTAGCTCCGATACGTCAACTCGGCTAAGGCTACGACGACGACGCTGTGCTTACGGCTAGGGGACGCCCCGCACGACTGGAAGTTGCTCTGTGAAAAACAGCATGTGTGGCAACATTAGTGCCTAAGGGTGGACGAAGAGGCGTAAGCTCGGGTACAGATAGACGTAAGCGTGGCTACGGATAGACGTAAGTGCAGCTACGGAGACGTAAGCGCGGGGACGACGAGCCGTAAGCGAGTTGACCACGCACCGCACCGCGATTCGTGAGCTTGTCCCGAGGTTAGGCGATTACGTTACGATTCCGATTAGTGTGCGTTGCAGTATGGAGTTTCATACAAAGAATACTGAACGGCTCGAGTCGATACGATGCCGATCCCTTTCCGATTTGATAAGTGTGCTGTGTCCCTAATGGCTTACACCTATTCATTTTTTCATTGCCACTTATTGTTAGTGGTATTTTATTACTACTTACTGTTAAGTGGTTATTACAATATGAATAGGTACATAGAATACAGACATGGCATTATTTAAACAGCTGACAAAAACGCATGTTATTGAAGACAGTTACGTTCCGATCCAGTTGATTCAAGTGGTTATATAAAACTAGACGTTGTCATTTTTCATTTGTAAAATTTACTTAAAATATCGGCATTAATCAGAAGAAGACGTGTTAAAAACGATACAGAAAGGTATCCCAAGCCCATTACGAAATATTTTAAGAGATCAATTTCATCTATGACGTGACAGTTGCACAATTGCTGCTTAACACAGAAATATACCAAAAAAGTTCTTAAGCTATTTATAATGACTTAATATTAGACCCAATAGGCATAGTGACAAAAAACACATGCTTCCCTAAACTGCAAGTGTCTTTAATCATCAAGCTTCATCAGTCTGTGCCAGCGAGATCACGTCAAGCTGAGCCCGACTCGAATATTATTTTGATAACCGATAACGAAAACATCCTCGTTCTGTATTCAATATAGTATACTCAACTTTAAAACAACGACATAAATTAGTATAACATTACTCGCGGCAAAAATAACATCTTTACTTGTCGCTGAAGACATGAGAACAGTAAAAGAAGAAGAAAATGAATCAAAAGATGATGGAAAAGATACGACAGTTAAAGTTGAAGATCCCCAGATACAGTGTAAAGATAAAGAAGTGAAAACACCAGTACGAGAAAGAAAAATGGAATCGTTTAAAAAAGATATTGTTATAAATACAAAAGAAGAAGTCACGGATTTGGAGAGTGTGTTGCATGAACTAAAAATATATGGACGATATCATATAAAGTTTATGATGTTAATTGGAATGTTAGCGTTTGGTAGTTTTTGGCATAGTACAAATTATGTGTTTGCCGTTGAAAACGTTGGATATAGGTAAGTCTGTGTTTTTTTATTTCTGTTCAATTCAAATGAATACAGCTATCTGTAAGTTATTCACGAATTTATTGACCTATTTTTAACAAACGCGTTTAAAAGTATACTGAATTTATTTTTAAATAGTGCGCACTACCAATGTTAAATCCGCTTTGTTTTTACCCGATTAGGGCAAAGCCAAAGAAAGGGCTATGATTTTAGCAGTATATGTATGTTTGAATTTACGTATGTTCCTCCGGAGCGCCTAAACTATTCATCCGATTTTGATGAACAAGGTGTACGATTCGTTAACATAGGCTACATTTTAATCGACTTCAACAATAGAACGAGTCGATTTTACCTTGTAAACCCCGAATTTAATTAGGGCTTGATTGTTCGTTTTTTGGGTTTTTTATAAAACCTTGGTAGTCAATTTAGGAGCTTATTTTTTTGGCCAAGTGATAACATAAGGCCTAGACAAATATGACATAATCGATAACGATGATACAAAAAGCATGATGGTTGGAACTGACACAAGAAAGAAGAAAGAGGTTTTTTATTAGGTTGGTATTTTTTTTTTCCTAGCTTGCTCTGTCCCACTCATGGGCGAAGGCCTCCCGCCACTCCTTCCACTTCTCGCAAACCCGCGCATCCTCCTTCCAGTGCGGACAGAACTTGTCCAATTCGTCCCGCCACTTCCTTCGTAGCCTGCCGCGACCCCGTCTCACTGTGTCAGGGCAGTCCCGGATCTACGATTTTTACGAACCGGGGCAGAAACTTGATAGTGGCGGCCCTCTCTCCAGCTTTTGAGAAAAAATACTTAGATAACTCACAACTAAACAAGAAAATATTTTTATTATAAAAAAAAATATTTTATTATATTATTATTATAAGAAAATATATTTATGCTACGGAACCCTGAGTGCATGTGAGTACGACTCGCACTTAGGCGGTTTTTTTAGATTTACGTAGATCTACTCTATTTTTTCTTGGCTATGCAAATATATTATAGGCAGGTATAACTAGGAAAGACGACGTACAATCAAGACATTTACAATCTTTATGTCTAAGCATTTTTATCTTTTTAATTTCAGTAAAAAGTCGTCACAACTTGTTGACAAGGTAAATCTCAAATCGGCATCTCGAGTCCACAAGTTCACGTGTGGTGTGGGCCTGTTTGGCGCCTTTTTTTTACATGTTGTCGATGAGCCAACCAGGCTTTCGTAACTAGGCGCTTTTTGGAGCAAGTTTTTTTATTTTTAATCATACTCTACTATGATTTTGGCGCCCCCAGAAACTGCCGCCCGGGGCGGGTGCCTCGGTTTGGCCCCCCCTAGATCCGGGGCTGTGTCAGGGCACCGGTTTCCTGCTATTTTGGCCTTTAGTTTGTCCGGCAAGCGGCAGACATGACCTGCCCAGTCCCATTTGAGTTGGGCAGCCTTTTGAGCCACGTCAGCTATATTTGTTTTGGAGTGCAGTATTGTGTTTCGAACACGATCCGTTAATTTAACACCTAGTATACTGCGCTCCATTGCTCGTTGGCAAACCTTGAGTTTGTATTTAGTTGGTATTTAACATTCATAATTTAATCTTTCAGGTGTAAATACTTTAACTGCGGTTACACAGAGCTATCAACATTAAACTTGAATTCAAGTTTCGATTACAAATGTTACAAATATGCACAGTATAATAATACGGGTATATGTGATGAAGAAAATTTCGATTTATCAAATGCTACTAAATGCGAAGAGTGGGTTTATGAAAGACCTGACAGTTTTGTTGCTGAGGTAAGTCTACTTCTAGGTTGTATTTTATGTCTCCTAAGAATGCAACGTTTCGTCATGTTCATACACAATGCCAAAACAATAATTACATAAGCAGCATAGTAGTAGGTAAATTGGCCAGGAAAAGTGGCAGGGTAGCTCGTAAAATTCCAATAATGTTACGTTTCTTTGCAATTTGTGTATTTAGTTCAATGGAGCATTCGAAATTACAGAGTTGTGCTGATTACTTTAATAATTATGATTTTGTGAATACATTCATGTTCCGGTCGGGAATCATGTTTGATCAACGTACTACCTGACACTCAT
This sequence comes from Eugnorisma glareosa, assembly GCA_947578425.1. Classification (NCBI taxonomy): domain Eukaryota; kingdom Metazoa; phylum Arthropoda; class Insecta; order Lepidoptera; family Noctuidae; genus Eugnorisma; species Eugnorisma glareosa. The sequence goes on from OX387970.1 coordinate 2,475,123, forward strand.
CATTATCCTGCACTTATCCCAATTTATTTGGAGTCGGCGCAGCATCGAGCAGATGCTGTTCTTCCGTACTTGTCTATTACTCGTCATCTCATCAGACACTTCCTTTCTTGCCATATTATCCTTCAGGCAGTCCATCCATAGTTTTTTTGGTCTTTCTTTGCTTTTATAGCCATCCACATTCATACCCAAAACTTTCCTCACGACATTTTCAACAACATTTTCACTCACTTGCAAATTAAGAACATTTGAATTTCGCGTGAAACCTTACCGTCCCTGAAACCTCGTTTTTATGGTTCGATATTTATGAGGAAATTTCGTAGCATCTTCATTTGACTAACCTTCATCATTGTTCTATGACCAATCCATTTGCATAGTATGGTAATCAGGCTATATTAGATCAAGGTCTTACAGCATAGCGCTATCAATGCCGCAAACACTTTAGTATCGGTGTCTGAGGAAAAACATACCTATTTACTTTTAGCCTTAATGAGACATGGATCTTAAACACAACTGGCTTAATGAAGGAGTACTATTAGGCACACCTCTGCCTAACCCTTCGGGAATTAGAGGCGTGATGATAAGTTTGTGATTATATTCTTAATATGACCATGACCATATTCTCACCATTGTCATAGTAAAATAGTTCTATTTAGAATTACCACTACAACTTATCAGGACCATCCATCGGTCAGACGAGTTATTTGTCTAGCGGGCTGCTAACCGATAGTTATTGTCGGGCTGTTCTATGAATGACTCTGTTGGAGGGTTGTTGCGTGACATAGGCGCGAATTATACACAAACGGCGTAAGGTGACGGCGCGGCGCAGGTGCAGCGCAAGACTGGAAAGTATAACAAAAAAAAGAACGGCGTGCTTGCGCTGCGCCGCTTGAGTGTAATTCACGACACGTCGCCTACGTACATTTTGTATGAAAACGTTTTGAAGCGGCATCATGCCTGCGCCGCGCCGTCACCTTACGCCGTTTGTGTATAATTCTTACATGTAGACGAGAGCTGTAGCCGTGGCCAAGTCATAACGACTCTGATTTACGAAGGTCATGGTTTTAACACTCACGCAGGCGCTTTACTTCTCATTTATTTATTTTCATCACGAATTCTCTAAAAACAATTAAGGAAATATCGTGAAGAAAACTCTCACGTCCAAGAACCAGAAATTCTACGTCATGTGGCATCACCCAACCCACGTGTCGGATTACGCCCTCCTCCTCACAGAGTGAGGACCTGTGTTCCAGCAGGGGAAACGTTAAAAAAAAAAACAAAATCAATTCATATAGTTAACAGATCATGAAATCCTATTAAAACGCTAAAACGCAAAAAAAACTGACAATACTAAGTAATGGTCATGACCTGAATGAAGGTTCGCAAAGCTGCCAGCCTTCTGGGCACTTCCTATTGACAGCGATGTAGACGAATTTTTTGGCGCCACATATTATTTATTATTATTGTAAGTTTGACTATAGGAATTAATGTCAAATTTCATTAAAAATAAATTAAGTCGGTTAGTCGTTACCATGACAATGAATGACTATATCTTCCTTTTCAGTTTAACCTCGGATGCGAGGACTGGAAGAGGACGCTCGTTGGCACGATGCACAGCGTTGGATACATGATGGGGCTGTTCCTAGTTGGGCCTATATCAGACAAGTATTTTACTATCATCTTTATAACTGTTACAATCTTTACTGTTTATGTTCGATTCTTGTCTTACCAACCTTACAAAGGAGTTTGTGGCTAAATAATAACAGTTCCATTGTTTGATCGTCAGGTTAAGCCACTTTTACCAAGGTCGGTCCGTGGATTAAATCAAACCTTTAGAAAAAAAAATGTATAAGTTATTCAAAACAACTTATTGTTTATTGTTATAATGGTCAAGTTACAGAATAACCCTATCCTTTTCTGAAATTCACACGACATGAATGTCCATTTTAGCGACTTAGTAGAAGTAGGTATTATTAAACGGAATGTAAATAATCGTTGTATAAAAATAACCTCTATCCGTATCTAAATACTAATTTACAAGTAACTCCGTCCATCTGTCTAAGTTTTCGGGTCTGCCGAACTAGCTCCATGCGAGTGTCGCAACTTCATTTCGAGGAATTATTAGTTTTTTTTGTAGCATTTATGCTATTTATGCTCTGAGCAATAACTAAATACTATTATTATGAAACGTTTATATCCTAAATGATGCTGGCAGTTTATTCACACCAATAGCATGATTAGCATTATTTTATTTTTGGCCATAACTAAAAGTACTGTTAAGGGTTTTTTCTTCCAGATTTGGCAGAAAGTCAGTAGTAATATTCACGGCGGTAGCTTGCGCTGTGATTGGCTTGTGTAAGAGTTTGGTCGACTCCTATTGGCTGTATGTCGCTTTTGAGACCATGGAGCCTTTACTCGGAGACTGCTATTCTGCTACCTTCACTTTAGGTAATCAATCATTAAACAGTTTAGCTTTACTATAATTTCCAGTGTCTTGATGCCGTTGTTCATCTATCTATAGTTAAGAGGACCCAGACACGCGGTATTCACTCTCAAAGCATATCGCATTTCCATGTTTGACATAAGCTTTTTATTTAACAATCCAGGAGGGTAACTATGACGTCTTAAAGCAGGAGTAATTCCAGTATGGGAAGGAGACAGAGTTATACAGGTCGTCTAGCGCCATCTCTTTCCCACACTGGAATAACTGTCATGGTAGGCCACCTGTAAAATTTTGACATTTCTTATGATTTCAATAAACTTTTTCATCAGTTTTGTCGCCAATAGAAGGTTATTTTGTCTAGGACCCAATCACTTAAACACATAGTCACGTGCTCAAAAAATAATATGAAAAAAGTACGTAAACAGTGTGAAAAAGCTTTCAGGATGAAAGGATCCCATTTAAACCTTTTGGAAACAACATATTTTAAACAATATGTCCAAAAAAAAAGCCCTGGACGATCCGTGAAGGTACTAAATTCGTTTTTAAGTTACGTAATCCTTTTTAGATTACAAGTTTAAAAAAAATAGACCGGGTCAAATTAAATAAAATGTGGATACTTAGATGGCAAATGTGCGCGAGCGGCGGCATCGTCATTCCGTTTGCTTCTCGGGTAGTAACGTCTTAAACAAACAATCGACGATTCAAAATACTAAAGCTGAAGAAGGGGTGGTCACATTAAAAAAAAAGCATGATTTTGGGGAAATCGTGGTAAATTGAGCACAATAATCGTGCATTTTAAAATTCATTCAGATGATTTATTCCAAAAATCCCCACCGACAAATCCCCACCAGTGGGGATTATTATTATTTTTTCCAGAAATCCCCACTAGTTACATAAACTCAGCCTAGTGGTGGTTTTTGGAAAAATAAGTAACAATCCCCACCAGATGTAGTTGTTTCTAAATTATTAAGTGTGTACTTTCAACAATATTTTATTTTTCTTATTTGATGTGGTAATATTATGCGAACTATATGCCCATTTCAAATAGGACAGGGTTTTTTTAAACATATTGCATGCATTTTAGAACATCGCTCTATAACCAATTCATCTCAAACTGTTGTATATTTTAGCCATTGAAACCGTCACAAAGGAAAATCGACCGCTAATCATATTTGTACTCAGCATCTTCACGACTCTTGGTGGAATGACACTGGCTGTCATTGCATGGCTTTCACCAAACTGGAGATTCTTCTTAATAGCCATATATGCCCCTGGACTTTTATTCATCCTCTATATATACTGGCTGGATGACAGCGTAAGATGGTTATTAAACAAGGGCAAGAAAAAAGAAGTTCTTATAATGATAAGACAAGCCGCTAAGACGAACAAAATGATAATAGATGAGTCAAAACTGGCCAACTTGAAATGCCAAGAGAACTCTGCAAAAGTAGGCTTGAAGACCTTGGTGAAGATGACGTTTTCTTCTAAGAAGCTATTCCTAAGACTTCTATGTTGTATTTGCATGTGGTTCACGGCTCTATTCAACGACTATTCGTTAATAATAAACTCGGTATCGTTGAAAGGGAACTTATACCTGAACTATGGGTTGACGGTGACGACGGGTCTGCCTGCAAGTGTTGCCATTTTGTATTTACTGACCAAATGCCAGAGGAAGAGGCCGTTGATATTGTCGTTCCTACTCACTGGTGCTTTTTGTATCGCACATTCGGTAATGCCTACAGGTACGTTAAAAGTTAAATTATTACTGTTTATGGCGCAGAGGCTGGGCGATTGGCTGGTGCGCTGCGTGTCACGGTCACGATTCCCACACAGAACAAATAATTGTATGGTCTACAAGTAGTTGTTTCAAATCTGGCTGATTGTGTTTGTGAGTTTAAATGTTTCTAAACGCACCAACGATTCAGAAGAAATTCCTTACGTGGCAAAACTTTTTTTTCTTCAAAGAAAAATCTCTTTAGAGAAAGAATTTTCTAGATTCCTTTCATAGAAAAACAACTTACGTGACATACTAAACCCTTTTCTAGTTCAAAAATGTTTGTTCTTAGACCCAGCGGTTTACGGTGTGCGTGTACAATCATAGATCATGATTACGAGTAGATGCTATTACGTTTTCTTAGGTAAAGATGTTCATAACAAAAAAATATCGAGCTTTAACAACCGAATAAGAAGGGAAACAAGTGAGATTACAGAAGTTTTACTATTTGGGTTGCACTGATACTGTTAAATGATAAATGATAAATGATGATAAATGATGTTTATTTTGCAAATAGGTTTTTAAAAACACTTTTACACGTCTCTTTTTTTTTAAACTAGATGGGGCCGGTGTTTCGTACCTGATAAATGATAAATGATAATGATAAATGATAAATGATAAATGATGATAAATGATGTTTATTTTGCAAATAGGTTTTTAAAAACACTTTTACACGTCTCTTTTTTTTTAAACTAGATGGGGCCGGTGTTTCGTACCTGATAAATGATAAATGATAATGATAAATGATAAATGATGATAAATGATGTTTATTTTGCAAATAGGTTTTTAAAAACACTTTTACACGTCTCTTTTTTTTTAAACTAGATGGGGCCGGTGTTTCGTACCTGACTACTCTGAGAAGAAACAGCCGAAACAAACTCAGAGGTCATAGTCTCTTTTAAAGTCCAGACATAATCTTGGTTAACTCACATGAGGACTATGCAGATTAGTGTCTGAGATGGTCTCTTGAAGAAAGAACCACACAGATTTGAGTGGACCTGTCCAGTCAGTGCAAGCACTTGTCAGTTATCGTGTAGCTCGACTTATAACTCAAGGAGCTCAACGACACTGTTAGCCTGCATCATTCCACTGCTGGGCAATGGCCTCTCCCCATAACTCCCAGTTGTTTCGATCCAGGGGCCTTAGTCTGCTATTGCAATAATGTCAAATGGTCTATCATTGATTTAATAAGGCCCCTAGCCCACGGCGTATTGAAGCGCGTTCGAAACTCGTTTGACGTGCGTACAAAGGGTAATTCGTCTGCGCGGGGCCTTATTAAATCAATGATAGACCATTCTGACACTATTGCAATAGCAGACTAAGGCCCCTGGACTAATGTGGACCACTGGTCGCTGGTCTTGTCCAGCTCCTCGGTTGGGCAACCGCCAGGTTAACAAGAATACTATTAATATTACATTTATTTCTCCACAGACCACGCCTGGCTATCAATACTGCTGTACATATCGGGCAAGCTCTGCTCCACGGTATCCATACGCATCGTGTACATATACACATCGGAACTATTCCCTACTTATACACGAAACACTATGCATGCATTATGCTCGGCTCTGGGACGAGTTGCTGCCATTATAGCTCCGCAAACACCGTTATTAGTAAGTATTACTTGTTTTTTATTTAAACACTAGGTACTTGCTCGCGGCTTCGCTCCCGTTATGTGTGGAAATTAACGTAGCCTAAACACTCGGGGATAGTGTAGTTTGCCGTTATTGAAAGAATTTTCGGAATCGGTTAAGTAGTTCCGAATATTTTACCCCCTACATACAAACTTACAAACAAATACCTCTTTATACTAGCTGTAGTGATAACATCACTACTGCTAGTTGATCTGACGGACTGCCTCGTTGGTCTAGTCGTAGCAAGTTTGTCTGCCGAGTATGAGGTTCTGTGTCCGATTCCCAGATCGGGCAAGGTGTTATTGGGTTTTTAATCAGGAATTTCTCAGTAGCAGCCACGGAGTCTGCATTTGTGTCTGGTTGATGGCAATAGGCTTGCCCCTCATTACTTGGGACTTTAACATATCTGGCGAAATGTGGGTGTACTAATGGGTACATATCTACTTAACCCTTCGGGGACTACAAGCGTGATGTTGTGGTTATATCACACCTTTATTGGAAGGACTTGGGAAAGCCTTGAGCCAGCACGGCTGATAGAAAGTATCGCGCCTATAGTCTCCCACTTTATTCCCATTTTTCATTGCAGATAGAATACTGGCATGGTCTCCCATCCCTCATAATGGGCATCCTGTCCCTACTGACCGCATGCGTAGTCACACTACTGCCAGATACCTCGGACGATGTGCTGCCAGATAATGTAGGGCAGGCAGAGGCAGTGGGCAAGAAAGAGAAAGATATCGAAGGGTGTCCTGGAATGAAGAAGAAACATAAATATGTTGATGTGTGATAATCATAATGATTATAAAGAGAATAAGAGTATTAATTACAATTTTCGATAATACTATCGAAGAATTATGTTTTGTTATTTGTTCTAAAACACATCTTCTGGTGTTCATCAGATGGTTTCCGGCAGAAAGTTCTGCACAAGTCCCTCAGCTTGATTTTTTACTAAAACGAGTCGTTCATGTACTTTAAACATTGAAGTAGTCTATAATATGGTAATTTTCAGCATGATCAGGTAGCTTATTTTGGAAAAATCCTGAGATAAAACCTTTTTAAAATTTAATAACGACTATCTTCAAACTCTTATTACAATCCATCATCATTGTGACAATTACACTTATGACTTATGACTTATGACTTATCATTGAAAACCTACCAAAAACCTCCCCTCAACAGAATCCACAAAATATTAGGAATAATATTTTGAACAGGAATAAGTTGGGAAATAAACTATAATACGAAAGGAATTCCCGTCACGTTTGATTCTCGGTTGAAACGAGAAGGCGACTATATTGAATCGGCTCTCGGTGTCAGCGCACCACCGAATGTACGTACTCCCGTTATTGCGAGTAAGACGAACATTTTAGCTTGTTTTTGACTTCATTTTGGGAGAAATGAAAACTTTGAAGCGTGTATTGAAGGTAGAGAAAATCTGAAGCCTTAAGGTGGGGAAACTCTTGACTGTAATACCATACAAACCAAACCGAACTAGCTTTTTGCCACGACTCGGTTCGCGAGTACAACTTCAACAACCTTGTAAGTCTGCTTTAAATGAATGATAAGTGATAAATGATGTTTATTTTGCAAATAGGTTAATTCAATAGGTAATTTAGGTTAATTTCGGAAAATGTTAACCCGTGGCCACGAGTCACTAGTTCAAGAGACCCGCGTCTTGAAGCAGTGACTGCGAGAAAAATAAATGTAAGCAGTTTTTAAGAACATGCTACGAGTCACAAAGACGTGAGTTGCGGAGCAACAGAAGGAAACAGAAGCAAGCCGTACATCACCTCATGTCGTGGTTGGGGCGTAAGTACAGTTTAAAACAATGAATCTGGCAATCAAACTTTTGCTCTTACTATATTTTTTCCGTCACTCCCAAATCCAATATCCAGCACCACCATAATTGAAAATTCCACATCACCAATTCGAAACTCCACTTCAACAAGCTAAGACCTAATCACGATTTCCATAACCACAACCTTCGGCAACAGAATATTCCGTACAACGAAAAATAAAGAAAATGCATCATACGTGCTCCTAATACGGATTCTAAGCTGCAGTGAATCATGCTTGCTGTTACGGAGTAGATAGGGTGCAGAAGGTTAACTACAAGCAATGAATAAAACAAGCGCATGCAGTACTGTAACCGGCCGCTGATATGCCACAAGGTCATTAAGTCACAGGCTGTATGAGTGTCATAGACGATGTTAGATAAAGCCGAACTTTTCCTGCAACTCCTGCCCGTTTCTGTAACACTTTTTTTTTTTTTTTTATCGATGGGAAATCATCAAATGAACCCTCCCGCTCTGGGCTGAGCAGGAGGGAGTGTCAGACTTGTACTGACTAAAACCCATCACTAAACACTAAGCTAAACTAATAAACGGCCTAAATTAATGCCTAAATACGAGTAAAAGAGCGCTGTTGGATTTTAAAGTAGAATCTAACAATAATCCAACAATGGGCCTGTTGCCTAGAGTTCGTGTAAACCGGCGCGGCGTCAGCATCAGTGTGCCAATTAGAACTAGGTCTAATAATTATGTAGTTATGTATGGTGATCTTAAACTATATCAAAAGAATGTCAATCGCGAGGGCGCTTGCACGATGTCATTACCTAATCGGATGTTTCAACACAGTTCCCGTTGTGTTTGAACCGACGCTGTGTATGTTTGCGTGTTCGCTCGTTGTACAGACCTTCTCTTCTGCGGCTTCTGCTCCTATCTATTCTGTGTCCCAACGCTCCTGTATTCGGCTGGTACCGTGCATTCGCATCACGGACGAACGAAGGCGGCCGATTGAAACTAAGCTATATTGGAACGGTGAATTAGGCGTATCTTGATGTGGGATTGGGGATGGGAGTGGTGAAAGACGGGATTTTGATTAAAAGATAGAGGTTAAAATGGAATGTTTCGGCAGGAGTTACAAATGTTGACTGTTAATGCAGATCATATTATTCGTATTGGTACTTTTTTTGCTGAAAAATAATGTCTAATCGCGAGTTAAATATACTTTTTTTTTGTTTTATTTACCGATGGGAAATCATCAAATAACCCTCCCAGAGCGAGAGGGTTATTTGAGGCTGAGCAGGAGGGAGTGTCAGACTTTTACTGACTAAAACCCATCCATGTTCCTTCCTTTGCCCTTTGTGTTCCAGGGCCGCGGTATCTCTTTCGAACAGTCCCGCAACTCTGGCAGGCATCGGTCCTTACCTGATCCCTTCCTGTTTGATGACTCTCTTTGAGGCGCGCGTGGAACACGAACGCGCCGTCGACACGGCCTGGCGTCATAAGACGGACGGACGGCGAGCTAGCCCATAGCTCACCGCCCACAGGCCCGCGGAGTTAAATATACTGGCATGAACTAAGGAGTTATCACAGGCGTTTATACAGGTGATTTTATCAAGTGGGTGTGGATGGCCAAAACCGAAACTATTGGAATAACGAAAATACTCAAAGGAGTCTCGGGCCCGATTTTGATGAAAAAGCAAAACTGCATTATTGAATTTTTGATAAACTATATTTTTTCAGTCGTAGACTCATTCATTACTTGCCAAAATGTTATCCTTAATAGCAACACTATCGAATGGTGTAATAATACAGTGCGTGTTTTTGTGGTACGGCTGTTTAATAGATAAAAGCCTTAAAGTTGAATGTTTACAACGTAACCAAATTAAATTCTTGTGAGTCTGTCAATCGGTACAAGTAAAACCAAACAGCAAAAAAATACCTGAACCAGAAAAGACACGTGTTAAAACAACTTTCGTCCCAAAACACAAAGCGAAGTACCGCAGCTTCCCTGACTCCCTGTGTATCTGCGAGTGAATTGCCAAGATCTGACTTAACTGAACTAAGCTGCGAACCTCTTATCAGATAAATCTTATAAGCTTCCTCCGAGATAACGCTTCTTCACTTCACTAATACATTCTTATCTAAACTACTGTAAACGATTGTTCAACTGTTTCAGTCTTACTGCAGGGTACAATGTTTTAGATATCGTTTTTTTACAATTTGTCTAACCTGCCAGCCTTGTTTATTACATCTATGCTGTCAGCAATTTATGAGATGAAATTATTTAATGAGGTTGGATGCTTAAATACTTTTCTCTAATGCTTCAGCACATAATACCTTTTGGAGACCGTCTTGTTGGTTCAGTAAATTTCTCAGTAGCAGCCTGGTTGATTAATACCCGATTGATGGCAATATGCTCGCCCTATATCACATAGGGCTTAAACATAAACGGTGAAATGTAGGTGTACTAATGGGGACCTACACCTCTGCCTAAACCTTCGGGAATAACAGGTGTAAAGTTATGTTACCAAGAAAACTTTTTAAAGTCCATATGGGGAAGCCAGAATAAATCGACTGATTCAAGTGCATAGCTTTATATCAAGGTTCCTCTACTGTAAGGTAATAGATAAGTCTCGTTAGTAGACCAAGCCAATCCACAAATAGCTAATCCGATTTCCTCTAATGCCTGCCTAGCGGAAATTCAAATTTAAATTTCAGAAAACCTTTTAGACGCAGGAGCGTATGCAGACAATTTTAATTATTAAAATAACATACAAATATTCATGATCCATTAAAGTCGGGGCCCTCAAACCTTTGATCCCCACATAAAGGTTTATGTGAATAGAATGAAGTGAAAATGAACTGCAATTAGCTAAATTGCCGAAAGCCGTAACGTGCCATCCCGAAAAAATCCACCCGGGGTGCCGGGGGGTTCCGGGTGACCCCCTTCTCTCACCCACATCGGACCACTTTGGGTGACAATTTGTGGGTACATCCTGTTAGGGCTACCAAGTTTTGAGGAAGGAAATCAAGTAGGTTTTTGTTTCGGAGAAAATGTGAAAACTTCACTTGAAGTTATTTTTTCTTTACACTTTTATGACTTTTAAAGTAAAAACGTCTAAAAGTTATTTGTAAATATTTTTTACTTCCACTCGAAATGTGTTTTACTTTTAATCCTAAGTTCTTTGAAATTCATTGTTATAACTTGTAACACTTATGGGAATGTACGACGTTGCTGTGTTTGCGTATGGAATGCAACCTTTTTTTAATTCAATCTATACTAATATTATTAATGCTAAGATAATATAGATAGGAAGTCGCTCCAAGTAAAATACTGGTATTCAGCTGCATCCCATTAGACTCTAACATAGTTGGGAAAAGGCTAGGCAGCTATGATGAAATGCTAAAATAACTCTATCAGTTTGTCTTGTTATTTTTCAAAGCCTATCGTTTTAATATCGATAGGTTTATAACGTGGTCATGGTATAGTACAGCGTAGTGGGCATACTCCTTAAGCTAATACTATAAATCGGAAAATTACGGATAAATAATTTGTTTAAATTATTGCTACTAACGTGGCAACCCTATCGGAAGCGCAAATGGAGTCGTCCAGTAAAACAGTCGGTACGGTTTGAAATTATTCATGCAAATTTCAACCAATGATAGGGAGCGGTGCATTTTAGTTCAAAATCTCGATTGGCGACCAAAAATTAAATTCGCGCAACGGTTTATACAGTGGAATCTCATTTATATGACGATTAATACTAATTGATGTATGTAAATATGCTCACTTACTTGCATATTTGATGGTTACTCAATTTGCATAGCATTTGTTACGTTAAGTGTATTTATTTAGGGTTCTATTTTTTATTTCTCTCTTTGAAACCTTCAGCAAGATGAAGATGCTCATTTACATTTGGCATAAAGAGGTTAATTATTAAAAAAAAAAAACATTTTAACATTTTTTTCAATATTTACTTAATGTATTTTTTTAAGTTATAAAATAATTAAACTCTAACTTATTACTAATAAAACGCTTAACTACTACATCTGTCACTCATTATCATCACTATCATCAGATGAATCATCCATTGCATAGTCATGATCATGAGTGGAAGAACTATGAAAACTAGAAACTATATTAACATTTTGCTCCTTACAGCTAGGTTGAACTAATAAATCTAGGACTTAAGAAGGGAACGTACTCGTTTTCTTCCGGGGAACTTCTCTTAAACCGTTTATGACAGGGTCAGATGTTATCAACAACATATTAAGTAAATCTGTATTCGTAGCTACTCGCGACCGCTTTTGTGTGTTGTGTTCACGAAATCTTCTGCAGTCCTTATTCCGAGCCTCCTGTGCTTCCTCGGATAGCTGGCCTATAGGTAGAAGTGATGATTTAATTACCTCGCCACTATGCAGAAGTATTTTGTGAACAGTCGCGGGCATGTAATACCACAGATAGAGATTTACGTAAAGTTGTCTGGTTTCCTGAGCTAAGTTTTCAAATTTTTCTATATATTTTATATCATATCCCAATGATAAAGTACGAAGTAGTATGCCAAACCTTTGTAAAGTGAAATATCTAACCCTGTAATATCAGCACTGGCCTTGGGATTTTGAAAAAAACTTTGTGAAGAAGAAATTTCGGTCAGAGTGTTGTAAACTTTCCCGACAATCATGGTCAAAAGCACTCGTACTTGACATGGATAAATAAACGGACACATCGAAAGATATGTCGACACCCTCCAGCCACGTCGAATTCTTCTCTAAGAATCGCTCTCGGCTTCTTCCACAGCTGCTCCACTTTTCAGCTAATTTTGACGAATGTTTGGAGATGACGACCTTGACGTCTCTCAAAGACTGCTCCGTAACACCATCAAAATCACGCCTCAAAGATAAAAACCGAAGAGCCCCTCATTCCGCGTTTCTTTCGGGTATTTCAGCCATTCTTCGAAAAAGTCAATTTTTGAGACGATGAAAACTGTTAAAAGAAAAAAAAAAAAATAGTTGTGCAATACTTTTTTCTACGAATTACTACTAGACACATGAAAATCATATATGATAGATTCCAAAGAGTGGACATGAGTGGACATGTGATTTTTTGACCATTGAATTAAAAAAAATGGGTCAAAAACACCATTACTTTCTAAACCTTTAATTCAATAAAATTATAGAATGATGTTCCTGTTATCAATTTAAAAAGAACTACTTACCCTTACGTACACAATACATCACAAAAATACTATCACAAATTTCTTTTAGCGACTGAAACAATATTATCACTTATGATGTAAAAATGAAAATGAATGCACTTCGAATTGTCAACATTTTATGTACTTACCCTAATGATGTTCCAAATGAAGGAAATTATGAAAAATAATAGGTGTATTCCTTAATGTATAGATCTAATGAGTTCATATTAATAAGTAACTACTAGGAATTTAAGGGTCGTTTTTGTCTAGCTAGCTTGTTCTAAACGAATCATAGTGAGTCGGGTAAATACGAAACGCTTTGGATCATAATTATTAAACCACACGATAGTCACTTGTGCTGACACACCTCAAAAAAGTTAATTTTTAATTTTCTTTTGTTTTCCTGCTATTCATATTTTATTGTCATCTGAAATATTTTCCGGTTGCACAAAAAATATGATTATTTAAAAGCAGATCTAAACTGAACTCAAACTCAAAGCATTTATTTCAAATAGGCCCGTGACAGGACACTTTTGCATAGTCAAAAATAAGCTATAAAGTCCAGCCATACTCCACAGGCATAATAACTGTGAATGGACTGCAGTTGCCCATTCAAAAATATTAGATCTCATGGAAAAGATTGGGCAAGAAACTCCATGGGCACTCTTTTCAAATCAAGCTAGATATTACATAGTCCTGGGTACAATATTGTTGCTTCTATATGTGAGCACAATGTAGAGATAGAGAAGAAAAAAAAGCAGTCGATTATATTTTATCGCGACCAATAACAAGCTTAACTACCAGAGCGATATTCAAACGCTCCAAAAAATAACATTTCATGCGAGAAATAGATTAAAAAATATTCCAAAAAATGCCGGTGCATTGCATTGGCTTATAAAAATAGCTATTTGTTCGAATGTAACGTGAATACGTCACCGCTGGCTGTATTTGATGGGGTGGTCGACATTGTGTTTACGAAAAACTAAAAAAAACTTGCATGTGCGTGTTGAAACACGGTGAAGGGTTCCGTAGTGGGGTCGAATGATTAAATATTTAATCCACGAACAAACTTACATTTGTAGATAAAATGAGGCAAACGATAGACCCAGGTAGCTACGTACTGGTTGGACAAAATCTGAGTCATTGATTCGAGAAGAATAAAAATTCCAAATAATATTTTTCAACTGCGAACGTAATTTAACAATATACGATTCTCGGATTGTTTCACTTAGGGCTGATTTTTTAATAGTTAGATAACTTTTATCTCAGGAACAAAATTAGCGGATTGACATATTTTCTATAGATAAGCTGTCAAACCGCCATTTTTATTCCTCAGATAAAAGTTATCTGACTATTGAAAAATCAGCCCTTACTTGTGCAGTAAGACCGACTTGCATGACCGACTTGCCAAATTTCATGATTCTTGGTCAACGGGATGTACCTACTCCATAGGTTTTGTCTTACAGAACATAAATGGCATAAAAATCCATCTTTTTCTTGCGTTGACTAAGAAGGTTTATTTACAGCTCCAAGGGATCATAGACCTCACTAAGCATTTAATATCAAATTTCAACTTGATAACTCAACACGTTCGTGAGAAAAAAGGACTTTACACACGGACAAACGGACAACGAAGTGATCCCGCAAGGGTTCCGTATATTTTCTTTTTGAGGTACGGAACCCTGAAAAAGTAAAAAAAGCGTTGTTTTTTCCACTAACTGACACGCGTATTGAGCTGCGGGCAACTAAGCGGCAGCAGAATATGTTTTCGCTATTTTTTTTTAAGCTTTTGTTCCACTGATATGGCAATGAACATGCACGTTTATGGTATGTGGGAACATGAACGTGGACCATGTGGAACTGGTGGAGATAAAATAAGAGGTCGAACAATATAATCAAGAACATTATCTGTTTAGCCTTTTCCAAACTATATCAGGGTTGGCTTCCAGTCTAACCGGATGCAGCTGAATACCAGAATTTTACATGGAGCCACTGACCTCGACAATCCAGTTAGTACTGAGATACCCCTTGGTAAGACTGGTTGTCAGCCTTTCGGAACACTGACTACCTGTAACAACTGCCAAAGATTTACAAATGACAGCCGGGACCAACGGCTTCACGTGCTTTCCGAGGCACGGAGGAAATTAGGTATGTAATGGGTGGTCATCCATCCACGGACCAACCTAGGCAAGCGCGGCTTAACCTGAAGATTGACCCGGGCGGCTGTTATTATTTAGTCAGAAGCTCCTAACAATAGAATTAAGATATGCATGAATAGAGCCATTTTTGTCGAGGCAACTTTAGCAGAAGATAAGCTTGAGCATAATCAGCCATTAACCTTCCCACTGCTGAGACAAAGGTGTTTTTTGAAGAGGGAGGGGGCGGGGCGTAGTCTCGGGCACAATGCTGATTGATGAATTTCACACGAGTTTTATTTCTTGATTCTTTGTTATGCCGCGGCCGGTTCCTTTGCCGCTTGGAGTGCAGTGGTGATTCAATAATTTAAACAAATCAATCATATAGTAGTAGTAATCATATAGTATTTCCCTCCCATAGAGAGGAGGCCGTGTGTCCCAGCAGTGGGAACATTATAGGCTGATTATACTTATGCTTAATCATATAGTGCGTGCTTGAATGCTTAATACATAGTTAGGTACTTTTGTACTATTATCAACTATCTGGTGTCCGCGACACAAGCCTCGTTGCTTAGTGTGGCAACTAGATGGCGCTGTGTGTAATGTCCAGCGGTATTTATTATATATTTATTACTAAGCGCACTTGCCCTACACTTGTAGCACGAGTCAGGCTGTTGATGAAAACCGCAAAAATGCTTGTATTCTGCAAGCTTGAAACAAAATTGCATCACGATTTTGTGTGCTCCCAAAACACAGAAAACCGTGATAGAATCATGGTTCCATGTCAGAGGTTTCCACCCACAACCAAGTAAAAAAGCTTGAATCTACGTAGTACGTATATTTTTCTTTTTTTTAAGTATAAAACCAGTCACAAAAATATACTCCACACCGCATAAGCTACCTTTCCTCCAGTTCGTTTTGTTAAATAAAAAAATATGAAACCTCTCATGTAGAGCCTTTTTTTTCAACCGTATTCTTTTTGATGCCTTTCATATGACATTACATGAATGAGTTGAATTTCTACGTTACAGCATAACTTTAATTAAAAGTTTTCAGGAAATGTTGTAGGTAAGTAATATTAATTTAATGTGATGGGCATTGTCCTTTTGATATCCATCAAACAGGCATAAGGAACGATTCTATAGTGCGTAAAATCGTTTTAAGCTGAATTAAACTCAGTACTTTATTAATAACCAGCTGTTGCCCGCGGGTTCGCTCGCGTTTTTGTCGGAAATTATCCCACGGGCACGTTGTAAATATAGCCTATGGCACTCGGGGATAATGTAGCTTCCTATTAGTGAAAGAATTTCAAAATCGGTTGAGTAGATCCAGAGATTACAAACTTACAAACAAATTTGACCTCTTTATAATATTAGTATAGAAGTGTAGATTAGGGCCTGTTTCACCACCTACAATTAAGTTCCCGTCAATTTACTTGGCAGATAATTTCATTCGAATTCTGTTCCATTTTTTAAAGATTACGGTAATTAGTGACTATTCGGACATCGTGAAACAGGCCCTAAGTAAAACACATGACTATCACCGGTTTTGAACTCAGACACAAAACCGGTGATAGACACTTTATGTTTGAACAAGTTACAGATGCAAATACAACAAGAATAAACAAAGGAGTTACATCACGAAAAAACACACACAAACAAAAATCAGAATGGTCTATCAATTTATCGAATCCCCAACCTAATTAATTCGTAAATAAATTGCCAAGCTTTAAAGAAATAAACGTAAAAGCGATTCACGAAATTAGTTGGAATTAATTAGATTTTAATGTTACATCAAAGACATAACATCACGCCTGTATTCCAAACGGGTTAGGTGGAAGTGTACTTAGTAGACATCAACCCACATCTCGCTCAGTTATGATTAAGTTTCAATAGCAGGCAAGCCTATTGGCGTGAACCGGGCACCAATCTAGATTTCTTCAATTATAGTCTGAGTGAATTCACACGGGCCGCATTTTGAAAAATCACTCTTGGTTGTTAAAATAATATAATTGTTAGTCTAATCTTTGTAAGCTATTAACTATAATTACACTATTGTATTAGGTAAGCCTGTAATGATTTCGGGCTGTTAATAGGAAATTTCTGAAGAAAACACACTTTGCCCGACCTGGGAATCGAACCCAAGACCTCATGTTCAAACTCAGCAGTAGCGCTGCAACCACTGGACTAACGAGGCAGTCTTTCATGTGTTATTATAATTTAAATTTAATCAGGCCCCTTTGATATTAAAAGCCTTGCATGTCGATATGCGAACAGGAAGGCTGTATTGTATTCTTCGTTTATTAAATTTGCGGAAGTAATACTTAGAATTAATATAACATCATCGGTGTATCAGGTAATTAGTACCTTTCTTCCTTTTGGTGCTTCATTTAATTTCTCAACCAGCTTTGCTTTAAAATGTGGGTTCGTTTATAATTAGACGGTAACCTTTGTAACACGGAGCAGCCCTTCGGAGCAGCGGTGGCCCAGTGGTGGTGGCCCAGACTTACGAGCAGTAAGTCGTTGGTTCGAACCCAGGCAGGCGCATCACTTTGTGTAATTTATTTCACCACCTCTGCTCTCAAAACGGTGAAGGAAAACATCGTGAGAAAACCGGCATGTCCTAGAACCAAAATTCAAAGCCATTTGACATCTACCAACCCGCACTGGACCCGCGTAGTGGATTATAGCCCATTCCCTCTCATAGAGAGGAGGCCGAGTGTACCAGCAGTGGGAACATTATTATAGGCTGATTATGCTTATGCATTGTAACACGACACTAGTAACCAATTTACTTGAAATAATATTTTATCATCATTGGCAACATTATTTTCCCTTACTGCTAAGTTTATTACATAACATAAAATCACACCCGTAATCCCCAAAGGGCTAGGCAGAGGTGTACCTAGTAGTACTCCCACATTTCACCAGCTATGTTTAAGATCCATGTAATTGGGGGCGAGCCTATTGCCATTGACCGGGCACAAATCCAGACTCTGCGGCTGCTACTGAGAAATGCCTGATGGAAAAACCGAATACTACTTTGTTCGATCTGGATATCGAATCCGGATCTCATGCAGAGCTCAGCGTCTTTCTCAGATGAGTATACAGGGTGTAACAAGACTCTTCACGAAGCCGTCAACCAAGCATTATGTACATCAAACTAAGTAACTTTACGCAAAAATTATTGCTGGGAAACGACTTTTTTTTTGGGTGAAAAATCACGTTTTACAGTAGGACTCAATGTAACGCACTCAAAACACTGTGCTGGTGTATGGATTGAATAGTATAATATGGAGGTCGTGAAGGTGATTAAAATAAACTTATTACATTAAAAATATGTATTTAAAAAAAACTTGTGAAAAAGTTGGAACTTTGACCCCCAATATCTCCGTAACTAGAAGGTTCCCAGGTACGGTCTAGAACAAAAAAAATATCGCAATAACGGGGAGAACAAGTGCCATTCGGCTTCGTTAGGATCTTGTTACACCCTTTATTACTGCTCTCTTTAGTGCCAAACTTCCCTGAACTGTGCGAGTCGCATTCTGATCTTACCCCCAAACTTCGGGAGGGCTCGTTTTACCGAATTTCGGCAACCCTGTCTGTGTTCTGTTAGGACTCTGCTTCACCTACCATCGCTTGCCTCGTTTTACTATTCTTATAGAATGATTACTACTTCGTAACGTCGAGGCATATACCAGGATTATGGTCATTGGTTGATAGCTGTAATCAAGGTTTGGTGGCCTCTCTACATTTCATGTTATTCTCAGATCTACTGCAGATAACATAAGCTTTTGGCGTTGCCGAAAAGTATAATTTATAAAGTGTACAGGGACAAAGAATAGGTTCTTCTCTTTACCTGTTCCGCTTATTTTTTAAATGAACATGCCAGTACAATTTTTAGACATTTACTACATGATAGGGCAAAGCTAAACCTAAGGGATGTTACACACTTGTTTGTTCGGCTCGGCATTTACTATTCGGCAGTATTTTTTTAACAATAAAGCCGACTCGAGACCCGAGGAGCTCGTGGCTAAATATTAACAGCCGCTCGAGGCGATCATCAGGTAAAGTCGCGTTCGTCTATGTAGGTTCGTGGATGGGTGCCCACCCATTATATATCGTGTTTTCTCCGTGCCTCGGAAAGCACGTTAAATAGTTAGTCCCAGCTGTCATTTGTAGAACTTGGACAGTCGTGACAGATAGTGGCCCGAAAGTCTGAAAACCAGTCTCACCAAGGGGTAGGAATCGTATAACCCAGTACTAACTGAGTTATGGAGTGTCATATAGGCAGTCGCTCCATGTAAAATACTAGTATTCAGCTGTAGCAAGTTAGACTGGAAGCCGACCCCATCATAGTTGGGGAAAAGGCTATGCAGATTATGAACAAAGCCGACCTGAAGGAATTACTGCATCACACATTCGGCTCTTGCCGATTGCCCAACTCCGTTGGGCTTCTACCATCGCTAAATCATGTTCGGGTTAACTCGGCACAATGCGAGCTAAACCCAAATTCATATCTGTTTTCGTTTTCGCTCGGTCGTGCCGAACACCCGAATCATACCGACCCGAAAATTGTGTGTAACGCTCCTTATATTATCAGACTCAAAATATTAACCAAAATACACGCCGTGTTTGTAATTTTATCTGAAAATTAATCGGACAATTTAGTTTTGGCCTACATTCAAATTGCCTTCTTAAATTAATTTTAGTGTAAAGCGAGTGCCTGTGTGTTTTGCATGTTGCTTGTTTTTGTAATAGAATAGGTTCATATTTCGAGATTATTGCATGTCATTAAACTAGAAGTGGGGAAATTGGGCGGTCCTCATTTTCATCAGTGCGTTGTTATGCTGTATTTAAAGAAGAACTTGATGTTTTTAAGATTCTCGATGACGGCCCACGAAACGGAAAGAAGTAACAATCAGATGAAACTGCAGAAGTGGGATTAATCGCCGAGAGCAAGGCCAGGTACAACACATGTCAAGGGTCCATGTGAGGATCTTTGATGCAGTTTATCTGTCACATGTAAGATCAGTACTAAAAAAAGACCGAACTCAATAACTTTTCTGCAAACATTACATAGACGATTTCCTTTAAAACACAAAATGTCTGAGTTCTACTTTACAAGGAATATCTCCTGTTGGAACCGTTTTCAAACAATCAAAATAACACGTCATCTGATTCAATAGAGCGCCTTACTTCACCTCAAATTGTAGCCCAAACTCAAATATTTGGACAAACATTCGCTATTGGACATTGCTAAGTAAGCGCCAAGAATTTACGCTGTGTGAGTGTGGAGCCATACCTGTAGCGAACATGTGGAACGATAACTTGGTTTTTAAAAATGTTCTAGGAAGTCTCTGAGCTGTTTGTCAGCATTTGGATTTTGATGTAGAAAATACTTTTTAATTAAGGGTTACCATAGTTGACACCCTCAATTTCGTTATGATACCGAAGGCAAAAAAGGTACCAGTTTAATCAGATAGTTAGGGCATTTTCACTAATACCTAATAAGGTTTAACCGCCAATTTATACCACACGTATTAACCTAGGAAGCTACTTACAAACTCAAAAACTGATAGAATCAATTACGTTCCTCAAGGCTGTCACCACAATAGTCCCTCTTTTGTTCAAAACAGTCATAGGTAATTTAGTTCTATAAAGATAAATCACTAATTCACCAGTACCAAACCATCATGAACACTTAAATTATTTTACCAATATTTTTCTTTTTGTTTGTTCCAGAACTAATAAAACATAGCTATGCTATAATATAGCTAGCTATCCCTAATACTTTTTGGGACAACCTACTCAACTTAATTTTTCTCAATTAAAACCTATTTATTAATGTGGGACGCCCTCAGGCTCGGTGGAGCGACGATCTTCACAGGTTGGCTGTTAGCAAATGAGAGTTACCGAGAATCGAGTTAAGTGGTATGTATGTCTATGTCCATCAATAGACTGCTCTAAGCTGATGATGAAAGCCTATTTAGCGAAAATTATTCAATCTTAAAAATTGTAACTGAACCGGAACTACAACAAATACTCACGAAAACGCGCCCGCCATTTTAAAGGCCTAACACTAGAAGTTCAAACATGGGTGCTAGCTTCATTCTAAATCACACGGAAGCCCGTTTGAGCTGCTGCCAACCTTACTAAACTAAATCGGATTTAAGCCTTTTGGACGCTAACGAATTTTAAATATGGGTAGTTAGCTCCCTGGATTGTTAAAGAGGATTTTAACAGATCATATTGATTTACAGTGTACCGAGTTTAAGGTACTCGGTACTTTCATTAAGCGTTCGTTCTGTGTGAATATTTTATGGAAGATTGGTGGTTGATGTTTTTGTGTATGCAATTAATGCTACGGTTGGTACCTATGTCTATTTTTGAAATTAAATAGGATGATATCTGCCCACGTAGCATGACCACCGTAGAAACGGGTTTTGTCGACGAAGAATCGAAAAAAATTACAGATTGTAGAAAGATTTCTATCGTCACAAGAATGGCGATGTTAGAAATTAATGACAAGACATGTCAAATTGTACAGAAAGAGCTTTGTCGATTCTTGGTAGGATAGAAATAGTATTGCCATGCGACGCGGGCTGATGTAGTTAATTGTATTATAGTAAAGCGGGAAATTCAGCACAAAACAAAGTAGGTTAAGGTTCACAGGAACACGACATAATTTGTTTTAGCCAAGTTACTTATGTTGTGAGACTGAATGTACAATGAATCATTTTCAGTCCGATATGATTTTAGTGTCTCGGTCAACACCGATTATGAAAATTAGTGGTCGAGCTCGCATCGCTATTTTCCGAATCGACTCTTGCATCAACTAGGGAATTTATATAGTATGCAGATTTTCCTCTCAGCCTCTCAACAAAAAATCTGCCACATCTGCAGTAACAAAAAACCGGTGACCCTAAAAGATACAGAATTTAATAAAAAGATAAAGACAATAAAATATTGTGGAGTAGAAAAAACAAATATCAGGAGTACAATATCAGAAAGATATCGTTTAGAATAATCGAATTTGGCAAAAAAAGTTTTGAGGTCTGACTGTGGGTTCGAAAAATATGTAAATATGGGATGCGATAACAGACAATGTCCGACCCCGAAATCAAAGGATGGGTTTACCGACATAAAAAAGTTAGTATATGTTATAGTTATTTCTTGAGAATTTATTAAGATATGTAGATAGTGCTGTTTTCCTTTTGTTTTGGACAAATGCCCTGACATGGATGAACAAGTTTTATTATAAAACTTTTGTGAAACTTCAAATAATACCTATGTGTTACATGGTGACCTAGTAGAAAATATTTTGTTATCTAGATAAAGTAACTAACTTTCATAACCTTTGTCTAGATTACTAAGGTCTAGAAAAAATAAATCGAATTCGGTAAGTGATAGAAAATATTTTGAAGAAAGAATTTTTTCGAACAGGCTATGTTTAGTCACAATATGGCCTTGGAGTCTGCATGTCTATCCACGGCCGCGTGGTGGATTATGACCTTCTCCCTCTCGTATAGAAGAGGCCACGTCCCAGTAGTGGGAACCACATACCAATCAGTCTTAAATCACCAAAGTCATGCACTTCTGCTCAATCACAATCTCATGCAGCAATGTACACCAATCTCCTAAAAAAATGCTGTAAAAAAGTCGTTTCAGAACAGTAACGATGTTTTCGCCAAGACAGTATTTATAGGGCGGTCCTAACGTGCAGTCCAATTCATTAATGTTGCCCTAGGGGTGTGCACGTCTATTTTTCTTCACACCTTCACTAAGAATGTCTTATTTACGGGACCGCGGGGTGAAATTCTATTCCACATTGTCACAGTACGTGTTTTATAGAGAAACAAGTGGGTACGTGTTTGTTTCCGTTTTAAACAAAACGTTTCTTTATGCAAGTAAGGTGTCGTTTTAATATAAATGGAACCGGCAAGAGATTTAGTGCGGTGGTCCGCAGGGATCGGTTCTAGGGCCGCCCTTGTGCAACATCGGTTATACGACTGGGTGCTGCGCGCCGACCTCCCTGACGGCGTCAGCGTAGTTTGCTACGCTATATTGTGTCTCGAGGTGGCATTGCACAAGTCCGAGGCCATGTTCATGGGCCTCGGAATGCGCCACCATCGGGATCCCTACTGACGGTAGGAGGGCTTCCCATCGGCGTTAAGCCGACGTTGAAGTACCTCGGACTCGTCCTCGACAGTTGAGGAGTGGATTATAGAAAAAAAAAAGAAAAGCGGCGTGCTGTGAGCGACATGCGGTGCACATCTCCACACAGCTTAGGTGGGTAAACCCTAGCTCCTAATCCTCTCCTCTCCGCTTCGCACATTTTCCCACGTCAACACTTTGGTGGAATTCGGGCCTTATACTTAAAAAAAAAAGGTAGATGTACTTAACACATTCGAGTCCACCTCCGTTTCATAGTGCGCATGTGCCATCCCACCATACATATTGCAAGTGGACCCTCCAGGTGGGTCACTGGCATTACGTTTGCGGTAAAGTGAACCCACCTGGAGGGCTCTCGGCATTAGGTTTGAGATTAAGATTTAAAACCCTAAAATAAGTGGTAAAATAGAATTTTCAGGGGGTATTATCGCTATATTTGCTAACTGTGGGGGTAATTTCATGCCCTAGTAGGGTAGGGGAAGCGCAATAATCAAGAAATAATAAAAAATTGAAAAAGTAAAATCGCCCGCTGTGATCCCGTGACAGGGGTGTTCAACCTTTTGTGAGATTTTCATGCATTTTTTTTTTAAATTTAATTTACGTAGTTGCAATTATTGTAACTTTTAGATTTTAATAAATAACATTTTAAAACTTTTGAATGATTACAAACATTGCATTTGCATTTGTAGGTAGTTTATTTTACAGTTAGTTTTGTGTGAACCACCCAGTAACTCTTGTAATACCGGATTATATTAGCTAGCGATAC
Source organism: Eugnorisma glareosa (assembly GCA_947578425.1). Taxonomy (NCBI): domain Eukaryota; kingdom Metazoa; phylum Arthropoda; class Insecta; order Lepidoptera; family Noctuidae; genus Eugnorisma; species Eugnorisma glareosa. The sequence goes on from OX387970.1 coordinate 2,499,028, forward strand.
TCCGCAGCTGTGATGGATATCGATATCTTAACATAATAAACCAAACAAAAAACGGATTTGATGACATTTTGTTAGGTTAACGACCATAAGTAGTGCAGTTATTTTAAATACAACATCGATTTAAATCATAGATGTGCCCTTGCCGTACTTCGCGCGACCGTGTTCACACTGAGATGAGCTTGCTCGTTTAAACTTCACGGTATATAAATACGATATACTAATAAAATGTTGCAAAAAAAAAACGAATTAAAAACAAAACGCAAAAAAGTTAAAATTACTTTCGGAAGTCGGTGCTTTTGCTTGTTTCATCGACATTTTGTATGTTTGAGGTTTAAAGAAACCTAACACGAAGGGGATCGTAGTCTAGGCAATTCAATTGAAAAATGCTAGCATTATGTATTCCAAATGTCAAGTCTGTAGCGATAATAGTTTCTGAAATATGTAGCTGTGAGTGCCTGTGAGAGATAAACGGGCAGGCAGACTAAATCGCACAATAATAAGTATTAGTTTTTGTCTATTTTGATACCGAACACTAAAAAGCCTCGATTTTGAACTCATTTTCGTGTCCTAAAATGTAAAAACAATTATTTTTAGAAAATATTTAAAATCGTGCCTTTGGTTTTTCACCCCTGAAATAGGACCCACCACGTGGGTTCTCGGCATCTAGGCAGAGGTCGAAAATTTATTGAAAATAAAAATGCTTGTAATTTGAAACCACGGCGTATTCTTATTAACCTTGTTAAAATATACAACTGTTTTAATTTTTTCGTTATTTGATTCTGTATTCGCTAAGAAAAACCTACATTTAAAATGAGCCCACCAGGTGGGTTCTTGGCATCCCAAGTGCGACTTGAGTGAACCCACCAGGTGGGTTCCCGGCACTGAATGTGTTAAAGGTACTTTATAATACTCGTAATCGTCTTCAAGTGAAATACGGAAACTAACTCTATCTAGTCTCTTACCTTATTAAGTACCTTTTCTCTAAGTTAAATCCACAAATCCCTAAAAATCTTCATCTAAAAAACCTTAAGCACAGACTACTCCAAAATTCCCTCAGCTTAAATAGTAGTAGAACGGCAATAGCTTTATGAAAGGGATTCCCTTCTAGGCTTCATTTCCCCGACAGTACAATCTAGGGGTTTAACGGTCTAATGTCTGATTACGGCTATCGATTTCAGCTCATGGAAGTCGGATTTGATGTAATTGAAATGAGCAAGAGGTTTCAATAAGATGAATTGGAAAATGTATTTTGTGGGCAGAGTGTAGATTGGATTATAGTTTTGTGATTGGAGGATAGTTTTTAAATCAATATTGACAGTTATTTTAACTCTTCACTTTTCCATAGGTTTTACCGTATTAATATTAGATATTCTTTTTTTAAAGATACCTATCTCGTATTGTCCCACTCCTGGGCAAATGCCTCCCCCATTTCTTCCACTGCTCACGGGAAACACACCACCCGGTGTGTTTCTTCTCGCCAATTCGCGAGGAAGCCACCCAAGGCGTGGCGCTATCTTCTCCTTGGTCTGCCGCGACCCCGTCTAGCTGTCTTAGGGCCATACCTCACCAAGATGCCATGGCGACGTGGCCAGCGACGTCGCCAACTAGTTCTTATTGAGATGTATGACGGCTGACTCACTTGGCGACTGACTGGCGACGCAGGGACGCCAGACGTAGCCATAGCAAACGTCGCTGGCCACGTCGCCATGGCATCTCGGTGAAGTATGGCCCTTAGGGCTCCAGTCTTGCGATATTCGGGCCCACAGCTGTACCAGTATATTTTACATAATTACTATTAGTGTCCATGGAGTTTCTTTCCCATTCTTCTCCTTAGAGATCTACGCTTTGGAATGGGCAAATACTATACTTTCACAAGTTGCCTGCTGGTGCCTTGTGTCTGTGACTGTAGCTTCGCCTTTTTTATTTTTCTGACATTCAAAAGTGTGTGATATGATGGCCTAATTGAAACAAATGCTTTGAGTTTGAGTTTATTTTTTTCAGAAAAAATAACTTGCTGCTTTCGATATATTTACTGAGATAACATTGTTTTTCTTTTTCTGCCTCGTACCTGCAGCTGTTTAGACTAGGAGCTGAACCCATCGAAGTTGGAAAAAGGCTAAGCAAATGATGACGCTTTTCTTTAGTGATCTATCACACCAACTAGATCATCTCAAGTATCGATTTTCAATCTCGAAATTACCTAAATTATAAAAAAATATCATTGTCGTCCTTCCAAACCTTCCTCATACAATGACTTGTCCAATGATGGACCTAGATAAGGACTTGGCCTAGAATGTGCGGCGTCCTAAACAACTGCAAACTATAATTTAACTTAAACTTTATACATGTTTACTTTACCCGGAACACTGATAACCGGGAATGTTGGACCCGGACGCATACTCAGTGCTATAGGGGCTTTGTAACATGATAGGGGTGAATCAAAATACTGCCGGGTTAAACTCCTATGGCAGAATAAATTAACATTTTCCCGTCTCATTTGCAAGTAACAGAAAGGAGTGAAAATGTTTTTTATCGATGCAGTAAAATCTAAAATAAAAGACGTCATCTTTTTCTCAATAAATGAAGTCATCCTGTTTTGTCTCACTCCCTTACGCAATGCCTCAATGATTCCTCAACAAAATCTGCAGGCAGCATGTAGTCATTTCTTTGAGAAACTAAAACTCTTAATCCTAAATAAATACTTTAAAAAAAAAAAACACGCTTTAGAGTGACGCCATTTTATTTCTCGTATTCTTCTTATTAAACCCTTTTATTTTGATACCCTTAACATGCGAATGCATAAAAAATAAAACTAGTGCGCCATCTTTGGGAGGCCGCCATATTGGTTTTAGAATGACGTCACGGACGTCACGTATCTAACCATGCCACAGACATGTCATTGTAATATGTCTGTGAACCATGCATTGTCGTTCAAGCGCCATTGGATATCAGGAAGTGGGTCAAATATAACTTCTAAGTTTTTTTTTTGTTAGTTACAGGTGAAACTTATAAAAGCGTGTTAAAAATCCAGAATTACAAATAAAATAAAAATAAAAATTCAGAAAAAAAAATTAAATTCAGTATACAAATAAACATAACCAGGTTTTAATAATATTCCCATAGTTGGGACATAAACCTTAACTCTGCGAGAGAGAGTGGACCAATATCCACCACGCGAACCCGGTGCAGTTTGGTGGCTGACGCATGTCTTAGAATTGTTGCTTCTAGTTCACACTGTTTTCCACATTTCTTCATGAGATACACCTAACTGTCATAAAGACTCAACTGAGCAACCAGGGCCGCTAACAAACATCTGATATTTCTTCATATCAAGTATAACTTTGCCGACAAGAGAATTATAGTCTCGTCTCCAGTTCCAGTTGATTTACTGTTCTCCCACGCACCATCTCGTGCCTAGTAGCGAAAGCCTATTTATCTGGATAATGTTGCAATGATACTGTACATTTTCTTGAGAACATTTCAAGCCATATCGTCATATATTCAGATGTTTTAAAAGTTTAAATTCGGATGGATACTTGCATTACTTACGAGGTAGCATTTTCATGTATAGGCTGCATGAGTGCATAGGTAAGAAATGCTTTATAATCCAAATATTTTTAAATGAGTAACCATTGGAGTTTCTTGCCAGTTCTTCTTCATAGGAAACGACCAACCCGAACCGTACACCGATTTTTCAACGTTTTATAAAGTGACTATGCCCTCTCTGAAATAAAATATTTTGATTTTGACCTACTGTTAAAAACGAGAACTTAGTACAAGCATTTTTTTTTTTTTTTTTTTTTTTTTTTTTTTTTTTTTTTACTTTAATTCTCAAACCGTTTCATTACTTCATTAGTAAATTACTTCCAAAGTGAATTTTGACTGACAACGAACTGTCGACATGTAAGCAAGTATCAACGGTATAGATAATTAGTTATATGGCAATAAATAGATTAGACACTGAATTGGGATGGTCCAACTTAGCAGCTTTTGCAAAACGTTGTGTAATTAAAACTTACGTATACACATAACTCCATTAAATGTTTTCCCGTGAGAGTAAGCAAAACACAAACTACAAGATTCAAAAGAAAATTTCTTAAATTAAAATCTCTATAACACCACTCCACTACGAATCAACATAAGGAGACAATACTATTCAAACGTCAAAATTACATAAAATTTTCCCTGATTTGGCTGCGCATCTCCACTTTCTAGCGTTTAAGCTGAAAGTGGTGGAGAAAGGCTCCTCAGCAAAACATGTCTGTTACATAAGTTACAAGTTACACTTATGAACTTACAGGTGTCAATAACATCTGCAAAAATTAGAAACTAAGTAAGTTATACGTTGTTTTTAACCCACTTACAGTTAACACCTCCATTCCCTGAGGACTCCTAACAATTTCTTCGATTCGGTTAAATAAGAAGTTGAGGCAAAACCGCGGGAACTCAGTTGTTTTAGTGGTTTAGTTGCTGTTACTGTTTTTCTGCGTCCCTGGAGTGGGGTTAGGACATGTGAGTATTAAAAGCGGTGCGATGCGTTAGTTTTTTTGAGAGTGTCATCCTTTACACTTTTCTGGAGATTAAGCTGAACGAAATGAGGACTATCGTTTTTGAGCTCACCAGATGGCGCCACAGTCGAGTAAGGTCCTGTCAAAAAATCTATTTTATACTTTAAAGTACCAATAACTTCATAAAGAGTTTATTTTATCACGTATAACAACATATAGTGTAAACTTCAGATAAAATAAATAAATAAATATCGCTGGAGATTACACACAGCGCCATCTAGGTGCCACACTAAGCAACGAGGCTTGTATCGTGGACACCAGATATAGCTATGTTTACATTATTCTCCCTAAAATTAGCAAGCATGAAACATCTAAAAATCATTTTACCTCCAAGTCCCTACTAACAAATAAGATCCTAAGTTGGTACTTAAAATCTTAGTCATAATTAATCAGGAATGGTTCAACTAAACCACAATCGTGATTATTAGTAAAAATAAGTGATAACAAGAATTTGTGCGCTATACTACCACTAAAAACCCGCCTACTGAAAAATCTCTAATTAAAATCGGGTTTTTTTCGTTTTGTAGCATAAGTTACCCGGGCCATAATAACGAATCGATTGACACCTTATTCATCCAAATCGGATGAATAGTTTAGGCGCTACAGAGGAACATACGTAAATACAAACATACATAGATAGACTGCTAAAATCAAATCCCTTTCATTTGGCTTCGCCGTAGTCGGATAAGAAAAGCACGCAACGCGCGAACACCTATGACATCTGACATTTCGGTGACCTCGCGCTACACTAGCGCCTCTAGGGGCGAATCCATACGCGATAGCCCCCATAACATTCATGCTACTGCATGAATCTTTACTAAATGCCCAGTTTTAATTTGAGCTCCAACCAAACAATGAATGTATTTTACCCAAGTCCTCGCTACAATATTTTAAATATTCTTGGAAAGGCCATTAGTTTGTTTAGTTTGTCGCAATTTATTATGATATTCGAAATGCAGCCTATTCCGAACTATCGTACCGAATAGCTTTTACTGGGGTGCACTTACTTGCACCACTAACTTGCTCCTTTTACTTACGATACGAGTAGATAATGGTTAAGTTGGAAGATGTTTATTCTATGACATAGATATGCCTAGCCTTTTCCCAACTATGTTTAGGTCGGCTTCCAGTTTAACCGGATACAGCTGAATACTACTAATAATTTGTAATGAGAAATATGATACCCCTTGGTAAGACTGGTTTTCAGACTTTCGGGCCACTGACTACCTGTAACGACTGTCAAAGATCTACATATGAATGACAGCCGGGACCAACGGCTTAACAAGCTTTCCGAGGCACGGGGGAAACTCAGTATGTAATTGGTGGTCACCTATCCATGGACCAACCTAGGCAAGTGCGGCTTAACCTAAAGATTGATACGAGCTGCTGGTATTATTTAGGCACGAGCTTAAATCCCTATTATCATAAACAAGAAAACTAGTTTATTTGTTACATTTTAAACCTTAATACAACACCAGCTTTGTCGCTGCAGGCAACATCTCCTCTTCCTCGGAATACAGTCTGTCATCCCAAGAGACTAGTCGATACTAAATCGATTGAAAAATACATTTCCACAGAGCTTGAGGGTCATATAACGGGTTTAACAAGTAACTCGATGCGATGCATAGCAGTTTACAACTGCTATCAGGTCTAACAGGTTATACGAGCATTTCTGCCTTGGGTTAACCCTTTAGAGTTGTTTTAAAAAAATAACTGTTTTCTTCGACGTTCAAAGTCCTAAGCGTTTTACTAACGTAACCGAGATCTTGTAAAAATATATTGATTTAAAAGAGTGTCCATGGAGTTTCTTGCCCATTCTTCTCCTTAGAGATCTATAAAGCTTTGGAATGGGCAACTACAGTACTTTCACGCTGTTATGCCTTGTGACTGGGACTCTAGCTTCATCCATTTCTATTTGAAATAAATTCTTTGAGTTTGTAATCCAATCGTAGTTTTTTATTCAGTGAGTTTTTTGCAACTGACTACCGAAAGTAAAGTTAGTTAGAACTCGGTTGTTTTTATTTGCAAAAAGTTTTCTCGATCAGTGTCAATTAAATATTTTTTTATTTCATCGATAAATATAAGGTCCCATCAAAATAGATGGACAAATTTTAACACAGGTACTCAACGCTGCAGCGTTGAGTACGTCTAAACAATGATCCAAGCAAAAAAAAAAAACAGTTATTAAAGTGATTTTATTTTGACCTAAAATTATTAATTACCGGCGGCACTCTAGAATAAACACATCCATTAGGTTTGCTTGGAATTATTTTTGATTAGACGTACTGATGAACGCTCTATTTGAATGGGACCTTAAATACTCTGTCTAGGACTAAGGCTTTCGGTCTTATCAACAAGCTTTATTGTGTTGTTTGAACCGTTTGCATTCGCCACTATGGGTTTACTCTACCTACATTACAGTCATCATCAGAGTCGTTTAGACACTCGAATGACCTCCCTGTACTTTTGCTATACATATACCTCTTTAGTAAAACTTGGATCTAGGTAGTCCTTAACAACAAAGATAACCTAGAGACACACTTTCAAAATTGAAAGACACATGGGTACCAAGCTATACATTTCCAGTATAAGCTGACCTCGCATTGTACGGATATCCTATACAATGCGAGATCAGCATAAACTGAAAATGTATAGCTTGATGTGTAGCCGTGTGTACATAGCAGCAACGCCAGAGGCACAGTCCTTAAATACCTCTTTTACAAGTGTTAGGTATAGCTACACAAATACGCCTGTCGAACGCAAATTAATTATGAACAGAAATAAACGTTTAGAATCAAAAACCCACTCGCTTGAAAAAGTGGAGATCAAAGGGGAATGATAATAGACATTGAATGAGCGTTATAAGATGAAGTAGTTGGGATTGATTAATGCTTCTTGACTATACCTTGCTATTCGTCTTTGATTGCATAAATAATTAGTTCGTTGCTTTTCATATTTATTTTATTTCTTACTCATAAATGTGCTCTTCGCGATGCAGTATTTACGATTAGCAACAGAAGTAGCTTAACATCTCGGAATTTTAATTATTTGGTGTACAGGACTCATCTATTATTTTTAATCTTTCAGAAGATTATTCTTTAAAATATTCCTTACTCTCCAATACCTTGTTAGTAACGAGTAATATCTAACAAGTTTTTATTAAAAAACCTGCTTTGAAACTTTGCGTAGTGTAATTCTACTTCTGATGCTGACTGTACCAACTCACTCAAAGATATAATTTACTTACTTATTTTATTTCTATGGAAAAGTTACAGTATCCTACAACTATCTACAGATACTCGTAGCTCAACATATTCTTCGAAAGGAGGTAAATTAAAAATCTGTACTTACCTATACCTACTACGTACAGACGCCAGCACACTAAGCTACTTAAAACTCAAATTTTCCCATTCAACCTTGAACGTAAAGCTTTAGCGATAAAATTAAGATCTACTACTTATAGAATTTTTATAGATTGTAGTAGCTTGATGTGCTGGCGTCTAAACATTATAAAAGGTGATTTTCGTAATTCTAAAAAATCTATGTACATTATATTATAGATAGAAAAATACCATGAATAACTTCATATATATAAAACTAACTAAAAATTTACAAATAAAAAAACCAAAAAAAAAAAAAACAAATTAAAAAGTTAAATACCTAATTCAAAATTGTCAACGCTCTGATTAACTACTAAATATACTTATTCAAGAATCGATTATGTAAAAAAAAACTCAAAGCATTTATTTGAATTGGACCATTACAGGCACTTTAAAAAGTCAGAAATACGAAGAAAACGAAGCTACAGTCACAGTCACATGGCATAATAACTTGTGAAAGTACTGTAGTTGCTCATTCCAAAGCGTAGATCTCTATGGAGAAGAATGGGCAAGAAACTCCTTGGACTGGAAACTCTTAAATCAAAACATTTTTCCAAGATCTTGGTTACTTCATTCATGTTGAGTTGAGATTATACATTATATAAGGTCTCATTAAAATAGATGGACATATTTTAACACGGGCGGTCAGTACGTCTAACCAAAGACATCCAAGCAAAAGAAACACGGATTAAAGTGATTTTATTTTGACCTAAAATAATAAATTGCTTCTATTATAATTGCACTCTAGAATAAACACATCCATTAGGTCGAAATAAAATAATTTTAATCTTTTTTTTTTGCTTGGATATCTTTGGTCAGACGTACTGAAAGCTGTGTTAAAATTGGTCCATCTATGTTAATGGGACCTTATATTATGTGAGAAAGATGTAAGTAGAAAGTTTTGAACTACATACCTATTAACCTTTTATTTATATTAAAAAACAAAATTCCATACATCATTTTAATTAACAAAATCAACAAGCATCCCTTGAAAACGTAGGCATTTATCAAAACACATGTTGTCTGTCAAGCGCACACAATATGGCGGCAAGGATGCGTATCGTCGCCATTTTTACGTTCCAAGTTATTTCAAATTTAACAGCCCACCGATAACGATATGCACGATTTTATGGCAACGCTTTAGATGATCGATGTGTGGAGTATCGATACTCGAAATTGATTAAATATTTAGTATCGATGTGTTACGTAATAATACTTTCGTTCGGTAGTGCGCTGGATCAAGTTTGAATGGGCCTCAAAAACTCGTGTTTTGAAAATTTTGACGGTTTTCATGATGTGTGGCAACTTTGTTTAAGCATGCCTTCAGTTTTGCTGCCACTTTCTTAACGCTTCTTTTATTTTCTGTCCCATAGAATTAATAGGTTTAGAACGATCGCAGCAATCGCACGTCAAAGAGACAGAGCGATGATGCGGCCAATACGTGTCTCTTTTTAACCGATTATTTTCAAAAAGGAGGAGGTTCAAATCGGTTGTATTTTTTTTTGTCTTTGTTCCCTCATAACTCCGTCATTTGTAAACCGATTTGAATAATTATGGCTACATTTTTTTTTTACGATTTTCTACCCGAGTGGTCCCATAAACATTTCATCAAAATCGGTTTAGTAATTTGGTTGTTTTCCTCACGTTAATTGTCACATCACGCGACGTAGGGTGTAGGTGGCTCAATTATGTACGAGCCATAAAATAGTGGCCGCAGCGTATTGGGTTCTGATATTTGGTTCATGCCACTACAAATAAAAATTCGTGGAATGTCTACCAGTTACCACATTCAACGAATTTTTATTTTGGCCATCTAGGTAAGTTCAGCATTTTGACTTGGCAATGAACGTGTTAATACGTATTTTATCTTCTTGGGCTATGTTGATGACACGATCTCTTAATAACTTCTAGTTACAATGTAAAAATTAATTAATGACAAGAATTTGTGTGGTATACTACAACTAAAAAGGGTAAAATAAAAAACTTCCAAAAAAACACTAAAAAAGTCTAAAAAAACTTGAGTTTCAGAAGTCGGTGGCAAAAAGTCAATGATACAAACAAAGACACGGACTTCCAAAAGTCTATGTCTATACAATCGATCAATCAGAACTCTAGAAAGAGTGTTTTAAGAGGGCCCTTTCCGGCCCGTCTATCGTCAACGCGAGCATGGTCAAAAAGCTTATTGTTTCATCCAGAGCCACAGCGGCGATTCGATCGTTCAACTCCCCCGTCTTACCCCGCCCCGACCCCGCACAACTCATCTCCCACGCACCTCATACTGCCTAACGCGATGACATTGAACGAAAAATAGTGTTCGATAAATGTGTAACAAGTAACAACGGCATAATCACGTACGAGCGTTTGTATGAAAAGTATGACGGGTTGGCCGCTCTTAAGCTTTCACGGGTCAGTACGTGGAACCCAGTTTTGAGTATGCTCAAAAGTAGCAGCCGGCATCGTAATAAGGACTCCAAAAAACCTTGTGATTGTGTTTTGCCTTGACTTACGTTTAATAACTAGATAAGTGGCCAAAAATTACACTTTTGAGTATACTCTTGTATGAAAACTTACAGTAATTATGATTTTTAGCCATGCACTAGTAAATGTTATTGTTCTTTTAATAGTAAAATTGTTATAAGTTTGTCGTATATGGTTTTACTATTATCTAGCATCTGCGTAGACCATCGACCGCTGGTTTTAAAAACGGCTTGAATAAAAACTGTTCTAATGACAAAATTACTATACGAACATTTGAAAATATTTTTCAGCCCTGCACTAGATTATGAAATCTTCAATAATTTGACGTCAATATATTATCTACGAATTAAAAAGATTATAGTTTTATTGTCCGCCGAAAATCATAAACGGTTCTAAAGGGCATGTAATATCGGATGGTTTTTAATTCCGATACTGATTTCCGATATTAGATTTCAATATCGGAATTCCGATATTAATATCGGAATTTCGCTATTTCGTTAGAAATTGCACATTTTATTTATAAATTGCACAAAATCGATATGCGGTTGGATTGAGTACAGTAAAAAACATTTTTTGATCGTATTCTTTAATTTGGTTCATAAATTGGTTGTTTTTTAAGTACCTATATCCACTGTATTTATTAAATCACACATTTCTAATTATTTTCCTATACTTCCTCAAGAAAGATATTAAATTTGGCAAGGTGCTCGCACATTATCGACAGAGCTGCTGTAGCTAGAGATGGGTACTAGCCGAAATTCCAATAGCTTAGCTGCAGCTATTCGGCTACTTGGCTATTGAACAATAACGACTAGCGCTCGCTAGAGGTGCAGCGGCATCGAGTTCGATCCTCGCCGCGGCAACAAGTCTAGATGTTAATAATAAGTTAGGAAATGTCATGAGATCGTTTTTCATTTACTTTTTATTTCATATTCTTTTGAAAAGAAATGCCTTCCCCTCGTAGGTCGTACGTATTATTATTAAAAGAAAACGAAAATCTACAATAGCGCCATCTCTTTAAACCTATCTTAGTATTTCATAAATTCATGCACTAAATGAACGAAATTACTAATCAATTTTGTGAGTATTGTGAGAAAGAGATGTGCGATGCGAATGAAGTTCGAGCGCGCACACAGCTAGTCAGCTATCGGCTACTCCGGCTAGCCGGCTACCGAATACCGGGACGGCCGCAAAATTTAATAGCTATATTATACTCTGTGGCGACTATCGACTGTGCCGTTTTCTAGCCAGCCAGTAGCCAACAGCTGGTTATCGTGTTGACGGATATCATAGCCATGGCTATTTTGTTAATAGCCGCTATTTAGCTAGTTATTGGATTAGCTACCCATCTCTAGCTGTAGCTGGCATGGACCCCGTTATTTTGACGAGTCCAAGATTCTTGAATTCAAAACCTCCATAAGCTCTGCAAGGAAGGTTAATATTCATATACCTCCTGTTTTGAAGTGAGATTCACTCGTCGAGATTTATTGTAAATCTTTCTCCATTTTCCTTCATGAGCGTCATGTAAGCTTTACTTAAGATATACATAATTATACTTATGGACAGAAGACCGAAGAGTATAACCTGCCTTTCTGTTTAGCGTTTGTGGACTACGAGAAAGCCTTCGATCCGATCGAGACTTGGGCTGTACTGCAGTCTCTCCAACGGTGCCAAATCTACTATCGGTACATCGAGGTGTTGAAGTGTTTGTACAAAAACGCCACCATAAATAAATAAATATCGCTAGACATTACACACAGCGCCATCTAGGTGCCACACTAAGCAACGAGGCTTGTGTCGTGGACACCAGATAGTTGATATTACTACATAGATACTTTTTGTTTGTAAATACATACTTATTATACATATAAACATCCATGACTCGAAAACAAATGTCCATGCTCATCACATAAACATTTGCTCCTACCGGGATTCGAACCCGGAACCCTAAGAACGTAAGGCAGCCTCACTACCGCTGCGCCATTCGGGTCGTCAAACCATGTCAGTCCGACTTCAGGACCAGACCTCGGAACCTATCCTTCTGCAACGAGGTGTGAGCCAGGGAGACGTCATATCTCCGAAACTGTTCACCGCTGCACTGGAGGATGTCTTCAAGGTTCTGGACTGGAGAGGGCTAGGCATCAATGTCAATGGCGAGTACATCACTCACCTTCGGTTTGCCGACCATATAGTGGTCATGGCTGAGACCATGGAGGACCTCAGTACAATGCTCGATGACCTCACTAGAGCCTCCGAAAGAGTGTCTTAAAATGAACATGGATAAAACCAAGGTCATGTTAAATGCCCATGTAACACGCACTCCTATCAAGATCGGAGACTCTATACTCGAAGTTGTAGACGATAATGTCTACCTGGGACAAACGGTCTAGCTCGGTAGGTCTAACTTCAAGAAAGAGGTCAACCATCGAATCCGACTCGGCTGGGCAGCGTTCGGGAAGCTGCGCGGTATCTTCTCGTCCAACTTACCGCAGTGTCTCAAGACGAAAGTCTATGACAAGTGTTTGTTGCCAGTGATTACATACGGGACCGAAACTTGGTCGCTCACAATGGGCCTCATTCGAAGGCCCATTGCTTAAAGCTTTGCTTTGCTTAAAGTCATCCAAAGGGCAATGGAGAGGGCTATGCTCGGAGTTTCCTTGCGGGATCGAATCAGAAATGAAGACATCCGCAAGAGAATCAAGGTTACCGACGTAGCCCGAAGAATTGCCAAACTGAAGTGGCAGTGGGCAGGGCACATTGCTCGCAGAACGGATGGCCGATGGGGCCGAAAAGTTCTGGAGTGGCGACCGCGAACCGGAAGACATTGCGTTGGAAGACCTCCCACTAGGTGGACCAATGACCTGGTGAAGGTTGCGGGAATCCGCTGGATGCGAGTCGCACGGGACCGGCCAATGTGGCGACACTTGGGGGAGGCCTATATCCAGCAGGGGACGTCTTTCGGCTGAAATGATGACTTAGGATATATTGTACACAGAAGCTGTTGGTAGACCTTTATTAATAAATAAATAAATGCTTAGCGAGCTGGCAACAGGAATACGGTTAAGCGCGCTGTCGCGCTCGGTGCTACACAAGAAGCTAAAATATAGGTTTAATTTAAAACTCAAATAGAAAAATTTGTCCGATTTCGATATTGGATCATCCAGTATCGGAATTGTAATATCGGAACTTGCGTTCCGAGATTCCGATATTGCGATATTCCGAGATTCCGAGATTCATGCCCTTTCTAACGGATGGACGCTCTTAAAAGTTCTGTTTCAGTCTCTCTCTATCATCTAAACCAAAGGAGACAATTGTCTCCTTTGGTTTAGATGATAGAGGAGATCCAACCAGAATAACTGTTACTCAACGGTTAGTGGTTATTTCGCAGTTGTTAAATCACCCATAATATTTCTAAATAACTTGAAATCAAAATAAATAACTCATTATACAACTTTAAAAGCAACCAACAATATTTTTAAATTACATAGGTTACGTACCTTATAATTATTAGGTCCCCGCCTATGAAATCAGCGTTTTGTAAGGAGGATTTTAAAGAAGTTCCATTTTTCATACTAACATTTTCTTAATTTATATAACAACTATGAACACTAATGTTTTAAAACTTTTATGCAATAATGTTTAAAAACTAAGATAACGTATGCCACTTAGATTAAGCGACAAAAATAAGTTTTGGCTAAGTTAAAACAAATAGTGGTCCTCTTTCTGCTAACAAAAAGAGGAGTCATTTTTAAGGTATTTGTTTTGTTTAGAAAACTATAAGTAATAAAGTTTTTTTTGTGGTGGTCATTATTCGATATAATATCAAGCAATTGATCAATATTATAATTCATAGAAGTGACGAGGTTCTCAATTTTTGAGAAAAAAAACGCCAATTTCATAGGTGGGGGACCCAATATTTTATATATTTTCCTTTCACACGATATTTTTTTCATATTCATTTATTTAAATTTCGAATAAAATTCGTTCTAAAAAACTATAGAGATGGAACCGTACTTCAACCCACCCGACCTAAAACAATTCGATTTCAATAACGCATTGTAATCGATTCAAACCACGACCGAACAGTCAATTTGCATGAATGAAATCGATTGGGAATGTCTAAAGTCCTGTCCGATGGATGTCGGGGTGAAAATGGAGCGAAAAAGAAACTGCTACCTAGACTTGTAGTGTTGCTTCACGATTTGTGAGAAAATGGGAACTAAGGAACTTAAAAGCGAAACTCGTCATTCTTGTTTTCTTTTTTATTAGACTTTTAGTGGAAGTATTATTTTACAGTTGCCAAACAATTTATTACCATACTTAGAAGAGAGTTGCCAATAAAACAATTATATTTATGAAGATTAAAAAAAAATCTTGGACATTGAAATGTCACGCTACCCATATCAAATAACAATGATTGACATTTAGAAACGCCGTAACTACCCACCAGAAAGAGCATCGCAATTCCCAATTTATTTCAACCCAAAAAAAAAAAAATGGTAGATTTAGGGTTATTTCAAAATTCGATGCGTTAACCCTCAGCCGTCCAATCGTCCGACATTTAGACAGATCCCTGATTGGGTTCTCTGTATTTTCTACTTTGTATAGACGGACAAAAGCGGCACGAAGAAAACTGGAACTGCCAGGTATACCGGTGTGAAGCGCTTCAATGGATATTGTGTTTCTATTCTCTAGGGAGCCGCGTACTAATTTCAATGGTTCGTGCCATGTTCGTGCTTACATTGGCAGTAACGTTTGATGTAGACGGGGCATTTTGTTTAGTATTCTTATTTCTTTCTGTATGGGAACCTGTCAGTGAATGTGGGATTGCGAGCTTTAGTGAATGTGGTTATAAGAATTTGCGAAAAGGCACATACCCTTTTTACAAACGAGTTTTCTTTTGTAAATGTCTAGCTAGTGTACTTGGATTATTCAAAAACACGTACCTACTAAGTTTATAAAGACAAAACATTCTTAATACAAGACATAAGTAATGAACAGTCGGGACATTGTGTGACTAGGTACCAGTGGCGAAGGTTGAATACAACTCGTTTCCTACCGGCTTCCCTTTGAAAAGTGCCACAGTCAGTATTTTATAGTTAAATAATCAAATCACATTAAAGATATACAGCGTGTAACAGAAAGACTACTGTGGTACGGACCATCAAACTGAACAACTTTCTCTATGGGACCACCATCGAAATCGTAAAAAAATAATCAGCTGTCCTATACAAAATGTCAATACCTATTCGACCCAAATGTATGGGACAGCTGATTATTTTTTTTACGATTTCGACGGTGGTCCTATAAAGAAAGTGGTTTAATATGATGGTTCGTACCACAGTATTCCATATGATTATACCCTTTCTGTTACACGCTGTATATGTACTCCGGCTTACCTCTTACAACCCTTCGCTACTGCTAGGTACCTTATTAAATAGTACGTTCTGACTCCTTTTTTCTGTAAAAGGGGAACTCTGTTACCTGTCTCTTGATAGTAAGCTACCATTTCTTACACTCATCGCTCAAGTAAGCCGCCTAAAATCCCCTTTCCCATTTTTAAAGATTTTTCCTATTGTATTTACTTTAAAACAATAGAATTTCTCATACATCACACCAATGAACCGTAAGTCCGTAACATTAAAGAAATGAAACTCGTTAATTACAGGATAATGGAGTGGTCCTTAATTATTAATTAATTATCGGTACACGTCGTTTGCAGGGCTGGGACACAATGGCCCAGTCATTTGTGATGAGTGTTCATTGTTGTTACTGAAAAGATTTCCGCGCCCGAAAGAGAGGGAAATGATTAATAGTTCCCGATAATTGAACTATTCGAGTGGTATCGATTAGGAAGGATCGATTAGCGATTGTTCCCCGCACTATGGGGACAATTGCAACGAACAATGGTTTTTTACTTTTTTGTTGTAAATGTCGTGACCTTTACGGACAATGGTTTTTGGATTGTGTAAATGACAGCGGTCTTTTTTACGGTAAGTTAGGTGTTTGAGAGTCGTTATTCATAATATTATGTATTAATTCGCTGTTGCGTGAAATGATTACTTTCCTGTTTTGAATCGGATTTTGTCAACAATTTCAAGGGTTTTATGTTTTTGCACGGAACCCTAATTATTTTTCTAAATAATCTTCGTAATCGTAGTGCGCTATGAGCCAGTTTTCGAGGAAGTGTATTGAAAAAGTATGAAATGTACTGAATGAAAAGCGAAAACTTATCCTATTGAAAGTCGTTGAGTGATTTCCAGGGTTACATATCTGTGCCTTCTCCCACAGCACTGTAAACGGATTCACATTATTTATTACCTTATTAGAATTCTGTAGGAACAACCCACGATCGCATTTAACTTTTTCAATCTACATCGAGAAGTGAGACATTTCCAAATCTACCCAGAATCTACCAAGGGTAATAAACAGATCCAAAATTCAGAACTAGCAACATTCCAAATCGAAAACTCCCAAATTCAAATTCTATAATAAGCCAGCCAGCCATCATTATTATAACGGAGTTAGTCACACACCCCCGCTGAGTATTATCCTGGACCGAAACATTTCACGGGCCACCACACACCGTAATGTAAACCCCGAAAACTTATTGAATAGGGAATCAGGGATCCAATAAAATGCTGTCAAACCCAACGTATGTGATGAGACAGGTGTACAAACGTAATCTTTACTTTTCTGTTGGTATGAGATGGATGAGGATTATTATGGTTATGTTGGTATGGTATACTTGATAGTGATTATTGTACTTTATTTTTAGATTTTTATCGTAATTTTTTTAAACTAAGTACTTGTCGTAGTGACTGTTACTTTCATGAACATGAGTAGTAAAGTTTTGTTTTTTGTTCTAGGAAGTGGGTATCTACAATATCATGCAGATTTGCTTGCATTCGCTATTGCGTCTATTACTTGGTATGATAACGTTAACTGCATTACTCGACCATGGTACCGAACACTTTTTTCTCTTCTCTTTCAAGTTAATAGACCTACTATTACAGAATTTCGATGAGGCTTTCCTAATATTCATACATTAATAACTTCATAAGCTTATTCGTCATAAGTCAGCCAGCAGAAGGTACATACACAATAACAGTAGGCATTTAAATAATAAATATCTACAACTTAACATAATATTATTTAACTGTTTTGTAATAACTAAAGATCGGTTTACATGAACATAAAATCGTCGAAATATGCGTGCATATATGCGCCATAAATGCTCGAAATATGCAAAAGAAATGCAAAAAATAAACAAGTACCTACCATATTTTTTTATTTATTTAGGCACTAAATTTTCGACTAGATATATTTTTATGACATCCGTGTTCTGTTTATATTTAATTAGTTGTAGTACGATTGAGCCTTCTATTTATTAAAATATTTTTGAACACACGTTCTACATCCACTCAGGTCAATGGGCTATTTGAATTTAGTTGCTTTTTTGCGGGTTTAATCTATGGCAATTTTTCGCATTTTTCCAGTTAGAAACATTTAAAGGAAACATGCAAGATATGCCGATTTTAGATAGAATGTGCATTATCTTCAAAAACAAAATGCATATGCAAATATGCATCTCCATATAATCCGGTTTCTAATAACTAAAATATTGGTTGGTTACAACCAACAACCCACTTTAACATTCGATCAACCAATACTTTTAACATTCGTGTGAAACTACTAGTTAGCACCATGGCTTTTTATTTTAACATCACCGCAATTATATTTTTAATTTTCATGATCACTACAAATTTTTTAGCCACACTTGTAAACTATTTTCATAAATATTTACCAGCATCTATGAAAAAAGCAGTTTTATACGGGAATTTAGCTAATTCAGGTTCAGAAGTGAAATGGTTGCGGTTTATAGAGATCCCCAAGTCTTATTTCAGCCATTTTTATTTTTATGGGGCAATACTTAGCTCTGCCTCTTTGTGTTATATGGTGTCAGTGTACTTTTTTTAGTGTGGATGTGAATCAAAATGTGAAGCTTGGACTTGAAACGTTGATAGAGGAGAATGACCCAGGTAGGTTGAAAAAAATATATATTTACCGTTTCTAGGGTACCGTACCTCAACAGGAAAAAACGGAACTTCTTAGAGCATCACTCGCGTGTCTGTCTGTCCGTCTGTCACAGCCAATTTACTCCGAAATTACTGGACCGATTAAGTTGAAATTTAATAGACATATGTATGTCGGTAAATTACTGAATTTTAAACATGGGGCCCACTTTTGGGGGATAAATTATAAAATGAAAAAAATAGTTTTGCAAACTTGTAACTGAATTATATCGTGTTACATATCAAATGAAAGGGATCATTGGGACATTTCATTTTTTTTTTTAAATAAATTTAATTTAATTAGTTTGTTGGTAAAGTTTCGCCTATTTTCTTAAACAACTTCAGTTGTTTAAGAAAATAGGTGAAACTTTACCATCCCCCCGCCTTAACTCCGAAACAAAAGGGTCGAAATTTTGAAAAAATACATTTTTTTTTTGTATTTTTTCAAAATTTCTCTCAAAAGTCTTTGCCTATAGATTACAGGAAAAACCCTACACTTGCACCAACTTTTAAAAACACTGCCATCATTAGCAATAATACTGAATGATTAATATATAAATGAATAACAAATCAATCATTATCTTTTCGTTTACGCCTTTCTAGTGTCAGTAACAACAGCATTAACAACGATGGTACTCTTCACAATCCAATGTTCAAGACGACTGTACGAGACTCTGTTCATGCAAGTGTTCGCGAAGTCCAGTAAGATGAACATCGTCCATTACATGATGGCTTCTATCCACTATGGGTTGTGTGTTATGTCCATCATTGGGCATGCTCCTTTGTTTTGTGGTAAGTGGAATGGGTATTTTTATAGTGCCCAGGTTTATATTATTTTATTGCTGCCATCACGGGAAAACCTGGATGAGGCTAGCACAGAAGCTTAGAAAGACAAGCAAATAGAGGTCTATACCCAGCGGTGAGTGAAGTCGGGCTGTTGATGATGATGACGATATGGAACGGTACTGGCTGATGATTAGGAATTTAAGCTGTAGGTCCCTACTTGTCTCCCAATACCTCAAATATCAAAAATGCTTTTGCAATCATTTTGCTCTATATTGTACCTACTCGTCATACAGAAAAACCAATTGGTAAAAACCCCTCTTTACACGGAATCAATCCTGTTGAAACCAACCTATTATACCATTATTATTCATTTCACTACCCTATACCCAACCGAACCGAAATGGTTGACTTATATTATGACAAAATACCCCCAATCGTTTTCAGGAACCCAAATCAGGAACAACATGACATGGATTGACATCAACACAGAAATAGCCATTGCACCTTGCATCCTACTCTTCGTATACGCATCATACGAACAGCATCACTCACATAAAATCTTAGCCAACTTAAGAAAAAATAAAGAAACTGGCAGTATCGTAAGTGATGATTACCAGATCCCTCAAGGAGGTCTGTTTAGATGGACTTCTAGTCCTCATAGATTGTGTGAAGTGCTGATTTACTTGGCTTTAGCTCTGTTGATGCAAAAAAGGACTCATACTGTTATATTTGTGTGGGTTGCTACTAATCAAGTAAGTGTTTTACGAAAATTATGATTAACAAAAATGAAAAATTTAATAACGATTGAATTAATGACACCCTTTTTCAGATCCAGTGTTCTATCGGAGCCCAGCAATGGTATAAGAAGACTTTTAAAAACTACCCACCAGAAAGATACGCGATATTTCCTTATTTAATATAAAATTTGCTTTGTTTAATGCTCGTGTACACACGGCTACACATCAAGCTATACATTTCCAGTTTATGCTGATCTCGCATTGTATAGGATTTCTGTACAATGCGAGGTCAGCTTATACTGGAAATGTATAGCTTGATGTGTAGCCGTGTGGGTATGTGTTTCCCACTATTTTAATACACGTACACACGTGTATTAAAATCGTGGCTGCTCCAATATATTTTTTAGGTACTTTTTTCCGTAAAAGAATTGGTTTAGCATAGGGGCAATAAAAATAAATACCTACTATGAAGATTTGTATTATTTTATTTTAATAAGCTTGAGTTGTTTTTTTTTTATTTTGCATTCGGTTTTTGTTTATGTTAAGTGTCAGTTATTTATTCTTTATTTCCTCATCATCATCCACAGCCAGACCACCCACCCAGCCACCCACTGCTGCGGAAGCCGGCCTGCTCAATTCTTTCTCTGACCGATGTTACGTAAAAATATTCGAAGGTATGCCGTTTTTATCGGCAGATATGTCAAGATCTGAACTATACATAATATATACCATAACCCTGTAACTACCTTAGCCTGCGAAAAAATATATTTGCCTTTATCTAAGTATAAAACATCTGTATTGTTCAGTTGGTGTTTTTTTCGTATTCAATGTACACTTCGAAGCCTCTAGCCTAACCAAAGACAATAGTATTAAATATGTTCTAATCCTTAAAACACAATGACCGCCAGTTTTTTTTTTTTTAATTATTTGTGGCTATGCCACTGGCTTGGTTACAAGACCTTTAAGCCAAGTCTTTATTTTAAAAGTCTTAATTTGAAAAATTTGTAGTTTATACACTTATAATAATAATAATTATTATTTTTATTTATTTATTTTTTTCCCCACTACACACTTCCACAACTGTTTTTAATGAATTTAAAAATCGGCACAAAACACTGTTTAATTTTTAGAATATCATTCAGGCGGCGGGAGGAATTATTTGGTAAGATATCACTCAATTCACTGGCAAGTATCAGTCTTTCAATTGCAAAATTTTGACAGTTCAAAACCAGGTGTTCAGCGTTAGCTTGCGGTGTATTACAGAATTTACAAGAATCACTTGATATTATGCCCAAACGGGATAAGTGGGCTGGTGTGGTGGTATGGCCAAAGCGAAGCCTGTTAATCGTGGTGATGAAGTGCCGGCTGGCTGACTCCAGGTCGTCGTACCAGGGCTTTGTTGGTAAGTCGGTTTGGATACTTCCGTACCATTTTCCTTTTTGCTCTTGGTCTTTCTGCCACATTTCAACCCAAAGATTTTTCAGTTCTTCGTTTATCGAGTTATAATAATCAGTGTAGGGTACACTAGTTACATGTTGAACATCCAATGAATTTATCCCCTTATTTGCAATTCTATCTGCTACTTCATTTCCAGATATACCTTTATGCGAAGGAATCCATATAAAAGATATCTCAATGTCATTACAATTTAACTTATAAATAATATCTTTAATACTGTACAAAATATAGTTAGCTTTAAAACTCAATTTCAAATTTTTTAAAGCTTCCAAAAGACTCAATGAATCAGTTAAAATTAAAAAGGATTTGTAAGACTGGTGAATATGACTTATTAACTTTAACGCTTCTAAGATTGCATAGGCTTCTGCAGTAAATATTGAGCATTCATTGTTCAGAACAAAGCTTTGAAAGAAATTTGTTTGAGGATCATATAAAGCAGATCTCACATAGTTATTTCCCTTACTGCCATCAGTGTATAGAGTATAGTACTTATTATTTTCTGACAAAAATTCTAGCATGTCATTATTATTTAAGATTCTGTGTTCTAGAACATGAATTGGATGAGTTATACTAACATAGTTGTGGGCATAGCAAGGCCACTGGGACTGTTTTTTAATCCTTGTGCATTTATTACATATTTCCAGATAAATCCGACACAACTGTGGAGCTATGCCCTTCAACAGTACATCTGCTGAAGACAATGGACCAGAGACATTCACTAGGTGAGGGACTATTTTCTTGATAACATCATTATTAGCTGATGACAAAAGTTTGATGCAATATCTTTCACAGAGCAATATTCTCCTCAAAATAAGGGGCATGATCTTGGTTTCAACTTCCATGGCTCGTATGGGAGTTGAACACATTCCTCCAGAGATGATTCTCAGAGCCTTATTCTGAATGATATCCAATCTATGTACATATGTACAGTTAATGTAAGCTAAAGTGCTATAATCAAAGTGGCTTCTTACAATTGCTTTGTACAGTATTGACAATATTTTTGGATCAGCTCCCCAAGATACCCCAGCCAGGCATCTTAGAACATTTAGTCCTTTGTAAGAGTTTTTTGAAATATATTTAATGTGCTCTTCAAATTTGAGTTTTTGGTCAATGATAATACCTAAGAACTTATGCTGGTTGACTCTTTGAATGCTGTCTGCAGCATATATAACATCAGTAGTAGGGTTGTCATCTCCAAAAATCATTACACTGCTTTTTGAAGCATTAATTCTAAGATGCAGCCTATTAGTATAATAATCATGAAGTTTTGCTAGTGCTATATTTACAGTATCAATAGCTGCACATAAATTAGAATTTGAACTGTACAGAACTAAATCGTCAGCAAATTGCAATATATTAACATTCTGAGTATCAACATATTTACATATTTCACAAGTGTACAAGTTATAGATCAAGGGCGACAGAGTTGCACCTTGCATTGTGCCTTTACTGGCCCACTCTGGTCCATAAAAGATGTTATTATGTTTGACAAAGAGTTTTCTGTTACTCAAGAAGTCATAAATCCATTTGGATACAAGTCCAGGTAAACCTATACTACCAGTCAATATTTTGACAAGTATGCCAGGGTCAACATTATCAAAAGCACCTTGTACATCCAAAAATACGCAAACTGTATGTAATTTACCATTTTCTGCCCTTTTCAGGTCTGCTATTAGGGAAATGAAACTGTCAGCACAGCTACGACCGCGCCTAAATCCATATTGCAGTGGTGGAATAATTTTATAGGATTCAGAGTACCAGTCTAAACGATTCTTCAACATATTCTCAAAGATCTTTCCAAGGCATGAGGACAACGAGATTGGACGATAACTGCTAGCTAAATCTGGTGGTTTATCAGGTTTCAATATGGGAATCACACACTGTGTTTTCCATGATTCTGGTATTATTTGTTTACGCCAAAGACTGTTAAGAATTTTTAAGAATAAATGTTTTACATCATCATCGAGATTTTTAATCAGTATGTAAGGGAAGTCATCTAAACCTGGGGTTGTATTTTTTCTAGATTGTAAACTCATTGAGAATTCAGTCCATGTAAAAGGATCTAATAGAAATTTGGAGTTTGGGTTGTCATTATTGAGATCAAAATAATGGCTATATTCAGTACTATCTATAAGGTTACTATTATCAGATATTTTTTTCAAAAATGGTTGAATAAATTCATCCCTGTATGATTTGTTACCAGATCTGATGCCTTTAAATCTCTTAATAAGGTTCCAAATTTTACTTAGTGGAGTAGTTCTATTGAAAGTGTTACAAAATTTGTTCCAACCAATCTTCTTTTGTTCTGAAATTGTACGTTTTTTTAGCGCATCTAATCTCTTATAATTAATATAATTATCTATAGTTGGGTCACTTCTGTACAGTTTCAGAGCATTGTAAGATGCAATTACACTTTGCTCACAAATACAATTCCACCAAGGAGCTGGAATTCTACATTTAAAATCACCAGTTTTAACTAACTTTGGAATCACCATTTCCTTCAAGGCATCGAGGCGAGTACAAAATTCAAGGTAAGTGGACATTGGATCCTCTTCATCAATCGTCATGTCATGGAAAATATTTTTGGATTTTTCAAAAAACTTACTCCAATCAGTTTTAATGTATAAAAATCTATCAACAGGTGGATTAACTTGATATTTGTTAGCACAAATTGCAATTTTTGTAATAGTTGGATAATGATAACTTCCCATTGTATCATCATGAACAGACCACTCACAAAGTGGCGCCAGATTTGGACTAACGAAAGTGACATCAATTGCCGATGGATTACAATGAGGGCGATTAGCTGTAGTAAAGTCACCATTATTAATTATACATAAGTCACTATCATCAATTAAATTATACAAATCTTGCCCCCTGCCTTTTGTGGACACGCATCCAAAGGCAATATGATGGGCATTAAAATCGCCACTTACAAATATAGGTTTAGGGAGGTCCCTGATAATATTCCGCAATCTATTTATTCTTATATGCCCAGATTTAGGTGGACAATATACACATAAAACTGTTATGTCGCCTATTCTTGTAGATACTGAAATTGCAATAGTCTGAATATCTTCATAGAAACGGGTGTCTAGAACCCTATATTTTAAATAGGGCTTTAATATGATAGCTACTCCATTATGACTGTTAGCTGAATTTTTATGGTGGAAATTATAGCCAGGTATTTTAAAACTCTGTTGGTCTTTTAGCCAAGTTTCATTTATTAAACAAATATCTATATTTTGATTTTGTAGAAAATTTATTAATAAAGGTTTTTTACTATGTAAACTTTGAGCATTATACTGTGCAATACATAAAGAATTTAAAATATTAGAGCTCAGATCCATTATGTCGATAGATTTTTGATGAGCATGTCTTTGATAGACGACGTGGTAATGGGCACATCGTCCGATTTGTTGCCTAGCTGTACTAGGGTATGGACTATAGCCATTAATACATCATTATTGGCAATGATTTGGGCTTTAATGTTTGGTTTGAGTGCGGTTTTCTTCTCAGGCATAATTTCTGAGTTTAAGGGTGTGTTATGTACACTATCCACATTGTACAATTTCATTTTGTTTTTATTTACAATAAGTTCTTTATTTTTATTAATTATATTTTGCTTATTTTTAATAGCAGACTCGGAGCGGTCCGGTAAAGGAGGGAAGTCAGTTTCCTTCTTTGTATTAGCAATGCTGGCATAAGTAATTTTTTCCTTTTTTTCTAACATTTTCCTCATCTTAACCGGACAGGTCCTTGAGATAGCCAAATGAGGTCCACTGCAGTTAATGCAGCAGAGCTCATTGGGCTTGTCACATTCTTTGTAGGAGTGTTCTCCAGCACAGCAGCTGCAGCGCTGTTTACCATTGCATACATTGGCCGAGTGATTGAATTTGAAGCAGCGATAGCATTGCAAAAGGGGTGATATATAGTCAAAAACTCTATATGAGAATAGGTCGTATTGTATTGAATCTGGTAGCGAATTCGATAGGAATGTAATGCTGACTGTCTGAAGCGGTACCCTGTTCTGTCCCACTTTCTTTGTAAATCTTCTCACTGCTACAATTTCATAGACAGAAGAAAGCTTTGTGTACAACTCTTTGTTGGATATATTGGTTGGTACGAACCTGATGATGCCAACTCGTTCTATCTGGGCTGCAGGGATATATGCCCTCATCTTATGTTTTTCAAGGAAGCTCGCATTGTTGATGAAATTGTTGGCCGTGTTGTATTGCTTAAACACGACTACGATTTTATTCGCATTGACACGGCGTATGGCCACCACACCTTTAACGTCCGTTGCGAAAATGTGATTTAAATATATGGGGCTTTTATTTCCCAATCGTTCTTTGTCCTGACTTTCTACAAAAACTTTAAACTCCGTGTTAGCCGAATGCTCTGGATACAGTCTTTTATAATTAGGCTTGAAGTAGGGTGCGTAATTAATAGAGTCACTTTCCTCACCGCCGCCGACATGGTCATCAGCATCAGCGCCAAAAGTCCGCTTCCGAATCTTGGGATTCGGGGCTTCAGCCTCGCTCCCCTCATTCCCGTCCATTTTCAGGACGATAACAAACTATTTACAGCAAATTTAAACAATATACAGTATTTAAATTGAATGAAAATAACTTTGAGAAAAATTAAAAAGTGCGTCTTTTTTGAGATTCCCGCCAAAGATCATGACCGCCAGTTGTAATGAATGAATGTTGCTAGTATAAAACAGGTTTCGAATGCCCGGAAGTTTACTATTTACAATACACTAGTCAAATTTTCAGAAATCATTAGTAGTATTCATTTAAGCCCGATTAGTGAAAATGATCAAATAAAAACTCAAAAAGGTATTTAAACCAGTGTAAAATTCTTAAAAATAACGACGTATTGTTACCAAAATAATACGATATTGCATTAATATTATAAAAAATGTTAGATTATAATTTAGTGAACTGGCAATAGCATAATCTGCTGTCTAGTGTCGAAACTGTCGAATGTCAAAAGCAGCTGTCACTGTCAAAAGCTCGCATAAGATTCAGAATTCAAGAATGTAGAGCGACGAAAGTTAAAATGATTGGGTATCCCGTTAGATCTTGTATTCGTGTCTTAGAAGTGTTTACAATCACCGCACGTATAGACCACTGCCTTTTGTAACAAACATTAAACATGGACGACTATATTAACGTTATAGATTTTATATTTCTAAACCTTGCATTCGCAGTAACATTTACCGGTGTTATTATTAATAATTTTGAGAAATATGTTCCTGCTTTTATTATAAAGGGATACAGGTATGGGAGCTTCGCCTACAAAGGTGATGATGCCAATTTCCTGCAAGTTATCGAAATACCAAAGGCGTATTATAGACATTTTTATTTATTTTCGACACTATTTAGTGCTTCCATGTTGTCCTACATGTTTGTGGTCTATTTCTTTGGGGTAACCGTTTGTTTTCCTGTTCATTTCATGTTGAAGGTGCTTCTACAGCAAAATGAGCCGTCTGGTGAGTAATCTTAATGTTATAATTCATTAGTTTGCTAAATAAAAACATTTAGATAAGTATTTCTAAGCATAGTGTTTTTTAGAGCAACATCTGTAGACATATGTGAAAGGAAACCATGTCAAGTCCTTTCACTAATCAAGTATGTCAAGACCAGTTAGTAATTAAGTGTTACTGAACACTAGCTACAAGCTTACCTAATAATCAATCAATTTATTTTTGTAATTACAAGCTTTTACAACCAGAGATCCACTTTAGCCTTTAGAGGGAAAGGAGAGGCCGTACCCTATCAGTTGGATGATGCAGTCTAACAGTAATTCGAAGCTTAACTTATTAAGATATAAAGTAATTCACTCAACTGTAATTTACAAATTATTCAAATAAAACTTTATGATTTGAATCTAAAACTAAACAGTTAAGACTTTTTATTCATTAATCTTCATTTTAATCTATGACTTGTCATCTCAAAAATGAGTTTCTGGAACCTCCTCTGCGCAACACCTGTTATGGCACATCCCTGGGGAAATAAAGTATGACCTGCAGCCTCTAGTAACTACTACCCAACTTTAAAAACAAAGACAAGGAACTCTTAAAGTTACAACAGACTTATTAATATGTAAAGCTTATAGTTATGACCATTTGTATTCAATAAGAAATGGGGCCCCTAAGGCTTGGCATAATAGCAAATACTATGTCGCAACAATCCTCATTGCTCATAGTATGTTTTAGGTAAAAAAAAAACAAGTATATTCAAATGAGGTTTTATTATATGCATAATACTCTGCCTAGGCCTAAAAGTCAGATATCTATCAGAGCCTCTTAGCATATAAAGTTTAACTTTAATATTCATAAGTCTTAATCATTTTTCATTCAGTTTATACGAGTTTAGGTAATAAATCTATACATTCATACATACTAATAAATAAAATTATTGATGTTTCTGTTTGTAATTTTAAAATAACAGCTTTAATGCATATGAAAGTAATGCATTACTAACAACTTTTATTTTTGTCTGTTTGTCCCGGCTCATCTCCAAAACGGCTGGACCGATTTTAATGGGACTTTTACTGGCAGATAGCTGATGTTATAAGGAGCAACTTAGGCTACTTTTATTATAGAAAAATAATTATAGTTCCATGCAAAAAAAAACCCATGTAATTGTGCACAAAATGTGATTTAAATATAATAATATGATTTCACGCAGACGAAGGTCGCGGGGTTTTATGACCCATAATTTATTTAAATTCTTTGTTTACTGTTTAAGAAATCTATTTTTAAACAGCATTAACCTCTCTGTCTATGGCTGAGTCATCTCTTCAGTAGTAGAAAAAATATTTAAATATAATCCAATGTCAATATTGTAGATATGAGTTCTTCTTTCATATAACATAACAGAGAAGTAGTGAGAAAAATTGTATAACAGGTAGACAAATTTATACAATTTGTCTAACTGTCATACAATTTTTCTCACTACTGCTTTGTTATGTTATTACTGTTTGTATTGTTATGCTATTACTGTAGTGTACTTACTTACTATAGAAACCTACTTTAAGCAATGAACTAATATGCGTTTTCACTAACACTAGACACCTCAATGTATGCCTAAATAAAAGCTAAGAGTTGAAATCTCAGCAGTGATACATTGATACAATAAGAAGTTAAAAAGGACAAAATAAATTGCAATTAATTTATCAACTAAATAACTTGGTCGAGACCAAAGAGGCAGGTCGCAAGCGCGACTGCTGCTAGACATGAACTCCTGGTTTCGATACCCAGGTCGGGGAGTGCGTTTTGGTTTTTACATCAGGATTTTTTCAGTAGCAGTCATGGAGTCTGGATTCGTGTCCGGTACATGGGACATAACTGGCGAAATGTGGGTGTACACACGGCTACACATCAAGCTGTACATTTCCAGTATAAGCAGACCTCGCATTGTATAGAAATCCTATACAATGCGAGATCAGCACAAACTGGAAATGTATAGCTTGATGTGTAGCCGTGTGTACTAATAGGTACACACCTGCCTAACCCTACTGAGATTACAGGTGTGATGTTATGATTTTCAACTAAATAATTATATCATTTTTCTTTTTCAGTATCCGTCACAGCAGCCCTAATAGCAATGACTCTGCTCACTGTACAATGTACAAGAAGGCTGTATGAGACTTATTACTTGCAAGTGTTCGCCAAAGCCAGCAGGATGAACCTGAGCCACTACCTCGCAGGGATCATACATTACTTTGCCTGTATCATTGCTGTTGTTGGGCAAGCGCCTCTGTTTTGTGGTGAGCTTATTAGAATCATTTGGATACTGCAGAATTTGGAATTAGACTGACTTACAGTTGCATGGATGTATATTGAGAATAGTTCAAGTTGTAGTAACTGTAAAGTATTAGTCAGCAAGGTGACTGAGGGCTGACTGCCCAGACTTTTAGTGCTGGATAATGGCTACTCATGAAGGTCGCCACTATTAATGGCATGGTCCACTCTTGGACCACATCTTGAACAATGGCGAGTCATTCAATAACTAGTAAAATAATAATATATCGATGAGCAAGGCTAAAAGAAGTCTGTATGATGAACCCTACCTTCGTGACATGCAGAGATGTTTTTTTTTTTTTAATTTATTTAATTTAATTACGTTACCCCACACTCACAACACACTCAAACATTTAAACTCACATACTTACACAAACAGCCAGACCCGGAACAACAACTATCTATAATAGGCCATACGTGCGGGGATCGAACCCGCGACACGCAACGCAGCAGTCAATCGCTCAGCCACTGCGCCAACCGTGCCGGTTAGATCGACGTTTGGTTATCATGTTTAAATTTTTTCTTGTATACAATTGATTTCCCAATTTTAAATCGAGGCTAATAAAAAAGCATTAAATTAATCATATTTCTTGTCATTTCAGGCAACCAGCACCCCGACACAATAAAATGGAACGACCTCCGCACAACCATCCTAGCTGTTCCCTGCACAGTCATATTCCTGGTCACGTGGTACGAGCAGTTGAAGACGAACATTATTTTCGCGAACTTGCGCAAAGACAAGAAGACTGGCGAGGTTGTATCTGAAGAACACAAGATCCCTCATGGCAGAATGTTCGAATATGTTTCAAGTCCACATAGAATGTGTGAGATTGTACTGTACACGGTTTTACTGATGCTGGTACCTACGAAGACATTCTTCTGCATTTATTTGTGGGTTTTGGGTAACCAGGTTAGTTTTGTTTTTGTATATTTATATCAACTACCGTAAAACGGGGTGAATACTCGTAGGAACGCAGGGGTAAATAGAGACGAGACTTTGAAATAGATTTTAACATTGAATTAATATAATATGTTGCCAACAGGCTCTTTAAATAATTAAGTATTACTAAGTAAATACAATAGAGTACTTTTTGGTAACATATTATATTAATTCAACATTAAAATCCTTTTCAAAGTTTGGTCTCTATTCACCCCTGCAGTCCTATTCATCCCGTTGTATCGGTATTGCAAAAATGTAACGCAATATGTATACGATGATGTAGTGATACCATTTTAGAATAACCAACTATTTTTTAAGAGTCTAGTCACTTATCGAGTCACCACATTCCTGGGGAATCCGGAATTCCACAGTATTTTATAGAAGTCAAGTTGTGTTCGCATTGAGGTGTTACAAAAGATAAATTAATTTCGTATGAAGGCGATCCCTCGACAGGAGTACCTTCTCGCAGAGATTATTTAGTAATTTAGGAAGTATTGTATTGTATAGCGGGCTGGTGTCCGCAACTCCACGTACAAGCGCGTATTTTGCGTGCGGGTGGGAAATTTATTCGATCCACTCTAGCTCTAGGAGGTAATAAGCAATGTTTATCTTTCCGATTGATCCTGCAAATTGCTACAAATTAGTACTTAGTTGCACTCATTTAAGAAGAAATTGAAAATTTAAAGTTAGAATTATTAACATTGACGGATGTAGATCCATAGTTACAGTAGGTAGTTACTGTTCAGTGTTTTGTCCAGACCTGTAAGTAACCGAAACCACGTTTAAATGATTTGGTTGGTTCTTATATGCTAGCAAGCATTTTGAAAAACTATCTAATACATGTCTGTGCAAATATCTAAAGTACCTAAATCGACCGAGACGATTGAACTGGATAGAATGCTGCCTAATTTTGGATATGCTCGTCATCGTCTATCTGTTCTTGTCTCATTTTACTTGGGGGTGATTTTAGATATACCTTCTCGTTTTAATTAGATAATGTAATTTATTTCCATTTCAGATCCAAACCGCGATCCAAGCCCACACCTGGTACAAGAAGTCTTTTGAAAAGTACCCCACCAACAGATTTGCGGTTTTCCCGCGCATATTGTAGTTTTGCGCGCGATTTCAAATTGAGAAGACTGAGCATTTATTTTTAAAACTATTTATTGGAGTAGAAATTAAGAGAAAAACTTCAGATTATTTTATTTATTGAATTTAATCTTAAACGGGGATTGGGTAAATACTCGACGTAGTGTCAATCTTTACACGTATTCGTTGTATTGTTGGTTCTAGATCTCGCTTTAAATAAGCCGGCGGAGAGGCAAATAAAAATGTTGTAATTTTAACGACAAATTAAAATATTTTTTTAATAGTTATTTGGCAGTTTCATTTAGATACCCTCTATTCTTATCCAAAAATAGTCGTCACGCAGATACGTACTTACCGAGAGCGTAATGAATCAAATTTCAATTAAAATTGTGGTCTCCTTAACCTCATTTTCAAGTAGTTAGGGTTCCGCAGCATACTGAATGTTAAACTAACTGACCGGATAGAAACACCACACTGCGCTCCAGAACGCAAATTGCCGACATAGCTTATAAAGCTGTGAGACTGAGCAGGCCATGTCTGCCGGATCTGTGGTCCCGATTTTCGCAAGACTAGAGCCCTGAGACAGCTAGACAGGGTTGCGGCAGACCGAGGAGAAGATAACGGGACGCCTTGGATGGCTTCCTCGTGAATTGGCGAGAAAGAATGGGGGGATGCCTTTGCCCAGGAATGGGATAATGGGGGCTTACAAAAAAGAAGTGACCGTACCGATAACAGTAATAGGACGACTCTTGAAATGTTCACTATGGCTGTTTGGCCACTATAAAAACAAATAAACACCTTGTTACTCGCCTTTGCGATCCTCTCAACTCAACATCCAACCAAACCATCTAACCTCAAGGTTGGGCCCAATTAACAGTAATTCCATATTTGACTAACTATGTAGTAAATTAAACAGTGTAATAAATAGAAACAAGTTTATTGACCAACTGAGGAACAAATACGGACACCCATAATGTAAACACAATTACACACACACTTCGACTTGATACGTCGGTCTTACTTACTAATATTCGAACTGCTCACTTGAAAAGGAAGCTGTAACCAAGAGAAAAGATATATTTCGTTTCACATTTTATATATAAAAAGTACCTACTTACTTGAAAAAAATCGGTCAGTTGCGGTTTTATACCACGCGCGTCAATGTCACCTACCCTACCCAGTCCTTTTCCGTTTGGGATCATATATGCCTAATACGATGGTACAACTCCCGTCCCGCCAACTATTATACGTTTCGAACAAAGCTCTCAAAGTACAGTCAAATTGTTTTAATCACATTTCTGATACCTATGCACGCCCAGTTCACTGCGAATAGACGTTCATAGGAATTTACGTCAAAACCTGAAGGCAAGTTTTATGCTTGTAGACTAAAGTAGACGATCAGCAACATTGGCAGCCTTGTTCCACCCACTGCTGTGTAAAGACGTCCTCCCTTTTGTATCATGCTTCCTTGGCTTTCGGGAGTCTCAATCTTATCCGCGTAACGTATGTATATAGATACTTAAAAAAGTGAAAGTAGACCGTGTTCTTGCATTTAACATTAAAAAACATCTGACCCAGTGAAATCCATTATTAGGGAAACCGGACAGTCTCATTTCTGAAGTCGTACCGAGTCGTCGGACCGATTGCCTGGTTATAGACTCAAGCCCAATAATTTCTTCAGCTATGTTTCATAACACCTGATATGGTTCATTATATTGTTAACAACCTACTTGACAATTTGTACATTATTTTTCGTAGGTACACCCACAAAACACGCAATTAGATAACCTAAAAGTACATACCTATAAGGATACCCCTGCGTTTTAGCTCTGAAAACGGACAGCAGCAGCGAGAAGAACACGCAGACCAGGACCAGACCCACGATGGACTGGAAGCGCCGACGCTTGCCCTCAGCCGCGGTGCGCACGATCTCTGTGTTCTTGACACCACCAGCCGCTTCAATCATAAGAATCATGCCCACAACCACTGCGCCATCTGATACAGTCGTTCAGGAAAAATATCGCATTTATTGTGACATTTACGTTCTTTACAAATCACTGCATAGTGCATAGAATAAGCTTCGCAGTGAACGCACGACAAAAGGAAATACACATCGTAAGCTTAATATGAGCGGCAAAAAATCTAAATTACCTACTAATTTGATCAGGTGTGTTGCAAGGGTTAACACTAGGTTTCTTTCTATTCTTGTTTTTATACGGTAACTATTTACCATTTTATTTATTAAATATATGTTTATGTAACCCAATAATAATAGATTTGTATTTCATACTTTTTAATATTAAGTTACATTGTCAAGTCTGTATTTCGCCAAGTTCGTTTAGATCCACATGGGGCGGGTCGGGACGCTGAACATCGTTGCTAAATTGAGCTTCGTGCCATATTCCTAATCTTAATCTTTTGGTCTCCGCTAGAGGTGTAACTGGCCCATCCATTGGTCCTGTCGTTCGCATCTTCAACGTTTTTGATTCACCGACCGTTGGCTTCAAGGTTGTCGTGAGTGGATAATTGAGAGTTTTCATCCTGTTAAACGTAATTAACCTTTTTTAATTACCACTGCGGTCCAAACAGCCGCAGCCATTTAAGATTCATTCATGTCCCCTGAGAGCGGTAAAGGCATGGCTCTTCCTTTTGGCACATATCATTTACTGTTAAGCTCTCTCTTACTGAAATTTTACAGATGCTTAAATAAGATCTGAATTTTAATAACAAGGATAAGATTTCTGAAACTTCTCGCTGAAAAAAAAACATACAACTGGTACTTTTACAAAGGATACTCAAAACGGCCACAATATAACTTTCCAGAACAAACTGGCCGTGTGAGCCTCCATTAATATAAACGGGTCCGTTCTTAGTCCTATGGAAGAATGGTGGGCCCCTGATGTGATTCCACATCTGGCCAGAAACTAGTGCGAAACAGAAGAAGACTGCACAAACTGCCCACATTTGTTTGTTGTATAGAAACTCGAGGTTGTTCCTGCGAAGGTACAGGAAGCCGGCAATCAAAATGAATAGCATCGAGAATGCTACGAAACCGGAGTAGTTTGGTGGTCGGAACACTCTGATCTGTAAAGAAACAACTTACACTAGAAACAGTTCTTGCGACAAGATCAGTCAGGTCATTGGACTCTAAAAGTATTTGGATAGAGACGCGAATGCGTCGGCGGCTGCACTCAATCACAAAACTATTTTATGATACTTAAATATTGCGATATAATTACCATCTTCGACATTTTTATTTCTTTTTTATTAAAATAAACTACACAAATCAAATGTAATAATCTACTAGCTGCGGCCGCGACTTCGTCCGCGTGGACTTAGATCTTCCTCAGCCTGTTATTATAAAAGGCAAAATGAGTTTGAAATGAACCAAAGGCACAATAATTTATGCTCTATGAATAGGCTGCAGCATGTATTGTTATCACAATAAATGCTTGTATGAAATGGCCTTACAATCTATTATTAAATACAGCAATAATTGAAATGAACTGAAAATGCAATTATTTCATTAATTACAGATTAATTGCGGATTACATAATTTAATGAATCATAAAATTCGTAATAATAATGTCAGTTTTCCCAGAGAGCTTTAAGGTTATATTTTTAAGTAATTTATACTACAGTGCCACGGCTTTCTTTAGTTCAGACACAATCAGATAATTCGGTGAAATTAAATAATTTTGTGCGAGATATTCTGCTGAAAACTCTCTCACTATCTTATAAAGAGTTGTTTCTATTCTAATCTCTCTGATTTAGTTTTAATATTTATCAGAATATAAAGTTAGTGTGTGTTTTGCCTAGTGCGCATCACTAATAATATTAAGCAACTATAAAAATATGTATTTCTACCTGAACATCAGTTCTATCTTGAATCCATTTGGAAATAGCCTCGGCATGTATTCCAGATCTCTCAAAGTCCATTGAGTCAGCTGGTTTCGGCTTGCCTTTGGCTGGGAAGTGCATGATAACAGGTGCTGTGTTTAGACGAAGCTGAAAATAAGAATAATAAAACATAATTAAATTTATGAAGCATGACAAGTTGTTTTTTTTCTCAAAAAAGATATATTTGCTGGGATTTAAACCTAAGATTAGTTAGATTATAGTACTTAAGTTGTTGTTATGGGCGAATGTGTGAATTAATTTGAATCCACCAACATCACTAACATTATCAGTAACACTAAAAACGGTATCTTAAAAATGATACAAAAAAAAATTTGAAAATGAAATGAATGTGTGTGAATGAAAATTTAAATTTTTTTTTGTTATCATTCACAAACTTACATTTTTTTTTTTGTTCTTACAAATTACTCAGCAAACTTTTTAGTTTAATGGCATGTATATAATTCAAAGCAATTCACAAATATAGTTCTAGTATGCCTTTGCATAGGATGCAGGAAAAAATTAAAAAGCTAAAATTAATGGAATCAAATAATGAGGTACTTACCATTTGGAAGATTTCAGAACCCTCATCAAAATCAACCATACCGAAGAACAGCTTATTATTAGAAGCTGGTGCAAATCTGAACGAGTTAGCTACAATCAAGTACTCATCGTACACATGCTGGCAGATGGCACATCGTCGAGATGGTGCCATTGCAGTAAACATCACAACGAAGGAGTAATCTCTTGGCGGTGATTTCACATACTCCTTGAATTTGTTTAAGTTGAGGGATACTATTGACTTTTTGGCTGTTAGGTCTGTTAACTGTTGGACTTTATCTTCAGGCTGAAATAAGAATAAGTAACATCAAGTGATCAGTTTTCTTATCAATTACAAAAAGGAAATCCACTGTTTCTGAGAAGTATGATTTCTAAAACAATTAGTTATCAGCACAAAATTATATATAGAAGTTACCATGCTGTTGATTTGCCATAGTTGTGTTAAAATGGAATAAAAATGTGTAACATTAGGTTGTAAAACTTTTTTTGCAATAGGTACACTGTTGTAGATATCATTTTAATTTGGATTTCATCAGATCAATTGCAATTTTCTTGAATTTGTACTAGAAAATATGCAGAAGCTTTAGTTGACGGTTGGTTTTTAAAACTAAGGATGTTTTTTTTATGAACGGTCTTGGCCTAGTGCTTCATTAGACACGCCTACAGAGATGACCTACATCTTTTTCACTTTTAGGTTTGAATTACCATGTTGGAGTTAAACAAAGCATGGCCCAAAATAGTGACTAGTTACATATTACATGCAAATTAAGGAAATGTTCCGTTCTTAACATTCCATACAATCCGATCTATTTTTATTAAATCCTTGACCACTGCTTATGCAGCTTCGGGTGACAAAAAAATAAAGTTTCAACTGACTGATAAAGCCATGGTTCATGAAGAGAGAGTTAATGAGCTCCTTAAAGTGTTTAAAATTAAATTAAATCACATTAACTGCCTCGTCTAAATGAAAAGATAATGATGAAAACACCGGGTATGATAATCACAAATAATACTAAAACTTACCCCTTTTCCTCGCATTTGAGCTGATACTTCATAGTAAGTAAGGATTGTTGTTAGAAATAAAAGAAGTTTAAACTTCATTTTTAGAACTTATTAAAATTTACCCCGAAGTTCCAAACTGTTGATAGTGGAATCAGTAAAATTATGTTTGACGTTTGCCACCTCGAAATCCTCGAATTAAACGTCAACGTCAGAAATGAATGACGTGTGCTTATCCTATTGTTTAAGAAGTGCGTTTCATCCCTCGTTTTGGTAATAATGTCTCGTTATCATGGACACTGATTAAAGTGCATGTATGATGGGGAGAAAAAAAATCTTTTTATCCCACTTGATGTCGCATGATCGCCTTTGTCCAACTTTGTCCTGTCACTTAG
Source organism: Eugnorisma glareosa (assembly GCA_947578425.1). Lineage (NCBI taxonomy): Eukaryota > Metazoa > Arthropoda > Insecta > Lepidoptera > Noctuidae > Eugnorisma > Eugnorisma glareosa. Next base: position 2,536,204 of record OX387970.1, read on the forward strand.
CAAAATCCGTCCTACGTTTAAATCGAAAATACTTAAAAGTGCTGTGCTCCAGACAATTTTTTTCATTAAAGCCTTGCATTAGCCCTGTATTTAAATGTTTCACCTTCAATGTCATACCGTGCAGCCAATACTAGAGAGAGATAGGTACCTGCCAAAAAATACAATTCGAGATTTTATTTTACCACTTAGTCGGCGTAACTAATCTGTATATTCATGTCAAATTACAGCTGTTTACTACAGTGTTTGAGTTAAGCTGGGGACAGACAGACGGACATGGCGAAACTTTATGGGTTCCTTGTTGACTACGGAACCCTAAAAACCAGTCTTTGTTTCAAAGCTATAGGTACTTGTAAAAGCGAAAGTTTGGATGGATGGATGGATGTTGGCAACTCAATCAAGCCAGAACGGCTGAACAAATCTGGATGAAATTTGGCACAGAGGTATATTATAGCCTGGAGTAGCACATGGATACTTCCTTCGGTCGGATAACCAACCGATATTTAAGTTTATATTTACTTAATGCGAAACATTCCAAGCTGAATATGTTCACAATATTTTAGACTAAATACACTAGTTTTTGGTTTACACCTAAACATCTTGGGTTGAGCCGGTTTCTTGTAATTTGCCGTCAAAGTTAGGACACCGTCGTTTTGACTTTTAGCAATATTATTCAATAACGCATGCATGTGCACTTTTGTAACTTTTTACTTTTAATATAAGCGTCAAGACAGACCGAATACAGTTTTCAGCGAGCTTAGACGTTTTCTCATCTATGGCGCTACGATATTTTTTCAGGTTTTCAAGAAACCGAGATACTTATAACTTATTGAAAATCATAAATATTTTCTTAAATCTAATTCTGTGTACTCAAAACTTTATAGAGCCACTCGTTAATGTTTATTCTACAGGCGCACATATAATGGTTTTAGAGGTACAAGTCTGTATGTACCTACACGATTCTGCAAAACGTTACTCCAGCATGAAATGCAATATCTCGAAAACTTGAAGACGCACATTTAAATTTGGTGCACTTCTTTACACAAACATAAGCTCTCTAGCCATGCACAAAATTTGTCTCTCCGATCATTTGTTTAAAATTTCCCTGCTGGAAGAGCGTTACCCACTTACCCCAGCAGGAATCGAAATTGCACCAATTTTTTATGTGGTGCGCACGAACAGTAGATTATACACAAATTATTCGTTCCACGAGTGTAACGAATAATTAGTGTATAATCTGCTATCACTCTAGGAGCCACTTTCCTGCTGGGGTAACGTACACGCACGCATAAAACGTATTGTGAAAAACCGCTATTACAACTGACATAATATTATGAACGTACATAGAGTTTGAGCGAATTTGTTCCTTGACAAGTCAATCGAGCTGGCGCGGTATTGTAACATAATGGTCAATAGTTCACTTCTTCTTCTATTGTATAGAACATGCGAATGCTCCCATTGAGGACCATCTGGTCACAACTTCAGTCGTGCGCGGCGTCACGTTCGTCGGCGAGCCGTAAGCGCGGCATCGTCGCCTAGCTGTAGCCGAGTTGACTGACGTAAAGCTGCTGATCCGCTTGCTTACGTTGTTGACGCCTGTTTAGTGGCGAGGCGAAAAGCGATACGGGACCGATTTGATATTTGTGCTGTGTCCTTCATTCGTAAGATTATTTAATTTCAAATTAAACAAATAACTGACAAAACAAAACAACAACAAAACTAAAATGAAAAGCTGTCCTTTTCATTTTGATAGGAAACAAATTTTAACTTCTGTCAAGCTCGTATGTGCATCAGCGAGGGCTCATTTTTTAAATTTCGAGACCTGGTCATATGTTGCAAGTCGTATACATTGTATCTGCGAAGATACCTTCATTTTGGGCATTGGGTGTTCCGTGTTACAGGTGTAAGAAGACCCTTATTGAAGCCGTCATTCAAGCATTACGCATACATGAAACAACATGAAACTAAGGGCTCGATCAGACACGGGTTTAATAGTTTTTATTTCATTTTTTCGTGTAGGTACGTTATCCAAGCAGGAAAGTGTCTCCTAGAGTGATATGAGGGAGACGAATAATTATTACATGCTCTGCCGCAGAGTCACCGTTTTAGAAACCGATCATTATATCTTAAAACGATGTACGTCAAACGTACATCATGTACGTTTATCCGTTATCGCTGTACGTGCATTAGGTAATGATAAAACGGACATTGATTGTGGCTTCATTTTGTTATCCTACTCCATAGGTTTAGCGATAAAGTTGAAAATCTATACATATAATAAAACAGTAAAAAAACTGTGTCTGTACATTGAATATATTAAAAAAATAATTATTGAGGGGGGTTTGGAAACAGTAATAGAGCACGAATCCAAAAAAAAAATTCTGTCTGTTTGTCTGTTTGTTTGTACACGCTAATCTTCGGAACTACTCGACGGATTTAAATGATTTTTTTTTTGTTGTAAAGGTATTAAATCTGGGCAACATATAGGCTATAATTTATCTTGGAAACTTGAACATCTGATGCAGCACGGCAACAGACCAGCTAAACTAGAAGAGATACAAAAATGGTACCATAGCAAAAATTGTTCCACGTGATGAGCATTTTCTGCTAAGAGAATAAATTTGAAGATCTGGAACACCTGAAGTGGAACTCCAAGAGCCCAGCTACACTATAACATATATAGGAATGACGTCTTAGCAAGAGTTGTTCAGCCTGATGAGCACTATCTGTTGTCATATAAAATTTGAAGACCTGGAACAGCTGATGTGGAACTCCAAGAGCCCAGCTACACTATAACATATATAGGAATGACGTCTTAGCAAGAGTTGTTCAGCCTGATGAGCACTCTCTGTTGTCGTATAAAATTTGAAGACCTGGAACAGCTGATGTGGAACTCCAAGAGCCCAGCTACACTATAACATATATAGGAATGACGTCTTAGCAAGAGTTGTTCAGCCTGATGAGCCTTCTCTGTTGTCGTATAAAATTTGAAGACCTGGAACAGCTGATGTGGAACTCCAAGAGCCCAGCTACACTATAACATATATAGGAATGACGTCTTAGCAAGAGTTGTTCAGCCTGATGAGCATTCTCTGTTGTCGTATAAAATTTGAAGACCTGGAACAGCTGATGTGGAACTCCAAGAGCCCAGCTACACTATAACATATATAGGAATGACGTCTTTGCAAGAGTTTTTCAGCCTGATGAGCACTCTCTGTTGACGTATAAAAATTGAAGACCTGGCACACGCGTTGTGGAATAGAAAAAAAAAAAAAAAAAAGTTGAAGATCTGGAACAACTGATATGGAAATCAAAGATATCACTAATTTCACTGTATAATTATAAAATAACATAAGCTGGGAGAACCTCCACGCGGTGAAGGCGGTAACAGTTTAGGACTGACTTTCGATGAAAATTCGATGAATCATTGAAAATTTGACTCTACTGGCCAAAACTCCCATTTATTATTTTATTTTATCAAATAAATAAGCCTTCGGGCTTATGTTATTTGAGTGTTTAATTTCCTTTTTCATTTATTTTCGTGACACGGTAGCCTACCCGGTAACGCAGGGGAGCAGTCACTTAGATTTTAATTGATCAGGTATCTTCAGAATTAAACTATAACTATGTCTGGAAAGAGGTCAAATCTTTCCCAACGTTCCAAAGGAGCTAAAAAATTGAGGATCATAAGATCCCAAGAATCTACCGAAGAGCGTCAGGAGAGACTTGATGCTGTTCGAGAACATCAGGCTGCAACTCGCTCCGTAGTAACCTCTTCGGATCGCGAAGAACACTGGAACACCTGATATGGAAATCAAAGCTATCACTGCATCAGATGTTCAAGTTTCCAAGATAAATTACAGCCTATATGTTGCCCAGATTTAATACCTTTACAACAAAAAGACCCTTCACGAAGCGGTCAACCAAGCATTCTGTACATCAAACTAAGTCTTTACGCAGAGAGTGCTCATCAGGCTGAACAACTCTTGCTCAGACGTCATTCCTATATATGTTATAGTGTAGCTGGGCTCTTGGAGTTCCACTTCAGGTGTTCCAGATCTTCAAATTTATTCTCTTAGCAGAAAATGCTCATCACGTGGAACAATTTTTGCTATGGTACCATTTTTGTATCTCTTATAGTTTAGCTGGTCTGTTGCGGTGCTGCATCAGATGTTCAGCGAGGAAGTGAGGAAACTCGGTATGTAATGGCAGGTAACCCATCCACAGGCCAACCTAGGCAAACGCTTAACATAGCGGACAGTCGCGCATCATGTTCCGCACTTATCTCTAGAGACCTAGAATCAGATGCGTAGATACGCTGAGAACTAATGCGCAATTATCTATCCGTGAACGTCTGCGACTCACTCACAATGCATGATTTCTTCACTGGTCTCTAGAGACCTAGATGTAAATGCGTAAATACGCTGAGAACGCAGGTGTGCTTCGCGATCCGAAGAGGTTTCTACGGAGCGAGTTGCAGCCTGATGTTCTCGAACAGCATCAAGTCTCTCCTGACGCTCTTCGGTAGATTCTTGGGATCTTATGATCCTCAATCTTTTAGCTCCTTTGGAACGTTGGGAAAGATTTGACCTCTTTCTAAGCATAGTTATAGTTTAAATTTGAAGATACCTAATCAATTAAAATTTAAGTGACTGCTCCCCTGCGTTACCGGGTAGGCTACCGTGTCACGAAGATAAATGGAAAAGGAAATCAAACACTCAAATAACATAAGCCCGAAGGCATATTTATTTGAAAGAATAACGGGAAGAAAAGGTATTTGTTGTGTAGGTATTAAGTCTGGGCAACATATAGGCTATAATTTATTTTGGAAATTGGAACACCTGATGCAGAACCGCAACAGAACAGCTAAAGTATAAGAGATATAAAAATGGTGTCATAGCAAAAATTATTCCACGTGAAGAGCATTTTCTGCTGTGAGAATAAATTTGGAGATCTGGAACCCTGTTGTGGATCTCCAAAGCCCAGCGACACTATAACATATTCAGGAATGACGTCTTAGCAAAAGTTGTTTAGTCTGATGGGCATTTCCTGTGGACTTACGAAAATGAAAGATCTGGAACGTCTTCAATCGTCTCGCTCATCCAGTTGTTTTCCCGTCCCCGGGCCTCAGAATTCTACATTAGACGTTTCAGATCTTCGATTTTCTGGACGACCCCGTTTTCGCTGGCAAAAGCAACAGGATCCGCGTACGAAGTCGCGGGCAGAAGCTAGTCTATTAAATAAATTGGACAGATCGTAGTAGCTTGATGTGCTGGCGTCTACAAATACCTGCAGTTATGAAACAGTTACCGAACTATGAGTTCGAATCATGGGAACATACCTAACATTTGAAGTAGTTCTGAGATAAGTAGGTACATGAACATTTTTATCTAACAAATGAATTATCTATTGTTACTCCTGGGACATTGGTTTCCTCGCTCTGTACGACGAGGACCGGTGATAGTCAGACCCAAATCATGAAAAGCTGCAAAACTAAACAATTCATTTTACCCCACAACTTCCCTGAACGGCTGTGATACCTACGTAATAATATATTATAGGAAGAGTGTAACAACGGGGCCTAAAATGGCTGCTTTAGCAGAATCATAATAGGGTAAACCACCCTAATATCCACGATAACACCTACCGACCGTCACCCCTCCTGGCGTCTGCAGCGTGGCACACCGCTACGGTCTTCATCACCCGGGCTGAGCCAGGAGAGTACCGTGCGACTCGCGAGTGAGCTTGGGGAAAGGAATTTGTGTGGCCATAGACTTACCTACCCCCTTTATTTTATAATTATATTTTTATGTTGACGAGGTTCGTGGTCTTAATTATTTTACTTCCACCACGACAACCCTTTCCGTTACATTGGCGGTAACGGTAATATCGGCCCCTTTAACCTTTTTCTGTTTTAAACTACTCATAGTATCTCAATCTGTTATAAAAGGTGTTAACATCGTTTTTTCCCTATTTTGAAATTTCATTGGTTTCTTATTCCTACGTAAAATTTGGAAAATAACCTAGTTGTTTAATTATTATGATTTATTTTATCAATACATTCCGATTTTCCCCAATATCGGCCCTTTTTGCCTAAAGCCGACCAGATTATTTCCATTATATTATATGCATAAATGTATGGTTAAACACAATTTGTAAGGCTAGCCGCACACACAAAATAATGTTGTTAATGCAAGATTGTCAAAAATCTTCATCATAAATGGTCCCGCACACTGCGCAATATTATTGGCAACTTTTTATGGCAGAATCTGACTCAGTCGAACTGCAGCTAGATTCATGTTCGCACATAGAAAGAGAAAAGTCATTGCATTGAGTAGGTACTATATTAATTTTACTAACTAAACAAACCGGCCAAGTGCGAGTCGTACTCACACGCACATAGGGTTCCGTAGCAGCAAACAATATAACAAAAATATTTTGAAGGCTCATTCATATGTCTTGTAAGTATATTGTAGGTACCTATTTTAATCACCAGCAAACCTAAATTTTTCATAGATCTTAATGAAAAACAAAGTTACTGCTGCAATTTCATGAAAAAGTCCATGCTCAAAACTAATCATCAAATTTTATTCAAACCAATTAGTAATAGCTAGTGCTATTCGGTTTGGATACTGTTTTCGTCCTCCATTTTGAACAAAAAACACGAACGTCCGCCTGCCTTGAAATCTTTTCTTCAACTAAAATATTGCTGCGCGCCCGCCCGCACAGGACAATATTATTGGCAATACCCCTGCCTCCCCCCGATATTGGCGTGACAAAATCAGAATTTCTGGATCTCCACAATAATATTGAACAATACCGCAACACAGGCTGCACACACACAATAATATTGACAATACGTACTTTATTGACAATATTATTTTGTGTGTGCGGCTAGACTAACAGTGAGCAGTAGTGGACAAAACAGGGCGAATTCGAAAAAAAAACATCAAACATCGATTTGACAACTTTATATATAGGTATTTATGTTATCCAATCTTCAAAATTACTACCTATTTGATTTGGTAGGTTTGAGATAAAATAATAAAAACACGTAAATTTAACCAAATAAGATCAACTTCAAAAAACACGTAAAAGCACAATAGTTAACGTCTCAATATAACTTGACTAGGAACACAAAACATAACATAGTAGGTGATAATAGTTATTTAAAAATGTGTAATGGAGACATACTGTAGTTAGTATTCAAATATTAGAATTATAGCACTAAATGAATGAGGCAGTAATGGCAGATAAAATCTTTTGCATCATCAGTATACTTTCTGCCACGCTGCGTTTTGTACCCTAAATGAAACCATTTAGGGCAAATATCGCAGAAAATATTCTTTAATAGGTACGTCTTCTTCAACATCGCTAATCAGCTCTTCTTCACAATCCGCGCTATATTTTTTCTTTGGTGATTTCTTTTCTAAGAGGTGACACTGAAATTACATGTGTACCTATTCAGTTTCGTCAGACAACTACAACAAACAAACAAAGACAAATATAATATGTATATGACAAAGAGACAGTATAATAGACTTACATACTTACCAAATTAAATTTAATACAGTAAAATGACAAACGAAGCCGCCTCTGCCGGTTTAAGGATTCGTTGTCAAAAAATGATTGTCTTAAATCGGCTGGGGCGGCCGTTATTTGGATTTGTAATAATAAACAGAAACCTAACTCGGGCCTCTTAAAATTATGTGCGTTTCGACCGCGCGGCCACGGCGTTTTTTTCTAAAAAAAACTATGCCAAGATTATGTAAAAGTTTGTAAAAGTTGATTCCCCAAAACCATAAATTTGTCAAAGTTATGGTTAACAAGTTATAAGGGTTTGAACTTGGCCGCGCCATCGAAACGCGGAGAACCGCGCGGCCACGGAGATCTCTAAAACTAAGCGTTGCAGAGACCTGAAACTTAGGTAAATAACAGATTGAATTTGTAAAAAATTTGTAAAAATATAGAAAAAATTCCAAGGTTTATATTTTAGGAGCTGTAAGACTAAAACCCCATGGCCGCGCCATCGAAACGGTGAATAAAACGTTATCGCCGATATCTCGCTGAAAAGGCATCGCAGAGGTCTGAAGTTTTTTGTAAAACCTAGATTTGAATTTGTCAAAACTAGTAAAAATACAGAAAAAAATCCTAGGTTTATATTTTAGGAGCTGTAAGACTAAAACCCCGTGGCCGCGCCATCGAAACGGTGAATAAAACGTTATCGCCGATATCTCGCTAAAAAGGCATTGCAGAGGTCTGAAGTTTTTTGTAAAACATAGATTTGAATTTTTCAAACATTATAAAAATACACAAAAAATTCCTAGGTTTATATTTCAGGAGCTGTAGTACGATATCGTTTAGAAATAAGTCACGATTATTTACCGAAGGAGTTAAGTATTAGGTAGATATTTTTTGTAAAAACACTGATGAATAAGTAGAACTACCGATAATAAGTAAAAAAAATACATTTTTTTTCATAATTTAAGACCTTTTAATACGTTTTGAATATTTCGATAGGGTGACCATGATTTATTGTTTACAGAAAGCTTCCACATATTGTATTAGAAATTATTTCTCAAGGATTCTAAATTAAATTAAAATGAAGAGTCGTATGTCTATTTCAGCATAATTATGTTTTTGTATTTTATCGTTTAAATACCACCGCTGCTACTTTTTCGTGTAGGTACAAGATAAGTTCGTTGAAATATTTTCATTTCTGAGCCACCCTTATCACTGTTTTTAAGTAAAAAAATAATATCATTTTATGTCATTCGGGCTTTCATATTTGAAACTGTTACTTTTTTGCGGCAGCATTTTTAAAATGATTAAACATAGAATAACGACACTGAATTGAACGATATTGAATTGCACTGAAGGAATCAACAATAAAGGCTGCACACACTACAGTACACAGGAGCGAACGGAGTGCGGGTCCAGTGCGGGAGACGGAGATCGGCTGTCTAACCAATCACATCAGTCCAAAATGTGCGCTCTAAAAGAGATATCCCGTAGTCGTGCCCCGTCCCCGCCAAAGGCTTTTTGTTGTAGTCGTCGTTTTACTTTCGCACGGACTACTCGTTGGTGTTCGTTTGGTGTTTTTAAATTTTGGCATTCCTACTGACTGTTTCGGACATTTGTTATCTTTGGAAAACTACGTTCTGCTGTTACAATCTGGACTTCGTTGAAATACCTCACAACATCGAAATAAAACAAAAGAAATATAAACTGATAGGTGCTGTGGAATATGTTCCCCCGGTTGTAGGGCTTATTGGTCATTACAAGTGTCATTGCTTAGTAAGTAATTCCGGAATGATTTGTTACGACGATAATAAAACCAGAATGCACTCAAGTTCTGAACAACCTATGACAATTCATAATTTAACATAAATGGTATATCAGATGATTAGGATATTAAAAAAAAAAAACAGAGTAATTTTAAACAAAATATAAAAAAATCTTGGTGTAAGTAAATAATCTGTGATTTTGTCAGAAATATATATCTTAGTGTAAGTAAACAATCTGTGATTTATGTGATTTTTAAAGAAATTTAATATTTTAGTGTAAGTAAACAATCTATGATTTATGTGATTTAAAAAAATATATATATTAGTGTAAGTAAACAATCTGTGATTTATGTGATTTTTAAAGAAATAAACATATGTTTTTGTATCTTATCGTTTCATTTTAATTTAATTTAGAATCCTTGAGAAACAATTTCTAGGTAATGCAATAGGTGGAAAGTTTTCTGTAAACACTAAGTCATGGTCACCCTATCGAACCATTCAAAACGAATTGAAGGTTATAAGCGATATCGTACTACAGCTCCTGAAATATAAACCTAGGATTTTTTTGTGTATTTTTATAATGTTTGACAAATTCAAATCTATGTTTTACAAAAAACCTCAGACCTCTGCGATGCCTTTTCAGCGAGATATCGGCGATAACGTTTTATTCACAGTTTCGATGGCGCGGCCACGTGATTTTAGTCTTACAGCTCGTATAATATAAACCTAGGATTTTTTCTGTGTTTTTACTAGTTTTGACAAATTCAAATCTAGGTTTTACAAAAAACTTCAGACCTCCGCGATGCCTTTTCAGCGAGATATCGGCGATAACGTTTTATTCACCGTTTCGATGGCGCGGCCATGGGGTTTTAGTCTTACAGCTCCTAAAATATAAAACTTGGAATTTTTTCTATATTTTTACAAATTTTTTACAAATTCAATCTGTTATTTACCTAAGTTTCAGGTCTCTGCAACGCTTAGTTTTAGAGATCTCCGTGGCCGCGCGGTTCTCCGCGTTTCGATGGCGCGGCCACGTTCAAACCCTTATAACTTGTTAACCATAACTTTGACAAATTTATGGTTTTGGGGAATCAACTTTTACATAATCTTGGCATAGTTTTTTTTAAAAAAAAACGCCGTGGCCGCGCGGTCGAAACGCACACCTTAAAATTACCCTAAAACATGTTTTTTTTTTTTAAATTATTAGTATGTTAGGCGATTCCTTATTTTATTATGTATCGAAAATAAGCAATACTCATTACTTTTAATTAATACGCTAAAATCGCTTACCCCAAAATGTCGTCCAGTCGGCCCGAGATCAAAAGACCGCCGATAGGCCCTTGCTCATATGCCTCCGTGATCTACGACCGACTGAATATCCTATAGGTAGCACACGGAACGCCGCCATGTTGGTATCTAATCTATTGTGTATAACATAAGGTGTATTTTGGTGCAGTATTATCCTAACATTATGTCATGTTTCTTAATTTACGCCACGGCCGATATTAGGACGGGGCCGGAATTAAGGCGTTTTACCCTACGAATCAAGTAAAAAAATTAAAACTCTTAAAATGGACTTTGTGGTCATAACCATAAAGACCATTTTAAGAATTTTAAATTGACTCATATTATGATTCTGATATAGCTTCCATTTTAGGCCCCAAGACCCTTAACGAAGCCGAAAGGTACTTGTTCTCGCCATCATTTTTTTTTGTTCTAGACCATACCTGGGAACTAGGTTTTTAATTAAGACCCTAGTATATTTCAATAATGGGCAGAAGAACAATAGATAATTACCAAAGACATTAAATTATACCTACTACTAATTAAATTTGTTAGATAAAAATGTTCATGTTATCTCCGAACTACTTCATATGTTGCGTTCCCATGACTCGAACTCATAGTTTGGTAACTGTTTCATATCTGCAGGCATTTTTACAGACGCCAGCATATCAAGCTACTGCAATCTATCCAATTTCTTTAATAGATTTTCAACTACATCACTAAAGCATTAGGTTCAAGGTTGATTAGGAAAATTTGACAGTTTCAGGTAGCTTGACGTGCTGGCGTCTGTACAATCATTGGTAGTGAGTACAACCCTCTCACACGATCACTGTACTACGTTCTCAAGTAGCCAAATACTTAGAGAGAGGCCACACGATGCGTTAACGGTGTAGTACCGCACCGCAATTCATTCGAACTATAGGGTGCCACACGGCCGATGCGGCAGCGCAGTAGGACGCCGTTTACCGCGGGTCGATGTTCGATACAATACTGCCTTTGTTCGCAACGAGTCACACTAAATCGTGTCACCGTGTGACTGGTTGAGAAAAATATTCGCATGGAGTAACAGTGTGACTCAATGCGAATTTTTATTCTCATCTAGTAACACTAGTACACGAGTAGTGTTACTCGTTCGGAAAACCAAATCGCATGGAGTAGCAGCGTCATTCGATGCGAATTTTTATTCTCAACTAGTAACATTTTTCAGAATGTCTATTTGACAACGATAAAGTTAAATAAAAATTATAAAATAATGTTTAAATTTCTAACATATTAGTAGGTAGGGACGTAACAGAAAAAAACTGATCAGGTTTTCTACTTATTTATTAAGATTAGTTTAAATCATTTCTTAATCTAAAACAAACTGTTTTTGTCTAATTGTACTTCGATGTACAACCTGGTTACAGTACAAAATGTAAATAATTCTTTTTTACCTACTATTATATAATTTTTCCTATAAAATCAGCCTTCTTTATAACACAAAATAATCACATTTATATATTAAGATTAGTTACCAACTAATATCACATTAATAATTTCTCTTTAAAATCAGTCTCTCTTTTATCACAATATAATCAACAGTTATTCAGAAATATTCGCTTTTTGACCATTCGTAAGTTTAGTGTCGTAAAATCTCCAGGAGGGTCCCAATCGTAATAGTACCATTTACGAAATCCATCTGAGCATCTTGTATAAAATTATCATTAAGTATTGACTTTGATAATCGTTTTCTGGATGGTTGTGTATTGTTTTGATGTTGAATGTTGCGAACGGTGTATAATTGGGAATCTTCTTTAAGTATGAGCAACAACTGCATCAAATTTGGGTTCTTCTTACCGACGGCTTTGTTCAATTTATGGTGCCAGCCTTCAATGAAGTTTGTGGTTCGATGAGTCTCCCCAAAAGCACACCAGACTTTTAAAAAATCTTCGTGGAGCCATTGCTTTTTCATATAATTCACAAATTTTTGGATTTGTGGGTCATTATCATCATATCGCGAAATAATATACTCCCATCCGTTCATGATTTCTTCTTGAGGTAACAGTGGTAGAACTGCGCTTAGGCTTACCATGCGTTTCTTCTTTGGGTCTTGAGTATTTGTTATATGCAATTCACGGCCTTTCTTAAAAATTGCCTTATTATAGTGGTAATAGCAGCCCTTGACTGCAATTGAAGGAAAAACTGTAGCAATTGCTCGCATGGCGGCCTTTTCGTAGTCTACTTTAAATATTATTGGATTCCAATTGGGTAACTGCGACTTTATTATAGAGAACAGAATCACGTAGGCTTCTGTGTTTCGGTGACTCATCAAAGCGTAGACTAGAGGTATTATATTAGTGTGATTGATCGTGCTGCCGATATCGCCATGGATTGAATATAGTTGCGTAAATGGAATATGACAACTTTTGAAAGTTCCATCGCCATAAAAGTCTGTTAGCTCGCACAAAGTTTGCCTTGCTTCGGAAGAAGAAAATACTAGTATTCGTGTATCATCACATGTGTACTCCGCTAACAAAAAATCTTGATAACGAGGTGGGACTTCGACTTCCAGCACATTTTTATGTTGTAGTTTTTGTACTTGAGCCGCTGAATTACGTGTTCTATATAACGTGACTTTAATGGAACTAAATTTAGGTATTGAAGTAATTATGTCTATTCCCGCATCTTTTAGCTTTCCGACCATGGCATTGTATTTTTGAGGAACACTGGGAAATTCCTGCGTAGTTATATCTTTTTTTAAATGTTGGACAGATTTCAGGATTTCGTTGTTCGCAAAATCTGGTGTACATAAATGAGGAGTTTCTTCTAATATACGCTCTTCCTAAAATAGTAAAATGGGATAGAATATTAGTAAAATAAAATATTGGTAAAATATTGACTTAAAACTAAAAAGCCTGTTCTCTCAATAAGCTAATGTTTATATAAAACTAGTTGTAAAGCTATAAATAAATCAAGACAAAGCTTTAGCACCCAAAATACGTCACTGTGGTTTCAACAAATCTCAAGTGAGCGTGATAAAACAAAATGGCTGCCACTAAAGGACGCGAGGAAAGTTTTTCAAGATGCAGTATTATTATTTATTAAATGATTATATACAATCACTATTTTACATTTTATTTTTTTTACATTTAACATATAAATCAATAATATTATATACAACGAAGCTATGGAATACATTTTGGTAATATAGTTTTCTTACCTTTATTCTTACAAGCCCTTTGCACACCTTTCGTTTTGTACACGCCCACACAATCAATCCACTTTTATGTTTTTTCCTGGCGTAATATTGATGACCAGCTCGAAGAAGAACAGTGCCACCGTTTTTATTAACAAAAACTAAATCAACACTGTTTGACGAACCAGACGTAGCTTCCATTTTGAATGACAGCGGAGCGTGTACTGAACTTGTCACACGCATTGCACGATTCACCATGAAGCAATGTTGCCAGATCGGTGCGTAAAAAATATCAGAAACTCATACATTATTTTATAATTTTTATTTAACTTTATCGTTGTCAAATAGACATTCTGAAAAATGTTACTAGTTGAGAATAAAAATTCGCATCGAATGACGCTGCTACTCCATGCGATTTGGTTTTCCGAACGAGTAACACTACTCGTGTACTAGTGTTACTAGATGAGAATAAAAATTCGCATTGAGTCACACTGTTACTCCATGCGAATATTTTTCTCAACCAGTCACACGGTGACACGATTTAGTGTGACTCGTTGCGAACAAAGGCAATACTGCGGTGGCAGCACTCGGCCCTCCGGCGCCGTAGTGCATCACCCCTCGCCGCCTCCTCTCGCAGGTCACAAACGCGGCGCACCTGCGGTGCGACGCCGCACGGCTGCCCAACGCATCGTGTGACATGGCAGTGATTTGTATGTAGGATGACGTTGCGGCACCGTTAACGCATCATGTGGCCTCACTTTTACTTATGACCCCGACCCATTTTGCAACCACCCCCCACCCCCAGCGTGTGCGTTACTCCAACAAGGCTATTGATTTCAGTATTGTTACAGTGTGGTATTCGGTATTTGTTTGTGTGTCATGGTGTGATGATGTAGGTCATTAGCCTAATCCACCCACGCTACATGTCGATTAAAAAATTACGAGGCTACTTTGAAATCGCAGATTTACTAGACATTAATAACTTCACAGAAAAAATATTTTCTAAAAACCTACGAAATAAGTCTGATTTGATTTTCATCTAGTGGTGTCAAAAGTAAGAAAGTTAAATATTGATTTCAAAGCAGCATTGTACCGATCCAAGGATAAATGTATTTCAAAACAAGCAAACAATTGATTCATAATTTACATTAGTTGTTTTCAAAATATTTTATTAACACAATTCATTCAATAACACCAAAGATTATAACATTCTCTAACATGAAACCTAAAATAAAATACAATTTTACCTAAATGTATTTTACTTACCAATTTATAATCATTCAAACATCATTTCGACTATGAGGTATACAGAATAAATATTTTTTTTTCACATTATAAGATGTCGGAAATGTAATAATACTATTTAAATATTTAATATTGTATAGTTATAATTTGAATGCGATAGTTGCTATATAATGTCATGAAAGCATCCGCCTTCGAATACTTAATTTATATTGCTCGCATGAAGACCAAAAAGGAAAATAAAACACAGTATAGTCAAGTAGAAACAAAATAATATGGAATGTACAAACCATGTTTATTTACTGATTCCTGGCAATACAATGTTTGTGACTCGCTTTTGAATTTATCAACAGCCACTCGAAAGAGGATAACATTTACAGGCCCATTACAGTATGATAAAGGATACATGCACTATAACACTGAAAGCTATATAGCATGGTACTTAAGCCAGGTTTTACCTTAACAGCGATAGACATCGGTACACAGTACCCTGGGGTTTTAAATGTTTCATAAATTATTAAGATAACTTGTTTGGACTTAAATTTCTACTCTAACTGTACATTAGTTTCGCCTTAATGCTAAAATAATCTAAAAGTGATATCGTCGGATGATACGAAGATACGTTCGCGAGGGGGTGTTTAACGCGCAAATAATCTGATATGTCGATAGGTGAAATAAAGTGATCTCCTGTCACCGAAAATCAAATAAAAATGCGGTAATAAATTAAGAAATAAATTACGCCATCATCGCACGGTAGCAATTAAATGTAAACCATGATTGGGATTCGAAAATAGTAATCGTTATATTTATAAAATTGAAATAGAAAAAATATTTATACAATTCGCGTCTCTAGGCGCGGTGCGGCCGCAGCATCAAGGCTGCACCGGGCCGGAGATATGCGAAAACATATAAATGATTAACGCTCAAGTAACCAAGTACTATACAAGATGTTTTGAGGTGCTCCGAGGCCCTATGCGGGTCTTTTTGCTACCGGCGACGACTTCCATGTGCGCGACTGAGTGACTGAGCAGATTCTGTGGCATAGAAACTCGGAGCACGGGCGACGGGAGTATGAGTGTGCTTGATGCGTTTACTGTTTCGTGTAAAGGTAGATGGCGACGATAAGACCGTATAGACCCAATACTTCAGCGAAAATGAGGATAAGGATCATGCCGACGAATAACCTGGGTTGTTGCGCGGTACCACGTACACCAGCGTCACCGACGATACCTATGGCGAAACCAGCCGCAAGACCAGAGAAACCTACAGCGAGACCAGCTCCCAGGTGGATGAACCCTCTGAAAAGATACAGATAAGACTTCATTAGTACATGTGTTTACGGAAGACAAGAACTATGGTATTGAATTACGCTACGTGTTGTTTCACTCAGGTGGGAAAGTAGCAGTGGTTTTACCCTATTTCGAAAAACGATTTTGGAAACCTATAATCTTTCTAGAAAGATGTTGGTACCCATTTATAAAGCACTAAATCAGTTAATTTCTACATGTAATAAGTCATTACATTAAAAAACTAGTATCGAGGTCAATAGCATGAAACATGCTCGCACGATTGTAAGTCGACGGCAATTATGAAATGAAAAATGTCCAAATAATGTCCCTCGTGCGTAGCTACCATGGGTATAATTATACATATCAAGTCCTAACATTAATGAGCCTGCGTTACATTGAACATGGAGTGGTATATGAATTGTTGGTATCAAAGTAACATGAAAGATTTATATAGGTTAAGCTGAATATATTACTGATGGCGTCAGCCTTGCGAAGTAGGTCAGTAAGTAATGCATATAGATTGCTGTCGGGAACATTGATGTCAGCATAGGCTTGGAAAAATAACTTAATCTTTTTGCCTTCTTTTTCGTGTCGCTGGCATGACAATTTTTATATTTTGTTAGCCCAGAACTTCGCCACTTCCACCGCGTCGTCGGTGGCAGCGCAGAGGTCGCTTGGGCTACAGGGGCAGGATAGCAGGTGGAGCATATTGTGAATTGAATAGATATGTGTAAAAAGATACTGTTAAAAGATTATCTTCATCTAAATAATGCTGATATATTTTGTCTTATCAATTTGATCGATCGCTTCTTATCAAGTCATTTTACCGGCGAAATTTCCGTTATGTTTGTATGGAAATCAATATTACACAAGACAATATTTTACTGAACTTCATTTATTACTTACATGTCTTTTATGTATTTGCTAACTGTAAGTACGAGAATGCACTACTGAAAAATTGTAAGAACTAAACAGACCAATAGAACATTAATTATAGATACATTACGACCAGACGGCGAATACCAGACACATGGGAGCCTTCTTTTGCACCATTAAATATTTTTAACATAATCAGGCTGATAGGTATTAAGTGAAATCTTCTCTGCATTGCTAGGCATATTTTATTCTATCGACTCAGCATTATGGGATCTTGATTCAGATGAACTCAGTAACCTGCTGTCGTGGCTGAATATTATAATAAACGCGTTACAATAGTTTGCAATAAATGGCCTTGATTACGTAACCTTGTCCAAGTCTAGCTGTTATGAAACCAGAAAACAGACTTACTGAAGCGTTTGCTATTATACAATGTGACGACAATACAACAATAAATGAAAACACTGGTACTCTGTTTCATATTTTTTAACTATCAAAATAATACTAATACCAAAATTAAAATAATGATTTTTCCAAACAAATTATACATATAGCACTGTAACTGTTAACGAAATAGAACACCATAATTGTAAATATTGGTTCACGAATCTTATGTTTAATTTGCACTAATTTGCATCTGGAAATAAAATTTAAGGAACTAATTAGGCAAAGGTTTTTGAAGTAGCCAGTTGGCAACATGTGTTTAATGTTAATACAGATGCGAGAGTCGTTAACCTGTCGGTGCTAAGCCTATTAATCTACATCATGTAGAAAATGCTAAAAACGAAAAATGTCCTGACTAAATTACATTATAATCATATTTTGTATTCGGAACCTCATGAGGTATACAGTTTAATTTGTTGTTGGAGAAAGGAGTCCTTTTGAAATGATGCACATGATTGTACCTATGGCTGCGCAAGCCAAAAACGAGAAAGCTGATAACTTCACTATTTGGAATTAAATACCAAAAACAAAGCATTATATTGATTTTCCTTGTCATTACTTAGAAGTATTGCAAATCAGTACAGTGAAAAAAATAGTAATTAAGTAAAAGCACCTATGAGAAATTACTATTTACGTATGAAAATGTCTAAAACTTGAAAATAGATGTGGGAGGAAAAACATCCTGACATTAATACTTAAAAAAATATGACAGCCATCAGCTCATGCTATTGCAATTCACTGCTAGACATAGGACTCTTCCTAGCTGCATGCGCCACAACCACCATGATACGCTGGACCTATTATGGCTTGTCATCTACAACTATCAAGAGGTAAGATAATTTCCATTTAAACTTACTTGTAAAGGGTGTAGTTAGCGGGTGCTTCCAGGGACCCCGCTATCAGGACCGCCACTACCAGGCCGTAGATGGCAATGATACCCGCCATGACTACAGGAATGATGGACTTCATGATCAGCTCAGGCCGCATCACCGACATGGCGGCAATACCAGTACCTGACTTGGCAGTTCCATAGGCAGCTCCCAGCGCTGAAATTATACAAGTTAAAAGGTTTAGTAAGATACTTATGAATGATTCTCTAGCTAGCGAGCAAAGAGGATGATATGAAGGCTTTCTATGTAAATGTTATGTTTCAAAACAAATTGAAGTGGATTTTAATTTTCAATCTAAATAATTTGCATCATATCTTTTTTATGAGGGTGGTAGAATAAATTCTCCTGGTCAACTGTTTGATTAGGCTAGTGTTATGCAAATGATAGATTCTAAAAAGACAATACTATCTTAGCTGGTTTCTTCACCCCTAGTGGGCATTGACCTTTTCAGTCATAATTGCACTTTGTTGATTTTACTGCCACACCCCTTTTATTGAAATGGTTATTTTTCTCAACTTGGGGTAGTTTTCATTTATTGCATATGCTTGATTTATTACAGCAGTGAGTCATGGGGATTTTAAGTATGTATGAGTCAAAACATGACAATGGAAAAATCTCTTAAGATCTTTCCACGCTTGTTGAGGGTACTTTGCTGTTTAATCTAAGACAAACCAGTGCTTTCTTTTAGTAATAGTCAGAGCAGTAGATTCTCATAATTATCCCTTGTTCCCAATCATGTACCAGGGTACTATTTGTAATGAGAAGGTATTTGTGTAACAGGACATAGACAAGACATAAGCATGTCATAGAACCTCTTTGAGACAAGTTGTAAAGCCTTTACATTCACATGACATAACCTTAATGTTTTAGGTACACAAGAAGTCATGTGATTCTATCATTTAAGATTGAAATGAATGCTGTCCTAGATTCCTGGTATTATTGTAGCTTTCCATTGTTACTGGATAATTATAAGAGTGCTGATTGGATCTTGAGTACTTATCTTAGAGTATGTTATCCTGTAAGCACTTAATGTACTTGAGTAGTCATGTGATGACTCGAAATCAAGTAATGTTTAATTTGTTTCTGGATGTTTAGCATTATGAGGATCATTCTTGTGAAAAAGGCAGTTGGAGTACACTAGTAATAGTAATAAGCATTAGTAGTTAGAACATGAATGAACAGCTGACTTAATCACATGATTACTAAGTTGGGTCATGTGATGATCAAAACCATAGATTTTTTTCATTCTTTTCCTTGTATTGAGGGGATTTTCCTATGCATTAGTTGTACTAAGACTTCAGAAATGAATGGAAGTGTATGTCCATGATTCAAGTTGTTAAATGAATAGTGGAATGAATCCTCATTACTCATTCCATGCAAATTTATCACAGGGCATGAGATTTTCCCGTGAAAGAACCTTTTTCCAAAAAACAATCACATTCACTAAATTATAAGGTAGGGTAAATTGTAAGGTAGGGGGTACAGAAGAGTCATCATGCTTAGTTCTTTTGTTGCCGATGCGGCCACTTCAGTGCTGCCAACCGAAAGTATCAATCACATTCACCACCCTTTTTCCCGCAAAATAGTTCTTTACTCCAATCATTATCAAAATTGGACTCATTCCGTCATGCATATCTATATATTTATGTAGGGATAACGTAAAGCACAAGGTGCGGCTACTACTATAATTAGTGCTACTAAAATAACCAGAATCGGACTGATTAGAGAGCAAGATTGTTGAGAATATTTTACACATTTAAACACTGGTTTCTGAACTCCTGCAACCCATTTCGGGAAATCAATAATATTCAAGACAGCCATTTGTACGTTAATGTACCACAAAATACATACCGCTAAAGATGATAGCAGACGCCGCCCCCATAACTCCAAAGAAGGGTCCATAGATTGGGTTAGCATTATCCACCGCCGACGACATTTTGTAGGTTGATTGAGGGAGTATTTACAGGTCCCAAAAAACTGTGATGACTATCTGCACACACTCACTCGACGGAACTACTTTTGCACAGACAAATATGGCCCAAGCTTTGCAGACTCGATAGAATGGGTCATATGACGATTGATGTTCAAGGCAGTGCTCGATATGACCTAAGTTCTGATTGGTTTTCATACGACACTTCCGAAATGCGCAGCCAATCCTAAGCTAAAGATTCGGCTGCGTTATGACGTAGTTCATTGATGTGGATCGCTGGCCAGCACTTTTCTTGTGCGCATGTACTGTTTGATTGTTTCAATACTTTTAAGTGCTACAACTTCTTAAAAATAGTGCATATTATTAAAATAAAGAATTCATAAAATAAGTTAGAAATAATCATAAAAGGTAGTTAATTAATTAATTTTGTTCAAAGGAAAAATAATAACTAAGAATTAAAAGTAATTCTGTATTGATTAAGTTAGAATAATACCAGGTTTGGAAAACTACCATCTAGTAGTAATTGGGCGATATTACAATTTTTGAAAAGTATTCTTAGGGAAAATTGCAATATTGAACATTTTATCACATGTCCTTACCACGATAACCGATTACCACACATGTATTTAAATTAGAGTTATTAATTATCATATTAAACAACAACATTAACATTTTTTTTTATTTTATTATTATTTCCTTTATTCAATTATACAGGGTGTAACAGAAAGGGTATAATCATATGGAATACTGTGGTACGGACCATCAAACTGAACAACTTTCTCTATGGGACCGCCATCGAAATCGTAAAAAAATAATCAGGTGTCCCAAACATTTGGGTCGAGTAGTTATTGACATTTTGTATAGGACAGCTGATTATTTTTTTACGATTTCGATGGTGGTCCCATAGAGAAAGTTGTTCAGTTTGATGGTCCGTACCACAGTATTCCATATGATTATACCCTTTCTGTTACACGCTGTATACATATAAATTACATTTTTAAATATTTCTAAACAAATTAATATTTAAAAAAAAATATTATTTATTGTTTTGTTATTGTTGGTAAATAAATAAATAAATAATAATAATAAATAAATATTCAAGTTAATAATTATTACTCTGCCCGTCCCAAAATGTACATTTTTTTTAGAAATACATACCTTGGTGTATCGAACACGCGACTACGTTTCCATGAAGAAACAAAAATCATATTCCAATTTCGGCAAAAAAACCAGAGTAACCAGACCAATCTCAGTTATCTCACTGGAAGGCAATTGTAGATATTCACAAGAGTGCCTTTATTGTTATTTTTCTACTCCTATTCTTGTTTGACTACGAAGCATCCGAAATGAAATAGTCAAGCCACCGTCTTTCTGCTCTTGTAATGTTATTTGGGGTCGGTGCAACAAGCTTTTTTTTTCTTTCTCCCCTGTCAATCTACACGCTATCATTAACTTCTTTTTCCTCTTTATCATTCCTCCCTCAAACAATCCAATCTTTTCTTTGGTTTGAAACAGGCGCCACTTCTAAACTTACTTTAAATGTTAATTTCTTACTTTAGTCATTTTAGCCACTCCACACATCTATCTCAACATTCTCATCTCTGACACACGCAATCTTTTTTCATCCGTGTCCTTCACAGCAGCAGTCAGCATTCCCTTCCATCCAGTACGACCGCGACAGGTCAAATCACGGCATTCATGGGTCGCAAGTTTTTCCAGCCACCAGCTGTCGCCAATTCATCCATCCTGAGTTGATCCGGTGTGTTACGTCCCGGTCTACTTCACCATCCCTTGGAACGGCTAGAGACACAACAACACAGCATGTGATTGTTTCTAAAAAAAATTACCCTAGGCTGATAACGGTTTCATTTTTTCTAAATCTTATACTGAAGACTGAAGTGATCGCCGGAATCACAAAACTGGTATTACATTTTGGTTCTACTTAATTTCAGGCCAACATTCTCCAGTCTTTGCCACCACACCTCCAATCTGCTCTGGACCTCTAGGCCACTCTCGGCTACTAGCAAAATGACATCGGCAAACAGCATACTTTAAGGAGGCTCTTCATGGATATCCGACGTAAGAGCGTTCATTATCACCAGGAAGAAGTAAGGGATTAGAGCTAACCCGTGACTCAAGCGAACTGCTACATTGAAGTTGCAGTATGACAATTACACACACTAAATATATTTTGACCCTAGGGTAGTACGGTTTTAGGGTAATGGGGTTGGAAAGTGAAAGCTAATCTCAGATGGCGCCACCACTGTACAGACCCAATCTGACCAATGAGGTCAAGCTCTTTGAAATACAAAATGACATTTCCAGATTTTCAACCAATGACGATGATATGAACCAGCGATGCTAGCGCCATTAGTTCACAAGTTGTCAGCCCCATTCAACATTTTAAAACAAATCATAGAAGAAATCATATGTTATGCATATGGTATCATTTACCTGTCAATGTAAAATGTTTGGATACACGTCCACGTATACGTTGTTTTCGTTCCTTTTTATATTATAGTACTCTGTGGTTTTCGTTTTGAATTTTACCTGTCACCTAAGATTGTATCCGAATTTTCACACATAGAGTACTAGCTAAGGTACTAGATCACGTGATTGTCAGTTGATGTTTTCTCTTTTCCTCTTGAGGTAAAATATATAATGCTCTCTCGCTTTATTGCTAAAAATTAAGTTATTTCAGTGTTATTTATAGCTGTTTCTGCTGGCTGTTGATCTCTCTGTCTGTCATATCAACGTCAATGTCAAAAACTTCACGTTGCGGGCTGCCGCTGTATCCAATATCCATGCTTTTTCAAAGTTTTGGTTTCGTTTGTGCAGCTATTATTTCTAAAATATAAGTGAAAAAGTATGCGTGACTAAAATTTTTAATTGAACTAATATATTCGCAATTAAACCCAGGTCAACAAAATGAAGTTTCATTACAAGGTAATTAAAAAATATGTATATTTGAACATTTGGACTTGTTATGGTCTTTGTTTACAATATTTTAAATAGATAGAGACAAGTCTATCGATAAAAATGACATTATTGAATCCACTATATATGTATTAGCATTTAATCACGAAGTTTTTTAAATCAAATTCTTTCAAAATGTTATAGTTTTTGAACTTAACCTTTCTGAATGTTTCAGTTCCAAAATTTATTGGGCACAGTTTATCGGAAAGGCGATATCTTGTTCACTGGCGATGGAAACTGTGTCATAAGCCCTGTAGGAAACAAAATAACAGTTTATAATTTGAAACAGTAAGTAAAAAATATTAGGTTAATATTTTTACAGGGCATTTTTGAAGTTCTGGGTTCGATTCTTGGGTTGAGTATTGCATTTTATTACGGGCTGGTGTTGTCTTAGTTGTGTTTATCGTTACTCTTAACACTATGTAGTGCTACCATAAATAAAAATCATTAACAGCTTAATTTTTATTTTAGAAACAAAAGCAACACACTTTCTTTTGAGAGCTACTACAACTACACAGCAATTGATGTTTCACCCAATGGATCTACTTTGTTGGCGGTCAATGAGAGTATGTATTAGCCTTTTAATTTATTTCTGAAATGTTTTTTTCTTTATTATCTGCAGTGACAGTCCGTCCACCGCCTAGAGGGTTCTGTTACTGGCAGTGACAACATGTCCGCCGCGACCCACTGGACTAAACATGGGTTTTAGTCTGGTGTTCAATGTATTAATAAATCCATGGTGAATGTTTCTGTCACTCCTAATTCCACTGTTTGAAACAATATTCCATTCTCTCAAACCTTTTATCTAACACAGAGACTTCTTATTTCCAGAGGGTGAAGCCCAGATGATCAGTTTACTGACATGTACTGTCATACACAAGTACAAGTTCAAGCAACAGGTGAATTCAGTCAAGTTCAGTCCGGATGGAAAATACTTTGCAGCTTGCTGTGATGATATAGGTATAGTGATGTTTTTACTCAAACAATTTTTTCACTAAAGAGCTTTTCTTTATATGCTTTCTGAATCAATTCTTATTGTCATGATGAAACACCTTGACTGTGACACTAGTGTTGCGGCAGCAATCACTGTCAAAATAAATGAAAGATAATATTGTAACAACTCCATGATTACTCTTTTCAAATCATTAGGTGATTTGAAAAGAGTAATCATGGAGTTTCTTGCCAGTTCTTCTCCATAGAAAATGACCAACCCGAACCATGCACCTTTTTGTCGACGTTTTATAAGTGCCCATCTAGGCCTATGTGAATTAAAAATATTTTGTTTTTTTTTTTTATTTTTGAAAGAAATTGTTAAGAGCGAAGGAAGCAAGTCTTGCATGCACGTATATCTAAACACAAATATAACCAATTATAACATATAAAGTCTACGTTTTTTATATTTATTTTATTCCAGTATTTATAATGACAGCACCATGCACATTCACTGGAGAATTTCGCGCATTTGTCATGAAACGAGTCTTCAAGAAAGCCAGAGATGAAGTAACCTGCCTAGATTGGTCTCCTTGCTCCAAACTCTTAGTAGTTGGTTCCAAAGACACAACCACCAAAATCTATACCATAGATTACTTAGATAACCTGAGCATGTACTCCCTCAGCGGTCATACAGATAAAATAGTCGGGGTTTTCTTTGAGAAGAAGAGTCTGGACTTAATAACTGTTAGTAGGAATGGTCAGGTTTGTTTGTGGGAGGCTAACATTGATATGGATGATCTGGTTGTGTCTGATGTTCAAATATCTCACCGCAAGAAACGTAAAATGGTGAAGGATGAAGAGAGTGAGGATGAGGTGGATGAAAAGGCTGTTATTGAGAAGGATAAAGAATATGTAAGTATAGTCATACTAATAATCAGCCTGTAATGGCCCACTGCTGGGACACACAGCCTCGTCTCTATGAGAGGGAATGGGCTCTAATCCACCATGCAGGCCAAGTGTAGGTTGGTAGATGTCACATGTAAGTATTGTTTGTATAATTTTATGAGCTTCAATAGGGAATTAATTGTCAAATAACACATAGTGATTGTTTCTTTAATTCTGCTGCTATGGAGTGTCTCGCTGAAAGCTTTGCAGGAAAATGGCGTTTAATGTTTTGTTTTTTCGCCTTTTGATAGCTTTATATTCAAGATGACTTTGATTTTGATCAGCAACAACAGCTCTATCTCGCGGCGAATTTTTCAGAAAATTAAATACATTGAAAGATGTAAAAAATAATTACTTCCTTACTCATTGGTCTAGTTGTTGTAAGCGCAGCGCTGAATGAGGGTTCATAGGACCTGTTCTCAATTCCGGCAGCATAGTTGGGTCCACCACAAGGAATTCCTTAGTAGCAGCTGGCGTCAACATTTGAGCACATTAATAGCTATAGACATCATTATCTACCTAGCCTTTTTCCAACTATGTTGTGATCGGCTTCCAGTCTAACCGGTTGCCGCTGAATACCATTAATATAGCCTTGCCCGAGATAGCAGTGCTAGGCCCGTACCCACTCCTTCCCTTACCTTTCTCACAATTCCGTACATGGGTTCGCCAGAGATCAACTGAACTTCACAACAACAAATGGTCACGGTCTACGGACTGCAGGCAGTCCAAAATGGCGATGCCAAGTCTACATCCGCGACTAACAAAACGACTGCACAGCCTAAGTAGAAATAACCTCAGAATAATAATAGGGACAATAACGGGCCATTGCCCCCTAAATAAACATATCTTTAACATAGGCGCCACGGACAGCCCACTCTGCAGGGGCTGCTTTGACGCCGAAGAATCAGCCGCCCACGTCATCCTGGAATGCGAGACCGTGGCTACCCAACGCAAACAAATCCTCGGAACGTTGAGGTCGCTCCGCGAAGCCTGTGAAGCTCCCAGGAAACTTCTGTGCTTCTCTCCAACCCAAATGTATAGAAAATCTGATGTTTTTATAAACAACTTTTTTCTTTCAATGTCATGTCCTAACGGACACAAATGTTTATAGACTGTCTCTAACGTCAACGTTTAACACCATGTTAACATAGTGCGCCGATGTCCTTTATACAGTGTATAAATATTACAATTTCAGGAAAGTGACAATGAACAAGATCCCACTGAAAAGGAAATTAAAACGGAAGATACGGACAGTAAGCGCTTACTTTACAAGAAGTTGGGCAGACATTACATAGGAGATGATATTAGGAGAGCACATCACAAGGTCAAGCTGACAGCTGCACAGTATCATAGGGATACTAAGATGTTGGTGACTGGTATGTAAATTTCTTCTAATACATTTGAAAGAGAAGAGTAGAGAAGAGAACCTCAAGCGGCGTAAATATAGAAACCTTTGTGGAAACTATATTTTCGAGCCGTTTGGGGTTGAAACTCTTCGGCCGTGGGGTTCGAGTGCTCATAACCTGTTTAAGGAAATTTCAAAACGCCTAGTTGACGCTTCCCATGGGCAAGAGCTGGCTTTTACCTTGGCCAGAGGCTAAGTGTTGCCATACAACGTGGCAACGCCGCCAGTCTCTTGGGCACATTACTGGCTGACAGTGTTGAGGAGGAGTTTTTCGATGCCCTTTTATAGTTTGTTGTTAGTTTATTTATTTTATTTAATAGTTTTTAATTAATAATGTATATAGTTATTCATAATTACCAAAATATATTTGTTTAAAATTAAATGTAAAAAAAAACATTTGATGCTTAATCAGCCTATAATGTTCCCACTGCTGAGACACACGGCCTCCTCTCTATGTGAGGGAATGGGCTATAATCCACCACGCGGGCCCAGTGCGGGTTGGAAGATGTCACATGTCTTCGAATTTTTAGTTCTGGGACATGCCGATTTCCTGACGATGCTTTCCTTCAACGTTTTGCGAGCAGTGGTGATGAAATAAATTACACAAAGAAATGCGCCTGCCTGGGTTTGAACACACGACTTGCTGCTCGTAAGTCGAACCCGCCACCCCCGGCCACCGCTGTTCTCTTTTTTGATGATCAATAACTTAAAGGATGAGTTATAGATAAGCAAAATTTTAAACTTACTAAGTTATTAAATTGGAATTCGATGGAATTATTTTATTGGCGTCATATATAATTATATTTGAAGCTTACTGCTTGAATATACATATGTCACAAATATAGATGCTTAGAATAACAACCATGCTGGGTTGAATTTACAGTAGCTTCCATCGATGATATTATAGTGGCTAAGATAGTATTTTTAGACCCACATTGATGATGGCTACTGGCTGACCTAGTAATTCAGAGGACAATGTAGTTTTTTAGAGGAGAATAATGCTACTAAATAGAATTCGTGTTACTTAATTAACACCGAAATGAGTAAAATTACATCAATATTTTATTTTCAGGTTTCTCCACCGGTATATTCTTTCTACATGAGATGCCAGACGTGAATCTCATCCACACACTAAGCATATCAGAACACAGGATCAGCAGCATAGCCATATCATCGCCCGGGGATTGGATAGCGTTCGGCTGTCCCAATATCGGACAGCTGCTGGTTTGGGAGTGGCAAAGTAAATGAAGTTTATTTAACATAAAAGTTTATTGCATCGAAAATCCTTGTACCTTCTGTTCAGCGATCTGGTGGTTCACATACAAATCCTTACATAACTTACATTTACTTTTATTTATTTATTTAATTTAATTTTATTTAATTTCCAATGACACAAAATAAACTCGGATGCATTCACTTCTTATTCAATTATATATCAATCATGGCATGCTTGGCGCTGTGGCTGAGCGATTGGCTCCTGAGCTGCTTGTCGCAGGTTCGATTCCCGCATGGAACAGATATTTGTATGGCCTACAGTTCGTTTTTTCTGTTTTGGCTGTTTGTGTATGTGAGTTTAAATGTTTGTAAACGCACCCAAGTTACAGGAGAAATTTCTAGTGTGGACCAACAGTTAACAAAAAAAACTTAATTCTATCAAAATAGTGGTCATATACTCCCTTTAATAGATACCCTTGCCACACAAAAAACAACCTCATTTACCTTCCTTACATCTCAATTTCCAACAACACAAATCCAATTTAGATTCTCTCACTGCTCACTCAATAGGGTATATGCAAGAAATACAAAACTCTTTTTTAATTCATAAAAATGCCTTGTATTGGCCCCTAAAAACATTGTGGTACACTTGTTTAATTCTCTAATACAACACTTTTTTTTACAATTGAATCTTTTATGTAGCGTGTTTTTGGTGAAACGGAACGCAAACACAAAACGCATCGATTCCGGTAGTGTCGTCAAATGCTATGTGTCAAAGAAACACTTTTAGTTGAAAAGTACTTCAAGTTTCACTATTATGTTATTGGAATTTTTGCTGTAATAAAGCACTTACAACGTAGTAAAACTATTCTATTAAGGTAAAAAAAAAATAGATTTAAACAAGGCAGATAGAGGGAAGTGACATCAAATGCTATGACTTGAATGGCCGCGACAGTCATGGACGTTTGTAGAAAATTGTAGGAGTTTAATATCTTTTTTTGTGCGACAAGCACTATTTGAAATTAACTTTTAATTATTTTCTTGGGTTGATAGTCCTGCATTTTATTGTTTTAATTGAAAAAAAATTACATGCATATTCCCTATTACAAATCGTAAGTGTCTTAAAAAAAAGTTTATTTTCAGGTGAACAATACGTAATGAAGCAACAAGGCCACTCCCTCGACATGACCTGCCTGGCCTACTCCCCAGACGGACTATACATAGTCACAGGAGGTTACGACGGCAAGGTCAAAGTGTGGAACACGACCAACGGCTTCTGTTTCGTGACTTTCAACGAACACAAGTCCACGGTGACCAGTATTACGTTTAGTGCTAATAAGAAATTCTTTGTGTCGGCCAGTTTGGATGGCACGGTTAGGTGCTATGACTTGACTAGGTGAGTTTAGTCTTGGAATTTTCACTGTTAAAATAAGATCATCAATCATCATGATGGCAGCATCATCAATTCACACCAGGCGAGCGGGATGCGGCCAGGCGCAAGCCTCATCTATACAAATAAATAAAATTGAACTGTCTGTTTGTAATATCATAATAACAGCTTTATACTGAATGCTTATAAAAATATAAAGGGTGTAACAATACCCTTAACGAAGCCGAAAGGCACTTGTTCTCCCAGTCATTGTGATCACTTTTTTTTGTTCTAGACCATACCTGGTAACCTTCTAGTTACGGAGATATTGGGGGTCAAAGTTCCATCTTTTTCACAAGTTTTTTTGAAATACATGTTTTTAACGTTAGATTTTGTCTGTAAACACCTCCACGAACCCCGTACTATTCAATCCATCCATCAGCACAATGTTGTGTGTGCGTTACATTGAGTCCTTCCGAAAAACGTGAATTTTCAACCCAAAAAAAAGCAATAATTTTTTCCCCAGCAATAAATTTTGCGTAAAGTTACTTAGTTTGATGTACATAATGCTTGGTTGACGGCTTCGTGAAGGGTCTTGTTACACCCTGTATACAGCAATAATAACAAAAACATATTATTGGTCTGTCTGTTTGTCGGTCTGTCTGTTTGTTCCTGCTAATCTCCGAAACGGCTGGACTGATTTTGACGGGACTTTTACTGGCAGATAGCTGATGTTATAAGGTCTAACATAGGCTACCTTTATTTAAGGAAAATAATTAGGGTTCCTTACAAAAAAATTGCAACCTTTGAAATCGGTAACAAAATTCGGACTCAAATATCGAAGTAATATTTTTATAATAATAATGTCACGCGGACGAAGCTCGCGTTGCACAGCTAGTTTCTTAAATAAGAACCTTACCCCACTAAACATAGCGTTCACTTTCAGATACCGTAACTTCCGAACCCTTACTTCTCCGAGCCTGGTACAGTTCAGTTGCGTCGCCTTAGACGCGAGCAGCGAGTTGTGTGCGGCGGGAGGCCAGGATGTCTTCGAGATATTCTTATGGTCCATCAAGTTTGGCAAGCTTTTGGATGTAAGTATTTCATTCTTGGAACTTTGAAGTAGGGCTTAGCGTATTTGAGTTCGATATCTATGAAGCGTACTTTAAATGTTATCAATATAAAAGCAGTAGCATGTCATACGAAAATGAACTTTATTTGTAAAAGGTTAATGCTTATATTCGTATGAAACAATCGATAGCAGTCGCTAGTCTGATATTCCTAAAAGCGATTGTGATCGACACATACCGTTGTACGAATTATTATTTCCTTTCTGCACATTCTTATTTACATTTTTAAATATTTCTTAAAAAAAGAGGAAAAAGAACATTAAAAAATAGTAGGAACCACCGGTATCGGGGACAGGGTCCAAGGCTCCAGAGAGAGGAACCTCCTAACAATATTATTCGTCTCCAGGAGTACCGCTTTCTGATTCAAGCCCTTGATCCAAGTGCCTACGAGAGCCTCCTCAGGTATTGATCGAGGCTCTTGGCAATTAAGCCACGAGCTGATGCGACTATTATTATTATCAGCCATTGGTGTCACACTGCAGGGCAAATAAAACTCTACCGTAATCTTGATTAGAGCCTAAGTTCGCTCTATAGACCACAGTCTGAGCTTGCGCAGTTTTTTATACAGGTAGTCAGTGGCCCGAAAGTCTGACAACCAGTCTTACCAAGGGATATCGTATTACCCAGTACTAACTCGGTTGTCGAGGTTAGATAGGCAGTCGCACCATATAAATAAAATACTGGTATTCAGCTGCATCTGGTTAGACTGAAAGCCGACCTCAAGATAGTTGGGAAAAGTCTAGCCAGATGATTATCTGATCATGTTCGCGGCAAAAATGGCCAGAAATTGCACAAAACAGAGAGGTTTGGAAGGAACAAGGTTCAAGGTTTGGGAGGTCTTTGCCCAGCAATGGGACACAGTATAGGCTATAAAAAATACAAGATCGACTGATCTTATATCGTCCTCAGGTACTAGGCGGTCATGAAGCGCCGGTATCTTGCGTCACCTTCAGTCCTACTCTCGCTAGCTCGCGCCTCGTCTCAGCCAGTTGGGACAAGACCATCCGGATATGGAACTGTATCGAAAGCAGCGCCGACTGCGAGACGGTTCAGCTTATATCGGACGCCCTGCAAGTTGCGTTTAGACCTGATGGTGAAGAGGTGAGTGGTTGTTTGTGACGTTCTTGAACTAGTTAAAATCATTCATCATGCCTATTTCTCATGGTACCCCCTGAGAACAGACTGAAGCTACAGGATGCCCCCTGTTACGATCCTCATAGACTACGGAATTATACAGGGTGTAAGGGACACCAACATACGTATTCAGCACATCATCCTGAGCCATCATTCGGTAATAGGGTTGAATTCTGAGTAAAAAAAATATGATTCGATTTAGTCTGTCAGTTAAATTATCGAAAAATATTGGATACGTATTTTTTATTTTATCAAATCAGTATAAAATGACGAAGATAAAACGCATAAAATAATCGAAGTGGTTGCTTGTGACGTCACTTGTCCGTAATAGTGTATATACAGGTGACGTCACACGAGTTTTCAACGCACTGTATCGTCTTCATTTTAGGTTTACGTGAAAAAAGAAAAAATACGTATTCAAAAAATTTTTGGAAATTTAAGTATAACTGACTATGTAATTCGATTTTTTCGGTAATGACCGTAAAAATCGAATTAGTCAGTTATACTAAAATTGGTGATATTGAAAAAAAAAAGCAGCTTTTCCGTACATCTTGACCGTTTTTTTAACGGTGTTTAATTACCGGTCTTGGTTTTTTATATTTTTAATGCGTGGTAACTGTTTGTGCGTTGGTGCCCCTTGCAAACTGTATATTCATTTTTTTTTTCTCTATATGGCTACTACTAAGTAATTAACAAACAGAATTGGTACAAGAAATTGTGCAACTGCAATGGCCAGTCTAATCGCTCTCCGTGATTTTAATAGATAAGAGAAAGGTTTATCAACCCCTAAGTATTGCCTCATTTGTTGCAGGTACTTTCTTTTAGCTTTTTTTAAAAACTAAAACATCACAACCGTCAAACTTCGTTATTTATTTCTTAATCTGCATTATAAAGAGGAAAGATTGGTATTTTTGTATTTTTGTGTGTATGTTTGTAATGAATAAACTCAAAAACTGCTGTGCCGATTTCAAAAATTCTTTCACCATTTGAAAGCTACATTCACCCTGAGTAACATAGGCACCCGTGCGAAGCCGGGACGGGCCGCTAGTGATGAATAAAAATAAAAGTATTATCAAAAATTCTTACTCACACTAAATTTTACCTTGTTATTTCTTCATCAGATCGCAGTTTCATCTCTAGACGGAAACATAACGTTCTTTAACACGACGACTGGCGATCAGACCGGCAGCATCGAAGGCAGGAATGACCTGGGATCCGGTAGAGCTGAGACCGATCTTATCACGCCAGAGAAGATGTTGAAGACGAAGTGAGGGCTACATTATGGCATCAGCCGTTAATTTGTGCAAATACATTAGATAAAAAAAATTGAGCATTCCAAATTCAGGGATTTTCTCTGTAGCAGCCACGGAGTCTGGATTTGTGTTTGGTTGATGGCAATAGGCTCGCCCCTATTATATGGGACTAAAAACATTACTGGTGAAATGTTGGTGTACTATTAACTTAAATTTATAACACAAATTTATAACAGTACCTATAGGTTTAGTGAGCAGCGGTGGCTCAGTGGTTACGGGCCCAGGCAACCGCGATACTAGTCTAATGTGTCACAGCTGCTGTCGAAACGGTCCGGGGAAACATCACGAGACAACTATGTCCTAAAGCCACAAATTCGAAGACGTGACGTCACTGAGCCCACGAGGTCAAACACCACACTACCTCTCATAGATGCCTTTGTAATATTACGGTCTATCGCTTAGCAGTGATATCATTTTGCACTACGAAAACCACCGTTAAAGGCTATTCTTTAATCACGTTAGGTTTTTTCAGGCCGCTTTTATACCACTCCCTCCTCCTTGGTGTGGTTTTAGGGAAAAATACACGTATTTTTTTAATATTTAAAAGATCAGAGACATTTAGAATCTGATTTGTAAAAAAAGACTGGATTTTTGTGTTGAAATTCGCTTGCGGTTTTTACGTGGTTACACAATTTAATTCAAGCCGATGATGTTGTCATAAAATATTTTATACGTCACATTTATTTCCTTTTTTTCGTTGCACTAAAAAAACACGTGATTGTCATACTATCCCCCCCCATCGTGATATATCGTGATATTTTTCTGTCCCCCTCACCCCCTGTTAATAGAGAGGTATAAACCTCGACCCTTTATTTGCTCATGTAATTCGGCAAAAAAACAACACAATTTTTTTTCCAGAGCTTTCACAACAATATGCTACTCAGCCGATGGTTCCTGCTTACTTGGCGGCGGCAACTCTAAGCACGTCTGCCTGTACAGTGTAAAGGAATCTATTCTTATCAAGAAGTTTGTCATTACGCAGAATAGATCTTTGGATGCTGTTAATGTGAGTATAATGTCTGTAATGAAGATGGAAGTGCCGTGGTAGTCCGCGAAATTCAAATATTCTTACGTTTTTGGGTAATTTGCAGGTCAGTGTATGTTGATTGAAATATGATTCGCAACCGTAACCAATATGGCTTTCCTGAGTTATAATCATCAATACAACAACCCTCTTTAAGTTACCCCATTAAATGACTTTCATAAAATAGTCATTCAATGGGATTCAATGAACTTAGAGGGTCATTGTATTGATGATTATAATTCTGTAAATGCGTACGTATTACGCCCGCGAATCATATTTTGTTCAACAAACAGCCTGACACTGACCGGCGAATTGCAAAAAACGCAAGTAAATTTGAATTTTGCTTGCTACCCGGCGCTTCCACCTTACGACTTTTTGACATTCGAAAGTGCCTGTAGTGGTCTAATTGATATAATTATATTCTTTGAGTTTGAGTTTACGTAATATAATTATAATAATACAGAATTATGACGTAAGGAGTGTAAAAAGAGAACAGGCGTTAGTGTGCGCAGTATTTATTGATCAAAATAACCCGAAGCAGCATTACCGTCGGCTACCTCGACTCATAAATGGGTCGGTTCGATATAATTGAGCTAAGCTGAAACATATAAATCTATATAACTGTTTTATTTCTATGTGTATTGTGTAACTAAAAATCTTTCTTTCTTTTTAACACTCGGTTTTGCCGTCCGCCCAGCATTGCATCACGCCGAACCGAAGGAAACAACCATTTAGTAAGAAGAACCTGCAACGCATTTAATCAAGCTCTTTCTGTTACCAGGACTTCATAAACCGCCGACTGATGACAGAGTTCGGTAACATGGCGCTGGTGGAAGAGCGCGGAGACTTGGAAGGCGGCGATGTTAACGTGCGGCTACCGGGAGTCAAGGACGGGGATATGGCTGACAGGAGAGTTAAACCTGAGGTGAGTCTGACTTAATAAACAGTACTACTGTTGTGAATGCAATAATTTAGTCATTACTATGTACATCTTATACAGGCTGTCGCTTTGCATCCTGTCAAATTCAAGGAGGTATCTGTACTAATGATTCTCGACCCGAATCTATACTAACAAGGTAGATTTTATACAAACTAAAAATAGATCTAAAATAATAATACAAAATTAAAACTAAAAGTTAGTACCTACACACAAACAACGTCAAAGTTCTTCTCCGCATCACTGTCATCCGGGAACGTGCCCAGAAGACTGGCGGCATTGCCACGTTGAATGTATTTTTAATTTTTACCATAGACAGTTTATACTTAGAAGATAGATAATCTGATATTTTCATTGACTATTAAATTCCCAGCAATAAATTTTGCACTATTTTTTATTCAATGCTACTTATCACGTTTACAGTTTCACAAACACCAAAAAAAATTTTTTCCTAAGCTAGGTGTCGATTTGTGTTACTTTGAAAACGTTCATGCATAGAATGCATAGATTACGGCTGGGTGATGGGTCATTTACCACCATAACACCGCCTTACGACAGCTGTAATATTAAAATGAATTAAAGAATTGTCCTAAATTATTTATTTGCATTGAAACCGTACAACCTGCCTTTTGTCCGCCCGCGTTATTGCATTAGTTAACATTGGTTTGGCGAAAGTTGTTTAGTATCAATTGAATTTTGTTGCCCTAAATAACTGTAAAAAAAAAAAACAAAATCGTGTGACACTTCCGTTAATCAATTCAGAATTAACGGTTGAAAATGACAAAAGCTTGTAAGTTATCCTGTATTTTTTTTTTGTGGCTTTATTGCATTGTTCACAGTGTTCACACCCTATTTTTTAAAATCTGGTTTTTAGAAGTGAGGACTTTTAATTGGCTGACAGTTTCACATACAATTTTTTTTTAATCTGTTTATTTTAGCTGTAAGTCTTCCATAGTTAATAAATAAATAAAAGGATCGGGTCTGACCATCCGCCAGGCTGTTACCAAGCGCCTCCTTCCTGGCCGCTACCCCACTACTGCCCGATACGGGGGCTTTTGACTGTTGGGTCACCCCCCTGGCCCGTTTCACCTCTCCTCAGTGAACCTGCACCCCTCGAACTCCTTCGAGGGCTCCATGTTAGTACCTGGCTTAATGGACGGCCAGTATGGGTTGCTCAGTCCCAGGAACCCTGACGTGTGAGTATCCGCCGCGCCCGACCTCCGTGTACCGGATTGCAGGAGGCGCCACGCTCCCTGTCGAAGGGGTAGTCGAAATACTAGACTAGTAGCTTTCGGAATGTCGGGGTTTCGAAACTAGCTTTTAACTTTGCTACTTTTTACATTTCTTTTAGGGAAAGTGGCTCTTTTCTACTTCCTCATTTAAACGCAATATGGCTGCGTGCGTTCTGCAACAAATAAATATTTTTTCTTTCTTTTCAGGTGCGAGTCCATTGCGTGAGGTTCTCTCCAACCGGGGACAGTTTCGCAGTGGCGGCTACGGAAGGTCTTCTAATATACAGCCAAAATGCTGGTATTGATGGTACATTCAGGTTAGTTTTATTATGAGCATAATCAGCGTAGACGCAACGCTATGCGCTGATTAAGGGACACCGGCCACTTGTCCGTGACAAAGAGTGGGCCATAAATTA
Source organism: Eugnorisma glareosa (assembly GCA_947578425.1). Lineage (NCBI taxonomy): Eukaryota > Metazoa > Arthropoda > Insecta > Lepidoptera > Noctuidae > Eugnorisma > Eugnorisma glareosa. Next base: position 2,572,647 of record OX387970.1, read on the forward strand.
GCTCGAAACGGTAAAGAAAGATATTGTGAGCATTTGTGAGGCAACTGGCTGTTCCAGAACCAAAAAATTCGATGACACCTGTAGCAGACAGTACAAAAAGTACTACAGCGCCATCTATGCCACAAACAAAGAACTAACATCAAAATTCTGAATCGTGCTATTAAAGTTATCTGCGCCGTAAGAGTATAATATAGAAAAAGTTGGGCAGTAGCCCACCGGACACAACAACCAGTCGAAGGATAGTTATATATTATAGATTATTAATTATAGTTCTTTTTTTTTACGGATATCGGTTAGCGTAAACCACCCCCTAGTTTCCATACTGTCCATAATTTTACTAATAATACGAGTGATTTTGACGACCCGAATGGCGCAGCGGTAGTGAGACTGCCTTACGTTCTTAGGGTCCCGGGTTCGAATCCCGGTAGGAGCAAATGTTTGTGTGATGAGCATGGACATTTGTTTCCGAGTCATGGATGTTTATTATGTATAATAAGTATGTATTTACAAACAAAAAGTATCTATGTAGTATTATCAACTATCTGGTGTCCACGACACAAGCCTCGTTGCTTAGTGTGGCACCTAGATGGCGCTGTGTGTAATGTCCAGCGATATTTACACTACCGATTCCCCTAAAAAAATAAAAAAGCTACCCAAAAAGGGTAGCTTCTTTACTATACAGCGTGTAACAGAAAGGGTATAATCATATGGAATACTGTGGTACGGACCATCAAACTGAACAACTTTCTCTATGGGACCACCATCGAAATCGTAAAAGAATAATCAGCTGTCCCATACATTTGGGTCGAGTAGGTATTGAAATTTTGTATAGGACCTGGTCAATATTAATATTACTATTATTTATTATTATATTACTATTATTTACTATTATTATTATTACTAATAGATACATCCTTAAACTTGACCAGGTTGCAAAACGACAGCCTCTATAACCAAGTACCTGGGTCTGCTTGGTGAACTTCAGTCCACTCCCTCGCACCTCTGTGAGTCACACGTCTCCCGCCTCTAAAAGAGGCGTGTGTCCCTGCAGTGTGAACACTGCAGGCCCATTATGCTATATTCTTGTCATAAATAAATCAACAGGCCATACCGTCTAGAAGCAACATCAACCCCGTATGCAGTCAAACAGTTATTACTAGAAGAAGCATGGGGCTCCGCGCTAGTCGCCGCCATACAGCTGAACGAACACAGTGTCATACAACAGTGTGTGGAGGCAGTACCGGCCAACGACAGTGAGTACCAACGTAATCATAGAGAACACTTCTGTTTACCTTTTGAACGGCAGAGCGTAAACGCATCGTCCCCTCCCACGCCGAGCCACAAATTCAGCGCACCTACAAAAAAAAAACCAACATCATATCGATGACCATTGTTTCTCGTATCATATTTTTTAAATAAATTATCACTTGTAACATCATTCCTTTATTTAATTTGACAGTTTTACGAATTAAACAGCAGTTACAAGATTTAAAAAAATACGTTTTCTTGTCGGCACTAGCCGACGGTGGCGAGTTGGGCACGTTTTCAATAGTCAGCTATATCCGAAAAAGATAATTCTTTTGTGAAAGTAACGGATGACTTGCAGTGGAAATCGTTCTCTAGAAAAAGGCAGTTGATAGTTTGCAGTAGTAACTACTCCCTAGTCAGCTGTACTCGATGATTTACGGAGATATCCGCTCCAGAAAGCGGTGAATGCCGAAACGCAGCATTTGAAGCTCCCTTTTGAAGTCCAAAACTAACACTTGAAAGTCGCTCGTGTCATTTCACAAACTTAGAGACTTATTTCAATGTATTTAATGCATCGTCATATCATCCGAAAGACGTGCACTGCTGGAAGAGGTACACCAAGCGTCATCAAGCCGACCAGCTCCGGTATTCACTAACGCTACGATCCGACTTCCATTCGGGAAGTCGTATGTCTATCTCGCTCGCTTACGTTATGCGAAAAAAGAATAGAAAGAGAAAAGTTCAGTGAGCAATGTGCTCTGCTAATGAAATGAATGCCGCACCATTAACATTTTGGAATTCTTCAGGCTATGTGGCTACGCAGTGCTTATTCTTACTATATTTTTTCCCGCAGTAAACCTAACAATAGCCAACCTAGACGATGACTACGCAGATCGCCTGCTAAACTCACTAGCCCGCCTACTAGAAGACAGCAGGCACTTAGAGCATCTGTTGCTATGGGTGAAGGCCATAGTGACCGTGAAGAGGGGGAAATTCCCGCCCAGTGTGCTGCTGGCTCTGGAGAAAGTACTCACTGTTAAGTACTCGCAGATCAGTAAGATGTAAGTATTATTTTTAAAGTTTTTCTTACCTTGACATAACACTGAAAACGGTATATTTACCATGTTTACTGTTCATTCATTTTGAGTTCCCGATATTTCGGCGCTGTTGCAAGCACCATGATCACTAAAACGATAAACTGAAGTTATTGCTTATTTTATCTATACTAATATAATAAAGAGGTAAAATTTGTAAGTTTGTATGTAGGGGGTAATCTCTGGATCTACTGAACCGATCTTGAAAATTATTTCACTAATAGGAAGCTACATTATCCCCGAGTGCCATAGGCTATATTCAACGTGCCCGTGGGGTAATTTCCGACCAAAATGCGAGCGAAGCCGCGGGCAACAGCTATATTTTATAACTAGTTAAGAACGATTAGCTAATATGCAAAGTTTGTCGTCGTATCTTTGGCAGGTATCAGGTAAATAATAGGTAATAGCAGTGATAGCCTAGTGGTGTGACCATCCGACTGCCAAGTCATAGGTCTCCAGTTCGAACCCAAGGCACGCACCACCGATTTTTCGGATTTTTTGCGTATTGTATAATTATCACTTGCTCCGGTGAAGGGAAATATCGTGAGGAAACCGGCATGCCTGAGAGATATTTCTTGACGGCATGTAAAGCCAAGTCAGAGGCCCATGGGCGGCATAAAAACTCTGACACCAGGTTAGGCTCTAACCACACGATGAAGAAAGAAGAACGAAGAAGAGGTAACAAAGGTGAGCTGAATAACTGCTCAGTTACGTAATACTATAAAGCGTCATTTTTTTTTATATTACATAACGGAGAGTATGATGATTCACCTCCCCCAAGAGGTATGCAGAGGTACATAGTTAACCCACATTTCGCTAACGGTGTTTAAGTCTCATGTAATAGTTTGTGTTGAACAATATCCAGGTAAATACTAAATTACAAAATAATTGATTTCAAAAGTAAGGTAAACATGGGTGTCGAAACTTTGTGTGATGGAAACCCCTTGCAGCTATTCAGCACACATTTGTAAAATAACGTAGGTCTGACAGTCCCTCTTGGTCCAAAATGGCCATAAAACGAAAACAAAAACATTCAATAAACTTATAATTAAAGAAACTACTTTTTCAGCGCCAGCTGACTCAGTAATCAGTTTTTGTTAGTTAGTTAGTATTGTTAGATTTTTTTTAATAACTTTTATAAGATATCGATACTCAGTCCGGCCTTTTTTTAAATTTTTACACTCCAAGGTATATACAAGTTGGAAGGAGGACGCGCGTAACCCGCTTTTGGTGGATCTTACGACTTCTAAGTGTCGAAATTGAAGAAGAAACGCAATATAATATTTCTTATTACGGCGGCGTGTAAAATGATTCAGAATAAAGATTAAAATTACGTGATTACACCAGGCGGACGACAGATCGTATTGCTTAGTAACTATTTAACAGTTCTCATGTCTGTGATAATTAAATTGAGCAGATGGCGAGTCCAGACATTATTAATTAATGTGTAACGTTTTTAATAACGTGGTATAGAATGGTCCATTACAACAAGATACTGGAAATAACTTTTTTTGCGAAACTCCTCAGAATTCTTCAACGGAATCTTTCATTGTTTCCAATAATCCGGTTTTCTAATAACCGATAATACTGATACATATTCTAAAATCTTTTAAATTTTTTAGGATAACCGTAAATATATCGAATTTTCTAATTAACCTGCGGTAATTCTTTCTAGCTAGATTTAAGATGTTAAGTCGTTTATATTCTTTTTAGAGGACCAAAAAGCGTGTGTTCATGACCCCCAAAGTTCGAGGCTAAACTATTGTGTTCCATTGTCTGTGAATCATTACAGTACAGTTCAATGCTGAACTTGCGAATTTGTGACTGAACAGGCATTGTTAATACTACTACAAAAACTTGTTGACAAACCATCCGGAACGATGCTGATGATACGAGATAAAAACCATTTATCATGAATCATTTTAAAACTAATTGTCTGAACAAGTCTACCGACTTGCCAATCATTCAAATACATCTACAGTATGACCACTATAACTGTGCAATTCAAGGTGGCGCTGCTTATCAAACAAAAATGCATCGATATGTCAAACTTGGTATGTACATTTATTTTATTTCTGTGTTTTACCGCCTGCACATATAAGTTGGTTGTTGATTGGTAGCCCAGTTTGAATCCCACTTACCTAGGTATTCCATAATGAAACCCTTGTTTCTAAACTCCTTAACCTTTAACCGTGTCAAGCAATCACGTGCCCTGTACGCCAAACGACACAAATATGTGACAAAATGGTAGGTGAAATTGGCACGGCACGCGCGTGCGAGCATAGCTCTGGCGTTTGAAAGGTTACATTACTTTTTGTAGCGCAAATTTAAAAAAATATTTTAATAAGTTCAATTAGCGTAGAAAATTTTAATGTATTTTTTCCAAGAACATAAACACGGTGTACAAAAAGTAAATAATCACTAACGTGGAATATATAAATGCAAATAAATGTTCGAAAACTAAGACGTTATCCTTTTGCCACAAATTAAGGATGCAGAGAGAGTATCCAAACTTTTAATGACTTAGTGACACCAAGACCTAGATCGAATTAGACTTTGAGAAACTTTGAAACCTAAACATACTGCAAACTATAAAGTCGTTCACTATTCAGAATGTCCCCAGACAACGGCACGCTAATCACCTGTAAGGTTTACGCAGACGAGAGACATTTGTTTGCCGATGACTAAAGTCACCGAAACATGTCTGATGATATGTGGACGTACCATGAAGGGTGTAACAAGATCCTTAACGTAGCCGAAAGGCACTTGTTCTCCCTGTCATTACAATCATGTTTTTGTTCGCGACCATACCTGGGAACCTTGTAGTTACGGAGATATTGGAGGTCAAAGTTCTAACTTTTTCACAAGGTTTTTTTTTAAATACGTGTTTTTAATGTAAGATTTTTTACTGTAAACACCTCCACGATCCCCGCACTATTCAATCCATCCATAAGCACATGTATTAAGTGCGATATATTGAGTCCTACCCTAAAATGTGATTATTCACCCCAAAAAATAATTTTGCGTAGTGTTTAGTTTTTTTTTAGTTTGATGTACAGTGAGCTGCATCAATTGGGTACCCCAGTTGTATTAAAACTTTAATTCAAATAGGGTACCCAATCGATGCAGCCCACCGTACATAATGCTTGGTTGACGGCTTCGTTAAGGGTCTTATTACACCCCTTTGGGGATACAGGTGTCTTGTTATGACACTACGTTACGTAAGAAATAATTATCTGCACAACGAATACGCGTTGAGTTGTGATGGCCCACCGATAACGTGTTGTAACCCGTGGGTTCAAACTTCAAACCTTGGCAGGCGCGTTACTTTATGTAATTTATTTCACTACCACTGCGCTCAAAACGGTGAAAGAAAACCCTTCTTCTTCCCGGCTCACCTAGTTTACTGGCGCCTTGACAATCTCTCCTGGGTTGTCGGGTCGGGCAGTTCTTCCTCCAATAGGAGCTTCCGGGCTACGTCATACTACCACGTGACCGGAGCTCGTCCTCTATCACTCTTATATTCAGGTAGTTGCAATGCTTTCTACATGTTTCTCGTCTCTTCGCATCACGTGACCATACCATCTGAGACACGAAAATGAAGACGGTGGAAGAAGACACCGTGACAAAACTGGCATATCCTAGAAGCAGGAATTCCCCAACCTGTAATGAGACTTCTCTCATGGAGAGGAGGCCTTGTGTCCCAGCTGCGGAAACATTATTGGTTGATCATGCCATACATAATATGCATCCCGCACACTAACACCGAGAAAAGTTCCTCGTCTGCGCAGGCCTGTAGTTAGATCACATGTCACATCGATAAATCACTCACGAAACGAATCGTGACGGTTTCAAGGTCAAGTGTACGATAGGTAGATGTTCTCGACGGTGAGTCTGAAGGCCAAAGAAAAACATTTGGATATTTATCGATGAAGGTCTGAGAAATTGAAGGTTAAGTAGGTGCATATTTAGGACGAATATACTCGTAAATAAACTATTGGAAAAAATTAAGGGATACAAAAAATTGCCATTTTTTTGCGATTTTTCAGATGTAAATTTCGATGTTGGAAATTCAGATGGATCTTTGTGAAAAATAGCCGTACGAAACCAACGGTCCTCGGGCAAAGTGTTACTGGGTTTTACCATTAGGAATTTCTCAGTAGCAGCTACGGAGTCTGTATTTGTGCCAGGTTGACGGCAATTGGCTCACCCCCTATTACATGGGACTTAAACACAACTGGCGAAATGTGGGTGGACTATTAGGTACACCTCTACCTATACGTGATGTTCTGTTTATTTGATTTGAAATAGTTGCCATATTCCAGTTTGATGAACGATAATCATAAAGCGACGATAAATCGGTTTAGATAAGAAGCAGAATATAATATTGAATAGGACACAGGCAAGATGGATACCTAGATTCTAGACGACACATTAATCTTTCAGGTTTTCACTTGACACAAAAAAAATCGGTTTACCTATATCGTAAATCATCAATCGTAAGGCATCAATATGCCTAGATCCTTTTCGGTGTCCTAGTTTACATTACAGGTATTTTCGTATCAAGTATCGACTATGGATAATGTAAATTTCTCTGAGTAGGGTCGTTTGTCAGTTACTATAAATGGTTGATGTACGAGTAGGTACCGGTGTGCCTCTTGTTTTCTAAAAATCTTTGATATCAGAACCACAGCTGGTTCAGCTGGTTGATACCTGTTCGCTTTAAATGTGCTTAACCTAACCGAAGCTACTCTGACGAATATTAAAGTTTAACCAAACTAAAAAACATGCTTTACAGTGATATCATTTTATTCCTCGTATTCTTCTCAGCAAACTCTTTCATTTAACCTATCGTGTACCGTTATTATAGACACAATTAAAAAGTAATGGTGTTTCGCCTATATCGCGATGGTGGGACGCGAAGTGATACCCATATATCATGGGAATGCTAAACTAATCCGCCATCTTAGGGGCCCCCCATATTGAATTTAGAATGACACCACATAGCTAACCACGCATTATCATCCAAACTAAATATGTGTGCAAAGTTTTAGCTCAATCGGAAACCGGGAAGTGGGTCAAATTTAACTTTAAGATTTTTTACTTAGTTACAGGTGAAGCTAATAAAAGCGTGTTAAAAATGGTTCAATAAATCGTTTATCAGCATGTCTCTATATGCGGCCATCGTTTACTAGTGTTAACTTTGTGTTTCTGTTGACTCTTCCAATTTGCACGTGATAACAATCAGTTGATTCAGCCTCACGCGAACTAAAGAAACCGTATCGCAGCTGCTTGATACAAAAAAAAAACGCTTTAAAATATGGTTTTCAGAATTTTAGATAAAAGGCACTCTATTTAATTGAGAAACACCGTTAGGAAAGTAAGAATTGAAAGAACTTATGCATTTTAAACCTACATTAATTAAAAAAATAACTACCGTCTCTTTCAAGCTGTAGGTATCCATCCAGTAGCAACCAAAGTATAAGTCGAATGAGCGAAAAAAATATGAACGCAAAAAGATGTGCTGGTCGGCAAAGAGTATCTTCTTTAAAAGAGTAACCATAGAGTTTCTTGCCGGTTCTTCTCCATAGGAAACGACCAACCCGAACCGTGCACCTTTTTGTCGAAGTTTTATAAGTGCCCATCTAGGCCTATGTGAAATAAAAATATTTTGATATTGATTATGATTTTTGATTTTTCAAAGAGTTATGTTTAAAATTTGAAATGTTATATGTTTCGGCATTTTTTATGGATGACCTTAATGTGTGTCGTACGAAAAATTTGACACAGAGTGACTGTTTGGCCTCCATAAACATTTATTTGGTAACACGTTACCCCTTGGCATTACTGGTTGATCAAGACTCTTGGTACCACGGAAAATAGTATACTAAGAGAATATCAAACTAGAAAAGTAGTTTTTGTTCCAAGGTATAGCAAGTAAACAGACCGGCAAGATAAGGCCATCAGCTGTTTATCTCTACGTCAAAGAACTAAACCAAGGGCACGAGTTACCTGACAGCAATCTGTCATCCTGTTATCAGTAGTCTGATTTCACAACTTTTGATTGCATGATATACCTTTCATAAAGGCACCTGGTGAAGGAAAGTGCGCGAGATTCGTTTTCTGGCTTACTCGTAGATGTAATTGAATTCTAATCAATCATTAGATTGAGCAGTCGTGCTCTTGGCCAATTAGTAACATCCCAAACTTTCGAGTACGACAGAGCCCAGACATGCAAGTCTATTTCAACATCACTGCTCTGGATGCTACACAATGGTGAATGAAAACATCGTTAGGAAACCGGCATGAACCAAATAAATCGAAGACATGTGACTTTTACCAATCTACACTGAGACTGCATATAGTGGAATACAAACCCCTCCCTCTTGCAGATACGGGCTTTCTCGGTCTGCGTCTCAGCAGAGGGATTATTATAAACTGATTATTTATGAATTACGTTAATTGACCTGCATACTAATCTTAGCACATCATCATCTGTCTGCCTTTTCCCAACTATGTAGTGGTCTAGCCGGATGCAGCTGAATACCAGTATTTTACATGGAGTGACTGCCTATCTGATCTCCACAACCCAATTAGAACTGGGTAATACGATACCCCCTGGTAAGACTGGTTGTCAGACTTTATGGGCCACTGACTACCTGTAACGACTGTCAAAATAATCTTAGCACATGTTAACAAAATTTTAATGTTCTCAATATGGCATATTTTTTGACGGACCGCCTCTATAGCTAAAGCTAGATAAATGACGTGGGGCAGTTAGTTACGAGTACATACGAGGTGCCAACTCGTACCCAAGTTCTGCGCCGACTCAATTTAGATTGTCATCGACATGCTAAGACGCCGTATCTAAAACCGTCGACGTGGTTCTTTTACTTTTCCCTCATCATTCATCATTTCAGCCGAAAGAAGTCCACTGCTGGACATAGGCCTCCCCAAGTCCCTCCTGATCAGAAGGTCTAAGTAGCAAAATGTCCAATTGTGCGAAACGTCTAATGAGCAGTAAGTCTAATTAGCAAAATGTCCATGTAGCAAAACGTCCAACTATCAGACGGTCTGTATAGCAGAATGTCTATTTAGCAAATCGTCAGATTCTCAAAATGTCTGGATACTCAGGCACAAAATTCAACACAATTATTGCATCGTGAGGGAAACGGACACGGCATTATAATATGTACATACAGACTCTTTGTCAGACTAGCATTGTTGAAAAGGCAACGAAAAGCGAAGAAATGGTTGCTTTTAGATAGATTTCGTCAGAAAAAAGGTCTTGCACCTAAAGTCAAGTTTTGCGAAAATTTCACCATAGGGTGTCTAGTTATGACTAGAGCCCAAATCAACCGCCGGTAAAAAAGTTTATGTATATATTATATGTATACGTATGTATAATATATATGGGGTGACAAGAAAAATTTAGCCGAACCATACAGGTCGCCATTATGCACCGATTGCTTTCAAACTTGGCCAAAAAATCGAAAGGGTCAAAACTTAGGTTAAGTTCGTGAATGGGCGGAATTCGTCCATGGGAGGTAGCGGGGGTCGGTTGACCGAAAATCAGTTTTTGGCCATATAAACCCTAATTTGAGAATTGGAATTTTCAAAATGTTTGGCAAAAATAATTATATGTATCTCCGAAACGGTAAACATTTTTAGTCACAATTTTTTTTTTTTTGAAAGCTTTGTTTACTCTACAATTTTTTACTTTTAAAGTTTAGCGATAAAACTTAGTTTTCGAAACAAAAAATTGTAATTGAAGAAATGAGGGCGTTTTTGAAAAAAAATAACGGTTTCTTCGAAATTTACCTCCTCCTGCGGCTTGCCGAAGGGATTTTTTAAATTACTTTATATGACAATGTCATTTTTTTAATCAAAAAATTTAAAGTATTTTACAAATGACTTTTACTTTCTATCATGAGTGTACACATTTTAAAAATGACGATTTGTTAAATAGACGTTCTGCTATACAGACCATCTGATAGTTGGACGTTTTGCTACATGGACATTTTGCTAATTAGACTTACTGCTCATTAGACGTTTCGCACAATTGGACATTTTGCTACTTAGACCTTCTGATCAGGAGGGCCCCAAGTGTCGCCACACTGACCGGTCCCGTGCGACTCGCATCCCGCGGATCCCCGCAACCTTCACCAGGTCATCGGTCCACCTAGTGGGAGGCCTTCCAACGCAAGCGCAACGTCTTCCGGTTCGCGGTCGCCACTCCAGAACTTTTCGGCCCCATCGGCCATCCGTTCTGCGAGCAATGTGCCCTGCCCTCTGCCACTTCAGTTTGGCAATTCTTCGGGCTACGTCGGTAACCTTGGTTCTCTTGCGCAAGTCTTCACTTTTCCCTACTTCGAACAATTTCAGAGTTTTGCTACTGACTCATATCAATTAATCAAACTGTAGCTAGCACATAGATGGGGCTGTCTGTTGGTTTCTTTCCACGTGTTAACATGTGTCAAGAAACAGTCAGATTAATGTGTTTGACTTAGTACTAATCACCAGCCCTTAAATTATTAGCATTGTAGGAGTTCTGTTAATTTTGACGGGTCATTCAAAAATTTTGGTTTTTGGTGGCTATGTAATCACGGGCAATTTTTATGCGACGAGTATTTATCGTGTTGTCTCCATACTTCGCTCCAAATAGCTGATGCTGGCCTTACAGCTGCTAGATTGAAGTGGAACTGGGCTGGTCATATCTGACGCATGTCGGAGGAGCAATGGTTAAAAATTATCACTCATTGGATACCAGATAGCAGGAAACGACAATGCGCGACAGTTCGAGAAGCAGATGGCGGGATGAGCTGGACTCTTTCTCAAAGGATTGGCCCACAATCGCCAAATGTGGGAGGAGGGAAGTGAGGCCTTTGCCTTGCAGCGGGACAATATAGACTTATAATAATAAATAATAGAATTATTTTCCTTATCTTAGCCTTGAATCGTATCCTTTTTTTTTTTTCGGGTGGGAAATCATCAAATAACCCCTCCCGCTCTGGGCTGAGCAGGAGGGAGTGTCAGACTTTTACTGACTAAAACCCGTCCATGTTCCTTCCTTTGCCCTTTGTGTTCCAGGGCCGCGATATCTCTTTCGAACACTCCCGCAACCCTGGCAGGCGTCGGTCCTTACGGACCCCTTCCTGTTTGCTGACTCTCTTTGAGGCGCGCGTGGAACACGAACGCGCCGTCGACACGGCCTGTCGTCATAAGACGGACGGACGGCGAGCTAGCCCATAGCTCACAGTCCACAGTCCTAAACGTAGAACAGATGTCAATTATGTATCTTAATTGAAGTTCGCAAACGGCTATCGCACGATTATCCTCCACGCAAACACGACGTCGCGTTTTATTAGGACAATGCTTTAAAAATAAATTAATGGGGTGGCTATTCATACCTGCTCAAACTTGTATAGTTACTTTCAATCTACAATATAGTTTCCTTTTCCAGTTGTGACTTCAACAAGTACACGATACGCTGCATCAAGACAGTTGGAGAGATGACTCCGAAGATGGAGGTGGATGAGCCGATGGACAGCGACAACGAGTCTAGTGGAAGAGGAACGGGTTCTGATTCAGATTGATAACGAATAAAGTGTTGATCTTGTATTTGTTGTGTTTTATTTTGAATCTTCGTCAAACTGAAGTCTTTTACCTCAAGGCGAAATTGATGACCTCGTTTGCATTGATGACCCTATTAGTATAAAAAATCTTTGCAGATGTGTTATAACTTATAAACATCCGAAATTCCGAACTGCTGATAAAGATAATATTTATTTTATTTTATACGACTATTTATTAGTTTGTCTTAAATCGCTGCAGTCTTATTGCATCATGTTTTTTTACATTTCTTTCTATAAAACTTTGTAAAATAAAAAAAGTTCACTTTTTATTTAATTTCCGGTAAAAGTATAAAATACTGCGCATTTCGATATAAGGATGCTTCAGGAAGAAATTCTTTGTAGTTTTGTTTAAACATGACTAACTAAAACATCCCTTTTTTTTATCGATGGGAAATCATCAAATAACCCCTTCCGCTCTGGGCTGAGCAGGAGGGAGTGTCAGACTTTTACTGACTAAAACCCATCCATGTTCCTTCCTTTGTAATTGTGTTCCAGGGCCGCAGTATCTCTTTCGAACAGTCCCGCAACCCTGGCAGGCAGACCCCTTCCTGTTTGCTGACTCTCTTTGAGGCGCGCGTGGAACACGAACGCGCCGTCGACACGGCCTGTCGTCATAAGACGGACGGACGGAGAGCTATCCCATAGCTCACCGGCCACAGGCCTGCGCCTACGGTGGCCGACGCCCGGTGCGTCTCCCGCGGCGGCTGGGACGTGAGGTTCTCTCCCTCTCACGTTCCGCCACCTCCTTCGCTAGCATGACTGCTTCGCAGAAGGAGGTGACGGAACTGAAACATCCCTGGACTGTGATTATTGTGTATGTAGTAGGTTCAACTATATCAATCCTATTTCCTTATAAAGTTTAGGATAAGAATAAATTTATTATACCATTTTTACAAAAAAATAATAATAAGTACGTTAATAACCTAACTTAGCGCTATGAATCAACGTAACAAATAAAATTTTAACATATGTACAATGTGTAACAGAATAAACGCACAACCTCTTACGGGGTCATTGTACTCATCATTATGAATAACTTTCACTATGGGACCAACACTGAAATCGCGAAAAAAAAGTCGACTGCCCTATACATTTCTGTGCGCATAATTCGACAAAATGTACTGAACAGCTGTTTTTTTTTTTCGCGATTTCGGGATTGGTCCCATAGTAAAAGTTGTTCATAATGATGAGTACAATGACCCCTTAAGAGGTTGTGCGTTTATTCTGTTACACATTGTAGAAAATGGAGGTCCCCAAACTAGGCTGCGCCTGTATCTTGGGGGCCGGAGTTGCGTTTACTTAAAACTTACTTAAAATTAAAACACATAATTTGTTGAAGTGATTGATAACAAGGTAAGTAGGTAAATGAGGAATAAGTTTTTTTACAAAAATAAAAAACAAAATGAAATTACAATAATAAAAAAGTAAAAATAATTCTAATGTTTAAATATCGTGTGAGTGTGTGTGTGTATGTATGTGCAGATGTGTGGGTTATTTGCAGTTATTTTATCTTATAGAGTTTAATTAACTTAAAATTTCTTCATAAATGATAAATAATAAATTCAGTCTATAAATGGCAGTTTGGCAAACCATTTTACTAAAGTTTCGTAAGTTTTAGTAAGTGAAACGGGCATCGTCTGGCTAAGAGGCTATTTGCTTCGGGAAGGGGGATGTTGAAGACGCGTTTAGAGACAAGTTTTTCATAATCTGGTCTATTCTTCAGGGTTTTCTGAACAAGCAATGTTGCCTTTAGGATAAATAATTGTCGCACTAATACAGCAAACTCCTTATAAATTAAATCTGTTTGACATTAAAAGTTTGACATTAAAATATGTCTTTTAATGTAGTTTGACTTGGTGCATCTGGCACACCCTAGGTAATTAGGTACACCCGCTACTAATTTTGACGATTATATTTATGGTACAGTCGCCAGCAAATCAAGTTACCACAAACTGTCAAATTTCTCCAAATGATTTTAAGCCGTAAAATGTTGTGGGTTAAGTTCAAAATCGAATGAGAAAATTTGACAGTTCTTAGAACAACTATTGTACTCCTCATCGTCCCAAAATGAGAAAAGAAATGCAATCTAATACCCAGAACACAAATAAAACACAATCTTTCCATCAATTGCCTTTATTAACCATAGTAACGCTGGGTCCCGATATAAAACTAACAGAGTTGCTGTTGCGTGGCCACGAGAGCAGCGCGTTGGCTCTTGCGACCGCTACCGCTGACGCTATGACCGCTATGAGAGCGACTGTGAGCAGGAGCCATCGAGCTACTTCCACGTAGCCTAGGAGTTTGTGTGAGTCGCGGAGTTCCTGCTGTATTGATGGAGGAATTGTTGCACCCTGAAAAAATTTAAAACACATTTTTAAGAAAATTTTAATCTTACTAATGTAATTTTAACGTATTGTATGTGGGTCTTGGTGTGACCACTTTATTGTGAACTGCCCGGACAAATCTTTTTAACTACAATATCTATATTGATTTATGTGTTCTTTTTTAATGATTTTATACCTAATGTGTGAATGTGTGTCTTGTTTGTGCAGAATTAACAGTTATTCATTCTTTTTGAACTTATTCTCCCCAGCTCTCACTAGGAAGTGGTGAAGGGCAGGCGTTTTGAATGAATTGTCTTATGTTTTGACGTTCATAAATGTTTTAATTTTGATTTTTAAGGAACTTGAATTCTGTCAAACAAAAAGCAAGTAAGTATATCTGATGGAATTGTGTGTAAATCTGACCTAAGAGGCACAACCAGAAAAGCGCACTTCAACTCAAGATTGGTCATTGTTAATTATTGAAGTACTTAAAATTATTATACATCGTGGAAGGGTAATGAACTAAGAGGGTAGGGGGGTATGAGTGGGTGTGAAGGGTGATGTACTAAGTACGTGTACTTAGTACATCATTCTGAACCCCCCACAATATTAAGGTAATTTAAAAAAAACCAGCTGCATCTACAAATGTGCGATACCTACACGGTGAAAATGTATGGAACACCTGTTTTTTTTACCGCATTATTCTTGGAATATTTACACGTTCTTGTAATAGGTACCAATTGAAAATCATGATTCCATATAAAACAATTCTTAGATAAAAAAATCGTTTACTAAATACAGTGCTCAAAGCTCATTAATATTGCCCATGCATCTTCATTCAGCCGGTAAAATTGAATTATATGGAACATCCTATTACTCCGGATTTTCCCAACGAACTCTACTCCATCATGTCTCCTAAATGAATTGCAGCAATATTTTATACTTTTAAAACATCTGGTTTCCATCCAATTTCCTCTAAGAACCGGCTGGGTATATTACTGGCGTTATGCCAGGAACTAAGATCATACCTAATAAATAAAAAGGTTAGGATGAAAATATTCCTAAGTAAATATTTTTTACGCGAAACGTTATTGGAGATAGATAAGATGCGGTAAGGAGATAGTTTAGATTATTTATAACAATGATAACAGTCTGTCAGTGACAGAATGTAAATACCGTATCTACGAGTATATGTACCTACAGTCAGCCCCAAAAAGATGTAAACACGGACTAGGAACCATTTCATTGTCTTCAACCATTATTTCATAATCGTGTATACAATGTACTACAAAACATAGTAACAATATTCATGTCACCAAAACCAGGAATACAGGCCGGATACATATTATTATCAACACTCTAGTCCAAATCAGGGTGATCTTCATAATTCTCAAATATATGGAAACAACGATCGTCCAAATGAGGTAAACAAATCTAAAAGGCTGTAAGAAATAAGTATTTAGGTAATTGAAAATACGGTATCATAGACTATCTATTTACTCTTTCGCGTCAGACTGACATAATTTATTAATTGTAATCACAACGATCATATCTTTAGCTAGTCACTCACTGCATTGGTATTATAACATTATTTCCAACAGTATAGCAGTGTGTTAGGAAAACCGATCGTTAAAACTGACAGTATCGATACATTTTGATCGATGTTACGCATACGAACGTTTACAGTTCGAGCGAATGCTCCTTGATCAGTCAGTCGAGCTGGCGCGGTAATGTAACGCAATGTTCAAAAGTTACTTTTCTTTCATTGTTCATAACATGCGAATGCTTCCGGTGAGTGACGACCTTTAAAGGGCTAAGCATCATTCGTTAGATTATATGTATTTCAAGTTCAACAAAAAAGAAATAACACGTCACTAACATCATGCACGAAATGAAAAGGACAGAAATAAGTTCTTGTTCTTCTATCAAACGAATTGCCAATGAAACGACATGTCAATCATTGCAAGTCGTATGACATGGTCAGTCTGTGTACCTAGTTTTGGTCATAGGGTGTTTATAATATCATGTATTCGGCCTATGTAGGAGGTTTTAGTAAAATTATTTTTTTACTATGTTGTGTAGCTTTACATTGTAGACACAATTATGGAATAATGGTTGTAGACAATGAAATGGTTCCTAGTCCGTGTTTACATCTTTTTGGGGCTGACTTTACGTAGGTAGCTAGGTACGTTAAAATTATTGTCTGAAATGAAACAGTGGAGCTACAAACAGCATTCTCAGCGCTCTAAACACTAAACACCTGAATGTTTCTCACAGAAACATCGAATCAGGGTAAGAAACCTACGGCTAAGGGCCTAAAAATGCACAGTATGAACTACTGAGTTCACTGACTGTCTGCCAATTTTCATCGTTATGCCCTTATTAATAAGGTTGAAAAGTGGTCGACCGTCATTGTAGTACCGGAATGTTTAGTTTAGGTACACTAAACATTCCGGTTCATCAAGAGCCGAGCACTATGTGACCTTAATAAACCAGCCAGCCTCTGATTTTCTATTCTAGTATTAACGTAATTATGAAGACATTATGTATACAGGGTCTAAGGAAAATTAACGAGCAAACTGCTATCATGAATTGAGTATATGAGTCTAGACTGTGTCAAAACCCACCAGCGAAAAAAATGTTTACTACTATTTTATACA
Organism: Eugnorisma glareosa; assembly: GCA_947578425.1. NCBI lineage: Eukaryota > Metazoa > Arthropoda > Insecta > Lepidoptera > Noctuidae > Eugnorisma > Eugnorisma glareosa. The sequence continues at coordinate 2,589,608 of OX387970.1, forward strand.
AAAGCTGTTTTTTTATTGATTATGCTCATAAACGCTTCATTCTTCACGCAAAAGCCTACAACAAATATACAGAATCCCAAGAACAACCATCGGGCAGCATCCCACCAGACAGAACACGCGTCTGGGCGGACCTATCCATTTAATTGAGGAAAAATGTTAGACCCTATTCCTGATACGTCTTTAGTAGTTAATCATGCGTAGCATAGCCGTGTGTCACTGGAGTTATCGTACATACCTCTTCAAGCCATAACATAGGGAACAAGCCAGTGAGTACGCTCTTCAGCTGCGGGATGTTGTCAATCTTGCGCAGTTCTACGTTGAATTGTAGCCGTTTGTAACCGCTGAGAACAACGCCAGACGTCTGCAAAAAATATTTTTTATTTGAATTTACATCGTCATCGAATATTTGTTGCAACTAGATTACGGTTAATCGACGTCAACTGGAGTCGCTTTGTTATACTCTGGTATAAGCTGTCGGTGTTGGCACACAGGGATTCTCTTTGTCACAGGCACTGTGCAAAATATACCTCGCGGGCCGTTGATCGGTGGATACATAATTTTGGTATAGAGGACATTCCGGGTTCCTTACGATGTTTTCTTTCATCTTTCAATTGCTGTGGTGATGAAAGTAACGGCAAATAAGCTGTTAACGCTAGAGCATCACTGCTCTCTTTGAAACAGGCATTTCATAGAATTAATAATTCGAAACACGTGATCGGCCTAAACGGTCGATAGTATATCATCGATCGTCCACCTGCTTGCACCTTCATTTGTTTACCATCTTTAATAACAACAACTCACAGGATCAATATAAACATAAGAGTTATGCTTCTCCCTATCGGGCTGGACTCCTGACGTGAAGTATTCGAGCAGTTCTTCTGAGCCGAGGTAGAAGTGCGGCAGGGAGGCGATGGCGGGCGCGCCCTGGCACGGCATGAGGTTGAGGAGGCCCATCAGCAAGCAGCCGTCGTGGTTCGCGCTCCAGTTCCTGGAAGAGCAAATGCCCTTACAGGGATCAGTAAGGGAGTGACACTAAGTAGGTACCTACAATTAAATTTCTTGTGACCAAACGTTATATGGATCAGTCGGCAATACTTATTTTGTCATTATCACTACGCTTAGCAAGCCTGCTGGTGATGCAGATTAGATGGCTCTAGACGACCTGTATAGCTCTGTCTCTTTCCCACACTGGAATTATTCCTGCTTTAAAACGTCGTAGTAACCCCCAGAGCTGCTTCGCGAGCTAGCTAATGCAATTAAGTAGGTACTTGGTCGCCTTGAACAGCAGAAGCCGCAAAGACCAAATGTCGTTGAAATGAGGGCTACCGTTTTTGAGCTCACCATAAGGTCCTGTTAATAATTCTATTACTCTTTAATACCAATAACTTCATAAAAAGTTTATTTTCTTACGTATAACAACAACATAGTGTAAACTTCAGGTTCATATATTTACAATATTCTCCCTAAAATTAGCAAGCATGAAACATTAAAAAATCATTTTACCTCCAAGTACTGACAATTAAGATTCTAAGCTACTACTTAAAATCTTCAAGTCATAATTAATCAGGAATGGCTCAAACTAGACCACAATCGTGAATATTTGAAAAAAAATACTTGTTAAAACAGCACGCAACGCGCGAACAATCTATGACATCTGACATTTCGGTGCCCCCGCGCTACACTAGCGCCTCTAGCGGCGAATTCATACGCGATATCCCCCATTAGCTGCCTATTGCGTTCCAGGCGATATTCAAGGCGCCTATGGATACAGAAATTGCGTAAAAATAATTGAAAAAATTACAAACTTTTTACAAAAACATCTGTTGTCATGGTTCGCGCTCTTCGCTGCTAACGCCGACTCCGAGATCTCGTAGTAATACGAGCTGATGTTGAACATTTCCCTCTTGCCGACTAGATCCACGTAAAGGGACCTGTGGACAAAAATTACAGACGATTTTATTGCTGAATCCCATCGTTTGAGGGTTGTGTTTGCAGTGAAAAGTTTGGAAGTTCTAAAAAGGCAAGAATGCACTTAAGAGGCCCGCGACCGATGCGTTTTTCATACAAACGTAATACCAAAATAACTTGTAAATCAAAAACATTCTTAAGGTACTGTCTCTTTATTCCGATCGAAATACAAAATATCTAGGTTCCCAATGAAATATTTTGAATGGACACTGATTTAAACAAGAGTTATGAGAAAAATAAGTTTTCTATAGAAATTTTAAATTCCTCATATCTCGTCTTTATATCATTGTCCTTTCAAAATATTTCATTGGGAACCTAGATATTTTGTATTCCAATCGGAATAAAGAGACAGTACCTTAAGAATGTTTTTGATTTACAAGTTATTTTGGTATTACGTTTGTATGAAAAACGCATCGGTCGCCGGCCTCTTAAGGCGTTTTTTTCTGCTGACGTGATGTTTCGTTTGGGACTATTGGGACCAAGATCTTAATCCATGTTTGGGACTATTCCTAACCGAGCGAAACCCGTTAAAAACTGTTACGAAGTCCTTTCTTATTAATAAGCGGAGACTAGTTAAATTATGGTCATAATCGACACTGCTAAAGTTTCTTTTAAATCGTCAGTACCCACAGCCAACGGTAGAAATTTTTATCAATTTACCTGCAGATATCCGGTTCAAAAGTATAAAGCTTCTTGGGCACTTTACCCTCTTTGATGGGAGGGAATATGGATGAATCAGAACCGTTGATCATGCCGCAGTACTTGTCGCCCCACATCGGCATGCCCTTCTGGCCCTTGTAGGTGACGATGTTACCGAGCTCGTACACGTTGTCCCGACCCCTGATCATCTCGTACGGACCTGTTTCTGAACGGTTCATCTGGAATTTGTTTATGAGCATTTTTACTTTCAAAGATAATTAAGTGTTGTTGATGAAATGAAATGACAAAGGAACAGGAATGGGACAGGAAGTCTAAAACGAACTGTTCATTAATATGCCGATTTTCAAAATGATTAATCAAATTATATCCAGTCTATGAAATTGCTTAAGACGTTATAGAGTCTACAGCATGAAAAATAATCAGCTAAGTCATATATTTGGGTCGAGTAGGTATTTAAATTTTGTAGTTATGATTGTTTTTTTTTCGATAACGGTTTTGATGAAATGATGAAACGACACCCTTAAATATGACCACACCTTTCTGATACACGCTGCAGCGCTCTATAAAATGGACTTGTCAGATAGGATCATTTAAAGTGGGAGATATCACTCTAAATGAGCAATCAAATCGTATTGAGTAAGAGTGTATGATATTGCTTGAAACCTTATAGTCTCTAGACTTCATGTTAATTTTGAAGCCGCGTTCGGAATTTTAATCACAGCGGCTGCCGTTGTCGCTGCGATTTCAAATTCATAAACATCAGCATTGTGGAAAATGTGGAACTGGTCTAGTGATAGCACGTGCAACTGAGCATGAGGTGCTGGGTTCGATTCCCAGGTGGGGCAGTGTTATTGGGTTTTTACATCAGGGATTTCTCAGTAGCAGCCACAGAGTCTAGATTTTTGCCCGGTTGGTGGCAATAGGCTCACCCCCTACATGGGACTGTAAATATAACTGGTGAAATGTGGGTGTACTGAGTACTCCTCTGCTTCTGGCTTGATGTTATGGAAATGATTAAATATCCAAGTAAATACATACATGAGAAAACATAGAGAAATAAAACCCATTTGCTCCTTCCGCCGGTCGCATGGTAGGCGGCATCTCGCCTTTTATTTTACCACACACAAGACCTGTAATGAAAAGCAATGAAAACTTAAAAAAAATAATTGAAGTTCCAATAGTTTTGTAGGGTACACCGACCTAGGGTCAACCTTTCTGAGGCCCTATTCAATTTGTAGGACCCAAAATGGTCACAAAAATCGTGCTGTGGTAACAATTTTCCCGAAATTTTATTCATCTCACTTGTTCCTTTAGGTTATTTGAAGGAAATGCCTACTTGAAACTTAATGTGTGCCTCAAACAAGTATATTTTTGGACAATTTTCAAGACGGGAACTGAACTCCATTTTCTCTTAATTTTCTGTAGTAAAATATGAATAAGGTCTGTAGACTGCCTATGAAAAAATCTGGATGAGACATACGCCAGGACATCAAGCTACTGCAATCTGTCAAATTTCTTTAATAGATTTTCAACTTTATCGTTGGAGCATTAGGTTCATTAAAATTTGACAGTTTCGGGTAGCTTGATGTGCTGGCGTCTGTACAATAGTATAAAAAACGCGGCAAACAGCTGTAATTTGACAAAAAAGTCCCACATCTCAAAAACTAAATATCATATATTATTCAAACCAATTTTCTTTGTAAGTACTGTTTCCGTTCTTCAAACCTCATTTTTCAGAATGTTCCTCCTTTACTTTAGAGATTAGAGGGAGATTAACATTTGTACGGCTTTAGAAGCGAATGTCTCATCAACCATTGACAATAAAAATCAGGACGAATCTAGTAAGGCTTACGTTTTTCATTTGGAAACGGAACCCTAAGGCCAATACATATATACGTATATATGAATATTTTGGTTAGGTACCAAAATATTTTTTGAAAGTACTCTAACGAAGCCGAAAGGCACTGGTCCTCCTCGTCAATGCGATATTTTTCTCGTTCTAGGCCATACCTACTTCTGTTTATTTTTATACATTTTATTTGACATCAAAAACAGGAGGTTATTTTTTCTGAAAAAATCATGAATCAGTTTTGATAATACTTTTACCAAGATGATCTGTATACTTTCAGGAAAGTTTAACGTTATAAAAAACTTATTGATGAGATATCTTGTTTCAAATCGAAGAGCACGGAGTGGGTCGATTCTTTTGCATGCATATATTAGGTACAACTGAAGTAGTTTCCCGTCCCATACGGTTTTTATAGAGGAAACTTATGTACATCGTGACATTAGTTTCGTTGTATGCGCTGGCTCTAAAATATGGCACAGCGGTTTATGATATCGTGTGGAAGATATGGCAGAAGATAATGGTGTGGTAGCTTTTTTACCCGCAAGATAAAAGTGCGAGATGAAAATGATTCTATGACCTACACTCAAGCCATGTGAACACAAAATAAATGTAAAGGAAAAACGAATTCGTTACTCGGTGGCATTCGCATTTTGAATGACCGAAAAACGAAATGAAGGGAATGTGTCTTGTGAAAATTTATCAAAAATGAATACTATAGTACGAAACGAAGTATTGTAATATCTGTGCTAGTACAGTTGCCATCAGATATATCGTAGCAAATTTTTCTCAAATATTTCGGAGCAGCATTACTTTACAATGCTCCGAAATATTATATATCTGATGACGACTGTACTCTCCAGAGTGAAACGTTGACTATGTAAAGCGTATTTTATTAGGCTTTATAATGCTCCACAGAACATAATTATAGTGTTCTTAAACTTGATGTAGCATATAAGGCAACAATATCATGAAATCTTACCCAAAGCAGCATTATCACCATCGCAGCTCAAGTAGATGCCGTCGAAGAACAGGTCCCTCACTTTGACCCTCAGGAAGGCATCCTCCAAGCTAGGGAAGAACTGCTCCAGAGCTTTGTTGATCACTCCCACCAAACTTGGCATCATGTCGTGAACTGTTAATAAGGCAGCCTGGAATAAAAAGATAGAAAATGCTATTTATATTAATTTCATTTATTCATAAATAATTTACATTGTAGTTTATTGTATAATAAGTATGTATTTACAAACAAAAAAGTATCTATGTAGTATTATCAACTATCTGGTGTCCACGACACAAGCCTCGTAGCTTAGTGTGGCACCTAGATGGCGCTGTGTGTAATGTCCAGCGATATTTATTTATTTATTATTGTGATGGTATAAATGCAATTTACATACAGATACAACAATGAATTATTATTAGTTAACATTTCAAGTGAAATTAAAAATAGTGTCAGTCACTTTTGACTAACACTCACTCACTCACTCACTAGAATCATTATTCTAGATGTAATTACAAATGATTCTAAATTAAACAATCTCAAACAATAAAAAAAAAAATTGTTAATATGTGCGTCGCCTCTCATGCATGAGGTTGTGGGTTCAAATCCGGGCAAGTACCAATGTGATTTTTTCAATTCATATGTACTACTTTCTATGTTTATCTTGGACATCACAGAAATGGTGAGGAAACCTGGACTTATAAAAGTCTGAAATCGCCAACCCGTCTTGAGCAACCGTGTTGATCAATGCTCGTGCCTTATCTGTTGAGAAGAGGCCTTTGCCCAGCAGTGGGACAGTAATAGGCTGGTATTATTATTACTATTATTTATTAATGTGTGACATTAATTCTGATTATAAAAAGGCTTTTAATTTTGCCTTAAACAACTGGCTGTGTAGTAAGGTGTTCAACTCAGAAGGCAACTTATTAAATATCTCTACAGCTTGATAACACAACAGCACGGCTGTTACGAGTATCCCCGAAGGCATTGCTGTATTTTATATCACACACCCATATTTTTCTACAATTAAGTTTCAAGTGTCCAGTGCCAGGGGGTGAGACAATTGCCATCAATCTGGCACAACTTCAGACTCCCGGCGGTTACTGAGACATTCTTGATGTAAAACCCGCCGTTTCCCAGTAGTTCCATTCTCTAGTTCCATTATGGGACTACTGGGTTTTTTTTTCCCAGAACCCAATGATACTGCCCGACCCGGGAATCGAACCCAGACCCTCATGTGGAGCGTTTGCGATTACTCTATTTATGAGGCAACTATATCATCGTCATAAAAGCCGGAAATATCCACTGCTGATTATTGGCCTACCCCAATAATCGAGACATTGACTGACATGCTATATACTTTAAAAAGAACTGATTATACTACAAAAGAAAAAAAATTGTCTAAAGTTAAGAATTTAGATTTTATTTTTAAACATCATAATTAATTACTAATGAGCTGACTTTTAAAATCAAAAAGGTTCAATTCCCAAACAAAGAGAGTTCAAACCAACTCCTAATTAACTCTTCAGCAAATCTAACTTTTGAATGTCACCCTTGTCTCATTCATTAGACAGGAAGAGCCAACAAAGATTTGTCACCCGATTCTATCAGGAAGACGAACATTGACCTGTGTATCAAACCGCCTCGCCTGGGGGAATGGGCCCGGTTATCGACCTTCCTCAAAATTGAGTCCCCATTTAAGGTTCGAACTCAATCACTTATTGGTTGCCTTAGGGTGCTTGTATACTGGTTTCCAGTACAACGAACCGAAGTCAAGTCATCTAGTGAGACCCCTGCCAGGTGAAATAAAGAAACGGGTGCAGACTGTACAGACGCCCGTATATCAAGCTACCAGACACTGACAAATCCCAATAAACCTTAAACCTATCTATAGCGATAAAGTTGAAAATCTATTAAAGAAATTTGACAGATTGTAGTAGCTTGATGTGTTGACGTCTGTACCTGTTTATTCGTAAAGGTTAGATAGGCAGTCGGTCCTCGTGAAATATTGGTATTCAGCTGCATCGAGTTAGACTGGAAGCCGACCCGAACATAGTTGGGAAAAAGCTGGGCAGATGATGACTGTACCTGTGTATTTATGTGCGACCGCATATATCCTTTTGACCACCATAGTCACATATACGTGACAAGCAAGCGCGTGTCCTGTACGCTAAACGACACAAATATAAAAAAAATGGCAGGAAAATGGAATTGAAACTGCAATTGTGACTTGGCTAGGAGCCCCACGCACTCTGGCACTCAAAAGTTTAAAAGACATGGGATTATTTTACCCGCATCGATCGGTACCTATCCGTTTCGACATGTAACATGCAAGCACCCTTAGGACTTTACGAACGGTTGTTTTTGTTCCGCAAGTTTACTCCAGTTCAACTTTAAAAATCGGAAAGAAAAGTCGTTTACAATATTAATCTTTTTATTTCCGAGCATATTGGAAAGCCTGGACGTTTTTATGTGGCTAAAAGTTTCGAATTTATGAAATCCTTGTTGTTTTTCCTTGCGATGTTAAAATTATTTATCTTCCGTTTAGCAGTGTATCAGGTTTTCAATATTAAACTTCATCAAGGAAATTAATATTTTGCCTGAATCTCTTGGGTTGTTAATAAATCTTTCCTGTATTATGAAAAGTTAAACGAGCAGAGTAAACTTTGTTTCTTCTGTATATATTTATTTTAAAGATATAATTTCACCCGGAAATCAACAAGAATTTTCTTAACTACGCAACTACGGGTTGCAATCTAACCGCATGCAGCTAATTATTTACATGAAGCGATTGCATTCCATTACCTAGTTAATAGCAAAACAATAAGCCTTTTTTTTTTTTTTTAAGGGACCACTCGCAGCGCAACAACTCTCGGCGGAGGTTGATGCTGTTAACCGGACTATCCTGTGGTGGCCAAAAATTACTTTAAGGCCCCCAGCCTTGCTTACAAACTAAGGATACAATAAGCCTTGGTGTCAAGCTCAGATTAATACCAAGTAGCGCAGTAAAAAAAAAAAATTCGCCAGGGTATGACTGCCTCGTTGGTCTATTGGTCCTAAGCGCGACTGCTGAACGTGTCCTCGGTTCGATTCCCGGGTGTTTGAAGCCAATATATATGTATGAACCAGCGCTTTACGCGTTGAGTTTTTTTTTCTTTTGAACTATTGGTAAATAAAGGGTGTAACAAGAGTTTTTTTTTAAATACGTTTTTAATGTAAGATTTTTCTTTAAACACCTTCACGACCCCCTAGTATTCAATTCGTCCAGTCCATCAGCACAATGTTTTGAGTGCATTACATTGAGTCCTACCGTAAAAGGTGAAATTTAACCGCAAAAAAAAGTCGTTTCCCAGCAATAATTTTTGCGTAAACTTACTTAGTTTGATGTACCTAATGCTTGGGTGACGGCTTCGTGAAGGGTCCAGTACACCCTGTATATTCACCTCTGCTTGACCCTTCGGGGATAACAGGCGTGATGTTACGTATGCCAGAATGTATATAAGTTCCCTCCTATTGGGCTTGACTGCAATCGGGTGAAAATACACCCAAGACGAAGTCGCCGACAAATTCTGCTACGTTTATTTTCGCGGAATCGTTTTTTCGGAAATCGGAATTTCTCATGTCGAGGAAAATAAAGATTTATGATTAAGAGTTTATGAGTCACAATATTATGCGTCGTGATTTTTTTAGGGGACAAAGCTGTTACGAATTAACTCATGGTTACTGATAATATTATTTAAAACAGAAACAAAAATAAACTAGAATCAAGAATGTAAAATACATTTATTAAAACATACAAAGTACCAAGGAAATAAAGTAGAACTCGGTATTGCTTAGTGCTTTCTTGCATTGGGTCTATTTAATTTAACACTTGCAGATGAACAATGGCCTCGTTTACTATTAACGTGTCCATTATTTCAGCGTTAGCAGGGCGTCCGCTCTGAATACGATTGACCCTTGGATATACCTCGATTCTTCCGCGTTGAAATGGCCGTCGTCGTCTGGACTTTTATTTTTAACCGACTTTCTTCAAAAAGGAGGAGGTTCTCAATTCGGTTGTATTTTTATTATTTATATTTGTTACCTCATAACTCCGTCATTTGTCAACCGATTTGAAAAATTCTTTTTTCATCTGAAAGGATATGCTTCCCGATTGGACCCATAGAAATGTCATCAAATTCGGTTTAGGAATTTGGGTTGTTTTCCTCAGTTCATTGTCACATCACGCGACGTCGCGTGCGGGCGCTTTGATGTACATCACGCGACGTCGCGTGATACTTGCTAGTTCAATTTGACACACTTCCCGATTTCTGATTGCAGGCATGTGTATATCGCGAGGCAATGCAATATTATGAAATGGCCCTTGTAAAGCCAATACATAAGAAAAATGCGAAAACTGACCCAAATAACTACCGCCCAATCGCTATCCTACCAACTGCATCAAAATTATTTGAAAAAGCCATGTGCAACCGTGTCAACGCTTATTGTGAAAAATACAACATATTTAATGACTGTCAGTATGGCTTCAGAAAAAACCGATCCACAACCCTCGCCGTCTATAAATACATACAAGAAGCCCTCGATATTATTAACTCCAAAAAATATGCAATAGGTTTACTGCTAGATATGACAAAAGCTTACGATAGAGTACAATTCAACATCCTACTAAACAAACTACATATATGACATAGGGATCCGTGGTAAATGTCATGAATGGTTCGCGTCATACCTACAAAATAGAGAGCAATTAGTGGAATTAGAATATTTTAACCAAAAAACTAACGAAATGGAATTGTTCCGATCTGAAAACATACCTATAAATGCTTCAATCCCACAGGGTAGTGTAATAGGCTGTTTCCTATTTTTAGTCTACATAAACGACCTCCCGAAGTATATCAGTGAAGCTTGTGTTTTGTTTGCGGATGATATATCTATTCTTGCTTCATGTGAAACTAATCTCAACCTTAATGATAAATTAAATTCAATACTTGAGGATACAACTCATTGGATGACGGAACATAACCTAGAAGTAAATTATGATAAGACAAAATTAATGACATTCCACCCAAGACAAAAAAAACCTATACATATAAATTTCAGTTTTAAAAATTATAAGATAGAAACGGTAAATAAATTCACCTTATTAGGATTAGACATAGACACGCATATAAATTGGAAATCGCATATCCAGAAAATACAAGCAAAATTATCAAAATTCTCATACGCCCTTCGGGAAATCAAAAAAACCACAGACATAAATACTGCGTTGGTAGCATATTACGCGTATGCCTATGCATGGCTCAAATACGGTGTCATATTATGGGGAAATAGTATAGACTCGCCCAAACTATTCACCCTACAAAAAAAAACTAATCAGGATTCTAGTAAATATTGAACAAACGGATAGCTGCAAGCCTCACTTTCAGGAACAAAAAATTTTAACCCTACCGTGCCTCTACATCTTTGAGATCTGTAAATTTGTACGTAAATACCCGAATTTCTACACAAAAAGAGAAGACATTCAAACTAAAATTACTCTAAGACACAAAAACAGATTAAACATACCTACATCCCGATTAAGAATGCACTCTTCAAGTACTTATGTCATGTCGATAAAAATATATAATAAGTTACCAGAAGAAATGAGAAATATAAATACATACAACATCTTTATTAATAAATTAAAATTATATCTAATAAACAAGAGCTATTATAATTTGAACGAATATTTTAATGAAAGATTATAATTTAATATACATACTCATCCATATATTATACTTTTATTTAATTAAACACAAAGTTCAGCTATTTTAACTGCTTACCAAATAATAGAATTATTGATTACCAAATAATTGAATAGAATATTTTTGTTAATTGTGTGTTATGTTTTTTGTGAATTATATATAATTATTTAGCTGTCACATTTAATATAATTTTGAATTTTATTGTGTATGACTGAAATTTTTAACTTTTAATTTTAAGTATATTGACATTTTGTTATATTGTTTTATTAATTGAGAATTTTTTAAGTACTTTTATTTTAATTTTTAGCTTGTAAGTAATAGTTTTTGCTGTGCCCTGACAGGGTCTACAATGGGTCCTAGCTCTAAGCTTTTTATAACACCATGTTTTACCTTACCTTGTGGAATGCAAATAAATAAATATGAAATATGAAATATGATGACATGGAGCTGATCTGATGATAGAGCTGGAAGGTGGCCATAGGAACTCTGTAATAAAACGACGCAACGCCGTCGAGTTTGGACTCGTTTGACAAGTACTATAGTCCTAAATGGTAACCAGGGTCTGATGATGGAGCTGGAAGGTGGCCATATGAACTCCGTTATAAAACTACATAACCTCATCGAGTTTGGGTTCGTATAATTCATCTTGACAAGTACTTTAACTAACTTCTAGTTACAATCTAAAAATTAATTTATGACAAGAATTTGTGCGGTATACTACAACTAAAAAGGTTAAAATAAAAAAAAAAACTTTCTGCGAAAACAAAACCAACTTCTAAAAAAACACAAAAAATGTCTAAAATAACTTTACTTTCGGAAGTCGGTGGCAAAAAAGATACAAACAAAGACACCGACTTCCGAAAGTAAAGTTATTTTAGACATTTTTAGTGTTTCTTTGGAAGTCGGTTTTGTTTTCGCAGAAAGTTTTTTGTCGACTGCGTTGATGAAGTAATTAAATAACAAGTGCCGAGCGACGTCAATGTCATAGTTCAACTGACCGAAATAATAACAAACGAATGTAAACTTTACTTGTTACGGAATCGGTTGAGAGCGAACATGATTGTTCTTTTATACGCCAGTGTGGGAAAGAGATCGTGCTAGACGACCTGTATAGCTCTGTCTCAATCCCACACTGGAATTACTTCTGCTTTAAGACGTCATAGTAGGCCACTTGTTGCAAACATAGGAGGGCTAACTCTGTGCAGCAAAAACCAATCAAGTAAGGTGCTGGCTCGAAACAGATTTGTACGATTGTTTTCAAAATTGTGGAGGACAATGTCTGTGTACTATTAAGCACCATCCAGTGTTGGCTCATATACAGCGATTGGTTACGCTTCAGGGTCTGGAAAAGTGTTAATGGGTTATTCCATCAGGAATTTCTCAGTAGCAGCCACGGAGCCTGGATTTGTGCCAGGTTGTTGCCGGGAGCAACCTAATCCCATGTAGCATGTTTAAACATAACTGGCGCAGTGTGGGTGTACTGTTTGATACCCCTGTGTCTAACCCTTCGAGGATTACAAGGCGTGATATTATGTTATGTTATTTAATTGATCCTCTTAAAACTAACTGTAATTCTTATGATGTACGCTTTTTTGATAAATGAGCCTGTAAAAACGTTTTGTACTTTTAATGATGCATACTTTTTCATCCAAACTGGTAGCAGTTACTTGATACCATAAGGGATTTTTTAAGGCACTTTGATTATTAGATACTAGTTTATGCCCGCGGCTTCGCCCGCGAGAAGTTCGATAATTGTCTCATGGGATCATGCTAGCGGGATAAAAAGTATCTTATGTGTTAATCCAACTGTCTGTGTGCAAAGTTTTCATCCAAATCCGTTTCTGGGTGAAACCGTAACATCCATCCATCCAACCATCCTCACAAACTTTTCCATTAATATTAGTTAAATATCAGTAGGATATTAGATTGTCCATTCATATTTTAAGGAAAACAACGAGAGAATTATTCGAGTTAAAAATAAATGCAAGATGTAAAATAAACATGTTTCTTACCAAGTAAGAGAAGTGTATGACAGTGACTACGTCGTCCTCCGAGAGGCCGCCGGACGCTTCAGCATCGAACTCGAAACGTTTGCGCAGCATGTACTTGATGGTGTCGTTGTCGCCATATCCCAGGATCGTCTTCTCCCGGTATTCTCTGAAAGGGGAGAAAGTATTTTTAATGTTACTTAAAAGTACTTAAAAACGGAAAAAAAAACTGTCTATTGTTTTTTTTTTTATATTAAATGGGTCTACTCTTGACCTCAATCTAGTCCTGAGGACAGAGATGAGGTCGTCGTTGGAACGAGCTAACCCAAAAGAAGCCTATTCATTCGCGACTTTACTTACTTTGGTCAAATAATAATAACAAACAGATTTTCATAGCGAACATCATCAATGCGAGGTTTCTAAAAATGATGGGCGACCATATTATTATCCATCTATCTATACTAATATTATAAAGAGGAAAGATTTGTATTTTTGTATGTTTGTAAGGAATAAACTCAAAAATACTGGATTGATTTCAAAAATTCTTTCACAATAGAATGCTACATTATCCCTGAGTAACATAGACACCCGGGCGAAGACGGGACAGCCCGCTAGTGATAAATATGTAGAAAAAATATTTCACTACAGACGAAGTTCGAGCCGCCAAACCCTACTTCAGATAAAAAATCTCATCTTCACCTCAGTAAATAACAATTCAGTTTTATTCAAGTCCATTTGCTCAACACGGAAGTCAAATGATCCTGAAGAAATCACAAACAACTCAAAAATATCTTTAACAAGTACTTCGCAGCTGCTAATGGATCAAGTTGGTAAGTCAAGGTTTTGAGTGAGAAGTTCATTAATCTAATTATTTCAACTCCGGAAACAACAACGTGTTTTTCAAATAATCCCCGACTTAAAACACTTACTTGTGAAGAAGTATGAAGCGGTTGAATTGTTTACTTTCAAAGAGTTGTTATTTCAAGAAAGACATTGATAAACAAACGTCATTTTATGTCTATACTAATATTATAAGGAGGTATGGTGAGTTTGTAAGTTGTATGTAGGGGAAAAATTCTTTAGCTGGCAGTAAGCTACATTATTCGTGGGTGCTACAGTCTGTAAATTATATTTATATCATGCATATTAGACCAGGTATCATACATTTTGAGGACGAAGTGCTAGTCTGTAAATAAATTAGGAACTGGACGAGATAGGCCCACAAAAATAACATACCTACATAAAGTCACGCTTTATTTCCTTTGAGGTGGGCAGAATGCATAGAGGCCTGTGACAGAATACCCCCTCCTTCCTACAACGTCATTCATTCGTACTCCTTGGCTGCATTCCGAATTACAAAATAATCACTCACAGCGCTCACATCTATATTTTGCGTTCCGTTTTAGATATCACGATTATGACAGCTGAGAGCTGTCATCAATTTGGAACGCTCGTGAACGCGTTCACAGTGAACATAACCCCAAACCAAAACCTTTGACAAGACCTATTTTTGAAAATGGACGATATGTTGGTTGACTCTGCTGCACATACAACCCTCCAAGTTCAATTAACCCCATTCAATAACTATTTCATGAAAAAGTCACTCAATGGGGTTAAATGAACTTGGAGGGTTGTATTGATGATTTGAATGATTATAATTCTGTAACTTCATACGTGTTAATGGTGCGATTGTTATTTTCATCAACATACAACTTTACACTGATCTGCAAATCGTAAGAAAATTTAAATTTCGCGGGCAGCTCTTGCGCTTCCACCTTAGCAAAACAACACAACCTGTGAACAGAACTGTCATTTTTGACAGCGCTCACGGTGATATTTATTTGGGGCATGGTCGGTGTAATCGCAAGATGGCGCATGTCATGACGTCATCGATGACGATACAAGGGACATCAATATCGCGCTCACGGTATTTCGGAACGGGTTTATGGACGCTCAAAGCGATTACAGCGTAATTAGGAATGCGGCCCTTGTGCTTCGTTTACGTTCAATCGTTCATACATCTCATTAACCTCCTGGCAAGTGAGACGAACTTATTCTGTTGTTCTCTGGATGAATTCACAAGAAATGCATTGTTTGCTATAAGTTATTAATATCAATTAAGGCGCATTTCCTGTAATGGTAGATGTAAGTAAATAAATAATCATCTGCCTAGCTTTTTTCCCAACTATGTTGTAGTCGGCTTCCAGTCTAAACGGATGCAGTTGAATATCAGGATTTTACATGGAGTGACTGCCTATTTGACCTCCACAACCCAGTTAGTACTGGGCAATACGATATCCCCTGGAAAGACTGGCTGTCAGACTTTCGGGCCACTGACTACTCGTGACTGTCAAAGATCTACAAATGACAGCCGGGACCAACGGCTTATCGTGCTTTCTGAGGGACGGAGGATACTCGGTATATAAGGGGTGGTCAAGAATCCACGGACCAACCTAGGCAAGCGCGGCTTAACCTAAAGACCGACTCGAGCGGCTGTTGTTATTTTGCTAGGAGCTCCTCCGACAAGATGTAAGTAGATAAATAAATAATTTTAAGATACCTACTTCCTACGCACCTTTCTGAAGATCATCACGAAAAAGAGGAAAGCCGAAAAATTTTTTTTAACAAAAAATAAAACCGACTTCAAAACCAAATAAAGTGAAAAATAACTGTAGCTTCAGATGTCGGTGACTTTTGTTTGTTTGATTCAGTTTATTTTTGCCACCGACTTCTGAAGGTAAACTTATTTTTCACTTTATTGTGGTTTTGAAGTCGGTTTTATTTTTTGCAAAAACGTTTTTGATTTTTCCATTTTTAGTTGTAATATCCTATACAAACACTGCTACACTGCTACGCGCCACCACCGCTCGATGCGCTATCTCAAATGACCCACCGTGTACAAGTTCCCTTCATCGGTCGTGCCCTTGCTTGCTTTTATAATACAGTTCCATAGGTTAGTTAAAATATCTAATCAAGAAGACGAATGCGTCTTCAAGATTGATACCTACTTAAGTCCAGTAATCCAGTTACAGTATGTACGACAGCAGGCGGTGATTGATTAGTGGTAATTAACTCAACATTGTGTGGCGTTATCCATCGCAAGTGTGGAAAAAAGCGTCTATCCGAGTACAATTAGACAAAAATACTCAAAAGGTGGAATAAAGTTTATAGTGGTCGGATTTTCATGGGACTTTTTTATTGAGTTCCTAGAGGAGCTGAGAAGAAAGTAAAAAAAAAATCGCAACTCGCTTTTTTTTTTTAATTTCCATTGGATTTTTTTTTTTTTTAATTTCCTTTGGAATATTTTTTTTTCGATAATGAATAACTTCAAATTCGACGAATTCATAATGTGGCGTAAAAGTGTGACCTGCGTGCATCATTAAACGTCAATTTGGTCTGTTTCTTTGTTCATTATTGTCGATGTAATGCATGTTTCAAGTATTTTTAGAAAATTTCCTATTTTCTTCAATGCTTTCTAAAATATCAACTTTTAAGACTTCAATTTCTTTTGAAATCGGTAATTGATACTTTTTCACATATAAATGGAAGTAAAAATATTCAAGAAAACCACTATTACCCAATTAGTTGCAAGCTTGGTTTTCTGCGCGCAATTTAATATCAATACCGATACTGCTCCCAATTCTTAGCGATAGAGGCCTTTTGTCATGATTTACTTTTTCTAACTAATGTTTAACAAGTATCCTTAAATATTTTTTCAGTTATTAAACGTCATTACAATAATTTGCACATTGAGTTTAATACAACCTTTTTTTAAAAAAAATGCCTTTTTAACATAGATGATTTTCTGCTATTTGCAAATGAATTTTTAGTCAGTACACTCATGAATGTGGTTTTCTTGAAAAGGTTTATATCCAGTTATCCGTGAACAAGTATCAGTTACCAATTACAAACGAACTCTTAGACTTAAAATACGGTATATTAAAAATAATTAAAGAAAATAGGAAAATTCCAAAAAAATACTTAAAATATGCATTACATGGATATTGAACAATGAAACAGACCAAATTGGCGTTTAATAGATGCAGGCAGGTCACATTATTATGCCACAATATGAATTCGTCAAATTTGAAGTTATTCATAAACGAAAAAAAAAACAAAAGGAAATTAAAAAGTCGCGAGCGCTGAAATTTTTTTTTAACTTTCTTCTTGACTCCTCCAGGAACTCAATAAAAAAAATCCCGTGAAAATCCGACCACTATAAACTTCGTTCCTCCTTATTTTCTAATTGCACTCGACTACTATTTTGCTTTCCTTACAAAGAGCTCTGTGTTGGTTTAGGGAAATTCTTACCCTTGTATTATATTGTATTATATAACGGGCTGGTGTCCGCAAATCCACGTCCAAGCGCGTATTTTGTGTGCGGAATATTCTTAATTCTTACCCTTAATTCGCCCCAGGCAATGGCAATATTCTCCCCACTAATATATGGTGGTGAAATATTATATGTCAGGACCTACCATAGTGACAGCCCTTTCTTACACTTGGATTAAAACAGGCATGATTTTATGTGTCTTAACCATTTCTATTTATGGGTGTTAAGAGAGCAGATAAAATACGGAACACTACGCTGCGCTCAAAAACAGGAATGAAAGACGTAGGCAAAAAGACTGGCAGGCTCAAATGGGATTGGTCAGCTCACGTCAGCCGCATGCATAGCGATCGCTGGGCAAAGATACGATGGGTGCCTGAAGATGGACGGCGCCGCCGAGGCCAGCCTAGTAAGAGGTGCCGAGATGATATAGACGCTCATCACGAAGGCTAGTTCGAGAAGATTACCTGGAAGAATATGGGGGAGGCCTTTGCCCAGCAGTTTGACATGCAAGGATATTGAAAAAAAAAAACATTTTCGCACATTTTTTTTTTTAATTTATTGTTTCCTCTGGGAGAATTTCCTTTATATTGTATTTTGTTTTTCAAGTCCGTGTGTATTCCACGATTTTGTTGCATATTAAAGTCCAAGTTCAAAGTCTAGACGCGATAGCATACTTTGTATGCATTGGAAGGAAATTGCAGCTTTATTTTGATGCAGATTTTTATATTTTGGATTGGAAGTGCTATAAAATACAAAAATTCGCTGTTACGAAACCCCGGAGCGTGTGGTTAGTTTTTGACGATTTACATCACAGAGGATCGCTAGGAAACCCCAGCATAGCTATTCACAAACGCTTCGATTCGGAAAGTCGAACGTCTATCTCGCGCGCTTTCGTAATGCCAAAAAAAAAATTGACATACGACTTTCCGAAGCGAAATCGAATCGAAGCGTTTGTGAATAGCTATGCAGGTTTTGTTTGCAGCCGGATTTTAAATTGCCTCAGGAAGTAGTGTCAGTTGGGCACTTAGGACTGCAACTTGTTTTAAACGTTTTGTAGGTGATAGACTACCTATCTACTTTGTTCTTATGGTGTAAACACTATTGTATTTTTGTACCTACATAAAGGAGTGTTCGGACTGAGGGACATTCCACGTGTAACGCAGGACGCTACTGGGCTTAGGTTGGTTTAATACAAAGGAAGTCACGTGAATGTATTCGTACCAGCTTGAACGCCTCCATATAACCCCCGTGATTTGAAACCACGTTCTCCAATAAAATGCAGTAGGATCGCGATTTTCCGCTTCTCACTTGATCTATCTAGGCCCGTGGCTAACAAATATAGGTCTAATTGCTGCCACCATTTCTTCCACGCTTCCGCATTATTGTTCGTGGAATCCGACGAAATATGCAGTTGTTTCAGGTGCGTGGGCAAACCTTGTTCTTGTTCGCCATCTTGACTGGCGTCGGCAGTCGTGGCTGGATTTGGCATTTTCACGACCGATGATTTTTCTAGATGTCTTCTGACACCATGTTATGTTGGATAGTTGAATAAAACATACCGTGAGGTACACTTGATATATTTACTTGTACAGGAGACACATTACATTAAATATAGCAGCCACAGCAGTATCACAGACGGGACCAGTAAGGGCAGTGCAGTATATATAAGATGCTCTGTGGGGCAGTGACCGGAGTAGCCTACAGGAAGTATAGGCAATCATAGATAATTACTAGTGGTGTACATACTAATTACATACTAAATAGTGATGTCACAACAATTAGCATGACCGAGTTTGTACTATATCCCGCGAGGGGTGTCTTCAGTTTGACCAGAGCTTAATACGGTATCAGAAATACATTTTAAGAGTTACATGAAGCTGTTAATAAGAAATAACAGCTACACCTGATCGGGTAGTATAGTGATATAGGTATGAGGGACACAGCAAATCACCTAATTCAGTGCTTAGCTCAAAACCTTTCATTGGTTACAAATGCATATTTTTAGGTAAATATGCACTCATGGTATTTGAACTTAGTGTCACCTATTTTAATATATCATCTTGAACCGGAAAAAACACGCTAAAAACACCTACACACATAGGTACCTTAAGTATTTTTTTGCCCCTCTCTACCTGAAGGTATGTACTTACCAAAAACATATAAATCCATAAAAACAACATATTAGGATCTACCATTTTTTCCTTAACCGGTATCGATGACAAAATAAATTATGAGATAAAAAAAATAATTACGATACTCTTGTGCCGTCACATCTTCCAAGCTCATCGTGCTGTGCTGGCGTTGCCACTGCGGCTGCAGAGAAGCTCAAGCGGTGTAAATATAGTAACCTTATTGGTAACTATATTTTCGAGCCGTTTGGGGTTGAAACTCTAGGTCCGTAGGGTACAAGTGCTCATAGCCTTTCCAAGGACATTTCCAAACGCTTAGTTGACACTTCCCGTGAGCCAAGGGCTGGCTTTTACCTTGGCCAAAGGCTTAGCATTGCCATACAACGTGGCAACGCTGCCAGTCTCTCGGGTACATTACCAGTTGATTGCGTTGAGGAGGAGTTTTTTGACGCCATTTTTTAAGTTTATTCATAAGTTAGTTACTTTAGGTTATTTTAATTTATAAATTTTAATGTATATATGAATAAATTACTCTCTCTATTGCTGAAATAACAAAACCTTCCCTTATGAAATAAAAAAATCTATGTAAGATATTTGCTGATACTTTGCAAATGGCATACATTGCACGTAACCGATGAACACATAAAAAAGTCTTCAATGGTCTCTTCATAGGGTCGTGTTTGCTTTACGTACTTGCCCAAATATTAAGGCGCGTAGAGTTTCCTAATGGAACTTGATCCAATTGAAAATGTTTAATTGCCAAATTAATGATTAGGAGATGGCAAAAAGCAATGTGCTATGGACCGTCGAAATTAAGTGTTGATGTTCCAAGGGCAGACACCGATGAAACTATAACCACGGTCAAGAACTGTGTGATGGAATATTCAAACTGAAAGCTCTTGCTCTCTGTGCTGTTTCATTATGTTTTCTCTTTTCCTCAAATTGATACTTTTTGAATGCTAAGTAATTTTGTGATATGCAAGTTTATTTTACTTTGCAAATTCTTGTTATGTACTCGTATTAAATTATTTGCTTAACGTTAGTTAATGATACGATTGCGAAATGACACTGATTAGCCGACAATGGCTCCTTCAACCATAATTCGAACATCAATCATAGCTTAATAACATTAAAAGTTTACCAATCCGAATGACGATCTGTTATGCAGTTTAGCCAATACGTATTACTATCATACTGGAAATAGATACCGTTTTCATTCCCAGAAATGTATTGAAGGGCTGATTTGACTCCGGATTTTCTCAATTAACTTGAATATCCAAAAGGTTACCCGATAGCGATACTAAAATTGACAGTCATGGCGTTGAATACTTTGGTTGAAGGAACTTATTATACATGTTACAACACACGATATGTTGCTGGGCAGTAAATTTGTTCTATAGACTTACTTGTAAACAAAAGGACCAATTTCCTGCAGCATAGGCTTCTGTCCTCGGTTCACCTCGTCCACGTTGGTGACGTTGAACACGTACACCTTGAAGTCGAGCGGCATGGGTAACTTCAGCCATTTGTCGAACATCATTGAATTGTTCTCTAGTTGGACATTCTGTAACAAATGATACGTTTATAGGATGGCATAACATAACCAGATTAAAGTGTTCCCACAGCTGGGACACAAGCCTCCTCTCTATGAGAGAGAGTGGGCTGTAATCTATCACACGAGCTATGCGGGTGGATGAGATGTCACAAATCTTTGATTTTTTGGCTCTAGGATATAGGCTTTCTCAAATCCTCATGATGGTTCCCAATACCTTGTTAAGAGCAGTAGCGAACAAAGTAAAGCTTGAACCTACGACGTACAATTCTAAAATAGGGTCATTATTACTAGTGGGCTACCTCTGATGTGTATAAAGAAATACATGAGGTATATATGGTGTAACTGGACCCATCACGAAGCCGTCAACCAAGCATTCTGTACCTATATCGAACTCAGTAACTCTACCCAAAAATTATTGCTGAGAAACGACTTTTATTTTGGGGGTGAAAACTTACGATTTACGGTAGGACTCAATGTAATTTATTAAAAACTTTGAGCTGATGAATGCATTGAATAATACAGAGGCCATGGAGGTATTTAAAGTAAAGTTTTTAAATAATATTCTAAACAAGTATTTAAAAATAAACTTTTGAAAAAGTTGAAACATTGACCTCAAACATCTCCATAATTCTGCCGAACAAAAAAAAAAACACAATTGACGGGGAGAACAATTGCTTTTCGGCTTCGTTAAGGGTCTTTTTACATCCATTATAAGAATAGATCATGCCAAGGTTCTTAGCGAGACGGTAGCGAGGTTGACTGTGCAAGTTACATTGAGGTAACCATCCAATGTTCAAGTGGAAATACGAGTAGCACAAGACTGGCGAGCAACCCCGTGTTCGAATCTAAAGAGCGCTATTGAAGAATGGTCATTCTAAGCAGTATCAATGTTATTACTCTAAATCATCTTCTGCCTAGACAGCTCGGCTTCCAGTCTAAGCGGATGCAGCTGAATACCAGTATTGTACATGGAGCGATTGCATAGCTGACCTCCACAACCCAGTTAGTACTGGGTAATACGATACCCCTTGGTAAACCTGCATGGGTTGTCAGACTTTCGGGCCACTACCCGTAACGACGGTCTAAGATCTACAAATGACAGCTGGGACCAACAGCTTAATGTGCTTTCTGAGTCACGGAGGAAATTCGGTATGTAATGGGCGGTCACCCATCCACGGACTAACCTGAAGATCGACCCGAGCGGCGGTTATTATTTAGCCACGAGCTGATCATCTTACTTACGAATCTTATTACTCATGCTACTTATCATAAAATGAGAAAGTTTGTCAGGATGGATGGATGAATGTTTCTTACTCGTTTACGCAAAAACTATTGGAAGGATTTGGATGAAATCTGACAGACAGATGGTTTATAAAATAGAATAGAAAAAAACATAAGCGTTAATCCAGGTTTAACGCTTAGGCGGCGACCTCTCGCATCCGGCCCTGGTTCAATCCATGGTCCGGAGCGAGATGGAATGGGACGCCGTCACCTCCTTCTGCGAAGCAGTCATGCTAGCGAAGGAGGTGGCGGGACGTGAGAGGGAGAGAGCCTCACGTCTCAGCCGCCGCGGGAGACGCACCGGGCGTCGGGGGCCACGTGGTGGACCCCGGCCACCGTAGGCGCGGGCCTGTGGACGGTGAGCAATGGGCTAGCTCGCCGTCCGTCCGTCTTATGACGACAGGCCGTGTCGACGGCGCGTTCGTGTTCCACGCGCGCCTCAAAGAGTGTCAGCAAACAGGAAGGGGTCCGTAAGGACCGATGCCTGCCAGGGTTGCGGGACTGTTCGAAAGAGATACCGCGGCCCTGGAACACAAAGGGCAAAGGAAGGAACATGGATGGGTTTTAGTCAGTAAAAGTCTGACACTCCCTCCTGCTCAGCCCAGAGCGGTGAGAGTTTAACGCTTATGTTTTTTTTCCCATTTTATTCCAATACTACGAATCCTTGGGACAATTTGCCGAACTCCTCGCGGGGGAAACCGCAGATATAAGTCAGTGTAACTATAAACATATCGGACTGGACTCCGGACCAAGTGTCCTGTAATGTGTACTGCGGTGTCCGCAACTCAGCAGTCAGTTCGCTGTCCGGTCATCATCTGCCTAGCCTTGTCCCAACCACTACCCAGTTAGTCCAGTACTAACTGGGTAGTGGAGGTCAGAAAAACAGGTTACCGCTTGGTAAGACTGGTTGTCAGACTTTCGGGCAGCTGACTACCTGTAAGGACTGTCTAAGAACGAACGGTTTAACGTGCTTTTCGAGGCACGGAGGAAACTAGGTATGTAATGGGATATAAAAATCCACAGACCAACCCAGGCAAGCGCGGTTTAACCTGAAGATTTATCCGAGTGGCTGATAATATATTATGCCACGAGCTCCATGAGCCAGTTGGCTGTCCGGTCCGCACCTTTAATTCTGATACAATTTCTTTCATTTGCTTTCGCCGCATTCGCTGTATTGACGAGTGTCGCTTCAGCTTGTAACTCGTGGCCAAGCTGTAAGGAGCAGGTCAGCAGTGCAGTGCACTGACTAGATAAATACTACTATAATAACAAAACTATTATAACGGTGGCTGGTAACAAGTTTTATCGAGGTCTGGGTGAATTGTCTTTGATTAGTGTAAATATTGTGTTTACAGAATGGCGAATAATTACACCGTAGACAGTAAAATTGTATGCGAGTATGAATGTGGATGGTAAGCAAATATCATGCTTGTGTTTCAAAAGCAATGAATCTAATTTGATTAGATAACATGCAATTGAAGTCCTCCTGACCGTTTTCGGTCACGGAGCTCGGCAGCCAATCAGTTACAACTTTGATTTTTTTAGCCACTCATAAAACTACGAATTAATAGATGGCATCAGTGGCGAAGGTTCCATACTCGATTCCTACCGGATTCCCTTTGAAAAATGGCACAGTCAGTATTCTATTGACAAATAATATAATCACATTAAATATACATATTCCGGCTTACCTACAAGAATTAACCCTTAGCTACTGGATGGCATGGTTGCAAACAATACTTGTTTATATCGATACCTGCTATTGATTGGTATATGTGGGTGGATGTGTGGCTAAAAATCAAAGTTCTGATGATGCCATTAGTGTAAAGATTCAGAACTTTGAAGGCTTGTAAAAATCTTTCAAACCTTTTAATTAACTTACAACGAGAAAGTCGCTTTTGAATTTTATATAAACTGTATTGTTTTAATCTGTATTGTTCGTGACTGTTTACCATTATACACACAGGTTATACATCATAATTTGAAAGTCTGCAGTAACATAATGGTGTAATAGATAACGCTAAAAGCAACGATGAACCCTGGAAACATCAGGATGTTGATGATAAGTGGACAAAAAGGGTCTTCTAACTATTTATTACCTACATAAAGTTTTAACCCTAACTCAACAGAATTTATGTGTTTATTTACAGACGATGTTTAAAGGGGTATAAGCACTCTGACAATGTTCAAGTTTATTAAAATTCGATTCGAATAATTAAAACTTTCTGCGAAAACAAAACCGATTTCTAAAAAAAACACTAAAAAAGTCTAAAATCACTTTACTTTCGGAAGTCGGTGTCTTTGTTTATATCTTATTTGCCACCGACTTCCGAAAGTAAAGTTATTTTTGATTTTTTTTTTAGAAGTCGGTTCTGATTTCGCAGAGCGCCAGCACGCGACGTCGCGTGATGTGACAATTGACGTGAGGAAAACAACCGAATTCCTAAACCGATTTTGACGAAATTTCTATGGAACCAATCGGGAAGCATATCCTTTCAGATAACAAAAGGTTCTTTCAAACCGGTTTACAAATGAAGGAGTTCTGAGGTAACAAAACATAAAAAAAAACAACCGAATTGAGAACCTCCTCCTTTTTGAAAAAAGTCGGTTAAAAATACAATGGGTTATCTTTGTAGACAAGCAAGAAAAGTCTATTCCGTTTGTATCATTTAAAGATCTGTAACAGTCTTTATAGGTAGTCTCATAAACGTGTTTCGATTGACCAAGTTACTTGGTTGTGAAGATTAAATAGGAGGTCAATCCATGTAAAATACTGGTTTTCAGCTGCATCTGTATATACTGGAAGCCACCTCCACCATAGTTGAGTAAACAAGGTGTAATTGGACCCTTCGAGAAGCCGTCAACCAAACATTCTGTACATCAAACTTAGTCATATTTATTGCTGGGAAACGACTTTTTCTTTTGGGTCACGGTGTACGGTAAAACTCAATGTAACGCACTTAAAACAAAAAAGAATAGTAATTGGGTCAGGCTAAGTATTTAGAGTAAACTTATAACCTTAATTTGCATTAAAAAATGTATTAAAGTTGGAACTTTGACACCCAATATCTCTATAACTAGAAGGTTCCCAGGTATGGTCAAAAAAAAAAGATTGCAATTGCGGGGAGAACAAGTGCATTTCGGCTTCGTTAAGGGTCTATTAACACCCTTTCAGTAAGAAGATAATGACGATCGAATTCAATTCACAAATAGGGGTCAAACTCTTGACTCAAAACTAGTCAAAAGTATTGTTATAAACAGTTGTGATGGAAAGCCCTCAAAATGACATTACGGTAAAATAAAAGGTAATTTATGCATAAAAACATTTGTGTAAAAACATGAATGATGGCTGTCTATATTGAAGCTTTAAACAAAAAGAATATTGTTTTTGTCAATATCTTGGTATGTTTCTAAGGGCCGTGGTCCTTGGTATGTTTCTGTTGCATCAGGTTGTCAACCTATAGTCAATAGAATATATTGATTTTATTTGAAACAATGAACTTATAGTGTTTGTTATTGCATTTAACGGCGTAATGGATAGGCACCTTTTTTTTTTTTCTCGGATGGGAAATCATCAAATAACTCCTCCCGCTCTGGGCTGAGCAGGAGGGAGTGTCAGACTTTTACTGACTAAAACCCGTCCATGTTCCTTCTTTTGCCCTTTGTGTTCCAGGGCCGCGGTATCTCTTTCGAACAGTCCCGCAACCCTGGCAGGCATCGGTCCTTTCGGACCCCTTCCTGTTTGCTGACTCTGCACCTTGATGTGACGTTTGGACTACCAACTGATCAGGTAGTCAATTCATTTTGGATAATGGAGCTTTTGGTTTGGGTATTGGGAATTCGGAAATTTAAGCCACAGTCAACGCAATCATCACACAGAAAGCCGACCGCCAATACAGTTGAAAATAAGTTAGGCCGAACGTTTTTTTTTGGGGTCGTCTTTAAAGCCGATACCAGTATTTCATACGGACTGACCAACTGCTATCTGACCTCCATTATAGTAAGATCGATATCGTAATAAAACAATCAACGTAATAAAGATGATGTTCTTAAACTTGCTGTGGCTTAGTAATATTCCTATGTATCGCACAACTGTGAAACTACAACAGAATGATAATGATATATCTACACCAGAGCACATGCTATTCCGTGTTAGGTTTATAAATCACTGACCTATTTTCTTCTTCATGCTAGTGTTACCTATTCAAAAATATCGCACAAGAATTCCACCAGATTGGAACACACTGTCATTTTTCGCCTCCATAAATCCAGTCGTAGGCGGGCTCGTAAAAATGTTAATGGTGCTGTCACATTGTTCTGGTTTTTAAATGGAACAAGAGGCGGCCAAGTTATGCCTGGCAAGTTTTCAGGGATCGATATTGAACCGTTTATTAACTTATGCCAAAATAAACTTGCCAGGTTTATTGGCATATAAGTTGTAGTTATATAAAAACGATTAGACAAACATAGGAATTCTATGATGCAACTTGAATTTAAGGGTCTGGCAACTGTGCAGGTCTGCTCCGCTTGGGCGGAGCAACGCCGTGTCCTCGTAGCGGCGATCGGCGGCGGCGACCTCGGCCCTGGTTCAATCCATGGTCCGGAGCGAGACGGAATGGGACACCGTCACCTCCTTCTGCGAAGCAGTCATGCTAGCGAAGGAGGTGGCGGGACGTGAGAGGGAGAGAACCTCACGTCCCAGCCGCCGCGGGAGACGCACTGGGCGTCGGGGGCCACGTGGTGGCCCCCGGCCACCGTAGACGCGGGCCTGTGGACGGTGAGCTATGGGCTAGCTCGCCGTCCGTCCGTCTTATGACGACAGGCCGTGTCGACGGCGCGTTCGTGTTCGACGCGCGCCTCAAAGAGAGTCAGCAAACAGGAAGGGGTCCGTAAGGGCCGACGCCTGCCAGGGTTGCGGGACTGTTCGAAAGAGATACCGCGGCCCTGGAACACAAAGGGCAAAGGAAGGAACATGGATGGGTTTTAGTCAGTAGAAGTCTGACACTCCCTCCTGCTCAGCCCAGAGCGGGAGGGGTTATTTGATGATTACCCATCGGTAAAAAAAAAAAAAAAAGGCTCTGGCAAAGCGGGCCTGCAGTTGCAATTTAAGGTGAGCGCAAAAATCAGATGGAATCGTACTAGCTCTGCCCTATGTGTAGTAGGTATTGTAACAATATAAGGTTCATTAATAACGACTCATAAGCATTTCTATTTTTTGTAATTATGTTTATTCATTGTTTTATGTAGGAAGCGCCAGGGAAGCCCGCGAAATTCAAATTTTCTTAAGTTTTTTACAATTTGCAGGTCAGTGTCAGGTTGTATGTGGATGAAATATGAGTCGCGCAAGTAACACGTATGGAGTTACTGAATTATAATCATCAAAATCATCAAAACAACCCTCTAAGTTCATTTAACATCATTGAATGACATTTCATGAAATAGTTAAAGTTTAATCTGAATAACAGTACATAAATTAAGTTGGAAATATGATCGAATCAGGAAACTCAACTCGGAGTAAGTTGCGATGTTCCGCCTCCCTCTTATTTTGGAAATGCTAACATTAGAATCTCGTTAACTAAAACATATATTTACAGAATGTCACAGCCATTTACGTATCGCATATTTATTGATAGTTTCTCGAATCTAATTGTCGCTGGTCATTGGACAACCATTATTCATGTACGTAAGTCATGTTTAATTAATAAGTTGCTGCTAAAGTTGGAAAGGATGCGACAAAATGGGAATTGACCGATAGTTGGGTTTGGATAGTAAACACTGACCTGTACTGTAACTGTTGGTCTAGTGGCCACAAGCACGACTGCTGAGCACGAAGGTTCGATTCCCTGGTCGGGCACATTGTTATTAGGATTATCTATCAGAAATTTTTCAGTAGCAGCCACGCAGTCTGGATTTGTACGTTGATGGCAATAGGCGCCCCCTATTACATGGGACTTAAACATATCTAGCGAATATGGGTTTACTATTAGGCACACCTCTGCCTAACCCTTCGGATATTACTGGCGTGATGTTATGTAAATGTGTGAGAACGACGTAATTTGACTACAATTAATCAAAATCCCAATTACCGATACTTGGTATAGTTTTAAAAGCTTGGGGTCTGAGACACCACAGGTCTTGCGTTTATCATGTTACACTATGTATACTAGATACTTATACCTTTTTTTTTTACCGGTGGGAAATCATCAAATAACCCCTCCCGCTCTGGGCTGAGCAGGAAGGAGTGTCAGACTTTTACTGACTAAAACCCATCTATGTTCCTTCCTTTGCCCTTTGTGTTCCAGGGCCGGGGTATCTCTTTCGAACAGTCTCGCAACTCTGGCAGGCATCGGTCCTTACGGACCCCTTCCTGTTTGCTGACTCCCTATCAGGCGCGCGTGGAACACGAACGTGCCGTCGACACGGCCTGTCGTCATAAGACGGACGGACGGCGAGCTAGCCCATAGCTCACCGGCCACAGGCCCGCGAGACACTTATACCTACGACATCGACTATTTCTTGCTAAAGCGATTTAATGAACCTCCACTCGGGGTTCCCTTAATATTACTTTTAGATTTGTAATATAATTCTTTGGCAGTTCAAACTTTAACCGTAACAAAAGTACTTAAGTTATCCTGGAATGAGATTTATGATATAAAATAACATAATTTATTTAGTACGCTTTGTTATTCTATAGTTTTTATTGTATTTAATGGATTTAGACTCGACGCAATATAATAATCGTGTGAGGAAAATAAATTAAACTATTAAGACATTTAAGATAAAGCTTAATGAAGTACTTAAGCCATTCTAGAGAGCTATAAAATAAATTGCTTGTTTAATATTATGGCGAAAAGTCTTTAAAGCATAGAAGACTTACTTGAAATGAATGAAAATTACATATACGAAAAGCAAGCATAGGGTTAGGCAAGGTATTAGTTTAAGTCCATGTAACAGAGGGCAAGCCTATTGCCATTAACCAGATACGAGTTCAGACTCCATGCTGCCACAGAGAAATTTCAGGACAAATGGAAAAACGCAATAACAATAAATTTGCGACAATGTTTTAAGTCATAACATCAGCATACTCACCACCCATCCATCCGCCTTACATCCGCTTTTACTTTTTTTATAATTTGTGGTTTGGATGAAAATTGTTATCTCCTATAAATATTAAATGAGCAATATTTGTATAAAGGTTGTAACAAGACCCTTAATGAAGCCGAAAGAGACTTGTTCTCCCCGTCATTGCGATATTTATTTTGTTCTAGAGTTCTAGACCATACCTTTTAGTTACGGAGATATTGGGGGCCAAAGTTCAAAATTTTCACAAGTTTTTTTTAAAGTACTTGTTTTTAATGCAGAATTTTAAACATCTCCACGACCCCCAAACTATTCAATCCATCCATCAGGACAATGTTTGGAGTGCGTTACACTGAGTCCTACCGTAATTCGTGATTTTTCATCCCAAAAAAACAGGTTTCCCAGCACTAATTTTTGCGTAGATTTTAAAAATTCCAAAGTTTGCGTAACTTTGATGTACATAATGCTTGGTTGACGGCTTGGTAAAGGTTCTTGTTACACCCTGTATATTTGTAATTATGTTCTCGAAAAAAGCTCTAAAGATTTCGATGAAAGTTGCAATGTCGGAGTTTACGGGGGCCAAAATCGATCTAGCTAGGTCTCCTGTTAGGGAAAGTTAGATTTTTCTATTTTCACCCGAGCAGAACTCGGTCGCTTTGTTAAATAAAGTCTTATCCATTACTTACAACTTACTAAAAGAACGCGTTACTTCAGTTATCAATCAAAGTGCAAAATTGCATTTTCACGTAAAAGTTTGAACATTTATCACAATCACTCCGAGTTACTTTAAAACACAATTGTAATGGACATAGAGCTTTTAAAACTTATATTCGTATTTCGGTTTTAATTTTGAGCACAATAAAACTTTGCAAAATGTGTTATAATAGTATATTGTTACCCTAGGGGTGAACCGAGTTAAACACTGTGCTTTTCATTACGAATATATGGAAAGAAAAATAAAAACATGAATTAGCTAAAGAAAAATGAGTGCATTTTATTTTACATAAATCAACAACTTCGGTGAGATATTTATTTAAAGTTTATGGTAAAATTAGAACAATTAGTTACAGTTAGTGAAAGGTTCTCTACGGGTATGTTGATATTTTCTGGGAAACTATTGAGAAGTGAAAACATTGGAATTTTTAGATTTAAATTCATCAGATTGCCTTTTGAGAAACGATGATAATATCTCGATATCCTTTAATTGTATATTATGTTTAGTACTTAATGTTGTCTTTAACATAGAATACATGCCCCATAATGTTGAAGGTTTGTACAAGTACGAGTAAGTCTTTGTTTTAATTTAGGTGGTAAAAGCTTTTCCACTACTGCTGGAGCCTCTTCCCTTATGAAATCAGAGGTTAAATTAAATCCATATCTGAATCAGGTGAACTCATTGTGTTAATACAAATCTCTGCTAAAAGAAAGTATAGACAAAACTCTACAACTCAAAAAAAACAAATGAAGATCGGATTGCCGCTTTCCCTATTTTGTTTTTTTTTTCTGTGGCTGGCCAGCTATTCAGCCATTATTTTTCATTTTTATCATTGAAAAAATGGAAAACATTTTGCCTAAATCTATGTTATTTTAAAGAAATTGTTGAAACTAAATTTTAATAAAGTCATTTAAAAAAATATATTCTTTAATTTATACTTAACTTTATATTAATTCAATTTTACTTTGCGCTGTAATTGAGTGGCTGTATAGAAAGCTGGGACATGGTTCAATAGAAATGTGAAAATAGAACTAGTTTCTTTTAAATAATTTGATAGTTGTCAGTTGAAAACGATTCTCCCTAGGGATGCAAAGTATTACTTTCAACCCGCTCCTTAGGCAACTTCAGACTTACTTTCCGAGTATGAGTAATGAAAAACCAATGTCATTCGTTTATAGGTGACGTGGGTAGTCGTTACGCCTATTTCAGATATTGGAATTTGTTTAACAGTTCGCAAACAGAACTTTGCTAAACCTTTTCATTTGTTTCAAACTGTATTTGTTTTACCAATTGTTTTTCTGTTGTTGGAAAAAAAAACACAATTTTCCAAAACAATAGACAGTTCCCAAAGGGTCGTGGGTTCAAATCCGTCGATAGATGAGTTTGTTTCGAACAACGGTAAACAATGTTTTCTCTTTGTTCAAAGGACAATATATCTTTTCCAGCAATGTATACACACTTACAGGTAAAAAATATACGTATTTATTTATTTTACAAGTATATTTTCTAACCTATGTATATTATCGATTTACGAGTTCATTGCCGTTCCATGGTTTTTTTTTGGAGTAACAGATGACTGCTTTAAAATCTGGAAAATATAAAAGAAACACTACACCACAGTACATAAATGACAAAATAGTTGAAAAAGTCTTATGCGATTTTGAAAAAGAAAATTCCTTTGTTTTTTTTTAAATATTTACTTAGATAAGTAGTTGGAAAGGATGTATTTTAAAATACTTTTCATAGCGTAAAAATTCAGTCAAGTGCTTGGAAATCTTGCGAGCTGTCTTATTCAGGAGTTAACCCCCCAAAAAAAAAAATACTGTATTTTCTTTGATCTGTACAGTTTTGTATGAATTATTTCCTTCTAAAGGGTATATAGTATACAACAAACAGTACCCTTTAAACTTGTAAAACCTTAAGATAACTTGTAGTTTAAGGAAAATATCTATAAGTGATACACATTTATGGTTATGACATCGCATTGACTGTGAAGGTGCGTTCACATTGTCTTGTCTGCAATTTGGACGGGTCTATACCTACTGCTCTTGTGAGTGATGTCAGTCATCATCACCACCATCATCCATCAGTCCTTGTTCTATGTTATGTCTATGCCTTCTTCCAGACTTTGGGCCTAGAGAATAGAGTTCTTTTCTGCACACACACACATTGCAGGGTTCGTAACTTTCAAGATAATTCTTTTCTTTGATAATTATCGTAATAATGAGCGGTTTACTATCGGGTACGCTGATTCTTAACTTTATATTTTTTTTTTGACTTGCCAATTATTATTTCATTTCTAAAATATGATGTAAAGGAAGATATTTATAATTACCATTTCTATAATTTTAACACAAATAGGTATACCAAAAGTTCTGTTTGTTGATTAAGTAAACACAATCTTTGTGACCATTTTGTTTTAAAGTACATTTAATGTTAACGCGTTTGGGTACGCGTGATAGCGGATAATCGCATTCGGATACACGTGAATTTAATAATTATAGTTTTGTGATTTTTGTTAATAGCAAGATATATAATATTAAGGTAAAATTATGTAGATAATTATCAAGGTATCATAATCAAGAATATTATCAAGATAATAATCAAGGTATCATTATCAAGTTAATTATCAAGGTATCATTATCAAATGAATTATCTAGGTTATTATCAAGATAATTATCACTTCGAACCCTGACACAGTGTACCGTACCCAAAGGGGTTTTCTCCACAAATTTTACGGAGCAGCCCGGAGTTTAGATTTGTACCCAGTGGATGGCAACAGGCTAGCTCACTATTACTAACTAAATAAAACTGGTAAAATGTGGGTTTACCGTAGGTAACGAGACGCCTAATGCTATGGAAAGTTCAGGCGTGATTTAAAGCAATACATGCGAGTCCACTGAGTCCTCCGATGTAAACTTACCCTTACGAAATGATCGCTGGTTGAGCAAGGATGCTACTCGTTCAAGGATATCAAGTAATTAGTAAATCAATTGAAGTAAGTAGCTATCAATAATTCATACCTATAGCGAATTAATGTCCTCACATTTACCTACCTATAAAATAATGAGATTTTCATATTATTTATTTATTAAAACTTTATGCACAAGTAAAAACTGTACAAAGGCGGACTTAATGCCTTGGGCATTTTCTACCAGTCTACCTTAGGGTGATGCAGCGACAACATACGGTAGGTGCAATAACAGAAAACAAAGACTAGAAAATATTTATAACTAAAACATATAAGAATATATACATACATATAACAAAATATATAAAGTTATGAGAGTTGTACAAGAAAAACTAAAACAACCTAAGATTAATATCTGGTATGCGTATTTTTGCACCGAAAGTAGGTTAAAAAAGAGATTCCTGTTTTATATTTCTATATAAACATCACGCCTGTAATTCCCGAAGGGTTAGGCAGAGATGTACCTAATAGTATGTACCACCCACATTATCACATGTAATAGGAGACGAGGTTATTGCAACCGGGCACAAATCCAGATTCCATGGCTGCTGCTGAGACATTCCTGACAGTAAAAACCAATAACACTCTGCTCGACCCGGGAATCGAACCCAGGACCCATGCTCAGCAGTCGCGCTTGCGACCACTAGACCAACGAGGCAGTTTATATTTCTACTTCTGCTCATTGTTGGGAGAATGGGCATGGAGTGCTCCTTCATGGAGCATTGGACAAAACTCCATGTACGAGTAGTGCGGTCCTGATCCAATGTTTCCATTGTTGTGTTCTTTGTTTGTTCGTTTTATATTATTTAAAAAACTTCTATGGATGGTTATAAATGTAATATATCTGAAATAAAATTAATTGAATTGAATTGACTTCTTCCAGAAGTCAATTATACCCTTTCCGGGAATTATTATTGATGGTAGTTTTAGTATATAAAAGAAAAACTGTACAAAAAACTGTTAACTAAATTCCTTTTATTTATTTATTTTTCTCGAGTAAAGAGGTTTTAAAGATCATGCGATTAGCGACTACTTACTCAGTCCAACTTTAAGATTTATTTATTTATTTAAAACTTCTATCTATTTAAGTTGTTATTTGTAAGTTAGCAATGTTATTGAATTTTGCACGTCAATCTTGACCGATGAACTTGATATAAAAAGTCGGGTTTTTCGACTTAGATATAATAAAACGATTCTGCGAAAATTAACGTAGCAGAATTTTACAACTTTTTGTCAATAAACATATCTAACACTTCCTGTTGTCGGCGACTTCGTCTTGGGTGTATTTTCACCCGACTGCAGCCAAGCCCAAAAGGAGGGTTATGCATTTGATAAGTTATATACTGACATACGTAACAACATGCCTGTAATCCCCGAAGGGTCAGGCAGAGGTGAATATACAGGGTGTAACAGGACCCTTCACGAAGCCGTCAATCAAGCATTCTGTACATCAAACTAAGTAACTTTACGCAAAAATTATTGCTGGGAAACGACTTTTTGTTTTTGGGGTGACAAATCACGTTTTACGGTAGGACTCAATATAACGCACTCAAAACATTGTGCTGATGGATGGATTGAATAGTACGGGGGTCGTGGAGGTGTTTAAGGTAAAACAACCGTACATAAAAAAACATGTATTTAAAAAAAAACTTGTGAAAAAGTTGAAACTTTGACCTCCAATACCTTCGTAACTAGAAGGTTCTAAAAGGTATGGTCTAGAACTCTAGAACAAAACAATGATCGCAATGATAGAGAGAACAAGTGCCTTACGGCTTCGTTAAGGGTCTTGTTACACCCTTCATAGTACACCCACATCTAGACACTCATACTTTTTTTGAACAATAGCCAGAATTTAAAGTAGCCCATCTCCTTTTTTCTAGGTTCCAGGCTACTTACCTAGCTATAATAACTATTGGCTTGAAAAGGTGACAAACAGTGTTCAGCATTTATGATGTTAGTATCGATTATGATTTGCACATATTTTCTAGTTTAGCCGATAACATTCTCATGTTTCTGCTATAACTAGAAGGTATACGTCAATAGTGCAACTGTTTGGCAGCTTGATTGCCGTTGGACACAATCATGCATTATTGTGATACAAAATAGTGATTTAATTACTTGAAATGTTAAATGACAGTACATAATTATAGACTATTACAGAACATAGTTTATTTTTGCGTCTGTCTGTATTTAAGATCTTCTAAACATTGCAATGGATATTACGTTGAAATTATCCTGTTTTGTCTTTTCTACGCAGTGTTTCTACATTTTTAATCCAACTTTCCTCTCGCAGGTCTGCTGGAAGGAATTCCTTATGAAATAAGCAGTACCTTTTTGCTCTTCAATATTAATACAGGGTGTATCAAAACCCTTAACGAAGTTGTCAATCAAGCATTCTGTACATCAAACTAAGTAGCTTTATGTAAAAAATATTGCTGGAAAACGACTTTTTTTTTTGGGGGTGAAAAATCACGTTTTACGGTAGGACTAAATGTAACGCACTCAGAACAGTGTGCTGATGGATGGATTAAATAGTACGGGGGTCGTGCACATGGTTGTACATGGTTTAAAAAAAACTTGTGAAAAAGTTGAAACTTTGACTCCCAATATCTCTGTAACTAGAAGGTCTAGAACAAAAAAATATCGCAATGACGAGGATAACTAGTCCCTTTCCACGCATACACGTCTACATAACATCTACATAATTATCACTGTGTTAGTTAGTCAATTCGCTTTGTTAATGTCGCTTCTACTTCTTTTTTATTTATGTGAGAACGCATCCAAAACTTGGTTTATTTTCAGTCTGTGTTTTTTGGCTCTCCCTGTGGTCAAGACAATAACTGTGTGCATGTGTCTAGCATTTAATAAATCTTATTAATTAATTAGAGTGGTTTAATTGCAAAGATACTTCAGTGGCGACGAGGATGGGATTGTGTTTTGAAATTAAAAAACAGTACGGATCCCAAGGATTGTAGTTTAATTATTACTGCAAAATCACCGGGCCGCATTCATTTCCGGATGCCGCACACATGTCAGAGTGACATTGGTTGCGGATTCATTGTTCCTGTAAATGACGTCCAGTGATTCATCATTTTCAACACCAGATTCCGAAGAAAATAGTGATATTGATGAAAAGGATCCACTTGTACAAAAAATACGAACAGGAAAAAGATCCTTTATCTACGAATGTACAAAAGAACAACTAATACGAGTGGCCAAATACCTGAAAATAACATTACAAGAGAATTGCACCGTGGATCAATTGCGTAAAACAATAAGCCAGCAACTTATTAAGG
This sequence comes from Eugnorisma glareosa, assembly GCA_947578425.1. NCBI lineage: Eukaryota > Metazoa > Arthropoda > Insecta > Lepidoptera > Noctuidae > Eugnorisma > Eugnorisma glareosa. The sequence goes on from OX387970.1 coordinate 2,626,174, forward strand.
AAGGTGAGACAGAGTGCTCCAAAGTGTGCACACCAATCCAAATAAAATCTACAATGACTTCATCGTGCGATATAAAACCATTTGATGGGAGCAACTGGGAAGCATTCGAGAAACAACTGGAATGTGTGATATTGTTAAGTGAAACTAAAGAGGATAAAAAAGTGCCGCTGTTAATCACTAAACTATCATCCTCAGTGTTTGAGAATCTAATTAATATCTGTTCACCACTTTCTCCATTAAAGAAAACTTTCACAGAATTGTGCAACATCTTAAAACAAAACTATGTCAGAACAACATCATCAACAATTAATAGAGCGGAATTTAGACACCGGAACCAGAATGTTGGGGAAAGCATTGATGACTACATATTGGAATTGAGAAAACTAGCTAAATCATGCAATTTTAAGGACATAGATGATCAGATTAAGGAAAAATTAATAGATGGAGTAAATTCCAACATAGTAAAATTTGAATTAATAAAAAATTCAGAACTGGAATTAGAAAAACTAATTAATTTAGCAAAAGGCATAGAAGCGGCCATTAGAACTTCGAATGTACAAGCTACAGGTAACATTGCACCAATGTTTAAGAATTCAATACAAACTAGGCAAAAGAATTATGGTGCAGGAAGATCAAAAATTGTGAATAGGCAACCCGAATCAAATGATAAAAAGTGTTATTGTTGTGGAAAGTCTAACCATGTTCGAGCTCAGTGTTCATTACAAAAAAAATACTGTTCAGAATGCGGAAGACAAGGTCATATATTTAAAATGTGTAAGCAACATAAAATGTCCAGATCTACAAATGTTGTTGAGACGGAGAAAAGTGAAAATGATGACGTAAGGGAGGAGGACCCATCATCAACATTATGCGAGGATTTTGAGGTATTTTCACTTGGTGTAAGTAAAGTTCCACCACATTATGTCTCAATTAAGGTGGACAATGTAGATATTGATTTTCTATATGACACAGGCTCAGAAGTAACAGTAATACCACTTAGATATAAAAATTTACTACCAAACAAAGAAATTAAAAAATGTAACGTACTTTTTAAGAATTTTGATCAAATTACATCTGAACCGGTTGGTATTCTGGATAGTGTATTAGTTTCTTTTGGAGATTTTAAAAAAGAACTTAAACTTTATGTTGGGAGTGATGATGTGCCTTGCTTATTGGGTAGAGATTGGTTGAGCCAAATGAACCTGTGGCCACCAAAATTGTTAGAGGCTCAAATTAATCCTCAACATGTATATTTACAGAATAGTAAAACAATTTTTTCAAATATTTCAGAGGCAGAACAATTTGTAAAGACCCAGTTCGCAGAAGTATTCACACCTGGATGGGGAAATTTCAAAGGAGAGAAAATTACTTTAAAATTGAAACCAGAGGCAAGACCAAAATGTCTGCCGGCCCGTCGGGTTCCTTTTGCACTGCGAGACAAGGTAAAAAATGAAATCACTAGATTACTGGAGAATGGACGCATTGAACCAGTGGAGCACTGTCAGTGGGGAACACCTGTGGTACCCGTGGTTAAACCTTGTGGATCGGTAAGACTCTGTGGTGATTTTAAATTAACATTAAATCCTTATTTGGAGGTTGACCATTTTCCTCTACCACATATTGAGGAGATATTTCAAACCCTAAAGGATGGTGAATATTACTGCGAGCTGGATCTGAAGGAAGCATATTTGCAGGCACCTTTAAGTGAGGAATCTCAAAATTATACTGTAATTGTTACTGAAATAGGAACCTATAAATTTAAATATCTTCCTTTTGGAGTGAGCACAGGACCGGGCTCGTTTCAAAGACTCATGAGTAAAAAACTTGAAGGCATTCCAAATGTGTCAGTTTTCATTGACAACATATATTTGTCAGGCAAAGATTTCAATGATATGGTCAACACATTGAGTAAAGTCTTAACCAAATTACAACAAAGTGAGTTTAAATTAAAACCAGAGAAATGTAAATTATTTCAAAAATATCTTGATGTATTTGGATACAGGATTGATAAAAATGGAATAAATATAATTAAAGAAAATATTCAACCTCTGTTGAGAACACCGTCCCCTACTAATTTAACAATGTTAAAATCTTTTTTAGGGAAAATAAATTACTATGCCAGATTCTTAAAAGATATGGCTAGTACATTGGCACCATTGTATAACTGTACTAAAAAAGATAAGTTCCATTGGACACCACAGTGTGGAGACGCTTTTCTTGCCATAAAACATAGATTAGCATCAGCAAAAAACCTTCGACATTATGACCCCAGTTTACCCTTAATATTAACATGTGATGCCTCAGATGTGGGTTTGGGTGCTGTGATCTCAAACAGAGACAACAATGGTATAGTAAGACCAATAGCATTTGCTAGTAAAAAACTTAGTACAACTGAGCAGAAATACTCAACTATAGATAAAGAGGCTTTGGCTATTGTCTTTGGTGTGACCAAGTTTTATAATTACACATATGGTAGGAAATTTGAATTGGAAACAGATAGTTCAGCTCTAGTCAGGATATTTGGTCCCACCAAATCAATACCCAAAATGGCAGCAAAAAGATTGCAGCATTATGCCATTTTTTTATCAGCATTTACATATAAAATAAGACATATTAAAACTTCAGTAAATCCAGCCGACTTTATATCTAGAAATATACAAAATTGTGATGAAAAAATTTATTTACATGATATTTGTAAGGATGGCAATACAACAAAACAAATTTTTGTAAACAATTCCAAAATGGATAAAATTGATTGGAATATCGTTAAAAAAAAAACTCAGAAAGACAAAATATTGAGTAAAATTTTGCGTTACACTATGGATGGCTGGCCAACAAAACAAAATATTGAAAAAGAAGTACTACCATATTATAACCGAAAAAATGAAATTAGTACGGATAGAGGATGTCTTTTCTGGGGTTACCGTATAATTATACCAAAAAATGTCCAAGAGGGAATTTTAAACGAAACTCATAAAAGCCATTTTGGAACCATAAAAATGAAAGAAATTGCCAGATCCTATTTTTGGTGGCCGAATATGGATAAAGAAATTGAATTAATAACTAAACAATGTATGGCATGTTTAAGTCATAATAAAAGTCCACCAAAGATAGTGAAGCCCTGGCCAGTAGCACCATCAGCATGGCACAGGATACACGCAGATTTCCTAGGACCTTTCAATAAAAAAATGGTATTAGTTATTGTAGACAGTTACTCAAAGTGGGTAGAGGCTTTTGTTATGAATAACATAACATCAATTACCACAATAAACATTTTAAAAGAATTATTTGCAAGATATGGCTATCCGGTACATTTGGTAACAGATAATGGAACAAGTTTTACAAGCATAGAGTTTCAGGAATATTGTAAAAGTGCTAATATTAAACATACATTCACACCGCCTTACCATCCAGCAACAAACGGCGCCGCGGAACGCTTTGTAGAGACTTTTAAAAGTCATGTCACAAAAATTATGGAAACAGGTAGTAATATGATTTCTGCTATAAACTTGTTTTTGTCAGATTACCGCAGTACCCCGCAGAGGTCTAGTGGAGTAACACCTGCTCGGCTTATGCTGGGGAGAGAGATTAGGAGTCGATTTTCTCTATTACGCCCGCCTCCCATAGTTGATAGGTTACATGAAGAACAAGTTAAGCAGAGTAGTTATGCTACTAGTGACAGGGAAGTATCTTTTAGTGTGGGAGATAAGGTAATGATAAGGGATTATCGGAAAGGATTTAAACCATGGATACTGGGGATAATAGTCAAAGAATCTGTACCAGGGTTAACTTATGTTATAGATGTTAATGGTTCCATTTGCAAAAGGCATGTAAACCAAATGCGTTCCTGTAGTGAAAATGTGTGTGACTTAGTTTCTTAAGCAAAAGCATTTATAATTAATATTTTATATTTAATTTAGTTGGTACTAAAAAAAATTAATATAATTAAGTATTGTATGGCATTTTAATGCAGTGTTATACCATAGGTATAGTATTGAATTTTAATATGATATGTTATGGTACTTTAGATTATATAAGCATTATATACTTAATGATATTTAAGTATAAATATAATTCACTTTCGATTGTTATTTTCTTGTTAGTAGTTAGGTGGAGTTACATGTAAGTCTCTTAATTTTTCTTTTGCCGCGGGAGAGTGTGAGAACGCATCCAAAACTTGGTTTATTTTCAGTCTGTGTTTTTTGGCTCTCCCTGTGGTCAAGACAATAACTGTGTGCATGTGTCTAGCATTTAATAAATCTTATTAATTAATTAGAGTGGTTTAATTGCAAAGATACTTCAATTTATCATGTGGTTAGTGCCCAACCTGTTGTCAGAGTTTTTATGCGGCCCATGAGCCTCTGACTTGGCTTTACATGCCGTCGAGAAATATCTCTCAGGCATGTTGGATTCCTCACTATGTTTTACTTTACCGAAGCAAGTGATAATTAAACAATACATGAATCCGAAAAATCAGAAGTCCTTTTTCGCCCATGGTCCCGGTCCCTGGAAGGGACCACGAGTATTTTTTGCCCGTGGTTCCTTCAAGAAATATATACTGCCGAATTAAATTGTACTTAGATATTTGAAATGCAGTCTGTTCGAACTTGAGACCTATGACTTGGCAGTCAGACGGTCACACCACTAGGCTATCTAATTCTATAGGTACGCTGAGACGAGCGTTGAAAATCAAAAATAGCGCTTCTGTATAGGTATTTCTCTTATCGAATACAGTCAATTTCTTTTGCGAATAATGTGTTTTCTCAAAGGTAGGTCTTCGTCTTGCAATCCAAAGTAAACAATAACGCGGACTTCATTGTTGCTAGTGTAAGCAGTGCGATTGTTCTCCATTCTTAAGCAATCCTCAATTCAAGTTCAATTTGTACCTATTGGTGTTTAGAATACAGTCGCATAACATCACGCCTGTAACCCGTGAAGGGGTAGGCAGAGGTGTACCTTATGATGCACCCACATTTCGTTTCACCCGTTACGTTTAAGTCACAACCGGGTGTAATCGGATGCAGGTATTTTACTGGGAGCGACTGCGTATATGACCTTAAAAAACTCAGTTACTGTGTAACATGATAGATCCCTTGGTAACATAATAGATCCCTTGGTAACATAATAGATCCCTTGGTAACATGATAGATCCCTTGGTAACATGATAGATCCCTTAGTAAGATGAGTAGAGGTTATCAGATTTATTTATAGGGCGTCTGACGAAATAGGAAGACAAATCACAATTAAAATTTGTAGTGAAGTGGAACAACTATTTGGTATAGTGGCAAAAATATTCATTTTTATTATGAATATTTTATATCAAGTTTGTTCTAAATCTTACTAGCACACATGCAATGGTATTGTTTGCTATTTTAATGTTTATTTTACAACTCTATTCAGACCACAACTGTTCAATTGGAACACCATTAAATATGTAACATGTGTTGGACTGTTTTGCAATGTGATAACAAAAAACGTATTGTTTTTGTAGTTCTTTTTAGGTTGTACTGTCACACATCCCGGTTAAGTATCAAAAGAAAAAATGTATATTATAGAGGATAACTCATAAAGTACCAAATCAAAGGTAATACAATTTATATAGCACTAGCGAGCCTCCCCGGCTTCGCACCGGTGCAATGTTATACATATAAACCTTCCTCTTGAATCACTCTATCTATTGAAAAAAATCGCATCAAAATCCGTTGCGTAGTTTTAAAGATCTAAGCATACATAGGGACAGACAGATGGAAGTGACTTTGTTTTATACTATGTAGTGATTACCGCCCAAGTTTCTTCTAACAAATGAAAAAATAATCACTTAAATCGGACCAGTAATCACGGAGAAACGGGAGAACTTACATGAAAGAAAAAAGTTGCTGCTGGAATACATAACCTCCTCCTTTTTTAGAAGTCGGTTAATAAAAGAAAAATATCGTATTCGACTGACAGAACTATATATACCTAGCTATAGTGCAGTGTTATTTCTTTTGGCGCTTGAATGACATTGACAGGAGTGTGCCATTGGCAAAAAATTCAGATATTCTATGTGGAAATGTTTTCCATAATCGAAATTGACAGTCTCGTTTTATGTAAGTAATATTAGAGCTAAGATTACTACATTGAGATTGGAAGTTTTGTATTTCTTCATGATCTGGGCTCTTTGAGAAGGGTAAATGGGGCCTTCAGGTAAAGTTGTATTTTTTTATTAAAAAAATGTGAATGTGAAAATTACTTATGTGTGCATGTTTAAAGCAATTTATAGATTTGAATGAAATAATAATGTTTGTCATAACAATCCAAACTGCAATTGTTTCTGGCATTTTATGATGTTGGATACGTAATTTTAGTGTTAATTTCGCGTTTATTCAAAGTAATATAGTATGAACACCACAGTGTTAAGATTTATATGAAATTAATGTAAAATTGTGAAAACAAGTCTCATATGATGATGTTTGGATACGATATATTCAGTAGTGTGTTAACATACTAAAGAATTACTTACACATTTAATGTCCAGGCTTCGTTAAGTTTTCCAGTAAGTAAAATAAAACTACAATGTTAATAACAAAAAAACACAAAAAAACACCTCCACCAAGCTATATGTAAAATGCGAAGACAATTTGAAGTAAACTCACTTTTTGTATTTGTTTGTCAACAATTTTCTGGAACCCCCACGACACCATAATAATGGCGACCACCAAAAACCCCAAAGACACAGCAAAAATCAATTTCGAATGTTTTCCCAACATTTTTAACACTTTTGTCCTTTTAGTTTAACACTTTTTTTTTGTAATATTAATAGTTTGTTTGTAATTTTTTTTAATTGTAATTCTTTAGCGACGCGGCATCAGTCCGTCTGCTTCACCACCTGAACTATAATTGTTAAAGGATTTATATTCTTACACAGTTTTCCTTGCGCTGAGTTTTTTTTTGTAAACAAATAACTAAGGTCTTAAGAGACAAGTTTTGGGTAAGTTTTTTTTAGCATTTTAGTATAATATATTTTTTTGTAAATATTTTGCTTTTAACAGGAGGAAGTGTTATTTTATTTTACATAAATAAGTTTATTGACATTGTGTTTTAACTATTTCAATAAAAACGAATTGAATGTTATCTTGAAATAAGTATTACTTGATTTTATATACTTATTACCGATTTTATGGTGAGTATTATTTGGATTTTAGACCAAGTTTTCTACTAATCGCTTAACAAAGGTATTAGGCGGCTCCTAAGCAACACCTCAACATAACTCGGTTCATGGCGCACTGAGCGACCAGTATATTTGATTGGTACCTATTATGTAATTACGATCGTTTTATTTATTAAGAATTACTGCTTTTTTTTCTATCTAGACACGAACTAATCATGCGTTTTTGCTTAAAATGGCATAAACCAGTTTCGAAGTGGAAAGAAACAAATTTTACTAGTTAATAATACTAAAATGTTTTTATCTTCGTAGTCATCGGAATCGTCAGAATTGAGTAGGTATTCGCTTTTTAAAAATCCAGTGACATATTTATGTAGTAGATATACCTATATACGCCATAGACATACGTCATTCAATGGAATTCCTAATATTGATTAAAAAAAAAATCCAGTCGGCATCAAACCATTTTTTTTTAAAATTAACTTGTTGCTTGTAGCAAAATTGAGAAGCATAATACAGCACCCTATAGCTACACCCTAGATTGAGGTCTTTTAGGCTTGTTGGAACAGCCGAAGCCTATAGGTTTGTCCTAGCGGAAGACCTGGTAAGATGGCCTGGTTAAGCCGCCAACCTCCTAGGCTGAAAGGTGAGATGCCATTTTGAAAAAAAAAAAGTAATCTACCCAGCAATCCAAGGCATAATGGGTGTAACAAGACCCTTACCGAAAGACTTAAAAAAAAAAAACTAAAAAAAAAAAAAACAAATTCTCCCCGTCATTTCTATTTTTTTTTTGTTATAGGCGATAACTGGAACCTTGTAGTCACGGAGATATTGGGGGTCAAAGTTCCAACTTTTTCACAAGTTTTTTTTTATATACACGATTTTTACTTTAAACACTTCTATGACCCCCGTACTATTCAATCTATCCATCAGCACAATGGTTTGAGTGCGTTGCGTTGATTCCTTCCGTAAAACGTGATTTTTCACACAAAAACAAAAGTCGTTTCCCAGTAATATCTTTTGCGTAAAGTTACTTAGTTTCGTGTATATTATAATGCTTGGTTTACGGCTTCGTGAAGGGTCTGTTTACACATTATATATATATATACAGGGTGGAATTTCAACGCCACCTGGAGGGAAGTACTCTAAATACTGGAGATAGAAAATTTTACTCCAAAACATTCCTTAATTTTTAAAAAGAAATAAATCTGCAATTAGATATTTTCGAAAATTCGTTTGCCACACCCGGGAATCGAACCGGCTAAATTCCAAAAAGTAATACCCTGTACTTTTATGACATCAAACTATAGGGCCAATCATATGGATCAAATCTTTCTAACAAACATGTCAAATTAAATGTAAGGAAAACCATGATATCTAACCTTATAAATTTAATGGGATAAGAAAAAGCACTTTTACTAAAAGGTTCATCCGACTACTTGTGTTAGTACCTAAATAATAAATTGAAGAAAGAAGATTGCAATTAGCACATGTTTGTTTGTGCAAATTGCAATCTTCTTAACTATATAATTCTTCGACATTTTAATAAATAAATGACGTCAAAGATAATAATTGTTAATTAATACTAATTTAGGTTATTGAATAGACCTTGGAATCATGAAGATTTCATGGTTTTCCTATCATTTACTATATTGTGTTTGTTAGAGAGATTTGATCCTTACGACTGACCCTATCTATTGCCATAAAAGTACAGGTGTTATTTTTTGTATAATTGAGACGGTTCGAGTCCCGAGTGTGCAACCGAATTTTCGAAAAAGTTTGAATGCAGATTTATTTGTTTTTAAAAATAAAAGAATGTTTCCTTTGAGTAAAATTTTCTATCTCTAGTATTTAGAGTAATTTCCCTCCAGGTGGCGTTGAAAAATTCCACCCTGTATATTTTTAAATTCTTTTCGTAACGATATTTATAATACGTTAGGAGCTCGGGCTAAATAATAACAACCGCTCGGATCAAACTTCAGGTTAAGCCGCGCTTGCCTAGGTTGGTCTGTGGACGGGTAACCACCTATTACATACCGAATTTCCTCCGTGCCTCAGAAAGCAATCCAGTCGTGGCCGCGTTGGTCCCGGCTGTCATTTGTTGATCATTGACAGTCGTTACAGGTAATCAGTGGCCCGAAAGTCTGACAACCAGTCTTACCAAGGGGTATCGTATTACCCAGTACTAACTGGGTTGTGGAGGTCAGATAGGCAGTCGCTCCATGTAAAATACTGGTATTCAGCTGCATCCGGTTAGACTGGAAGCCGAACCCAACAAGTTGGGAAAAGGCTAGGCAGATGATGACTTATAATTAGTATTTCGCATTCTTCTGACACTTGTTTTTCTATTAGTAAAACATAACGGTAAGTGGTAGGCAATAGCCCGACTATTACCTACTTAAAAGATTGAAGTTTAACATAATAACCAACCTTTTATAATCTATATAATAGACTTACGACCCGCACCGGCTTCGCATGGGTGCAATGTTATACATATCAACCTCCCTCTTGAATCACTCTATCTATTTAAAAAAACCGCATGAAAATCCGTTGCGTAGTTTTAAAGATCTAAGCATACATAGAGACAGACAGCGGGAAACGACTTTGCTTTATAATAGGTTCTGATTAATTTAAAGTTGAAAAATATTTTAAAACCAATTAAATTGTATTATTAAACATCATTTATCATAATCACGAGGATGTAATAATATTTTTTATTATGATTCCATTGATATCAAGTTAAAAAAAAAACTTTAAATCTAAAAATATTGTGGCAGGACTAGTACGAACACTAGATAGACGCGCGATGTAAGTGTAACCCCCAAAGGATTAGGCAGAGGTGTACCTAATAGTACAACAAGTTATTTTTAAGTCCCATGTAATAGGGAGCGAGCCAATTGCCATCAACCGGGCACAAATCCGGGCTCTGTGGCTGCTACTGAGAAATTCTTGATGGAAAAACTCAATTACACTTGGTTCGACTCGGGAGTCGAACCCAGGTCCTCATGCTGGTCATGGCTGGTCTGGCATGGTCCTCAGCAGTCGCGCTTGTGACCACTAGACCGACGAGGCAGTCAAAAAGAAAGAAGGAGGAGAAAGATGTCGCAAAGATGTAAACTAAAGTTCCATAGAGTAATACCTAATTGGTTTTCTCGATTTACAGGAAAGTAGAAATAGAATCGACTGCATGTCTTGTTACGGGCATGTGAAGAGGAGGGAGGAAGCGCATGTGACTAAAAGAGTAATGAATATAAATTTTAATGGAACAAGAGAGAGAAGAAGACCAAAGAAAAGATGGATGGGTGTGTGGGGAATTATATGAAGGAAAAACGAGTAAATGATAGCGTGACGGTTGATAGAGGCCGGTTGCGCCGACCCTAAGTAACATGAGCCAAGTATGATGATGGTTTTCTCGCTTTACGAATCGTTCACGTTACGTTTACGTCTCGCGTTTGTGCTTGGTTAATTAAATGATGGAAGGTTAATATAATGACAGATACGCAAAAAGCCCTACAATGTAATTTGCATTATCTTAATAGTCATGTGTTTCTCACGCCATTGTTTGCAAAACAGTAGTAATTGTACGTGCGGATCTGAGACTACAGGTCTGTGTTATCATTCTAGTATTTACTCGTCATCGGCCTAGCCTTTTCCCAACTGTGTTGCCCTCGCTTTCAAGTCTTACCGGATTCAGCTGAATACTAGTATTATACATGGAGCGACTGCCTATCTGACCTCCACAACCTAGTTAGTACTGGGTAATACAATACCCTTTGGTAAGACTGGTTGTCAGACTTTCGGGCCACTGACTACCTGTAACGACTGTCAAAGAGCTACAAATGACAGCCGGGACCAACGGCTTTACGGGTTTTCGATGCACGGAGGAAACTCGGTATGGGTGATCACCCATCCCCTGACCAACCTAGGAAATTTCGGCTTAACCTGAACATCGACCAGAGCGGTTGTTGTTATTTAGCGACGAGCTCCTCCGGCTCTATCCGGACCAAACTGGTTGAAGTGAAATGTTAGAAGCCGTTTTAAACTGATGCTACAGCTGAAATTACATCAGCATAATCAAGTAATAAAGTAAGTAAGTAAGTAGTAAGTAAGCATAATCAGCATTTAATGTTCCCACTGCTGGGACACTTGGCCTCCTCTCCATGAGAGGGAATAATTACATATCCTAATCGAATCCTAACTAATTTTATAAATGCAAAAGTAAGCTTGTGTGTTACCTTTTTACGTAAACCACTGAAACGATCATCCTGAAATTTTGCATACCCGTTGTCAGGTGTACAGAAACGAACATAAGGGTTTCATAAAAGAAAGGAAAAAAGTACTTTTCCGAGAAAAATAATAATAACGTCCCTAAGATAATAATAAATCGGCGCCACGTGTCTTTCGAATTATGATTGAATTATATTATTATAGATACTTTAGTAGTGTGTTAAGAGTTTAAAATTCTAAATTAACGCGGGCAAAGCCGCGGGCAAAACCTAGTATCTGTATATTTTTCCGTTTGCCGACCGAAACTACCGGGGTAAATTCAACTTCAAACGTTGAATTTACTCCGGTAGTTTAATATACATCTTGTTTTTTTGGCATTAAAATAATTTTAATTAATGCCCATTGTCTCTTCTAAATTATGATTTTATTTATGTCATAATTATTTTCGACCAGAAATAGATTTAATTTGAACATGCTACTGATTAAAACATAATTAAGTTATTATAATTTTTAAGCCATTTGAATGAAACGTATTTTTGTATTTTGATACCAAGAAAATATGTATTTATGAAGATTTGTCACAAAAATCACAATATAACGTAACATTTTTCCTAATGTTATTTATTTTCAATTTTTTTTTACATTTTTTTTCTTTGCCGATTTTGAATTTTCTTATTTTTAACACAAGCACAACACTCGTACCATAGGACCACAGTTTTCAAAGACGTTAGAACCAAACACTAGATCGTATGGATACTGAGCTGTGTACCGCAGTCACGCTATTGTCACACATAATTGCAAACACACACTACCGTGTATGAAGCTTTAATAGTGTTGTACTAGTAATGGATATTAGTCGGATATTATTCGACTCATTAGGAATATTTTACCAACTTGTTTGTTCTGTCATATTATTATGTCTAGTGGTGTGACTGTCGGACTGCCAAGTCATAGGTCTCGAGTTCGAACCCAAGGTACGCACATTCTTCGGATTCATGTGCGTATTGAATAATTATCACTTGCTTCGGTAAAGGAAAACATCGTAAGTAAACCAGCATGGCGGAGAGATATTTTTTGACAGCATATAAAGCCAAGTCAGAGGCCCATGGGCGTCATAAAAACTCGACACCAGGTTAGGCTCTAACCACACGATAAAGGAGATTATATCCGGCTGGCAGGCGATTGCTATGAGACCTCCGTAATTTCAATTAGATTGCTTACCCTTTTTAAGGTAGGTAAACAATTTTGTTGGTGGGACGTATACTGCCTAGTTAGTATACGTGCGCCTTACAAAATATTTTTTTTTATACAGAATATCACATGGCACATATACTGCCACCAAATTTTCCACATATTTTCCGGTGAATTATAAAAAAAAAACAAAAAAAGTATTTTATTTATTTTAAGTCAATAAAGTGTTTTAATAATACATGTAGTATTAAAACAGTCCTTTATTCACTGACATCAAAAGGTCTAAAGAGGTCTGCCGCAACGCCTCGCTGCGTTAGGACTTAAAATACATACAAACAAATTATTGCCACAATCAATCCGCAGTGTTATTGGGTAATTGATAAAGTGTATTTTGCAACTGTGCTCGACTCTACTGCTTTGCCGCTTTCTGCTGCTTTTTTTCTACTGAACCTTTGTGTATTTACGATACGTAATGGTATGCCAGACGGTTCCTTTTCCTTTAGCAGAAAAAACACCACGTCTTTTGTGAATAATTCACAGTGGTTAAATACCACAATATCCGGGAAATATAAGAAAACAATTACGTAAGTATATATTATTCTTCCTCAGTTTTCCTAAATGTCTAATTGATGATTCTCCATCACATCATCAACATCACGGCTATAACCAGCGAAGGGTTAGGCAGAAAGGTACCTAAATAGTACACCCACAATCCGCCATCTTTGTTTAAGTCCCATGTAATAAGGGGCGAGCCTATTCCCCCTTTTCTAGCCTTAGTACATCCCCATTCATAACGCTCATGACTTTAAACTTAGATACGCTAAATATGCCTTCAGGAATAGGAAGGTTACGAATACAACTAATTAAAGTTAACCTTTAAAAAATCCAAATATACCCATGGGCATATTTTGTCATTTAGATATGAAAATAATACAATACAAAGTATGAACCATCATAATTTTGATATGAATGAAAGCGTTCTTGTAATGTTATGTACTGAAACAATATAAATAAATAATAATGTGGCTTTTTACTTGATTGAATTATGTGGCACAATGGTGCTGATTGACATATTGATCGTCTGAGGTCCGGGGTTTTTATCATCATTGTCATCAAGCCTTGTAATCCTCGAAGATGTAGGCAGAGGTGTACCTAAAAAGTGCACCCACATTCTGCCAGTTATGTTTAAGTCCCATGTAATAGGGGACGAGCCTTTTGCCATCAACAAGGCACAAATCCAGAGTCTGTGGCTGAGAAATTCCCGATGGAAAAACCCAATGACAATTTGTCCGCCCCGGGAATCGAACCCAGGACCTCATGCTCAGCAGTTGCACTTGCGACCAGTCAATCCATATATTAATATCAAACTAATCTTCTTTTTACTTGAATACTAGTAACCAAACTTTAAATTTGTAATAGGTAACCGTTATTTCTGTCACTATCGCTCTATTGCCAATCTGCAAGTGCAAGACAGAGATAGGAAAAGGGAGCCTAAAAAGGCTCTTTAGCAGAACAATAATAGGATAATAATATGAATCACGCTTCAATTCGTAAAATGGTCACAAAGTGATGAATTCATGTTATTAACTGAGTTGGCGACCATTTGCGAAGTGTAACGTGATTTATATTATTATGATTCAACTAAAACAGCATGTTTAGGCCCCCCCGTTTTAAGCTAATACACAGAGGCAAATTTTTCGTTTATTTTCAAGAAAGTCTGGTTCAAGAAGTTTCGGGTTTTTAAGGAGTTTCCTTGAGGTTTTAGGGGAATTATGAACCTTTCTACAAGCCATTTAGTGAAAATTACAACTGCTGTGCTGGCCCTAAGTATCGCATTTATGGCATACATTGTATGCCATAAATATGCACCGGTGCGAAGCCGGGGCGGGTTTGTATGGCTTCGCACCGGTGCAATGTTATAAATATAAATCTTCCTCTTGAACTACTCTTTATATTAAAAAAAAAACCGCATCAAAATCCGTTGCGAAGTTTTAAAGATCTAAGCATACATAGGGACAGCGAGATAGCGAGAAGTGACTTTGTTTTATACTATGTAGTGAAGAGTAGGAGGCAATGAGTACAACCATTTTTACATAAGAACATGAACATACAACTTTTTCTCGTGGGGGTAGGCAGAACGTCAGTTACTACGATCCATACATTTTCCTTTTGCTTCTTACACGTTCATGCAAGCATGCTGGTTACGACGGCATACACGATTTTTCTGAAAAAAATCTCCAACAAGGAAAGTGTATGTATTAACCTCTTGCTTGGGCATCCCAGGTCATCGGTCCACCTTGCGGGAGGCCTATGGTTGGGACTTTACGGGGATCTGAAATAAAGAAAGAAAGAAAACATATTTATTTGGCACAAGCCACAAGTGCACACAACAAAAAAAATGAAATTATAAACTTAAGGCTAAACACAAATCAATCAATCTACCAATCAATCTATCAATCTGCTGGAAGCGAGACGCACGGGACCGGTTTATGTGGTGACACTTGGGGGAGGCCTATGTCCAGCTGTGGACGTCTTTCGGCTGAAATGATGATGACGATGGACGTTCCAATAAATTAATTATCTTTTATTTACACAAGTAATGAAGTCTGTAACAGTTCCTCTTTTGGTTTGTAAAATAACAAGCTTGTTAGTCTCTATAGGTTAACTTGATTCTTATTAAATTTCTTCTCGGTCCTAAAGTGCTTACTTTCAATCATAGACAAAAGTTGTGGAGCGACTGTCAGCGGGTCCATCAGAGAACCTAGCACGAAAGCGGGGAGTAAACGCTAAGTAACTTCTAAAGATTTTTGATTCGTAATTACAACTATCCGATATTATTTTGCTTTAAATTTATGCGACAAGCATATTTCGTCACATAAATATGAATAAAGTGTTAAAATAAAGCGTGTAAAAATACCCTTAACGAAGCCGAAAGGCACTTGTTCCCTCGAAACGTTCAGTTACAGGAGATATTGGAGGTCAAAGTTCCAAAATTTTCACAAGTTTTTTTTTAAATACTAGTTTTTAAGGTAATAACTTTACTTAAATCACCTCCATGACCCGTTTACTTTGATACATGGTTGCTACATTGAGTTTTACCGTAAAAAGTAATTTTTCACCGCAAAAAAAAGTTTTATCCAAGCATAATTTTTGCGTAGGGTTACTTACTTTGATGACCATAATGCTTGATTGACAACTTCGTGAAGGGCCCGCTTACACCTTGTATATGACCTCAATAGGCTCGCTACACTTAACATGGTGTTTACTATGACATATCTAACCATAACTAACTTTTGACTCCTGTCCCTCTCTTCGCAGATTTCTAATACTTAGTTAGCGCCTGAGTCATTACCATGCATGGATACTGTGGATAGAGAATTTCCTTATTATTTTCTTTGTTGGTTCTTATTATTTTGAAATATGACTTGTCAGCAGCAACCTTATCATACAGAAAACAAAGCTTACTTTCGTTTTGACAGTGATCTAAAATATAGTAAAATACAATACCTGTGAACGGTCTTGTATGATTCCTTGCTAGACCATACATTACTTTAGATGATGGGTGAATGCAATGAAAGAAAGTAAAGTACTGAAACACTAGTGTATTGTCCCAAAGGTACTTAAAGTAAAATGAGCTTAATGTACTAATGGTGTGGAAATGAAGTGAGTGACGCGGCCCTTGTTGGCTGTAACGAGAACGCCTGGCTGACTTGATAGCTCAACGCGAACTGGACTAATTATTATGAGTTGAATGAATGTGCGGTTGCACCATACAGGGGCCTTAGTCTGCTATTGCAATAGTATCAGAATGGTCTATCATTGATTTAATAAGGCCCCTAGCCCACGGCGTATTGAAGCGCGTTCGAAACTCGTTTGACGTGCGTACAAAGGGTAATTCGTCTGCGCGGGGCCTTATTAAATCAATGATAGACCATTCTGACACTATTGCAATAGCAGACTAAGGCCCCTGGTCTTAAGTTTTGTCAATCCTTATCGCTCGCTGTCATTTGAACCTTACCTCTGTTCGCATAGAGCCCGACTTAGGACGTTGCTTATTGAAAAATTTTATGATTTATTGATGAACTTGAACTTTTCCCAAAACATTTTATTCTTTAATTAACAACCACCTAGGATCTGATGTTAAGTTTATTGGTTGAATTGGAATACCTTGAAAAGAGTATTCGAAATTCGCATTTTAAACAACTGTTGTTTTCTTGTTTGTTGTATAGAAGTCATCTGGTTTCAGACAAGAAAGACAAAAAACAAAATTAAAGCGTTTATTCGTGGTGATGGTGACATCCTAAGCATTACAAAAAATCTTACTTCTGTCACACTGTAAAACAGTTTGTTGTTTGGTTTGATGCTTAAAAACACAAATAAAAAAATAAGATAAAAATTGCTCAGGATCAGGATAATCAAAAGCCAATCATGGCAAAAAAATTGCTCAGGATCAGGATAATCATGAGCAATTTAAGACAGACCAATCATATTAGAAGTTATTTTCTTTTTTCTATGTGTTTGCACTTGACAACGACTGTACTACATTTCTTTAACATTACCATAATATTATCAGATGAGGATTGATGATTATGAAAAAAACAACTATAATATTATTATGGTCGGCTTCTAGTGTAACCGGATGCAGCTAAATACCAGTATTGAGTATACCGAGCTTCCTCCGTGCCTCGGAAAGCACGTTAAGCCGTTGGTCCCAGCTGTCAATTGTAGATCTTTGTCTCGTTACTGGGAGTCAGTGGCCAGGAAGTCTGACAACCAGTCTTACCAAAGGGTATCCTGTTATCCAGTATTAACTGGGATTATGGAGCAGTCGCTCCATGTAAAATACTGGAATTTGGCTGCATGCGGTTAGACTGGAAGCCAATCCCAACTTGGTGGAGAAAAGTCTACGCAGATGGATTATAATAAAATTAACATCTACAATACATGAAACGAATGCTTTTATTTTTAATGTAGACATAAGTATTGTAGACATAAGTATTGTCATTAAAGTACCAAATATTACAAAAATGACAAAATTGCCCAATCAGCCACGGATCAAATGACAATGAGATTACTTCCTGTAATATTTATTTTATGACAAAAAATATTAGTGTATTACATTTATATGATAATTTTAAATGTACGTGGAATTATGTATAAACCTTTGACCAGCTGTACCGTATCGACACATAACGAAACATTATGCCTGCAATCAGCTATTTAACATTGTGAGATCTTTAAAAAGCATGGACAGCAAAAAACGATTCATTTTTTAATAATTCACGAAAGTTAAGGCAGTACTTTACCTGTAATAGATACAGATTATATCCTCATTTCGGCAGTTATGTTTATAGAGGGTGTAACAAGACCTTAACGAAGCCGAAAGGCACTGGTTCACCACGCGTCATTGTTTTTTGTTCTAGACCAAAAATTACCTATCTAGTAACAGAGATATTGGGGGTCAAATTTCCAACTTTTTCACAAGTTTTTAAATACACATGTTAGTTAAAACCTTGTGAAAAAGTTGGAACTTTCTAATGTATGATTTTTACTTTAAACACCTCCACGACCCCCGTACTATTCAATCCATCCATGAGCACAATGTTTTACGTGAGTTACATTGAGTCCTATCGTAAAACGTGCACCCCAAAAAAAGTAATTTCCCAGCAAACATTTTTGCACAGAGTTACTTAGTTTGATGTACCGAATGCTTGGTTGACGGCTTCGCGAAGAGTCCGTTTACACCCTGTATAACATGTAATAGGGGCGAGCCTATTGCCATCAATAAGGCACAAATTCTGACTGCTGTTAAATTCTTGATGGAAAAACCAAGCCCAAACTGGGAATCAAGCCTGGGACTTCACAAGACCAAGGCAGAAAAATGCATCGTGTAGTGTAAAAATAATACTTTTAATCATGTTAGTATATTTCCAGCATGCCATTTCAATGCTAACCAATCGATAGTTTACCGCGCAGTTGGTAAGTAATTAAAATACTATCTAGGTACGTGTTTAATGATTGTAACGGTAACTACCGCTGCTGTAATATAAGGTGGAGCGCCATGGTAGTCTGTGAAATTCAAATTTTCTTATTTCCTCGTTTTTGGCAATTTGCAGGTCAGTGTCAGGTTGTATATTGATAAAAATGAGTCGCGCCATTAACAGCACGTTTGTAGTTATATAATTATAATCATTAAAATCATCAATATAACCCTCTAAATTCATTTAACCCCATTGAATCACTTTTTCATGAAATAGTCACAGAATAGGGTTAAATGAACTTAGAGGGTCATTTTTCATCAACATACAACCTGACACAGACCTGCAAATTGCAAAAAACGCAAGAAAATTTGAATTTCGCGGGCTACCCTGACGATTCGACCTTAAATATGAAACGGATCGTATCGCCATTAAATTAGCAAAGGCTGAATTATTGATGTAACATAACATCACGCCTGTATCCCCGTAACGCTAGGCAGAGATTGTACTGTATTAAATTATAGTACATCCATCATTTTGCCACTTTCTTTATTAATTCTATGCAATAGGGATGAGCCTACGTAGCCGGCCATTTAAATCCAGATCTCTGGGCTGTTACTGCTTAATCGAACGCAGGACTTCATGTTCAACTGTTGCGTTTGTGACCACGATTCCAACGAGCCAGCCAATTTACTATTTATTAATAGCGTGAGTTTAATTTAACGTATTCGTGATTGACATAGTTTTCCACACTAAGCTAACCATGAAATTGCATTTCGATCTGATTAGAACCTTAATAGCTTAAATATATAGATTAGAACTGTAATGTCAAGGTAATGTTCATCATTGTTTCGAAGCCACTTATTGCTTTCGTTCGAATCGCTTTGTTATTTTTTGGTCCTAAGGGATCCATTTGGTTACAATTATTTGTCGGTCCTAAGAGACGAATAAGGTTGAATAAAAAATTGTCTCATGGTTGTGAATTGGGGAAATCCCTATGGAAATTCAATAGTTACATTCACAGAGTATAGTCACATCTGCTAGAGGCGGCATTGTTTATTTATTTATTTAATTTAGCCCTTCAACAATGAATATACTATTACGTACATACGAAAACAATTCAAACTTAGTCTAAATGCCCCATCACTTAAAGAAGAACACTACATGCACTATATAACGCGCCTAAGCAGCTAAACGAAAAAAACATACAACAAAACGAAAAAAAAAAAACAGAAAAAGTAAATATAAATAATCTTAAGTTTAGTTAAGTTAGGCCAAACAGTTGTTAACACTTAACATACGAACCAAGCATGTCGCCGTTTACTTGCACTGTGATACAATCTTGGTTTTATTATTTTAAAATAAAAATTGATTCGATAGGAACAAAAAGGAAAGAAATTGTAGTAAACAATTTATCGAATCAACTAGTTGATCCGATAGGAACATATGCCTGAATCAACTTCAACTTTGATCAACTGGTTGACTCGTTCAGTTGATCGGAGTGGAAAAACTGAAATAAAATAAAGTAATTGCTGAAGGCAGTCAGTGACAAAAGTTGTGCACTAAACGCACTTTCGAAACCACGAATTTTTACTAGAACTGCGGTTTCTAGAAACTGCCGGTGATTCCGTGCTCTGTGGTTATTTTTGTGAAATCAATTACCTATATATCTGATGTATGAAGATTCGATAGGTAGTCAAAAAACATAATTATACTATGACTTATTTTGATTTGATAATAATACACTGTAATTGGACCCCAGGCAAAAACTATGAAATCCTTTTAAGTTTTTGTTAATTTAATTGCATATCAAATGAACTTTGATTTCATTTTATTGCTCAGTAGCGACCCACCCCGGCTTCGCACGAGTGCAATGTTTTAAATTTAAACCTTCCTCTTAAATCACTCTATCTATTGAAGAAACCGCATCAAAATCCGTTGCGTAGTTTTAAAGATCTAAGCATACATAGGGACAGACAGCGGGAAGCGACTTTGTTTTATACTATGTAGTGAAGTTTCTTTAGTAAATTATTTCCAGTCTTTAAGTCATTAATATCTTACACACTTTATAACATAGAATAGGTGCTAATTAGTTTATATATCATTGGTGCTAATTGAATAAATTATCATGACGACACAATCATTGGAAGACGTCAGAACATTACATAATGTTTTTGTCTAAAGGAAAATTACATGGTGTATGAGGGTCAATTATGAAGGATGGTGATTATTATGGTAATAAGAAATAAGGTGTCTGGTTTGGACAGTAATTCTGTAGGATCATCATGATGTCTTCTGCCATACTTCTCTATTCGTGCCATGTGTTGCGGAGGAATGAGGAAAATGTCGTGAGGAAAGTTTGGATTACTTTGAATAGAACTATAATGTTTATAGATAAGTTATTTACTAGGTTTAAGGAATCTTAGATAATATTTACGTATCAGCACTTGAGTGAGTTACCTGAGATACAGGTTTATTCCTAGTGCAGGTAGAATCCAATTGAGGGAGAGAGCCTCACGTTTCAGCCGCCGCGGGAGACGCCCTGGGCGTCGGGGGCTACGTGGTGGCTCCCGGCCACCATAGGCGCGGGCCTGTGGACGGTGAGTAATGGGCTTACTCGCCGTCCATCCGTCTTATGACGACAGGCCGTGTCGACGGCGCGTTCGTGTTCCACGCGCGCCTCAAAGAGAGTCAGCAAACAGGAAGGGGTCCGCATGGACCGATGCCTGCCAGGGTTGCGGGACTGTTCGAAAGAGATACCGCGGCCCTGGAACACAAAGGGCGATGAAGGAACATGGATGGGTTTTAGTCAGTAAAAGTCTGACACTCCCTCCTGCTCAGCCCAGAGCGGGAGGGGGGGGGGGTTATTTGATGATTTCCCATCTAAAAAAAAAAGGTAGAATCCAATTACTATAATAGGTATATACCTATAGTTTTTAAGGCCATATTGTAAATATTATTGTAATTCAATTATTTTAATAATATACAATTTCAATTTGACTGGCTATAAGAGTAGTGAAAGACCAAGGAAACGATGGACCGTGTGGAATATGATGATATGGCACTAAAGGAGGTGTCTGATGAGATGACGAGTAATAGAGAAGTATTGAAAAAGAAGACATTCTGCGTCGACCCTAAATGAATAAGGGCAAGAAAATGATGATCATTATCCTTCACACAGCCCATCCGTAATGGTAAAAGTAATTACATTGTCTGATGGTGACAGTAATCCAATGGTAAAATACATTCTAATATTTACAGTAGCAATCAGCCTATCAAGTTCCCCCACCTGCGACACAAGCATCCTCCCTGCGAGAGAGAGTGGGCTATCCACCACGTGGGCCCAATGTGGAAATGTTACAATATTTGATTCTTCTAAGATATCCCCGGACGGTATTCTCACGATCTTTGATGTAAAAGTCGAACTCAAAATACATTAAGAACATAACAAACTCAAACTCAAACTCAAACTCAAAGCGTTTATTTCAATTAGACCTTCGCAGGCACTTTTGAAAGTCAGAAAAACAAAGGCGAAGCTACAGTCACAGACACAAGGCATAATAACTTGTGAAAGTACTGTAGTTGCCCATTCCAAAGCGTAGATCTCTATGGAGAAGAATGGGCAAGAAACTCCATGGACACTCTTTTCAATCAAAATATTGTTACAAGATCTTGGTTACATCATTCATGTTGAGATTATACATATATGTGAGAACGATGTAGAAAGACGTGCACATTAAGAGCGTCCAGAGTAAAAGATTATAACTATCAACAATTTAAAAACAAAGTAGTTAAAATAAACCGTGGCAGCTAAGAGATGACCAGTCCCAACTGATAGCGCCCGTACACGAACATGACGCATGCATCAGCCCCATTCAGCTCAACCATATTGAAGGGAACTAAACGACCCAACACACCCGCCACTATCAGCGAGACATTTGAGTGAGCCTGACATTCTCTCAGCCACCAGGGCACATTCGAGTCAATGAAGGATAACTAAATGTAAATGGTAGCTTTACAGTACATAGTACTCACACATGTGTTACGCAGTTATATAATACTAAGAGATTGAATCTATACAATGCAAAGATATTTTTACAATCTTCTGCAGCTTCCACAATAATTTCACATGAGCTTCTGATTAGTTTGCCCCAATGGTTGTGGAGCAGGACCAGCATTGAGCCAAGCATTTTTATCATCGATGTAATCCCCTAACTTATAATATGCTTGCCTACATAGTGTGCGTTTTATACAAGATTTAAATTTTGTCTCATTCACTTGTTGAATGTGGGGAGGTATTTTATTATAACATTTTAAACAGTACCCCATGAAAGATGAGTCTACTTTAGCTAGCCTGAAACCTGGCTGTACTAGTTGGTCCCTGTTTCTAGTATTATAGTGGTGTCTGTCACCTCTTTTACTAAACAAATGCAGATTTTTCCTAACGTACATGATGTTTTCATAGATGTATTGACAAGGTACTGTCATGATGTTAATTTCTTTAAACAGTTCCCTTAGAGAATCGCGCCTACGTAGATCATATATGGCTCTGATGGCTCTTTTCTGCAGAATAAATATAGACTCAATGTCTGCAGCCCGTCCCCATAGTAAAATACCGTATGACATAATACTATGAAAATAACTAAAATAGACTAGCCTCGCGGTATCTGCATCAGTAAATTGGCGGATTTTTCTAACAGCATATGCTGCTGAACTCAGCCGTCCTGCAAGAGATGTTATATGCGGACCCCATTGTAGCCTTGAGTCGAGCGTGATCCCCAGGAAAACAGTATTTTCGACGAATTGCAGTTTCTCTTGATTCAATACTATATATACAAAACATGCAAACATAACATAACATAACATCTTATGCATAACCTTTTCTCCCAACGTAATTGGTCTATAAATCAATCTGCTGCGGAATAATTGCATTACACGCTCGCTTTCCCAATACAATTCAACATTATCATTGCATTTTTTACTTCGTCGAACAGACGAATTCTTCAAAATGTTTCGAAATTTTATAGGAAACTGTGTATTGCAATTGGGGTTGAATATATATCATACAAGGGTCATGGATTTCTATTTTTAAAAAGTACGAGTTCGCTTTTTGTTACCGGGAAATAGCGAAGGGTAGAAAATACCTGAAAAATCCAATCACACCTAGTACAGTGAGTGATAGCAATTAGCTGGCCCACCTTTGCACAAATGGTTGAGATTTTTTAGAAAACAAATCGGTTAAATTTTATAATTCTTTTGTATTTTATTTATTTGAGCAAAGTAAATAAAATGTAAGAGAATTATATAATTCCAACAATTTGTTTTCTAAAAAATCTGAACCATTTATGCAAAGGTGGGTCACCACCGGCAAGGTGGCGGTACCTTTGCATAAATGGTTCAGATTTTTACATGCCTTTGTCAATTGCTATCACTCACTGTTAGAGATGCAAAACGAATTTTAAACGTTTTAAACCATTTGGTTTTAAACGGTCTTTTTGGTTTAAAACGATTTAAAACCACACTTAGCGGTTTAATATGGTTTAGAATGTTTTTTTTTGGAATGCACTGAGGCTTTACACGAAGTTATCTAGACCACACCTCCTTCCTGATTTAGAATATATAAAAGGAAAATAAAATAAAAATGTTTTAAAATAACCTTCATTAACATGACAGACAAACATAAAGTCGATCCCTACCTGCCCCATCTCTCCCCATTGCGATTTTGGTAGCAAAGTGAAAAATAAAAATGCGGCATTGCCGTTTTATTTTAATAAATATCCAAAACATGATTGTTTTCAGTGTCTAATCCTAAATAGTAGTATAAATATGATATATGACTTCACATATATTAATAAAAATGGTAAATGATTTCAATTAGCCTTTTAAACTATTTTTTTAAGTAATTCGTAATCTAGGTACGGCCCACGTGAACGTGGTTTTAAACCGTTTTAAACAAATTTAAAACGGGTTTTAAACCACTGATTTTGGTTTAAAACGGTTTATTTACAACTATACTCACTGTACATTAAGTTCATATAACCGTTTAACATAAATACACAATTTATGTAGCATACAGCATTACAAAATTGATATTGAGACAAGTGTACAAATTACAGTTTACAGCAAAGCGGTTCTGCATAACATAATATTGCGTACAGAAGGACCAGTTAAGCTAGACCTGTGTTGGTATGAGACTTGCAGGACCAGGTAGGTTTGTGGATGTTGGGCATTCGACGAAGATTAATGGCTCTCTCTTGTACACTGGTATAGAATGTAACAGCTGTTTTGGAATTATACAGGGGCTTAAACCGAATGTGTTGCAAGGCCGTAATTGCCATTAGAATAGTCAATATTGATGATTCTCTAAACAACGAATCTAGCCTGTCACCTACCAGGGGCCTTAGTCTGCTATTGCAATAGTGTCAGAATGGTCTATAACTGATTTAATAAGGCCCTTAGTCCACGGAGTATTGAAGCGCGTTCGAAACTCATTTGACGTGCGTACAAAGGGTAATTCGTCTGCGCGGAGCCTTATTAAATCAATGATAGACCATTCTGACACTATTGCAATAGCAGACTAAGGCCCCTGGGGGCCTAAAATGGCTGTTTAGCAGAATTATAATATGAATCACGTTAAAATTTTAAACTCTTAAAATGGACTTTGTGATCATAATCATAAGGACCATTTTAAGAATTTGAAATTTTTAACGTGATTCATATTATGATTTGATAAAGCAGCCATTTTAGGCCCCCTGTTATCGGTAACGAAGATTCAGCCGTCACCAGGAAATGATCACAAGTAATTCAGTAACCTCTAACTAATCATATAAAGAAACCCTTGAAAATTTATCCCTACTGGTAGCGATAATTGCAAAAAAAACTCCTAGTATCCCCACCAGCCGGGATATATGGAACGGCGGATAAATTCACATCTTATAGTATTAACAGTTACACAGTAATTTACTAGATTAATAAAATTTAACATTTGTATTTAATAACAAGCGCTTCTCGCCATCAAACTAAAAAGTTTAGCGAGTAAATTGTAAAACAAAAAAAAAAACTTGTTTGTGAAAATCAATAAAAAAAAATTAAAAAAAAATAATAGCCTATTCTGACCCGCTGCTGGGCTAAGACCTCCCCATTCCTTTCCAAATCTCCCGGTGTTTTGTCGCCTCTGGCAAATCAGTCAGGAACGAGTCCAATTCGTCACGCCAGCGTATTCTGGGCCTACTTTAGTGACGATGACCGTTTTCGGGCACTCACTGTGTGACGATTCTGGCCCATCTGACCTGAGCCATCCTGGAAATTTGACATAAAAAAAAGGAAATTCCGGTAGTCTTCTTTTATTATGTTGACGGTTCTTTGCTTTGACTAAGGTGGCCACGTTTAATCCCATTAATTAAAATCGGAAAAGAGGCTCTGCGATCAATTATCTCAGTAAACAATGGATGACAAAATCTAATATTTTCTTGAGAAGGACTTTATTAAGAGAACTGCATTCAAGTTTTTCGACTGAAATAATCTTGCTAGTTTTTACACATTAGAAACGTACAAAAATGGCTAGATTATATGCCCACACATCATCGATACTAATCCAGTAGCTCCCTCTAGCTGCACTCCTAAAAATCACCTGCTTTCGAAACACAAAGGAAAGTGCCTGATCATATGATTAGAATGACGTCATCATAAGGAAAAGTCTATACCATAGAAATTTCTCTCACCCGGATTTAGGATGCGTGGTCACGGTCGTATATTACTTGCAACGAGTACCTACGTCATGTTAGAAGTAAGGTTGAGCGCAAACTTGCGTTCTGTGGGCAAAAGGACCACCACTTCAAATATCATTAAGGGTCGTTCTCAAAAAATGGTACCGTTTGAATTTATAGAGCTAGAGACCTCTAGAGTGTATCAAATATTGAGTTTTTTTTTAAATAAAAATCCATTCGGGTGATTTCTCTTATGTTGAATTGTTCTAAGAGAATAAAAAAATCACTTAAATAGACAAAATATACAGAGATAACTTATTTACAACATTATTTGAAAGAAAGAAAGAAATAAAAAATGATTATTTGTCGACATGACGTGCGTACAAGAAATAAATTAACAATAATCATTCGATACATAACAAATAAATACACAGGACATATAGGTACAAAGAAAAGTAAATACGAAATTAACAGCTTGCACGTCGTGACCGCGACAAGCAGGTGCGAAGCACCGCCGTGTCCTCGTAGCGGCAATCGGCGGCGGCGACCTCTCGCGTCCGGCCTGGTTCAACCCATGGTCTGGAGCGAGAGGGAATGGGACGCCGTCACCTCCTTCTGCGAAGCAGTCATGCTAGCGAAGGAGGTGGCGGGACGTGAGAGGGAGAGAGCCTCACGTCTCAGCCGCCGCGGGAGACGCACCGAGCGTCGGGGGCCACGTGGTGGCCCCCGGCCACCGTAGGCGCGGGCCTGTGGACGGTGAGCTATGGGCTAGCTCGCCATCCGTCCGTCTTATGACGACAGGCCGTGTCGACGGCGCGTTCGTGTTCCACGCGCGCCCCAAAGAGAGTCAGCAAACAGGAAGGGGTCCGTAAGGACCGATGCCTGCCAGGGTTGCGGGACTGTTCGAAAGAGATACCGCGGCCCTGGAACACAAAGGGCAAAGGACGGAACATGGATGGGTTTTAGTCAGTAAAAGTCACTCCCTCCTGCTCAGCCCAGAGCGGGAGGGGTTATTTGATGACTTCCCATCGGTAAAAAAAAAGGCCTGTTATCCTTGAAGGGTAAGGCAGAGGTGTTCCTAATAGTACCAACACTCACATTTGGCCAGTTATGTTTAACCTTTCGTATGCCGAGTATATAGACAATTAAAAAGCTATTGTGTCTCGCGTAGAGTACGTTCCGATACACGAAGGGTAAAGTCCCATGTAATAGAAGGCGAGCCTTTTGCTAGATAATTTGTGGTACAAACGGCCTTAAAGTTGATTCATGTATTCACTAATTAGTTATTTATGTAGCTACACAAATATAAAGGCAACACACACACAGAAAAAAGTTAAATACAAAGGTTAAAAGCAAAAATTTTACAAAAAATACTCGTTCTTCAAATAACAAGTAAATGATTCTTAAAGACTATTAACAGACAGGCGTAGGTTGATAAAAAGATGAGTGACGACCAAATGTGTCCTTTTTAGCTAAAGTGCCAAAAGAATTTTGTCTTCTCTAATCAATCTTGATTAACGTCAAACGACAAATTGCTATTCTTAGTTCTATTCTTGTATCTGTATTTTAATTAATCATACACACAGTACCTACTTTAAATTGAACATTATACTGACACATTCTACTATGCTTTCTCGACGATAGATTTTGTCTTATTATGCCTCACAATCTGAAAAACCACTTATTTAAGGAAATCTAAATTTAAACTGAAGTGGCAATGGGCAGGCCACATAGCGCGAAGATCGGACAGCCGATGGGGCAAACGGATACTGGAGTGGAGACCACGCATTGGAAAGCGCAGCGTGGGACGGCCACCTGCCAGATAGACCGACGACCTTGTTAAATGTGCAGGGAGTCGTTGGAAATCGATTGGGGAGGCCTATGTTCAGCAGTGGACAACAACGGCCTGAAATGATGATGATGATGAAATTTAAACTTACAAGGATCGGCGAATGAGATTTAGATTTAGCCATGTGTAGTTCTAATTTCAAAAGCACTATAAACGGCAGTCGTAGTTATTTTTGTTTTTTATTTTAACAAAACACTGGTTTTATATATGTCCATTATAGACTTTGTCAAAAAATTGAGTTAGTAGGTTAAATTAAATTCTAATAGGACAACTATTTGAATTTTATTTAAACTAATAACTTAATTTTTTAAACAACTTGGTAGACCCCGATATCGGGATCGAAATTGTTGTAAATAACATCAGTCAAGAAGTACACATAATTCGTAGCGGCGATCGGCGGCGGCGACCTATCGCGTCCGGCCTTGGTTCAATCCATGGTCCGGAGTGAGATGGAATGGGACGCCGTCACCTCCTTGATGGCGTGGCGGAACGTGAGAGGGAGAGAACCTCACGTCCCAGCCACCGCGGGAGACGCACCGGGCGTCGGGGGCCACGTGGTGGGCCCCGGCCACCGTAGGCGCGGGCCTGTGATGGTTAGCTATGGGCTAGCTCGCCGTCCATCCGTCTTATGACGACAGGCCGTGTCGACGGCGCATTCATGTTCCACGCGCGCCTCAAAGAGAGTCAGCAAACAGGAAGGGGTCCGAAAGGACCGATGCCTGCCAGGGTTGCGGGACTGTTCGAAAGAGATACCGCGGCCCTGGAACACACAGGGCAAAAGAAGGAACATGGATGGGTTTTTGTCAGTACAAGTCTGGCACTCCCTTCCACTCTGCCCAGAGTGGGTCATTTGATGATACTCGTAAACCATAGGAAAAAAAAATGGAGTACACCCAATTACTAATCGTTCTGTATTATGTACATACACACTTCGCTAGTTATATTTATGTCCCTCCCATGTAATAGGCGGTGACCCTATTGCCGTCAACCGGGCTCATATCCTGACAACCGGCTACTACTGAGAAATTCCTAATGGGCAGACCCAATAATACTGCTAGTCCATGTCCAGGGAAATAAACGCAGGACCTCAATTTTGGTAGCGCTTACGAGTTGCGAACATTTGAATTGTCTACAATGTGCGTCGAACGTAACATAGCTTTAGCTACATTAGATATTCAAGGCACAGAATTCCTTGATCGACAAATGTTTCCATTATTTATTAGTGTAACGGTGTACTTGTCTTACGTCCGTGCACACTTGCGACTAATGTGTCGCTTATTAGCACGCGTTTAATCTTTTTTTATTTGACTAATTAGCTCCTGAAGTACCTGATATCTAAATAATTATTGGCACCACTTGTAAAAAGTAAGATTATAGGCATTGTAAGTATTTTGTAGTAAGTTTTGCTTACTAAAAAAAATGTGTTCTTCTCAATTAAATAAGAGTAGAATGTACAACTAGCAATACATTTTGAGAAAGATCTTCTTAGATCATTTAAGCCCTATAGTTTGGAGAATAGAAACTGGACATATACCTAATTAACTCTAATATTATAAATGAATCTGATTTGGGTAAAATAAGTTCTCACTAATGACCACGTCTATGTGTCATCATTGTGATGTTGCATTATCAGCTTATAATGTTCCCACAGCTGGGACACAGTTCTCCTCTCTATGAGAGGGAATGGAATTATCCACCATCCAGTGCGGGTTGGTAGATATCACATGTCTTCTAGCACATGCCGGTTTCTTCACGATGTTTTCCTTCGACGTTTTGAGAGCAGTAGTGATGAAATAAATTACGCAAAGTAATGCCTGGGTTCGAAGCCACGACTTACTGCTCGTAAGTCGGGGCTTCCACCACTGGGCCACCGCTACTCTCCAGTATGGAATCTCAGGAATTCTCCACTTTCACCCACTATGTTTATTTTAATTCCAAATGTGACTAATCGTAGACACGACCAGTCGCAAGTGTGCCCCAAAACTATTACTCTAGTACATTAGGCCGAGCACATACGTTAGCTAAAGCCCCGAAGGCTATCCCTATCAGGTGTTATGACAGTAAAACAATTATACTATATGTGGGTGATTTGTATACTGTTCTAATGAACAGATAAAATTGTCCTATAAAACCGAGAGTGTATACTTGTACAGTGCGCCCTTATTTTGTGAAAAAATTACGAAGCACTAACAATGTGTAGTTTGCAACTAGTCCTAGTTTTAGCGCTCAGTGTTTTGAGTTCAGGTGAGTGAGTTTAGAATTCTGTTTGTGTAATCTAGGTTTGTTTTAGTGGGACGGTTATAAACCGTTATATGTTTAGGTCGTAGGATTATTTAGGTGTTTCGGGGTTCTTAATAAAGTTTAGCGAGAACAGCGGTGAGAAAGAGAGAAAAAGAAGAGAGCAGCGGTGGCCCAGTGGTGGCGGCCCCGACTTACGAACAGTAAGTCGTGGGTTCGAACCCAGACAGGCGCATGACTTTGTGTAATTTATTTCATCACCACTGCTCTCAAAAACGGTGAAGGAAAACATCGTGAGGAAACCGGCATGTCCTAGAATAAAAAAAAATAAAAAAAATCGAGGTCATGTGACATCTACCAACCCGCACAGGGCCCGCGTGGTGGATTATAGCCCATTCCCTCTCATAGAGAGGAGGCCGAGTGTCCCAGCAGTGGGGACATTAAAGGCTGATTATGCTAAATAAAGTATAAGAGTAATTTAATTCTATTACTATAAACGGAAAGAATGGCGAGGATTCATTTCTCTGTGCCTCAGAAAGCACACACAAGCATTCGTAGATCTTTGACAGGCATTACGGGTACTTAGGTGCCCCAAAAGTCTTATAACCAGTCTTCCCAAGAGGTATCGTGTTGCACAGTACTAACTGGGTTGTGGAGGTCAGAGAGGCAGTCGCTGCATGTAAAATACTGGTACTTAACTGCTTACCGATCGGCTGGAAGCCCACCCTAGGTTGGGTTAGGTTGCGATGTCATTGACATTGTAAATACATTCATCCTGTGCATACTTTTCTACATATAATAAGTGGCTTCACTTTAAAACAAAATCGGTTTCTTCCTATTCCAGTGTCACCATTCGACTTCGACTTCGACTTCGACTTCCCCCATGTCCCCTCAGTGGAAGACTTCTTGTACGGTCCAACGCCATTCGATGACAGGATCGTAGGAGGCAAACCCGCGAGCATAGAGGATCATCCATACCAGGTGTCCTTTATCGTGAACAACTCCTATTTCTGCGGAGGGTTCATCGTCAGCGAGAATTATATACTGACGGCGGCACATTGTGCGCAGAAGTGAGTTAACATCATCATCATTATTATAATTGTTGAATGATGTCCACTGCTAGAAAACGACGGCCTAGTTTCCAGCGGATGTCCACGTTCTTCACCAGGTCATCGATCGATAGGAAAAAATTGTTCTTAATAGAGCCCAGATAGGGACCCGGAATAGACCCGACATTGCGATTTTTTTTTCTAGACTATAATGGAAACCTTCTAGTTACGGAGGTATTGGGTGTCAAAGTTACAACTTCTTCACAAGTTTTTTTTTTTTAATACATGATTTAATATAAGATTTTTATTGAGTCCCACCGTAAAACGTGATCTTTCATCCCAAAAATAAAGTCATTTCCCAGCAATAATTTTTGCGTAAAGTTACTTAGTTTGATGTACAGAATGCTTGGTTGACGGCTTCGTTAAGGGTCTTGTTACCCCCTGTATAAATTGATGAAATATAATTTTCATAGGGTGGAACAGTCATCGACGCACAACGATTCCCACGTATTCAGTACATCATTCCAAACATGACAGCACTCATTCATATCTATCAAATCAAAATCTGATCAAACCAAAGACAAAAGTTGATGACAGCAATTTACAATACAATGAAGACCTTGCCTTTGTATACAGTCAAATTATAATTTTATTGTATACTGGGGACAATTATGGTGAACTTATCGATGTCAACTTGTTCAGAATATCAACTATGTATTCACGCATCCAATTATATCTTTATGCATGGTGTGTGGACAACTTGTAATTATATATTAATGATCATTAATCTCCAGCGAATCAACGATTGCACATACTTAATTATCAATAGCTGAACTTGAAGGGAAATCAATTAGTTCGGCTGCTGTGTTTTGTTTTTGGCCGCTCCTGTAACCTAATGGTCGCCATTGTGTCAATGTCAACTGGATTTTTTTCTGTTTGGAGTTGCTTGCTCGTTTTTCTCCATAGAGATTAAAGATGGAACGTGCAACTAGCATCAACTTGCTGCCATACTGACCGACTCTTTGACGAGTCTAAAATTGCTGGTCAGTTATTTATTACATTGAAAGAAATATATATTTTTTAAATTTTATTTATTTAAAATCTGTATCACAATAATTCTAGCAGTTTGAGTTTGTGTTCGATGTTTCGCCTGCAAGCACGCCTGCCTGTTTATTTAATTATCCTGTTAATAGTTTTGGGAAAAGCGTGGACACAAAGAAGATCTTCTACAGATCATACATACTATAACTTTTCATAAAACCATGCACACACAAACAGCCAGACCCGGAACAACTACCTGGGCCAACAAATATTTTGTTCCGTGCGGGAATCGAACCCTAGTGTCGACTCAGCGCAGCAACCAATCGCTCAGCCACTGCGCCAACCGTGCCGTCTCAATTTTAGAGGACATAAGGAACTTCGTAGATAGTTTCTCAACCTACATTGAGAAGGGAGAATCTATCAATATCTGGTGAATATTTACTTAGCAAGGCTGTGATATTAATTTTGCAGTAAATTTTTCATGTGCGATGTAGAATCTCAGGTCCTGAATGTTACCACGTCATACTTATATTACTTGTGTACTAACAGTGCGACAAGGATTTTTTTAGGGTTCGGCCTACCCTATTACTAAGCCTCCGCTGTGCGTACGTCCCTCCATCAGTCCGTCTGTCTGTCATCGGGCTGTATCTCATGATCCGTAATAGGCAGACAGTTGCATTTATCACAGAATGTGTATTTCGGTTGCAGATATAACAACAAATAATGAGGAGCTCGTGGCAAAATAATAACAGCCGCTCGGGTCGATCTTTAGGTTAAGCCGTGCTTGCCTAGGTTGGTCTGTGGATGGGTGACCGCCCATTACATACCGAGTTTCCTTCGTGCCTCGGAAAGCACGTTAAGCCATTGGTCCCGGCTGTCATTTGTAAATCTTTGACAGTCGTTACAGGTAGTCAGTTACCCAAAAAGTCTGACAACCGGTCTTACCAAGGGGTATCGTATTACCCAATACTAACTGGGTTGTGGAGGTCAGATAGGCAGTCGCTCCATGTAAAATACTGGTATTCCGCTGCATCTGTTAGACTGGAAGCTGACCCCAACATAGTTGGGAAAAGACTCGACAGATGATGATATAACAACAAATAATAAAAATAAACTAAAAATGAAAGGGGGCTCTCCTACTACAATGGTACGGAACTCTTCATGCGCGCGTCCGACTCGCACTTGCCCGATTTTTTTTAAATAACAGAGACCAATTGTTACATTGTCGCCGGAAGATACTTGCACAACTATACCACATAACTAATATTTTTTCCATATCTTACAGCGTAGACCCATCAACAGTGGTCCTACGAGCCGGCAGCACATGGAGGAAGAACGGCACCATCATACCGATAGCAGAAGTGATCCCTCACCCGGAGTACGACAGTCCCAGGTTCGACAAGGATGTGGCGGTGATGAAGACGGTGGAGCCTATAGAGTTTACTGATGTTATCCAGCCGGTCAAGCTGCCGAAGAAGGGCAGGCCTCTGAAGGATAATTCTATCATTATGGTCAGCGGGTGGGGGAGGACTGAGGTGAGATATACAAATAATTATACAAGGTGTAAGTGAAAACATCACTCTGAGCACCCCGCATAGAAATATTTCATCGGTAATTTAAAAAAATCTGCTATTCCATATACATATTTTGACCGTGTAGCTTTAACACACCCACATTTCGCCGGACATGTGGAGGACGGCAAGCCCATCATGGGAATTAATTCTGACTCAGGGCTAAATCTGCTGAGAAATTCCTGACGGCAAAACCTATTAACTCTGCCTCATCTGGGAATCTAACCCAAGACCAGCCTTCTAAATTTCAAAGTCTGATGAAGATTCTTACATAATCTTTTTCTTTAACGTTTGCCTAACCTGGTGTCAGAGTTTGTATGCCGCCCATGGGCCTCTGACTTGGCTTTACATGCCGTCGAGAGATATCTCTCAGGTATGCTGGTTCCTTCACGATATTTTACTTCACCGAAGCAAGTGATAACTATATAATACGCACATGAATCCGAAAAATCAGAGGTGCGTGCCTTGGGTTCGAACTCGATGATAAGAATAACAAAACATTCGATTTGAGTTATTGTTGGCTACACTTCGGATTGAACAGACTCTTTATACTCTATTGGGTATTGAGCTACGGCAAACCCACCTACTAGTTTCCTAAGTGTATTTTCTTAGAAAATACAATTTTACGAGGTAGGTAGATAAAATATTTGGCAAGCTTGTCATGTCGAGATGACTATTACAGTCGCACGTGTCGACTAAAGTTATGAGTACATCAATATGATGTCGAATATGAGACTTACCTAACATGTATTATAGTAGAATATAGTTACATAATAATATGTAACTACGTTTTGTGAGATACACAATAAAAAACAAATACAAACTTGCGTGTATGAATGTGAAAGTAGCGGAATAATTGTGTTTTGTGGTGCCGCGAAAATCGAAAAGAAAACATGTTTGTGAGTGAGTTTTTTTTTCTGAGCTGTTCATCGAATTGACTCAATAGTAGATATTAATTAGCATAATCAGCTTATAATGTTTCCACTGCTGGGACACACGGCCTTCTGTTTATGAGAGGGAATGGACTATAATTCATCACGCGGGCCGAGTCCGGGTTGGTAGATGTCACAAGAGTTACATGTCTTCGAATTTTTGGTTCCTCACGATGTTTTCCTTCACCGTTTTTGAGAGCAGTGGTGATGAAATAAATTACAAAAAGTAATTAATGCGCCTGCCGTGATTCGAACCCACGACCTACTGTTATTAAGTCGGGGCCGCCACCACTGGGCCACCGCTGCTCTGCATCTCTGGTTCAGTTACGTTAATAAGTAGGTAGGCTGTTTGTGTGGCTAAATAATAACAATCTTCAGGTTAAGTCGCGCTTGTCTGGGGTCCGTGGATACATACCAAGTTTCCTCCGTGCCTCGGAACGCACGTTAAGTCGTTGGTCCCGGGTATCAATTGTATCTTTGACAAAACGTTACAGGTAGTCAGTGGCTTGAAAGTCTGACACCCAGTCTCACCAAGGGGTATCGTATTACCCAGTACTATCTGGGTAGTGGAGGTCAGATAGGCAGCCGCTCTATGTAAAATACTGTTATTCAGCTGCATCTGGTTAGACTGGAAGCCGGCCCCAACATAGTTGGGAAAAGGTTTAGGCAGATGATGGGGAAAAAATAGGTTCTGGTGTTGAAGACGTGGAAAGAATATATAACACATTAGCTGATGGTAATATAAAAAATTGTTCGACACACGGTATTTCCGTTCAAGGTTACAAAACAGAATTTATAAAACGCGATACTTTGCGTTTTTTGTTTAAAATATGCAGAAACACGCGCTTGCCTGTTTCAGGGCCAAAGCTTTATTGAATCCCTGAAGTTAGTAATAATGCTTAAAAGCATCATTGAATTATTACTAGCGCCGGGGTCTACTCTTTTTTTCTTTATCGTGTGGTTAGTGCCTAACCTGGTGTCAGAGTTGTCAGGGCGCCTATGGGGCACTGACTTGGCTTTACATGCCGTCGAGAAATATCTCTCCGGCATGCTGGTTTCCTCACGATGTTTCCCTTCACCGGAGCAAGTGATAATTATACAATACGCACATGAATTCGAAAAGTCAGAAGTGCGTGCCTTGGGTTCGAACTCGAGACCTATGACTTGGCAATCCACTAGGCTAACACTGCTAAGCCCCGGAGTTAGGGGTAATATTGTGCATGCGTCTACAAACATTCAATAACCTCTCCGGTATAAAACTTTATAACTTTGTTTGAACAAAATTATAGGCACTACGTACTTTATGAAATAATTTTGAAACAACTCTTGCAACCTTTCAACAAGGTACTGAAGCAAAGTCTGTGAAGCTTGGTCCAAATAATATTAATTGAATGAAACTGTTCTACTATATTGCGTTTAGTTTCCAGTTCGACTCATTTATTTCATTTTGAAATACATTGGTCTCAAGTAAGTTTACACTAAAACATGTGACAGCCATGATTTTCTTAGTGATCTTACAAACTGTTTTTAATTTGAGTATGATCGTAATTTCTCCTGTAATGTCTCTCTCTCGTATTTGCTCCTTGTTTAAATGAATATGACCTTATTAATTAAAGCCGGTCGGTAAGTAAATAAAAAGAGTAGTCCCACTAATTAAAGAACCATTCAATGGTTTCCATTAAACACTAAACGAAATCGTGGCAGATCAAGACGGAGATGGCATGACGGGGAGCAAAAGATGGAATTGTGGGGATTTGGAAGAGTAGTATCCCACCGCTGGGCAAAAGGCTTCCCTTTTCCAGGCTATGTTATCTCGGTTTATACAGACGGTTCACAAAAACAATCATCATCAAAATTTCCCATTTTTTTTCTCGTTGTGGATGTCCTCCGCCCTGGGGAGACCGGAGGGTCTGACAGACTCGTACTGACTAAAATCACACCTGTGTCAGGGGGCAGAGGGATCTAATGCGATTTCCGCTGCCCCGGACTAGTGCCGGCCCGCTTGACCTTGGAGAGCTCGCTACGAGAAGCGCGTGTGGATGCTACGCGCTGCCTTCTCGGGTCCAGTGTGATGAGGGACGACGGATGTCCCCGTATCCGTCGCAGCTGCCCTTATCTCAATTTATTAGCGGTTGGCACAGCATGTACTCCTTCCATTCTTCTCCATTAGTGCTCAATACACAAGTTACTTCTTTTTCAGTCATATCATCCATCATAATATCTTCTCCAGAAACTTATGAAACATTATTTCAGCAAGGAGCCAGCTCGATCCCCGAACATTTGATGGACGTAGAGATCCCGGTGGTGCCGTACTGGCAGTGCATTGCCGTCTACTTCACAGTGCTGACCAGGAACATGTGGTGTGGAGGCAACTTCGTGCTCGGCGGGAAAGGCACTTGTCAGGTACGGAACCGATCTTTGAAACTAATTTTTTATGGTAATGTTTCATGAAATTGCACCGGATAGAGTTGTGTAACTTTGTTTAGCGGTTTCTCGGGTGAGTCGATTTTTTTCTTCAGGAAAGTAGATTGAACGATCCATTTTGGATATGAAGAAATATATCTCATAATAAATGAGATGCGAAAGAAAATGCTACCTGGAGTAATCACTCCAGGTAGCATTTTCTTTGCAATCTAAGGAACCAAGATTTCCTATATTTAATCATTATTATTTAAGAGGTCCTTGGTTTCGAATCCTAGGTCGGGCAAACTGTTACTGTGTTTTCTCAGTAGCAGCCACGGAGTCTGGATTTGTTCTCGGTTGATGGTACTAGGCTTGCCCCCTATTACATAAACATAACTGACGAAATGTCGGTGTACTACTAAGAACGCCTCTGCCTAAGCCTTCGGGAATTATAGGCGTGATATTATGTTAAGTTTTCTTAGAATTGAATTCATTCTTAAATCTACAGGGTGACTCCGGCGGTGCGGCAGTCCAAGACGGTCAAGCTATAGGCATCGTCTCCTTCGGCCGCGGTTGTGGCCAGTCGTTCTCACCAAGCGTCTTCGCTGATATGGCCGCACCTCCCATAAGGGAATTCATAACGAATCATACAGGGTTGTGAGAATCGAAGCAACAGATGGCAAGACAATGGATGATTAGTTTTATTTTAAGTTTATTTATGTTTAGTTTTAAGAAAAACATAACTGCCTTAAAAAAAGAAATAAAGAGTGTAAAAAGAGCCTTAACGAAGATGTAAGGCATTTGTTCTCCCCCTAATTTCGATATTTTTTGGGAACTTTCGTTAATGGAGGTAAAGGTGCCAACTTTAAAATTAAACAAGTTTTAATGTTATAACTTTACTTAAAATACCTCCGTGAACACAGCACAAACTGGCAATGCATTCATCAGCACAATGTTTTGATTACGTTACAATGAAACGTTATGTGAAACGTGATTTTTCACCCCAAAAGGAAAAGTTGCTTCTCAGCAAATATTTTTGGGTAGAGTTACTTAGATTAATGTACAGAATGATTGGTTGACGGTTTTGTGAAGCGTCTGTTTACACCCTGTATACTGTAACAGTTTAATGTAAACCAAACTAGACGAAAGTCACAATGAATATTTTGAATTAGCACCTCAAGTTGCTGACTAACAAACCAAACCAAGCTTTGTGCATTTGTCAAATTGGGTCAAATTAATTTAATAAATATTACTCACAAATAAACAATTTAAAGCATTTAAATTTTCGTTATAATTTATTAACGTACGTCTATTATTGTAGGTCAAATAAATTCACTCAGGCACTTCTGTTATCAGGTACTTAGAAGCAATTTGTATTGAAGAATGAAGACCTGCCTCGACTGCCTCGGTGGTCTAGTAGTTCTGTTGTATGCGCGACTGCTGCGCATGAGGGTTCGAATCCCAGGTCGGGCAAAGCGTTATTGGGTTTCGCCATCAGGAATTTCTCAGTAGCAGCCACGGAGTCTAGGTTTGCGGCCGGTTGATGGCAATAGGCTCGCCCCCTATTACATGGGACAAACATAACTGGTGAAACGTGGGTGTACTATTAGGTACATCTCTGCCTAACCCGTCGGAGATTACAGGCGTCATGTTATGTGAATAAAGGCAGTATTTATAGCTCAGAAAATTCTAGGAAATGTAAAAATCTTCAGTCATCGTCACATGCAAAGAGACCAATCGGATACTCATCAAATCATTTGTAATCACACATCACGCAGGATGTTTTGACTCCTCAAGGTAAAAGTTAACTGCTGGTCATCATGACTTTAAATACATGTAATTGCTAGATCATGTGTATAGTTTGAGATTAGATTAAGGATCCCTATTTCGTGTGTGATTGTTTTTACTAACAAAATGTTTGGTTGGTAAAAAAAGCTGACTATTTTAATTTGAGCAGACGAAGTTCAGGTCAAACAATCAAAGTTACTTAGGTACACTATAAAGGGTGTAACAAGACCCTTAACGAAGCCGAAAGACACTTGTTTTCCCCGTCATTGCGATCATTTTTTTGTTTTAGACCATACCTGGGAACCTTCTAGTTACGGAGATATTGGGAGTCAAAATTCCAACTTTTTCACAAGTTTTTTTTTTAAATACATATTTTTATTGTATTTTTTTTTACTTTATACACCTCCACGACCCCTGTATTATTCAATCCTTCCATCAGCACAATGTTTTGAGTGCATTACATTGAGTCCTACCGTAAAAAGTGATACTTCACCCCAAAAAAAAAAGCGTAAAAAGATTTTTGCGTAGAGTTACTTATTCTGATGTATATCATGCTTGGTTGACGGCTTCGTGAAGGGTCCTGTAACACCCTATATTTCATGTTGGAGCAGTAGGGTACTTCAGTAAAGCCGTTGTTATGCTAGAAGCATGGCTAGGATTCTTTATGAGCCTGTAATTATACCAGCTCTTTGAACCGGAAACTCAGCGCCTCTTAGCAACTAAGGTTGCTGTGGTTGTTATGCAACCTTGAAATAGCTTTTTTAGAAAGAAGGAAAAGTACCCTCTCTTGTATCCTATTTGAAATAAAGCCAAATGGATTAACCACCTGGGTTCTGGAGGTCAGATAAGCAGTAGCTCCATGTGAAATACTCTTATCCTGGTGCAACCGGTTAGACTGGAAGCCAACCTAAACATATTTGGGAAATAGGCCTGCCTAGCCGTTTTCGATTATGATTCTCGATACTTAAGCCTAAGAGCGAGACCTACCATTTCCTAAATACATATTACTTTAACTTATGAATACTAGTACCTGGGCGACCGCTCTGTTCGGCTGAAAATAGAGAAAACGCATTTTCAAATTTTTTTTTCGAGGACGAAAACGGCTATTACAAATATTGCTCTTTCCATCTCGCTTTTATGGTTTGACAGTGCATGCAAATTAACATTCATATAGATCTCTGCTACTCCCTGATACTCCATACAGTAAAATTATTACACACATTTTCCCCAAGTAAAATGTTGCTATAATCTATAGCCATGTAATTGCAGTATATTACTACAATTATGTCCACGGTCCAGTGAACTTTGGTATACACGTTTCTGACATATCATTAGAAAAGACCTTGATAAAAATAGCTGGGGATCATCACATGCGAACAACGCTTGGTCGTGATTATG
Organism: Eugnorisma glareosa; assembly: GCA_947578425.1. Lineage (NCBI taxonomy): Eukaryota > Metazoa > Arthropoda > Insecta > Lepidoptera > Noctuidae > Eugnorisma > Eugnorisma glareosa. The sequence continues at coordinate 2,666,692 of OX387970.1, forward strand.
CGCCTTCAGCGATACTGTCCATTATTGGTAATCAATTTAATTAACGATGTCTTTAGAGTTGAGATTCGCAGCCTAGTCTAAGTATTGGTCTTAATTGAATTAGACTTTGTTTCTAAATCACTTTATGGAACTCAGATAGTTGGGCAGGATACCAAGCAAGGCCAGGTGATGGCAAGTGGAGTAAATCTGTGATCGAGTGAAAACGGAGTGCTGGTCGTCCTGTGGCGAGATGGGTAGACGACAGTGTTGCCAGTAAACTTGGATGAGGATGGCAAAGGAACGTGAGGAATGGTCCATGTCCAGCAGCAGGTGAAGTAGGACTGTGGGTGATCATGATTGGTTTAAATATCTTGATCATGATTAGTCTTTGTATCGTGGGTGCGTTTACAAATATTTAAAATCACATACAAACAGCCAGGCCCGGAACAACTACATGCAGGCCATATAGATATTGTTCCGCGCGGGAATTGAATCCGCGACACGCAGCTCAGCAGCCGATCCCTTAGCCACTGCACCAACCGTTCTGTCAAATGCCCTGTTCTTGAAGCCTGATCTAGTTCATGATAGTTTTCCTGCCATTAACTTTTTGAATTAGGATCCTGCAATAACACTTACAACGTGACCTTTCGTCAGGCCCTCGAGATCATAATATGTCTTAAAGAAAGAAGAAGGTATATGTGTGATCTAAAAGGTATATGTGGTGATCTAGAACCAGTAACGTAAATGTTTGGAAGTATATAGGGAAATCGAGGTTTAATATAATGTAGAACACAGGGCAAAGTAAATGTGCTTCAAGACGTTATTAACAAAGATAGCAATTAAGTCAAACACCCACTTCCCAACTTCCTAGTATACATATATTGCTTGGTAGACTTCAGAAACATGCTATAATTAACTGAAAACACCGTAAACATTAATTAAAGTAAGTAGTAGGTACTACTTGTTGTGTGTTGTGTTGTGAGCATACGGGTACTGTGATTGCGTAAATCTTAATTATCGTCGTACGAACGTTCATAATTTTCCTGGAATAAACTTAATATAAATAATGTAAGTGTGTCGTCCTAAAGCTAAAGTTATTAAACCGTGTAGTACATAATCAGTTTAACTTTAATTAATGTTTTGGTTTTTAGGCTAGTAGGAGATTGTTGCTAAATAATAACAGCCTCTCGGGTCGATCGTTAGGTTAAGCCGCGCTTGCCTCGGTTGATCTATGGATGGGTGACCTCTATATACTGAGTTTCCTCCGTGCCTCAGAAAACACCTTAAGCCGTTGGTCCCGGCTGTCATTAGTAGATCTTTAACAATCGTTACAGGCCTTTCTGACGAAATTCTGACAGCCAGTCTTACCAAGGGATATCTTATTACCAAGTACTAACTGGGTTGTAGAGGTTAGTTAGGCAGACTCTTCAAGTAAGGTATTCAGCTGCTTCTGGTTAGACTAGTAGCCGATCCCAACATAATTGGGAAAATGCTATGCAGGTGATGATGTATAAGTCTAGATATGTTTTTTTGGTATTTAAATTACGGGTTGACACTGACGATGACTATAAATATATAAACTATGCAAAGCGAGGGGAGGGGGCGGTGCTAGTTATTAACAAAAATTATTAATTTCCTTTATTTATATCTTTACAAATCAATTAAGTATATTTTTAAATATTCCATGGAAAAAACAATATAAAAATATGAAAAAACTGTAGCACACCGGTATCGAGAACAGGGTCCAAGCTACCAGTGGTCAGCGGGCCTAAAATGGCTGCTTTGTCAGAATAATAATATGAATCACGTTAAAAATTTAAAATTCTTAAAATGGTCTTAATGGTTATGACCACAAAGTCCATTTTAAGAGTTTTAAATTTTTAACGTGATTCATATTATGATTCTTAAAATGGTCTTTATGGTTATGACCACAAAGTCCATTTTAAGAGTTTTAAATTTTTAACGTGATTCGTATTATGATTCTGATAAAGCTTCCATTTTAGGCCCCCTGGGCTCCAGAGAGTATCCAGGAGTACCGCTTTCTGAATCAAGCCCTTGATCCAGCTGCCTAACGAGAGCCTAAATTTAATTAAAATAATAAGAAAGAAATAATTATACCCTACTAATAACTCAAGAGCTCATAATAACAATTTAAATCAGACTATATCGGTGCTCTGTTTACAGATCATGATACAAGATGCGATCACAATCTGATGAACTAGTAATTACGAGCTAAACATATGTTTAGCTCTGTACTATGTTGCATGCAAACAAACATAATTATAATAAATCAAACAACATCAAGCCTGTAAAGGAGATATGTACCTCACAGTACACCCACATGTCGCTAGTTATGTTTTTCAAGTCCCACGTAATAGGGGGCGAGCCTTTTGCCATCAACCGGGCACAAATCCAGACTCCGTGGCTGTTACTAAGAAAATTTTGATGAAAAACCCAATAACACGTTGCCCGACCCGGGAATCGAACCCAAGACCCGATGCTCAGCAGACACGCTTGTGACCACTAGACCAACGAGGCAGCCAAAATCAAACTACAAGAAAAAAGTCAAATTACTTACAAGTTTATTAAATTATTTACAACAAAGCACATAAAATTATAATCATCACATTTTACATTAAATATTACAGTCAAGTCATCTATAACACTAATCACAGTTCTTTTACAATCGCCATGATTGCGTACGTCACTCCCGAGAACATGGCAATCAAGGCGAATATTCCAATGACCACATTCTTCCATACAACGAAAGAGCATGGGGTAATGTCTTTGTTCCACCTGAAGACGGTTTCCGTGATGGCTGGTAGTAGGAGCCCCATGACGGACAAACAGATGGCCCCGACTAACTCCATGAAGAGCTCCAGCCTTGGTACAGCACTGGCGATGCCGACTGTGAAAGAAGAAAAAATTAGTACGCCAGTTGTTTCAGTTTTCAGGGTATATAGTATACAGGGTATTTCAGGTATTGGGACAACCGAGCGATTGATCTGGCTGGAACCCTGTGTCTTAACCCAAGCAAGTGGTCACGCGAATATGCGCTCGTCGATCGACTAAATGTGGGTGTACTGTTAGGTACACTTCTGTCTAACCCCTCGGGGATTACAAGCATGTTGTTATGTTGATTCAACGCCTCTGAAACGCCTGATATTATTCTCATAGCAGCCTGCAGCGTTCCAACGTTAGACAGGCGCTTAATGCACAAGTTACGTTGTCGTAAGAGCGTTTTCACACTAAAATTGCCGGAGCGTATTCAGCGAGACGAACCGAACGAATGATTTGTGAAAGGGCTCTCCGTGGGTGCGAAGCGAGCAAACTGCGACTACGCGACGAATTCTGCACGATTTTACAATATTGTAATTTCGCTCTCTCTTGTACACTCACGTCAATCGCTCTCGTCATGCAAACGCGGCGAAGATATTGCGCACACGTACTGCGCTCGCTACGCATACGTATCGAGTGCGCTTTTGTTAGGCAAAGGGAATATATTTCCCATCATATTTTTCGGCTCAAAAAATAAATATATGTTATTCTATTAATTAAAGCCTTTTCAATGAGTCATTAGGCAGCTGGTTAGCCTAGAACGGGGTCGCTATATGAAAGTATGGTGGAAAGTAGAAAAAACTTTAGAAGTAAGCTAAAGTGGTGTCAAAAAAACGCAGATCAGTTAAAGATGAACGAAATTGCGAGTCATCACGAAGCTAAAAATTTTAGTAGTTTCTGGAAAGCCACAAAAAGCTTGAATACCAAGTCGGGCCTGCCAGTGTGCGTCGGTGGCTTAAACGAACCTAAGGCTATTGCCAATTTATTTATGGCGTCGTTTAGGACAGAGTCACCACTGGGGCCATCGACGGGTGGGTCGGATGCTAGGGAGGGTACGCCTGTCATGTTCACCGCTGGGGAGGTTGGGTCTGTCTTAAAGGAGCTGAAGCGGGGTAAGTCTCCTGGACATGATGGCTTAAGTGTAGAACATCTACGAAATGCAGGTAAGCACTTACCACGTGTCTTAGCTCTCTTGTTTAATTTATGTATGAGTCACTCGTATCTTCCAGAGGATCTTATGAAAACAATTGTCGTTCCTATAATAAAGAACAAGACTGGAGATACGAGTGACAAGAACAACTACAGGCCTATCTCCTTGGCGACCATTGTTGCGAAGGTGTTGGACGGTCTGATTGACAGGCAGTTGGATAAATATATCACCCTACATGACGCCCAATTTGGGTTTAGGCCACATTTGTCGACTGAAACAGCAATCCTCTGTCTCAAGCATACTGTCCATTACTATGCAGCAAGGAAAACACCAGTTTATGCGTGTTTTTTGGACCTCTCCAAGGCATTCGACCTAGTTTCCTATGACTGTCTCTGGAGGAAACTCACGCATGAGACTAACCTTCCTGGGGGACTGATTGCTGTACTGAGGTACTGGTACAGCAATCAGTCCAACTACGTTAGATGGGCGGATGCCATGTCGGGTGCGTACAGGTTGGAGTGCGGCGTGAGGCAAGGGGGGCTTAGCTCGCCCAGACTTTTCAACCTGTATGTCAACCAGCTGATATGTGAGCTCAGCAACACCCAAGTCGGTTGCTCTATTGATGGGCAATGTATCAATAATATTAGTTACGCGGATGATATGGTGCTGCTGAGCCCATCAATCAGTGCGTTAAGGAAGCTCCTCCGAATCTGTGAAGACTATGCGGTGACTCATGGTCTCAGGTATAACTCAACCAAAAGCGAGCTTTTAGTGTTTAGGGCACAAAATAAAATTTACGACGTTGTTCCATCAGTTACCTTGGGCGGAGTTCCGCTGAAAAGAGTCGATCGATTTAAATACCTGGGGCACTGGGTCACCGATAGGCTGTCGGATGACGCTGATTTAGAGAGGGAACGTAGAGCGCTGGCAGTCAGGTGTAACATGCTGGCCCGCAGGTTCGCACGGTGTACGCGAGAGGTTAAAATAACACTGTTCAGGGCCTATTGCCAGTCGCTGTACACGTGCGCCCTGTGGGTCAGTTATACACAGGGCTCGTACGGTGCTCTACGAGTCCAATATAATAACGCGTTCCGGGTGTTGTTGGGGCTGCCGCGCTTCTGTAGCGCGTCGGGGATGTTCGCGGACGCACGCGTTCCGGATTTTGGCTCGCTGCTACGTCTGCGAATCGCATCGCTGATGCGTCGGGTGCGCGGCAGCCCCAACAGCCTTGTGGCTACTGTAGCCGGCCGAGTGGATGGCAAAATAATGTGCCACTGGGTGGCGGCACACAGACCGCCATTCAGATATGTGTTTTAAGTTTTATTTTATTTTATTTAGTTAGTGCCAAGCTGTTTTGTATTTGTATTTTTATCCTATGGATCTCTGATCTGAAAATAAAGATTTATTATTATTATTATTACAAATTCAAAGAACACAAAAAAAAAGTGAAAAACCTGAAACTCATTTTTTACCAATAATACCTATACCTATTTGGCATTATTTTCCGATTGCCACATTGTTATGCCCGTGAAATGGTTAACAATCGCCTCGTTGGAAACCCGCTTGCAAATCGCCAGTGTGACAAGGCCCTAAGTTGTACGTTTTACGTTTAACGAGAATGCAGTCAACCTCGCCTCGACTCGTAAGTCTAAGTAAAATATAATGTGGAAGGAAGCAACTTTGTGAATGTTGACTCTTGCTCTTAGACTACATGTTTAGGTAGTTGAGTGGCTGTTGATTTAGGGAAAGTTGGTGAAACTTGTAGAAATGAAACCCGTATTTGGTGTTTTCCTAGATAAACAATTTCGGCTTCTGGCATTTAAAATACTTATAAAATACAGTAACAGCTAAATTAAATGTCAGATACAGCGTGCATTAATTAAGTATCGTCCACGCATTGCGATACTAATTATTGCAGGCGGTATTACACAATTTTATTATAATGAAGCTGGTGGTATTTTAGTACAGCTGTATGTTTTAACTTTTATTTTTTGCGAATAACCCTTTTGTATTTGTAGTATAATTTGTGAATAAGCCTTTTGCATTTATAGTGTAATTAATTTGTATTTTCTTATGAGATTCCAAGAGACTATAACTTACACAAAATACACGGTTGTTCACCAGTAATCATTTCGGTGTTGGTTTACCACTTTGTGAGACAGGGAGTAATGATCCTCATCTTCTGGTGAGAAGGGAGGATGCTCCGACCAGACGGGTGTTGTGTCGTGTCACTTTGGTCTACTGTCCAACGGTTGTTTCCGGGCTTTTGCAAATAATTTCTTACCTCACTGATAATTATTGCACTCGCGTGATGTTCGAATGTGTCTTTATAGATACCTCTATAGGCTATTCAATTTTTTCAAGCCGTGGCGAGAGCAGACCAAGGTATTAAAATGGTTCTGACTCAAGCTTACCTAACAACAAGGTCCCAACGAACCGGACTCCCGCGAGGGCCCAGGGGTGTCCCCTGGCCGGTATCCTGTCCTGCAACCGCCGCCACACCACGTCAACTGGCACGTAGTAGACCAGGGTGAAGGAGAGCAGCATCACGCAGGCTACAAGGAGCTTTGCAGTTTGAGCGAGACTGGAAGATAAGGAGGTGGTTATTTTCAAGGATATCGTGCAAAGCCTCATAATGTAGACTCAACGTTTGGTGTTAAAACTTTGAGGCTTTTAAATGATGGTCAGGTGGCTCGTGACTATAAAGACAGGCTTTAAGGCCAAGGCCTATAAACTTTACTTACCACAAGACACACACAACTCAAACCACAGGTGCAAGACAAAGCCAATGCCTATCCAAAACATACTCCAAGGCACTCGGTCTAAGACTTTAGGAGGCTGATAGAAGCTGCTAGCAGTAATCATTACTATGATCAACAACGCCTTTTATATCCAAGGAAATAAAGGTTAAGTGTTTTAAAAGAGAAAGCCTTTCATAATTAGGTACAGCTTATAAAATTTACAGTATTAATAAAACTTAGATCCTTATTATCAAACTTACACTTCCTCCTGCGGCAAGTTGAGTGTCAAGCTCCCTCTGACCTCATCACCATACTTCAGGTAGCCGATGAACCCGACGAATCCGTACATCACGGCTATAGCCGACATGGCCGCGTTGAGCACTCCTGGACAGCCGAGGAAGTCCTGGGGCTTCTTCATCTCGTTCTCAATGGGCATCACCACGCCGATGCCTTCCATCGCGAATAGACTTGTGCTGGAAAAGGAGATGAGGTGAAATTAGTTATTATGAGACTGAGATCTGTTGTTGTTGAAGTGCAGCTTAGAGGTCTGTTTAACCCTAAAGTGTGAACCAAGAACCACCAGTTCCACAACATCACCAAAGAACAGACACAACGTTCCATCGAGTCTAGTTGTGAACTCTGAAAAGCTGAGCTGATTGACACTCAGACGGTAAACATTCTGATGATGCCGGTCCGGTGCCGGTGGTGGTTCCGGTGGGGTGATGGTGGTGTAAATAGGCAATAGAAGAAGAATTCCGTGTGTGGAGCCAGACTGGCCAAAATCCCTTGCCATTTTCTAGTTTAAAGGCTGTTTTGAGAAAAGTACATTTCGCGTTTCAATTTTACACGTGTGAAACTTGTTCTGAGAGATCTCTTTCTGACGGTAAAATCTTTAGTGCACCTGTAAACTATAACTGTACAACATCTATATTGAATCAATAAGCCTATTTTCATGGTACACGCGTTATTTAAGATGAGTTCGATATTGATGTACCTAGCTCAAAGAGAATATACCATAAGTGGGGATTGAATAGGTAGGACGATTGAAAAAAATTCGTATTGTTAAATTTTGTCCAAGTTTTTTTTTTCAGAGACTAGTTTTCTCTGTTAAGGTTGTTTTATTTTGATCTTGCGGGGGGTTATTGCAACTATATAGTGCTGAATAAAATCACAAGCTGTAATATAAAACAAATCAAATGTATACGGTGCTCATATCACTCATTCAAGGCATTCTAAACATACTTTTTCTTGAAATATGCGTCCGCAGATATCATTGAAAATAAATCAAGCCAGAGAAACTTTTGCAATAAATGCAATATGTCATTTTTATGGAAAATTGATCACCGATTTCTAAATTTTTTTATTTAAACTACCAGTAGAATAGTTTTTGTGATATACGTCCCATTTATTCATTGGTCAATACTTTTGCGTCCATTCAAGTCGTGTGCCTATTTTACTAATGCAAGGCGATATCTAATGGAATGCCTAATTAAAAGGGTGTCCAATTTTCAATTATATTATAACTATCGACTCCAAGTCGAACATTAATAACGTCCGTATATCCCTATTTTACTTTAATTTATCCTGATTTCATGTTTGATCTCCCTTACGATGGCAGCATTGGCTCAAAAAGTAAAAAAAATGTGATATTCCCTGTCAACCATTTCAGAATTCATTCCGCATTACCTAGATTAAAAATTTCTAAAGGAAACAGAAATGGAAAGCTACCGGTACCTTCCGACTACGGAGACAGCTATTGAAAACATCGTTTGAGATAAACTCATTTCCTAAGTATTGAAGAAGTGACTAGACTCTGAATCCTGGTAAAGTTGAGTCTAGACCGGTAAGCTGGGGTATTTTGTTGGTTCCACAACCCTTCCCGTACTACCGTTGTCTATCTGTGTATTGTTCAGTTGCCGGAAGAGTGAGTTTGGTATTGTTACATGCTTTAAAACCCTCCTCACTATCCACAGTCTTAGACTTAATGTTTTTATCTTTTTAGGGTTCCCTAGCCGAATGGAAAAAAACGAACCCTTATAGATTCGCCAAATCTGTCTGTCTGTCCGTGTATGTCACACCCACTTTACTCCGAAACTATTAGGACTACACAGTTGTAACTTAGTAAGTAGATGTATTCTGTGAACCGCTATAAGGTTTTTATACAAAAATAAAAAAAAATATAAGATAAAGGGAGGTCTCCTCATACATGGAACTGAAATTAAAAAATATTTTTTTCATCAAACATAGACGTGCGGGGTGTCTATAGATAGGTATTTAAAAATAATATTGAGGTTCCTAAAACTATTATCTCTCAAAGTCAATAGTTTGAAAGATATAACACTTCCAAAGTGGTAAAATGTGTGTCCCTCTAATTTCTAAAGTAAGAGGAGAAAAAATCAGAAAAAAATATAGGATTATAGAACGTAAAAAAAAACTTTCAACCAAAATTGGTTTGAATAAGATTTGATGTTTATTTTTTGAGATATGGGACTTTTTCATCAAACTGCAGCAACAACTTTGTTTTTCATTACATATTATGAAAAACAAATTTTGATGAATGTTAAACAATACAACAAATAAACGAATGCCTTCAAAATATTTTTATTATATTGTTTGGTGCTACTCTATGTGCGTGTGAGTACGGCTCGCAGTTAGCCGGTTTTTAATACTATCGACGCAAAATCGGCTTGAGTCGATGACGTAGGAATCACCAAATTAGTCTTATTGAGTTCGGCACGGCGCGGCGGCGTTGAGTCGTCTCGTGTCAAGTCTTTTGAACCGGAACGAGGTGACTTTCCGATTTTATTGCATCGGCATAAAATACGTCGTGGCTTCGATGCCCAGGTCGGCCAACGTATTAATGGGCTTATACTTCAGGAATATCTCAGAAGTAGCCACGGAGCCTGGATTTGTGGCCGGTTGATGGCAATAGCTTCTTACAGGGGACTTCAAACATAACTGACAAACTGTGGGTGTACGATTAGGTATACCTCTGCCTAACCCTTCGGGGATCACAGGCGTGGTGTTATGTTATTTACATAAAGTTCTTTCTGATCGTTATATATTTTATAATTGTGACAGACATATCTTGAATTTCTTGATCAAATTTGTAAACTATTTACTTTTTACTGCCCAGCGAGAAAAAAGTGAGAACAAATAGTAACTGTACCAATAAATCGATGTAAGAACAATTTGTAGTATAGGTATATTAAATTAATGTCTTGCAATTTTAAGTTTTACCGACCTAAGTTGCCACCTTCTTAAATGTACCTATTGTCTATCTAATAAGCGCTACGTTTCGAAGTTTTTGTGTGGAGCAAGTGTACAGTCGGCTATATAAGTTGTTTAACACAATCAAAGTTTCGGGACACCGGCACCGCTGCACTGAAGTTTCGCAGTAAATATCTTGTTAAAGTTATTGCTTCAACAGATATCTACGACTTACACGAACATTAAAGAGAATAGTGCAGTCAGAAAATGTTCAGTAATTATTGTAACAGCGCCATTGACAGCGTTGTCATTTGCAACAAAACAAATAAAAAGTGAGATCCATTTATATTCCCGACCGAATTTCGCGAGCTCCTAGTTAAATAAAAACAGTTGCTCGGGTCGATCTTCAGCTTAAGCCGCGCTTGCCTAGGTTTGTGGATAGGAGACCACCCATTAAGCCGTTGGTCCCGACTGTCATTTTTAAATCTTTGAAAGTTGTTTTATGTAGTCAGTGGCCCATAAGTCCGACATCCAGACTTACCAAGGGGCACCATGTTGCCCAGTACTAACTGGGTTGTGGTGGTAAGATTGGAAGTCACTACATGTAAAATACTGGTAGTCAACTGCATCCTGTTAAAACTGAAAGTTGACCCCAACATAGTTAGCAAAACAGGTGGATGGTAGTCAAACACGACCTAACAGACCAGGCACAGGAGCCACGGTTCAATGACCTGTCTGAGACACGGAATGTCACACCACTCACTTCCAAACTTTAATCTGGTACAAAGAAAAAGAAATCAAAACGGAAAATCCCAATAAAAAATTGCTAGTTTTAGCAGTCGGGCATGCGACCATGAGACCAACGGACAGACAAGACAAGTAGGGTACGTAGGTACCCGAGTACGTACCCTACTAGTCTTTCTTTTTTTATTTGACTTTTTTGTGCTTTATAAAGGCAAAAAGCTTAAAAACGATCCATAATTTATTGATACAATTTTGAACAACTTATGTTGTCAACTGTACCAAAGCCAGAACAAATCGGTATTAACTGTAACCCTTTTCCATTTGTTTTTGCAAGAAACCGCAATCACATTTCTTGTTCCTCTACTAAGGGGAAGGGGGGGGAGCGCCGTCCCTACGAAACATTCCAGTATTAGCTACGGAGATTGGAATTTTCGGATCGAGTGCCCGGGTCTTTGCCCCTTGTATTCTCTATTAGGATTGTTCACAACTTGATGTGCGATGATGGCGATGTGACTTGCGACGCGTCAAGCGTCAAGTGAAACGCACACATTACTGCGGTCATCTATCTGACCTCACGCCGACTGCGACCGACGGATGGGGTGTTTGTTAATGCACGGGTGCAGTGATGCTCAGCCCGCGACGGCCTAAGATCACACAGACGTTCGATCGTTATAATCAAATTATTGGAAATTCCCGCATTTCGGACGACGAGTTAAAATTCCTGCCTTGTCCGCAAAATTCCAGCCGAATGGCAACCCTACCCTATCTTCACTTGTTTTCTTCGAGTGAGCGGTTACTCGCGGAAGGCAACTTCTTTCATTTTGATTCCTCAACAGTCAATGTCGCAACACTCGTGTCGCTCGACTGAGTAGGTCGTGGCCAATCCTTTACATTCCCTATTAGAAATATTAGCATGTCTACGGAATATGCATATCACACTAACTTTTTCGCTTAAAAACCTTATAAAAGAGATCTACGTGAAAACGATGAATATTTATGATGGATAAGCAACGCAGATGGATTTAATGATAAGCCATTTGTTTTGAGAGCAGTTTTGAAGGATTTTACAAAAATGAGGCAGTGTTAAGCCGAAAGTTGTAAAAGTTAATCTTGATTCAAGAAGAACTTATGCTTTTTATTATCCTTTTTGTTTCTGCGGAAACTATATTATATAGCCTATCATCATTTTCTTTCCGTCCATATCCCATGTTACTCGGGTAAACGCCGTTTTGTGTGGCATAATCAGCCTATAATGTATCCACCACGCGGGCCCAGTGCGGGTTGGTAGATGTCACATGTCTTCGAATTTTTTGGTTCTAGGACATGCCAGTTTCCTCACGATGTTTTCCTTCACCGTTTTGAGAGCAGTGGTGATGAAATAAATTACACAAAGTAATGCGCCTGCCCGGGTTCGAACCCGCGACTCACTGTTCGTAAGTCGGGACCGCCACCACTGGGCTACCACTCTTACGTTTCGTATATTTTTTTATTTCATTTATTCATAAAATACATAACATACATGATGTTATGTATTTTATGAATGTGTTAGATCAAAAATAATGTTTTATTGTAGTATGGAAAAACATAATTTGCTTTGTTTCAAACCAGGTTTATTTTTTGTATGTTTTATTGTTTTCTCGAATTTATCATGTAAGAGGTTGTATTGTATAATCATTTAACAATATATCTTATTTTGGGACGTCAAAGGTAGCTATTTAATTATTTTACGGTCTAGAGATCAATATTTAAGTATCTTTTCAATAGAAAACTCATTGACACGCGAAAAACAATTCAGAGAAGCTTGTAAATACTTGTAATTTAAATAACTGCTTACACTTTATTTGTTGAGTAGGTATTAAATTGGAGTTAAAATTAGTATTTTCATAGTCAAATTGACAACCAGAGAACAATTTATTTTCCTCTGCTTACAAAATAGTACTACAAGTAAGTACTATGTTGCTGTAGTACTTTTTGTACTGTTCGCTACACACTAACCTTATAAACGTAGGCAGCCCACTGATAGACGTAACCAGGCTCTTGTCAGAGAAGTTGGGAGTCTCCCTCAAGCAGTAGTACAGGCAGATACATATGGAGCCGAGCCAGACGAAGTTCGCTAGTGCCGAGAATGGAACCAGGTACTTCAGTGTCGTGATCTGCGTTAGCGGCAGGAGCACTACCAGTGTCAGACCACAGAAGACCGTCACGGACCAGTCGGGGCCGCCGTATACGATTGATACCTGGAAAAGAGGGTTAGATGTTGGTTATTTTTAAGTTGTTATTATGAGTGATACGTCGTGCTTTTTTTGCTAGGCTCCTCTGTCCCACTCCTGGACAAAGGCTTCCCTCTACACCTCCAATTTCTCGCAATTCCCGCGCGTCCTCCTTCTAGTTCTGACGGAACCTGTCCTGTTCGACCCGCCATCTCTTTCGTGTCGTGGCCTGCCGAAACCCCACCTCACTGTGCCTACCCTGGGAACTCAGTGTAATACCACTGCCGCTGCTGTTAGGTTAATCTTTTTTCTACAGGGAAATAGGTTCTTTAAAGCTTATAAAACAGTCTCAACGAAGAGTATGAGTTTAATCTTAAAATTTGCATTTGCCTAGAAATCAAGCCAAGACTGATTTCTGACTAACCGCCAGGTCGTCAGTTGGCCTTAGAGATAACTGTCGATTTTGTTAGCTTTAACTATGTTGGATATAGAAAACACTCACTTGTCTAAAAGACTCTGCTATGACTACGACGTACACGCAGCAAGCGCCCATGTGTGTTAGTGCTAACGCCCAGTCTGCTAGCTCTCTGAAAATAAAAAAATATTTTTTTATGCTATGCATTGCTTCATGTCACAGCTACCTGTGAATATATTCCGAATTTTTTCAGACAATAACATATTCACTGCCTATTCTCACATCTCACCTGGAAAAGGGCGCAAATTTTCTGACAGGTTTAGGTCCATGTTGGAACACAAGGTCGCAAGTGTCTGCGTATCCGAGGCTCGGCTTTTTGAGTTCTACGCACAGTTGCTGTGATGTCTTCACCTGAAAGGACAAGCAATGGAATCGTTAATTTATATGAGCTCTTACAGTAACATCGTAAAGAAGGATGCTTGGATAAAGTTACACGTTTCCAAGTTTTAATTGGTACGAGTATTGATCCGTATTAGTTGTCCGTACTGGAAATCTGATTTTTATGCATGTACCCAAAATCAGCATATCTTAAAACCGTGGCATTTTTCAACCCAAACTGTGTCGCCGTAGTGGATCATCCCGGCCAAATATCTTAGGCTGATTATGTATGTATGTATTTGTATAGGGGCTATGAAGAACAAGGTGTAAAGTTTTTCATCCCCCACAGAAAAGGGAGGATCCTCCGACCAGACGGGTGTTGTGTCTGGTGGGCTACTGCGCTACTGCGCGACAGTTCTTGTCGGGTTTTTCTATATGTTCCTAAGTCGCGAATAACTTTAATAGCGCGATTCAGATTTTTGTTGTTAGTCCCTAATTATGTGACATAGATGGCGGTGTGGTACTTTTTTTAATGCCACTACGTTATGTATAATTATGAGCAGGAGAGGACTGCAATAGTCTAAAATAATGACAACGATCAATGAGTGGAATAAAGGGCTGGAATAAAGTCTTTGAGGGTCACCCACAACTTCGAAGTTGCGGCCGTTGGGGCCATTGCTGCCTCACCTAAATTGGTCAATAGCCCTTCTACTTGAAATTACAAAACCCTGAGGTTTGTTTACACTATTTGTTATTACTTATTACACAATTCCTTTCTCCAATACTTGGAAGTTGATCATAGAGCCCATAATAACGTTATGGTGGTCCAAATTATTAGATGCTTACATAAGTTAGGTAATTATTTTGTTGACGCTTTATGGAAGTCCATTGACTTTCATGTACGATGAGTGGTGTAACGCGAATAGATAAAATAAGGAATGAGTACATAAGAGGAAGTTTTAAAGTGGTATGAACATGTAATGCGGAGGAATGAGGAGAATGTATTGAGGAAAATATTGAGTATGAATGTAGATGGCTATAAGAGTAGAGGAAGACCAAAGAAACGATGGATGGACTGTGTGAAGGATGATATGGCTAGAAAGGAGCTGTCTGATGAGATGATGAGTAATAGCCGCCGACCCCAAATCAATTGGGATAAGCGCAGGAGAATCATGATTATTAAAACTCTTGGATTTGCCGTCAATTAAACTATTAGGAGATTGATTTCTGCTATCGATATGAAAAACTTTCGGCGTTCAATTTTGTATACTCTAAAATTAGCATTTTACACGATTTTGCAGGGTTCCTCTATTTTCTTTAAGTTAACTGACGAGCATTTTGTCGGAAGCCCGAAACTATGGCAACCAGTCTTATCAAGGGATATCGTATTACTCAGTAACTGAGATAAGGAGGTCAGATAGTCAGTCACTCCATGTAAAATACCAGTCGGCTGCATCTGGTAAGACTAGGA
Organism: Eugnorisma glareosa; assembly: GCA_947578425.1. NCBI lineage: Eukaryota > Metazoa > Arthropoda > Insecta > Lepidoptera > Noctuidae > Eugnorisma > Eugnorisma glareosa. Next base: position 2,681,828 of record OX387970.1, read on the forward strand.
TCTAACCCTAACACAGTTGGGAGAAGGTTATGCAGACGATAAAAACAGTAACTAATTTTCTTCATAAAACAATTCAAACAAAGTATAAAGGGACACGGTTATAAAGGAAATGCCTTGAAGTTACATAAGAATTTGAAGGTGTAATAACTATTGACAACTCTATGCCATAACAGCAAATACAATCATTAGAAAGTGTCATGGGATTCAATTACCCAAAACGCCATGGATAATGGGAACCACAAAGTTAACGTTACGTAACGTAATGGTTTTATCTAACGCGTAATACCGTGTTTACGTTCGCGGTTACCGTTTGACGAGATTGCGTTGTATTGTACCCCAAGAATGTTTTTGAGTGCAACATAAAATTGTTTCTCATGAGACAAAACAATGTAATATCTGTTTAAAACTTTTGAATTGTTTGTGCAATTTTGGTTGAAAGTTCTGAAAGCATAAGTTTAGAAATAGTTATATATGTAACAGTTAAAACTGTGAATCAGACAAAAGCAGTTTTCCCAAAGAAGTGGGGAGGAACAACAAAACAGAAAGACTGCGCTACCTACATTTTCTCTATTATAAATCTGTTTTTATGGAAAGTCTTTGTCAAAAAAAGAACATCTACCGACCTTCAAGTTTCTAATCTATACTAATAATAGAAAGAGGTTAAGTTTGTGAGGTTGTGGGGGTAATCTCTACTGACCGATTTTGAAAAATTATTTCACTAATAGTAAGCTTCATTATTCCCGAGTGGCATAGGCAATATTTACAACGTGCCCGTAGGATAATTTCCGACCAAAACGCAAGCGAAACCGCGGGCAACAGCTAGCAGGAAATATTCGTAATTGTTCAGAAGTTACAACCGGTCAAAAGTAGTTATGACTGATTTCTAGTTTTGACTGTAACATACTGTGAAGGCTCTTTCTGAAGTTCATTTCGGTGCTATGTAATGGACTTCATTGCATATGTACTTTGCCAGATTGTTTTTGTTTTCTATTTATGATTGGTCTTATGAACACTACGTATGACTGACCTCAAGTTCATGTCAAAGTACCTATATACTAAGTGAACACAACAAAAAGTCAAGCCGATTGCTAAACTTACTAAAATGTTCGTTGGCATTAAACAAAAAACCTTTTCTCTCTAAAGTGAACCGATTTGTTTAACTGACGGTTATGCAAATATAGACAAAAGTTTACTCAAGGTCATTTGTATCATGGGTGTGAAATGCAGGGCTGCCAACTTTCTGCGTAATCAATCTACAATGTGTAACAGAATTAACGCTCAACCTCTTAAGGGGTCATTGTACTCATCATTATGAACAACTTTCACTATGGGACCAAAACTGAAATCGCGAAAAAAAATCGACTGCCCCAGACATTTCTGTGCGCATAATTCGACAAAATGTACTGAACAGCTGTTTTTTTTTTCGCGTTTCGTGGTAAGTCCCATAGTGAAAGTTGTTCATAATGATGAGTACAATGACCCCTTAAGAGGTTGTGCGTTTATTCTGTTACACATTGTATAAGGTTCCCAATGCTGGGACACATGATCATCCTCTCTGTTTTCTCTGGTCATAGAGGGGCTGTAACTCACCAACCTAACCCAGTGGGTTAGTTGGTGGACGTCACATGCCTTCGAATTATTGGTTCTTGGATAGCCCGGTTTCCGTGATGTTTTCTTTTACCGTTTTTAGATCAGTATTGATGAAATAAATTACAGAATGTAAGATGCTTGTCTGGGTTCCAACGAAGTACGAGACGTAGGTCGGGGCCAATACTATCGAGTTACCACTATTACCAACTGGGTGACTGAGTTGAAAAATGGTAGAACACTTCTTCAAACTTCCATGTTAAATATACAATCCAAACTGATGAATTTCGGTGCTAAAGTGTAAATTTATCCTCGCACCGAGTGTGGCATAATTTTTTATTAGACATACTATATCCAAATAATTCAGGACTCTTTTGAAAACCCGACCAAACTCCGTAGTTTTCCACGAATTTATTCTATTTACCATGCTACCACGATAAATTACCGGGAAACTCCGTCATGTCACAGCCCTATTCAAATGTAACATCGTCGCGAGTACCCCTTTATCTGTATTTGACATACTTTTACGTTTTCGACGAAGAAAACGTGCTGCTGTGTCGTAAAGTTTATCTTTTGCAATAAAAAGAAAACACTCATAAAGTGTCGGAAGAAAATCTGCTATAAGGATTTGCCTTTTCCGTAAGTCAGTTACGTGGTGTCAGTGAGTATCTTACGAGTTTATTGTCCGCAGTTTACATTGCGCTGGCGCCGCTGGTTAAGGTTTTTCTTGCCTTTCCGTAGTTTTAAAAGTTTTCAACTTTAGGTCAATGTAAAATAATCTTAATGGAAAGTGCACTATAACATTTGCTCGCTACCAGGGAGATTTTTTTTTATTAAGGAGGATTTCATTTTTCTTACGTTTTTTTGGATTGAATCATATTTGTTTAATTAACGTTTTTTTTTCAATTTGCAGTTTAGTGTCGAAAAGGGACGTTGGAACTAAAACAACCAAACCATCCGCCTAATTGCTCGCCTTTAAATTGACAGGCTCTAGCCTGTGAGAAGAACAAGTGGCCATCGCTTTCAAAGCGATTCCTGCAACATCTTGATAAAAAAAAGGATTGACATTAACTTTGCGGTAGCTCTAGTACAATTTTGACTTTCTAATCAGCGTCTTCGTGGACAGAAACTAACTACGCCTGGGCCTTGACTTTTTAAAAGAACATACCAATGGCTAGAGACCGGATTATATGCAAACGCGTATTATGGCCATTTTTGCAAGAGGTTGCATATTTTAGCTAAAATCGGCTGACTGAATTATTAGGGCATATTTCCTTTAGCTTTGCCGTTTTTGTACGAGAAAAATCAAAAATGTGCCTTATGTGCTGCAAAAAAAGAACCTAAATTAAATAATTGGACGACCGTTTTCAGATAATAAATAAATTAATTGAAGGAAGACTCAATCATTCTACTGAGAATTTGGACAGTACTCGATTATTAAACCTCGTCGAAAATATAGTAGTTTGAGTTATTTTACACTATAATTTTTTTTAGACGCATATTTTGGCGTTTTTGCATTTTGTTGAATATTTTGACCATTTTAAGTTCTCTACAAATAACAATGACTTACCAGCACATGTATAGTATGACAGCAAACGAATCCGATGAGTAATGTACCGAGGCTTCCTATCACTAGACCGGCAGAGCTGAAGGCGAGGGGCATCGCCAGCACTCCGGAGCCCAGGGATGCCTTTAGAAGATGAGCTAGTGCGCCGAAACTCCTGGAAATTAAAGAAAAGTGGTCGCTGTAATAAAGAGAAAGTGTGTAATTATAGTAGGTACACTTATCTTGCACCAGTGGAATTATAGGAAGCGAGCTGCCAAACACAAAACAAGGCTGAAAACTTCCTAATTTTACTCCTCTCGTCCTGGATCTCGAAGCCAGGGGCAACTGTTCTAAAAATAGCACCAAAAATAGGCTATTTTAGCTTCTATTATTTAAGCTCATCGATCCCGATTCTACTCTTAAGTAACTAGTTACAAATTCATACCACTAATAGGTAGACAGAAATCCTCAACACTAGTTTTATTTTAATGGCGACATGGCCCAACATTGTTGTGTACATCTGTACACGTGGATCATTGGGTCTTGGGTAATCTATTGTCAAATCTCGGGTGAAGTGTTTTGATTGCCTTTTGAAACAGCCAATCAATGGAAACAACTCAAAAACATTTCACAACAGATCCACTGATAAGAAATGATAATGTTTTGTTACGTACCTATGTGGTGTACAAAAATAAAAATCCTAACGCAATGTTATGCCCGACAGGGCCCACAATGCTCCAAAACGAATGTATGTCTTTATGTACCTACCACCTAAGTTCACATTGTGGAATGCAATAAACGTATTGAGTATTAAGTTTTAATTCTACAAAAACTAAATATTTTCCATACAATTTTAGTAAAGCCTCAATCCATAACTTATCTAACATCCTACTGTTAACAAATTAATAAAATGAGTTCTAAAACTAGACTTCCTTTAGTGTTTAAAGTTTCACTTTTTATGTAAATTGTCTCTTAATTAATTAGTGCTAATATAAATACAGTTACATATAAAAATCTCGTGTCACGGTGTTTGTGGTCGCATTCCTGCGAAACGGCTTGACCGATTTTTATATTTTTTTTTAATGTATATTTGGTAGGTATGAGAATAGGTCGTAAAGTATAGTTCACACCGCTAGGTGATTAGGGTGCTTGCGAAGCCGCGGGCAAAAATTAGTTCAGTTATAAACAAACATAGAATATTGTAATCTTACACAACACTGTTTATATCTCACGGTCTAGATTCTGTTATGAGCGCAACATCACCAAATATCACAGGTCATTAACATTTGGTGTCGCTTTTCTAATGAAACAATAATTCTATGACAGAACTATTGCTACATTAGTTCTCTCCCTCGTTGTCTTGGGTAACGTGTTTTGACGTGACATTAGTTTTAGTTTAGTTGTTTATTCTGATAACTAAATTGACCTATTTTTAGTTAGACCCGAACTCACTACTGAAACCGAACAACTAAAATCTTTGAAAACTTCGACGATTTTTACCAATATAATTGATCGCGATCAGCAACCGAGATGTCAGTGTTGATGTCAATCTTCAAGGTTAAGCTGCGTTTGCCAAGGTTGGTCCGTGGATAGGTGACCCTCCACTACTTACAGTTTCCTCCGTGCCTCGGAAAGCACGTTAAGCCGTTGGTCTCGGCTGTCAATTGTAGATCTTTGACAGTCGTTACAGGTCAGTGGCAAGAAAGTCTGACAACCAGTCTTACCAAAAGGGTATCGCATTACCCAGTACTAACTGGGTTGTGGAGGTCTTATAGGCAGTCGCTCCATGTAAAATACTGGTATTCAGCTGGATGCGGTTAGACTAGAAGCCGACCCTAACACAGTTGGGATACGGCAGGCCGATGATGATGACAGCTCGTGATCGCGGTTCAGATGTGCTAATCGCGTTTCTGATCCATTGGTGAAATTCGCTCTTAGTTGTCAACTGTTTTAGTTGTATTCATAAGAATAGAATAGGGAAGAAAAGGAATAATAAAATGTTATTACATTTTATTATTCCTTTCAAGAGCTTATTCCGATCAATCTATAGAAAGTACTGGCTTACCACAATACCTATATTTCCCCTGACTAGTTCCTGTATGCAGAGCTCAAATAAAACCAAACCGAAACGTTTATTTTTATTTTTCCCCAGTACCCAATATTTATATCAACCACAATGATTAAATTTACTGTTGTATACCGCGATATTAATTCTCAGACAACCTTCCCGTGATTGAATTTACTAAAGGTTGTAGCACGAACGGGCGGTGACAATGTAATTACAAACGATTTTTGGATCGAAAATACAACTATCATAGGTACGAAAAACATAATCAGTATCACCCATAGATATGAAGAAATTAAATAAATATGTATTTGGATTATGTGTCAAAATTCCAATAGATGAAAGTATTCACCCTAAATGATTAATAGATATAAGAAGGCATTTACGTCAAGAAGTTTAGTTTAATGAATGTTTACTCCGTAAGTTCGTGCTGAACCCATTAGTTTCTTAGTAAGACCTTGCTACAATGTTCTATTTAAACCTATAGTTTTAGTCTCTTGTACTAAGCCCACTAATATATTAATTGCTTTTAGAGTACGAATGTTAACTAGTGTTAGTTTAGGGGATTACGTAGGAGGCATTTCTATCTACCATTTCCTATCTTAGGGTCTTTTGCAGGTTAAAAGCAACCCAGAAGGTTTATAATCACATAACATGAAGAATGATATAGTTAGAAACGAGGTGACTGCTGAGATGACGAGTAATAGAAAAGTATGGAAGAAGGAGACGTGCTGCGCCGACCACAAATAAACTGGGATAAGGTCAGGAGAATGAAGATGAACATGATTGAAATATACGCATGCGAAATAGAAAATTAAGATAGAATCGGTTAAAATATCGAGATGTGACGGTCCATCAGTGGGTACTTATTACTGAATTAATATTTGACCATAAATCAATTAATTCCCAGTTCAGCCCATCTGAGGGCCTAGACAAAGTGACGTTCTATCAACGCCTTAGACTATGCCTTAGACTACGGTCTTGTTGAGTGTCGTAGTAAAAATATGACAAGCTTTTATCATAACCTTCCTTTTTGCTTCGCCGTAGTCAGGTAAAAAATGATTGTCACTAAATATTGTCCTGGGCAGAGACTTATACAACGTGTTTTTTTTTTTGGGTAAGATTCTATGAGTAAATATAATACAAAAAATCCTAGAATATGTGGTCCAAAAATTCATAGTTTCGAAGATATCATCAATCATCTCAATGTGTATAGGTAATACTCGTATCTAAGTTTCATTGATAAATACGAGCAATTTATGTTCATTCAAACCAATCATTCATATTTAAAGCTAAGAAAATGCGACGTTGTCATATTTCACGTAAGGGTGTTTTACATTAATAACCGTGACTTTTTCGAATTATTTTGTAGGAAAAATGAAAAAAAAAAATAAAAAATGAAATATAATTCATATGCCAGTTGATTCGTTGATAAGGTCTCATTCATACCCTAGAGTTATGCGATATAAAAAAAAACACCTTGTATAATACTTGCGTCTTGGTTTTCAGAATTTCGGTCTTGTGACAATTCGTGACGTCGACAGTCATTTGTTTAGATTCTGAATCAAATTTGGTACTCGTATTTCTGAATCTCGAGTTTATTATGGGAGATACGTACAATGTCTTGCTTCCGTAATCACAGACCGTCGTTTCTTTAATTAAACTGGATAGAATTATTGGTTCATCAAGACTGTTAGGCGAACCGAAAAATGGTGCGTCAAAGCGTTTTCCAGATGAATTAACTATGTTAATAAACTGTTAATAGGCCTTTCGGAAAAAAATAATTGTTGCTATGGGGAGAAATCCTTTGATTCTTTGTATTAAAAGAGCCTAAAAAAGTAAATGATTCTTCAGTACATCTGACGCACCCTATTGGAAAACAGCCCTGCTACCAGCATTGCTACCTGGATTTTAACAAGATGTCTACGAAATATTTTTCTTTGCTATACTCCTCCGCTACACTTTTCTGATTAATTTCGTTACGGGATCCAAGATAGTTAAATTGCTTCTCTGGGACTTCGTCGAGCTTCATTGTCTCGGCGGTTTTATGGTGGTCGCCACTGTTGATTCAGGCTTTCAGAAGTTGCAGTGATTTAATGAATAGTGTGTAGGGCTTATCTAGTAAACCTTAGAAGGATTTCCGACGAAAAAAAAATGGCGATGTGATATTAATTTTGTGTTTCAGATATTCAGTAATTAAAACATCGTCACCTTTTTTAAGATTCATCGACAAAATTAAAATGTACAAGGATATTCAATTAACAATACTTACGAAGTATTTGATGCTATCGGTCTGTGTTGCGAAGGAACGTAGGGGTCCAAGTCTTCTCTTGATCCATTGTAAGCAAGCTCGATTCTGTAAAATAAATAATACATGAATGGTGGTCATTCTGTTAAAGAGTTATCAGGTTATCAGACACGTTTAAACTTCAAAAAATATTATGAGAACTAGATGAGTTCAGTGTTCCCTATCTTACTACTTATAGGAGAAATACCGAAAATATCTCAAAGGTTACAGTCTCTTTATAGTTTAGACAAAATCTTGATCAAGTCATATATCACAATTAGGATAACGACCAGAAAGCCTAAGTTGGTCCAATCTGTGCAGGCATTTGTCAGTAATCTTGTAGCTAACTCAGAACTCAAAGAGTGTATATGTAAAATATAAATAAACGAATAGAAAGGTAGGACAAGGCTACATAATAAACGTTTGTAATCAAGCATTGAGATTATCTTTTTATACGGTAATTTAAATTCTATGTTAAGGTTGAGTGAACAGAATTTACCTACCCATGGCACTGGGGTAAGGAAAATTGAAGTTTAATCTAATAGAACTGAGCACCTAATTTAAGTACAGAGTATAATTTAATTAAATGAGGAAGTTAAATTAAAACAGCTATGTCCAGTAACATGACTATCTTTGGAAATAATCAGAAAAAATACGGTTAATTTATTGATAACTAGCTGTTGCCCGCGGCTTCGCTCGCACTTTGGTTAGAAATTATTCCACGGGCACTCGGGGATAATGTACCTTCCTATTACTGAAATAATTTTTAAAATCGGTTCAGTAGATCCAGAGATACATACAACCTCACAAACTTTACCTTTTTATAAGATAAGTATTGATAATGGACCATTAAATTTCTGCGAGGTTAAAGAACGATTGATTGGCAATACAGTTTGGATGATTATTTAAAAAAGAAACAAGGAATAAAAAAACCATTTACAATTTAAAGAATAAAATTTCAGGAATTGAGGATCTTCCTTTGTTTTTGAAAACCTAATCAAGTATTTTCTGCGCGACTGAAATCAACCGCCAACCATTTACGTAGGTTGACAATTCATTTGACATTACAGTAAATAAAATTGTATTAGCACTTAGAAGCAAGGGGTCATCCTGGGTAACCACGTGGCTGTTAAAAAACCGGATAATATTCTGGGAAAACACCCAAAGAACGCTCAAACACTGGGAATAAGCCTGGACAAACACCCTACCAACAACGTTATCTCAGGGTGTTGCCTGGGTAAACACCTAACCTAGCTCCAAAAAAAAAACTTGGTAAAAATATACGTACAATTTATCCTTACCCAAGTCCACAAAAATTAGTAACTTGATCACAGAAATCACCATACATTTTCAAAGCACGACTGTACCAGTTTGACATATCAGCTTGTTCTCGACTCCAAAGCAGTGTCTCTCGAATATAACCCGAACAATATATTAGGTACTTAGCAAATTGACAGGAATCACAATGTATTAACCCCAATGTTCAGGCGTCAATCGGTGTATTGATGAAATACTTATTTACTATTGCATCATGCAATGGAAGGAGTTTATTCATTGATTTTATTAGTTTATTTCTGCGCGTGTCTGCTTTCTTATTAACATGGTAATGGGTTGGTTGTTAAAAGTTTTCTTTGTTTGTTTACTTAAAGACGTATATACCTATTAATAGGGTCGCCCCTAATACATGGGACTGAAATATAACTGGCGAAATGTGAGTGTAAAATTAGGTACACCTCTGGCTAACCCTTCGGGGATTATAAGTGTAATGTTATGTTAATAATACTATTAATAATTATGTATTCGTTCAGAAAGCGGTACTGCTGGACACGACTCGTATTGTTAGGAGGTTCCTCTCTCTGGAGCCCTGACCCGAAGCTTGGACCCTGTTCCCGAAACCGATGGGCTACAGTTTTTTATATTGTTTTTTCTAAGGAATATTTATAAAGGTAATTGATTTGTAAATATATAAATAAAGGAAATATTGTATTAAATTAAAAGATTTTTCAAATTGTCTCATAACTAAATCCGCACTTACGAGTGAAACTTTATAAAAGTTAATTTTAAACACATTTACGTAATAGACGATTATTTCTTAACAAGTTTGATTTCGGTTAAATACAATTTAATTATTGTAAACCCAGGCATCTATTTCTAAACTCAATTAAATAAAATACTCGAACGCATAGTCGAGACTCTTGAGACTTTTCCAAAATATATCCGTTTAAATCAAATATTTATTGAAAAGACTTGTGAACATTCCAATACCACAAAACGAAATCTCAATGTTGTTAAATAATAAAAATGAAATCGCTTCGTGGTCGACTTTTCCTTCCAATGAGCTTTTGCGATAATTATAAATGTACATTATGCAATTTAAATATGAAAAGGAAATAGCTATTGTTGGCAAGTGTAGCACAGAATTGTCAGAATGGCTTGCAAAGCTGTATAGGTACTTCCTTTATTAATTTCCAATAATATTTTGAATCATAGGTCTAGTGGTCGCAATCGTGAATGCTGAGCCTGTGGTCCTGGGTTCGATTCCCGTGTCGTGCAAAGTGATCTTGGGTTTTCCCATCAGGAATTTCTCAGTAGCAGTTACGGAGCCTGGATTTGAGTCCGGTTGATGGCAATCTCACCCCCTATTAAATGGGACATAAACATAATTCGCAAAATGTGGGTGTGCTATTAGGTACACCTCTGCTTAAGCCTTCGGGGACTACAGGCGTGATGTTATGAAATATTCTGCCGCAATAATTTAAATTAACATACAACTGGCCTTCTCCAAACTTAGTTGGGGTCAGCCTTCAGAAACCTGATGCACCTGAATACTGAAGCCATCTGATGTCAAGAAATCAACAAATGACAGCCTGGACCAACACCTTGACGAGCTTTCCAAGGCACGGCTAATGAATACAATACAGGATGGAATCGACGCACAAACTACTTCCACGTACCCAGTCCATCATTCTGAACCACATGGAAATTTTTCATCGGTAACATAAAACAAATCTGCTGTTTCCTATAAGAGTGCAGTACTTACACGGTCAAAACGTATGGAACTACTGATTTTTTAAATTAAAATTACTGATGAAAAGATATCCGGGGGGGGGGGGGAGTTGGTAATGATGTAGTTAATACGTGGTAGCCGTTTGTGAATCGCTGGCCCTTCCATCCTGTATATCGTTAGTAAGTAACAAAATTGATGTGGTTAAAAAAAATCTTACATGCTTGGAAATTTGAGCATTATTTTGACAACCTTCTTCGAGATAAATCGAAATTGCTGTACTGACCAGATACATGCGACCAGCGCTCAATGCCTCTGTTGCTGGCCGCTGCATTAATTTACTATATTCGAAAGGAACAAAAAAGCGTAGACACTTAATCCATATTCAAATCCTTGCTCTTCAATTGACGTTCTTTCCTCTCAAACGAATGTAAACTCTATTCTCTAAGGCTCAACTCTATTTGTACGGAAAGTAAAGCGCAGGTTAGGTGGCAAAGTTCTTTTGTGTTTTTTTTTTCTTGTAAATGGCATGAACAAGTTAAAACATTGATTATTTTACTAAAAAAAAGGTTCAAAATCAAAGCATTTATTCAAGTAGGCCAGTTTAAATTGTATCGTTAACAAAGTTAAACATTTTCAATCCAAGAAATTATACTTTGAGTAGAAAATATATTAAAAAAAGGCGTTTATTCTTCTCCACAAATTACATGGTTACGTTAGATATATAGGTTGACAGGTAGCTATGCAGAAAGTTGTAATTTGTGGGAGATCTGGAGTCAACTAAGCCTAGGCCTAGGAACTAATATATGTATAATAAGTATGTATTTACAAACAAAAAAGTATCTATGTAGTATTATCAACTATCTGGTGTCCACGACACAAGCCTCGTAGCTTAGTGTGGCACCTAGATGGCGCTGTGTGTAATGTCCAGCGATATTTATTTATTTATTTAACTCCAGGCCCCCATTACATCATAGATAGTTATTGTCAACGTGGAAATAGTGCGAAATTGGTGTCGGTGTGTATACGTGTGTGTGTGGGGTGTGTATATAAGTATGTATACAATAATAATGTATAGGTAACTAACATTTATAATGAAAATACGAGTATGCCATTGATTTGTTGTAGATCATTAGGTATGTTATGTTCTGCGTAAAATGTCTATGTATGGCAATGGTATTATGCGAGTTTGAATTATGTATTGTTGATGGTAATTTATCGTGTACTACTCGAAGTGGAATATGAAACATTGAATATCACCTTACGTAAAAAAAGTAAGTAGAAAAAAAAATGAAAAAAAAATCTACATAACATCATCACGTCTGTTATACACAAAGTGTTAGGCAGAGGTGTACACGCACATTATTCACCTACTAAGAAATTCCTGATAGTAAAATCTAATAACACTATGCCAGACCGGGGAATCGAACCCAGGACCTCATGCTCAGGAGGTAGCGAGGTAATAAAATTTTATTGAAAAAAAACTATAGGTACTAATATAATAAACTTAAGTATTAGAATTAAGAACTTAATTTAGGTGCCAGTGCTTTCTGCTTAGTAAATTGTCATAATTTATTCTTCGTTGAGTACATACTGATACTGTTAGCCAGCGTCATCCCACTGCTGGGCAAAGGGCTCTCCCCATGTCTTCCAGTTGTTTCGATCCAGGGCTAATGTGGGCCACTGGTCGTTGGTTTTATCCAGCTCGTCCCGCCATCTTCTGCGAGGTCTGCCGCGACGCCTTGTGGCTGTGTCAGGGTTCCAGAAAGTGGTTATTTTGGCCCACAGCTCATTGGGCATGCGGCAGACGCGGCCAGTCCAGTCCCACTTCAGTTTAGCGGCTTTTTGAGTAACGTCAGTAATTTGTGTTTTAGAGCACAGTGTCGTGTTGCGTACATGGACGGTTAGTTTGACGCCTAGAATGCTGCGCTCCATTGCACGTTGGCAGACTTTGAGCCTGGACTTTTGAATGTTTGTCAAAGACCAAGTCTGGGATCCATAGGTCAAAATGGGAAGAATGCACATGTCCATGATTTTTCGCTTTAGCGACAAAGGAAGGTTTCCCTTCATAAGCTCCTTCACGGACCAGTAGCTCTTCCCTTCGTTAAGTACAGTTTAACTAAAAAATAATCATAATCTTTCTTAATCCGGAAACTGAAAAACAGGCCGTAAGTAATATTTTCAGGTAATATAAGTATTGTGGGTGAGGTACAGTCACGAGCACACGAGCAATGAAATGTATACACGCAGCAAATTTTAAAAGTGATTTTTCTTACCATATGGATTAAAGTTTTACTTTTTTACGAACATAGTATTTTGGAAGTCGAGAAGTTAGTAGCTAAATAATAACAGACTCTCGGGTCGACCTTCAAGTTAAAGCCATGCTTGCTGTGAGGTTGGTCCGTGGATGGGTGACCATCATTACATACCGAGTTTCCTCCGTGTCTCGGAAAGCACGTTAAGCTGTTGGTCCCGGCTGTCGTTAATTTGTAGATCTTTGACAGTCGTTACAGGTAATAAGTGGCCCGAGAGTCTGACAACCAGTCTTACCACAAGGATATCGTATTACCCAGTAATAACTGAGTTGTGGAGGTCAGATAGGCAGGCGCTCCATGTAAAATACTGGTATTAAGCTGCATGCGGTTAGACAAGAAGCCGACTCTAACTTAGTTGGGAAAAGGCTAAGCAGATAATGGCTATTTTGGAAGTCGTACTATACAACATGTAACAGAAAGGGTATAATCATATGGAATACTGTGGTACGGACCATCAAACTGAACAACTTTCTCTATGGGACCACCATCGAAATCGTAAAAAAATAATCAGCTGTCCCATAGAAAATTTCAATACCTACTCGACCTAAATGTATGGGACAGCTGATTATTTTTTTACGATTTCTATGGTAGTCCCATAGAGAAAGTTGTTCAGTTTGATGGTCCGTACCACAGTATTCCATATGATTATACCCTTTCTGTTACACGTTGTATATGAACTAGGTCTTATCTCAAAAAAACCATCGCTTTTGAATTTTGCTAAGTGTATGCAATTCACTGCTCTTGACTGTAGTACATCTCTGTCTAACCCTGCGAGAAATACAAGCATTGTAAATGTAACGACGTATTTAATTTAAACTTCAATACAACGTAGTTTCTTAAGAGTCAAAGATCTACACATCAGCTGTTGATATGTCGTGCAAATTATCCAAGTCAACTGAGATCAATATGTTTCAGTGTCGTACATTATGTTGACCTTGAACTGCTAACCTCTTACATTTTATTGTCATCATCTGCCGAGCCTTTTCCCAACTATATAGGGGTCGGCTTCCAGTCTTACCGGAGGCAGCTGAATACCAGTATTTTACATTGAGTGACTGCCTATCTGACCTCCACAACCCAGTTAGTACTGGTAAAACAGGTTGTCAGACTTTCGGGTCATTAACTACCAGTAACGATTGTCAAAGATCTATAAATGACAGCCGGGACCAACGGCTTAATGTGTTTTCCGAGGCACGGTGGATAATCGGAATTTAATGGGTGGTTACTCAATTACTCGTCCACTGACCAACCTAGTAGGCAAGCGGGACTTAACCTAAAGGTCAACCCGAGCGGGTGTTATTATTTATTCACGATCTCCTCCTACATTATTATATTAACAGCCTACGTCCATCAAGAGAGATATGTATAATGCTTTGTAAACATTTTTCCAAAAATACTTTTTCACCAATCTCTTACTTTTTAGTTTCTTGTTTAAAATGATCCCCTTTGCATTAACATCCCCCTCCTCAAGACGCTCATAAATCTATTGAAAATTTTTGAAACCTTTTCTTCTTAATTCACTATTCATCTTTACATTCATTCTTGTACATGGCATTCTATTAAAAACTTCCAGTTGCTCTCGTATACGTTATTTAAATACTTCTTATTATATTTCTAACATGAAGGTTTTTCAGAATAAAATATTAGGCAAGGATTTATTGTTTACTTTCTTCTCATTACAAAAACTTATAAAAATAAAAATACATGTAGCAGATGTTTTATTTTTAAACTTCGGTTTCTTTTTTCTTTTGGGAGCAATGTGTCTATATTATTAAGATCGAGAGTTTTACTTTATCCGATTATAATAACTAGCGACCCGTGCCGGCTTCGCATGGGTGAAAAGCAATACATATAAACGTCACTCTCGAATCACTCTATCTATTTAAAAAAAAACGCATGAGAATCTGTTGCATAATTTTAAAGATCTAAGCACACTTACGGACAGACAGCGGGAAGCGACTTTGTTTTATGCTATGTAGTGATATGGTGGTTTAAAAAAAAACTAAAAACACGCTTTACAGTAACCTCATCTCATTTCTCGTATTCTTCTCTCTGATCCCCTCTCTCTCTGATTCTCTTGATATGGGTATCAATACCCATATCAAGGGAATGCATAAAAAATAACAGCTAGTTCGCCATTTTTGGGAGGCCGCAATATTTGATTTGGAATAACGTCACATACCTAGGCATTATGCATTGGCATCCAAACTAAACATGTGTGCCATATTTCAGCTCAATCAGAAACAGGGTATAGTGAGTTAGTTACAGGTGAAGCCAATAAAAGCATGTTAAAAAAGGCCAGCGATCGTGATTTTGGAACGGGCATATAAGTGTCCAATCCTAGTGCCCCGACACCAGGCGATACCTAACTTACCACCGAGCTTAAGATCCAATAGTGCATGCAGTCTACAATGACGTTTAGATTAGTGAAAACGAAATTTTCTTTAGGGTCTGATCCTAATGATATTAAAGTAACTGAGTGATGTAACTGATAAAATCAAAATAAATACAATACTTGTAGCAAGTTGCAACAATTTAGATTTTCATAACATCACGCCTGTAGTCCCCGAAGGGTTAGGTAGAGGTGGCTAATAGTACACCCACATTTCGCCAGTTACGTTTTAAGTCTCATGACGTAATACCGCCTATTGCCTTCAACCGGGCACAAATCCAGATTCCGTGGCTGAAACTGAGAAGTTCCTAATGGAAAAACCCAACATTACTTTGCCCGACCTGGGAATCGAACACAGGACCTCATGCTCTGCAGTCATGCTTGCGACCTCTAGGCCAAATGCAGCAGATGAGGCAGTTGATTCGACAGTAGATTTTCATCTATGTATTTAGGAAAATATGGCTGAACTTTGTGCCCTTATAACGGTAGAACATCGTCACCATTTGCGCAATCTTTTCCCAATTGTATTGGGCTCGGCTTTCAGTATTACCGTACCGTAACATTATCTTAATCAGTTGCAACGGTCTATAATCCTATTGTCATACTGAACGTAAACGTAATTGCGATTAGTTAATCTATTGTCAGGACTTAACAATGGGTTATTAATAATTTGACAACCTTACATTCTTCTTCGTTACGTCGTCATCAATCTGCTACCCTCATCCCAATTTGTTTGAGGTCGGCGGAGCATGCCTTGTTCGTCCATATTCTCTATTGGTGTTCATCGCAGTAGTCTTAGTGAACCCCCTTGTTGCCATATCATCTTTTTATTGTCTTTAATCATTTTACTAATTCGATACTCATTTTATTAATGTGATTAGGATAGCCCAGTGGTGTGACCGTCGGACTACCAAGTCATAGGTCTCGAGTTCGTACGAACCCAAGGCATTCTGATTTTTCAGATTCATGTGCATTTTGTATAATTTTTATCACTTGCTTCGGTGAAGGAAAACATGAAAAGCATGTCTTATAGATATTTTCTTGAGGGCACGTAACGCCAAATCAGAAACCCATGGGCGGCATAAAACCTCAGACACCAGGTTCGGCACTAACCACACGTTAAAGAAAAAGAATTTGAAATCTCTTTATATTATCGCTCCCAACTCTTACAGCCGTCGACATTCACAACGTGATCACAAGGTCATGGCATTAATTTCACAGGTTTAGCACAGAATTCTGCAGACAGATGCAGTCATAAACTGAGCAAGTGTATTCGCTGTAGGATAATATTAAAAAATACAATGATTTACCAAAATTTAACCATGTTATGGCTTCAATTTTAGTCAGTGGCTCGAAATTCTGACAACCAGTCTTACCAAGGGATATCGTATTACCCAGTAATAACTGGTTTGTGGAGGTTAGATAAACAGTCGCTCTATATAAAATACTGGTGTTCAGCTGCATCCGGTTAGACTTGAAGCCGACGCTAACATAGTTGGGAAAAGGCTGGGCAAATAATGATGATGACAATCGTACTACTATTATAGATGATAAAATTTTGTGAGGATCTATGGATGGCCAAATGTTCCTCCGTATCGCAAAAAAAAAAACTGAACGGATTTGAATGAAATTTATTAGCACGCCGGTAGTTTATAACCGGATTAATATAATTTACTTTATCCCGGTAGTATGATCGCGTGGGGTTACCGAACTCCACGCCGGGCATAAGTCAGTACGTACATAAAGTATTAGTACTCCTTTTTCCCAAAGGGGTAGGCAGAAGCTATTGAACGCCACCTACTACGATCCTAATTCTTTGGCTCATGTTTAGCTTAGTGAAATAGTAAGCTTACCGCTTAGTTTGGCCAGAGGCTAAGTGTTGCCACACAACGTGGCAACGCCGACAGTTTTTGGGCACGTTACCAGCTGACAGCGTTGAGGAGTTTTTTGATGCTCTTTTATAGTTTGTTGTTAGATTATTCATTTAAGCTTATTTCCAGTGTGGAAAAGAGAAGTTATTTTTAATTAATAATGTTTAGTCTACTTAATTAATTTAGAAATTACAGCTTACCGTGGTTAAGGTTTTCACAAAGATTTCCAAGCTGGGGCAGATTTTCACCACACATTATTCGGAATTCGCACAAGCAGCTGCAAGTGCAACACTTGTAGTATAAAGTTACTTAAATGTCCTCAGTTTTCCTACATTTGAACTAATTTCAGGATGTTGTGAAACTTTGAAAACCACCGTTTCAGCGCAGCGTCGTGCATTTGCACGGCGAAAAAAGGCTGAATTCCACAGACGTGATGAATATTTCAACATCCTAGTTTTTGCCAATTCTCTGTGATGATTTAATTTATTATATGACATTATTGAGATAGATCTGGGGGCTTGGACAGGTGGCAGTCTCTTTCAAAACGCTTCACAATTTTCAGAATGATTTTCAAGAAGATTGACATAAAGGAGATGGACAAAATGAGCCCAAAGTGTACAAATATAAATGTATTCAAAAATAATTCAAATAAAAAAAGTTAAGAATTTTGGATAATGATTGCAAACGTTGAAAATAAATTTTAATAAAAAGAAGTTTTCTTTTTGATTTCACTCGAAAAGGCGAAAGTACCCTCAACGTTGCCATAGAATATTAACAAAGATCAGAACAGGGAAAAATAAACTCATACCGGGCCTAAAATGTAAAATAATCGTAACGTAAAATGTATCATCGTTATTATTACATTTTAAGTTACGAAAATTTTACATTAACGAATTATATATTATTGAGTTAACAGTTCAGTTGGCAAGTGCTTAGTTGAATATACCGTCAGTCTAACTTTGTTAGGTACTTCTAAACAGAAAATTGTCGATATTTTAATTTGTCAATAAGGCTCGCATTAGTTCGAGAATCCGGAGATAATTTTGAAAAAAAAAAGAAACATTGCTTTTTCCTAATATTATAAATGCGAAGTTTGTTAGGATGGATAGATGTTTGTTACTCATTCACGCAAAAACTACTGAACGGGTTTGGATGTAATTTAGCACACATATAGTTTATAATCTGGATTAACACATATGATACTTTTTATTTTTGTAGTATGATCCCGCTGGACATTATCGAACACAACGCGGGCGAACCTGCGGGCATAAGCTAGTAAATAATAAATCGAATTATCATCTACTTAGCTTTTTCCTAATCATGGTCGGCTTCCAGTCTAACCACTAATAATGCAACTACCACACTAATAATGCATCCAGTTGCATCCGGTTAGACTGGAAGCCGACCAGAACCGCCGAGTGAAGTGACTACTTCCCTGACCTCCGCAAATCAGTTAGATAGTAACACGATACCCCTCGGTAAGACTGCTTCTGTGTGTGTTTTTTTTTTAATAAAACCAAAGGGCTGTTAAATAAAAGTATAGATTTTTATTATGCTGGTAACCCTATTTTATAGTCCATGTCAATTTGATTGACATAAATGTATGTTTTTTATAATTTGAATGTGTTTTGTTATGTGCCAGACATTTCAAAACTTAAAACTCTTTGTGTAAAGCAAAGAGATTATTTCTATCTAATTTTTCACCGGTGATCTTATTGTTACAAACAAATAGATTTTCTCAGTTTGAAAAATAATTATATGAAAATACTTTACCCGTACTTTTAACCTTTATACCTTTTGTCCATGACTACTGAGGAATATGCACCTTTTTTGTTTTGTTATAAAAAGATGATTACTATTAAATGATACAGATTGTATATGTGTACATTCTGGGACACAGGCTCATACAATTTTTGGCCATCTCTTTTTCAATAGCTTAAGTGAACCCAACCAAGTTTCTTAGGATATAACTACGGTTAGGTACATTCAATTCGGAGGTTCCTTTCTCTGGAGCCTCCCTGGATGGACCCTGATCCCGATCCCGGACCCTATAGCCGGTGGGCTACATTTTTTATATTTTTATGTTTATTAAATTCCCTTTCTTATGGAATATTTAGGTAACCTATTCGCAATACCTTTTTTTTTTCGGATGGGAAATCATCAAATAACTCCTCCTGCTCTGGGCGTGGCAGGAGGGAGTGTCAGACTTTTGCTGACTAAAACCCATCCATGTTCCTTCATCGCCCTTTGTGTTCCGGGGCCACGGTATCTCTTTCGAACAGTCCCGCAGCCCCGGCAGGCATCGGCCCTTGCGAACCCCTCCCTTACCTATTCGCAATACCTTATTTATGTTTCTTCATGTATTAAGATTTATCCTTAATTGACTCGAATGTGCCCTGGTGGCTGAGAGAATGTCAGGCTCACTCAAATGTCTCGCTGATAGTGGTGGATGTGTCGGGTCGTTTAGTTCCCTTCAATATGGTTGAGCTGAAAAGGGCTGATCCATGCGCCATGTTCGTGGACGGGCGCTGTCAGTTGGGACTGGTCATCTCTAAACTGCCACGGTTTATTTTAACTACTTTGTTTTTAAATTGTTGATAATTATAATCTTTTACTCTGGACGCTCTTAACGTGCACGTCTTTCTACATCGTTCTCACATATATGTATAATCTCAACATGAATGATGTAACCAAGATCTTGTAACAATATTTTGATTGAAAAGAGTGTCCATGGAGTTTCTTGCCCATTCTTCTCCATAGAGATCTACGGTTTGGAATGGGCAACTACAGTACTTTCACAAGTTATTATGCCTTGTGTCTGTGAC
Organism: Eugnorisma glareosa; assembly: GCA_947578425.1. NCBI lineage: Eukaryota > Metazoa > Arthropoda > Insecta > Lepidoptera > Noctuidae > Eugnorisma > Eugnorisma glareosa. The sequence goes on from OX387970.1 coordinate 2,701,720, forward strand.
TGTAGCTTTGCCTTTGTTTTTCTGACTTTCAAAAGTGGGCGCTAAGGTCTAATTGAAATAAATGCTTTGAGTTTATAAAAAGTATTGGCAATAGGCTCGCCCCCTATTACATGGGACTTAAACATAACTGGCGAAATGTGGGTGATATTAACTATTAAGTACACCTCTGCCCAGTCCTTCGGGTATTATACAGGCGTGATGTTATGTTATGTAAAAAGTATTTTTCATTCCGTAAACAGATGGGTGAAGGTTGGTCTTAGAATTTGACTAAGTAGCGCAAGACCAAGCAGATAGATTTTCCTATTTTTTCCGATCTTATTCCGATATATTGTTCAACCAAATTTGGATTTGTGTCTCCCCAAGCAGGAGAAGTGTCGGTAATATCAGCACATGCCTAGACATTGTAACATGAAGGATGTTTTTATACATGGCCGTAACACCTGTGTCCAATCCAACAATATAGGATTCAGAATCATGTTTTTTCACTTGGAGGGGAAAAGATGTATTACATTGTTTTATTCAGTTATGTTATAATTCTAATGTAATGAAAGTTCATTGTCATTAACGCGCATAAGAGTAGAGGAAGACCTTAGAAACGATAGATGGACTGTGTGGAGGATGACATGTCTAGAAAGGAGGTGACTGCTGAGATGACGAGTAATAGAGAAGTATGTAAGAAGAAGACATTATGATGCGCAGACCCCAAATAAATTGGAATAAGGGCAGAAGAATGATAATGATGTCATTGAACGGGCACACAACAAAAAACAGGCAAAATTCGAAGAGAGCCCTATGTCCTAGCAGTGGAAACAAAACAGGGTGATTAGGCTGATTTTGGGCAAACACCAATATTCTGGCCAACCAAGAATATCCTAAAATACCGACTTATAGGATTTATAAAATACGTATTTATTCTTATTTCTGAGATTTCTATGCTCACTTTACGACCACTATTTTTCACTTTTTTCAGCAACATGTTACTCTTGAATCCTAATTTAATAAAAACTTTTTCTGAGCCAACCTTTTCTCAGGCGATCGATTGAACTCAAGAGATTTGAACTGTCAACTCCTTGAGCTTTATTTGTAGTAAAGAAATTTATTTAAAGGGCTGTTTCACTTTATCATCATCATTTCAGCCGAAAGACGTCTACTGCTGGACTTAGGCTTCCCCCAAGTGTTGCTACATTGACCGGTCCCAAGTGTTTCGCATCCAGCATCTATCTGTTTCCCTTGCGTGAAAAGAATTCATGGTTGAATACTAAAAATGCGAAAGTACCTAACTCTGTCTGTCTACCTACACAGTTTGAATGTATACCAGACTATGGCCTGGGATAGTATTTTTTTAACCCGGTTGTATCTTTACGAGGGCACAGCTGTAGTAAAAAGAGAGTTGTGAAATATGCTATAGTTGATTTAATATGAAGAGACACTCCCTATCTTTATAGAATTTATTGAGAATACCGATATTGTTAGCTTCAACAATTTTGTTTTAAATCTTAAGATTACAGCATTTGGCCTTAGACCTTATAAATCGTTCGCCATTATCAATAAAATAACTTACTTTGAACTGTAGTTGTCCGAAACCGTGTGAATGGGGGGCGCCGAAGGTTTTGTTTTCTCCATGTTGCCGGTCCAATTTGTGTCGTATTAGCCAAAAACGAAGGTTTAAATTCTGGTGAGATGTGCGGGTTTTGGTTGCTGAATCATCAATCCATTGCCAAAGGTTATCTGTGAAAAGGAAAATGGTAATTAATTTCGGCTGTATTGTGTTTAGGCTGTAGGGAATTAATAAAACAGTAAGTAGGTGGCATTACTTTGGGCCCGAATATCAGAATACCAGGGCTGTGACTGTTTTTTAATGTTACATCACCATGCTGAGTGGGCCTTTTGGCCTAGTACAAGATCAATTTAGTTTGTCTTATTTTTAATTTTATCTTATTCTGACTTTTTTATATTTTTTGTTTTATTGTGAATTTAACATTTTTTCTTGTTTTGTGCGAGACAAATACATACTTTTTCTTTCTTTTAGGTGAATGATGACCAACTTTTGAAAATTTATGATTTTATACTGTCAATGTTAAAAAAAGTACCTATAGTTTAAATCAGTCACATCGTTTTGAATACGTATACGTATAGCGTAACCAAAGCAAGCAATTATCCTAAGTAGCAAGATGCTGTTTTATTCAAAAGGATATACGATAATAGCTGAGGATTTTTGAATCGATCAATGAACGCGGGTGTTTCAAGATTATTGTACATTCGCCACAAAGTAAATTCGTCACATATTGTAAACTCCATACATTGAAAGTGTATTCGCCACATGCATAAATAATATGGGTAAATTCGTCACAAGTCTTCATAGATACATAATTTTTGCATAAAATACTGGTAGCAAACAAGGTTATTGGTATTGTATTTTATCTGCAATTTACTATAATTTTCTCACTTTACAATTATTGTGATTGCTCTATTGTCCATGGTACCTTATTACTCTCATTATATTTTACCACAGTGGTGTTCTCCAAGCTGTAGGTACTAATTATAAAACCACACAACTACATCCAAATTAGATGCTTGAAACAAAGCTTGTAAAAAAGTTTAATAAGTCAGTGGAATTTATTCATTAGCTTCGATGTCGCAAAAAATCTGTTAACCAAGTGTCTCTATAATGAAAAGATTGATAATACAGAGCCGCACGGGTTGATCTTTAAGGTTAAGCAACGCTTGCCAAAGGTCGATTTGCGGATGGGTGACCATGCACAACATACCGATCTTTATCTGAGCCTCGGAAAGCACATTAAGCCGTTGGTCCGGCTGTCATTTACAGCTGGTATTTGACAGTCTTCCCGAATGTCGTACATACCAAGGGGTATTGTATACCCAGTACAAACTGGGTTATGGAGGTCAGATAGACAATCGCTCTATCTATACCTATATTATAAAGAGGTAAAATTTTTAAGTTTGTATATTGGGGGTAATCTCTGGATCTACTGAACCGATTTTGAAAATAATTCTTTCACTAATAGTAAGCTACATTATCCCCGAGTGCCATAGGCTATGTTTACAACGTGCCCGTGGGATAATTTCCGACCAAAACGCGATCGAAGCCGCGGGCAACAGCTAGTGTAAAATAAAATACTGGTATGCTGTTGCATCTGGTAAGACGGGAAGCCGATCCCAGCATGGTTGGGAAAAGGTTAGGCATACGACGATGCCAATACATTATGTTTTGGCAGTCGTGTTCAAAATCAATGTAACCTAAATTATTTTTCATAGATATCTAGACAACTGGTCAATTGTGGTAAAGGGCCCTAACCCTTCGGGGCTTACAGGCGTACATCAAGTTATTTCACGGTTCTGAAACTTTGTGATCTAGATTTTTTTGTCTATAAAATTATTTTCATGTAATGAAAATGCCTATCATGCTTACATGTGGGTTTATAGGCGTGATGTTATAAGCTATATCGTTTTCTATCATAGACAACAATAATAATATAGACTCGAGAAAGGCAAAATTGAAATGGGTGTTGTTATGTTTCGATTGTAATTTGGTTTTTAAATCGATAAAAAAATGGTTTACTCACCGGGTAATACAGTGATCAGGTAAGTGTTAACTGGAGTTAAGATGACGTGAGTCACTTAAAATATTACCTATTGGTAGGTTGCAAATTATTTTGCCAGTCAGTCGATGAGTCCCAAACTAGACAGTTTTTAGGGTTCCCTTTTATCGTCTGTAGAAGGTCCACCTTTTGAATATTCGACAAATAAATCTAATAATAACTATTTTGCTTTTCTACGTGTAGTAAGTGCATATTCTGAGTAGTCATGCAATCACTTGAAATCTTATCAGTCAACGTTTTGACAAACACGAACATACAACAATAGGTTTATCAAAAAAAAAAGATATCAACACGGTGTCATCATTGTGAGTATTGTGACACAATTTTTTTTACCAAGGAATGTAGAGGAGCAGTCGCACTGATCAATTTCAAGGTAAAGCCGCGCTTGCCGAGGTTGTTTCGTGGATGGGTGACCATCCATTTCATACCGAGTTTCCTCCGTGCCTCGGAAACCACGTTAAGCCGTTGGTCCCGGCTGTAATTTGTAGATCTTTGACAGTCGTTACAGGTAGTCAGTGGCCCGAAAGTCTGATAACCAGTCTTACCAAGGGGTATCGTATTACCCAGTACTAACTGGGTTGTGGAGGTCAGATAGGCAGTCGCTCCATGTAAAATACTGGTATTCAGATACATCCGGTTAGACTGGATGCTTACACTAACATAGTTGGGAAAAGGCTCGGCAGATCAAGAATCAGTAATATGCTTGCTTCAATTATCAGCTGCAATACCAAATGAAGAAGCATGCGCTTATAAAAGAAACTGCGGATAATGGGGGCAATCGCGTATGAATTCGCCGCTAGAGGCGATAGTGTAGCGCGGGGCACCGAAATGTCAGATGTCATTGAAAGTCGACGCTTTGCGTGCTTTTATAACACGCATTTTTCCAAATAATCACGATTGTGGTCTAGATTGAGCCATTCCTGATTAATTAAGACTTAAAGATTTTAAGTAGCAACTTAGAATCTTAATTTTCAGTACTTGGAGATAAAATGATTTTTAAATGTTTCATGCTTGCTAATTTTATGGAGAATATTGTATATATATGAACCTGAAGTTTACACTATGTTTTTATACGTAATAAAATAAACTTTTCATGAAGTTATTGGTACTTTATAGTATAAAATAGAATTTGTGACAGGACCTTAATCGACAGTGGTGCCATCTGGTGAGCTCAAAAACGATGGCCCTCATTGCATTGTTGTTCGGTTTAAAATCATCTAACCATCTTAATACATGGGTTGATTTGGTTAGAGGGCAAAAGAAGATGAGCAATAAAGAAAGTGTTTTGAAAGATTTTAAAATAAAGATTTATTTTTGTGTTACTCAAAAATTCGGGGATAGACGCTTATAATGGCAACCTCTCGCGTAGCGTCCGGCCTTGGTTCAATCCATGGTCTGGAGCAAGACGGAATGGGACGCCGAAACGAAGGAGGTGGCGAAACGTGAGAGGGAGAGAGCCTCACGTCCCAGCCGTCGCGGGAGACGCACCGGGCGTCGGCGCCGGCCACCGTAGGCGCAGGCCTGTGGACGGTGAGCTATGGGCTAGCTCGCCGTCCGTCCGTCTTATGACGACAGGCCGTGTCGACGGCGCGTTCGTGTTCCACGAGCACCCCAAAGCGATGTCAGCAAACGGGACGGGTCCGAAAGGACCGAGCCTGCCAGGGTTGCGGGACTGTTCGAAAGAGATACCGCGGCCCTGGAACGACATGGATGGGTTTTAGTCAGTAAAAGTCTGACACTCCCTCCTGTTCAGCCCAGAGCGGGAGGAGTTATTTGATGATTTCCCATCCGACAAAAAAAAAAGAAGACTCTTACAATTACTAATTTACCCTCCTAACTATGAAAACCACAGCTCCAATCGTACTACTAACATAGTTGTGAGTGTCTTAGCTAAGAGGCCATAATTGTTTTCCTTATGTTAATAATTTCATTCAAAGAACTTTGTTAAGTACCAGACCATTCTACAAAATCCATTGCTCATGCAATCTTTTATGCTTTCAACTACAATTCCATATTTTCCATTGATGTAAGTTTCTGTCGGCATTGTATTGCTGTTGGCATTGGTCACAATGCGTGACTATGAAGCTTTATAGGTACTCAATGTAATGGCTGCAATAATCAACAGGTTGTACTATTGTCCTTGTTTTTATTGACGTGAATAATTAACGGCTATTGATGTTAAAACACTTGATTTGTAAAAGTTCACTTAGGTCGCGTAATATTTTTGGGGTGATTATGGATTGCAAAATGCAAATGTGTCCCGCTGCCCCCGTCAGGAGTAACGAGTTTTAGTCAATAGGGGTCTGACGGACCCCTCCGCTCATTCCAAGATCGAGGACATCCATGGAATACAAAGGTATTTTTTTTTTTGTAATATTGGGACTGACTATTTTGATAAATATAGGGTGCTGTAAAACTGACCGGACCTGATGCAGATACCGGTTTTTTTTTTTTGGAAAGATCATGCCCGGTCCGTGCGTTTTGGTTTTACTTTTATTTTATGCTTTTTTGACCTCATCATGTCTTTTCCCTAAGTTTAAGTCTGCACGTTAATGTCTACCTAATGTCGTCAATTTGATTTTATCGATCATTATATTAAATTTCGTGTATGTTTTTCCTTGTTTTATTTTAAACTTGTTTGACAAGAATACATTTACTGTTATATCAAAGAAAAATAAGGATATATTTTGCCGGACCTACCAAAGCTATAACCTTCCAAGTTAAATTCCACGGTTAAATAACATTATTTTACTAATAAAATAAAATATATCTAGATTTGGCTCGCGAGGTTGTCGACATGTGGGACGTGAGTACAGCAGTCATTGTGCCGATAGTCGTGTCGACCAATGGCTTAGTAGCCAATAGCCTTGTACAACATCTGAGGAGGCTCTCGCTTGATAATTATTCAAATACGCACATGAATCCGTCTATTTTCGGTGCTTGTCTTGGGATCGTACTCCAGACCTTACATTGGCAGTCCGACGGTCACACCGCTAGACTATCACTGAGAATACATATTCTACGAATCGCTTACTATACGCTCTTGTCTACGCACGGCTTGAACTGCTGTATCTAGAGTAATCTAGAATGATGTAATTTGAGCAAGAGTTCCTTAAGAGGGCCCTTCCCGGCGCCTCTATCGTCAACGCGAGCATGGTCGAAAATCTTGTTGTTTCATCCGAAAATCTTGTTGTTTCATCCACAGGGACGATTTTCTTTCAGCTCCCCCGTCTTACCCCGCCCCGACCCCCTACAACTTGTCTCCCGCGCACCTCATACCGCCTAACGCGATGACATTGAACGAAAAATAGTGTTCGAAAATTTCTTAAACTTGTTCCAGGAAATACGTGTTTTTGAATAAGTCTTACAAGTGAGTGAAAAAAATACTTGTAATTAAGAATTTCCATTACATGTGCAAGGTTTCTATCATAATGTTTTCTTTACTTTTAGAGTTTATGAGTACATTATGAACGGCCAAAGTTCAGATAAAATATATGCAAAACAGCAATTTTTGGAGGCTTATACTTAATTTAATTTCACAATTTTTTATTTTTTGGTCCCATAGTAACCTAGATAAAGTGCACAAAATACCTATTAGTTCAAAAAATTCAAAGATAGCTGTATAACAACTGCATAATCACGTACGAGCGTTTGTATGAAAAGTATGACGGGTTGGCCGCTCTTAAGTACAAAAAAAGAGCAGAAAAAAAAAGAAAATCTGTCCCTGTTATGTTTTGTGACGGTGTGTCTCATGGCACACGGCTTATTTTGCAATAATACTACTCTAAATATCTCAAACACGTTCTTGAATACCTACTTTAGTATACCTTTGGTAAATAAAGACCCCAATTCTGCTGAAGATTCTAATTCTACTGAAGTTTGGTTTTCAGCTCACGTTTTGGTAATAAGTGATGAATTCCCTACGATATTGAGTTACTTAAGTGGCATTAGAGGTATTCGTAAAGCTGGCCATAGACGATAGGTTTTGCATGACAGTTTTGCCTGAACGGTCAAACTGTGCAAGCAGGCATGAACGTGTGTAAGTGAAAACTGCACAGTTATCCTTGCCTGTACATAGTGTATAATTGTACCCTAAAGAATATAGGAATAGCTATTTTTTCCGCTTCGAACGTGTGTGTGTGCCAAGTCGCATACACAACTCTCAGATTTCAGTTGTTTTCTATTTTGTAAAGTAATAAAACCACAATTAAAGCAATCATGTTGACGTGTGTTACGGTGATGCCATGCTTGCCAATGAGTCAACCGTCAAGCTTGCAGCTACGGGTGTGTCCTCTATGAAAGTCATTTTTGTCATGCATAACCTATCGTCTATGGCCGGCTTAAGGAGGTAAAATCAATTTCCTTCAACATAGAATTGGCATGTAAGCTTTGGTCGTAAATTATGATGTGAAAGATATTCAATAGCCTAGGTATCTTTCCAGTTTGCGGTTCATGTTCATAAATTGTTTTGATGCTGATTTTATGATATTATGCTACGATTTTAATTTTCCAGTATTATTTTTGAATTGCTTTATAGAATTGCGGGGGCTTGCTTAATTTTACTAAACCCCCCCCGGGTTTAGTAAAATTAAGAAAAGTTGGTTCAATTGAGAGACTTGTAAACGTTAAGGACAAACATTTGCTAATCATTTCTTTGAGCAACTTTGAGCAACGTTTATGAATAAAGCCCTATGTAACGAAGTTATTTTTCGGATCTTCTTCATAAGAAGTTACAAAACGGAGCGCACCTTAAGTGATCTGCATATTTTCTTGACTACTAAACTTAGGCGATTCAGACTCAACACCGCTCCCGCGCAGACGTGCGGCGCTCACCACCAATAATCAGTCTGACCAGTAGTCAAGAAAATATACCGTCATGGCATGGCACGGTGTAGTGAGCAGGCTCCTTATTCGTAACTGTTTTTCTTATAAATGCAACATTTTCAATAAGACCAATATAAACACTTATCTATTAAACAAACGTTACATTTTGTTTTTTGATCATTTTGTTTTTTAATCATTTTCAATTTCGGACGGCACGGTTGGCGCAGTGGCTGAGCGATTGGCTGCTGCGCTGCGTGTCGCGGGTTCGATCCCCGCACGGAACAAATATTTGTATGGCCTACTGGTAGTTGTTCCGAGTCTGGCTGTTTGTGTATGTGAGTTTAAATGTTTGTAAACGCATCCACGGTACAGGAGAAATTCCTAGTGTGGGGCAACGTTTTTAAAAATAAAATAAAAAATAAAATGTATGTTTTGATAAATACAAATACAAATACAAATATTTTTATTTGTTGAACATAGGTAGGTTAGGTACAGATGTTGTAATTATTCATGAACGCTATGTCTAGCCGTCATCGGCGTACAAATATTATTTTAACACAAAAATGCTAATTGTAATAAATTATCAAACAGAATAAAATTAAAAAAAAAAATAAACAAAAACTAATATTATTATCACACATTATTAAATCATTTTAATTCAAATTGTCAACACACTATCCAATAAAATATAAAATAATAAATAATTGTAGTATAAACTGTAAACAACAAAAAAATAAAAATAATAATAATAATAAGGAAGTCATGATGTGTCAGTTAGGTATTCGTTCACCGTATAATATGCTTTTTCATGTAATATTTTTAGGAAAGCCTTTTTAAAATCGTGTATGTTTTTAATTTCTGTGATTTGTCTAGGGATCTTATTATAGATCCTAGGTGCCATTCCTAAAAAACTTTTTTTAAAAAGAGCAGTGCTATGTGGTTTAGCGCATATCTCTCTGTTGCGTCGTTTGGATCTCAATGTTTCAAACAGATGGAAGTTGGATTTGACAAATATTGCTGTCTCAAAAATATACAAACAGGGCAATGTTAGGAGTTTAATTTTTTTGAAATAAGGAAAACAGCTTTCAGTTGGTTTCAGCTTAAACACAGAACGCACACATCTTTTTTGGGCCTTAAACGCAATTTCTTTGTCAGTGGAATTTCCCCAATATATTAATCCAACATAACATAGGCAACATAACATAACATAGTAACATAGGCCTTGTAAGAAATTAGAACAACGGACTGATTTACTATCTTTGCTAGATTATAGAGTGCATATGAATATTGGTTTAGTTTTTTACAAACAGTTTCCACATGACATTTCCAGTTTAAGTGAGTGTCCAAGTGAAGTCCTAAAAATCTAGCACAGCTTGTTTCAGCTATTATTTGATCTGCATAAGTTATGTTTAAGTTAAGTTTTTTTGTTCTTTGATAAAATGTCATAAGCTTTGTTTTATCTATATTAATTTTTAATTTATTTATAAGTAACCAATTTATGATGCAAAGGATGGACTTGTTTATGTCATCTTCGTAAGTTTCTATATTTTTACATGGAACAATGAGTGTACTGTCATCGGCAAACAAAACTGTTTGATGCTCCGTGCATTTTGGCAAATCATTAATATATATGAGAAACAACGGGGGCCCAAGAACACTTCCTTGGGGTACACCACATGTTGTTTCTCTAATTGATGACATATGAGTAACTTCTGTCTTGGATTTAGAACAAACTCTATTTAAAACCGTGGTTTGCTTTCGTCCAGTGAGATATGATTTTACTAGATGTAATATATTTCCTCTGACACCGTATCGTTCTAACTTACCAAGTAATATTTGGTGATTTACGTGATCGAAGGCTTTAGACATGTCCATAAATACTGCTACAATGGGTTTTTTTTTGTCAACATTACTAACAATTTCTGCAAATAATTCATAGACAGCTTTATTTATATTTCTGTTTTTCCGAAAACCATATTGTTCTTTTGCAAGTATATTGTTTACTTCAAAGAATGAGTTCATAGATTTATAAATTACTTTTTCAAAGACTTTTGACAGAATTGGTATCAGAGCTATTGGACGGTAATTTGAAATAGCAGTTTTATCGCCTTTCTTATGCAGTGGTTTAATTATGGTCATTTTTAACAAATTAGGATAGTGGCCACGTTCTATGCATAGATTAATTATAAAACTTAAAACCGGTGCAATTATATGCGACACAGATTTTAAAATCTTAGTGGTTATTCCATCATAACCTGCGCTATTTGTGTTCTTTAATGAATTGATAATATTAAATATTTCCAACGCATCTGTCGGTGTCATAAATAGAGATTTTGGATAATAATTTACGCAAGATATAGCATTACTATTATTATAACTAATGTCAGCATGAATTGAGTCTATAAAGTAATTATTAAATGCTGTAGCCATTTCTTTAGGGTCACTTATTAGTAAATTATCATTGAGTATTTTTTTTACGGATTCAGAGGGAAAGTTTGATTTACATCTATTAATTATTTTCCACGTAGCTTTAGTCTTATTCTCTGCACTATTAATTGCATGGCTGTTTTGAGATATTTGAGTCAAGTGTATCACTTTTTTTAATCTTATTGAATATTGCTTAAGTAACTGTTTGTTTACAAGATTACGTGATCGCCTATACTGCCATAACATTTCTCTTTTTCGTTTGCTACATCTTCTGATACCTTTAGAAATCCATCTCGGGGATTTACGAGTAGAGATCTTTTTTGTCATAGTGGGGAAACACAAATCGTAGAAAAGTTTAAATAGGTCATGAAATGAATTAAAAGCTAGTTCTGGGTCGATACTATTGTATACTTCAGCAAAATTTAGATTACTAATGGCATCAATAAATTTAGACTTGTTCTCAGAGCTATAATCTCGACTCTGTACGTACCAGTGATCACTCGAACAGGACTTTTTTACAGGACACTTAAAGAGTTGAGCTGTATGATCAGATAAGGCTAATTCAAAAACTTCACCTCTACCACCCTTGACATTATGGATAATGTTATCGATACATGTTCCAGATGATAAACGCGTAGGCTGTTTTATACTTGGTTTCAAATTGTAATTTAGGAGCAGATGTAGAAATTCTATGGGTACTCGAGTCTTTTTTTCAATGTTAAGTCTTTGTTATTATGTTAAGTCTTTTTTGAATGTTGTGCATACCTATAAGAGACGTATTTAGACACTTTGTAGACTTATAATCACCATACGGAACCAATATTGTAAATATGTCGTGGTGTGCGTTACCTAATAAATAAATAAACGATCGAGGTGGTTGACCTTATCGGCTGGTTAAAAATACCATGGTCAGTTTCACTGAAAACAATTATTTTGCACCAGTTACATGCGACATTGACACACAAACAACTAATTGATTGCTTTAGTTAGTAATTTAACTAGACCTTGAAACTTTCAACTAGTTATTAAAAATCTTTGTTACTGTTAATATATAAGCTATGTTATTAATAAAGTATGTTGTGTTTTTAGTACTGAAAGATTTAACTGTGAATGAAATTATATTGTTTAGATTTTTTGATGAATTTATACATTGTAAAGCTGGCTATAAGGTTGGTACCGTGGTAAAAAAACGATATTTGTATAAAGTTTAAAATGAGTATATTGACAACTTTAAAATGAAAAGCTTACAACTGTTGCCAGTTGCAACTGATTAAAAATTATTTTAATATCTAAACAAGAAAGTTTTTCAAAATAGCCGTTGTATATTTTTATAAATATACTTAGCTCCAACTCTGATTCAGCCGATCATTGATTACGCTGATGCCTGCTATTTGGATGCCACTGAGGAGCTGTTGAATAAGCTCGAGCGTTTGCAAAATCTTTGCATCCGTTTTGTGTTTGGTCTGAGGAAATATGATCATGTTTCTCAGTTCCGCTAGGAACTCAAATGGCTCCCTATTCGTCTTCGCAGGAACACTCGAATATTATGTATCCTATACAACATCCTTTATAACCCTTCATATCCTAGCTACCTGCGCGATCGTTTTTTGTTTACCCGCCTTTCTGATGCTCTGTGTAGATCCCACCTCAGGCATTATCTTTTTCCCATCCCATAAAACCGAATTCTATTCTAATTTCATAATCAAACTTTCCTCTCGCAGGTCTGCTGGAAGAAATTTCTTATGAAATAAGCAGTACCTTTGTGCTCTTCTATCATAATGTAATGTCCTATTAAGTATTTTGTGTGTACATAAATAAATAAATAAATAATAATTAAATATTACGTACTACTGTTTCCATCCCGTGTCATAGGTTATATCAGATATTATGTAAATAAAAGTTTCACACATGTGGTGTATAACAGCAGGGAAGATTGTTAAATGGTTTTATACTGTCATTCAACAATAGTAAAACATCATGACTGTAATCGCCGAGGGGTTAGGCAGTGGTGTATCTATCGTACAAATGTAAGTACACTCATATTTCGCTGGTTATGTTTATCTTTAAGGTCGAGTCTACGGCCAGCAACCGCGCACAAACCAAACTCCGAACTGGTACTGAAAATGTTCCGATGGAAAACTGGATTATGCATTGCGCGACCTGGAAATCGAACCCAGAACCTCATGCCCAGCAGTAACGTACACACTTTCATGTAATTTAATTAATGGTTTAACTGAACTTTGTCTTATTAATACCAAGCTTGTATCAAATAGGTAATTTCTAAGATATCTATTATAACATAAAATCACGCTTGTAATCCCCGAAGGGTAAGGCAGAGGTGTACCTATCTTTAAAGTCTTTTAAGTCCCATGTAATAGGGAGCGAGCCTATTGCCATCAACCGTGCGCAGTTCCAGACTCCGTGGTTGCTACGGGGAAATTCTTTATGGAAAAACCCAAAAACACTTTGCCCGACCTGGGAATCAAACCCAGGACCTCATGCTCAGTAGTCGCGCTTGCGACCACTAGACCAACGAGGCAGTCATATCTATTATGTAAGATGAAAGTAGGTACATGTAGAATCTTTGTAGGGTAATGAAGGTTTCATTAAGATAATCTTGTTACACTAATCCCAATTTAATTATTAATAGAAAATATTCACAGACAACGAATACTTTAAGCCAAGCCTCGTCCTGAAATCCCGGAACGTAAATTAAGGACTAATTCTACACAAAATGAATGAAAACGACTGTATTTTTAATTGATTAAATCAATCATTTAAATGAGCTAATTAATTTGATTGAAAATATTACAGGTACAGGGGTAATTCTATTAGCCTGGTTTTAGAATTAATCGTATTAGATTGATTAATTTGGCCAGGCTGCAACGTTTCATACACGTTTCACAAATGGTTGCCATGTTTTCAGTACAACAATCTGAACCTGGCCACATAGAAATGTTCAACGGTAATTAAAAAAAAAAACTTTTTTTTTTTAGATGTCTTTGATGGACTTCCACTCTGTATGCAGAGTAATGTATACAGTTTTTTTTTAGTGTCTGTACCCTGCGCATGGTGTTGTGATGTGTTATTTTTGTTCTAGGATGTGAAGTATCTACCATATTTCCTTTATATGAATAACATTACTTTCCCCAAACTAAGTTTGAAAATCAGATTTAATAATACCCAACGTTTAAAGTAATTGAATTTCTTCAAACAACAATGCTGTAAAACCAATCATAATTAACTAATACGTGTACGTACGGCACTGCTGAAACACGTGGAGCAGTGACATCTAATCTTAATTAAATGTCAACTGAACATAAAAAGTAATGATTATTCTGTTTTGAACAAACACACAGTAAATGTCATGTGTTTTAAATTAGCCAATAAGCAAATGTTTGTATGAACAAACAAATGATAAATCGTAATTATCTTATTTCAATAAAGAATCACAAGAAAGAAAAAAAAAACTTACAATGAGAAAGAAACCTCTGCCCAACAGTCGGGCAGTAATTTTAAAAAGTCGATTTTTACTGCTTAGTCCAAATTATTCAACAATTTTGGGCAGCCCTTCACGACTATGCACCCTACCTTATACATACTTTTATCTACCACAACAGGCATGAACCATTCTGATTTGACTAGTCTCACTACTATAAAAAAAATATAAATATAATATAAAAAAATGAAAATTTTACCGCAAGAAAGCAATCCAAATTCCTCAAACAAAAATGACACTGGCAACCACTGTTCACGTTCATCGAGATAGCAAAAAGAAAGAAAAAACTGTCGAGTATGATGATTCTTACCTTCAATTGTTTTAGCACTATTTACACTCTTTTATCTCAAAAGATGTGCTTATCACAACGTGTACACTACTTCATAGCTACGAAACAAGTACTTTATTCGACAAGCTATGAACGATCTATGAAAACCGCGTCGGGAAAATAATATACAGCATGTTTTTATTAGATAACAAGTCCAAAACCCGCGGAGTAATTCGCACTTTAAAAATAAAACTGACTGTTTTAAATACCTGGATCAAAAATATCTTTTATTTAAATTTAGGGTATAGTTTATCTGTGTGCCAATTTTCATAAAAAAAATCGTTTACTTAATTGTTTTTACGTAGTACACCAAAAACATCGCCACGGCCACAATCTTTCACGCGAACAACATCAGTATATTACTAGGCAGTAGGGAGCCCACTTTTTAAATATAACATCTGTTTAATACTGGAACAAATAATATACTTTGTCCACTAGTTACACGCTTGCTGGTATCACAAAGAGTGGTATTACTGCAGTCACTTCCTTCCTTTTTATTTTCTGATCTTCCTTACATAAAGTTCACACAAAATGTTTAAAAGGCGAGAAACAAGATAATTAGACTATGAAGTCATAGGAATTACAAACTAACATATTAAAAAAAATACTATATACAGATACTAATTACACAAGAACCAACTTCTTCAAAAACTGGAGAGGTCTCAGTTATGCGTCATCTTCGTCATCAATACAACTGATTCTATTGGGTTTTTCCAATAGGAAACGGTACTTCTTTACTTTGTGCATATACTATGGGTTATATGGAACCAATTTTTGAAGTAATCGGTAAAAGATAACATTCTGTACCCAATTACAATTTAGGAAGTTTAACTTTGGAGAGTTAGATTCAATAAAGAATATTAGGTAATTCAAATAA
The DNA here is from genome assembly GCA_947578425.1 of Eugnorisma glareosa. NCBI lineage: Eukaryota > Metazoa > Arthropoda > Insecta > Lepidoptera > Noctuidae > Eugnorisma > Eugnorisma glareosa. The sequence continues at coordinate 2,717,295 of OX387970.1, forward strand.
TTTATGATTTCAACCTCAATTCAATGAAGTTAATGGCTACCAAATTTAATTGCTTGATCTTTCTAAACTTTTCTAAATAAAAAATTGTATTTTTGTAGTTTTATGTAATAGAAAACGAGATTTAAAAAGCTATAAGATTTAAAAAGGACCGGCCAAGTGCGAGTCGTACTCACACGCACACAGGGTTCCATAGCACCAAACAATAAAATAAAAATAATTTAAGACATTAAAAGGTATTTTAATTTAATTTTTTTTTATTTTTCTTTTCTTTTTTTCTTACGTAGTATTGTAGGTATTACATTCAACAGGAAAACTAAATTTGTTTTTCACAGTATGAAAAACATAGTTACTGCTGCATTTTGACGAAAAAGTCGGAATAAAGTGGCTGTGATATACACGGACAGACAGACATGACGAATCTATAAGGGTTCCGTTTTTTGCCATTTGGCTACGGAACCCTAAAAACATAAAAATTAAAACAACTATGTCATTCACTGTTTTATATAGGCTGTACCACAACCTCACCTATTTTGAAATCCTGTCCAGAATTTTAACAAATCACGAACATCACTGTTGAAACATTTATCCACTTTTATACGAAAAATCGATTTGGTGACACTTATCAACACAATTCAGATAAATAAAACTTTAGAAAAAAAAAAAACTATTTATTTTATCCGTGAAAAAAATCCGTGTTCTTCAGCCAAACGTCACTTTAACACTATATCTAACGAGTACACAATGACATTTTTGTTATTTAGGTTAGACGAAAATGATGTTGTCTGTATTTTTTCCCGAAAAAAATAGCGATTGAAATTATTTTATTTTACAGAACAATTTATGCAAATCCTAGGCAATCGGAATTGAACTACTATGTATGAATGACGTATAACTCTTTTGACATGAATTTTAAGCTGCTCTGTAGGTTTTGTGGTTGTAGATCACGAGGTTCGAATCCCGGATCGGGTTAAAACATTGATGAGTTGCATTTCCGACCTCAAAAAACCCAAGTTATTCATTAAACGATGACATGGAATAATTTAAGGCAAAGTTAAGTTAGTCACGCCCTAATGATAATCATGATGGTTTAGCCAATGGGGTCATTAGCAGGGCACAATTGAGCAGGATGTACCTTCAGAGAACATTTTTTGTCCATTCGAATGTTAACTTCTTTCAAAAAGTTCGAATACCCCATTTTTTTAAGTCGTTGTTTTTTTATTATGGATTTACTGAATGAGGAGGTGATTTTTCTAATAAAAGGAGGTAGAAGGAGGATGGTTGACAGTGGAGAATGGAAGAAGAAAATCAATCAAAACGTTGACCTGATTATGATGTTTTTAATTCAAACTAGCTGCCGCAAAGTATTACTTCGCTTTGAATCAGATTTTGTAAACAATTTCAAGAGTTTTAATTTTTTTCAGGGAACCCTAATTATTTTTATAAAAATAAAAGTAGCCTATCTTAGACCTTATTACATCAGCTATCTGCCAGTCAAAGTCCTGTCAAAATCGGTTAAGCCGTTTCAGAGATTAGCCGGAACAAACAGACAGAGAGACAGATAGTCAGACAGACAAAAATTGAAAGCAATGTGTTTTTTTATTATGTGCCGTATCTATTTTCATTTGCATTCAGTAAAGCGCTGTTTTGACACTTCAATTTTATTTATTTGTTTATACAGGGTGTAACAGGACCCTTCACGAAGCCGTCAACCAAGCATTATATACATCAAACTAAGTAACTTTACGCAAAAAATAACACTGGGAAACGACTTTTTTTTTCGGTAAAAAATCACGTTTTACGGTAGGACTCAATGTAACGCACTAAAAACATTGTGCTGATGGATGGATTGAATAATACGGGGGCCGTGAAGGTATTTAATGTAAAAATCTTACATTATAAACACGTATTTAAAAAAAAAAACCTTTCATAAAGTTGGAACTTTGACCCCCAATTTCTCCGTAACTAGAAGGTTCCCAGGTATGGTCTCGGACAAAAAATGATCGCAATGACGTGGAGAACAAGTGCCTTTCGGCTACGTGAAGGGATTTTATAATAAGATGGTCAGTTCGCTTCATTTTACTTGAGAGCATACCAAATAATAATAATGAAGTTAGTGATGGTGTCGAAACAACAGACACACGTTTAAACTCAAATTACTTACGTCATACTAACACACAATTCAAAATTTTACCCATGTCAAAATAATAACAATCTTTAAGTAATATTGTATAAATTATTTATTTATACGCAAAAATGAAAGCTACTGTTTCTTAAAGTATTTTTACTTTGTCCATATTGAATGTATGTAAAAACAAAATTATTTATGTAAATGTCTCAGAGAAACGGGTAATGAGACTGTCTGACAAATCCCTAAGGATATTTAGGAATCCTAATTAGGTACTGAACTTGTCTTATAGAATATCTAGGGAAATCATTTTCGATCTGATTTTGTTGGTTGGTTTTAGTATTCCTTTTATTTATTTGAGGTATATTTGAGCCGACTTGAGCTTCAGGGCTGATTTAGTATGTAGAATTGTAGATAGATACCTAAACTAGACTTTTTATTGCACTACGATTATTTTTATAAAGGGAACATCGACTTTTATCAAACCACTTTATATTTTGTAATATTTTGATCTGATTACACCACCTTTTTGGTACCTGCTTAGTTTGTATCCGTAAATACATAGATAGATACATATTATATTACAGTCACAGTATTATCTGTCTAGCTGTAACTAGACGGCACGGCTGGCGCAGTGGTTGAGCGATTGACTGCAACGTTGCGTGTCGCGGGTTCGATCCCCGCACGGAACAAATATTTGTATGATCTACAGGTAGTTGTTCCGAGTCTGGCTGTTTGTGTATGTGAGTTTAAATATTTGTAAACGCACCCACGTCCACATCTTGAAATCAGGATCCAATGAGAAAAACAACTGTCACTAGTTCCATCATGGATCAGGCCAATGGATCTTCTGAGATTGAACGAGAAATTCCAAGTGTGGGGCAACGTTAACAAAATCTGACCTCTATAACCGAGGTAAATACTGCAGGAAGGGGTAATTTGTTTACTGCAGGTAAGGTTCAAAATAGACTGTTGGATGCCGAAACGTAGAAGTTTGAATTGTTTCGTTAAACAACAACTACTTTACCTAAATAATCTAGCTGCCGTATATACAGTGTTTTCATTGTGAGCTCTTCAAGTTAATATTGCTCTGCATAAGTACCTATTCCATGGGTGCACTCTGATTTTACCTTACTGCATTTGTCAAGAAAATGATAATAATTTTGACGAATCACGAGAAAATTATTGATGATGATTACTTCTTGGTATTTCCTCAAAGTTAATGATTGGATGGTTTTACGAATTACATCGGTACCTATTCGTGTCCCTATTTTTCCGACTAGGTTATAGGGACCTCAGGAAAAAAATGAAATCTGTAGTATATTCTTTTATTGTTGCTGTAAGTAATTCAAGATTTCTTAATTACGTCGCAGCTGCAAGTCGCAATATCCTAATATCATCATTATTAATGATGAATTTGTATTGTATTGCTCCGAAATAAACTTTTGTTATTTTATAATTTATTTAAGTATCATTTATTGTATATTACATTTGATTAATTTCGTGACTAGTTTTAATATTGTATTAGGTACGGTACGCTTTTAGTTTTTGCACTAATTGTCCCATAACGAAATACCTATTGTCCAAACTGATTAATCAGACTTACTGGGACTTCCCCAAGGTTTTTATTATATAACTATTTAGTACTACGAGTACAACACACAATTACAACTCGCAACTACTATCTACAGACATAAAAGTTGTAAATAAATACCCGAAAACCTTTTATGGAGTCCCTTAACACTCATCATTACGAACAAGCTTGACTGTGAGACCAAATCGATGTTGTTCTTAATTATGAGTACAACCACCACCCCTCATGACGTTTTTAATAGTTATCACTACACCTCGTATATTTTTACAACATTCTGTAACTAAATAGTACCTAGCCACCTATCTATGTTAAACAACATTGTCTTCAAATCGTTCGAGATTAGCATTGAAAGGTCTTTACGTAAGAGAGATAATGCCCCTGCAGCATGCTGCACTTCAAATTGACGTGTATTAAGTCGCTGCAATTGCTATGTGCAGGTTGATTGTCGGTGCGAAACAAATGAGCTGGGCAAAATGTTTAGTCTCGTGGCCAAGAAAATCATACAGAAAATGGTAGGTATAAGAAGAAAAGTTTAGGACTGTAACCATACTATCAACGCCAAGACCAACAAAAATAAATTGAAAGATTCCTAACCCTCGATCTCCTTTTTTCCAAATTCAGCGATTTAGAACTCGATCACGAATAATTAACAATAAGGCTGTGGAGGACACAGGCTTATTGTTCATCATATTGATCAGGCCCGCTGGCTGTCTCTGAGCGGCAAATCGGTCGTAAACCAATGTCGAATGAGCGGTGAACTGCAAATTAGCCGTGAATCGCTGCACGCTGGCGAACTCCTGGCAAAGAAACCAAACTCAATAACTTCGCCTTCAGCGGAGCGAGCGTACTTCGCTGCTGACTGGAGCTTTCGCGTAACTTCGCTGTGAATCGGCCGCTCACTGAATGAGTCGGCAAGAGAAACGCCACAAACTGCTTACAGTACGCGCTAAATGGACTCTCCATTTAAAATATAATCATAAACTGAAACTGGCGAACTGGAAGCAAGCAGTCAGCTACTCTCTGATAACCTCAAGAGTACACATCCTTAAAGTAGCTGACAATTTAAAAAAAACAACCATCATTTGAATCGTGCATCTGATGGGTTGTAAGAAATATATGAGTACACGTGTACTCTTTGAAAAATATCATCTCAAACATGTGAACCGGATTAAGCAAATCTCTTGGGATCATAAAGATGATCGTGATGAGATTAGTCTGTAATCTCACGCTCGTATCATCATAATCATATTGTTATCAGCTGCGAGGATCATGATTGATAAGATGCTGTTGTTAGGATGTGATGATAACTGACACAAATCTATTATTATCAAAGAGTTAGTATATTCGTAGGGGGGCTATAAATTAGGCAGAGAGGTTCAAACCGCAATAAGAGTTTCAGGTCATGGATTCGAAGCCAGACTGGCAGTTTATTTTCATCACCAATTCTTTCAAGACGAGGAAGAGCCGATCCGCACTCGGCCTGCGTGGTGGAATAAAGACCACTTCCTATAACAAAGAGTATGCCTGTGCCCCGGCCGTGGGAAATAGGGTGATTGTGCTATTTATTATGTATACTTCAGCTGAGCATGGAGTCCTGGGTTTGATTCCCGGATCGGGCAAATTGAGATTGGGTTTTTCCATCAGGGATTTCTCAGTAGCAGCCATGGAGTCTGGATGATGACAATAGGCTCGCCCCTATTACATAGGACTTAAATATAACTGGCAAAATGTGGGTGTACCATTAGGTACACCTCTGCGTAACCCTTCTGGAATTACAGGCGTGAAGTTATGTTATGTACTATTTATGTTTCACATAGCAATTGTAATGCGATTTGAAGTGAGGTATACCGCAGAGGGATTATCTTTGCTACGTAATATACGAGAATGTACCTAGACATAAGAGTATTTTACGTAATGAAGTTGGCTGAGGAAGGGTTTTTTCGTAATTCATCCTCTTCAGGGGTTGAATAGGGGATGAAATTTGGTGTATATCACACTTTACCGATGGGACATCTCACCTTGTTTCGATATAACATGATAAACTACAAACAACAATACCGAATCTATGAAATGATTTAATTAAAATTCATTGATGGTGGGGTTTTTCCGAACATTCATAGAGCAAGCTCGTCGTCAAAAATTGAAAGTCATCATGTTCGCATTGTTGTCATAATTTATTGACCGGAGACCACAGACTGTGGCAATGTTTCAATCATTAGTCATGAGCTTCTCGTCATGATTTCTCGTGCGCATCACTTAGTTACATTTCAACCACCTTACCTGTGCAGACGGGAAAATACAGAACTAAAATAAAATGTACTAAGTTTGACAAAAAGATGCATTTATTCTTGGCAAGCAGCGCTACTTTGAACTGCAAACTTAAAGTGGTGATACTGTAAGACATTACTTAGGGCCTAGACAAACATAAATTCTAACAGCAAGAAAAATGAAGTAATCGTCGTAATGTTCTGGATTTTGTCAGCGATTATTTATTAGCTCTTAGACAGCCAGACCAAGGAGAAGAAGGCGGGACTCCTTGGATGACATTCTCGTTAATTGGCGAGAAGAGGCGCAACATCGAAAAAAGTGGACGGAACGGGGGGAGGCCTTTGCCCAGGATTGGGACAGTAAGACTAACAAAACAAAAAAAAAACGATTATTTATCGCATTCCCGTTGACCCCACCGCTCGTGGCCCCACTGGTGGGGTCAGCGGGAATTGATTAAAATAATTAAAAATTGTTCCCGTTGACCCGTTGGATCGAGTAGTTGTGCTAGTTATGGACCTTAACCTTACGGACAGTACTAGGCGGGCATAAATCCAAGAAGGTATTTATTACGAAAAGACCGTACCTATACCCAGAAATATAAAAATGCATACCACCTTGAGCTCATGCCAGCCTGGTATGGCGTGCCTAGGGGCCAACAATGCGACAAGCCCATTAGGCAAGCAGACTGTTCAGAAACCATGAATTAATGTTTTATGGGTAAGTCATGCATCTATGCTTGTATGAAAGTATCGCCGCTATCCAGGCCCTCGTCCATTGTAAAGCTAACATGGCGAAATGGCGGCAAGGTTTAGGTAAAGAACTGTATTGCAAACTATATTCCACCTCACGTCCTACCCTCTGTGCAACAAAACACTGTCAAAAAGACCTCTGCGCTACCGACGACGTCGTGAAGGAGGCGAGGGATCTGGCCAACAAATTCCAAAATATTGCTGTGCACAGAAGAAGAAGGATTACTTTTATCCTTAGTAAGTGGATTTTTCCAGTAGTGGAATACTAGTAGTAGTATGGAATACTTTTTTTTTCCTGGCCTTCTCTGTGGCACTCCTGAGTAAAGGCCTACCGCCACTCATTTCATTTCTCGCGAACCCGCGAATCCTGCTTCCAGTTCTGTCGGAACCAGTCCAGTTCGTCCCACCACCTCTTTCGTGGCCTGTCGCGACCCCGGCTCACTATTTCTATCTTATTTATCTAGAATGTTTAATTATAATAATAAATATCGCTGGACATTACACACAGCGCCATCTAGGTGCCACACTAAGCAACGAGGCTTGTGTCGTGGACACCAGATAGTTGATATTACTACATAGATACTTTTTGTTTGTAAATACATACTTATTATACATATAAATATCCATGTCTCGAAAACAAATGTCTATGCTCATCACACAAACATTTGCTCCTACCGGGATTCGAACCCGGGACCCTAAGAACGTAAGGCAGCTTCACTACCGCTGCGCCATTCAGGTCGTCGATCTAATAACTTGATTTAAAAGAGTGTCCATGAAGTTTCTTGCTTGTTCTTCTCTATAGACAGCTTGCTTCTACTTTCTGACCAATTCTTTGATACCTCAAAAGTGCTACAATGCACCACCCAACCAATGGACCAATACCAATAGGTATTGGTATTGGTATGTTACCAATGGTTTTAAATGAATAAAATGCATTGAGTTTCAATAGCGATCGATTTATTTTCTTGCTCTCTGAATGAATTGACAAAAACAATATTGTATGTGTTATGTTATTTAAAATAGTATAAATTAGGACCATACTAACGCATCAGGAATTATGTAATGTTAGTAGTGTTTGTGATAAATAAATAAATAAATATTGTATAGAAATTCCAGAAATAAGTATATACACTATAAAACCAGCTCACAATAATTCATTATCTTCGTGCCCTTGCCCCATATTACTTGGGGTTGGCGCAACTCGTTTTTTTTCTTCCATTCTCATCTGTCAACCATCTCGCTATCATTGACTCCGGTTTCTTCCATAATATTCCTCACACAATCCATCCATCGTTTCCTTAGTCTTCCTCTCTCTCTCTCCACCCAACAACATTTGTATTCATCACTCTTTTCGTCATTTTATATGTGATTCGACCAGCTCATAATACGCTGAGATTAAAATACTCTTGATAAATTGTCAGTCATCTTTCTCACAAATCGTTTCCGTGGCGTTTTAAATGGATTACTCGCATAAATCCTTTTTTATTATATTTCAGGTGTTGTACCTATATTTATGCTAAACCCACAACAAAGTGTTTAGTCCTTTGTTCGGTACTACCTTTGTGGCGTTCTGTTTTTGACTGAAGCACATAACATTTTTGACCTGCGTGCATCCATTAAATGCCAATTTGGTCTGTTACTTTGTTCACTGTTGTCGATATAATGCTTAGTTCAAGTATTCTTTGAAAAATTCCTATTAAAATTAATTTTAATAAAAAAAGAAAAGAAAACGAAAAATATATATATTATATATATATTTTTAAGAATTTTTTTTCCCTGGTTTACCTTTAGCTTTTCTGTTTTTTTTTTTCAAAGGATTTGGCAAAGGTGTCTCTTTATTACATAAACATATCTATCTAGCTATGTTTAAGCAGTATTATATTATCTGTGGTTTAAGTAACACGTATCTGTTGATGTAAATGTATGACTTACGTAAATGAATGAATAATGATAATTAATATTAAGAATAAATATTAACAAAAAAAAGAAAACCGTTTAAATTGTAATGGCTTAACAAGCAAACAAGTTCCAAGAACCTACCTATTGTTAACATCTTCAAAATACTGTACACTTAGTTAACAATAAATAATTTGAATTTGTTTAAAGAGCCTATTGCCATCAGGCACAAACCTTGACTCCAGCCAATAGCACTCTGCCAGACCCTGGGTATCGAGCACTTGTTACCATTGAATGTTCTATGAAAGATGTTCAGCAGTTCGTCTCCAACAGTAACACCACGACACGTTTGTGCTCTACACTTGCCGACTCGAGAGTAAAAAGAAGAGAAACGAATCAAATCTAGACTTAAAAAACTGGCCAAGTGTGAGTCGGACTCGTGCACGAAGGGTTAAATAAAATTATCTAAAAAAAAACCTTAATTGGCGTCAACTATGTTTTTATGGGGACACCCTTTAATTTTCAACATTTTAATTTTTTGGAATTTTTCCTTTATTTATGATGTAAGGCCCTTGCTTTTTGCCAAATTTCGTGATTCTAGGTCAACGGGAACTACCATATAGGTTTTCGACCCAAAACATATAGGGTACTTCCGGTTGACCTAGAATTGAAAATTTTGGTTAAAAGCAAGCGTTAAGCTAAAGCAAGCTGGCGTTTGAGTGGTTACAGGGCAAACCCGAAAAATAAAAAATGCTGAAAATGTTGGTATACCTACCTATATCTTTTTATCGTGTTGAATGAGGACCTTGACTTTTATACACCTAATAGGGACTACAGACTTCAGTATCTGGTATAAATTTCTACTTGCTAGGTCCACCCGTTCCTGAGGAAATCGGTGTTGACACACGGACAGACGGACAAAAGCGTGATCTTATAAGGGTTCCTTTTTTACATTTTGAGGTACGGAACCGTAAAAACAAGGCTAGCCATATAACGATCTGTTGAAAGCACATAAAAAACATGTCTAAGTTATTTTTAAACTTGTTTAGTAGATCTATAAATGAATAATATTGCTAATATTTTTTCAATAATATACGCCTAATAGCCGCAAGATTGGAAATGATCTGTATAAGAATCACTAATATACAGGGTGGAATTTTTCAACTCCACCTGGAGGGAAATTACTCTGAATACTGGAGATAGCAAATTTTACTCAAAGGAAACATTCCGCTTGCCACACTCGGGAATCGAACTGGCTAAATTCCAAAAAAAAACACTGTTGTTTTATGGCATTAATCGGTAGGGTTAATCATAAGGATCAAATCTCTCTAACAAACGTGATAAATTAAATGAAAGTAAAACCATGAAATCTTAACTATTGATGCCATAAAAGTATTTTTTTTTTGGAATTTTGCCGGTTCGATTCCCGAGTGTGGCAAGTGAATTTTAGAAAATCTTTGAATGCAGATTTTTTTCTTTTTATAAATAAAAGAATGTTTCCTATAAGTTAAATGTCCTATCTCCAGTATTTAGAGTACTTTCCCTCCAGGTGGCTTTGAAAAATTAAATCCTGTATATGAGACAACTGTTTTTTTCTTCAAATAACCGAAGAGAGTTTCAACGTTGGGTGGTCTATAATTTATGCACTTACTGAATCATGGTTGGTCACGATCTTCCGTTACTTTCTTGGACAGATATCCTCTTTTTATTTCAATCTTTATATCTCTCAACTACTTTTCTCTTCTACGATCACTATTTAATTGCTGAGTAAAACTATTCGTTTTCGACTTAAGGCTCTCCCTCACCGGGCGTATTCGCATGTAATGTATAATCCAGGATTTAATTTTGTACAGAAACAAGTCAATCTGAACAGTAACATTACAGGTGAAGGCTCCCGATGGGTGGGCGCCTTTAGAAAGCTCATTTGAATTTGATAAGTTTTAAGACTCAACAACTTCAAACCACTATTTATTGTGTGTTTGAAAATATCCATGAACTGTAAATAAATAAATTCACAATGGTCGACTGACTGCTTTTCGCGACAACATATTATTACTTTACATAGATTTACATTAGAATACATGGCAATGACTGAAAATTGGTTCAAGATTGATAAATTGTGAATGGAATGTTTAAAAATATTCATATTTTCGTACTATAGATTTTGTTCGCGGCTTCGCTCGCGTGGAGGTCCGTACATTACTAGATGGGAACGTACTACTGGGATTAAAACTAACCTGTATCCTAATTCAGGCCTTGATCTACCTGTGTTGCAAATTGAAATTCGTTCATATATATAACAGAAAGGCAGACCGACAGACAGAGAGAGTTACTTAAACATTTATAATATTAGTATGAATTTAGGTACATTTACGTAGGTGCTTCTGGAAAAGTTTATAAAGAAAATGCTTCCAAGAAAATTCATCACTAGGATTTAACAGCTGATACTTGGAAGTTGGAACGATAAATCAATTTTAAGTTCTTGAGGATAATCCTGAACGTTTTGTTATCGTTCATCGAACTAAGTTTTTGTTAAACATAAGTATAGTATAGGTTATGGAACTCAAATGGAGTTTGGCAGGACACCTAGCAAGGCGCGTTGATGGCAGGTGGAGTAATGCTGTTACGGAGTGGGACTAAGGACTGGAAAAAGAAGTGTTGGTCGTTCGGCAGCGAAATGGGCAGACGACATTGTTGCCATCGCGGGAATATCCTGGATGAGGCTGGCACAAGAGCGTGGAGCTTGGCACAAGCAAATAAACGCCTATACTCTGCAGTAGGTGAAGTCGGGCTGTGGATGATGATGATAATGCTAGTATAGGTTTAAATTGATGGCCTTTAATACAAGATGAAAGTTAGTAGCTAGACGTGACTCTTTTAAATTGTTTGTGTATGCACCTTGCAATGCTGCAAATTACTTACCATTTTTAAAAGCTTATTTGGAACCTGGCCCCTTAATGTAATCTCATCCAATTTATCAATTGGATAGCATCTTCTTCTTTCACTCTGTTCTCACTGTATAGTGATAAAATGGTTGCTTTCATTTGTGGAATAACTTCACTTGTGACAGATCTGATTCAATCTACATAGATTAAAAAAATAAAGATGTATAGGAAGCAAGTGGCTCAGAATGTGTAATGGATCTATGCATGTATTAATATGTATGATACTCGGTAACGATCTAAAGAATGGAACTTCAATATTCTCTTATCATTTAATTGTTTACTACTGAGGCAAGTAATTGAAATTCCTAATCACTTGAGTTGTAATCCAGATGTTGAAGTTTTATTGTGATTCGAAGTGATAGCAAACATTGTTTCAGTCTATCATTTTATGACAAAGGATGTTGACGTGGCCTTAGAGCTAGAGCATCACAAACGGCCCAAAATAACAAAGCCAAGAGAGACATACAGAAGCCACATTGAGATTAGAAATACCATGTGTTAGTACCACCAACCCGCACTGATGGTTGCATTGGTATATAAAACAGTGACCCAATTGTTAGACAACTAGGTTAAATATTCAAACCCAGAAAGCCACTTTGTGTAAATTATTTCATCAAAGGAAAACATGAAGTAACCGACACGTACCGCTGCCCAGAACCAAAAATTCTTAAACATGAATGTGACATCCGCACTGCACCCATGTTGTGGTGCGTTACTGCTTGTTCCCTTTTACGGAGAAGACATCTCAACAATACTTATTCATTGCGTTATTTATGTAAACCCGGGTAAACTTAGTACTACCCAGTTAATGCTGCTTATTTGTATGCTATCTTATACTAATATGTGAATAGTGAAGGGTTTAGGTGTATATTCCCAACGGCGACTAATGTTTTCCATATACTAAACAAGCACTTAAAATCGGCCAAGTGCAAGTCTTACTCACACGCACACAGGGTTCCGTAGCACCAAAAATTTGTTTTTCATAGTATGTTAATGAAAGACAAAATTACTGCTGCAGTTTGATCAAAATGTCCCATATCTCAAAAAACAAACATCAAATCTTATTCAAATTGATCAAAATGTCCCATATCTCAAAAAACAAACATCAAATCTTATTCAAACCAATTTTGTTTGTAAGTTTTTTCTACGGTCTATAATCCTATATTTTTTTCAGAATATTCGTCCTCTTACTTTAGAAATTAGAGACACACACACATTTTACCACTTTGGAAGTGTCTATCTTTCAAATGATTGAGTTTGAGAGAAAATGGTTTAAGGAACCTCTCTGTCATTTTTAAACCTACGACCTATCTGTAGACACCATGCACGAATAGGTTTGATGAAAAAAAAATTTTTTTAGTTTCAGTTCCATGTATGGAGAGCCCCCTAATTTTTTTTTTTTTTTTTAATAAAAATTGTAAAGCGGTTCACGGATCACATCTACCTACTAAGTTTCAACTGTGTAGTCCTAATAGTTTCGGAATAAAGTGGCAGTGACATACACGGACAGACAGACAGATATACCGACAGACATGGCGAATCTATAAGGGTTCCGTTTTTCGCCATTCGGCTACGGAACCCTAAAAAGTAGCTATATATACTTGACTTCTATCTAGAATAGGGTATTACTTTCTTCATTATGTAAAAGTTAAATCTGAATAATTCATGTAAGTGCTTCACGCGCACACGCTTCAGGGTCTTCAGTCGTGAAGTGACAAAGAGACGTGTCTTATGATGACGTCAAATGGCGGTTGCTAAGCTCTTCGATTATGTTCTACAACGGTTGCCAAGCTTATCAAATGTAGTGATTATGGTGTTAATTGCCGAAGGTCGGTCATTGGCCTGTGTTTGAAACTGGACCGGAATCAAGAGATTTCTTTAAGAAGATAAGGTAATAGTAGATATTCACAGTCATTCTGATTGTATTCTACAATTATACAGGGTGCTGGGTTAATGAAAGACATACCTAATAACTATGGCATAATTTTGACTATTGGACGATGAAATACGAAAATAACAGGTCCAACTGAAAATCCTGAGTTCCAGCGGGTAGAGCATTTTGTCTGCTGATAGGCAACGTAAAGCTTTTGCGGTTACAATTTCATTTACCTTGCACGATGAATCAGCAATTACCATATCCACTGCCACTATCACAACTTCGCAGCAGTTCCATCGCTGAAAGCTTTTGAATGCGTTTTAAACGAGCTGAACGAGTTCCATTTACGATTTTCCCCATAGGCAGAACAAGTAACTCAATAATTTTTCAGGCTTCACTAAATCGCGCATAACAATCAATGGTGATTGGCTACATGACCTTAGATGTGACCTCAAGGGCACGCCACTATAATGGCGGTAAGTCCCCTCTTTGAGGAGTGGCTGGAGAGGCGCCACGGCGCCCTCACCTTCCGCCTGACGCAGGTCCTCACCGGACATGGTTGTTTCGGGAGGTTCCTGCACCTAATCGGGCGGGAGGAAACGCCCGGGTGTCACCACTGCGAGGATCGACCGGAGGACACGGTGGAGCACACTGTGCAGGTCTGCTCCGCTTGGGCGGAGCAACGCCGTGTCCTCGTAGCGGCGATCGGCGGCGGCGACCTCTCGCGTCCGGCCCTGGTTCAATCCATGGTCCGGAGCGAGACGGAATGGGACGCCGTCACCTCCTTCTGCGAAGCAGTCATGCTAGCGAAGGAGGTGGCGGGACGTGAGAGGGAGAGAATCTCACGTCCCAGCCGCCGCGGGAGACGCACCGGGCGTCGGGGGCCACGTGGTGGCTCCCGGCCACCGTAGACGCGGGCCTGTGGACGGTGAGCTATGGGCTAGCTCGCCGTCCGTCCGTCTTATGACGACAGGCCGTGTCGACGGCGCGTTCGTGTTCCACGCGCGCCTCAAAGAGAGTCAGCAAACAGGAAGGGGTCCGTAAGGGCCGACGCCTGCCAGGGTTGCGGGACTGTTCGAAAGAGATACCGCGGCCCTGGAACACAAAGGGCAAAGGAAGGAACATGGATGGGTTTTAGTCAGTACAAGTCTGACACTCCCTCCTGCTCAGCCCAGAGCGGGAGGGGTCATTTGATGACTTCCCATCGATAAAAAAAAAAAAAAAAAAAAAAAGATGTGACCTCAGCACAACAAATGACCCGGAAAGGCAGCTACTGAACTAAATCGTGGTTTACTAACGGACGCTTGACTACACATCAATATTGATTTGATGGATTATCCAATTGGGTCTTTGATAGTTTAAGCCTAATAGGTACAAATTGGCTTCTCCCTTTGATTCGGTATATTCTCCGTGAATGTAGCTCAAGGCAAATATTACCCAGTCAGTTATGTTTGAAGCCAGGTTGATACTACACAAAGTGCTTTTGAAATTATACGAATCGTCAACAAGAATATCATATTTATAGGATGTGTGTCACTTGTTTTTAGAGGCTTTGCGGATTGTGTAAAGATTGTGGAGAAGTTTATGGCTTAAATATAATAACAGCTGCTCGGATCAATCTTCAGGATAAGCCGCTCTCGCTTAGGTTGGTCTGTGGATGGGTGACGATCCGTTACATACCAAGCCCCGGCTATGATTTAAAGATCTGTGACAGTCGTAACAGGTAGTCAGTGGCTCGAAAGTCTGATAATCAGTCCTGCCAAGGGGTAGCGTATTACCCAGTACTAACTGGGTTTTGGAGGTCAGATAGGCAGTTGCTCCATGTAAAATACTGGTATTCAACTGCGTCTGGTTAGACTGGAGGCCGACCCCGACATAACATAACGTAACAACACACATACACACACACACACCTAACATAGGCTAAACAGATGATGTGATAAAGGATCCCATCGACAAGCGATATGTGATCTTTTACGTAACCAGCCTAGAACCTTCCCACAACTGGACTACAGGCCTTTATGTAATGGGTAGTGATAGGATCCGTTGTTCAAATAATATTTTGCAGTTAGGCTATTCTCTTTTGATCGTGCACGTATACAAAACAGTAAAATTAATAGTCTAAACAAAATAAAAGTGTAAAGGTCAATAACACTATTTACATATTTTTTTTATTTTTTATTACACCACAAAATTTTGAACAAAAACATATTACAATACTTAAAAGACTTAGTGTACAAGTTTTTAATATGGAATCCTCTGTTGCCGAACTAGGACGGATCCTGTATCTCGGCAAACAGTGCCATCCCCTAACAAATTACACTACAATGATTAAGCCAAAGTAGACATTCAAGTTACATGGATATAAGATAATTATTTCAAAATTTAACTTCTATCACAGTTCACATGACTAAAGCCAATAATAACTAATGAAAGTTACAAGAATAACCATAACATAAAAAAAGATAAAACGCAATAAGATAAAACAGTCATCAGACATCTATGGTAAATACCTGATGAATACTCTTCTACTGATATTTTTGCATAAAATGTGTGTCAATAAGAAACTTCCGAAAATGGGATATCCAAAAATAAATTTCATTACCGTATTTTGACCTCAAAACTAATTGATTCGTTTTTGCGAAGTATTCGATAAACTAGTTCTTTTTATTTTAAGAAAATTCGGAATTAATTGTTACTTTTATTTATTCTGTGTGGATTAATTGTGTTTACATACGTTGATCGAAGAGAACGTTCTACCACTTACGTTCGTTCCATGAGTTTCTAATGGTTTTAAAGCCATGAACAAGCACTTTAATTACGTTAAACAAAACACTCTATCTGAATCCGAAGGGGGAAATTCCTAATTGATTGATTCTTTTGTTTATCATTTCGTTTGAACTAAATCGTGAATTTAGGTGTTATTGAATCAACGAAACAGATGGTAATGGTACTACCATTGCAAATGTGTTATGCCATTACTAAGTCTCTCAAAAAGTTTGTAGTTTTACATTATCATCTTTATTGCAGTTAGAAAAAAGTTATATAACACGTTACGCAATATGTAGGCAACCTAGTTTTTATTGTAAACTATTATTATTTTATTCAAATTACAAACAAGGTGATTGGAAGATGCATTAATTTTTATATTATCAATTGCGAAAATGGAAATTAAATGAAATGTTATCTTGATGTGAAAATGTAACAGTGAGACTGGATACTGACTAGAGATGAATGCCTCTGAAGACAACAAAACTTACAATTGCGACGAGAAACATAAAATATGAAGGAGGATATTATTGAGAATTTTCTTTCAAAATCCACCGGATTGTATTATAGCAAATGTTTTACGCAATCGGGGTGCAGAGCCGCAGAACCATAACAACCAAAAAAGGCAATAAAAAAATAACCACAAAATACATTCGAGTTTCACAAACACAGACTTGGGTCCCTTCGAAATGTCAATAACCTGCTCGAAGCCTTAAAAGATGAAATAAAGAAAAAAGTGCATGAGTATCGCTTTTATTTAAAGTTTACGAAAGTGTGTATCGTAACTCTAAACTGCATAATCAGAAACGCCAAATAAACATTACTTATGTAAAGTCCAAAGCGGTAAGAAACGGAAAAAAATAACCGTTACTAACAGAATTATGTAGGAAATACAAGCACAAGATAACATCAATATTCGATTCAAAAGAAAAAGTATATATTGTACTCACACAGGCAAACAATAAAATAACAAAGAAGGAAATAAAACTAAAACAAAAATTAAACTAATTAAAAGGCCCTGTACAAGGATTTGTATCTCAGCATAGTGCTTTTTTTTTTTTACCGATTGGAAATCATCAAATAACCCCTCCTGCTCTGGGTTGAGCAGGAGAAAGTGTCAGACTTTTACTGACTAAAACCCATCCATGTTCCTTCCTTTGCCCTTTGCGTTCCAGGGCCGCGATATCTCTTTCGAACAGTCCCGCAACCCTGGCAGGCATCGGTCCTTACGTAGTGCTGCGACATAATTTACTTGATGCTGTAACGCCAATAATGCAGAGGTGACTTGAGGTATCTTCTTATTCCTGTCAATGAACCCTTTTTTGATGATCAAATTAGTTTTGACAAGAAATCTGTCATCTCGACGACGCTGGTGTGGTGGCTTCGGACAGGTCCCACAAAGTGCAGATGGAATTACACATAGGGCAGTCACAACCTACTTCATCGGAATACTCCCACTGTGACTATGTAGCGATAATTTAAGGTAATACGAAGGTCTAGGATATTACACGTTCACTAAAGTTAAGGCGCGTATAAGTAGTGCTTAGACAACCCTTATAGTTTACCTCGCAATAGATTTCCAACGAAATTGGTTAGTACGGTTAGTAGAACTTGACTTAGGGATTTGCTTGTAAGACCTTATTCGAACGACCTTCTACACGTGTTTCGATTAAATCGAGTCTACCTCAAGCGAAGTATTCCTGCCTTAGCAATTTGAGAGAGGTATTTGATCTGCATTCGGAAATTACAGGCCGATAAACCACGCTATGCTATAACTAGCATCAACATAGCATCGGCCATATAATGAGTTTAAAGATTTTGATGAAATAGTTAATAGTGGTAAGTTATTACCAGTGATCGGAATAGGTAGAGCTAATGTGCCTAAAGTTCAAGGAACAGAAACGAAAAGTGGAGACTTCCATACGACATTTTTTTTTGTCGGAATAATTGTTCCGAATGTCGGAACATTACTTAAGTACAACTTAAATTAATAAAGTAAAACAAATATCGAATTCATTTACTGTCTCTGTTGAAAAAAGTGCACAATTTTTATTGTTTAAAAAATAAAGATAATCTCCTTATCTTCGTTTGAACGCCGTAAGTGCGGAAGCTAATTTAATTTTCATACCAGCTTTAGTAGTTAGAACTAACAAAGTAAAAAAAAACAATTTATAGGCGTTCATATCATTTATTCATTTTGTACAATTATTGGAACTAAACGTAAACAGAAATCAACCTCAATAATTAAAATAGTTACTAATCTTAAGTCAGAATATTATTTCCGTTGATCTTGTCCCTTAATATGAATCGGTACAGTTTTCATCAGGAAAGGATCTTTGTCATCGCTAGATTTATCTTCTTCCGGAGAATTAAAATAAATTAAGAGCAGTTTTTCTATATAATCTATCTTCAAACGATTTCTTTTTGCACTTAAAGTCCATTTATAGGTAGAAAAGGACCTTTCAACATCAACTGAAGTTATAGGTACATATTTATAGTAGTGTGGTGTGTCACGTACGTCACGTTTAGATCTTAGTTTAAGTTAAGGTAGATAAGCTATGTCCATAGTTATATTATGATATATGTCACGCACGAACTAGGTATATATTACACTAATAAAGGGAGTCGGGGTCTTCAGTCTCCAGTTGACTCATGGACAAGTACACGACATGGTATTTACTTAACCCCTCCTTCCCTCCACATCGCATGGCGACCCTGCCAGTCGACTGGACGGCGTTATAGTTGCCCGACCGGGATCTCATCGGAGTCACTTCAGTCGGCTTCAGTCAGTTTCTCGACAGTTGGTTAGTCACAGGCCATGGGGACCACGTCATCCAAGGAAGAGGTTATTATAGCCCAGACAGCAGCGGGTGGTTCAAATACCGCGACAGTAACACAAGAGCAGATATCCACCATCAGCGCGATGCTGTTGTTTATCGCCGTGTGTTTGGCGATTGTCATCATTGGCGTGGCAGTCCGGCTGTACAGGAGGTGTCATCAGAATTGGATCGAAGAGAAGATCAATCAGCGTGAGGTGCAGCGAGCTGTGCAGATGGCCTGACCGGGAGCTGGCGGAGCGACAAGAGGAGTAAGTGATGTGATTTGAACTTAAGTGTAGTGGCGAGTATTTTCGGTCATCTATCAGTTAGAGGCATTAATTTTGAATGGAAGTGGAGTTAACGTCACTGTTTGTACAGCTTAAGTTATTGAGGGAATCAATTGTCAAGTTAGGTCCCAGTAGGCGGAAAGGCAAAAATTTTGATGGAAAGATAAGCGAGGTAAAAGCCCTGTATTGTAAATTTAAGTGTGTAGTTTCTAAGTGTAGCAAATTTTCGGAGGAATTAGCACAGCTAGTGAGTAAAATAGAAAATTTGTATGTAGACACTATTAAGTTTGAAAACGGTACCGGAACCGATACAGAGATGGCGTTGGAAAGGTTTTCATTGAAAACGGCGGTTAGCTTACTCCCGAAAATGAATGGGGATGAGCAGGTAACCCAAGATTTGATTGATGCCATAGATTTATACAGCTCTATGTTAGAGGCGGCTGATAGTGCTCATTTAATTAGATTCGTGCTAACTACACGACTTACCCAGGGGGCTAAGATGCGATTGTCCTCTACTTATACGACTGTAGACAGTCTTTTAACGGACATGAAGAAGCATTTGTTGAGGGTTAAGTCAGACGTTGCAGTGCAAGCCAAATTTGCTCGCGCTAGGCAAAATGATAGGTCGGTCACGGATTTCGGGGCAGAGATAGAGAAGTTAATGGTAGATTTGACTATTTCTCAAGCCGGGGAAAATTCGGAAGCTTATAAAATTTTGCGGCCTTTAAATGAGAAGTATGCGGTTAAAAAGTTTGCTGACGGACTTCGTAATCAGCGTCTTGGTACAATTATTACGGCACGGAACTTGACTTGTTTGAAAGATGCTATCAGGGTAGCGGAAGACGAAAATTGTGCTTCGTCGGGTCAAGTCATGACGTTTCAGCGGTGGTCCGTGGGTGGTAGTTTTTCTACGGGAAATAGGGGTCGTGGAAATAACTATAGGCGGCACGCTGTAGGTAATGGATACGCGCAGCAAAAAACAGTTGTTGGGCGTACGTACCGAAATGGAAACGTAAGGTATAGTAGTGGAATGCGCGGTCATAGCAATAGTACTCATCGTGGACGGCAGACTCAGCAAGGTCGACAGCGCGTAGCGTGTCTAGAGCACGTGCGGGGCGATGCTGACTCAAGTGCAGTGTCAATGTCACGAAGTAGCGAAGGCAGACAATTGAATGAAACGCAGTTTTTTCGAGGCTAAGCATATTTTAGCTTGCAATAGTGTTAACTGGGTGAATTTTCTAGCAAATAATGTGGATTCGGAATGGTTAGTCGATACGGGTGCGTCGATATCGGCAATAAAAAGTAATTTCTTGAGGAATAATGCTTTGTGCTGTAAAGTAGTTAAGGAAGAATTAGTGATTAATGGTGTAGGGGGTAGTTTACGGGCTATAGGTTATGTATATTTGACGTTGGAATACGAACAATGTTCGTTCGTGCATAAGTTTTATATATTCAATGATTTGCCATGTAGGTCAGTTGGCATATTAGGCCAGGATTTCTTGCAGGCGTATAGTGGTATTATAGACTTTTCGGGGAACAGGTTATCTCTAAAGAACCGTGAGCAGCAGACGGTTTCGATGCCACTTAAATCCTATAATTATTCTTTAACTATTTCTCCGCGTTGTGAAATGGTTAAGTATTTGCCCGTTAATAGAGCAGAAGATTGTGTAGTGGTTAGGAAAGAGTTGCGAGAAGGGGTTTTCTTAGCAAATGTAGTAGCTAGACCTAAGAATGGGATGATGCCCATTAGGATTTTAAACACAACCACGGAGGAAGTTGTGTGTAGTATGTCCGATGTAGAAGTCTATCCGTTAAGTGATTTTAATTGTTGTAGTTTTGCGGAAACAGAAGTAAGTGTTGAACGTGTTAAGAAAATATTTTCTTTGCTTAATCTTGATTATTTGAATGCCGAGGAACGGTTGTCAGTTGAGCAAATATGTGCAAAATATCCAGATATTTTTTATATTCCGGGAGATAAATTGGATGTCACGAATGTATATGCGCAGTCAATACGTTTGAAAGATAATGTTACTCCAGTTTACAGGAAACAGTATAGAATACCTTATGTACAGAAAAAGGAGGTTGATAGGCAAGTGCAGGAGATGTTGGGTAGTAATATTATTGAGGAGGCGGTTAGTGAGTGGTCTAGTCCTGTTTTGGTTGTACCCAAGAAGGCAGATCGTGATGGGGAAAAAAAATGGCGTGTAGTAATAGACTACAGGCAGTTAAATGAAAAGATACAGGATGATAAATTCCCTTTGCCAAATATTAATGAAATCTTGGATTCATTGTCGGGTGCAGTTTACTTTAGCCACTGTGATCTATCACAATCATATTATCAGTGTGCTTTAGATGAAAGTAGTAGGAAATACACAGCTTTCACGACAGATAAAGGGCAATATCAGATGTGTAGATTACCAATGGGGTTAAAGATAAGTCCAAGTTCTTTTAGCAGGTTAATGACTGTAGCCATGTCAGGATTAAATTATGACAAGTGTTTGATATATTTGGATGATTTAATTATTTTCGGGCGGAATTTGGATGAGCACAACCGAAACCTTATGTCAGTGTTTTTTCGCCTGAGAAAGGTCAATCTTAAACTGAATCCATCCAAATGTGAATTTATGAAAAAACAAATACTTTATTTAGGACACGTAATTTCAGCGGAAGGTATTTCACCAGATCCTGAAAAGGTAGAAGCCATAAAGAAATATCCGCGTCCATCGGCAGTTGATGAAGTAAAGCGGTTTGTGGCGTTTGCAAATTATTATAGGAAATTCATACCAAATTTTGCTAGTATAGTGATACCTATGAATAAGCTATGTAAGAGGGATGTAGTGTTTAGTTGGACCGATGAATGTGAGAGGTCGTTTTTGTTGCTTAAGGAAGCGTTAATGAATCCACCAGTGTTGGATTATCCAAATTTTTCTGAAGACAACACGTTTATATTGCAAACCGATAGTTCGGGTTATGCGGTAGGAAGTGTTTTGTGTAATGGGAACGGTAAACCCGTTGCATACGCTAGTAGGTCTTTGGGGAAAAGTGAGTTAAGTTATCCTATTATAGAGAAGGAGTTATTGGCTATAGTATGGTCAGTTAAATATTTTAGACCGTATTTGTATGGACGGAGGTTCGTTGTAAAAACGGATCACCGGCCACTATTATACTTGTTTAACATGACAGATCCATCAAGTAGGTTAACTAAGTTTCGTTTATGTTTAGAAGAGTATGACTTTGAGGTCGAGTATATTAAGGGGAAAGAAAATGTATTAGCTGATGCACTTTCTAGGATAGTAATTTCAAGTGAAGATTTGAAAACCATGCGTGAAAAAACTATATCCGTAATGACGAGAGCGCAGTACAAACAGTTGGAAGAACCAAATGTTTGTGATACGGACCCTGTGGTATCTAGGACTGATCACCCTAGGATCGTGGAAGTTCTTAAAAAACAAGGAAATGACATTGAGATATGTTTGAATGAGTGGGAGAAGATGTTACGTAACACTAATGGTGAAAAAATATTTTCAAAGTCGCGCAATTTAATGTATGTGCCAGAAAACTCGAGTATTTACGTAAACTATGAATCTTTATCGGCATCATCGCGAGACGAGTTGTCGAGAGACATAGTCACTTTTTGTGTTGAAAAGAGCATAAAAGAAGTTATTATTTTGAAAAATCGTTATAACGTTAAGTTTATTACAAAAATGGCCAAATATTTGAAGGAAAATAGTAATTCGATATGTGGAGATTTTAGAATATGTGTAGTGAAGGGTGTACGGAAAATAGAAGGGGCAGATGAGAAGAGAATTGTTTTAAATGATTTTCATATTTTACCTACGAGTGGTCATTCAGGAATACGCTGGATGGTGAATAATATAAAGAAATATTATTATTGGCCGTCAATTGAGAAAGATGTAGCGGAGTACGTTGGTAAATGTGATAAGTGTAAAAAACAAAAGTTTTCCAAACATACTAAAGAACCAATGACAGTTACTACCACTGCATCTTCATCTTTTGAAAAGATTTATTTAGATATAGTGGGGCCACTTGATAGGGACGAAAATGGTAATGTTTACATATTAACTCTTCAATGTGAACTTACGAAGTTTGTGGAGGCTTATCCACTAAAAAATAAATCCGCAAATGAGGTAGCAAAAGCGTTGGCAGAAAATTTTGTGTTGAGATATGGGATACCGGGAACAATTGCTACGGATAGGGGTTCTGAGTTCATTTCGAAAGTAATGGTAGAGCTATGTAATGTCTTGGGCATCAATAAAATCTTATCAACGTCATATCATCATGAAAGTATAGGGTCTTTGGAAAACGTTCATAAAACTTTAGGTGCTTATTTAAGGATACAAACAGATAATAATCCATCATCGTGGAGTTCTTGGATTCCATATTGGTGTTTTTCTTATAACACAACAGTTAATACTGTGACTAAGTATACGCCTTATGAATTAGTTTATGGTAAAATTTGTAGGTTACCAAGTAGTCTTCAAGGTGAAAGTGTAGAACCTTTGTATAATTTTGATGATTATCCTTTAGAATTTAAATACAGGTTACAAAGGGCTCAAAATGATGCAAAAGAAAATTTGGTATCAAGTAAGTTATCAAGGAAACATTGTTATGATAAGAATCTTAATTCTATAACTTATAAGGAAGGTGACTAGATTTTGATAAAAAACGAAGTAGGCAATAAGTTGGAGTGTATTTATAATGGACCATTTGTAGTTGTAAAGGACGAGTCACCAAATGTAATAGTTAAATATAAAAATAAGATAGATGTAATACATGAAAATAGGACAAAGTTATACTGTAAGACTTAGGATGTAAGTTTAAAAATGTAAAGAGATGAGGAAAAAAAAAAAACAATGTAACTAAGTTTTTTTTTTTTACTTTAGGAAGGGTGATGTGGTGTGTCACGTACGTCACGTTTAGATCTTAGTTTAAGTTAACGTAGATAAGCTATGTCCATAGTTATATTATGATATATGTCACGCACGGACTAGGTATATATTACACTAATAAAGGGAGTCGGGGTCTTCAGTCTCCAGTTGACTCATGGACAAGTACACGACATGGTATTTACTTAACCCCTCCTTCCCTCCACATCGCAGTAGGACAATGATTCAGTTTCATGGTCAAGTCCTTTTTCTATATTGTCACAAATGTCTCTTAATGCATCTAGATCGGGATTTCTGTTTATGACGTTTTCTAATTTTATTTTAATTGGTTCAGACGAACACCAGCTTAGAACAATTCTTGCTTCGTCAAATATGTGGAAAAGAGGATAAGGAGGATGTCCGTTAATAATAAGTTAGACTTTTGTAACTACTTTAAAGAAATATGAATTATTTTAAAATATTCGTCAAAATAATCTAAATCAGCATTTAAATTTTCTTTGTCCAGTACTGTTTTAGCATGCCTGATAGACAAAGAATCAGAGCTTCTAGAAGCCTTACAATAGTTTTAATTTGTTCATAATATTTAGCATATACGAAGCTGCTTCTAGCCATGTCGAAGTCCGTTAGAAAGGAAAAATAATGAATTCAATTAGTTTACTGTACTAATTTATAAATAACATTATTAAATGTACTTAACTGATTCCGAGACATTTCCGAGTTTCAGAAAAAAAAACGGAAAAAAAAATTAAGTCTTATGGTAGTCCCCACTTTTCGTTTCTGTTCCTTGAAATTTAGTTATATTAGCTCTACCTATTCCGATCACAGGTTATTACCGATTTTAACTAAGTATTTGATAAAAAAAAACTTCAATTCAATCACAAACAGACGAGGCACAGCCTAAGGCTCGGACTCTACGAAAACGGAGACGTGCAAGATTCAACCAATCACAGCAGAGACAAGAGTCAAGATGTGGATTTCGAAGAATGTGATTGGCTGATTCCCGCATGTCTCATCTCCATTCCGCTCGATCCCGCTCTTGTGGAAGTCCCAGCCTAAACCACTGGATCAAAAGTAATGAAATCTTGCATGAGAGTTCATGTTTGCATACAGCTTTACATGACAAGTGGAATAATTTTAAGGAAGATTCTATCAAATTACCTTGTACACCTTCCTCATGTGACACATAAGAAAGTTCCATCAGGTATTAACCCAAGACTTGCGTCAATACTATCCATATGTACCACGAGCTGGATGTACCGTACTATCCGTATGTATCAAGTTCACTGACAGTCTGCCACTTTTCACCCTTCTGCTCTAAGTAAGGTTGAAAAGTATTCGGTAGTACCTACTTTCCTTTCCCTTAGCGAAGCAAGACAATTTACTAGTCAAAGCAATTTTTCCTTATACACCTATTTGGTATGTATTTAACGTCTTCTTCAAAGTCAGTGTCACTAGCCTTAAAAAAAAAACAAAAACGAGAAAAGCCTTGAGGCATATCATAAGGAAAATGATTTCCTTAAAAGGAGTCTTCTAAATGTAAAGGTTAGAATAACATTATTGAGGTATTGTTTTGGCAAGATTTATGAGCCAAGAATGAGGTCAAAGATATATCAAAAAGGAAGAATGATTGGGGAGCATGGTTACAGTTACGCCTCAAGCTAGTAGGTAATATATTGAATCGCGAAGGCTGTTATTAAAATATAGGTTAAGGAAATTGTGAGGTGTAAAAGAGATTGTCTTATATTTATTTTGACATCTTAGGGTTGTTTTTTCTTTCTTATTTAAAAATAAAAAAGAAAAGTCCCCAACTCCATCAATTCCACTCCCTTTAGGGGTGGTAGTATTTTATGATTCTTCTGGATGGGAAAACTATCTATGTAAACTATGTATCTTTTGCCGATTGAGGTACAGAACCCTTAAAACCTGCTTAAAAATGCACGATATGCCAAATGCAAATTTGCTAATGCATGTTTTTGCAAATAATAGTATACCTCGTCGTCGTAATCGTGTACCTGGGTTTTCCTACCCTTATCATAATCTATTTGGAATATCTCTATTTGGAAGTACCTCCGTCTTTATCAGACATTCTTCCAGTATCGTCTTCTCTACCCCAATCAGCTTTCACACTTAACAATTATCTTTGATCTGGTAATGCAGCTAAAAATAAGAATCTTATCATTTTCAAATCACACCATATTTCAATCCCAAAATATACATAGTATTTGAGCAGTTTTCTATATTTAGCGTAATTCATACATAAGTACCTACTAGTAGTGATAATTTGCAATACCTTAAGAATAAAACAAATATTTGGCTCGCCACTTTTTCCTCCACCTCGACATTGTATCATTGAGCCTTGTTCTACTTTGATGAGGTCAGCAGAGTGATGCATTCAACTTCTATTTAAGTACGTGTTAATGTAGAAGTGTGATATAAATAGTAGTTTATATTTTGTGGTGTGAGGAACTAATGCTTTAACGCTGCTAGACCAGACGACAACCTCTAATGATAAATGATTCACAGTAAAGTTTATTCACATTCTTGTTTCCAATTAATTATATTTTCACTCAAACAGTTAGTATCAATTTAGTGCAAGTGTAGTTTAAGTTGATTTTGAAATGACTATCTTTAACTGTATGCCTTCTTTATTGCCCTAATCCCATGATATCAAATTATTTCGATTTAGCGCCATTATAGACCACTAACCGTTGCCTGAATTAAAAAGTAATACAATTTGTGGCATTAAAGTAATTTTTCCCAAAAATGTATACTGTATTTTTGGAACCTGATTTCAAACCCAGTTTAGTATAACTTCAGGAGTAAAAACATGTAATATTAACTAATGACGTCAGAGATTTCTGTATTTCTTTTTTTATAATTCCCCATTAATTTTTCACACTTTTCAAATACAGTAGCACATTTCCGAGTTTTATTGTTCCTAGCTCAACTTTCTTCTAATTGCTTGTTAGTCTGACTTTTTGTATTCAGAGACTATGTACAAGACAAATCTGATTATTAGAGCAATTGGGTACAAAGGTAGATAAGTAGGTACCTCTTGAGCTTGTCGCGTGTTTATTTATCAGAGAAATAGGTGTCTGTTCATTGAAAGAAACGTATCTCGAGTGGTTCGCGATAAACTTCTGATAGAATTTGTGTGCATAAGATAGTTGCATTTATTTATACCGCTCAGGTATATTCCCTAGTTATCTATTTCATAATTTAGACATCTTTTGCAATGACTTGGTAGCAATTAAGAGTAATAGAGTGGTCGAGTGATTAATTCCTGCGCTGCGTGTCGCGGGTTCGATCCCCGCACGGAACAAATATTTGTATGATCTACAGGTAGTTGTTCCGGGTCTGGCTGTTTGTGTACGTGAGTTTAAATGTTTGTAAACGCACCCACGATACAGGGGAAATTCTAAATGCCCCACGTTTTAAACATAATGATACTAAATCCAGTTGCCATAATGTCTTTCTCTAATTCTCTTCCATGCCTTAACACCGTAACCTGATTTAAGAAATAGGATATTTTTTATCCCGGTAGTAACCCAAGGATAATTTTCAACCTTCAAGTGGGCAAAGCCCTGGGAAAAAGCTAGTCTATCTTTTGAACCTTTTGTTCCCACGAGTATCTAATTAGGCTAACGCGAAACTTATAAAAGCAGATTCTCTTCTTTTCCCTCAGGTCGTGTCAAGCATGTCAATTCGAAACTATTCAGACAGATTTTCTGGTACTTAGTTTAAAACTAGCAGAAATTTGTCTGAATAGTTCTATAAGTTTAGCTTCAGCGTTTGCAAACGGCGGTTTGACAGTAAAGGATTCTGCTCACTACACCATAACATATTATGACCGTGCTGTGAACGTATTGAATCAGGCAAAAAATGTAAACTATTGAAAAGTATGAGACTATGCCCACTAGATCGTACCATCACCGACCAACAACGTCGTGTGCCATGCACGTAGCGTACCGGCAAAATGTTTTTGCCGGCAATTGTTTGCGCTCCGTGTACGGCAACAGTGACGGAACGGCCTAGTGGACAAGAACATAGGGTTTAACTGCGTATGATGGCCATTCTAAACACGTTATAAACGAGTATGGAACGCTGTTGATACATTTTAGTCGGCATAGTAATAAGTGTCTTGTTTCTTTCCGTGTCTGATACATTCATAGCACGGTCTTGGTATGGTACGCTGTAGTTGGCAGATTCCTTTATAGTATTATTTTTCAATTTCACCCGTAAAAAAAGAAAAACTACAACAAATCGAAGGACGACCGTTCGAATTTTGTGTTTTTTGTTTTTCAAACAAATACAAACTGATTTGTTAAAAACTAAGATAGCTGAAAAATATTACTTACAAAGGAGATGTTCCAGAAATGTATGGAGCCTGGGCCAGCACTATGTACACTATATGTAAGTATCGCTATGTATTACAGTAACCATTTTTTAATGTTAATTTTCATTAATTTCACTTCGTTTCAAAGTACATTCAGATTAACTTGGGCAAGGAGAGGAACACAAAATGAAATTAAACATGGTGGATCAGATCAGCAGCAAGCGAAAAATGACATTTTGACAATAACATTTGATTGACCTGCGTTAAAAATAAACAATACGAATTTCGAAAATCTTGGGTTTCGGTTTCGCTAAAATACTACAGATCCAAACTCAAAGCAAGGAAAGACTCAAAAACTTCACTTCTTAAAACTGCCAAAGTCGTCAAACTTCATTAGTCAAACACAACTGTCGTGGCTAAAAAAAAAAAATAAGGTTATTTTATTAAAAAAACTTTTCAAATTATCATTATTGTACCACTGAACCTTTCTTCAAATTATTTTTTAGTATTTTTATGAAATTCCCCTATTTTGCTCCTATTTATCTATACAGCATGTAACAGAAAGGGTATAATCATATGGAATACTGTGGTACGGACTATCAAACTGAACAACTTTCTCTATGGGACCACCATCGAAATCGTAAAAAAATAATCAGCTGTCCCATACATTTGGGTCGAGTAGGTATTGAAATTTTGTATAGGACAGCTGATTATTTTTTTACGATTTCGATGGTGGTCCCATAGAGAAAGTTGTTCAGTTTGATGGTCCGTACCACAGTATTCCATATGATTATACCCTTTCTGTTACATGCTGTATAGTGTACATAGTCGTGGCCCAAAATCAAACATCTCCTTTCGGTCGGGCTACATGTTATTGGGTTTTCCATCAGGAATTTCTCAGTAGCTGCCATGGAGTCAGGATTTCTGCCCGGTTGATGGCAATAGGCTCACCCTCTGTTACAAGGGACTTAAACATAACTGGCGAAATGTGGGTGTACTACTAGGTACACCTCTGTCTGACCCTTCGGGATTTACAGGCGTGATGTTATGTTATGTATGTTTATAAAAAAAGTCCCTACGGATTGAGATATTTTCATTCAAACGAGAAGCCTTTATGATATACTGAGGGATGAATTGGGAACTTCCATTTTATAATCATTGTGGTCACATCCCTATTAAACGAAAAAAAAAAATTGTAGATCTGTCCTTGAATATGTGTCATAAATTCATAATGCAAACACGGAGTACAATGTTTTGTTATTCGCAAAAAAATTGTGTACCTACTCGTCAAATTCAAAGTGATTAGGTACCTGTTATGCAAAGAACTAATTTGAATAAAATAATACTGGGGCACGTAACTCAAGATCAATGAATATAGTTGTCGCAGTCTGGCTTTTGTACCTGAGAGCTATTAGTTTTCTACCAGGAATCCTTGGAACCTTTGAGAATAATATCACGCTTAAATTCCTTTAAAGGAAAAGCAGAGGTGCAGCACTTTTTACCAGTTATACTTAAAGACAAAGTAGGTATTAGGAGATGAAACTCGAAGTGCGTACAACTGAGTACAGTTTGTAATGTTAGCATTTTTCTCTAAATTAAATCTTTTTAGATATCTATTTATATTATTAATTATATTATAGGAAGTAAGCCTTAGCAAAGACCGGAAAACTTTTAACTATATTTTTAAGAACAACGAACTAGTTTTTGCCGTCAATGAGTAGTTTTTTTCGTCTATTCATTTTTGAATACCAACTTACTGGAAGCCCAACCATTAAGATGTTTTATTTACGTGAAAACTATATACCTACCAACGAGCACATCGTTATACAGAAATAATGTTTGTATTATGTGTGAACAGACAAGTTTAAATATTTTGGTTGATGAAATTATTTGTACGTGAAGATGATACAAATACAAAAGGACAATTTTGTTAGATTCTGCTGTTTATTTTGCTCTAAGCACAATTTCACAAATTGGTAAAGCCAGTAAAACTTTTGGAATATGTCCTTTATGTGGGATCAGATACCATAATGATATAGCTGTGCAACAGTCACCCTGAACACATCGGGAGGATAACGGCATGTCCCGCAACCAAAGGTAAATTCGAAGGCTTACAGGTAATATGATATCAATCAACCTGCACTGGGCCCGTGTGGTGGATAATTCACAGAGGTATGCCTGTATTCCAGCGGTTGGAATGCTGTAATCTGGTTAAGAGAAGGTGCTAAGATTGATGAGTATTTAACACTCAACGATACCAATGTATACAGGGTGTTGAAGGACCCATCACAAAGACGTCAACCAAGCAAGCTGTACATCAAACTAAGTAAAACTGCGCTAAAATTATTGCTGGGAAACGATTTTTTTTTGGTATAAAAATCATGGTTTTGTTGTAGCGCTGAATGTACCTAACGCACGCAAAACTTACGTATTTGGAGCTATAGCATTTAAAATATTTGTTTTTCTTATGATAAAGTTGGATCTTTGACATCCAATATCTCCAGAACTATTAGGTTCCCAGGTATGGGCCACAACAAAAAAAAATCGCAATGACGGGGAAGACAAATGCCTTTCGGCTGCGATTATTTTAACCATATTATAAGTATTCTTAGTACATAGTTAGCAGTGACACAGGGAGATACAAGTTGCGGCGGTACTTTCGTAGTTACGTTCAACATATAAACATAGCTTAGGCAGTTCCTACGCTTTTAAAAGTATACAAATGTTATATAATAAGGGTTATCAAAGCGAAACGTGTCGTTTTAACCTTCAGCATTCCTTGTATTTCGCATAAAAAATGCAATAAAAGAAACCAGATGTGTGGAACTTGTTTTCTAAAGGACTATAGTCAATGGAAAGGTTACTAATTGTCAGGAATTTTCATTGAGTTGTCTTTCTCGTTCTAGAGTTGTTACTACTGACGTTCGATTTCCAAGTCGAAGAAAAGATTCTATAATCAACAAAAACACAACTGTCCAAATATGGGTGTTCCACTGGTACGTCTGCCTTGCCCATCAGGGATAAAAGGTGTGAAGTTATTTTGGATTATTTTAGCAGAAGCTAGATTTCAGGAATTGGGCTTCGTTGATGTAAGCTAACATATAGCTAGTAAAATGTGAGTTTAAATATTATGCACATCTGCAAGCCCCTTTATAGACTACAAGACTGGCTGTATATTAAACTAAAATATAAGGCAAATGCAGGGTTTTACGATTGTCGTCATAATCCCAATTTTAAGTGAAGATTACGCATGCACTGTTGTCTTATTCCGTATCGTATCTGACCACATTATTTGTCGTGATTTTGATCACGATGATTATAGTTTGTGGTGTGATTGCAGAATCTAATCACGTTTACTTAAAACATTATGGCTCATGTTTTGTTACTGAAATGACGGTATTACTTGGATTGAATATACTATTTGTTACACCTATTTTCCTTAAAGTATGTTGAAATAGGTAAATAAGTCCTGGACAGAAATGTTTGCCTATTTTCTTCTTCTAAAGGTGCGGATTGGCTGCGGACGAATTTGTCAGAATTTGGTGTCCACAGTAAGGTCGGAGTAAGGCAAATTGATAACAAGTAAATTGAAGCAACCTAGAATTTGGCTACGCGTTTGATGCCTTCATTTAGTATTACTGACAAGCTGATGTGTTCATCATTGCATGTGTTAGGCACTTCCAAAAGGCAAGTAAGTCTTAATTCAAATAATCGTTGTTAATAGATAAGGCGTCGAAGTAAGAAGTTAATTTGAAGATACAAAGGTAGACGTTATAATAATTATTTTTCAGACAACTGTAACGGAGAATATAGTAAGTAAACAATAACGTAAAATGTAACAATTATATCTGTTGAAATAAAAACAGACAAGTACGTGACAAATACATTTTAACAGAAGCCAGTTAACATGGTATATAAAAAGAGATTTAAAAGAATAATATATTTACCGTCAACGTATCATTTTTAACATCAAATTAATGAGACTTCTACAAATAATCAGCAAACTACACACATCAAAAGTGTCTAGGGATCAAGCATTTTTATGTGGATTTCTTGAGATTGAGATGTGGCTTTGTAATAAATTTATGATTTTATAAATTTATATGGATCCTTTTTGGTGCATTTCATAATTTGAATCAGGAACTGTGAATCAAATTCGAGTAAAAGATGAAAATCAGCTGTCAATATTTTCCCTATAAAAACATACAACGCATTGAAGACATTATTAGTGCTACTGTTTCCCTACTACTGATTAAAACCAACGTTATTATGGAGCGGCGACGTCATTTAAGCAGGGAAGAAATGCTCAGAGCCGTGGGAATGATAGAAGCTGGTTCCCGGCAACGTACTGTGGCTTTAGCTCTGAATACAAGTCAGAGTGTTATCAGTCGACTTTGGACACGTTACCGAAGCACTGGTACCGTGGCTGAGCGCCATGGAGGACGGTATCGCTGCACCACACGGAGACAAGACCGATACATTCAAATTTTAACTCGAAGAGCTCCAACAATAACCGCCATGATGTTAGCCGTGAGGCTTCATCACTCTTCAGGGAACTTAATTAGCGACCAAACAGTCAGAAACCGCTTGCATGAAGCGAACCTTCATTCCCGAAGACCGCTACGGGTACCACCTATAGCAATGCACAATCGTAGGATACGATATCAATGGGCTCTTGAACACAGAAATTGGGCAGAAGAACAATGGCGTTTCGTGTGCTTTTCTGATGAGTCTCGTTTTGGTATGAGACCGGATACAAGACGTATACGACACTGGAGAACCCCTGGACGCCAACAGCGATTAAAATCCTGCCAGGAAGTCCATCCTTATAGTGGTGGAACCATCATGGTATGGGCGGGTATTTGGATCGGCGGAAGAACTGAGTTGATTTGGATCAGAGGCAACCTCAACGCTCAAATTTATGCTGAGACGATTGTATCAGACGTCATCGTTCCTCTACAAGTGCAAATCGGTCCCTTATTTCAGTTAATGCATGATAATGCACGACCGCACACCGCAAGAGTTGTAAGACAGACTCTCGCCGCAGCTAACATCAATGTCCTGCCCTGGCCTGCTCAGTCGCCAGACTTGATACCGATTGAGCATGCATGGGATATGCTACAGAGAAGAGCTCTGCCGAATATGGAGGGTATCCAGTCGCAAGAAGACCTTTTTTTGTTGTTGCAACGAACATGGGCGGCCATTCCACAGCGTGATTTGGATGAACTCATTTTGAGTATGCCAAACCGATGTTCTTGTGTTGTTAGTGTTCGCGGTAGAAACACGGATTATTAATTGTTTAAGTTACCCAATAAAATTTTAAAGAAAACTGTTATTTCAGTCTTTTTTTCGAACTTTTGTGTTAGTGGTTCAAATGTCAAAAATCCCTTTATTAGGAAAATGGCAAATTTCTTTATTAATGCAAAGGTGACTTGGTTTATCGTTACTGTGACAAACGAAAACACTTTATTTGATGAATCCTTAAAGAAAATTTTAATTAATATCAATCAGGAGAAAAGTTATTGCAAAAATATATGTTGATCCCTAGACACTTTTGATGTGTGTATTACGGAGAAGTTGTGGACGCGGCTTCGTACACATCCATTATTTACTAAAGTATCTATCAATGTCTGTGTTCGGAGACGTGTCTGCAATTTGTCCGTCAGTTTTGCCCGATCCTCAAATGATTCTGTCGGAAAATATAGCCTAAACCTACAGGCAAAATGCGGGTAAAGACGGTAGAAATGGGTAAGTTTGTGTACTGTGTTTTGTTTTTTAGGAAATTAAGTCTGTGTTAAACCGTTTGACCCCGTTATGACGTCACAGGAAATTCAAGATGGCGGACGTTTGTTTCGTATTTATTTGCATTATTGTGTTACATTAATGGTATATTTTTTCCATATTATTGCTAAACAAAGCGCGATGATTGACGGTATATTACAGCGTGCAGCGTAACATTTGTTTGAAATGGCCTTGACTAGCGGGGCATTGGACGAGAACGTAATTGCTTGCAGTGACACTTCGGCTTTACAGCTGTGCAGTTCAAACAAAGTTTTGTTTTTTTTTTTTAACTTTACTCTTGACATGTTTCACGTTTTTATAATTTATTTTTGCCACCACTTTTTATTGGTCACTTTTTAATAAGCACTGTCAACGGTAATCTTGTGATCAAGTTGCAGTTCTATTTTTGAATGTTTTTGCTATGCATTTTGATAAGTATCTTTTTTTTAGTGGCGTTTATAAAGTTGGTAGTATTTTGGGATTAGGACAAGACCTTTGTTCAGATGGACTATTACCACCTCATAAAGCACTATTATTATATTCTTACTTGAGTGTTTTAAAGATAGAGCTATAGTCTATGCGTGTACTTCCTGCTGTACCGCCACTAGAAGTAACTAAGATTAGAATACTGCGTTCAGGAGTACGCGGTACGTAGGAGTAGTGGTACGCAATGAAGTGGATAAAAAAGGAAAATTATGATGAATTACTGCTTTTCTTCTAAAAGAGCAACACGTTCTCAAAGTTTCCTTTAGAAAACCGAACAAGAAATTTAAAATTTATGTTCATAAAAAAATAAGTTCAACTGGAATACTTTTATGAATCCGTTATCTTTATTACACTTTCTTTATAACTACAGCTGCTAAAGTATTATTTAATTAAATAATACTTAAAATAATAAATTAATAATAAAATATACATATATATATTTTTATATGTTTTTATATTGTCTTTTATAAGAAATATTTAAAAATGTAAATCATTTGTATGAAACATAAATAAACGAGAAAATAAATAAATTTATTTCTTCGTGTTATTGAAATTAAAGTAAATATAAAACGCTGAATTTAAATGAAGTAACGCTGAGCATGATAATAAATTATTGTCACTAACAGATTACATATTCACAATGAAAAATGTATTACCATATAAAATAATTTATTGTTAAGTTCAAAAAAAACAAACGAGGATTCAAGGGTTAAAATCAGAAGATTTATAAGGCTTTCCACAAGCTGTTACCATTCATATACATGTATCCATTCCGAAACCCCTATCGTAATTCATAAGGAAAATAACGAGACCCATATAGAGCCACTTCGTTGTCCGTCTCTCAGTCTGTCAAGATCCTTTTTCTCCAGAACGCCTGAATGTATGGGAGAGTATCATTTTAACTGCAAAATTAAAATTGTTTTGCAATCCGGCTTAGACGATGACAATTTTGAAAAAAAAAAAATCTTTTAGGGCTATTTCCGATGCAAACCAACAACACAAGTTTGTGTGGAACCCTCGGTGCGCGAGTCAGACTCAAACTTGTCCGTTTTTAAAGTCAAAACTGTAAAAACCGGGCTTAAACAATATCAATGTGCCTAGTTGTTGTCCAAGATTTGACGAAAAAGGGTTTAACCCACGTAATCGATCTGCGTAGCGACTGAGCCCTCTAACCTCGCTACTTCCTACCAATTTTCAATTACTTCGTTTTAATGTGAGTAGTCGGTTTAGTGGTTTTAACTGCTCTGCGTGGGAGCTAAGGGTGGATTTAGTTTAACGAGAATTTAAGATCTTGAGTAATTTCAAAACTATCTGTTGTTTATTCATTTGAAAGCGTAGTTTAGGTAATTCTTGTATTTTACCGGAAGCTTTTATCCTCAAAGGCAAGTCAGCCTTAATATAACCATACAATATTAATTATTATTCTCTAAACAAAACAACGAGAGTTGCTACCTCCGGTGAAGTTTATGATAGTAGTGTTCTTTTAATGAGAGTCTCATAATATTATCATTATTATTAAAACGGTGAAGAAAAACACCGTGAGGCGTCTCCTGGAACCAGAAATTCCAAGACATGCCCGCGTGGTGGATTTCGGCTTTCACCCTATAACATGGACCTTACCTTTTCGTCAGAAAAAATTAAGAGTATTTCTGACTTTGACAAAAACAATTAATAAAATTTGAGGATAAATTAAAATTAAGAGACTCGAATATTTTGTTTTGTTTTTTACTTTGGTGGAGGTCCACCTACTGTTTATCCCTTTTTTAATTCCAACCTTAAGCCTCCGTGGTCACGAGCTACATGCTCAAGTGACAAGCGTCTTGAAACAGCGATAACGGAGAAAACAAATGAAAGAAATTGCTTCATGAGTCAACGTGACGCAATAACTTGCAGAGCAATGCCGACAGTACTCACACAACTCAACAAGCGACCTAGCCAAAGGTCCACTCAAATCTGTTTGGGTCTTTCTTCAAAATACCATCTCAGATACTAATCTGTATAGTCCTCATATGAATTGACCAAGATTATGTACTTGGACGTGGACCTTAAAAAACACTATGACCTCTGAGTTTATTTCGGCTGTTTCTTCTCAGAGTAGTCAAGTGCGAAACACGGGCCTCAGGGAGTTTAAAAAAAAATCGACGTGTAAAAGTGTTTGTAAAAACCTAATGCGTCACAAGTCGAATCTCACGAGGCCTTGAACGTTGCTTAAGTTTTTTACTAATCGCTTTTCTGTCAAAAGAATGTTCGTGGAAAATCTAGTTTACTCGTAATAATGGTTTGGGCGTCGAAACGCGTAATAATGATCGTGTAAACAATGAAATATTTTTTCAATTATTACAGAGCGTGCCTCCAGCCTTATAACCAAGATTTGTGATAGATGTAAGTTCTATATATTGCTTTTGTTAGCTGAAGGATAAGCTTAAACTCCCTTATAATTGCTTTCATTTATAAACACGGAACACCTATTGAAAATTCCGGATCAAGATAATCAGAAAATCGGCAGTTAAATGTCAAGTTAGCTTAAATTGTGATTAGTGGACTAAAATACAGAAACTGAAGGTAAAAAAACTTCAATGACTGACGAGTGTTAGAGGTAGGGGAGGAATGGGGTACTTGTGACTGGACTATTTTGTAAACAAGTAAATCCAAGCATATGATTAGCATAAACAGGGCATAATTTTGCCCTGACGCAAAAACAGTTACCATGTATTCAGTACATCATTCTGAACCGGGTGATTCAGAATTAATCACCATGTACATAGATTTCTTTTGCCGGTAATAAAAAAAAAAAAAACATCTGTCCATACATTTTGATAGCTGTTTTTTTTGCTGCATACATATATACATAACATTCTCTCTGATGGCACATAGGCGTCCACTCTAAGGAAGGGAGTGGGCCATAATCCACCACGCCGACCCCCTTTTTTTATTCGGAAGGAAAATCATCAAATAACTCCTCCCGCTCTGGGCTGAGCAGGAGGGAGTGTCAGACTTTTAATGACTAAAACCATCCATGTTCCTTCTTTCGCCCTTTGTGTTCCAGGGCCGCGGTATCTCTTTCGAACAGTCCCGCAACCCTGGCAGGCATCGGTCCTTTCGGACCCGTTCCTGTCTACTGACATCTCTTTGAGGCGCGCGTGGAACACGAACGCGCCGTCGACACGGCCTGTCGTCATAAGACGGACGGACGGCAAGCTAGCCCATAGCTCGCCGTCCACAGGCCCGCGTGGCCCCCGACGCCCGGTGCGTCAACCGCGGCGGCTGGGACGTGAGGTTCTCTCCCTCTCATGTTCCGCCACCTCCTTCGCTAGCATTACTGCTTCGCAAAAGGAGGTGACGACGTCCCATTCCGTCTCGCTACGGACCATAGATTGAACCAAGGCCGGCCGCGAGAGGTCTCCGCCGCCGAGCCACGCCGACCCCTTGCGTAAGATTTTGTTAAAATGTTGTAGTTGGAGCTTAATAATCCCAATATCAATATCCCGAATGTCAATATTTATTTCTACAAAATTCCACCGAAGCAAAGGCAATTTACGAGTATTGACCGATCCGTCAATCAGGGCCAACGGTCTGTTGTGCCACGATACCCTTAGAATTGACAAGTCATCCGGTGCGACAGTTCAATCAAGTGCATTGACTGCAACTGTTTTTAAACTTGGAACTATTTTACTAGGTAGGTATATATGCTTTTTTTTTTTTTGTAAATGTGCCGACCACAACCTTTTTAAATTACTACACGATTTTCTTTTTTTCAGCTTAAACTAACTAACGGTCTGATATTTTGATGGACTTTTTCAACAGTTACCGTTATATGATTGAGCTGAAGCTTTACGTATTTCTGTACCTATAATAAGCGTAGGATTTTTTTCGTAAGGTGGTCTAAGGAAGTACGCTGAAATGTCATTGTAGTAAAAATCTATTGTTATCATTTTTTTTACTAATTTCTAATCATCATCTGCCTAGCCTTTTGCAACCTTGTTGGAGCCGTCTTTCAGTTTAACCTGATGGAACTGAATACCAGTATTGTTCATGAAGCGATTGTCTATCTGACCTCCACAACCCAGTTAGTACTGGGTAATACGAAGCCCCTTGGTATCAGAGTTTCGGGCCACTGACAACCTGTAACGACTGTCAAATATCTACAATTAACAGCCGGGTTCAACCACTTAACGTACAATCCGAGGCACGGAGGATACTCTGAATGTAATGGGTGGTCGGTCACCCATCCACGGACCAACCTAGTCAAGCGCGGCTTAACCTGAAGATCGATCCGAGCGGCTGCTACTCTTTAGTCACGAGCTCCTCATTCCTTAGTCATTCCTAAGTTCTTTAAAATATCGATAAAAGTAGGTGATAACAATGCCAAATTAGTGCGACCTCTAATCTATACTAGTATTTTAAAGAGGTAAAGTTTGTGAGTTTGTGAGGTTGTAGGGGGTAATATCTGGATCTACTGAACCGATTTTAGAAATTCTTTCACTAATAGGAAGCTACATAATCCTCAAGTGCCATAGGCTATATTTAAATAACATGCCCGTGGGATAATTTCCGACCAAAACGAGAGCGAAGCCGCAGGCAACAGCTATCGCTTATAGATAAATTCGCACGCATAGTTATTACTTTCTTATATCAATGGACAATACAATTACTATGTCATAGGAGCTGAATGTTATGTCATAGGATGACTAATCAATGAATTGAATGCTATAGGCTGGCTGAATTGGCTGATAGATTCAATAACATTGAAACAGAACATAGTTGATTCGTTCTTAAAATTTAACTTGATTAAAATGATAGCTGTCTGGATGTACATTAATAAGCCTATAATTTATATTATTGAGACTTTGTTTTTTATTGTTTAATTAATAATTTCTATCAGGAATTTCTCAATAGCAGACACGGATTCTGGAATGGCGCCCGGTTGATGGCAATAGGCTCGCCCCCAGTTACATGGGATTTACACATAACCGGCGAAATGTGGGTGTACTATTAGGTACACCTCTGCCTAACCCCTCGCGGATTACAGGCGTCATGTTATGTAATACCCGTATCGAAATAAATACTTACAGATGAACATGCATCTGTCATTTTAATCAAGTCAGATTTTATGCACTATAGCTACTGGTACTCGACTGAATTTAATCGAGTTCGTTGACCATAATTGTCAAAAATATCAACAGAGATGAAACGTTTTTTACCCACTTACAAGCACACTAACTTAATTTGGGTTCATTTTTTTTTTTCAATTATTTAAGAAACGAAGAACCTTTTGTAACAATTATATAGTATATTATTGGTACAAATTGTGTCTAAATTACACTTAGGTACTTACCTAAAATAAACTGCATTTTTTTTTTCTACTCGGTACTGTTTTTATGTAACCTAGACCAACTGAATTTATTTTAATAATAATTTTAGTATCGATATAAAATGAAGTTATCAGAAATCCATTCAGTATTTATTATTTAATATTTTTTAGGTTTATTTTCTTGTATGCGTTGCATATTGTGACGAGTGTATTGAATTATGTTTTATCATAAATTTATTATATTATTGCACTTGTGATGTTTATGCACAAAACAGAATAAACTCGTTAAATGGATCTGCATTTGCCAATTCTCCTTTATTACTTTGTTTTATTTTTTTCTGTATATAGGACAATTTTTTAAAATAATTCCTCTGTTTATTTTTTTAAACAAATACAGACTTCACACCATTCACATTTTTAATCGCCCTCTCAATTATGACTAAACTGTAAATAATCGCAACGTTAATGAAACCAGTAAATCAGTTTTAATTAGTTACGTACGTCCCTCGATAGTATTTTAAAACACAATAACGTTTATTAATTATAAATTGAAGTTATTTATTGCTTTTAATATTAAAAATATCATGCGAAAACTGCTACAATAAAATTATATACAATATAAACCCTTGTATTGTGTTTTAATTTAATAAAATAAATTATACTTACGCGACAAAAAAAAACAAATCACACTTAACGAAAACACAATTCAAATCACGAACACGTAAAAGTTTTTACAAAAAAAAATATTATTATTTTCCGAGCGCAAAATTTACGCAGCGCGCACGTGCATACACTGTGTACATAAATTAGACATTAAGCCGCTATGTCCACTACGGTACAGGCAGAGGCTGCAGTATCTCGCGCGTGCGCGACGAGCAAGGCCTTTTGAAAGGGAGTGCGCAGGCGGCGGAAGTGTAAATAAACAACATGGAAGTTAAACAAGGGTATTGATACCATTCGTTTAAAATACTTTTTTATCAATTTTATCCTTATGATTTTTTCTACCGGTTGATCGTTGGGTGACGCAGATAATTATTGTAGGTGTCATTTCTCTGAGACCAGTGGTTGCCAAGTGGATCTGTCCATGACTTACGAAGTGCAGACGGTTCGAGCCCAGACAAACATTTTATTTTGTGTAAAATCGGCATATCCTAAATTAAAAAAAAAATTGAAGCCATTCACCATCCGCACTAAGCCCCGCGTAATTGCCCAAGTATGGGATTCCAGCCCATTCCCTCTCACAGAAGGCAGTGGGTTATAGAGGGTGTAACAAGACCCTTAACGAAGCCGAAAGGCACTTGTTTTCCCCGTTACTACGATCATTTTTTTGGTTCTAAACCATACCTGGGAACCTTCTAGTTATGGAAATATTGGGGGTCAAAGTTCCAACTTTTTCACAAGTTTTTTTTTTTAAATACTTGTTTTTAACGCAAGTTTTTGAAACAATTAAACATCTCCACGACCCCCGTAATATTCAATTCATCCATCAGCACAATGTTTTGAGTGCGTTATATTGAGTCCTACCGTAAAACGTGATTTCTCACACCCAAAAAAAAAGTTGTGTCCCAGCAATAATTTTTGCGTAAAGTTACTTAGTTTGATATACGTAATGCTTGGTTGACGGCTTCATTAAGGATCTTGTTACATCCTATATAATGTTACCATGGGATGATTAGGTTATGTTATTCACTTTCAGCACACATTTGCAGAGGCAGGCTTGATGCCATTGCGATTTTCTGCCAGTCAATATTGTGTGATGTAGAGACAAACAGTGGTAGGTGCAATTTTTAAAAACATTGGGTGATTTAATGTACAACTGTAGGGCAATTGTTGTTACTTTTTTTAATTGTTTTTTACTCCAACCTTACCAGACTGCAACTCAATGAAGTATGTTAAGTCTTGGTTTTTGAATTTTCCTTTTCGAAATCAAAGCACGTTTCAAATTTTGGTGTTCCCTTGTTAAGAATATAAAAGTTGTATCAAAAAATTGCAGAACTAGTTTTTATTAATTTGGATATTTTGAACGTATCAGATGACAATCATTAAAATATTCTCATACGATTTTGCTAGAAAACTATTTAAAAATGGACTAACTTTCTATTTTCTCTCAGCATTAACATTATTGCACTAATATGAATTCAAATAATTCCCAACTTTCGTTTTCGTTGACATGACAATTGCTTGCCATAATATTTTCCCTCCAATTAGCGTATTGTCGCCGAGTTCATAATGCCAATATCAGACGCTTCAATGGAATGACTTGTTCATTCAGGTGACTGTTCAACTTAGTTTTGTGCTATGTTAATGTAGAAAAGCACAACAAAATACGCATAAAAAGAGCAAGTGTAAAACTTGCGTCACATTCACGCAAAAGGACCATCCCTCAGCATAATGCTGCTGAAAAAATTATCAAAGAATGATTCCTTCGCTTCACGATGTTTTTCTTCACTGAAATTAAGTGATAATAATACAATATCCACATGAATCCGATAAATCAGAGGTGCAAATCTTGTGTGCAAACTCGAGACCTATGACTTGGCAGTCCGATGATCACACTACTAGGCTATCACTGCTTAATGTTTATAATTATTCAAACGAAACGCTTGCGCTCAATTCGAATTTGAATAATTATTATGAATAATCGTCACAATCCTACGAAACACTAACTTTAACTTATGCGACTGAAAGATGCCGAGGGTCGTCACCAATAAAGCTATCCAACGATCGCGACCCAGGGTCGCGATCGTTGGATAGCTTTATTTATGAATTTATTATCCAAATTTACCAGCCTCCTGGGCATTTTTCCTATTGACAGCGATGCGTACAAAATTTTTAACGCCCTGTAATTCTTTTCCCATTTTGATACTTGAACGTACTCTATTATTAGTTTAGATCTATTTGTAGATAATAATGAACATACTGAATTAAATAAAAACTTTTTACGTTAAGTCTCTTTAAAAAAAAACATTTATTTCACAATTTTGAATCACGTTTTGCTCAGATATCGGCTTAAGTAAGAGAAGTTAAATAAATAACCAGAGTACGACAAATATTAACATATCGCGTCGAAAAATTACGGTTTCCGGAAGAAAAGTTTTTATTTATGAACTTAGCAATCGATTTGAAAATATATTGAGTAGTCGGAATAACAGGCATTCAAACTCTTTTTATTGTATTCGAGCTATACGTGTTACAATTTTGAGCATATTGCAACCGGCTTGCCCGTATGCCCAGATGTATGAACATGGACGAGACACAAAGAGCATCCAATGACCGTAGCCGTTGGGGCGCTGCAATTTCTGCCAACCCCCCTGTGGGAAAGGTATGAGTTTTTAAATGTAAGTATGTATGGTATTGAGTAGGTATGTATGAAGCATAATCTATGAATTCGAATTAACGGTATTTTATTTTATTACATACTTACATAATGTATGTAAAAGTAACGACCTCAAGGAAGCCGAAAAGCACTAGTTCTCCTCGTCATTGTAAACATTTTATTGTTCTAGACCATACGTGGGAACTTTCTAGTTACGGAGATATTGGGGCTCTAAGTTACAACATTTTTGTACTTTTTTTTCTAGTACCAGTATTTCATGTTATAACTTTACTTTTATATTATGCATCCATCAGTACAGTGTTTTAAGTGCGTGACATTGAACCCTACTGTAAAACGTGATTTCTCATCCCCAAAAAAGTCGTTTCCCAGCAATATTTTTTGCGTAGAGTTACTTAGTTTGATGTACAGAATGCTTGGTTGACGGCTTCGTGGGTTGAGAAATACAAGGTGTAAACAGACCCCCGTTTACACCTTGTATTTTATCACCTCATCAGAATCACATGTCTTGACC
Source organism: Eugnorisma glareosa (assembly GCA_947578425.1). NCBI lineage: Eukaryota > Metazoa > Arthropoda > Insecta > Lepidoptera > Noctuidae > Eugnorisma > Eugnorisma glareosa. The sequence goes on from OX387970.1 coordinate 2,761,292, forward strand.
ATACCTCGACAGGTTGGGTAGAGGATTATTGAGGTAGTTAATTGGCAATTCATTCTTTTTCATACACCTTTACAAGCGTATTCAGAATAATTAACTGTTTCTCAATGACGTAACTTTAAACCGTACTGATGAAGCAACTCCATTTGCGCGAAGGTCCGGACTATTTCGCCATCCTATTGAATTGTGCATACAAATCTTGTCCATAACACAAATATTGTAAACCAATCATTACAACGTAAATTGGCAAACCAAACAATCTATACTAATATTATAAAAAATCTATACTAATATTAAAAGTAATCTCTGGATCTACAGAACCGATTTTGAAAATTCTTTCACTAATAGGATGCTACATTAACCCCGACTGCCATAGGCTATAATGAACGTGCAACAGCCAGTTAATAATATTCGTAAACAAATCATGACATAATTAGCCATACAAAATACATGTATGTAAACGAGAGCAAATCAAATTATTTACATGACAAAGAAGTGTTAATGGGTTGTTTAAACTTAAAACCAGTTTTCAATGTATCATTTTTTGCTGTCAACATAGTGTTGGCACGTGTTCATTAAGGTGGATGCGCAAGGGTAGCCCGCGAAATTTAAATTTTCTTACGTTTATTGCAATTTGCAGGTCAGTGTCAGGTTGTATGTTGATGAAAATATGAATCGCACCAGTAACACTTATGGAGTTACAGAATTATAATCATTAAAATCATCAGTACAACCCTCCAAGTTCATATAATCTCAAAGAGTGACTTTTTCATGAAATAGCTATTGAATGTGATTATATGAACTTGTAGAGCTATATTGATGATTTGAATGATTATAATTCTGTAACTCCATACGTGTTACTGGCGCGATTCATATTTTCATTAACATACAACCTGACACTGACCTGCAAATTGCAATAAACGTAAGAAAATTTAAATTTCGCGGGCTACCCTTGCGCATCCACCTTAAATTGATTTATTAATTACATCTCATCAGTCATACCGTATATTTTAAGCCTATTCAAATCCAATTTGCATATAATCCGGTCTCTACTGATGACAGGGCCTCGTCATGGGGGAATTACCGGCAACTTTACCGGTTACCAGGGTATTTTATGCTGTGTGAATTGTAGGAGTTTGGTTTTCAACATCAGTTTAATACGCTGTATGGTTTTTGTCTCTTTTGGTTTTTTGCGTAAGTAACATAATTCCTCCGAACAGTTACAGGCGTGATTTTATGTTATGAGTATATAACCAGCGAAGCGGGTGTACCCTGTACACCCATATATTTTGCTAGTTATGTTAAACTCCCTTGTAACAGGGGGCAAGCTATTGCCATAAACTGGGGACATAAACTTGGGTTGCTACTGTTATAAAAGCGATGAAAGCAGGCAACACTTCGAAACATTGGAGAAACATTAGAATGAAGCCTTTAAAATATTGTTATCTTTCACAGGAAACGCGATATTTTCGATTTTCTTACCGTTGACGTACAGAATCGGTTACGCCTACGCTACGGATCAAGTTTAATTCCGTCGATTATTCAATGTTCCTTAACGATTATTAAAAAGTACTGAGCTAACCAGTTTTAAGAGGTCATTGATTTTTCAATCGGGATATATAAAGGGACGACTGAATGAGTAACTCTCGACGTTGCCCCGAAAAAGTAAAATAAAAAACAAAAGAAGTCATAGTTTTCGTATTTAATTGTTGTTTTTTAAATTGATTGATACCCGATATAATTATATAGGCCTGATTTTCGTAGCTGTTGAAAACATTGTATTCTTTATAATAGTTATTATCTGTAGGGCTCATTTAAGGACACGCTGAGTGTTGTGGCGCGTTGTGGGGCGCGGCCCGCTTTAAATTCAAACATATATGGTAATGGATGAGAGCGTTTACGGAGAAGCGATTTTGCGTGATATGCAGCGTTGTCCGCAGGTGCCACCACCGCACCGCACGCTGCGTTCAACGCGGCGGTGCCCGCGGCTGTGCCCGCAGCTGTGCCCGCGGCTGTGCCCACGGCGGTGCCCGCATCGGCACCCGCGGCGGTGAACGCGGCGGTGCACGGGGTGGCACATGCGCTAATACGAAATATGGCAGTGCCCGCCGCTACGCCAAAATAGAACTTGATAGTATGTTCGATTTGAATCGTACTAAAGATCGATTTTTAAAATAAATCGACAAGCCTTTCGTGCAAGTTGCGGAGCACGTACTCCTTCCCTCCTCCTCCAACGCCGCGTTCACCGTCGCGGGCACCACGGCGGGCGACGCGGCGGGCTACGCTGCTCCTCACGCACCGCACCGCGCTGCGTCTCCGTAAACAACATCGTTCATTGCTATATGTTTGTGTTTGGGTGTGCGGTAACGCGGGCCACTGCACGCGCCGCCTCTCCTTAAACGGAAAAAACGCTCAACGCACCGCGCGACGCGCCGCGCAACGTGCCACCCGTCGCGCCGCGCAATGCACCGCCCGACGCGCCGCGTTTCCGTAAATGAGCACTTAGAAACATGGGTAAGTAGAATAATTTCTTCTTCTAAAACTATATCTCTATGAAGTGTCATCCATACTCCCTGTCATAAATAACCTCATCTACTCATTCTTCTTGTTCCTCGTGTCGATAAATCCCATTATTATTTGAGTCAAATAATAAAAGTACTAATTGCACTTCCGATAATTTTCAATGGAACAAAACTATGCGTTTAATAAGAATAGATTTTAACTAGTTTAAATGAAATGGTAGTATATTTTGTAATTTATTGGGTTTTGAAGTGTGTTTTTGATCAGATATATTAAGTACTTGAAACAGGTAAAAGAAGGCGTGCGCTGATGTAACAAAAAAAAACTTATTAACAAAATTAAACACTAACCTAATAAAATACATATAATCATAATATAATCTTAATTTACATATTAGAGTTCATGTCCGGATGCACTAGTTCAAATCATTAGAATATCAAGCTACCATCGCTCCCACGACTGCCCACGAGACAAGGAAACTAACACAGCTATGTATGATAAGCGAAATATATATTATTGTTTTATAAGTCAATTATTTCCTTAATTACAGTTTATAGTGTTGCTTTGTTTGATTTATACCTACATTTCATGAATGAACATATACGTCATAACATCGCTTCTGTTGTCCCAAGAGAGTTAGGCAGAAGTATTTCGGTTACTCACATTCCGCCTGTTATGTTCAAATCTCATGAAATAAAGGAACGATCCGGTTCCCGGGTATTCTGGGATGCCATAAAGGAATTGTGCTCCAAATTGTTTAATCTAATATTAGTAATTTATAAGTATTTTGAAATTGCATTGGCTATAAGAGTAGAGGAAGGCCAAATAAACGATGGATTGGATGGAGTGAAGGATGATGTGGATTGAAAGGAGGTGACTGCTGAGATGACGAGTTATGAGAAATATGGGAGAAGAAGACATGCTGCGCCGACCGCAAATAAGTTGGGATAAGGGCAGTTGAATGCTGATGATGATGACGTATTTCGAAAATCCTGTGTAAAAGATGATATGGCTAGAATGGAGGCGACTGCTGGGATGAGGACTTACACCGGTATTCTTAGTCGTGGACTGAACTTAAGTCGGACTTGACACACCTAATTTGACATAAACGCCTTTGAAAAGTGGGCGTTAAGTATACCGGTGTTAGGGTTCGTTTCCATCAAGTGCTTGGTGGAAACCTTAATAGAGAAAGAAATATGGAAGAGAATACTCGCTGCCCCGATTCCAAATAAATTGGGATAACAGCATGTTGGTGGATTTCGAAAATCCCATGTTGCCATTTGCATGCGACCACTAGACCGAGGCAGTCAAAAGGTCAGTTATTTCCTCAAAATAAACTTGATTGTTTAGCATTGTTTAATTTAGTCACCCTTCATGACTGAAATATTATCAAAACATGTTATTGTTTACTTGCGTCTATTGCGGTTTGCATAAAATACGGAAGGTACGCAGGTATTTTCTAACATGATTAATTGAGGTGAATCAATTCACTGAAATCGTAGAAAACCCATTCCTATTAGTAATTGTACAATATGCTAAAACACATCAATCATTGGAATTCTGATTTTCCATTTGTTTTTATTGTCCTACTCTACCTCGGGGCAAAGGATTCCCCAGGCTCTTCCAGGATTTTATTAGAATGATTAATATGCCTTCTTTTAAATTACCAAAACTCCATTTTTGATACAAGCACAAGTATTTTTGAAACTCTAAAAGAGACCGCAACATCGTCACCATCTCCTCCTTCCCCTATCCTGCGCTTGTCCCGCTTATTACGAGTATTTCGGGTGTCAACCTGTTCTTTCTATAATTCTTTACTGTCACACGCCACAGTATTACTAACTCCTTAATTCTTTCATAGCATTTCTCACACAATCCACCCATTATTTATTTGGCCTTTCACTCGACTCTTCATCCATCAATATTCACATTCATCACTTTTTGAGTCAAATGTCTTACTTAAATGCTCTTTTGGACACATACTAGTACCCTACGTGGTTCGAAAAGCACGTTCTGCCGTTAGTCCTGGCGGTCAACTGTAGATCTTTGACAGTCGTTACAGGTAGTCAGTGGCCCGAAGGTCCGACAACCAGTCTTACAATGGGGTTTCGTACTACCCAATACTAACTGGGTTGTGGAGGTCAGATAGGCAGTCGCTCCACGTAAAATACTGGTATTCAGCTGCATCCGGTTAGACTGGAAGCCGACCCACACATAGTTGGGAAAAAGCAGGTGATAATGACTGGGGTACTTACTACGTCTGGATCTCGGTTATAAATGTACTTCCAAACTTCGGTAAAAAGAGCTGAAATCGACAAGTCTATTATACAATCTAACTTTAGCTTATTATCATATAACAGTACATAGATTTTATTACGCGTAGACAATCACTGTTACGCACTGTAATTTTATCTTTAAAATGATGATTGCGGCATTGACACAAAACCTGTGAAGAGGATAATCACTTGATGACTAAATATCGTAGGTACTACAGAGTTCTCTGACGGTGGATCACTTTTCAACCTTATTACATAGTGCATAAGGGTCAGATGTGGCAGGGAGTCAGTGAAATCGGTAGTACAACAAAATTGCATAGATCTGGAAAATAATTAGATATGGCAGTTAAATAAATGTAATATAACGTACTCCTTGTAATTTCCGAAGGGTTAGGTAGAGGTGTACCTAGTAGTACACACACATTTCGCCAATTATGTCTTAAGTAGGTAGGTGCCATATAGTTTGTAATAAGAACCTTAACGAAGCAGAAACTTATTCTCATCGTCATTGCGATATTTTTTTGTTCTAGACCAGTATCTGGGAACCTTCTAGTTACGGAGATATTGGGGGTCAAAGTTCCAACTGTTTCACAAGTTTTTTTTTTAATACATATTTTTAATGTAAGATTTTTATTGTAAACACCCGCGGCTCCCGTACTATTCGATGCATCCATCAACACAATGTTTTGATTGCGTTAAATTGAGTCCTACCGTAAAACATGATTTTTCACCCCAAAAAAAAAGTCGTTTCCCAGCATTAATATTTGCGTTAAGTTACTAAGTTTGATGTACATAATGCTTGGTTCATGGCTTCGTTAAGGGTCGTGTTACACCCTGTATAATAGAGGGTGACCCTATTGCTGTCAATCGGGCACAAATCCATACTCCGTGGCCGCCAGATACGTACTGAATTCCTGATGGGAAATCCAATAACCCTTTGCTCAACCTGGGAATCGAATACAGGACCTCATACTCGGCAGTCGCGTACAACCACTTAACCGATGAGGCCGAAAAAAAATATGACGAACAATGTTCCTGTCAGAGCTAAAACAGCACGGTTGGCGCAGCGGGCTGAGGGATGTTGCGGGTTCGATCCCCACACGGAACAAATATTTGGTGAACTACAGGTAGTTTTTCCGGGTCTGGCTGTTTGTGTAGTGAGTTTAAATGATTATAAACGCACCCACAATACACGAGAATTCATAGTTTCTAAAAAAAGGCTGAGAAAGGATTAACAATAATAAAGATCTAATTAATATGTCAATTCTGTGAAGTTCCTCCAACTAATTAAAAAAATGCTGTACTTAAATGTTAAATGTATCAGTTTTGCGGATCAATTTCCGTGTCTATAAATAGAGCAAAGCTAATGATTAGTTACATTACTATGTACTATAGTATTGTAGTGTTACTGCATTGAAATCGGTATTCGTTCCCTTTCAATGTTCGGCCTTCGTTGGATGGTAGGCGGCCTTGCGTATTGTATGTTAGTCGCCCAGCCACTGAAATGTTTTATTTATGAGTTGAATCATACTCAAACGGGGCTATTCATTTAGCTCATTACAAAACTAAACGAACACAGGACAACTGCGAAATCTGTTGACAACAAAACTTTTTCGTCTGTAAATTGTGCAAGTGGAAATGACACATAAGCACCGTGTACTTAAGTTTAATTTCTTTTTATCATGTATGCTTTAACCGGGCTGTCTACTGTTTATTTTAGAACTTCTGACCTTGTACCAAAGGATTAAAACTATTTTTGAGCCCTAAAGCGGTCTTAATTCTCACACGACACGTGCGGTCGGGCGGAGGCGGCAAATGTCTTGACGGTGCGCCACGCGGATAGGTGTAAGCGTGTGAGGCATCAATGGATTTCATACAAGCCAATGCGATGTGAGATTCGCTTGTCCAGCCAGACGACGCAGCCAGCGCCAGCGCAGACGAGCGTGGTCGTGTGAGAATCGCCTAACGGCGCAACTTACTTTACTATAAATCTCCATGGATGCTGAACTATGAAACAACCGTTGCAATAATTACATTTATTTACTATAGCTACACAGTCTTATGTACCAAAAGTGCGCCGTATAACTTACAGCAATCTATTATAATATCTACCTGCCATTATTTACTGGTGTTTTGAAACAGCAATCTTAAGCCCTAAACGTGACTGGAGTACTTAGAAATAAATCTAGTAAAATCAGATAGTATATTCAAGTACCTATTTGATTTAGTTGCGTACTTACTGTAGTGTATTGTATTACTTTAGTTTTGGTAAAGGGGAACGTTTTTCACCTGTTACTTACTGGCTTATGCCCGCGGCTTCGCCCGTGAGGACGTTGAAAATATCACACATCTGGATAAAACGCATCTCATTTTCTAACTGTGTGCCCCGTAAATAGCAGACTTACTTTTGCTTTCTTAATTATAATATTAGTCTGGAAGTATAATCCTCGTTGGTCGAGTCATCGCAAGCGCGACTACTGAGCATGAGGTCCTGGGTTCGATTCCCGGGTCGGGCAAAATTTTATTGAGTTTTTTCATCAGGAATTTTTCAGTTGCAGTAACGTAGTCTGGATTTGTGACCGGTTGATGGCAATAGGCTCGCTCCCTATTACATGGAACTTAAAAGATAACTGGTGAAATGTGGGTGTACAATGAGGTACATCTCTGCCTAACCCTTCGAGCCTAAAATTCATTAAAATGAAAAAGGTTTTTTGTGTTTGCCATTGATAATTATTTACATTGACAAAATTCATCGAAATCAAGAAGTACCTACCAATTCTTGGTGGTTTTACCGAAGACACAAGGTAAGTCGGAGGAAAATAGGTGTCAATGGTATCATTGTGTAACGCCAATTGACAAACGAGGTCTCAGTAAAGAGGGAAAAGCCCTGTGTTGTTTCATCTGAGTTGTCATTATCAAAACAAACGATAGTAGTTCATTTATTTCAGGTAATCGACATAGCTCGTAAGGTTAGCAAACTGAAGTGGCAGTGCGCCGGCCGCAGCTTGTCAGTCGAAGGGCCGGCCGGTGGAGCAGACGAGTCCTAGAGTAGAGATCGTGTATTGGCAAGGATATGCAGCGTGGGAAACCACAAGCTAGATAGACCAACGACCTTGAAAAGGTGGCTGGCACTGGCAGAACGCGGAAGGTGGAAGACAGGATGTTGTGGTGCAGCTTGGGAAAGTCTACGGCCAACAGTTGACTACGATAGGCTTTGGTGATATAAGCTGGAGGGTTTGAAAATAGAAAGAAAGAAAAAAAGTATTTGTTCTCCACACAGGACAAACAATAAACACTTACTCTCCTATTAATAAACACAGAATAAAGTTATTCCAAGTTTAAACCTTTGAAAATGTTTGGTTATTCCTTTGTTATTGCTGGTATAATTTTATTCCATGTTTATTATTAAGAGGGTTAACGTATAAAAAATACAACAACGAAAAAAAAATACGAAAGAAAAAAAAGAGACTAACAAAAAAAAAAATGGGTGGCGTGCGATTGAGGAGGCCTATGTTCAGCTATGGACTGCCGTAGGTTGATGATGACGATGATAATGATGAGGTCCTGTACGAGGCCAAAAGGCCCCCATTTCAGCTAAACTAAGTACAGGTCCTGTACAAGGCCACTTCTCGGCATGTTGCTGCGTCATTTGAAAAAAAGATGTCGCAGCGCTGGTTTTCTAACAAGGCCCCCAGGAGTAAAATCATACCTATCGTAATTTACTAGGTGCAATTCCTACATAGAACTCTTATCAATAATTTGCAATAACACTTGTAATACGAGTACCTACCTAAGGTCGCAAGGCCTAAGGTCCTAAGGTGGTAGGAATCGGAAACCAGCATGCCTGAGAGATATTTTTTGATGGCATGTAAAGCCAAGTCAGAAACCCATGGGCCAGTATAAAAATCTGACACCAGGTTAGGCACTAACCACACGAAAAAGAAGAAGAGGGGTCGGTAACTCGGAACAAAGCTACCAACAAGCACAAGCAATATTGTTTTTAAATTGATCTCAATACGTAGTAAAGAATACGAACAAGACTATTTGTTAAATCAACTAACTGTATTGGGGCTAAGACCTGCAATTATTTAATTTAGAATAATGTTCTTAATTGGTCTGTGAGTAAAACAATTATTGTACATTTATTTGGTACATGGCTGTATGGATCGTCATTATTTCATACTGGTTACGGAGTAATAAAAATATAAACAAATATACATGCTTATTGCCACGTTTTAGGGGGTGCATCTATTGCCATCAACCGGACACATATCCAGACTCAGGGGTGCTAGTGTCGCGGGCCTGTGGACGGCGAGCTTTGATCGCCGTCCGTCCGTCTTATGACGACAGGCCGTGTCGACGGCGCGTTCGTGTTCCACGCACGCCTCAAAGAGAGTCAGCAAACAGGAAGGGGTCCGAAAGGACTGATGCCTGCCAGGGTTGCGAAACTGTTCGAAAGGGATACCGCGGCCCTGGAACACAAAGGGCAAAGCAAGGAACATGGATGGGTTTTAGTCAGTAAAAGTCTGACACTCCCTCCTGCTCAACCCAGAGCGGGAGGAGCATAGAAATATAAAAAACAGGAGAAGTGGCAAGGGGGCGTGTCGGTGACGCCGCGACGAGCGCACGATAAGCATGTCATAGGGCAAATAGCCGTCTCCACGAACTAGTGTGCTTTCGACCGCGATCGAAAGAATGCCGTGTTGTCCAGTGGTTTCTTGTAAAAATCGAAGCATAAACCAAAACTTTATAAGTCATAGAATCACTTACTATATCTACGAGTATGTACAAGTACTTTCTTATATTTGTCTTTAACATCACAAATCGTAAAATATTTCTTGCTCTTACTATGTTATTTCTGTTTTCAAATATCACAGCGACTGTGCAAGTTTTGCAATAAATACATTGCTTGCTCCTTAATCACTACCAAAGTTTGTCGCTAAGTGACTGGACAAGCAATATGAAAATCACAAAACGATACTTTTATAGGTATATATGCATCGCGTAGTACGGCCGCTGCTTCTTGCGACGAGTGATGTGCTTGTGCAGATTCAACTAACGTAGGCTATGGACAATGTCGATTGACGAAAGAGAAAAGTAAGTTAATTAAATTTCAGTTTAATAATCGGTGGAGTGATCGGTGGTGGTGGTGAGTTGGTGGGTGGCTTTGAATGATCATATATTATGATGCCCAATTCCTGTTTTCACCAACACTATGTGTCACCTAAGTATTGACTAAGCATTGAGGCATTGGCCTAATGCGCGTTTTCACCAACAGTAAGTGACGCCTAGCTGAATGCCTATGTCTCGTTTTCACCAACACAAAGTGGCACCTAACTGAACACCTAGTTCCTGTTATCAGCAAGACTAAGTGGCACCTAACTCGATGCCTTAAGCCCGTTTTCACCACCACTAAGCGACACCTGACCGGACGCCTTAAGCCCCTTTTCACCAACACAAAGCTACACCTAACTCGATGCCTTAAGCCCGCTTTCACCACCACTAAGTGTCACCTAACTCGATGCCTTAAGCCCGTTCTCACCACCACTAAGTGTCACCTAACTCAATGCCTAAAGCGCGTTTTCACCAACAGTAAGTGACGCTTAACTGAACGCCCAATTCCTGTTTTCACCAACACAAAGTGGCACCTAACTCTATGCTTTAAGCCCGTTTTCACCAACACTAAGTGTCACCTAACTGAATGCCCAATTCCCGTTTTCACCAACACTAAGTGTCAATTAACTCAATGCGTAAAGCGCGTTTTCACCACCACTAAGCGACACCTAGCCGGACGCCTTAAGCCCGTTTTCACCAACACTAAGTGCCATCTAACTCGATGCCTTAAGCCCGTTTTCACCAACACTAAGTGTCACCTAACTGAATGCCCAATTCCCGTTTTCACCAACACTAAGTGTCACCTAACTCAATGCCTAAAGCGCGTTTTCACCAACACTAAGCGACACCTAGCCGGACGCCCTAAGCCCGTTTTCACCAACACTAAGTGTCACCTAACCTAACTGAATGCCCAACTCTTGTTTTCACCAAAACAAAGTGGCACCTAACTCGATGCCTTAAGCCCGTTTTCACCACAACTAAGTGCCACTTAACTCGATGCTTTAAGCCCGTTTTCACCAACATTAAGTATCACCTAACTGAATGCCCAATTCCCGTTTTCTCCAACACTAAGTGTCACCTAACTCAATGCCTAAAGCGCGTTTTCACCATCACTAAGCGACACCTAGCCGGAAGCCTTAAGCCCGTTTTCACCAACACTAAGTGCCACCTAACTCGATGTCTTAAGCCCGTTTTCACCAACACTAAGTGTCACCTAACTGAATGCCCAATTCCCGTTTTCACCAACACTAAGTGTCACCTAACTCAATACCTAAAGCGCGTTTTCACCGACAGTAAGTGACGCTTAACTGAACGCCCAATTCCTGTTTTCACCAACACTAAGTGTCACCTAACTCAGTACCTAAAGCGCGTTTTCACCAACAGTAAGTGACGCTTAACTGAACGCCCAATTCCTGTTTTCACCAACACTAAGTGCCACTTAACTCGATGCTTTAAGCCCGTTTTCACCACCACTAAGTGCCACTTAACTCGATGCTTTAAGCCCGTTTTCACCAACACTAAGTGTCCCCTAACTGAATGCCCAATGCCCGTTTTCACCAAGACTAAGTGTCACCTAACTCCATGCCTAAAGCGCGTCTTCACCAACAGTAAGTGTTGCTTAAGTGAGTGCCCAATTCCTGTTTTCACCAACACAAAGTGGCACCTAACTCGATGCTTTAAGCCCGTACTCACCAACACTAAGTGTCACCTAACCTAACTGAATGCCCAACTCCTGTTTTCACCAACACAAAGTGGCACCTAACTCGATGCCTTAAGCCCGTTTTCACAACCACTAAGTGCCACTTAACTCGATGCTTTAAGCCCGTTTTCACCAACACTAAGTGTCACCTAACTGAATGTCCAATTCCCGTTTTCACCAATACTAAGTGTCACCTAACTCAATGCCTAAAGCGCGTTTTCACCACCACTAAGCGATACCTAGCCGGACGCCTTAAGCCCGTTTTCACCAACACAAAGTGGCACCTAACTCGATGCTTTAAGCCCGTTTTCAGCAACACTAAGTGCCACCTAACTCGATGCCTTAAGCCCGTTTTCACCAACACTAAGTGTCACCTAACTGAATGCCCAAATCCCGTTTTCACCTATACTAAGTGTCACGTAACTCAATGCCTAAAGCGCGTTTTCACCACCACTAAGCGACAACTAGCCGGACGCCTTAAGCCCGTTTTCACCAACACTAAGTGCCACCTAACTCGATGCCTTAAGCCCGTTTTCACCAACACTAAGTGTCACCTAACTGAATGCACAATTCCTGTTTTCACCAATACTAAGTGTCACCTAACTGAATGCCCAATTCCCGTTTTCACCAACACTAAGTGTCAATTAACTCAATGCGTAAAGCGCGTTTTCACCACCACTAAGCGACACCTAGCCGGACGCCTTAAGCCCGTTTTCACCAACACTAAGTGTCACCTAACTGAATGCCCAATTCCCGTTTTCACCAACACTAAGTGCCACCTAACTGAATGCCCAATTCCCGTTTTCACCAATACTAAGTGTCACCTAACTCAATGCCTAAAGCGCGTTTTCACCACCACTAAGCGACACCTAGCCGGACGCATTAAGCCCGTTTTCACCAACACTAAGTGCCACCTAACTCGATGCCTTAAGCCCGTTTTCACCAACACTAAGTGTCACCTAACTGAATGCCCAAATCCCGTTTTCACCAATACTAAGTGTCACCTAACTCAATGCCTAAAGCGCGTTTTCACCACCACTAAGCGACACCTAGCCGGACGCCTTAAGCCCGTTTTCACCAACACTAAGTGCCACCTAACTCGATGCCTTAAGCCCGTTTTCACCAACACTAAGTGTCACCTAACTGAATGCCCAATTCCCATTTTCACCAACACTAAGTGTCACCTAACTCTACCTAAAGCGCGTTTTCACCAACGACGCTTACCAGACCGTTTTCACCAGTGACGCTTAACTGAACGCCCAATTCCTGTTTTCACCAACACAAAGTGGCACCTAACTCGATGCTTTAAGCCCGTTTTCACCAACACTAAGTGTCAATTAACTCAATGCGTAAATCGCGTTTTCACCACCACTAAGTGCCACCTAACTCGATGCCTTAAGCCCGTTTTCACCAACACTAAGTGTCACCTAACTGAATGCCCAATTCCCGTTTTCACCAATACTAAGTGTCACCTAACTCTACCTAAAGCGCGTTTTCACCACCACTAAGCGACACCTAGCCGGACGCCTTAAGCCCGTTTTCACCAACACTAAGTGCCATCTAACTCGATGCCTTAAGCCCGTTTTCACCAACACTAAGTGTCACCTAACTGAATGCCCAATTCCCGTTTTCACCAATACTAAGTGTCACCTAACTCAATGCCTAAAGCGCGTTTTCACCACCACTAAGCGACACCTAGCCGGACGCCTTAAGCCCGTTTTCACCAACACTAAGTGTCACCTAACCTAACTGAATGCCCAACTCCTGTTTTCACCAACACAAAGTGGCACCTAACTCGATGCCTTAAGCCCGTTTTCACCACCACTAAGTGCCACTTAACTCGATGCTTTAAGCCCGTTTTCACCAACATTAAGTGTCACCTAACTGAATGCCCAATTCCCGTTTTCACCAACACTAAGTGTCACCTAACTCAATGCCTAAAGCGCGTTTTCACCATCACTAAGCGACACCTAGCCGGACGCCTTAAGCCCGTTTTCACCAACACTAAGTGCTACCTAACTCGATGCCTTAAGCCCGTTTTCACCAACACTAAGTGTCACCTAACTGAATGCCCAATTCCCGTTTTCACCAACACTAAGTGTCACCTAACTCAATACCTAAAGCGCGTTTTCACCAACAGTAAGTGACGCTTAACTGAACGCCCAATTCCTGTTTTCACCAACACTAAGTGACACCTAACTCGACGCCTTAAGCCCGTTTTCACCTACGCAAAGTTACACCTAAACTGTCACCTAACTGAATAATCAAATTTCGTGCTATTTCCTTTACTTTTATGTTTTTTTTTTTGTATTTTAGCTAATCGGCATGGTTCAGATAATCTAATAGGACTTTTGCTTATAATAAGTCAACATAATTATTCATGCTATTTATTTGTTGTTTGTTTGTTTTCATTTATGTACATTTTTTTTCCTAACTAGGATTTTTCTTATAACAAAAATCTGTTACTTGCGAAGTAATTGCGTAACATATTTTCAGTAAGAATCGATTTCATTATGTCAGTACAACAACTTTCATTGATTTACATATTACACATGAATATTCGATAACTTTTCGATTTAGTCAATCACTAGCGTGGGTATTCAATTAAATTGCTTTTGCACAGCACAACGATACCGACTGATGTTTTCGTGTGAGTAAGTTGTACGGTGCATGGTAAATACACGCTGTGTTTGATAGGTTAAGGTTTATAATTGATTGTGTAGTACGTTCTGTTTTAAGAATTGCACTGTGTGCGCGACTGCGTATCTATTGCTTTTACTGAATTGCATGTGTAGTAGTTGCCGGGTGGTGGGAGAAAATGGAGACAGTAGGTTGCGATACATTTTCGTACAACGGGCATATCTCCTTATTTATTATATCTATGGGGAGGAGTTATTTGATGATTTACCAGAAGAAAAAAAAAAAAAGGGGTGCTAGTGTAGAGCCATACGTCTCAGTACACCGGGACCTATCCCGGTTTGGAGCGCTGTGTCCCGGTCTAGTAATAGTTAGTTGTTCCGGTTCAGATGTTGGCCTATCAGAAGAGAGTCGGGCAATTTCGCTCTCGCTACGCTCGCGTTAGTGTTACACTACTATCGTGTGTATGTATATGTCGAGACATGTCCTAACTGCTTTTACCGCAATTGAAAACGTAGCTGTTTTGGTAGCTAACTAGCCCCAGGCTGACACTGGTCATCTCAAAACTGTTCTCTCTTTTAAAACCTGATTTCAACGAAAAAATCTCTTCAGAAACCCAGAACCCCTTGAAAAATGTATCTTGTCCCCGTAATCATACAATGTCCCGGTCGGCGAGTAACAGAAGCATGGTAAGTGCCATCGCTCGAAGATGGGGCAAGTCGATGGATCCAAAAGGTTATGGAATGGCGACCACGTACTGAAAGGCGCAGCGTTGGCAGACCTTCCTAAGATTGACCGAACGAGAACCTCAGGACCGCTCAATGTTGCAACACTTCAGGAGGCCTTTGTTTAGCAGAGGCAGTAAGTACCTTGCTATAATGCTGTCACCCGAGGTAGTTGAAGAACACCGTGTGGATTTTAAACGATACAAAGTCTAGCCACTTTGTAATATTGGTTTAAATAGAGTTAAAGTCCCAGTTAGAGTCAGGCACACACAAATATCGTAATTCTTGAGGTGGCCTTTGTTAATGCAAAGTTTTAAGAACATAAACATTTCGACACATAGCTCTGAAATAATGTTGAAACTAAGAGTCACGTCAGGCAGGTTAATGACCTGTGATTGCAGTTAAGATTCAGCAATAACTTGCGGTTAGCGTAACAACAGAAACTCATAGTACCTAATGTTTGTGAGTCATTCATCATTAGTGGGTATTATGAGATGTATGAAGGCCTATTATATGAGAAGAGACCGTCTCAGAGCATGGAGACGTCTGCTCTATGAGGCCTCATCAGTGTTCACAAGTGGTTTGGTCCTGGGTGTGATACCCGGGTCAGGCAATGGTATTGGATTTTTCAAAGAGGAAATTTTCGCAAACAGTCTGTCTGTAAGTCTGGAAATGTACCCACTACCCGGTTCCAGTACTACAAGGATCTTTTGGGGCTTGAATGGCATTGGTGGAGGGAAGAGTTCTTGGCAAACATTTGAGAAATTGTATCGAAAAACAAAGATGACATTTGATCAGTTTTCTGTCACGCACCAAAAGTTCCTTGTACATAGTTGTACAGTTCTGATGGCACGGTTGGCGCCTTGGCTAAGCGTTTGGCTGCTGCGCTGCGTGTCGCGGGTTCGATTCCCACAAGGAATAAATATTTGTGTGGCCTACAGGTAGTTGTTCTGGGGCTAGCTGTTTGTGTCTGTGAGTTTGTAAACGCACCCACGATACCGGTGATTTTTTTATTATATCAATGGGAGCAACGATAAAAGTAAAGTTGGCTTAAACTCTCTGATATTTATTTTGTTTAGTCTAGTCATTTCGTATCAGTTAAATTCTAATTTAGACCGTCTTATGCAACTCCATTCTATCTAATAGCTCATATCCGTGTATTTGGCACTAATTCGACAGTTACAAATCGTTACAAAACGCATGTATCTACACTGTGTGATGTTATGTAAGAGGCAATTAGATCAACACTTATATATTACATATTCGGTGGTTATTATCCGTAGTTTTATTTGTATGTAGACTCCATTTGTTATGTAATTCGTATAGACGGAAACCATGCATCATTCATCATACACACATACATCATCATCATATCATACATATCATCAGACATACTATCATCTGCCATTCCCAAACTATGTTTGTGCTAGCTTCTAGTCTAATCGAATGCTGTTGAATACCAGTATTTTACATGGAGCGACTGCCTGTCTGACCTCCACAGCGCAGTTAGTACTGGGTAACCCCTTGGTAAAACATCAGCCCATGCATAATCAGCCTATAATGTTCCCACTGCTGGGACACTCGGCCTCCTCCTCCTCGAGATGGAATGGGCTATAATCCACCACGCGGGCCCAGTGCGGGTTGCTAGATGTCACATGTCTTCGATTTTTTGGTTCTAGGACATGCCATGCCGGTTTCCTCACTATGTAAAAAATGTATAAAATGGCCACTTTAGCAGAATCATAATAGGATCTTATTATGAATTACGTTAAAAAAATTAAAATAGTCACAGACGCAGTTAATACTGTGAATTGTCACTTTGTGACCATTTAACGAATCACAAAAGTCCCATTTCGTAACTATTTTGATCTTCATACATTGAATCCCATTTGGTAAACTTTTTGTTCGGTAAGTACAGGTAGCACTCAGGAGAACTACTAAGAAAAATCACAGTTACTGTACGGTATTATTTATTTATTTCTAACTTATCGTAAATACTAAAGCAATGTCTGAACACAAAAATAAATTTTCCTGTTATGTGAAAAAAAGTACATAAATTTATAAATAAGAAAACAAATAGTTCCAATAATACTTAGCAGAACAACCAACACTTAAAAAAAATATATATATATTGAAATAAAAACTAACAAATCGTAACAGAACAGTCTTTTTGGTGAATACCCAACTAAAAGTACTAGGCTTGCATCAATTCAAGGTGGTATTGTATTGTATTGTATTTTTTATACTAATAGTTCCGTCGGTACACACAAGTTCAGGGCAGAACCTACTTACGATAAAAGTACTAGGCTTCATAATAGGATTTCTGATATTGGAATTTTATTAACACCAAACGGAATGGAGAAGTACTGTTGCGCGCTGGATATCAATATTACAAACTATTACAATAATTAAAGAAACTTTCCACATGCCAAGTTGTACTCCAGATTACATTAAAAAATGAAGTAAATCAGGCAATTGTTAAGAGCAAAAAAAAACTTGTGTGTAGAGTGAAAAAGAAGAAGATGATTAAA
Organism: Eugnorisma glareosa; assembly: GCA_947578425.1. Lineage (NCBI taxonomy): Eukaryota > Metazoa > Arthropoda > Insecta > Lepidoptera > Noctuidae > Eugnorisma > Eugnorisma glareosa. The sequence goes on from OX387970.1 coordinate 2,778,792, forward strand.
AGATTAAAAGATGCGGGGTTTGAATTTACCAAGGGCTTGCCAAAATATGCGCCACTCAATACCAGCAGCAGTTGATATTCCCATATTTTTTAATGATTACATATTGTTCGACGACACTGAGGACGAAAGACGAATTATAGTGTTCAGATCTTATATAAATCAATCAATATTTTAAAAAGGTTCACCAGTTCTTTGGTGCTCTTACTCATTTGCCTAGGGAGGATATTGGTGACGGTTGGCTTTACATTACGAGCCAAAGGTAAATAAATAAAAAGTAAATTTAATGTTGTTAAAAAGTAATGAAGACATTAATTGACATTTGGTGCTGCCATGCACAAGGACACAGTACAACAAATTCATTCTAATCATAGAATTCAAAAATAAACTGCAAAATTGAAAGTAATCCGAACGGATTACATATACGTTTCCGTTAACCTAAGTATATCAAAGGCAATTTATGGTTTAATGGATGTCGTCCTCGATAATACCGTACTGCTTGCATAACTCGTTTACGGAGAAGATTTGCTAAAAGCTAATTTACTTTAATGAGCTAATTGATTAGTTTTTTACTTGGAGAGTCGGCTTTACTGATCCCCACAATAATCCAGTAACTGGGTAACATGATATCCCGATCCCCTTTTGTAAGTTTGGTAGTCGGTAGTAGTAGATTGGTAGTATTGTAAACGGCGGGACTAACATCTTCTTCACGATTCTGTTCTCCTAGTACTTTCTTTTCAAATTCAACATTGAGTTCTCTCGTAACAAACCTCAGCGTGCCAGAGAGAGACAAAAAATAGCAACATCAACAAATGGTTTCCTTGTAACTTTGGGAGCTGACTGTACTGTACAAAAAACAGTTGAAATTTAAGGTTGACGAAATGGGATTCAATGTATGAAGACTAAAATAGTTACGAGTTGGCACACTTTTTCACTTGTTTCCCTCGTCTTTTGTTTAGTTGTCGAAATGGGAAAGTTACGAGATGGGCCGGAGCCGCCATTTTAGACCCCCAGAGTGATGAAATAAATTACACAAAATAATGCGCCTGCCTGGGTTCGAACCTACGACTACGTTCATGAGTCGGGGCCGCCACCACTGGGCCAACCCATGCGGCTGTTATTCTTTAGCCAAGTGACACTACTTCTGACTGTCCTTTTTCTGTTGACACAATTTTTTAAATAATTCCAAGATGGGGTAAAAAAAAAACTCCACATGATGGAAAATGTTGTCGATGATTGCGATATATTTACCACTAGCTGTTGCCCGCTACCTTCGTTCGCGTGACATTATTATAAAAAATATTATTTTCCTTTTTTAATCGTATGTTGTTACCAATTTCAAGGGTTTTAATTATTTTGCACGGAGCCCTAATTCTTATTCTTAAATAGAAGTAGCTTTAGTTACTCCTTATGACAAGCTATCTGCCAGTAAAAATGAGTCCAACCGTTTCGGAGATTAGCCGGAACAAACAGACAGACAGACAAAAAAAGTGTTTTTGTTATAAGTATAAGTACTTACCCTTAAGTTCATATGTATTCAGTAAATTTTTGTATCACAAACAGACACTTCAATTATATTTATTTGTGTAGATTCTAAGCCCACACGTAACAGCCGACATAACTTCCGCTAAAATAAAGACCCACTTCCCACGACCCCAAAACTGAGTAAAGACGTTCATTCAAAATTAATTTTGAAATAATAAATTAAGTACCGAACTAATTGAAGAAAAAATATTTTTTGCGACATTAAAATAATAAAAAACAAAATATTGTTTCAATAAAAGTGTTACAAATACAATAAGATGTGGCACTGGATCCTGCGCTAGGATACCCTGTGTCGTTAGATCCAGTCTCTCTCGACAAATATGGTTGTCTGTTTTGCAAATGCAACGGTTCCAATCACAAAAGATAACTAAAACTCAAAGGTAACTCAAGGTGTATATGTTACGATGAGTGATTAAAACCACCTATAGCAGTTTTTAATAAACACCACGTTTATTCATAATCCTTTAAGTAGATTAGGGAACGACTTTAATTGACAAGCTAAAGAATTTATTTTCAAAAGATAAATTAGTTTTTTGACTCAACCAGCGAAGCCCAAGGCTTTTGTAAAAAGTTATTCGCCTGAAACGACGCTTAATAAAGATCGAATAAAAGGTCAAAAAGAACTTTGATAGTATTTTATTAGCTCGACGTTTTTTTAGTGTTACTTACAAACTAGTGTTAAAAATAATCATATCACATTTCTTTTTTCACAATAACAAAACTTACATAAACTAAAATAGATGTTTATTGTAATTGTACTCAACATTTTGTCTATTCTCGTAAGTTAAAAGTTTGAAAGAAAATTCAGAAGAAAATAAAATAGAAGATAAAAAAATGTCTCATTTTTATATTGCTAAGGTTCTAAAAGTTATGATATCACTCAATGCAAAGGTTTATTTGAAAGAAATCTAAAATCTTCGATAAATTGATGTTGGCCTAATTTCAACACTTCTGTTTATATCTATTTCGATACTATGTAATTGCTTAGCTTTTGGTACTAACATATTTTCTGAATCTTTAGCTGCTACAATTTTGTAATTGAAAGACTATTAGTTGCCAATACTCATTTATTGAGCAATTTCAATAAACTCAGTAAGCTACTTATGATAATAACTTTAAAAAGCTACTATATTTATTCTAATTTACTGTAATAGGATTAAAAATATATCATATAATCGATTTAATCTAACCGTAAAGTAAGATACAAAATGGCATCTGAAGAAATAATATTATTGGTAACTACACTTTAATATGTAGCATGGTAAAAAGAGGAAAATCTATTACAAGCTAAGAGAGATAAAATACATTATAAAGACAATCTCTACAGAATTGGTTATCGATAAAATTAAGTACTAATTAGTCAAAGAGAAGAAGAGTCGTTTTGAGAAGAATAAACGTTAGGAGCCATAAAGTCTAAATAATTCTTCTTTTGAATGGGAAAGCGATGATGCTACCTTATAGGTAGCTTATATTAAAATTTACTAAAGATAAACTTAAATTAAATTGGCAATTCATTTCAATACTTGTATAGTCTCTTTATGAATGGATATTTTATTACAACTGTGTTTCTGTCTGTTTCTTTTATTTAGGCTTTTTGATAGAACATCATTTTGTAAACAACTAGATTTTATTTTTATTTACAAATTATATCAGTTCATCACGTCATTATTACAATATTGTTTGAAAAATAGTTACCACTTTTAGTGTCATTTTTAATAGTTTTTGAAAGCAAAATATAAGTTACGTATTAAAAAAAACTTTATATCAGTTACAAGAGAGCCTGCCTGAGGTAATAGATTCCATATGTGGATATGGATGTAAAAAGACCCTGAACGATGCCGAGACGCACTTGTTCTCCTCGTCATTACGATATTTTTTCATCTGGACGATATCTTCGTGCTTTCTAACTACTGAGATATTGGAAGTCAAAGTTCCAGCTTTTTCAAAAGTAAAAGAAAAAACTAGGTTTTATTAGGGCTTATTATAACTATAATGTAATCCATCCATCAGCACAATGTTTTGAGTGCGTTACATTGAAGCGTCCTAGCGTAAACCGTGATTTTCACCAAAAAAAAAAGATGTTTGCCCGCAATAATTTGTGCGTATAGTTATTTAATTTTATGCACAAAATGCTTGGTTGACGCCTTTGTGAAGGGTACGTATACACCTCATATATTTAAACAAAAACAAGTAAATATTATGGATTATAATAAACATGAAAGGACATGATAAACCTAATGGTAAAGACAGAGTAGAAGAATATAGGTCCACAGAATAATAATATAAAACATTAGGTAAGTTTTCAGACAGGCAATCAATACCAAAAGGCCTTTTGTATCACAACCTTATTAGTGCGTTTATAGTCCAAGAGACTAACTTAATCATAACGACCCTACTAAGTCCTTAGTTACTAGTCCTATTAATTGAATGGAATGTCAAAATCTGTTAGTAAACATTTTGGACGGAATTTCCATTATCATTAACACTAGAAATGGGATATTTACCATGTTCACTGGTGTTTTGTTGCTGTTGTTCTGTTGGTTTGGGAATTTCCATTATTACAAGCTTTTCTTATTTTGAAGTATATTAATTGATCTGTGACAGGCTAGACTGGCTGACCGACACAATTACAACTTCATTGACTAAAAAAATCCAACAATTGGTTTTAATATTATTTAAACTTAGCCATATTTCATTCCTAATATATATATGTATTCAAAAAATCCATTTTATGACTTACTGTCATGTCAAAAAGGTATCATGGATTGTGACATGGTCTTTATATGCTACCCAATCAAATCATAGTATCATTCATAGATATTCTAGTCACATTCGCTACCACCTCCAAAACTGGAGCGTCATTGAATTTGTCTAACATGCTTTTGATTGAAGTAAAGGATCCTGCAAAGAGAGCGACAAGGGCTATCATGGCGATGAAGATGTTCTTCCAAAGGATCCAGTTGAAGGGTCCCAATCCTCGGTCCCATTTGTGGACGGTGTCGATGATGGCTGGAGTGAGGAGGCCAAGGGTCGAGAGGAAGATGGCACCGCTCAGGTTGATGAACAACTCTAGGTCGGGGAATGCAGCAGCGAGGGCAACTGTGGGGAAAAAAAAATGTAAGAATTAGGTTGTTATTTTTCCCAAACGATGTGGTATTTTAAGATTACAGGTTAAGTCAAAAATGTTGAACCTAATTTATTAAACATCGCTTTTAAACCGGTCAAAATGATTATTAGAGAATATTAGTTTATTCTGTGTTATTTTTTCCGTGATTACAGTTTTTTTCATGAAAGATAGTAGGATCAAAAGTCAAGGATTAATTCCAATGTATTTTTTTAACACTTAAGTACGTCCTTAAAATAATGACTTATTCTTCAATCTTAATATTAAAATACAAGTTCCAACTTTCCCTAAACAAGTCATCCATTGAAATGATTACGATCGTCGGACGGTCCCGTGAGGAGTAATAAAAACGTTGCTAAAACATCCATAACAATTCATTACAAACTTTTTTTAGTCCTCAATTAGTCTTGTACTCTCTAGGGCTATGTCATGAAACTCGAAATTTAAAATAATAATACGTTTTTAAGTACCCTTATTTTTTTCAGTACCTAAATAAATTACACAAATAATGTTTATTTTAGAAAAGTGCAAAGAATTTGTGCGGACTATGTTTTGTTCTTACTTTCAATAACCTAAATGTCTATATCTAATTCTAATTTTATTAAATTCAACTGAACTAAAGTACACATAATTATATATTATGTAAAAAAGAAATGGTTAATAAAATACTGTAACATAGTACTTAGTGGTAGACATTGATTATTTTTGTAAAATCATGTCTGATTTTTTTCAAGATTAGACATTATCCTTGACCAAGGAGGAAACGGAGCAATAGTCTGTCTAGTCTATTGTCTGTACTAAGCGCCACACGCATTTCAAGCAATTTTGGTATCTCAGTACTATCAACAAAGATAGCTAATCCTTACCTGAGCCAACAACAGCAGTTGTCCTAATAGCGATCTGCGTGATATTCTGGTACCTCACGGACACCTTGTTGTGAAGCTGTCTCCAGATCATCTCCATGGGTACGTAGAACTGCAGACTGTAGGTGAAGAGAATTGCGAGTGCCATCAGGATCTTCGCGCTTTGGGCGAGACTGGAAAAAGAAGAATAACGCAGTGATAAAAAAAAAATGCTTTGCTTAAAATTAGTTCTCTGTTTAAGGTTCTAGAACCTTCAAAATGATCGAAGCAATGCATACGATATTAATATGTTCGCCTTTTGAGTAGTAGTGGATTCGAGCTGTCTGTTAAGCTAATAAAACATTTAACAGCTATTTTCTTAGGTGAAGTCAATTACGGGTAGTAAATAAATACTCTCTTGCGGGTTCAGTTTATTAGCTATGCTCTCAGTATAGTTTCTTGAATATGTGTACCTATCTCTTGCTATAAAGTCCACCGCACATCAGTGTATGAGTATCACCTATAATTCAATCAATTGAAGAGGTGTATGTCTAGTCCTATTTAAAAATCATTCCGGTATTTTATAGGGGTATTATCCATACCACATGTTACTTATTGCTTTGAAGTATAGTCAAATAAACTCGAACTATTCCGATCTGTGGTAATAACATTTGCATTACGAAACTCATTGTTACTTAAGGACGTTTTCAATGTTTCTTTTTACCACTGTTGTACGTTTGACTGAACAACGAAGAATAACCATAGCAGCATAATCAGCCTATAATGCTCCCACTGCTGGGACACTCGGCTTCCTCTCTATGAGAGGGAATGGGCTATAATCCACCACGCGGGCCAAGTGCGGGTTGGTAGATGTTTGTCACATGCCTTCGAGTTTTTGGTTCTAGGACACGCCGGTTTCCTCACGATGTTTTTCTTCGACGTTTTGAGGGCAGTGGCGATGAAATAAATTACACAAAGTAATGCGTCTGACTGGGTTCGAACCCACGATTTACTGTTCGTTAGTTGGGGCCATTGTTTACCAAAACAGTACTCACATTTCATCTTGCGGCAGATTCAAGGTGACACTTCCCCTAACATCCTCTCCATACTTCATGTAGCCGAAGAACCCGACGAGCCCATACAGAGAGATTACGATGGTCATGGCCACGTTCAGCACTCCAGGGCATCCGAGGAACTGCTGGGGCTTGGCCATCTCGTTCTCAACCGGCATCACGACGCCAATGCCTTCCATTGCGAAGATCACTGTGCTGGAAAGAGATGGGTATATTTAGAGTATTATTTATTTAATATTACATAAAATTTAGCATCACGCTTGTAATTCCTAAAGGGTTAGGCAGAGGTACCCTATAAGTATAAGTACACTACACACTTCGCCAGATATATTTGTTGTAATAGGGGCAAGCTTATTTCCATCATAGGGCTGCTAATGCGAAATTATTTTCAGCAAATCTACTAATGCGCTGTATATACCGTTAATGAGTGTTCTCTCATAATACTGACCAACTGTAAATAAAAGTCGTAAATCTAAATTTGTCTCGGCTAGTCCAAAAAGCTCAAAGTTGTCCAAAGTTTCAAAACTCAAATGTTTTGATAAATTAAACAACCTTTGTAATAACTATATTTCAGTAAGTTGTAATTAAAAGTTTCGGAGGCCCACAAATTTTAATAGTTTTATTAGTATTAAAATCAGGTCGGTCGTTACTTGTAATTGTTCTAGACTTTTCAGCTGTTATTTTGATTACATTTCATGAATACCTCTTGAATTTAAAGTACGTGTTTAATGTGTTAGAAGTAATGTTGTTTTATTTGTTGAAAGTTTTAGTTTAGTGCAGTAGTCTGTGGAGCTCGTGGCTAAATAATAACAGCCGCTTGGGTCGATCTTCAGGTTAAGCCGCGCTTGCCTAGGTTGGTCTGTGGATGGGTGACCACTCATTACATACCGAGTTTCTTCCGTGCCTCGGAAAGCACGTAAAGCCGTTGGTCCCGGCTGTCATATGTAGATCTTTGACAGTCGTAACAGGCAGTCAGTAATCCGAAAGTCTGACAACCAGTCTTACCAAGGGGTATTGTATTACCCAGTACTAACTGGGAAGTGGAGGTAATAGGCAGTCGCTGCATGTAAAATACTAGTATTCAGCTGCACCTGGTTAGACTGGAAGCCGGTCCCAGTGTAGTTGGAAAAAGGCTAGGCTATGGCTTAATAGAGTAGTCTGGGGTCCAGCCAAAAGACGTAACAGACTAAAAATAAATGATGAACAACAAAAACATCAAAAATAGACCCTCACCTGATAAACAAAGGCCACTGCGTCACGCTAGCCACCACCACCCTCCCCTCAGGCTTCGGCAGATCACTGAAGATGTAGTACATGGTAATGCCAAAACAAATCACCAGAAACACATTAGCTATCGCCGAGAAGGGTACCAGCCACTTCAAGTTCCTGATCTGACAAATAATCACTAGTGGTACCAGAGTTAATGCACAGTACGCTTCTACCGATAACTTGTATTCAGGCGTGTATTCGTCTAGGACCTGGAACAAAGGAACATCGTTAATGTCAGATTATTGTCACAACCTGCCAACAGGCTTTCGAAACAGCAAGGTCCAGCTGCGGGCATGTGTGACAAGGAGGCTTCGTGAAGGTGGAGAGGAAGAAGCCCCCTAGTCGGAACCAGTGTGGGACCGCGCTGGCAGGATCCATCGGCTGCGTCCGGCAATACCAACGTCGCAGTTTTATGTACCGGCTACATCACACCACGAAGGTTGAGGAGATAGTGGAGTAAGTCCGAGCGAAGACCAGCTGGACCTTGAGGGTTGAGAATTTGGAGCCGAGCCACAACACGAATTTCAAGTCGTTAGTAGTGCGAGTTCCGACTCTTCATATTGAGACCTACCTCAAAGAAAAGTTTTGGCCGAAGGGTGGCATGTATCGGCGTTTCCGCGGAAGGCTACGCGACACCACGCAGCGCAACACGACGCCGTTACTTCGTGTTCAATAGTTATATTTTCTGGTTTTCATAAATATGTTTGATAGACTATACAACCTGTTTTTTTGATATCCCATAACTCTAGGGTTATATTCTGTAGGTAAAAATAATACTAAAACTCCTAGAATAGGTGCTCCAAAAATGCATTGTTTCGGAGATATCATCAATCATAATTAAATTAGGTCAAAAATTGTCACCAGTATGACGAATCTTTACTTTTGCGAGGTTGCCAAACTTCGCAGTAGTGTAGTAAAATAAATAGTAAAATAAAATATGTAGGTATGTTGGTATCGGGGCTTCCCGGCGGCAGCTAGTGAAGGGAAAGCTACCTTGTCGACATCGGTCATATTTCACGTAAGGGTGTTTTACATTAATAATCGTGACTTTGCCGAATTATTTTGTATGAAAAATGAAAAAAAAAAATAACGAAGGATTGGAACATAACTCATATGCCAGTTGATTCTTTGATATGGCCTCAATCATACCCTAGAGTCATGGGATATCAAAAAAAACACGTTGTATAAAGTAATAGTCTATATACATATAGTATAAATTATATATTATATTATTATTATTTTAACTACCTGGGTTCACGTTCAAGGCTCACGTCTTGTGAAAATACAATTGTTTAGGATAAAAGCCCGTATAAACAAATAAAGAAGAAAAATTGCCTCATTGGTTTGGGAGTGACTGCTGCTGAGCTGAGGTACTGGGTGAGATTTCTAGAAGCCCAGTAGAAAGAGGATTCACGATGTATGTCTGATTGATGGCTGTAGGCTAGAACCATATTACATGAAATTGGTAAATTGTAAGGACAGCAGTGCCCAACCTTTTTGGAGAATGTAGTCATGATGTTAAGTGCGTGTCTTGATTGAGAGAGCTGAAGTAAGCTTCTCTTTTGAAGAGTGACAGGAATAGATTAGAATCCATTAGTGTGCCCAAGAAAAGTTTCTACGATAGTCCGATGGGCCCGCGAGGCAATGCAACAATCATGTTCGTTACTTGCCATGGTCTAGCCCAAGGAACATACAGGCGAAAAAAGATCTGTTCTATCATCACCATCGTCAGCCTACAGCAGTCTACTGCTGGACGTAGGTCTCCTCAATCACACGCCACTCAACTCGATTCTCGGCAACACTCAACCAGTTGCTACCAGCTATCCTGCGAAGATAGTTGCAGGATGGTTTCTCCAGCCTGAGGGCGTCCCACCTTACGCTTGCCGATTCACGGTCTCCACTCAAGAACACGTCTATCCCAACGGTCATTAGTTCTACGGATAATATGGCCGGCCCTGTTCTAACGTTCGTAAATAAATCGTTTGACATATCAAGATGTTCACTATTATTGAAGAAATCATTGTTATGTTACAAAGTAAAGTAAACAGATCGATACTCAAAATTGTACTACTAACCAAAGTCGCGAAACCACACGATACAAATAATTATAACAGCAAATAATAATAATCAAAACTTGACTAAAGTTTTCCAAACATTACTCTCGATATTATTAGTCAGAAAATTCATTTCGTTTTGTCTTAATTAATTTGGTTTTCATTTAATTAATTTTATAGCCGTATTACAGAAGTTTTGCAATTTATTACAAAGCTTCTGAATGTTTAATGTTACGCGTACTTAGCGACCGAGGTCAAAGATCAAGGAATACCTCGAAATTCACAACAAAGGATAAATCAATTTTGAACGTCAAAATGTATATAAGAACACCTAACCTTTTTCCGCATTATTATTTGAAAGCATTTATCCCAAAAGAAACAAAAGAATAAATAATTTTCTAACCTCTTTGAAATTTTCAGCGATGAATACGATATAAACACACAGCGCTGCTAAATATGTGCAGGTCATCGCATAGTCCACGAATGTTCTGAAAAGAAAATAAAGTTTTAGCAGCTTCAATCAAACAGAGAATAATACTTATTGTTGAACGTGCGGGTGTAGAAAATCAAAAAACATTGTTGAAACGCCATGTGAATCAACGTGCATGAAATCTATGCGATAATTTCTCATTTATTTTCTGCTTTAGATATCAATGTGTGAATCGAACGGATAATTTAAATTCTTGCTTTTTAAACACAATTGTATTCGCTTTACCTGTAACTATGTAAAAAAAATCTTTAAATTTGGCCCACTTTCTGGTTTCCGATTGAAACCAGAAAGTTTTGCATACATGATAAGTTTAGATGACAATCGTTAACTAAGTGACATCATTCCAAATCCAATATGGCGAACTCCCGAAAATGGCAGTCTAGTTATTTTTTATGTAGTCCCATGTATGAGAAATAAAAGTCGTCAATCTAAAGCTGTTTTTTTAATTATAATGTTTTATTTAGAAACGAATTTTAAAATTACACATTATTTCGGGTATTTGACAAAAGTCAGTGAGAACGTGATTTTTATACTTACTCGAATTTAAAACATAGAACACAGAAATTAATTAAAGGAAGTTGAAGGTTCATAAGATGGCAATGCATGACGCCAGAGCAATGACCTGTGAATACACGGAGCATTCATAGATTTAAAGATTCAGACATTTCCTATACTAAGACAGACCCGGTTCAGCATTAGTATTCATGAACATCATTTGTAATTCATTAGGCTTTTCAGATGGATATAAAATTCAATATTAATCTTGAAGGCACGTGTATGTTTGTTGGAGAATTTTATTTCTCCCCGAAGAGGACAGCTTCGGTGTTTATAAGGTCAAATTGTTTAGATATAGTTACATTCCTAGGGATATAGCTATATCCCGAAAGATAGTAATCCAAATTTAAAACTCAATTTTAAATTGAAATTAGTAAGAAAGGTATAAATCGCTTTCATATTACTATCTTTAAACTAAAACCATATCTCATATCTATGGCTAAAGCCATCTTACTGCGACATATCGAACCTAAACCAACTAGGTGGGACTTCCACCAACCATCTACAGTTTTACGGTATTTCTTTAAGAGTTTTCATAGCATTAACAGCCTATACCAATGCTGGGATTTAAGCCTCTTCTTTGTGAGTACCAGAGGGTTGCGATCCACCAGGCGGGTCCAGTGCATGTTAATGGACGTCACATGTGTTCGAACGGGTTTCTCACGATGGTTTTATTCATATAAAGCAGTAGTTACAATAAGGTCTGTTATTGCTACGTTCATGAGGGGTCTTACCTTGCAAAATTAGCCCAAGGCCTTAGTCTTTTAGGGCCAAACTCGAATGCAGCGCCACAAGTCTCCGCGAAGCCCATCGATGGTTTCTTGGCATCCACGCATACTTCTTGAGATGTTTTTACCTGAGAAAAAAAAAATTCTTGACTATCTATTTTAAAATGCGAGATTGTATGATACCTGACTACTTTATTTACCTGATTACTTTTTTTAAATGTCTCCCCCTATTTTGTGTAGATTATAAATTTTCCTTTCTTTCTTTCAACGTAATTTCAGCGACTCATTTTAAGCCATGCAAAGTAGGTAGTAGTTCTTAAGAAATAGATCAACAAAACTAAATATAATCTTTCATTTAAGAGGCAGCTTATTGAACCGTGTCTAAAAATAGACAAAATTCGGTACATACCTAGAAAAAGTTTGGTATTTATCTAAAATATATCGAACTCCGAGGACTAGAAATAGCGAACTCTTCAACTGGTTCATAGAATATTCATCGTATTAACTATATAGGGTGTTTGGTAGCAGAACTGACACAATTTCTTGACGGATTGGGTGGCGTGAAATTTCATACCTTATCTCAATTTACAGATTTTGGAAGCACATAAATAATTTCCAAAAAGAAATGTGCATACAGTACAACACCAAAAATTGTCGCGTTCTATTACAGCCTCAAACAAAAAAGTTTTGTTGTCTTGGAGGTGACATTTCGTTTGATATAAAAACAGAAATATATCTCAATTACCGTGTCGCTTACATAAAAGGTTCTGTGAGTGAAAACTAGGATATCACCCCCCAATTAAATCCTACCAAACCTGTGCCGGTCCATCTCTCAAACATCCTGTATTTTTAGACACCAAGTAAGTGACAGAAAAAACTGGCTAACTACGAGTTGGACTCGCGCACCGAGGGATCCGTAAACTTGTAGGTATTTTTTTTATTAAACTTAACCCTTCATATAACGGAACTCAAAAAAAAAACTCAACGGATTTATTTCAATTAGACCTTAGCAGGCACTTTTGAAAGTCAGAAAAACAAAGGCGAAGCTACAGTCACAGACGCAAGGCATAATAACTTGTGAAAGTACTGTAGTTGCCCATTCCAAAGCGTAGATCTCTATGGAGAAGAATGGGCAAGAAACTCCATGGACACTCTTTTCAATCAAAATATTGTTACAAGATCTTGGTTACATCATTCATGTTGAGATTATACATATATGTGAGAACGATATAGAAAGACGTGCTCATTAAGAGCGTACCGAGTAAAAGATTATAATTATTAACAATTTAAAAACAAAGTAGTTAAAATAAACCGTGGTAGCTAAGAGATGACCATTCCCAACTGACAGCGTCCGTTCACGAATGTGACGCATGGATCAGCCCCATTCAGCTCAACCGTATTGAAGGGAACTAACTAACTAACGCACGTAGATCTACGCGAGACAAATACGTTTTTAATTGCGTCTACATACTCGGCATACGAACGGTTAAACCCTGCTACATAAACGGTCATATCTTTTGATTGCGTTGACTTACAAGTTTGATTTTTTCACTGCTCCAAGGGGTAGAAGACCTGAGTATTTGAAATTGATTTCAGCTTGACACCGATGAAAATTGGTCTTGACAGACGGACCACAAAGTGATCCTATAAGGGTTTTGTTTTTGCCGACTGAGGTACGGAACTCTAAAAACAGTAGGCGTATGTCTAAGATAAAGCAAACTCTTTACGGATAAACAACAATAACATACTTGGCAACAGAAGGTTGTATGTTCACGTTCAGTGTCCCTCAATAATATCGTATTATTATGTTAATAGTATTCCAGCCGAGATGATGAAGTGGATTCGGGTTCATTAATACAAATGGAGGCGACACTTTTTTTTACGCCTTTGTATTGGAATTTCAGCATTATTTTTGGTCACACATTTTGGTCACACATTTTGATCACAAACTTGTTCAAACGCCAGCACATTAAACTACCCGAATCTGTCAAATTTTCACAATCAAACTTGAACCTAATGCTATAGCAATAATGTTGAAAATCTATTAAAGAAATTTGAAGTAGCTTGACGGCTGTACGTAAAACGTTTAAACGTAACGTAAATTCGAACTTTTTTTTTTTAAATAAAAGCAAGTCTGCTGAATGAAGGCCTCAATTCGATTCCCTGGTCGATTAAAGTGTTTTTTTGTTTTTCCATTCTCAGTAGCAGCCACGAAGTCTGGATTTGCGTCCGGGTGATGGCAATAGGGACACTCCTTATTACATGGGACTTAAACATTACTGGTGAAGTAGGTGTACTATTACTAAGTACATCTCTGCCTCTCACTTCAGGGTAAACACGGGCGGAGGATCCGTTTGTGTATGTGAGTTGAAATGTTTGTAAACGCACCCACGATACAGGAGAAATTCCTAGTGTGGGGCAATGTTCTTTTTAAAAGAAGAAAGAAACAAGAGTTATGTTATATGTTATATAGAGTAACGTTATGTTATAAAGTGTGTAACAAGACCCTTAACGAAGCCGAAAGGCACTTGTTCTCCCCATCATTGTATTCAATCCATCCATCAGCACAATGTTTTGAGTGCGTTACATTGAGTCCTACCGTAAAACGTGATTTTTCACCCCAAAAAATAAAGTCGTTTACCAGGAATAATTTTTGCGTAAAGTTACTTAGTTTGATGTATATAATGCTTGGTTGACGGCTTTGTGAAGGGTCCTGTTACACCCTTTATGATTATGTTATATGTGTTTCATGTCTGTGGTTGATGCCTACTTTACTGATTGCAAAAGTTGGTTTGAAACCAAAATGCTGTTAGACAGGACGACGTTGGAACAAGAGTCATCTAGGGCGCAACGATATGTAAGTGCACCTTATTACTTAGGTCAGTGTGGCTTGCCTTCACTTTGCAGACCGCACCAATTCTATAGTGACCTGTTGTGATCTCTCAAGGAAGAAAGCACTGAAGAGCACTTAGATCAGTGTGGCATGGAAGAATTGTGACTTTTCTATGCTATTGTTACCAACAACAATGTTGTTGTTTGTTGTTGTTGTTTTTGTTGATGTTATTGTTGTTGTGTTTTATGTTGTTGTTTGTTTATTGTTGTGTGTTGTTTGTGTACCTCAGTGTTGGTAAGTGGCCACTTACTGGTTCCAACGTCTTGTATTTTCGATTCAACTATTCGTCGAATCTTCGTTAATGTTTTCGGTAACAAAATCTCTTCGAGATTTAATTAGACTTCGATAGTCTAAAACAAAAGTGGACTACGGAAATGGCGCTGAATAAAGAACACGGAAGTTTAAGTCATTAGAAAATAAAATTGTCTACAAATCGCCTGCCTACTTTAGAACAAAAGTAATATTAAAACCGACTGTTACGAAGCAGATTCATTTCACACTTAGCGACATCTAATTAAATGCCTTAATATTACTTCATTGTTGTTTTTCAACTCTCTGCTAAGGGCACAGAGTTGAAATTCCAACAGTGCATTTGTATTTAGGAGTCCCTGGATATAGAAAGTATTAATATCTTAACGATGACGGTGTTTGGTAAATATTGCCAGTTTATTTGAATACTAGGAAGTTTTAGGTCAATGAAACTTGCAAAACAGGGTGCTTGAAGTAATATAATTTTAATTAGACGAAGAAAATTAATGTTATCATTGTTCTGTTGAGTTATCAGGCGCGCTCTCTGTAATTTTTTGGAAGTAAACAAGTGATTTCAAGGTGAGTGACCTCTGAATAAATGAAAGTTGCGAAGAAAAAGAAGCCCTTGTAGGTAGGTGTTGTTATTCAATGGTTTCCCATAACTTTGTTAATACTCTCATAGAAAAAGTTTCATACAATCAAAATAATATAGGGGATTGCAAGAAAACAAATAAATTATTCAATAAAAACTAAAGCACCAATGAATTAACTATGAAAGCGTATAAATATAATATGATACTCTGACCAAAATTCGAAAGTAATTTTTGTAACTCCGAGATAAGATCTTTTTCAAAATGATAAAGGTTCAAAAATACTCGGTTGTCTCGGTCTCGGTCGGTTCAGTCGTTACAGGCAGTCAGTGACCCAAAAGTCTGACAACCAGTCTAACCAAGGGGTATCGTATTACCCAGTACTAACTGGGTTGCGGAGGTCAGATAGGCAGTCGTTCCGTGTAAAATACTGGTATTCAACTGCATCCGGTTAGATTGGAAGCCGAAAGCCGAGGCTAGGCAGATGATGATGATGATAGATTCAAAAATACTATGTACGTAATAACATTTCATCGTGAACAATCCAGCAGGAGAACAAGAGAGAGAAAGAAGAAGAGGAGAGAGAAGGAGGCTCCTAAAAGTTGCAAAGTACGACATTGGTGGTAGTGCCTGTACAAGTAGATTTCAGACCAAGATTTATTCTATAGAATTCGTATATTTTAAGGCAGCTTCGAGATTTTACGAGTCGTTAAGTTTGTGTTACTGACTTCCTTATCCTTATTACATAACTATTATTGTGATAATAGTGGCATAGTTAGTCGGTAGGTATTACATCTTAATTATCATAGGTACTGTACAGCCATCTCAGACAATAATCTGTGTTGCCGTCATTATTGTCTGGCCAAGATACTGTCTTTTGTTTAATCAAATGTGATATCTTAGTTTGTTTTGGTGCATGTTCATTTCCAGAGCAGTGGGATAGGAAACAACGTGGGTAACAAAGACCCTTGCAAGTTAAAAAAAAATGGACATTAACCCTTTGAACGTAGATCTACGCGAGACACAATAGGTTTTTAATTGTGTCTATGTATATACTCGACATACGAGTGGTTAAAAAAAAATATTATTTATTTATTTATTTAAACTTCATGTACAATAGTGGTTCATAGGCGGACTTAATGCCACTAGGCATTCTCTACCAGTCAACCTTTGGGTTATTTATGAAAATATTGTGGTATGGTGTAAAATTAACACTTCATATGGCAGAATCCTGAACTCCTTTACGGTTGCAAAAGTTGCTTTAGAAAAAAACTGAAAATTGAACAATAACTGGCTTCCGAAAATAAGTATTTCTGAATATTTTGGTGAAAAAGATCAAACGATGAGTGAAATTAATTTCAAACATTTTCAGTAACGAATCAAATTATATAATTTTATCAAACAAAGGTTTTTGCGGTACAATTTTCGTGGGCAATTGTTACCGTTCCACGAGATGTGATCAACGCTTTTTATGAGGTCATTGTCACCAAGTATACACCGATTTAAAAAAAAAAAATGAAACATGCTTAACAGTTACAGTTGGAAGGAGCATTAAAAAGCTTTCATGATTTTTCCATCGTCACTTAAATTTCACTTGTTCTTTATAACTAGCTTATGCCTGCGCCTTCGCCCGCGTGGAGTTCGATAGTCCACGAGATCGTACTACGGAGATAAAAAGTATTATATGTGTTAATCCAGGTTATAAACTATCTGTGTGCCAAATGTCATTCAAATCCGTCAGTTATTTTTTGCGTGAAAGAGTAACATACATCTATCCATTTATCCAGCCTCACAAACTATTATCTATACTTATATACTTATAATATTATAAAGCTGAAGAGTTTGTTTGTTTGTTTGTTTGGTTGAACGCGCTAATCTCAGGAACTACTGGTTCGAATTGAAAAATTCTTTTAGTGTTGGGTAGCTCATTTATCGAGAAAGGCTATAGGCTATATATAATCACGCCACAATCAATAGGAGCGGAGCATCAATAAAAAATGTTGCAAAAACGGGGATAATTTATTATTTTTGAGAGCTTCCGTTAGGGCGCTGGTTTAACGGTTAAAGTTGCACAAAAATAATGTATGAGGGAATTATTCCCCTTAAAATGTCTAAAAAAAAGTCTGCGACAGCACATTACTATCTTTTAAGGTTGACTAACAATAACCATTTTTATGATTTTAAAATTTGGTCATAAATAATGCCTTATTTGCAAAGGTGTTTTTACCAACATAGTATTAATCCTTATCAAAATAAATATATTAGTCATCTTAAGCGTTCAATTGTAATTGAAATTGCCCTTTACACCATTCAATTTAGGTGAATACCTTAGGAGATATCACAGTTTTAAAATAACTCCGCATCAAAATAATGACCCGCGTGCGCTGCTAGGCGGGCGTTCATGTTGTTGGGAAAACCAATGTGATTAGATTCAATGCACAAATATTGTGCGAAACTTAGAGAAGGTTTTTGTTTCATTGTAATCAGTGCTCTCTATCAAAAGATTTATGAATTTAAAGGTTTCAAGAAGAACTTATCAACATTGTGTAAGATACATGCAGCGACATCTATTGCACCAAAATGGTACTAATTAATAAAAATGTGCTCACAAGATAACTTTTAAATCGGCTGACCGGCTTTACAAAAAAGTTCTGATGGCAAAAAGTACTCTAGATTAGTCTACATGAAGCTATAACCCTGTAGAGTGCGTGTTCAATCGCTTTTCATGCTGTATATTCTATCGGTCTAACTTTGTGCTCGATAGATGGCGCTGTTCGTTTCACTCCATTTTCTGAATCGCGGTGTTTTTCGCCCGTGTCAAATGTCTGAAGCTTGGTTTTTTCACCGACGAAACAAAAAGAGAAGGTTCTCAATTCGACGCGTCTATATTTTTTTTATTTTATGAATGACCTGACCTCGCATAACTTTTTACAGAAAAGTCCGATATGCATGATACTTTTTCTTTAAATTGAGAAATCGTATTTGGGCTAATTTCATGCTCCTTGATGAGAACTTTAGACCTAGCTGGAGTATGACTGTCATGGAAGGTCTGACGATGGAGACGGAAGGTAGTTGCAAGAGGTCCTCAAGAGTTTACAGCATCTATTTCGTGTTTGGGCTGATTTCATGCACCTTGATGAGAACTTTAGACCTGCCTGGAGTATGTCTATCATCAAAGGTCTGACGATGGAGACGGAAGGCAGTTGCAAAAAGGTCCGCAACAGTTTACAGCAGTTTTATCGTGTCTCGGCTCATTTCAAGAACTTTGATGAGAACTTTCGTCCTACCTGGTGTATGACTGTCATCCAGTTCTAAAGATGAAGACGTAAAATTGTTGAGGGTCGCGGGCCTGTGGACGTTGAGTAATGGGCTAGCTCGCCATCCGTCCGTCTTATAACGACAGGCCGTATGAACGGCGCGTACGTGTTCCACGCCCGCCTCAAAGAGATGTCAGCAAATGGGAAGGGGTCCGAGAGGACCGATGCCTGCCAGGGTTGCGGGACTGTTCGAAAGAGATACCGCGGCCCTGGAACGCAAAGGGCAAAAGAAGAAACGTGGATGGGTTTTGTCAGTACAAGTCTGACACTCCCTTCCGCTCCGTCCAGAGTGGGAGAGGTCATTTGATGATTTCCCAACGGTAAAAAAAAGGAAGGCCTTATTTGGAAAAACATAAGTAGAATATTTTTGCGATTAATGCAAATATTTCCGAGAAATTAAATTGTTAACTACTTGAATCTGTACTAATATTATAAAGCTGAAGAGTTTGTTTATTTCGTTGATTGAACGCGCTAATTTCAGGAACTACTGGTTTGAAATGATAAATTAGTTTAGTGTTGGATAGCCCATTTATGGAGGAGCGGAGCATCAATGAAAAATGTT
The DNA here is from genome assembly GCA_947578425.1 of Eugnorisma glareosa. Taxonomy (NCBI): domain Eukaryota; kingdom Metazoa; phylum Arthropoda; class Insecta; order Lepidoptera; family Noctuidae; genus Eugnorisma; species Eugnorisma glareosa. The sequence goes on from OX387970.1 coordinate 2,798,080, forward strand.
TCAAAAACAGGGATTTATTCCGTTTGAGAGCTTCCGTTGTGCGTGAACGGTTAAAGTTACGCAATAATCATGTATGTCGGAATTGTCCCTCTTAAAAAGCTCTCAAAAAATGTCCGCAAAGGCCATAAATGTCTAACTTTAAAGGTTGACGCACACTACTTCCTCTCTACTCTCTTTTATGTACTCACGCACGCAGACAAAGTTGCGCGGGTCAGCTAGTAGTATTATACAAGGTGTAACAAGATCCTTAACGAAGCCGTCAACCAAGCATTCTATACATCAAACTGAGTAACTTTAAGCAAAAATTATTGCCGCGAAACGACTTTTTTTGGGGTGAAAAATTACGTTTCACGGTAGGACTCAATGTAGCGCACTCAAATTATTGCGCTGATAGATGGATTGGATAGTACGGTGGGCGTGGAGGTGTTTAAAGTGAAAATATTACTTGCAACACATGTATTAAAAAAAAAACTTGTGTAAAATTGGGAACTTTGACCCCCAATATCTCCGTAATTAGAAGATTCTCAGGTATGGTCTAGAACAAGAAAATGATCGCAATGACGATCGGGAAGAATAAGTACCTTTCGGCTTCGTTAAGGGTCTTGCTACACCCTTTATAATATTATAGTACGATTAGTAGAATTCTCAACAAATGTTTAAATAAATAATGCATCTAACCACAATAAAGAAAAACATCGGTCACGGAACATTGATTAATACAGGTAATCTCCTAAGCGCTGAATAGCTAAGCAGTCACCTTGGCCTTCACGAGGCTTCCTTCTAATGTCGTAAACAGTGACGAGACTGCAAATAGACGGATTTCCCATAAACAAATGATGATCAAGGTCTCAAAATTATATCGAATTGTATCAAATGCCTTCTCCCTTGGTACTATTCGATAAAATTAACCAAAATTTGTGTCAAATCTTTGGGGAAAGAAAGGTAAACCTGCAACGCTTGCTGGACTAAAATGATAATGACATCCGAACGGTAATTAGGAAGCTCAAGTAGCCAAAGAGTGTAACAATGGACAGTTCTTGGATTACGAACATATATCTAACCATAAAGCATTTTTTTTAAGAATACAAATCACTAACTAAAAGTGAGTAAGTTGTTTGTTCAAAAAATCCACTATTAACAAAACAAATAGACTAAACTTATTTCTTAATTCCATGCAAGTAAATACGGAAGTCGATCAAATAACGCGTTCAAACGGTCCATTGAGTTTTAAAAACAAATGACTCGAGCCCTTGACATTCAGAATTCGAATATTGTGCATTGATTATTATTTTCGCTCTTAATCAGACAAATTTAGAAAAATAGCGATTGAATTACTTTCTGTTGATGTTATGCTATGACCTGATTGGTAACTACGAACTAAATCTGGACGGGCAGCGCTAGAGTAGGTTTGTATGACCTTTCAGGTTTATTTTTATTTTGTTGCTGTCCCTTTCTGTATACGTCCGTTTCCTTATTTCTTTTAAAATCGACATGATTCCGTGGACAATAGTGTGGGGTATGCGTTTGTTTACTTTTAGACCTTAGCTAACTATTAATATTGTAACGTATAACTGTTTTTGTCCCAAATAAATAAAATAAAAATTTGTTTGCATGTCTAGGGGTACAGAAGCTAGAATAGAACGTTTGTGGCCTGTGTCGCAAACTATGTTCTAATAATCTCCAGAGTTTATGAATGACCAATAGGCTTCTTGGAGTTTAAACCAGAAATAATTGAAAGCACAGTTGGCGCAGTGGCTAAGCAATTGGCTGTTGTGTTGCGTGGCATGTTCAATTCCCGCATGGAACAAATATTTAGTATGGCCTACAGGTAGTTGTTCCGGGTCTGGCTGTCTGTGAGTTTGAATGTTTGGAAACGCACCGATGGTAGGGTACAGGGTAAATTCATAGTCAAAAAAATTAATTAAATGGACCTTCTATAACAGTGGAATTTATAGGAAAAAATGTCTTACCAGCACATAAACGCAGTGTGTACAAATAAATCCAACTACTAATGTGCCGATGGCTCCGGCTGCTAGACCTGCATTCCTGAACGCAGCAGGCATAGCCAAGATACCCGAGCCTAGCGAAGACTTCAGTAGATGCACCAGAGATCCTATTGTCCTGGAAGAAGGCAATATTTGTTAACCAGCTAGAAAGAATTTTCTTATGCATATTGTTTGGCGTGTGAAATAGAGGGTATGGATAACTTATATCTTAATTTCACCAAAATCTATCTTTCAGAGCTTTTTGCATCAGAAATTGCATAACCCCCTGCTATTCTTCTTTTAATAAATTAACAGGTCATGTGTTGGCAACAGTGCCAACACAATATAGACTAAAAATTCTAGTATTTTCAATATTACGAGTACCTACTTCAGAAATACAACTTCTAATACCATTTTTATACAAAAAGTTAATTTGGTTTTTGAATGTTACAAGTAGGTACTTACGAATTCGGGTGTTCCACTTTTCTGTGTTCGAATGGGTTGTAGGCTTTTTCATTGATGACTTCTTTTGATCCTAAACTTAGTGTTGACTGGAAGCCAGGATTACTCGCGAGGTTGGCCCTGAATAAAATAATTGAATTTCAGATTAATTCGGGATTTTCTGGTTCCATCTGGAAATCGGATTCGTTGGTATTGAGTTAGTTCAAATATTTCTATTGAAATTGAATAAAGCGCAGGCCACACCGCTAGCTGGCGGGCGGGCGAGCGACGCGAACGACACCCTTTTCATACTTTGTTCGTATCTTTCGATAGTTCGCGATGTGAATGAAAGTATGAAAAGAGGTGAAACGACGCGTCGTTCGCGTCGTTCGCCCGCCCGCAAGCTGGTGGTGTGGCCTGCGCTTAAGGCTGCGTTCAGCCAAAGCGGTCAACGCTCGAATAAATAACCATCGCGTTTCGGTGAACGCGTGATAGTGTCGACAGAGGGTGTATTCTGGTATTCAAAACTATTGAAAATATGAACGCGACATTCACGTATTCCGGCTATCGATAGTTTAGGTTAGAACGCGGGGATTTTGTTTCGCTGTCTAAGGCGCTAATAACTCATATATGGCGTAAGGTGGCGGCGCGGCAAAGGCGTGGAATTTATCACGAAAAAAAAAACGGCGTGCCTGCGCTGCACCGCTTGAGTGATTACACTCAAGCGGTGCAGCGCAGACACGTCACCTACGTAAAATTTGTATGAAAATGTTTTGAAGCGGCATCATGCCTGCGCCGCGCCGTCACCTTGCGCCGTTTGTGTAAAATTCGCGCCTTATGTTACAAAAATATGGGAGGATACTGCTGGCCATTTTTTTGGCATTATACATAAATGTTAAAATATTTAGACTACTACAGAAAGAGCCTTTCCTTTATTTGAGAACCACATGAAACACTAGTATTACTTTTTTATGAAAGTAGACAAGAAAAAATTACAATTCAATTATTTTGAATTTCAAATCACACCAACACAATGATGATTGGACCTCAAAACCGCAAAATTATATTCGATACATACTTGGCACAATTACTAGTTTTTCCACGCACTCTTTTACTTTAAAAACTTATGTAACGATTACATAGTACTGTCTATACAAAAGGCCCAAGGTTTCTGGTATAATTCCCAAATTACGCTCTAAACGTAGCCCCAGAAGCACAGAGGCAACTATTGTCTTTAAGATAACCTTTATATTTTAACTTAGTCTATAAATATAGTCTTATCTAATAAGACTAATTACGTATTATGTATCTAGAAACAGAATTGTCAGTAATACGAATTACTTGTGCGTGAGTTGGTCCTTAGTACTCAAGTGTTTACTCCAGTATTTATCCTAATTGTCCTGCGAGATGCCATATACAGAAAAAAATTACTATCGGTGTATCTTGTTATTAACCGACTTAAAAAAGAGGAGGTTCTCAATTCGGATGTTTATTTATTTATTTATTTAACAATTGTATTAAGTGTGTACATAACACACTAAATACAGAAAAGTAGAAAGAAACAGAAAATAGTACAAAGGTGATGCTTATTGCTAAAGAAATCTCTTCCAGCAGTTCAGTTTATATTCTTCTTCCTGTTACTTTTTCAATTTTTATCGGCAGAACGAATTTCGTCTCGAGCTGAATTCTCAGACTTTTTCGGATGTTTGCGTTTGGAAGATTAAAGACGACATGAGTAGGCGTCATTGAAGAAAATATGGTATCTTTGTTTATTAACCTGGGTCTGATTAAAAGGAACCCTAGTCCTTTGAGTTTTATTAAAAAAAAACCCGGCCAAGTGCGAGTCGTACTCACACGCACATACGGTTCCGTAGCACCAAACAATATAATAAAAATATTTTGAAGGCATTCGTTCATGTTGTATTGTTTTACATTCATCAACAAAACTAAATTTGTTTTTCATAGTATGTTAATGAAAAACAAAGTTGTTGCTGCAGTTTGATGAAAAAGTCCCATATCTCAAAAAATAATCAATCTTATTCAAACCAATTTTGGTTGAAAGTTTTTTTTCTATAATCCTATATTTTTTTCAGAATTTTTCTCCTCTTACTTTAGAAATTAGAGGGGGGGACACACACATTTTAACCACTTTGGAAGTGTTTATCTTTCAAACGATTGACTTTGAGAGAAAATGGTTTTACAAACCTGTGTGTAATTTTTAAAGACCTATCTATAGATACCCCGCACGGACAGGTTTGATGAAAAAAAAAAATAGTTTCCGTACCATGTATGAGGAGTATATGTTCCCTTTATCTTATTTTTTTTTATTTTTGTATAAAAACCTTATAGCGGTACACAGAATACATCTACCTACTAAGTTTCAACTACCTAATAGTTTCGGAGTAAAGTGGCTGTGATATACACGGACCGACAGACAGACAGACTTGGCGAATCTATAACGGTTCCGTTTTTTGCCATTCGGCTACGGAACCCTAAAATGTGATCAGCGATAGTTTCGGAGTAAAGTGGCTGTGACATACACGGACAGTCAGACAGACAGACTTGGCGAATCTATAACGGTTCCGTTTTTTGCCATTCGGCTACGGAACCCTAAAATGTGATCAGCGTAGCATTTTCCCACTGCGGGGACGCAGGCCTTCACAATATCAGAAGGAGTGGGCTGTAATCCACCACGGCCCAGTGCGGGTTGGTAAAAGGAAGTATTATACATATATTGTCTATGGTAGAAGTCACTTGACTTTCAATTTTTGGTTATAGGCACGGCTTTTCAAATTTTTACCTACAAAAAGTCCTACCCAGCACCCGGCTTGTTGTTGAGAATCCTAGTTAGGGAATGCTGTAGGTAGTGCCAAGTAAGAAAATAGGTTAGAAAATGTTTAATAGACTAAAAAATGGGCCGCAATTGGTGTTTTGCAGGAGTGACTTGACCAATTTTGTCGTAATTTTTCTTCTTTCATTTAAAATGAGTTTACAAGCATTTTTTCCGTTTAGACACAGAAAATTATCGAACCGACTATCAGATGATCTAACCAGCGCAACCACTGATTGCTCCTTTGCGCTAGACACGCTCTCTCCATTAGAAAACAATATCAAAATACTATATAACTTTATTTTCTTAGCACGGCTTGATAGATTAAATAAAATAAGAATTAATTAACATCAAATTCTGATCAATTCTGTAGGCATTATCAAAGGTTTGATACCTGAAACTTCTTTGATATGTTTCTTTGAATTTAAGACCTTCAAAGGCAGACTTAATACCTACCTTGGTCTCTATTATACCTTATTTACGATAATTACATCGGATAATTACGAAGTCTAAAATGTACATTACTTACGTTGAATTAAAATTCTCGAGCACAATGCTGCTTTTTTTCTCTCCGTTCCCCATCATGCCGTGTTTCTGTAAAGAAAGATAAGTATAAAGATTAAAGTTGCTTTACTTCAGTAAATGCTTGTTTTTTTTACAACAAGTGAGCCGTGACATTAATTTTAGCAAACGACTGACTCTGACACTTTGAAGTAAAATAAGTTTATTAACGCCTGACTTAGGCCGCGGTCACAAAAAGTGAAAATGTATGAAACACAAAGGACAGTGGGCGGTTAAAGTTTTTTTTTTCAAGGACTTTTTTCAGTACACGATGTATTTATATGGATGTGTCCGTGTTACCAAAGCTGAGTCCGCAAGTTGTCCTTAACTATATGACTGATCCTTTATACTTCAGTATCTGACAGTGTCAGCTGAGTCCACAACTTGTGCCGTGGCCGATCCTTGATCCATTTTGTACAGGACTCTCACACTCGAAATGCGACAAGCGCTTTAATATGAACAGGATTCACGGCCTTAATGATGTAAACATTTTGCGGCTAGAAGACGGGAGAAAAGGAATTTATTACCTAGAGTTCAAGTACGAATAAAATTATATGATTCTTTTGAAGGACTTTTTAGTTTATTTTCTGAGACTTTGCGAAGTATGGCGGTCTCAAAACCATTCTAATTTGTCTCTTAAGTGTGGCATTAGTAGAAAAACAAGTGACAAAATATAAAAAAAAAGAAAAAAGTACACTACCATTATTACGTGATGCAAATCTTTCACTCTTTCTGTTTAATCCCATTATCTAATAACCCATAAGAAGTGTCTTTTTTATCTCCACGTAATACTACAGTAAAAAAACTTCACGATGCTACAGGAACAAAAAAAAACAACTGTCAAGCGTGATTATCGTTGCGTCACGCAGGTAATTTTCATTTCGTCAACTCTCTGGAAAAAATACAAACCAACGTAATCTGACAGACGGCTATTCAAAGAACTAAAACTTTTAGCACCGAATTTTAAGTTTAAGCAGCCATATGGTTTCCAAGTAGCGCCACCGCGAACAGTCAAGTTATACTGGTCAGTTTGCAAGATAATAATCGTTGATAATCGTATGAAGCGTTCATTTGACGCGTACGTAATCGGTGTCAAGTAAGTCAAAGTGGGACGCGGTGAAACGCATCAGTGATATTCAGTTACTGGATGTGCTAAAATTTTGATTTAAGATCACTTTCTGGTAGCCAGTATAATAACCAGTGTAGATACCATAGTATCTACACTGGTTATTAAGGAGGAAATGCCTCTCGATATGACTTACAGTTCCTTCAATCCAGGACTTATTTGGACCACGGGTCATAATATCAGTAGTTTTGTTATGATGAAAATTCTCGAATCCATGCATGTCGTATACTAACAGTTCTTCGTAACTCTTTGTAATATATATCTATGATAATTCATCAGAAAATTAAACTACTGTTTATTGAAGTGTAGATATCCAGCCAGATCGGATAGATGACTCACAGCTTAGATTTCGTAGCCAGCACAGAATAGAAGCACGAACAATAGACTAATCACGATGAGTCACCGTAGACCTAGCACTATAGTAATTTATCAAGGCCCCATCCAGTCCGCTGCATCTCTAAGGATACGTCTTCAGTATGATAAACGAGTTCAACTTTTTTCGCCGGCAAACATTTGGAAACGAGCCCCATTATGCTTTTTGCAAAAACCGGACAGCCGGTAATTGGAAATCGGAATTTCGAACGATGAAAATTAAAATTGCGAATTTTAACTCGGCTCGTTTTTTTGGCTTGTTGTGCCGGATTGTGGAATATTTTGATTGTTGATGTTGGGGAGTAAGCTAATTTATGAAGGTTAATGAACTTTTGCGACTACTTTAACGTCTTACAGAACGTACTTGTCTGCTACTTAAAAGTTTGGCTGGCACTGATAGCAGGAGAGGCACAAAGTAGTTATAGTCAGTACTTAAATTATGGAACTTCAACACATATGAGGATAAACACACGATAAAAACACTAAAAAGTGGAATATAACTTTACTTTCGGAAGTCGATGACTTAAGGTAACCTTTTCGAAACTATGTTAGGGTCGGTTTCCAGTCTAACCGGAGGCAGCTGAATACCAGTATTTGACATGGAGCGACTGCCTATCTGACCTCCACAACTCAGTTAAAACTGGGTAATACGATACTGGTAGGACTGGTTGTCAGACTTTAGGCCAGGGACTACCTGTAACGACTGTCAAAAGATCTACAAATGACAGTCGGGATCAACGGCTGAACGTGTTTTCCGAGGCACGTAGCAAGCTGGGAAGCAAGATTTTTAGACCGAAAGTACCGAAAATTAATAGCTAATTTAAGTGACCTTCAAGTTACTTATCTTAATGTTACTATATTGTACATAAATATCTATCAGGATAAAACAGAAGTGTTTGTAACAACGTTCTCATGACACAATTGCATTTGATAGTGACTGAATTAGCATATAAGTACATGGTGGCATTGAAGTGAGCCTCCGTCTGTATTGTACCTACATGATGAGAATTACAATGTCAATGTAATTTATTTGGGTTTTTATCGCTTTTTGAAATGTGAGTCATTAGCTTTAAACTAGAAAATCTAAATACGTGGGTCAGAACGGCTGTATTCGCCGTAAAGCACCATCACCTTCCTGCCCTTGTCCCATTCTATTTGGGGTCGGCGCAGCAAGTTTGCTTCTTCCATTCTCCCCTGTCAGACGTCACGGCACCATTAACTCCTTTCTCTTTAATATCATTCCTCACACAATCTATTCATCTCTGACGAATGGCGCAGCGGTAGTGAGGCTGCCTTACGTTCTTAGGGTCCCGGGTTCGAGTCCCGGTAGTAGCAAATGTTTGTGTGATGAGTATGGACATTTGTTTCCGAGTCATGGATGTTTATATGTTTAATAAGTATGTATTTACAAACAAAAAAGTATCTATGTAGTATTATCAACTATCTGGTGTCCACGACACAAGCCTCGTAGCTTAGTGTGGCACCTAGATGGCGCTGTGTGTAATGTCGAGCGATATTTATTTATTTATCTTCTTTCTTTTGACTTCCTCTCCTTCTCCATCCATCGAAATTCATGTCCATCACTCTTTTAGTTACATGCGTTTCATCCCTTATTACAATATGTCCGTACCAAGACCAATTATATGTATTCGCCGAAAAGCCGAAGGTGATTAAGGTGGAGGTATTTTTGATTGGAGACCAGCATAATCTAGCTATAAGATGCTCTCTGTTAGGATAGACACAAACTTACTCTTACACCGCGTGAGCCCAGTTCGGGTTTGTGAAGTGCCTTCCTGGATTCGAAGTCACGACTACAATTTGTGAGTCCGGTGGCAATGGCCCCAGCCATTGCCACCGGGCCACCACAGCTCGCAAGCAAAAGGAGGCCGCGAATAAACAAATCCAGTGTAGGGCTATGTAGGCAGGAGGAGCGATGATTTACGCGGAGAGGATTTTGTCCAAATTGGACTGTTACAAGTTGATTATGAGGTTAAAGTGTCAAACCAAATATAAGCTACTCCTTGTGTAACTTTAGGTGTAGAAAGTAACGACTAAAAGCCACATTAGAAGCCAAATATTAAAATGAGTCACCTTGAAAATACTTTAAACCCTACGAGTATTTTTAGCAAGAAAAACAGGTCGTTAAATAATATTAAGACTAACTATGTACTACATATATTTTCGTAGGTGTGATAAACACATTTTGGTTTTATGATTCATTTTGTTAACCTTATATTATTCTCAGAATCGTTAAGTTTTTCTCACGTGCGAATTATGTATCTATGCATTAGACAAAGTGGGTAGCAGGTACATAGTCATACTTATTATACCAGGAACTAATGTTACCTTAGAAGGTTGTTGTTATGGATATTTATCCATTTTACTTCTGCTTGCAGCTGATAAGACGAAGTTTTCCCATAAAACAGATCGCGCTCAAAAACTGTTATTGTCCTGATTGATATAGAATATTGAATCTCAAATGGCGTTCAGATGAGTTGATCGCGATCAGTTTTATTGGTAAAATCCGCCCTTAGTGATCAGGCTACACGAAACTACGAGTGTAAAGCGATGATAAAAGTAATAATTACTTCAAAGGAGATTGGCAAACGCCCAAACTAAGACAGGTCCAATTATAGTAAGATAGGCGAACAAGAACAAAAATTTAATCAAATCACTGCTAAAAACACACAGCGGATGATGAATACATTCAAATGAATATTCATTATAGAAATAAATAGTTAATCAAATGTAAAGAATTAAATTTTTAGGTTTCAGGGTATGGTATTACGAGTATGTTTTGTTTTTATTGTTTTTTTTTTTGACAATTATAACTGAGTCTGCAATGATGAATAAATAGTATATTAAGTAGTTTTTTTTAAATGGTAACGTCACATGAAAACAGGGTAATCAGTATGCACAGCGCACGAGTGCAAATAAACTAAAATAAGAACGATAAAAACACACTTCCCCATGATTCTCTGAACTTTTGTCAAACAACGATAAATAGACAAAAAGAAGAAAGGGCCCGGTCCATACAAAATTAACCACGTGAGTTAATATTGTATGGACCGTGCCCATCGTACATCAAAGAGAAGTATTTATCCATGCTTATAGTCTAACATATATGACGTGGGTGATTTTCATTTCAGTCCGTAAAGGACCGATTTTTGCCAATTTCCTTTTGACAAATAACATTTTTAATGACACGTATTACTCAAAGACACAGTAGCTATCCCATTACCATATTAATAAGCATTCCATGGATGTAACTGAGTGCCCCTTCAACTCCATGAGGAAGGCCACTATGGCACACCCACAACCACATGTCAAGGCCCAATGGTACTCAAACTGTTGATTTAGCAAGTCACTTTGCATAGGTAATAGTGCTATATTTGCTTTAAGGTCTTTTACGGTAAGTTTAAGTAAAATAGGAATACTACAAGAACAACTTTCGATATCAGCAAGGAGGGAACTTCCAACTAAATTCGAAGAGTAAAAACACCAATCAGATGAAATCATTTAGGCAAGAAATGTTCTTGTGATCCATGTGTTTCCTAGGCTTGTCTTGGTCTTTGCCTGAGCCTTTTCGTGTCTTGGGACGGTACGAGCGATAAGAGAAAAATTCACGTCGTTCAGATCCTTTAGTCTGGCAGATGTTTGGAACCGGGACTAATGGACCAAGATTTGCCGTACTCACTGGCAATGTCTTAACGCATTTCAACAAACAGTGGATATTGGCTGCACGTGGAAACCTCACTGCTTAAAGGTCACACAGAAAATTAATAATTTCGCTTTTGCTTTGAGACTTTGTAAACTAGCCAATATTAAAACAGCCCTCTTAACTTAATATGGTTACGTATCTCCAAACATTAGATCGACCATTTATAATGGACTACAATTTCTAGCAAATAAATAATTTTATTTCCTTTAAAAAATAATATGCTTCGCGCTGATATTCTGCGAGGCTTTTGTTAAAATAAACGTTTGGCAGCAGCGAAGCTTTAACATACGAGTATTATGTGTCGGTTTTTATGAGTTTATTACAAATCTCAATAAAATGAATGTAATTATTTAGTTCATTAATAGTAAGCACACGCTTTAAAATTGTAAATTGATTCAGCATTAATTTTATTTCACACATAAATTTTATAGTTTTTGTTGTGCCTTACAGGGTCCGTAATTGTACCTTAGCTTTAAACCCATTGTAAGATCTTCACACATTACGGAATGCAAATAAAGATACGAATATGATTATGAATATCTATGAATAGTTCTAAGAAACAGAGGCGATAGGCCGCCCCTATCACCTTGAATCTTTATGCACGATCGGTGACCCATGACAATTGATGACTGATAGCGAACTGTTTTCAAGGATTATTTAACTGGATTTTGAAACAAATTATTATGATAAGTTAAAGAATCACTTTGAAGCTGTCGCTTTGCGGAAATCCATTATATTAAAAGGTTATGCAAAATTATGAAGTTTTAATTCCGCGAAAAAGATCCAAGCCTGCATCCTGCATCTAGGCCCGGATCTTTTTCGCGGAATTAAAACTACATATTTTATATACAAATATACATATATATTTTAATACAAAAGGAGTAAAGGGCAGTATCTAAGAGCAAAGTAAAGTAAAGTTCCCATAAGATTTTTTGACACGATACTGGTACATTAGTGAATTAAAGTGATCATTCAGAAAATAGAAAAATAACTCATTAAAGTGCAGATTAACTTTGGTGACAAAAGATTACCATCACGGTCGTTGAATGAATGACGGGATAATCGAACACCATTACTATGATTAATCGCCGTTTTATTTCAGGGTTACTGAGTTGACAATCATGCTTCATTACAGCATTAGATCCACCAGTTTTTTGTGCATCTTAAACTCTAGCGGCGTAGGTGTTCGATGAACGTATGTTCAGCACATACATCTCGACGCGTTGTCGCGGCGTCTCTGCTGGGGCACATGAGTACGCCGCGCTAGCGTCGTGGGTGTACGACACATGCGCCACGTAACTGGGGTGCCATTTTTGGTTAATGATAATACTGAAACGACAACGAAATCGTGTGACGTCTACGCCGCTCTAGCGCAGCGTTCAATTAACTGCAGAAGAAACGCCGCGCATATCTTCATCGAATGCTTACGCGGGACAAACGCTAGTGTGAAGGGGCTCTATAGGTGTGTTTTAAGTTTGCTTGTCAAACGAAAGGCGACTGGTCTTATTTCCCTTACCTGTGTCTCTCCAAGTACTGAACATTAACCATCAATTTCGAACATTGTTCCGAGGTGGAAAAGCTTAGCGGCACTCGTGGTTGACTGGTGAACGCATTATATTATTTATTAATGGACTATGGAAGACTTACAACTAAACAAAACAGAATAAAAAATAGTGAGTGAAACTGACAGCCAATTACAAGTCTTCACTTATAAAAACTTATACGAGTAACGTAACAAATATTGACACCAGGTTTAATGAAAACGGTTCGTTGTTCGTTGAAAACTGTTCTATGACTGACCATGCAGGTCAGTCATAGAACTGATCCAAAAGACATAAAGGAGACGCCAAAATCATATAAGGCATCAACAGTCTAGAGGTGCCCCATGACAAATCATCTAAATTCACTCTAATGACGTCGCTCAAGGGTAATGCACGATCCAATCACCCCTCTATTGTCTAACGTTAAGATTATGATCCAGTTTAAGCAGATACTTTGCGAAGCGAGGCTGTGATAAAGTGAAAATAATATTTGAAAATGGGAGTATTATATGTTTTTAAGAACTCTCTAGGTAGACATCCATATAAATAAATAAATTAAATGAAAGACAGAAACTATGTTTATTTGGTCCACGCCACAAGTGCACACAAAAAGTCTAATCTAAACAAAAAAGATTAGATTGTCTATCTCATTTTCAGATCACATCATCTACCTTTTTCACAACTGCGTTCGTGTCCTCTTCCAGTCTGATCGGATGCAGCTGAATAGCTGAATACTAGTCTTTTACATGGAGCAACTGCTAATCTGACCTCCACAATCCAGATAAGGGTAATACGGTACCGCTTGGTAAGACTGGCTGTATGAGTTTCTCGGCTACCCGTACTTACTGACAAAGATCTACACGTGACAGCTGGTTACGTTAACTCCATAACGTACTTTCCGAGGTAAGAAGGGTCCTCGGTATCCATGTTCATGGATGAAGTTGCTCATTTCTTTGTGTCGGAAGAAAGCGTAGCTCTTGATGGAAAAGAACCTGAAAGTATCACAGAAATGTTCTGCCATTTTGAATGAAGTTAATGTCTTATTGTTTGTTTGTTTTGGCATGTAATAGTAGTTTTATTGGTACTTAAAGTCACGTAAGAAAGCATTTATTATTTTCAGTTGTTTTATGGGTATGCTGGTTGATGATAACGGAAGATAATCTTTGTACGTTAACCATAACGTTAATAGAGAGATTGAAAGCTTCATTGAAGCAAATCGTCAAGAAAAACTTTTTGAAATATTTAAGTCAACAGGCAAACGTTTATTTTTGGCTACTGTTTTCGATCCGTATTGAAGATGAACTATGATATGGATATTAATGATATTTATGATATTGCACGCCATGTGTCTCATAAGATCAGTCAATGGCAAATTACGAACTTCCATTCAAAAATGTATCACCTACTTAATACTTTGAAGCATAAAATTGCATTATCTTGCTCCAGTGTTTCCCTTCGTTATACATACATACAAGGTGTAAACAAGCAAGGTGCGTTGGAACTTTGACCCCTAGTACATCCCTTAGAATAAAATAACGAATGATGATATGCAGATAAAAGGACAAGATATGCTTATTTTAATGGGTCAATAAAAGTAAAGACCAGGCTTCTAAATCTGCCTAGCTTTTCCCTGTTGGCTAATATTCTGAAGCAGCGTGAAACCGACAGGACCAGACCGAGGACTGGCTGAACACCAGAGTGTGACAGATATTTCAGTAAATTATTTGTTAAAGTCTGGTGTTCGCATTGTTCCAGTTTGCTTGGTTTGACGGCATCTCACCATCTTAACCAGATGGTGAGATGCCGAGATGGTGATGGATGGTGTCCTGGGTTCGATTCCCGGGTCGGGCACATTGTTATTTGGTTTTTCTATCAGGAATTTGTGAGTAGCAGCCACGAAGTCTTGATTTGTGCAATATAACTGGTAAAATATGGGTGTACTATTAGGTACACCGATGCGCTTATAGACGTGGAGTTGCACACACCAGCCCGCTATACAATACAATACAATAGGTACACCTCTGCCTAACTCTTCAGGGTTTACTGGCGTGATGTTATGTATGTTAACCAAATGCCTGCCTCCAAAACTCAATAACTTGGTCACACACACGTCCTTTGTAGAAATGCGTAAAGCGCAAAAGTAAAGAGACTTCTTTACTTTTTTTAGACATCAAAAGACTAGACTAGGATCTGACATCAAAAGGGCGAAATTTCCTCAACCACCAAAAACGTCATTTTTAAACCTCACAGGATGTTGTTTCAAGAACCAGCGAATATTTTTTTTTATAACATGAATAGATCAACTTTGGAATTAGTAACACGCAGCTAGTTGTCAACTAAGAGATGAATAATCGTGTCATTTTTGCTTTACAATGCGACAAATATTTTGAAAATGCATCATCGAACTACCTAATGTAAATCAGTTAGGTACATAATAGCAGCATTCAAATACAAATACTGAAGGAAGCAAAGATTGTGTACCAATAAATTACTGGCTTTACCTATGAATACATTGTTGGTTAATATCATATTGCGATTAACCGACTTAATTGTAATTTATGTTAATAACATTGATTAACTGCGGAAAACGTTGAGTATGAATGTAAATGGCTATAAGAGTATACGAAGACCAAAGGAACGAAATAATTTAACCTCATACTCATCATTTATATAATGCTAAATTACTAGGTTGCCTTCATTGATAGAATACTGAGAAACCTACACGGAATCAGCACGATGCCTCGATCTCGACTTAATTATACGTTATTGACATTCATACAAGGAGATTAAATGATTTGTAAGTAGATATAATAAAAAGCAAATAAACACTAATTCATTATTGGATTGAGAGTAGCCATGCGTCAAAGTGAATGACATGTGAAAATATGATTTAAATTAATATATAGTGTGTACAGTAATTTGTGATATTTATGTATTAATTTAAATCATATTTTACAATACCACCAGGTCACTTCAGTATGTTTTTATGAAGAGCATACGGTTTGATTGGTTTTACATGAGACTTGAGAGTGATCATAAGCGTGACTGCTGATCATAAGGCCCTGGATTCGATTCCCGGGTCGGGCAAACAATTATTGGGTATTTACATCAGGCATTTTTTCAGTAGCAGCCACGGAGTCCGTATTTGTGTCCGGTTCATGGCAATAGGCTCTTCCCCTTTTACATGGGACATATTGCTAGAGAAATGTACGTGTACTGTAATTGGGTATACCAGCTCTGCTTAACCCTTGGCAGATTACACGCATGATGTTATATTGAGCAAAATTGGCGAACAAATAACAGGCGTCATGATTTATTGCGTTATATACTATTTACTTTTTCTCCTGTACGTGTAGATTACTTCTCAAATCTTGTCTAGCCATTAGATTAGCCTTGTTACACTCTTTATACTCTTATACGAGTATAAAGAGTGTAACAAGACCCTTAACGAAGCCGAAAGGCAATTGTTCTCCCCGTCATTGCGATCATTTTTTTGATCTATACCAGTGGTTCTCAAACTTTTTTGGTGACGGAAACCCTTTTGGGAAGCAAAATACTTGATGGAACCCTACAATAAAACAATAGTTTTTAAAAGTGTATTCTTTATTAATAAGCTTAATCAAAGTACAATGTAACAGTTAGTAATTATTACTTACTTTACCATATGGCAAGTACAATAATAGAACATATTAAAAAAGAAAAAATCTAACTAATGGGAGGTATGAAACTGTTTTTTATTTTTCATCAATTGGTTGATATCAGGTTTGATAGAAGACAGTTGAAGTCTCATATCAGGTTCGGCGTCCAGTCTATTGCGATATATTGTTTTCGTGGCTGCATAGGTTGAGAATCCTGTTTCGCACAAATATGTTGTTGGGAACGGGAGAAGAATATTCAGAGTCATTTTGCCAAGCATTGGATATTCATCACGGATTCTGCACCAAAAATCGTTGAGAGGCGTCGTTTTGAACAGTGACTCCATACTTGTGGTTGTGTCACACTGTGTTGGACACTTCACGAAGCCTTCAACCAATCATGCATGTACATCAAAGAAAGTAACTTTACGCAAAAATTATTGCTGGGAAGGGATTTTTTTTTTGGGTGAAAAATCTCCTTTTACGGTTGGACTCATTGTAACGCACTCAAAACATTGTGCTGATAGATATATTGAATAGTACGGGGGTCGTGGACGTGTTTAAAGTAAAAATCTTACATTAAAAACATGAATTAAAAAAAAAAGAAACTTGTGAAAAAGTTGGAACTTTGGCCCCCAATATCTCCGTAATTAGAAGGTTCCCAGGTATGGTCTAGAACATAAAAAATGATCGCAATGACGGGGAGAACAAGAGCCTTTTGGCTTCGTTAAGGGTCTTGTTATTGTCTTGTCTTCTTTCCCTTTAATTTACTTTCATATTTGAATCGGATTTTGTTCACAATTTGATGTTTTTTTTTGCATGGAACCATAATAAATTTCTAAAATAAAAATAGCTTAAGTTACTCCTTATGACATCAGCTATCTGCCAGTAAAAGTCCGCCAAAATCGGTCCAGTCGTTTCTGAGATTAGCCGGAATAAACAGACAGACTGACGGACGGACAAACATAAAAAAAAACATTGAATGTAACTTATATCAAAAATATTTACTAGCAGTTCATCATTGGTATTGTTAAGTCAATGTTTAACAGTGCGGTAAAAAAACAATACCGCAAAATACAACACCTACAATGTGACACGATACTGACTTCGCAAAAAATACCAAAAACAATATTGTTTGTAGTAAAAATAAGTTGCATTAAAATTATTGTTGTAGTCAGCAATGCATGACGTTATTCATTCATGATACCACACCGTGCACCGTGTAAAGCGTCCTTCCTATCCTTTATTTTGTTGAGATAAATTGCGTGATCCATGATTTAAATAATAATTGACAGCACTAACTGGGTTGTGGAGGTGAGGTGGGCAGTCGTTCCATGTAAGATACTACCATTTAGCTGCATTCGGTTGGACTGGAAACCCTACCACAACATAGGAATAAGTTAGGCAGATGTTGATCACCTACCACATTGTATACATACTTTACGAGTATGACTGTGGTGACTACAACAACTGATTATTTAAATTAAGGCAATCATTAACTAAATTTACTTTCAAAACAGCTTACATACAGTTAGTAATGAGTAAGTCCATTGTTAAAATCAAGTTATTGTTTAAAAATAATTTTTAAGTAAATTGGCAACACTGCCATGTGTCTGTTTTGTTCGTTTTATGACTCAACTGTTAAATAAAATTTATTGACTCAGACACGCCAGACAGCTTGGTCGGGAACAACACAGGGTACTTTTTTAAATATGCAGAGTTGTAACTGTATTACACCACAGTTACTAGTTGTACGAGTACTATTGCCATCAACCGCGCACTAATCCAGGTACCACTGGACAGTAATTAAAAAAATCATGACGAATTTTTTTTTTGTTTTGCCAAAACTGGGAATCGATTCGAAGACCATTATAGTGCATTCGCGCTTGCGTCCACTTGGCAAACAAGCTAGTGTAATTACTTTCTGTATGAAAAATTAAAATGAGCCGACTTCACTGCCTCAATATTCTGATTGATGGAAATGTAAATTGAGTCGGCCCAGAATTTAGATACAACGTTTGATACTTTCAGTAGCATCTATCAGGTCCTCTAACGTGGAGACAGCTATGCTTTTACTTTAGTGGAATTCACTGCCGGCTTCTCTGTTTATTTATTTAACACTTCATTTATTTTGTTTGTTTATTTATTTTGTTTATTTATTTAACACTTTATTTAGCACAAAGTACAGAGGCGGACTTAATGTCATAGGCATTTCCTACCAGTCAACTTTTGGGTGATGCAGAGACAAACATTGATAGGTGCATAGCATAATATATAAAATACTATAAAAATATATATCTGTTTCTCGGTCATTATAATTTAGATCACTTCAAAGTTCAAGTGAATTGGTTTCTTCTAGGCAAGCGTGGAACGAACCATCGTTCCCATTAGTTCTACTAAACAGTTCTACGATAGGACTGCGAATATTTTTTCCCACTAGTCCTACGATTTCAGGTGGTACAAAATCTTAGAACTAGTGGGACCAAACGCACGAAAAAACACCCTAGACCACGTCATCACTTCACATCAGGCGAGTTGCGGCCAAATGTTCGCATATTTTACAACAAGACACGATGATAAGTATTCCACCAATACCCCTCCAACTACCTGACCATATAAGTAATCCAATTATCTCAATAAATAATATATTATTAATAAGGTCGAGGAGAGTGCCATCGGTATTAAGGTGCATTCTGCAACGATCACACTTTCTGCTATTAAATACCAGTTTTCCGTTACTTTCCCAAACCTACTTTCTTGCAATTAACTGTTTATATGTTACTCGTTAATTGCATTTACTACTTCGCGAAAAAAATAAACTACGTATTTATGGTTGCGGTGGACTTATAAGGTAAAAAGCTTCTTGATATAACATCCGGTGAGGTTTAAAAGTGACGTTTTCGGCGATTATGAAAATTTCGCCCTTTTGTAATCTAAGATAATAATCGTTCTTTCTTAATTTAGTAGAGTTAATCTATCAAGGTAAGACACGGTAGGTTAACTATGATCTAAGGTGAACCTAGTCAGAGGGCCAGTGGCGATATTTTGTCCGACCATGCTATGTACTAGGATAAATGTAAATGCAGACGACGATAAAGACTAATGAGGCAATAATTCACTATCTCTTAACAATGGTATCTCTCAGCTGATTCTAAATTACTCTATGCACTTGACGATATATAGACGATCACATGCCTTACACTCCACATAGAGGGTGTACCACCACAATGTCAGACCCGAGTTACGTCTTTTGATGTCTGAAAAAGAGGTCAGACTTTACTTTTGCGCTTAACGCATTTTGCCAAATGATGTAAAACCTAGTTATTTGGTTCTGCAAGTAGGCATCTGGTTAACATACATTACATCACGCTTGTAATCCCTGAAGGGTAGGCACAGGTGTCCCTAATAGTACACCCAACTTACACCAGTTATATTAAGTCTTATATCATATAATTCGTGGCTGCTACTGAGAAATTCCTGATGGACAAACCCAAAAATAATTTGCTCAACTCGGGAATCAAACCCAGGATTTCACCATGCATCACCATCTCGGCATCTCACCATCTGGTTAAGATAGGGTCAAATCAAGCAACCTGGGACAATGCGGACACCAGACTATAACTAATAATTTACTGACATATCTGTTAAACTCTGGTGTCCAGCCAGTCCTCGGTCTCGGTCCGGTCGGTTTCACGCTCTTTCAGCATATTAGCAGACAGGGAAAGGCTAGACAGATTTAGAAGCCTGGTCTTTACTTTTATTGACTCATTATAATTAGCACATCTTGTCGTTTTAACTGTGTATCATCATTCGGTCATTGTGACATTTTTTTTTTGTTCTAGTCCATATATGGGAACCTTCTAGTTACGGAGGTATTGGGGGTCAAAGTTCCATCTTTTTCACAAGTTTTTTTTTTTAATACATATTTTTAATGTAAGACTTTTATTGTAAACACCCGCGGCTCTCGTACTATTCGATCCATCCATCAACACAATGTTTTGATTGCGTTAAATTGAGTCCTACCGTAAAACATGATTTTTCACCCCAAAAAAAAGTCGTTTCCCACCATTAATATTTGCGTTAAGTTACTAAGTTTGATGTACATAATGCTTGGTTCATGGCTTCGTTAAGGGTCATGTTACACCCTGTATAATAGAGGGTGACTCTATTGCTGTCAATCGGCCACAAATCCATACTCCGTGGCCGCCAGGTACTTTCACAAGTTTTTTTTTTTAATACAAATTTTGAATGCAAGTTTTTTACTTTAAACACCTCCACGACCCAAGTATCAATCCATCCTTTAGCACAATGTTTTGAGTGCGATACATTGAGCCCTATCGTAAAACGAAATTTTTCACCCTTAAATAAAAGTCGTTTCCCATCAATAATTTTTGCTTAAAGTTACTTAGTTTGATGTACATAATGCTTGGTTGACGGCTGCGTGAGAGGTCAGTTTACACTCTGTACTATGCAAGATTAATAATTGCAACAATACAAATTTATATGTTGGTACCGCATGAATGAATGTTTAATAATACATAATAGTTCATAATAGCTGGTTATCTCACCGTTTAAAGTCACCATTGTGCATTTAACTGCCAGTCTCCTTTATTTCGCTGTCATTATAATACGCAGGAGCGTAAATAAAGATTGTTGAAGTACTTCTCAAGGATATTGTACACTATGCCTAGTGATGGGATGGGATACATTCATACTTAGGACCCAGGTTAATAATAAAGTCAGAAACAGCTCTGCGACGTTTAAACTTACGTCTACGAATAAAGTTTTACTGACTTTTATTGGATAACTAAGCTTAGCTTCAGGCAATTTTTACGTGATTTTATCTTTACCACTAACGACTATAGTAACTAACTGACTTAAACTTGATTTCTCAATTGAGAATTTCTTCCATGTAGGGCTACATAAAAAAAAAAAAAAAATAATAATAATTTATTGTTAGGAGGTTTCTCTCTCTGGAGCCCTGACCACCGGTAGCTTGGACCCTGTTCCTGATACTGGCGGGCAACAATTTTTTATATTTTAGAATGTTTTTATATTGTTTTTTTTTTAAGAAATATTTAAAAATGTTAATAATTTGTATGTATATGAATAAAGGAATCATAATTAATAATATTAATTATTTCCATTTTTTTTAAAAAGGCTACATTACATTAATAATTTTTTTTTTTTTGTTTTGCTTAAGAAACTTTGAATTTTAAATTAATAATGCTAAAGGACAATTTGACAAGTCATCATTCACCGAAATCATGATTCATTTCGGCTAATAGACGTCCACTGCTGGGCATAGGCCTCCCCCAAGTGTCACCATATTGATCGGTCAAGTGCTCAACTTCAAATTCATAATTCTAACAATTAATAATGTCTATAAAGGTGTTCGTCTTCTTAGCCTGTCGATGGCAATCTAAATTGTGTCAGCCTAAAACTGAGCTGAGCTTTAAAGGTGTTGAAAATTATGTTAAGGCGAAAATATGTTCACTGTGCGTTGTTTACTAACAAGATTAAGGCTAAATGAAGGTTACCCTTCAATTATTCGCGTACATAATAACTTCCATGAAAACATGACGATATGTAACTGATATTTTATACATTTACTTCCTTATCTGGACAATTAAAAAAACACAAGGTATTTAGGTGTTGTGTTCCGCGAAAAGTTAAGGTCATAAATGAAGAAAAACATGAGTCATTTTGAAAGAACGCTGTAAGTAGCTACTGATCTTTTGTTGCATAATGTCGAAGTTGAAATCATGATTAGATGATCAGGCGTACACCTAGTGATTACTTGTCATTGCCGTTGGGGTTGGTTGAGGATGTTCTGATGACACACAGACTGAGTTAGAAGTGATTTCTGGGAGGCCAGATTCATTTTATACAAGGTGTAAACTGACCATTCACCAAGCATTCTGTATATCAAACTAAGTAACACTACATAAAAATTGTTGCTGGGAAACGACTCTTTTTATTGGGGTGATAACTCATGTTTTACGGTAAAACTCAATGTAACGCACTCAAAACACTGTGCTGGTGGATGTATTGAATAGTAAGGTATTTAGTTAGAGTAAAGTTATAATCTTAAAAACTAGTATAAAAAAAAAACTTTAAAAAATTTGGTACTTTGACCTCCAATCTCCGTAACTAGAAGGTTCCCAGTATGGTCTAGAATTTAAAAAAAAATTACCGCAATGACTGGGAGAACAAGTGCTTTTCGGCTTCGTTAGGGGTCTATTTACACCCTTTTTAATACCTACTCTGACGAGCTACCTACATAAATTTCTTACGGGTTTCCCGGTCTAATGAACTGACTAACATACAGGCTTTTTTAACGTAACAATTTTATACCGCGCACTGGCTTTTCAACTCTCGGCGTGGATTTTTTTGATTTGACTTTTTTTTGTGGTTTTGTTTTTTTTTTGATTTTGTTTTTTTTGTTGTTTTTTTTATTTATTTTTTTGGTTTTTGATTTTGTCTTATCTAAACTCAGTGGTTATGCTTTCATGAAATCATTATTCGAATCTATCAAGTAGTATAATAAACATAATTATAGTACCAAAAAAATAAATTTAATTCTATCGAATCATTGCAAAGAATGTCTTCTGTGGTAAAATAAAGTACGGTATCAAGTAATTTAAAAACGGTACTACCGCCCGTCTAGACGTGCAAGGCCCGATTTATGAAATATGAATCACAAAACCACGTAACTGTAAAGCGAAAGAGACATTCAATCCATAAAAATCAAAAGTTTAATAGCATCCATATTGGATTTTTTAGGGACCTGAAATTTGACAGTTTTTGTTGGATACAATTTATGTGCATTTGAAATCATTATGTTTTTGCTACTGTTTTTTTTAAAAATATAATATAGTAGGTTTCTTAGGATTTAGTAATCTTAGATCATTTAGTACGAGTAGCTTTATAAAACTGGTATTCTACAAATAGATTCTAAATCACAGGTATATAAAGGGTGTAACAAGATCCTTGACGACGCCGAAAGGCCCTTGTTTTACCCTGTTTTGATCTAGACCATGCCTGAGAACCCTTTAGTGGGGCTGGGCTCAAAGTTCCAACATTTTCACAAGTTTTTTTTAAATACATGTGTTTAACTTAAGATTTTTACTTTAAACACCTCCACGACCCCCGTACTATTCAATCCATCTATCAAAACGTGATTTTCTACCCCCAAAAAATGTCGTTTCTCAGTAATCATTTTTGCGTAAAGTTACTTAGTTTGATGTACATAATGCTTGGTTGACAGTTTCGTGAAAGGTCCTATTACACCCTGTATATAGTTCTCAGAAATCCCAGTGTCTGAAATAAATTAACATTAGACCACAACTAGATTACTGTTTCTAGTTTAAACTAGAGATTTAGTAATTTGATTAACCTTTCAGAGACTGGGTGAGGTGGGCTTATATTATTTCAAAATGTTTTAAATTAGTATCCCGTATTAGGAGTTTAGTTTCAAAATTGAACTTTACTCATATGGGAGTATTTTGAAATCAATGGGCAATAATTTCGTTTACATATGCGACTACAAAGCGTAGGCGTACTCGTATTATTACTATGACTTTTAAATGTCAACTAAAATTTGAACACGGCAAGGCTGGCGCAGTGGCTGAGCGATTGGCTGTTGCGCTGCGTGTCACGGGTTCGATTCCCGCATGGTACACATATTCGTATGGCCGGTAGACGGTAGTTGTTCTGGGTCTGGCTGTTTGTGTATGTGAGTTAATATGTTTGTGATACAGGAGAAATTCTTAGAGCGGGGCAACATTATATAATGTTTTTTTTTGTTAAGCTAGTGGGGTAATACCTAATTTTACACACACTTAAAACAGTTTAAAGCAGTTTGCTTAAAAGCTGTCTTAAGGGTTTGGTTAGGCGACGGTAATGAAGGAGACATTCTTTCACGACACAAATCTACAAACACTTTTGATTTTGTCAAGATAGGGAATATCGGAGCCGAGCTTAGTATTTCAAAGTATCTATCCTTGCATGTTTCCTGTGACAACACAGTTCAATCTTCATCTTAGATTACTTGGTATATCCAGCCAAGATTAATCTACCTAAGTACAGTCACGAGCACTTAAATGTTAACACTTTGCAAAATGTTAACTTTACTAACGATTGACATTAGAACTAATATGAAAGCGTCCCTGGTTAGGGTTCCAAAGTCAAAGTGAAATTCAAACCATTTATTTTAATTTGGCTTTTAAAAGGCACTTTAAAACTTCAAATAGAGAAATAAAATTAAACCTATTGATATACTGTGTTTGTGATAACATATTATGTATAATTACGATCCATACACTAAGAGAAAATATCCCAGTCTAACCAAAGAATATCGTATTACTCAGTACTAACTGGGTTGTGGAGGTCAGATAGGCAGTCGCTCCATGTAAAATACTGGTATTTATTTATAATAATATAATACAGCTGCATCCGGTTAGACTGGAAACCAATGATGATGGCAGTAGGTGAAAAAACCGATATTAGGCTAAAATAGTTTGTCCTTGTCATAAGTTATTTTTAGCAATAGACACCCCAACGTGTGGCGTGGTGGTAACTGAAGTTATTGGTCGGTTTAGGTTAACTGTGTTTGGCCAGATATACATGCATATTATTTCCCGGGACTGTACCTACTCTAGCTTCAATCACATTTGCGGCAGACGTGGTCGAAGGTACTCTAGCAATAGTCGTAACTTGGTTCAACGTGACAGCACTGAAACATGATGTTATGTCAGTACGTGGTCCCAATACTTACTGAGAATAGAGGAGAAGTAACATTAATAATGCTTGCAAGCATTATTGTCGTAGATCATGGCTGATCTACAATCAGAGGTTATGAAATACCCTTATTCTTGCCAGTTGTCATGAGAAACCTTGATGTTGTAATAATAAATGCAATTTTGTACACAGTTAATGCATTTGCCACACAAACTATCAAAGGTGTACAGAAAAATTAGAGCCAAGTTGGGATTGCATGCTACTTGAATACGAGTCTTCCTACCATTTTAAGTTTTTAAGTACTTAATCTTAAATTCTGTTGAATTATTAAGGGTTATGATTAACACTGAAAACAGGATATTTAGTATTTGTTTTCAGTTCCCGATAAAAACGAACGAGAAAGAGGGTAGTCCGATTTGTCTGCACATAAACGCCCACCCGCAATAACTTCAGTTCATCCGTGATCATGGTACTTGCAACAATGTCGAAATATCGGGAACTCAAAACAAATAGTAAACAGCTCTGGCGAAAATTCCATACAACTCGATTCCTACCGGATTCCCTTTGATAATGGCACAGTCCGTATTCTATAGACAACTATTATTAATCATATTAAAGATATGTACTCCGGCTTGCCGCTTACAAAAACTGATAGATATCCCGTTTTCAGTGATAATAATAATCTCTGTGTGGCCATGTCAGTTTAAAAACTTAAATTGTTAAGAGATTCCAACAAAAAAAAACCACCCAGTTGTCATACACAAAGCAAGTTCCAAAAAGCTACTACGTAACTTAAACCTTTCTGACTTAAATAACCAATTAAGTAAATTATCTGAGTATCTACTCGTATGCATCACATGCACATTTTCCAAAGGTTCCCCACCTCTGCAATATGTCACAATCACACTCACAAAACATGTCACAAACTACTCATAAGACTAAGTAATTATTAAGATTAAACTAGAGACCTGACCCTTCTTCGCACGGTTTTTATATTTTGATAATTCTTTAGGCCTAGCCTTTCCCCAACCATGTTCGAGTGAGCTCCCAGCTTTACCGGGCGCCGGGCGTAGGTAACTAAATTATCACTAATTAGCTGTTGCTCGCGGTTTCGCTCGCATTTTTTTCGGAAATTATCCCTCGGGCACTTTGTAAATATAGCCTATGGCACTTGGGGATAATGTGGTTTCCTATTAGTGAAAGAATTTTCAAAATCGGTTCAGTAGATCCAGAGATTACCCCTACAACCTCACAAACTCACAAACTTTACCTCTTTCTAATATAAGTATAGATTAACATCGAGCTACTGCCTATCTTTCGAAACCTTGTGGAATAAATTCTCCAAATTACGCTAAATATCAGATCAAAATAGAACAACAACTCGGCCATACACGAAAAGTGACATTTTATAACATGTTTAGTAGTTTCTGCATTCTTCCACGATACGTCATCTGCCGTGAGACAAAGTCATTTCATAGTCACGTCAGATGTTTGTTTTATGAGCGCTATCCTGATTGATCTTTGAGATAAGGAATACGCTCATTTTTAGTGCGTTACGTGATCTAAATTATCTGTCTATTTGGCATTGAAACCTATTATTAGTTACTAGAGTATAACATAATATACGTCTTAATACCCTCATTAAGGTGTGATGATATTTTCTACACTTTCCAATTCATACTAATATGCGAAAGTGTCCCAACAAGAGATCTTAGCAAAAACATAGAACGATTTTAGTATCGCTCACTGTGTTTTTTTTGCAATAAGCACAATTTCACTCAAAAAAAATAATGAAATCTTAAAACCAAGTAAAAAATGTGTGCGAAATGAGTAGTTGCAATTTTAAATCGTTTAATTTTACGCTATACCACGTACTCAAGTACATCATTCTAAACACTATTTTTAATCGGAAATTTAAAAAAAAACTGCTAGTCCATACCATTTGACCGTGTACTGGACGCTCTTAATGTGCACGTCTTTCTACATCGTTCTCACATTATGTATAATCTCAACATGAATGATGTAACCAAGATCTTGTAACAATATTTTGATTGAAAAGAGTGTCCATGGAGTTTCTTGCCCATTCTTCTCCATAGAGATCTACGCTTTGGAATGGTACTTTACTACAGTACTTTCACAAGTTATTATGCCTTGTGTCTGTGACTGTAGCTTCGCCTTTGTTTTTCTGACTTTCAAAAGTCTAATCTAATTGAAATAAATGCTTTGAGTTTGGGTTTGTAGGAATTGCACTTTTATATGGAACAGCCGATTTTTTTAAAAAGTATTGATGAAAAATTTCGATATCGAGGGGGGTTTAGAATAATGTACTGAATACGTGGTAAACGTTTTCGCGTCGTCCCTTCCACACCGTATTTGGTATATAATTTATGCAAATGCAACACATTGATGCAATTGTCAAAAAAGCTTCCAAACTGCTTGGGTTTATAATGCGTCTCTCTAAGTGTTTTACAGATGCTAAAACGCTAAAAATATTGTATTGCACTTTTGTAAGAGGTCAGCTAGAGTATGCGTCTCAGATATGGAATCCACGTTATCATAAATATATTGACCGCATTGAAAGCATCCAAAGACGTTTCATAAAATATCTTTGCTTTCATCAAAAGATTCCACATCAGTCAACCGGTTATCTCGGACTTTGTAAGAAGTATCATCTGCTACCACTTGTAGATCGACGTAAAATTGCTGACTGTTTGTTTTTGCTCAAAATCCTCAATAACAATATTGATAATCCTGAGTTATTGTCAAAATTTTATTTTAATGTGCCATGTAAAACATTTCGTTTTAATCCACCCATACGTGTACCTCATACATCTTCAAATTATAGGCAGAACAGTTATATTGTGCGTGCAAGCAGAAGTTTCAATGACATGTGCAAGGAATATGATTTGGACCCATTCACAGTTACTGTAAATTCGGCCAGAAGGTGCTTAAGCCTCAAATTTTTCAAGTAGCCGTAGGTTATTTTGTTTGTTTTTACTAATTTTTTTTCTATTATTTTAGTCGTGTAATTGCAAACCAAGTATCTATACGAGTATTCTTCTTGCTTCGATTAAGCGGTGAGTTTTCTGTTTTTGTGCTCACACTATATTTTTATTTTTATTATAAGTCTATACGTGAGGATTTGTAATTGGCTTTCTGGTGACTATGGTTCCCTTTTTGTTTGTTTTTATAAGCTGTAAGTCCTCCATGTACTAAAATAAATAAATAAATAAATAATATTCCCAATCAACCTTGAACCTAGTGCTTTAACGATAAAGTTGAAAATCTATTAAAGAAATTTGACAGATTGTAGTAGCTTGATATGCTGGCGTCTGTACTTCACGCGTTTGAACTGGGCCCACTGTTTGTTACGTTCTTACTGCAAAACTGCTTGACTTAGCCTGATGGAATTGAGTATGAAGATAGCATGAAAACCAAGGACAGGCATGCTTAAAAAAATAAACCATTGAAGTATTGAAACGAGGTGTAAAGATGGTATGAAAAATGTCAAAATCCACACAGTCGAAGACAGGCCTGTAACAAAGTTTATTCTGAAGCTTCTCAATAAGTTAGTACCGTAAAAAGACAAGAAAAGAAGTGCACAGTAAACAAATTATTAGGTAGCAAACAAGAAAACGATTTGCAATTCTTAAAAGGAAGGTATTAGTATAGTGACTCTTATAAAATTGTTCCAATAAAAAACCGATACCTAAAGGCTCTCAGAAGCGACGATCGAAGTGTTCTCAAGAGTTGAGAAAAAAAGGCGAAGATGTTCTTTATAACGAACCAAAGAAAAACATTAGTTTCTTTATAAAATAACAGTTTCTGACTAACTTTGTACCAAAATACCTCCCATTCTTTTTGCTTGAATATTACTTAAGTACCTGGACGACGAGCGAGCCCTGCGGGTGAAAAAAGAGAAAACGATTTTTTCCAGATATGAGACCTAGCTAGTTTTCGCCCCCGTAAACCAATAACCAACCAATATTGCAACTTTCATAGAAATCGTTAGAGCTGTTTTCGAGAACGTGATTCCAAATATTATGTACAAATATTGCTAATTAATTAGTATAGGACCACCTGCCCACCCAACACCTTGGTACTTCTCCGATACCTAATCGGCATATGAAGTTT
Organism: Eugnorisma glareosa; assembly: GCA_947578425.1. Lineage (NCBI taxonomy): Eukaryota > Metazoa > Arthropoda > Insecta > Lepidoptera > Noctuidae > Eugnorisma > Eugnorisma glareosa. The sequence goes on from OX387970.1 coordinate 2,827,168, forward strand.
CTACAGGCAAAATATAGGTCTAGTATTGGTTGCTAAGATAAAAGTACGGCTTTCATCATAGTTTCACATAGATCAATCACTTCGATGGTACAGCGCTCCTTATGCTGCCATCAGTTGCATTTTTTTTAATATTGGCATCTCTCAGATCAACCTTTGAAGGTGTCATCTGTTTAACTGGATTATCCTGTGGGTACCTAGAGTGTAAGAGCCTTTTCATACCACCGTGGTTCCAAACGGCGACGGTGGCGGCTTTCTTCGCGATGCATCGCTACAAGCGCGTTCAGCGGGTTTATAGCGATACAAACGCATAGATCGTGTGCAAATGTAACAACGTGACTTCAGTCTTGCGTTTGCTTAGCGTCCTGTTTGCGTTCTACGCAGCGCGTAAAAAAATCATGGCGTGCAAAGGCCCAAAGGGTTCCAGCCAGGGGCGAGAAACATAAGCGACTGCACGCTAAGTGTACCGTGTGGGGTACGAGCCTCGGCTTATGGCGTCGCTGGGGGAGGACAGCAAAGGGACAGGCAGAATCGGAACAAGTTTAAATCAAAACTAAAGCTCTGCAATTTGTATGAAATGTCTATTACACCGCCAATTATCGAAGGGTCTCAATCTCAATGAGATTAACAATTAATTTTGCTGACTGATCCATATGAAAATTACTTCAATTACATACTCAGGTAAGGGTCGTATTAATCAGGATAACATTACACTGCGGTTTATATTAATTCGCCTTCTCCCTATCCTTCGCAAATTCAATTTGAAATTGTCTAGACAGGTATTCGCTGGTATTAAATTCCCAAAATCAGTTTGGAGCCGGGTTTCACGAATTGACGTAGGGTTTATTAAAGGAAGCCTGGAGGAAGACTTTAGCCTTTTTTTTAAAAATACAGGTAGGTAGGTACAAAAAAATATTGCCGCGTTAGTCAAATGGTCGTAAGCGCTACTGTAGAGCTTGAGGTCCCGAGATCGATTACCAGGTAGGGCAAAGTGTTGTTGGGTTTTTACATCACCAATTTCTTATTAACAGGCACGGAGTCTGGATTTGTGCCCGTTTGATGGCAATAGGCTCGCTCCACAATACATGGGACTTAAACATAACTAGCGATATTTACGTTTGCTTTAATGTGTGCTAAGTATGTAACAAAAAAGAAATGTTATATTTTGCTCTGTACCGTATGTATGAGTTTTAATCCTATGATGTCATGGTTAGGGCAGCTAAAATGCCGCGAAACCACTAACGTGAATAATACGAGTATGTTATTAATCTAATGACAGCTTTTAATAAAGGCTTTTTTTTTTTTTTGAGTCGAGGTCGTGCTGGAGATTTTATCGTCAATAACACTTAGGTATGATTTACAATATCATCGCAAGATGATTTTATGCATTGTGTTAGTTAGCACAGAATACGTAAAGTTACCAACAGAAGTTGAGGAAAACGAAAGAGAAAGGTTAAAATCTAAAAATTTTAAGGAAAAGATCTTGACTTATTCCAACCTGTTTTGTTCTGAAGCGTAACCTGTAGGGAATTCTAAAACAGTTTTTCCTGTTTATTTAGTTGATTACATTTTGTTCATCTTCAGGGTTTTCCCGGGGTCCTCTGGATGTATCACTCTTTGGTAATCAGATAGGTACACATTTTTGTTTGAATTTTTTAAAATATTATTTTAAGAATTTATAGAATATAGAATTTATTACTTTGTCAAAATAGTTTAATACTCATTCAACTTACAACAACTGCCTCGTTGGCCTAGTGGTCGGAAGCGCAACTGCTGCACTTGAGGTTCTGGGTTCGATCCCAGGTCGGGCAAAGTGTTGTTGGGTTTTACATCACGAATTTCTCAGTAGCAGCCACGAAGTCTGGATTTGTACCCGGTTGATGGAAAATAGGCTCGCCCCTTATTATATAGGACTGAAAAACATAACGAAATGTGGGTGTACCATTAGGTATGTACATGTACGGCGTACCTTTACCTAACCACGAGTGATGTTAACGCGTGTTATCCCCTCTTTATGTCATTCAACTAATAAGGAACACTAAAATAAATAATGAAAAGACAAAAGCAACATTTTAGTTATCTAGAGTGTAAATAATCAGATATTAGCTAATATTGACATAATAAAATATCAAAGCACAGGTATCAAGCTCATTAATTAATTTCACAGCATTTTTCCGGCAATAATTTTTATAGTTTTCAACAAAAATATTTTTTGGGAAACTTAATTGTGGTCAATAATCTATATTTCAACATATCTATACAAATAAATAAAATTGAATTGTCTGTTTGTAATATCAAAATAACAGCATTTTACTGAATGCATATGAAAATATATACAGCACCTAAAACAAAAACACATTTTGTTCAGTTTTTGTCTGCCTGTCTGTTTGTTCTGATCTCCGAAACGGATGGACCGATTTTGACAGGACTTTATTGGCAAAAAGTTGGTGTTTATTTTAGGAAAATAATTAGGGTTCTGTGCAAAAAAATTAAAATCCTTGAAATTGGTAACAAAATTCGATACAAAAAAGGAAGTCATATTTTTTTTAATAATTTCACGCGAAGAAAGGTCGCGGGCAACAGCTAGTAACACAATAAAAGTCTTCAAATTTAATATAAAAAATGTACTACTTAAGTGTTTCTCGGCAAACAAGATTTTTCAAAGTAGTAATATTCTGGTCCTCCATTTTATAATAATAGAAGTGGCAAAAGTGTGAAGTGTTTAATTTAAAACTTTTTACTTGCAAAACAATAAAAGCAATATCAAAGTTCCTTGTACCAAGAGCTTTCAAAATAAAACTGATTGATCGCTCTATTAACGTCGATCAAAAAACTTTTCAATACGAAATAATTACTGAAAGCCGTTGAAAAATTGTTTCTTGATTACCCTAATTTTGAAAATATTATTATATCGTCTAGGCATATAAAATAAAAATAAATTTGAAATGGAAACGTTTGTTTGAGGTTTGAGAATTAAGTACTTACCTATTTATTATTCGGGTCCTACTTGTCCGAAAAATGGTTTCATACTCACCCATGGTTGGAAAATATTGTTATATGTAGGTACGGTCGAACAAGATATTTGGTATACACGCGGACTTTTTTACAATCCAATGCCGAAGCGTATTCTTTTCCAAATTTTATTTAATAAAGTTTTTTTCATTAAGAGACCGACTCTTAATGACATATGCTTTATAAAATAAAATTGCAATCAATATTGTCAGAGTACTAGGATGTGATGTGAATATTTCTGCGTGTATACCATATAGCTTGTACGACCGTACTTATTGGCTTGGCCTATTTCAGTTAAAATAGAAACAGATCCGGAATATAAAGAATTATTTATTCTGAGTTTTGGAGATATTATTACAATCCCGTTCTACTTTTCCTTAACCGAAATGGAAACGGTTTTTGATTATTATTCAAGTTAGTGATGTAACGTTAATTTGTTTAAAATGGTAATGAACTATAATAATAACTGCGTATAGTTATTATTTAATTGATAGAGAGTATTTAATTGATAATAACTCCTAGCTTGTGCCAACTCCACGTGTTGGCATCATAATTCACGGGTCGATCATTAGGTTAAAGCGCGCTTGCAAATGACGGTCCGTGGATGGGTGACCATCCATTACATATCGAGTTTTCTCAGTGCCTCAGAGAGCACATATTTGTAGATCTTTGACAGTCAGAACAGGTAGTCAGTGGCCCGAAATCTGGCAACCAGTCTTACCAAGGGGTATCGTATAACCCAGTACTAACTGGTTGTGGAGATCAGATAGGCAGTCGCTCCATGTAAGATCCTAGTATTCAGCAGTAGATGGAACAAAGCTGTCAATGAAAGATAATGATGGTATAATTATTTTTGGGTACTTCCTAACATCTACGTGGGCTGGTCAATCACACCCGTGCTCTCCTCCAGAGGTGGTTCTGGAGGAGAGCACGAGTTAAAAAGAAAAAATAACAGAATTTAATAAATAAGACAATCTATTTTTAAGGGCTCTAAGTGGAGCTGGAGCTAGATAAACCTGGCGAGTGTTGCCAGGGGCTTTTATTCGGAAGGCTATAAAAATAATGGTCCTAGTTACCATAACAGGCAACTTATATATTATGAGTTGCCAAATTAGTATCATGGTGATATTAAACCATAATATTTTATGGTTTGACAAGAGGTCATTGCACTGTGATAGGCCGTAGAACTTGCTCTTAAGAGTAGCTATATGTACCTAAGTAAGGCATATATCTTGCATTAAATCCGCATAAGTATCTTATATTAGACTTGGCTCCATCGTATTAAGGTCTAGAATTCCTAGATAATTATTATTAGCTAGGCTTACCAATGACACGAGTTCCAACTTATCGTACCTATAGATTCGTCTGATTACAACACTGGTTAATTGAAATACTAATTTTAATACAGGTTTAAACGGTCTGTCGACGTCAATTGAGTTGGAAAAACCGACCTTAATTATGAAGATTCATAAAACCATCATCTGCCTAGCCCCAACTATGTTGGGGTCGGCTTCCAGTCTAACCGGATGCAGCTGAATACCAGTATTTTACTTGGAGCGATTGCCTATTTGACCTCCACAACCCAGTTAGTACTGGGTAATACGATACCCCTTGGTAAGACTGTTTGTCAGACTTTTTGGGTCACTGTCTACCTGTTACGATTGTCAAAGGTCTACAGATGATAGCCGGGACCAACGGCTTAAGGTGCTTTCCGAGGCACGGAGGAAACTCGGTATGTAATGGGTGGTCACCCATCAACAGACCAACCTAGGCAAGCGCGGCTTAACCTAAAGATCGACCCGAGCGGCTGTTATTATTTTGCCACGAGCTCCTCCATCCTATGAAGTTTCATAAAAAACAAATAAATAAACAAAAAATAAAACAGTAGAAATATGTGGGATAATCTTTTTGTCAGTGCAGTCGTTGAGCGTATATTTATATTATGAGCAATAACTGGGAAAGTTCAGTTTTTTCCATAAAAGGAACAAAATGTTCGGCATACTTTCTTACTGTTTTCAGTCTTGTCTCATAAATTCCAGTAAACACTTTAAATGAAGTAAAGTGACGAAATCTTTTTAAAGTTTCTTCGTGCCTGCATCCTATACAGGTATACTTTGAGCTGGCCTAGCGTAGCGTTTAATGAGGAGGCCACCTTATGGTTATGCGTCGTTGATCTAGTGACGCGACTGCTGCGCATCCTCACGGGTCCTGGGTTCGATTCCCAAGTCGGGTAGTGTTATTGTATTTTTCCATTAGGATTTTCTCAGTAGCAGCCACGGAGTCTGGATTTGCGTTCGGTAGATAGCAATAGGCTTGCTGCCTATTACATGGGATTTGAAACGTCACTGGGGAAATGTGGGTGCACCATAAGTTCACCTCTGACTATTCCTTCGAGGATTACGAGCGTGATGGTTACTATGGTTATGGTACTGCTTTAGTTTCCGCTGACGTATATCGTACTATGGTCGTACTGTACTTTTTTTTCTCAAATTATGTGTTTGATTCACGGAACTTGTATGAACTACTGACAGGTAGTTATTCTGGGTCTGGCTGTTTATGAATGTGAGTTTAAATGTTTGTAAACTCACCCAGGATACATTTCTAGTGCGGGGCCAAAGCTTTTTTTAAAGAAACAATAAATAGTTCGGGGTTCAATAATTTCTTGTCTCATTCTTCCATGAATTCAATCACCGATCATTCATTGCAATCACGCACTTCGACAATCTTTTCTTTAGATTTCCTCTCTCCCGCCGCCCATCAACATTTATTGCAGTTATTAACATGATTAACATAAACATACTCTATTATATAAACGAATACATTAGTTACTTCAAGAGATTAGTATCTGAATGTTAGTACGGTACATAATACTTATGTCGATGAACTCTTACAAACGAATGATCGTACGTTGACTGTCCTAGATTATTTGAACTATAATTTATTGTATAATTTATTATGTAGGAGTAGCAAGACAAAATCACGCCTGTACGTCGCGAAGAGCTAGGCAGGGATGTACCTATTAAATACAACCACATTTCACCAGTTATTTTTAGTTAAATTCCATATAAAAGAACGCGGGCCTTTTGCCATCACAAATTTTAACATCGAGCGGCCGCTGAAAAATTACCGATTGGAAAATCCGGCCTGATCTCAAGACCTAAGGTATCAGCGGGCTCCTATATCCTCACACTTGATATCGTGTCCTTCCTGTCATGTTGCTTGCACATCACAGGCGTTGATGGACGCTACTGAATGTGCCAAACTCGTCACTCGACACGCTAGGGAGAAGAGGCGCTCAGCAGTAGCACATGCGACCACAGAGACAGTTAAACACGTCAGAATATAGAAACACAGATACTTTCTAAAGGAAGGCCAATCTAAACATCGTATCATCATGAAATGGTACAGATCTGGTACTTTTACAAGCGCTTAAGTCATCATTTGCCTAACCTTTTCCCAAGAATGTTGGGGCCGGCTTCCAGTCTAACCAAAAGCAGCTAAATACCAGTGTTTTACATGGAGTGACTGCCTATCTGACCTCTCCAACCCAATTAGTACTGGGTAATGCGATACCCTTTGATAAGACTGGTTGTCATAACGACTGTCAAAGATCTACAAATGACAGCCGGGACCAATGGCTCAACGTGCTTTCACGTAAAGGGTGGTCACCCATCCACGGAACAACCTAGGCAATCGTGGCTTAACGATCTTTTGCTCGATCCGAGTGGCTCTTACTAAATTATAAAAGCCGCCGATGTTTGTGTGACAAGCACTGAAGTGTCGGACAGAAACCCTAGGTTGGGTAATACAGGGTGTAACAGGACCCTTCACGAAGCCGTCAACCAAGCATTATGTACATCAAACTAAGTAACTTTACGCAAAATTTATTGCTGGAAAACGACTTTTTTTTGGGGTAAAAAATCTCGTTTTACGGTAGGACTCAATGTAACGCACTCAAAACATAGGGCTGATGGGTGTATTGCATAGTACGGGGGTCGTAAAGTAAAACTGATACATTAAAAACATGTATTTAACAAAAAAACTTGTGAAAAAGTTGGAACTTTTACCCCCAATATCTCCGTAACTAGAAGGTTCCCAGGTATGGCCTAGAACAAAAAAAATATCGCAATGACGGGGAGAACAAGTGCCTTTCGGCTTCGTTAGGGGTCTTGTTCCACTTTTTATAGTCCTCCCCAAGAATTAATACCTCCATCGGTTTATTACCCACATCGTCGCCACTCTCACAACCGCATTATTAACTATCATATCGCAAAACTCATCACCAACATTTCTTTATGATCAGCTGATACAATCAATTACGAAGTAAGTTGTATAACAAAAAAGCGGAACACATGCACACTAACTAATATAACGGACACAAGACACGTGCCGACCCGGATATGATATACGTCGTGATAATACTGCATTGGTATTCACACTGCATAAGTCTATAACGGACGGTTTGACATCGGCATTATTTAAAGGGAATAGTTAGCGCCGGCCAGCGGTAAATAACACGTGGTTTGTAAGTTTAGATATAATGGTTCACCATTTCTGGTCTGTGGATTGGGGGACGCCTAAATAATACTAGCCGCACGGATCGATGTTCAAAGTTAAGCCGTACTTGCCTAGGTTGGTCGGTGGATGAGTGAACATCCATTACATACCGAGTCTCCTCCGTGCCTCGGAAAACTCGCTTAGCCGTTGGTTCCAGCTGTCATTTCTACAAAGATCTACATCTTTGATGGTCGTTACAGTTAGTCAGTGTCCCGAAAGTCTGACAACCAGTCTTACCAAGGGGTAAAGTATTACCCATTACTGACTGGGTTGTGAAGGTCAGATAGGCAGTCGCTGCATGTAAAATACTGGGGGCCTAAAATGGAAGCTTTATCAGAATCATAATATGAATCACGTCAAAAGTTTAAAGTTCTTAAAATGGTCTCTATGGTTATGACCACAAAGTCCATTTTAAGAGTTTTAAATTTTTAACGTGATTCGTATTATGATTCTGATAAAGCAGCCATTTTTGGCCCCCTGGTATTCAGCTGCATCCGGTTAGACAGGAAGCCAACCCCAAGATAGTTGCGAAAAGGTCAGATGATGGTGATGGATTGGGGGACGCCTTATAGATGTTACAACCAACTTTGTATTACCAATGTTGAATGTCACCACGAAGGGCTAGGCAGGTGTGTAAGTATCTACTTGTACTCCCCACATTTAGCCAATTTATTTAAGTATTATGAAATGGATGATAAAAATCAACCGGGCACATATCCTGACTCAGAAGTAAATAGGTACTATTCGTCCGTCCGTCTTATGACGACAGGCCGTGTCGACGGCGCGTTCGTGTTCGACGCGCGCCTCAAAGTGATGTCAGCAAACTGGAAGGGATCCGAAAGAACCGACGCCTACCAGGGTTGCGGGACTGTTCGAAAGAGATACCGCGGCCCTGGAACACAAAGGGCAAAAGAAGGAACATGGATGGGTTTTAGCCAGTACAAGTCTGACACTACCTTCCGCTCCACCCAGAGTGGGATGGGTTATTTGATGACTTCCCATCCGAAAAAAAAAAAGCAAGCTGGTTATTAATGTTCATACGATACAGCTAAATCATTCTAGATATTAGCAATCTAGTCTACCTAGATACAGTTACCTGAATGCATAGTAATTGCTTGCCAAAAACGAGTCTTTTTTTGCGGAAATGATTGGCCAATCTAGTTTGTAAATCCCAAAGTTTATTGCATTTTGTGGTTTTATTGAACGTTTAAAAGTTACGATGATATTAAATAAATATGTCTATTTCTATTAGTTTTCTTTTTTTGTCAAATAGTTCTAAATGAAAGATAAAAGTAGGCTACTAGTATTGTTTGGTTCTAGTCTGTCTAATCTTGACCTTCAAATGAACTGAATTTTCTTGTAAGAATGAATGAACAGATCACTATAAACTAGGTAAGTTCTGAATAGGATACTAGTCGAGTAAGTGCTATTAGGTAATACTAGATTTTGGTTCTGATATATAATGTGACTAGTCCCTTTCATGCTGGATCTTTTCCGTAGGATTATCTTTCTTTTACGTATGGTTAGTGCCTAACCTGGTGTCAGAGTGTATATGCCGCCCATGGGCCTCTGACTTGGCTTTACATGCCGTAGAGAAATATCTCATAGGCATGATGGTTTGGTTTCGTCACGATGTCTTAACCGGGCAATTCCCCGTAGATGCCTTAAAAATGAATCTAAGGCCTTAGGGGCTTAAAACTATGCTTAAAAAACTAAGCGATCACTCGCTAAGGGCACCCCCTGTGGGGTACGGGCCTCGGCTTAGGGCGTCGCTGGGGGGGGGGCAGCAAAGGGACAGGCTGGATCTGAGTGACCCTTGCAAGTGTAAAGCAACTGATACTTATATTAAACGCACATGAATTTGATAAATCAGAGGTGTTCGAACTCCATCGTAATCATAACGATTGGAAACATAACCTAGCTTCTGAAGTATGTTTATGTGAGAATTTAAACATAAACATCTCTTGTTCCGTCCCCTGGTTTGAGAGTATTACAAAGTTAATTAAAATAGCATGCCTAATTTCACGTCGTGAATTGCAATAAAACTCAACTACATCGTTGGGCTAGCGGTTGCAAATGCTAAGCTGAACATGAGATTTTGGATTAGAGTCCCAGGTCGGGCAAAGTGTTCTCTCATTTTTCTATCAGGAATTTCTAAGTAGCAGCACGGAGCTTGGATTTGTGCACGGTTGATGACAACAAACTAGTCTATCATTATAGAGGCTAGAAGACTGACGCACAAAGGCTTACCACGTAATCAGTTTATCATTCTGAACACCCTCATACGTCGGTAATTTCAAAATCGACTGTTTCTTACAAAAGTGCATCTACACAGTCAAAATGTAGTTCAGAATGTTGTTCTGATACGTGGTAACCATTTGTGCGTCGGTGTATTCCACCTTGTATTGTACCATTAATGACAGTGATGACATTCTACAAGTATGACATATCCGAAACTAAATTTTGTGCTCTTGACCGATATTCGGTGTTTACAGATATAATCTCAAAACGATTTCCAAATAAGATATAATTTTTATCATTATTAGGATTGATGCGATGCACTCAACAGAAACAAACACTTATGATAAAAAACTAACCTAAGTACTTTTTTTTTATATTCAATTAAGTAATAGTAATATTTTTTTGATTGATAGATTAGCAGAAATTCAAGTGATTTTTTATTCTACAGGGTCAAAAAAAACAAAATCGTGAGAGGTTCTGAAAATTGACAATATCACAAATAGTATTAAAGTAAAATGCTGTTCTAAAAAAATCATTAGAAGTGAATAATTATAGAGCAATGTTTTATATGGAAATACAAAAGTGATCATCTGGCTAGCCTTTTCCCAACTATGTTAGGGTCGGCTTCCAGTCTTACCGGATGCAGCTGAATACAAGTATTTTACATGAAGCGAGATCTAATTTAACAATGTACGATCGTAATAAAATTGTTAAATATTGGTTAGATTCGGTTTTCATTTCAGTATCAATATCATGATTCGTCTTAAACTTCGGATCTTATCCAACGTCATTTGTGTAAATTTGTTAAAGTCCCTTGTAGGTAACAGAGGACGAGCCCATTGCCATCACACGAGCATAAATCTAGTATCCAGGCAGAAGTACTTTTGTGGGAATAATATTGGTAGGTACACTTCTGCTGACTCTCAGAGAAGAGGGCGGGATGTTGTGTGTTTATCTAACATGTTTAGCTAATCTATCATGGATTATAATGCAATCGATGCATAGTTTCTTCATAAACTGATTTCTAACATTCCTTAACCTTATCGGACAGTACGTATTAACGCAATAAACACTTGATCCTATCTATTATTTAGTGTTGCCATTAGATATAATATGTCCTCATTTCACAACTTGTATCAAATAATTTGAAACCTGGTAGTATTTAATTATGGATCAGTATTAAGAGACAATAATGCTGTCTAACTTTGACTGCATTTATTTTGTTTTTTTCATGCAAACTTTGGTCAATATTCTTACGCCGTTATCCCAATTAATTAGGGGTCGGCCCAACATGTCTTCTTCTCCTCAACTTCTATTACCTGATATTTCGGGATATTATGTCAAACTTATGCTAGAAATAGCAATCATGTAGGTACTCGTAGTCCACAATTCCATTTGTAATTAAAAACCAGTTTCAATAAAAAATATTTATCACTTTGATTTGATCTGACGAATTAACATAATACTTTTTCTATTTATTTGATACATAATTGGTCATTAAATCAAATAATATGAGAAAATGATCAGAAAATAATCACTGTTAACAATAAACATAGTATCGAATGTTTAAAATGAGTATTTCATTTACATAACACTGACAGTAACAGATTAAGTTGATTATTAATATCATCATCGTCAACAGCCCGAATTCACCCACTGCTGGGTAATATCCTCAGCTGTCTTGTGCCAACATCCAAGCTCCTGTGCCAGGCTCATCCAGGTCTTAGCCGCGATAGTAACCACTACAACGTCAGCTCATCTCGCCGCCGCACCATCGGTACATTCATGAGTCATCGAGCAAGAGCCTACTACCAAAAACCCAAAAGGTATCCAACGGATGACGTCAGTTAAACGGCCTTGATATACCATAAACAATGAACTATCTATTAGTAATAAAAAATTTGAAGTGATTCACACACCTCTCGTACAATGATCTCAATAGGTTGTTGGCAAACCTAGTGTCAGTCAATTTTATTTTGAAAAAATAAACTTCGACATAGACTGGTCTTCAGCTGCATCCGTTAGACTGAAAGCCGACCCCAATAAATGCTCTTGGGAATAACTTAGGCCGATGATGAAATCTAGAAATAAACCATCATCAGGTTATAGAAATCGACTATATATTTGCTAGTATTTTTAGGAATGCCTTTAAGGGCTTACAAGTGCATTTCGACTTGTTTTGTTGTTAGAGATTTCGAAACGTTTTGTTTATTTTTAATTTTTTAGATAGCCCCTTTTAAATAGTCCCATTAGTGCGCAGCTACAAAATTGGTTCAAAACCAAGCTAACACGTTAATAAATAAATATATAAAGGGTGTAACAAGACCCTTAACGAAGCCGAAAGGCATTTATTCACCCTGTCATTGCGATCATTTTTTTGTTCTAGACCATACCTGGGAACCTTCTAGTTACGGAGATATTGGCAGTCAAAGTTCCAACTTTTACGCAACTTTTTGTTTAAATACATGTTTTTAATGTAACATTTTTACTTTAAACACCTCCACGACCCCCGTACTATTCAATCCATCCATCAGCACAATGTTTTGAGTCCGTTACATTGAGTCCTACCGTAAAAAGTGATTTTTCACCCCAAAAAAAAGTCGTTTCCCAGCAATAATTTTTGCATAGAGTTACTTAGTTTCGATGTACATAATGCTTGGTTGACGGCTTCGTGAAGGGTCCTGTTACACCCGGTATATATATATATAAATTGTACAATTATCCACAAATCTGTGTGTAATGTTTTATTTTTCAAATGTAATTTGTATGGTGTACGAGTACATGATAAAGAATATTCTATTCGGTGTGTATACCTTATGCATCATAAAATGCACTTGAAACTTATAATGATTATATCGGTTGACAGACACACATAATAGACAGTCATAAATAATATTGACATTTATGATGTGTTCCTAATGTCATTACTTCATGCTGTAATTTGTGTTAGATTACAGCATGAAGTCTCACACATATTGCAGAACTGTGTCGTCAATGTAATGGCAACAAGTTAGCAATGTGGCCTACTTTAGAACCAAATTGTCAACTTATTACAAGTGTTATGTTATGACATAGATAGTATTATGTTTCATTTGTGTTTTATTAGGGGTGCTGCTATATATTTAACATATAACATAACATCACGCATGTAATCCCCAAGGGTTTGGCAGAGGCGTATCTAATGGTACACCCACATTTCGCCGGTTATATTTAAGTCCCTTGTAATAGGAGGCGAGCCTATTGCCATCAACCGGGCATGAATCTAGGACTTCGTGGCTGCTACTGAGAATTGTCTGGTGCATGGAGAAACCCAAAAACAGTATGCCCGATCTGGGAATCGAACCCAGAAACACATGCTTAGCAGTTGCACAGCGGCCACTAGTTCAACGAGGCAGAAAATTTGGCAGTACTAGGAGGCATAATCGAAAAACCGTATCACACTCGACTCCGGGAAACACAGACTCGAAAAGAGTACTTTGTAGTCTAGAGTTGACATACTCGTAGGTTAATTATTACATTAATTTAACGTTATTGTTTAATTCTTAACCTTCAATTGTTTTATGTGTCAGACCACTTTTTTTTTTTTTTACCGATGGGAAATCATCAAATAACCCCTCCCGCTCTGGGCTGAGCAGGAGGGAGTGTCAGACTTCTACTGACTAAAACCCATCCATGTTCCTTCCTTTGCCCTTTGTGTTCCAGGGCCGCGGTATCTCTTTCGAACAGTGACACATGAAGTTATGATAAGAGAAAATCGGGACAATGACATTAAGCAAATGATGTCTTTGACTCGAAAATTACTATTTTTGACAATGGCAACATCAATGAACCACAGACTGATTTTACCACAAGTACACTCACGGATAGAAAGAGAAATCGTGAGATAGCACGGTTAAGCAATGTAGCTCAGTAATTGTGTGTGTCGACATCGACATAGTTTGGCTTGTGTGCCTGACTGTACGTTCTTTATGATTTTATCTGTAGGAGATAGTTGCATGAATATAATTGTTGGAATATTGTCACGATACCTATTTCAGCTCAATGGAGTTGGATGTCAAGTATTGCGTAGGACAAATGAATAAATGTTGAGATCAAGTAATTCTAGCTAGTAGGTATCCTAAATTGACATTAATTGTTAAACAAATATTTTATTGTTTTGGTTGGCAAGTCAATAGACCTTTATGTTCGATAAAACATATTATGACTGTTTCTCTATTATTTTTATTTATTTCAATGGCAGCTTTAGTAACTTTTTTTCACAAAGTAAGACTGAAAACGATATATGTTACTACTGTGTAGTAAAAATATAGTATGCACTTTATATTATCATTAATACTGAAAACGAGATATTGCTCTGAAATATCGGGAACTCAAAACAAATAGTAAACATGGTATCTACCATGTTTCAGTGTTAATCATCCTGTTTTCAGTGTTAATGTTAGTGACCATGTCAGTTTAAAAACGTATACACATTATATTGTCGATCCTTTTTGACCACTCATTAGAATAATTTTCAAATGTGATAGGATCGCCACGACTTGAGAAAAATTTAATTTCCTGGAATACATTAATTAATCACCTACTACTGTGACTACCACTCAGAATCCCGAGGCAAAAAGAGTGGTGTTGTAACTCTTGTGTGTCAGTTTGCGGTATTATAGCTCCCGAACGGGAAAACCAGAGAACAATGTTTTAACAAATAAAAAAAAAAAATGTTTGTACTTGTTTTAACTTATGTATTTTACTTGTGGTATTGATGTGGTTCACTAATTTCCACACGAATAGATTCATGTGTCCAAAGTAGTGTTTTTTTCCATCAATCTCAGAAGATCCATTGACCAGATCCATGATGGATCTAGTGACAATTGTTTTTCTCATTGGATCCTGATTTCAAGATGTGGATCTACTGAGATTTTTGTTAACAAAAGACCCATGAGCCAGACCCCTGATGGATCTTATAATGAATATCCAATTTCCAACTTATCTAACAGTATACATTATTATATTTCAGACATAGTTGCTAATGCATAATCCGATTACGTGAGGAGATAAATATATTATCTAAATGCAGCTTAAGTGAACCTATCCAGTTTTAAAACAGAATAAAACTTGTATCTTGCAGACTCCAAACGGTATTTAAAATTGACGTCACAACTAGGGAAAATCCTTGTTCCCGGCCCTGTGGAATTTATAAAGTTCCTTGTATTACTAGAACTCTGCCTGGCCTATTCAGCAGATGACGTCACTTGTTCTACCTGTGGTATTAAAGCTGGCATTGAAGATTTTCTTGCTAAATTATAAGTCATGGTGTGTGGGATCTTAAGGTCAAAGCGTTATTCATGGTGAATGCTGCAAGGATTTTGTTTATAAAATTCAATTAGCATTTTAGCCTTTATAATTTTATGTATACAGGAAAATTGGCAGAATTTGATATTATTATATGATATACACAGTCAACGTCACAATCCCTATGTCACTTCGATTATTCAATTGGACGATATTGGACAAATCATTACGAAACAATACAATAATTATACCATTAAGTTTTGTTATAATACAAACATAGCTGCTGTGGTGCATACATAATAATTTGAAGTCTAGTTTGGTGCTAATGGTTTGCTAGCTCAAATTCGGCAATCTGTCGCCTAAGTAAAGCTGTTTGTCAGTATTTCAGTATCAGCGCAGGTTGTATGTTAAAACATACATGTTGTGTGTTAAATATTATATACTACAGTAATATCGTAAACCCACCCCTATCAAAAATATCTTGGTTGAAGGGGTGACCAGAAATAACAGTAATGTTCTAGTCATCAAATACATGCATTACCAGTTTATTATTATTAGCAGTCCCTACTTAAAACCGATTAAAGTGTAATCAGTGAAGGTTATAATCAATGTTATTAGCGGAATTAGAGGTAATTGACGGAAACGCCGGTTACCGGCAGCATTGATCAATGCTCACATGTTGCTAAAGTGAACAAGTCAACATTTTTGAATGAATTGGAATTATTTGAAAGATATTAAAAGAAAATCTGAAGAATGACAAATCAATGAAATCAATAAGTTTGTAAATTGACATTGATTGAATGCGTCAATGTTGCATCAATTACCATTGGCTCGTGGAATGAATGACCGTTGGGGTAAATGTGCTTTTGAGTGTTAACTGTATATAATTGGCAATGGTAAAACACTCGTAGGCTACGTGGAAAGATGATCTCATTGGAACTTCTGCAGCAGCTGGATGAGAGTGGGACTGACTTAAATGTCTTGCGATTGGGGAGACCTGCGTCAAGCCGTCGACTAATAAAAGTTGAAGAATGAATGATGCTGCCAAAAGTAAATGGTAAACTGAAAAAGGTACCATCATCTTCATCAGTTTATATCAGTCCACTGCTGGGCTTATGCCTCTCCAATCCCACGCCATTTAACTCGATCCACGGCTACTCTCATCCAGCCGTTATCAGCCATACTCAGAGGACATCCCATTTAACATTTATGGAAACCCAGTCTCCTCATAAAAACAGGTCTATCTATCCCATCATCCACAGCTTGAATTCACCCACTGCTGGGTGTTGGAAACATTTAATTGTCTATTGCCTTATCTGTGCCATTCTTTTATAAAAGTATTTGAATTGTCTATGGCTGCCCCTCTCGAATAAGCTACGAAACTGAGCACACGCATTTTTATATCGAAAATCCTCCAACACGAAGAAACGCCAGAAACCACCTAATCTGATCTTATACACTGGGTATAGGCCTCTTCTTTTCTTGTACCAATCTCCACGGTCCCGTGCCAACCTCATCTAAGTTTTTCACCCGATGGCAACTATGTCGTTTGCCCATCTCGCCGCCGGACGACCCACGTTTCTTTTGCCAGTTCTTGGACGCCATTCGGTGATAACCTTAGTACCTGTCATCACTGCGTCTTGCTGGGTGTCCTGCCCAACTCAACTTGAGTTCCGTAGCGCGATTTCCGATATCGAAAACCTTTATGCGTTTTTCCTATCCGTTCCGCTAGTCTCCGCTTTGGTGGAGTCTGGGCCTTATTCTGCGGGCTATTTCGACTACTTTGTTGGTTTATGAATATTAAGTTACTTAACCGACGACAGGGAGGAACAGAAAGGGCCGCACTTGAGCAAGTGGTTACTCAATGGGCTCGCTATTACTCACTCCGAACTGAGATCTGGTTTCACAATATTATTGCTGATCGTTACAATGGTGGGCACTATCTACTAACGGAGGCCTTAAACGAAACGTAAAGTAAATACGAGGATTTAAAAAAAATGTGTTTTTGTTATAAGTGCCGTAACTATTTTCATATGCATTCAGTAAACAGCTTTTATTTTGATATTACAAATAGACACTTCAAAATTATTTATTTGTATAGATGTATAAGTATAGATAGATATCTATGGATGATACTGATTGTGCTTGTTGCAAACACTTTTACTAATATAGCATTTAGTTAGGATAATTTTATTTTCGATTAAAAAATCGTTGTATTTACGTAAGGTTTACGCCGCGCGCTCGTTCTAGGGCCACGCAACATATATGTGGCAAGACAGTAAGAACACTTTGTTGAATTTTTTACGATTTGGTCAGCGCTGAGAGTTGAAATTTCAACAGTGTTATTACATTTAGGAATTGATTTAAGTGTCGCCGAGTTTTTGTGAAAATAGGCTAAGATTCTTCTTCTTCTTTGGTATCTATGCTAGGACTGATTTAAATCTCTTAAGCCCAGTATGTAACCACGTTAATCGCGGCGTCTGATACGTTTTTAGGTCTTCTAAAGTGCAAGTGGACTTCGGTCACTCAAGCAAGTGTGCCATCGTCTGGTCGGGAGCACCGCATTCGCACTGTGTGGGGATCTTTTATACCCTATTTTACCAAATTGTGTTAACAGTGTTTACTACAGGAATATTAACTAATCTACGCAGGTGGCGTTGGCATAGACTAGGGCATCAAGAACCGGGTTTCGGTCCTCTAGTAAAACCGGTTGTGCCCGGGTATTACTATGTGACCGAAACCGGGTTTCTCATGCCCTAGCAAATAAAGCAATCATTAATTGTTTGACAGTTTAAAGTTTTGATTAGTAAAAAAATATCATAATGTTTGATATCATTAGTGTCCATTTCCTATCCATAGAAGTATTACACAATTTAGTTATCTTAAATTGATGACATAATTCTTTACAAAATAAGAAAATCAAAATCAAAATTGGTATCATAGATTTTCCATAACACAATTGTCAAAGAACTATATATTTTCCTGGATTCCTGGCAATTAACAAACAATTAAATAAAATACAGAGGCAATTAAACCACGTGATTCTTTGCGGTTTTATTCTGAACTATACAGTGTGTAACAGAAAGGGTATTATCATATGGAATACTGTGGTACGGATCATCAAACTGAACAACTTTCTCTATGGGACCACCATGGAAATCGTAAAAAAAACAGCTGCCCTATACAAAATTTCAATACCTACTTGACCCAAATGTATGGCACAGCTGATTATTTTTTTACGATTTCGATGGTGGTCCCATAGAGAAAGTTGTTCAGTTTGATGGTCCATACCACAGTATTCCATATGATTATATCCTTTCTGTTACACGTTGTATAATTTGCATTCACAAAAAAGCGGGATTTTTATGACGCGCACTGTTGGGTTTTATAAACTGGTTTTTGATAATATGTTTTTAGCCGGATTTCGTAACATGTTATGTGTATGTTTCATGTTCGCAGATTTTTGAGTTTTTTTGGTAAACGAGGTTAATGTATTTAAGTGTTGTACTGTTTTTATTTTACTTCGAATACTTTTATTTTGCTAATATTATTATGTTCTTCCTAACTCGGTTAAACATAGCATCACGCTTGTAACCCCCGGAGGTTAGTACAACCCCTTTCTGCCGGTTATACTTACGTCGCATGTATGTTATAGAGGGCGAATGTATTGCCATCAACCGGGTAATAAATACTGACTCCGGGGGCTACTGAGAAATATCTCCTGGCAAAATCCAATAACACTTTGCCTGTCATAGGAATCGAACCTGGGACGTCATGCTTGGTTATGACCATTTGCTTGCGACCACCAGACCAAAAGGCAGGTAATTTAGTTAAACTTATCTGAAAACAAAATTAAACAAATAGGCAAGTTGAATACCCAATGACCTACATAATACTTCAAGTAACAAATGATAATAAGAATTAAAAAATATATAAATTATTTAAAAAAAAACACGTGTAAAAAGGATCAGACAAAAAAAAAAAAACAAATGAAACTCTCTCATGCAATTCTGTTGGACATCGTTAAAACTGAGATAGATATAAGTACTTCAATAAACAAGTCGTTCAGAGAAGGCCAACAAGTTGTCAGGCTTTATTTCGAAATAAAAGTCTCCACGGCATTTTAATAGAGACAATGTGTAACAAGATAAAAAAGTACGAAATCGTCAGTGGTATAGGCAAAGATAATTTGTTAGTTTGATATATTTCATCCATTTTGAGAGACAATAATCAGACAGCAATTATCTATAATTAAAACTGTGACTTAAACTTCGGTGTTATATCAAAAATATTTGGAACAGTTTTCTTTGTTCGATTTTTGAATCTAAATAATTCAGCATCCTGCTTGTACCAATTCAACAAAACATGATCATGATTAGTCAATAATATTGCTACAAAAAATCTTGCCGGTCAAACCATAATAAAAAAAAACTTCTTCGTCAATTGAACCAACAAGAACAAATATTAAGTAAGTACCGAATCCTTTTGTAAACGCATCGCACAAAAAATATAGCAATTTATTCCGCTCGCTAATAACCTACAAATTCACCTTGAACCTAAAAACTGCACCAATTATTCACTTCACGCAATTTTTACGTAAAACAAGAATACCCGCAGAATTAATATATAAGTAAACAAACCTTAAGTACGTACAACATTCTGCGTAATATTAAGTACTAATTGAGATAAACGATGGCACTATAAAATAATTTGTCTGTTTTATAGTTAGTCGATTAATCTATGAAGCGAAAACATTAAAAAAAAACGATAATTATAAGAAAAACACAAAGCAAAAACAAAACACATCGCACAAAAATTCCATAAACAAAAAAAAAAAAGGTTGCGTACCTCAGGTCAGTGACAGTCAAAAATCCCTTCACTCAGCCCTTCCACATACATCACTTTCGTCACGATCGATTGTGCGAAAACGTCAACACTAAACTTTAATTTGACAATAACGTACACCCCGCACGACGGCCGAACCAACACTGCACTCGCTGCTGGCATTGCTAAATGCGCCAACGCAGAATTACAACACCAGTTTACATTGACCTTTAATTCCGGCCTACTTTTCTCTCTACCGTCAACATGTTATACGCATCCAGAGGGGCATGGGAGGTTTAAGTACACTAGTGGTTTTTATAGGCAATGATTTGGCTCATTATAAGGACGGTCGAAAGGCTTTGGTTGGGTTCAGTGACTCTTAAAGTTGCTTTAAAAGGGGAAATCCGAATGCAGTTCAGTTTGCCAAGTTTCCAGGTCATGGCTTACCTATGCGGATTTGAAGGGAAAATGTGTTCGAGTTCTAGGATTTGGCAATACCGGGTTATAATTTAGTTAATTGGTAAATTATAATACCGGATAGTCGAGGATGGTTTTATTTACGTATATATTTTTTCTAATGACAATGACGATGATGGTAATTCAACCACACCAACAAATTCTATGACAATATTTCCAAGTCTGTGCTAAAACGGGGAATTTCCTAATTTCCTAGGTTTTTGATAGAACTAAAAGCCAATAACAATTAGTCCGAAATGGCACTCAAAACCAGATCTTCGAAGGGGTTAGTTGCCAAACATTAGTTGTTTGTTTTCTTTTAATTTTGCTCAAAATCCATGTAGCACTAGACCAGCATCCACAGTCGGTACACAGCTTAATTCTTGATTTTAAAAGCAGGTTCTCACTTTGATTATGTACCTTTATAAAACGAAGAGATAGAACAAAATGAGCCTACATAAATATAACAATAAATACAGAGCATCGAATTACAGGTATTGTTGAAAAAAGAACATGTTTTTCTCGTCTTTCAAAATCGTCAGCATGTTTACCGTAAATACGCAACGGGTCGTTTTACAGTTTGAGCACATTACGATTCCACGTGTTCCATTAAAAATGTATGGAATTTTTAAATAGTTGACTTTATTGATATGGAAACAACGCATTGTATTTTTAGATTTATTTATGTACCTACTTTAACTCGGAGATGGCAACACACTTGCGATGCTTATGATATTAGAGGACATCGCCGGTGATGATTATTTTAGCGGAGCTTGATGAAATGACATTGTTGCAGTGATAAAGGTCAAAGATATAAATGAGTAAAAACTGACTACGTACTTGCGGTTACTGACGGCTTCGCTCGCTCTATGATCAGAAAGAATCGCAAATGTGTATAGTCTATGTCACTCCGGTATAGTGTTGGTCCCGTAAAACTTCACACTACACTTAAACTTACAAACTTTATTTCTTGAAAATATTATTATTGTAGACTTGCAATACCTACTAATGGGCGCGTGGAAGATTTGCTGTCAGACGCTGTGTTGATTCCACAATAGTAGGAAATGTTATAGCTACGTTGAATTGATAGTTTGCACGATGGTAATGGCTTCGGCCTAAAACCTAAACTGAATAGTGTCATTATTATACATGTCAATATAATGGTCCTAGTAATTTAAACATTATGATCTAGTGTCCAGGTGGCGTACTATGACGTCTTATAGCATTATTATTTTAATCTTATTCCAGTGTAGAAAAGAGATCGCGCTAGACATCTTGTATAGCTCTCTCTTTCCCACACTGGAATGACATTAAAACAATACTGCTTTAGGATGTCATGGGAACCCCACAGGACAAGGAATAGTAGTGATAAGGATATAGACTATAAATCAAATAAAGGGTTGTAATAAGACTCTTAACGAAGCCGACAGGCACTTGTTTTCCCCGTCATTGCGATGATTTTTTGTTCTAGACCATACCTGAGAACCTTCTAATTACAGATTGGGGGTCAAAGATCCAACTTTTTTACAAGTTTTTTTAAATGTAACATGTAACATGTTTTTAATGTAAGATTTTTACTTACTTTAAAAAAACACCTCCACGACCCTGGGTACTGTTCAATCCATTCATCAGCACATTTTTTTGTGTGCGTTACATTGAGTCCTAACTTCTACCGTAAAACGAAATTTTTCACCCCAAAAAGAAAATAATAAATAATAAATAAATAAATATCGCTAGGCTTCGTGAAGGGTCCTGTTATAACCTGTATAGTCTTTTTCTTCGTGTCATTGATGAGGCAGTACCTGTACCTACGTGTATTTAATGTAGAATTTATAACCCCATAGTGTAGATATGACGCTGTGTCGCCAACTATGCTTCACCTCATATTCTGCACTCTGTTGCCCAAAACATGTAGTTATACGGATCTTTGAGATGCCATTCAAGGTTTTGACAATACAAAATTTACGTACATTTAAAAATATAGAAAAATATTGCTTGATAAACAAAGTTTAGCAATTAAAAAAAAAAAAGTTATAATAATAACCACGAAATAGCAAATATCCACCAATCAAAGTCACTAGACAAGTAAAGAATACTTTCGAAGCAAAAACAAATAGTTTTCTCCTTCATATTAACTACCTTGTGATGATAATATATGTATTATTATTTTCCATGAGGCCACATTCAATACATTATCTATAAAGCCATGTTCTTTATGAATGGTGTGAAAAAATTGTTTTCTCATGTAAATTAACTTGAAGTACAATAAAGTCTTATTTAGTCAGATGTATCGAATACCAATGTTACTTACAGTCAGGGTCGATGTTTACCGCTTGACTGCTAGTTTAAGTACAATGTGTGGCATTTTTTTTTGTTATGTTGAATGCTTATTCAAACTCAAACTGAAAGCATTTATTTCAAACTAGCTTTTGCCCGCGGCTTCGCTCGCGTTTTGGTCGGAAATTATCCCACGGTCACGTTGTAAATATAGCCTATGGCACTTGGAAATAATGTAGCTTCCTATTAGTGAAAAAAAATCAAAATCGGTTCAGTAGATGCAGAGATTACCCCCTACATACAAACTTACAAACAAATTTTACCTTTAGAGAATATTAGTATAGATATGCCCGTGACAGGCATAGATACTTAAAAATAAGCTACCTACAGTCCAGCCACAGGCATAATAACTGTGAATGGACTCTAGTTGCTCATTCGAAAATAATAGATCTCATGGAGAAGAATGGGCATGAAACTCCATGGACACTCTTTTCAAA
Organism: Eugnorisma glareosa; assembly: GCA_947578425.1. NCBI lineage: Eukaryota > Metazoa > Arthropoda > Insecta > Lepidoptera > Noctuidae > Eugnorisma > Eugnorisma glareosa. The sequence continues at coordinate 2,850,315 of OX387970.1, forward strand.
TCAAGTTTGATATTACATAGTCCTGTTTACAATTTTGTTGCTTCTATATTTTATTGTAAATTTTACACAGTTCCCAATAAAAGTAGTGCGTACTTTTGGCAATCTGAAACGTAGCTGATCTAATCAGAAACAAAACATAACATTAACATTTGGTTGAATTGTATTTCTGTGATATATTTTTTATTCAAGTAAATAGTTGTTATAACAATAATATTCGAAATAAAAATACAAGAACGTTGTTAAACAAAAACGAAGTTTAGAAAATCACCCCTTGACGGAGTGAAAAAGGAATACAGTTGATAAAAATCCACATACACGCATCCCGGACAACACAGTACCAACATTGAATGCAATTTTCTACGACGACGGCGAAACAAATATTTATAAAATTACCGCTGCCGTCTATTATGAAATTATCCTGGGACTAGTATTATTTTTTTACCGAAGAAATAAAGGAGGAAGTTGTCGAGTCGTAAATATAATCTTGGAGTTTTGGACGCAACGCGACGCCCAGCGTTTCACTCACAGAGCATCATATACTGGTAGTTTCACTGCAACAGTTACTAGGGCTGCGCACAAATGGCAGCGTGGTCGGCGCGGCGGCGGCGGCGCCCCAGGCCGCCTGCGCGACGTTGCTGTCATCTGCATCTGTCTTTTGCTTGACGTATTTTTTACTTGTGTTGTTTGTTTGGTTTTTTTAAATAATTTTATACATTATACTTAAGTTACCACGTAAGTTTTTTTAAATACATAATTATTTCTATGTCAAACAATACCTCTAGTGACGCTGAACGGAGTGCCAGTCAACCTACCACATCGCTGGATAACCTAGTTAGATGCCCACACAGTAAAGATACTAATAATTATAGGCCTGTATCCGTGTTGCCAGTTTTTAGCAAAGTTTTTGAAAAAGTGATGCTGAATCAAATGCTCAATCATTTTAACACCAACAAAATCCTACACGATCAGCAGTATGGTTTCACCAGGGGACGTTGTACGACTGACGCTGGTGTAACCTTATTAAAGCACATATTTACTGCGTGGGAAGAGTCCCAAGACGCCATAGGAATTTTTTGTGATCTCTCCAAAGCATTTGATTGCGTAAATCACGAGACATTACTCTTGAAACTTGAGCACTACGGACTAGGTAAACTTGCACTTAGTTTTGTAAAATCTTATTTGAGTGATAGACAACAACATGTTCAAATAAATGGTGTCAATTCACAGGGTTTAAAAGTAAAAATGGGGGTTCCACAAGGCTCAATATTGGGTCCTTTTCTCTTTTTAGTATATATAAATGATCTACCCTATTTATTGAAAAACCAGCCTCAAAATATGGTGTTATTTGCTGATGACACTTCCCTAATTTTTAAGATAAATAGACGGGTCCAAAATCTAGATGACGTGAATAATGCGCTAATTCAGGTCCATAATTGGTTCACAGCAAACAATTTAGTATTAAACGAAAAAAAGACTAAATGCATAAGATTTGCTTTACCGAATGTTAAAAGTAGTGATTGTGATATAATATTGAATAAAGAGAAACTAGAATATGTAGATAAAACGGTTTTCCTGGGGATTACGCTTGATTCAAGGCTACAATGGAGTTCTCATTTAACATCTCTTGCGGGGCGGCTAAGTTCAGCAGCATATGCCATTAGAAAAATCCGTCAATTTACTGATGTAGATACCGCTAGACTGGTCTATTTTAGTTATTTTCATAGTATAATGTCTTATGGCATTTTGTTATGGGGACGGGCTGCAGACATTCAGTCTATATTTATTCTGCAAAAAAGAGCCATCAGAGCCATATATAATCTTCGTAGGTGCGACTCTCTAAGGGAACTGTTTAAGGACATTAACATCATGACGGTACATTGTCAATACATCTATGAAAACATAATGTACGTAAGAAAAAATCTGCATCTTTTTAGTAAAAGAGGTGACAGACACAGTTACAGTACTAGAAATAGAAACCAATTAGTTCAGCCAGGCTTCAGACTCGCTAAAGTAGACTCATCTTTCATGGGGTACTGTTTGAGATGCTATAATAAAATTCCACAAAGTATTCTTGAACTCAATGAGACGAAATTTAAAACATGCATTAAACGCACACTTTGCAAGCAAGCATATTACAAGTTGAACGATTATATCGTTGATAAAAATGCTTGGCTCAATGCCGGTCCTGCTCCACAAGGACAGGGACGCACAAATTGATAACACTAAATAGTATTGTTGGAGCTGCTGAAGATTGTACAACTATCTTTGCATTGTATAGAATCAATCTCTTTAGTATTATATAAAGCCGATATTGTGTGAGAACTATGTGTTAAAAAGCTATCGTTCACTGGAAACCTACGTCCTTTCTTGACCTGAATGTGCCCTGGCGGTTGAGAGTATGTCATGCTCACTCAAATGTCTCGCTGATGGTGGCGCGTGTGTCGGATCATTTAGTTCCCTTCAAAATGGTTGAGTTGAATGGTGCTGATCTATGCGTCATGTTCGTGAACGGGCGCTGTCAGTGTGACTGGTCATCTCTTAGTTGCCACGGCTTATTTGAATTAATTATTTTTATTTTTTTAATTGTCTTTTTTGTTTTTACTGTGGACACTTTTAATGTGCACATCTTGCTACATCGTTCTCACATAGTGTACCATCTCAACATGAATGATGTAACCAAGATTTTGTAACAATTTGCTGATTTAAAAGAGTGTCCATGGAGTTTCTTGCCCGTTCTTCTCCATAGAGATCTACGATAGGGAATGGGCAACTACAGTACTTTCACAGTTTTTATGCCTTGTGACTGGGACTGTAGCTACATTTAATTGTTATCTTTGTTTCGACAATTCAAAAGTGCCTGTAACTGGCCTACTTGAAATAAATGCTTTGATTTGATTTGATTTGATTTGACACTGTTTCCAAGCACGATTTTTTAAGGGTGAAAGAGGCTTGAAGATACATTTGGGGAAAAAACATAAACTCCACAATGTACCTTCCTCATGCCCCACATTACCCACTCCCCTTACACCTGATCCACCAACTCAACCCCTTTGGAAATATCTTTCAAAATTAAAAACTTCAACTCCTGTTTTAAAGAGAGTTCCTCGTGGCGCGCGACCTTCAGTAGCATCAAGTTTGGCGCGTTGTGTCCGCCTCGCCGCCCGAGAGAATACTCAAAGTGCTTGGGAGCAATTACTCACCTTCCCGTTTAGAATTCTACATGTGCAAAAAATTTGGCTTATAAAAAAACTTTAACAACTCAAATTAAAGAAGTAACATTTCGGCCCAAAGTTTTGACCCCAAATATACAGCACATCTTCCCCAAATAGGTTTATTGCATCATGTAGAGTCTAAATTAGGCGAGGGTGATATTAGTGGTGCAGCTAGGATCATCTTTAGCAGCGATGTGGTTGCGCCGTACCCGCCAGAGACCCTTACAGCTCTGGAAAGCAAACACCCCGCCCCGGCAGTTGACCTCACCTTCCCTGACCCCCCCGTTCCAGAAACGAATACTTTACAAATAACAGCTCAGCAAGTATGTGCGGCCGTCTGTTCCTTTCGAAGTGGCTCCGCCGGCGGCCTCGACGGCCTGACCCCGCAACACCTTAAGGATCTAATATGTTCAGGCGCCGGGGAAGCTAGTGAGTCTCTTTTGAAGGAGCTGACGGCCCTCATTAATCGCATGCTCTCCGGCAGTGTGAACGAAGCCGTCGTCGATATTTTGTACGGGGCCAATCTTTGTGCCCTGCGCAAGAAGGATGGCGGCATTCGTCCCATTGCCGTAGGGTCAAACACAGTGAAACACTGGCCAGCAAATTCCAGCCCCTACAGCTTGGCTTCGGGTCCAAAGGGGGCTGTGAGGCTGCGGTACACGCACTTTCCACTTACCTTCACAGTGATAAGGGTGAGGTTATCCTTAAGGTTGACATAAAAAATGCATTCAATTCCGTAAACAGGAACACCTTGTTGACAGAGTTTCAAAAAGAAATACCCAAAGTTTACAGTTTTCTTTACCAATGCTACAGGAACCCCTCAAAATTACTCTATAAAGACAACCTTTTGGAATCAGCCGTTGGATGCCAACAGGGTGACCCTCTTGGGCCAGTCATTTTTAGTTTAGCCATTAATCCAATTATTCGGCAGCTAAATTCTAATTTCAACGTATGGTATTTGGATGATGGAACCCTGGGAGGTGATGTGGACACAGTCCTAAAATTTTAACTTAAAAAAAAAAAAAATATTTCCATTGGCCTAGACCTTAACCTTTTGAAGTGCGAAATTTACCTTCCTGAAACCACTGACCGACAGACTACCATTTCTAAATTTAACTCGTTAGCACCTGATATCAAAATTACTGGAAAAAATTATCTTCACCTCCTAGGGTCACCAATATTTGACGAATCTTTTCCGTCATTCATTGAAGAAAAAATTCAAAATTTCAATGATGTTTCAGAGAGATTTTTCAAATTTAACATTCATTCGGCCTTCACACTTATTCGATACTGTTGTTTTGGACCAAAATTCACGTATAGCCTTCGCTCCTCTCATCTTTGGAAACATCCACAGCTTTTAGACAAAGTAGACCAAATTATTAGGAACACTCTAACTTCAATATTTAATGTGGCCCTGGACGACCGAGCCTGGCAGTGGTCTCGGCGTCCGCAAAATTTCAAGTATAAGTTTACCAGCCTTCCTCTCCTCGGTCTACGGTACCGTAAAATTAACCAGGGACATTTTGTTATCCTCACTGGTTGATTTTGAGTTGCCGTATTTGACCGATGCGTTGAACGCTTGGAAAATGGCTTGTCCCAGTACGGATTTGCCCGACAACCTGTCCTCCCAGAGACAGTGGGACGTGCCGCTCTGCAGTATTATACGGAATACCCTTTTAAATACGTCTATCAATACTGTGGAACGTGCCCGTCTGCTGGCAGTGGGAGAATGGGAGTCGGGTTTGTGGCTTCAGGCACTTCCGTCACCCACCATTGGAACTATGATGGACGACACATCGTTCCGTGTCGCTATGAGTCTACGCTTAGGCGCACCTTGTGTTTCTCCGCATCGGTGTCACTGCGGTGAACCTGTCGACAGCCTCGGACACCATGGCCTGTCCTGCTACAGGAGCGCAGGTCGCATTGCACGGCACGCAAGCATTAACGACATTATTCGTCGAGCCCTTGCCAGCGCCGGCGTACCAGCGGTATTAGAACCAAACGGCTTGGTACGTGACGATGGGAAGAGACCAGATGACATGACGTTGGTGCCTTGGAAGGTGGGAAGGCCTTTGGTGTGGGACGCAACCTGTGTCGACACCCTTGCGCCATCTCACGTTGCAAGCACGGCGGGCTGTGCGGGCGCTGCTGCTGCGGCTGCTGAAATCCTCAAGCGGCGCAAATACTGTAACCTTATCGGTAACTACAGTTTTGAGCCGTTTGGGGTCGAAACGCTCGGGTCATGGGGCCCGAGTGCACGTCTCCTTTTTAAGGAAATATCTCGCCGACTGGTCGACACATTTCGTGACTAGAGGGCTGGCTCTTTCTTTGGTCAAAGAATTAGCATTGCCATTCAACGTGGCAATGCTGCCAGTCTTCTGGGCACGTTTCCGGATGACATCGATGTGGAGGAGTACTTTGACGCCTAAGTGTCCTATTGTCGTCGTTGTATATATGTAGGAATTTAGTTTTAGTCTTCTTTTTAGCATTATTTTAGTTCTATTTGTAGTATTTTATTCTACTTATAATAGTGAAATTTCCTTGTCAATAAATAACAAACATAATTTTGTCCTTATTTTTAGTATTAACATTATGCCTGTCGCTAATTTTACAAAACAGATGTATGTTTTTCCGAATATACATAATGTTTTCATAAATATATTGACAAGGCCATGATGTTAATTTGTTTAAACAATTCTCTTAGAGATTCGCGTCTGCGTAGGTTATAGAAGGCTCTTACAGCTCTCTTTTACAAAATAAATATTGGGTCAATATCTGCAGCCCGTCCCCACAGCAGAATACCGTAAGACACGATGCTATGGAAGTAACTAAAATGGACCAGTCTCGTGGTCGGTCAGTATTGATAATACTGGTATTTATTTGAATACCAGTATTTTACATGGAGCGACTGCCTATCTGACCTCCACAACCCAGTTTGTGTTGGGTAATACGATACCCCTTGGTAAGACTGGTTGTCAGACTTATTGGGCCACTGACTACCTGTAACGACTGTCCAAGATCTATAAATGACAGCCGGGACCAACGGCTTAACGTGCTTTCCGCACGTTAAGCCGTTGGTCCCGGCTCGGAGGAAACTAGATATGTAATGAGTGGTCACCCATCCACAGACCAACCTTATCAAGCACGGCTTAACCTAAAGATCAACCCGAGCGGCTGTTATTATTTAGCCACGTATGTATGCATCTCTGCATTGTATGTTATTGTATGTATAGGTAGATTTAGACGAAAAGTTCTTAGAAAAGCAAAATAGGAAATCACAGTTTCTTGTAACAGGAAACAGATAATATTTTTATACTACACCTGCTTGGAAAGTACCTTGATACTTTATCAAATTTACGGTAGAAAGTACGTCATTGCATATCGAACAAATATGCGGGGAGAAAACGCATCTGAGCGGGAGAGAAAAGTGTATGAAAATCCATTTCTTACGTGGTTTTTCTTTTTTAATTTTGGGTAAGACTATGCGCTGGTAACCTAAATATCAAAAGCCAAAAAGTTTTTACAGTGAGTTTTTATCTCCAAGTTCGCAAAATGACACTGGCCACTAGCTGTGTGTTGGATGGTGTCGGGCTGGCAGTGCGACCCTGCGGCGGCAGGATAAACAATTTGAAAAAAGAACATGTGAAAATTGCAGACGCCATTGGCGCCATTTTCAATTTGTGTGTTGTTTGGGGATTCAGTTTTCGTTTTTTTTTTTCCTCGTAGGTGTAGTATAAAGCACTATGTATCACTCGAGAGAAAGTGCGATTCCCGATCTCGGGTGTTTTAAAGCCCTAGCCTACGGCTCGGGCTTCAAACCACACCCTCGACGGTAATTGGTCACTTTCTCCTCTCGGTGAACAATGTACTATAATATTTCCTCGATTTATCAATAATTAAACTTTCTATTTTATTTACATTTCCTTGTTCCAAAGGGATGCGCTTGCGAAATGACAGAAATGGGAAGTAGTTACCATATTTTATGCTTGTTCTATAAGACTTTTCTTTTTTTAACGATTTACTCAAATGATATGGAAGGTGCATGTGGCTGTGCAGGATGGACCACAAAGGAGGTGGGAGGGACATATCCTGCAGTGGGGCTCCACACTAGCATTGTATTTGGGACGAGTCGGTGAAACCCCATTTGGCAAGATTATTTCTACAGCGGTTAACCTGGGGGGTTACTATGACGTCTTAAAGCAGGAGTAATTCTAGAGCGGGAAAGTGACAGAGCTATACAGGTCGTCTAGCGCCATCTCTTTCCCACTCTGGAATTACTCCTGCTTTAAGACGTCATGGTAGGCCACCTGGAGTAGAAGATTGGAACTATCTTACTACTGCCTCGTTAGTCTAGTGCTCGCAAGCTCTATTGTGTACGAACGCGATCGTCACGTACTCGTGCGACGGAGCTCATAACGTGTTTTGAAAGTTTAGTATTATTTTCCTCAGCAGCATTTTCTATTTCTTTTTAAACTAGGTTCATCTTCAGTCGGAGTTTGGGTGACTAAAAAGCTTCCTCTTCACAGATGAATTCCTTAAGTCACACAAACAGCTCCGAACAATTTCTCTAAAAGGAGAGGCCCAGTCAGTGTGTTTGTTCTTTTTTTTTTTGAGATGGCATCTCGTAGTTCAGCCTCTAAGGCTGGCTACTGCTTAACCGGGCAAATCCTGTGATAGCCTTAAAAATGAATCTAAGGCCTCCAGCCAGGGGCTAAAAATTATACTTAAAAACTAAGCGACCACTCGCAAAGGGCACCCCCGTGGGGTACGAGCCTCGGCTTAGGGCGTCGCTGGGGAGGACAGCAAAGGGACAGGCTGGATCTGAATGATATTATTTAGGGGCTGGTTTAAAACTACCGGTTCAGCATCGCGGGCTGGCTTTGGCAAGGGTTGGGGGGGGGTTCGTTGAACGTAGGCGTCGCGACGGACCTCGAGGGCGAGGACGGAAACGCGGCGGTCTGTGTCTGTGTGGTTTACGAAGTGTGCTGGTTTCCCTACTGCTCTCCTGGAGGAGGGTGATGGGGTCATCGGGGGTGGTGAGGGCATGTTACGGACGGCGAATCATACTGATACGCGAGGGTTCGTACCGAGCGGCCCATGCGATCAGGGAGTTCCGATGCTTAATAGCGGAATCGACGAAACGCTTGGAAAGACGTTTCACCAACTGAGCTAAGGTGGGGATCCTAAGGTCTACGTGAGACTCTCGTTACGGACATAATAGGGGGCACCGGTGATCTTACGGAGATAACGGTTCTGAAGTGTCTGCATCCGGTGCAGGTGACGCGGGTGGGCACGGGCAAAAGTGACACAAGCGTATGTCATTATGGGACGGATGACGGCGGTATAGAGACGCAACTTGCACTTGAGTGATAATTTGCTCTTTGCCGTGATCAATCAATCAAGTGGAGCCTGTCGAGAATGACTCCTAAGTACTTGGCTCGCTTCTCCCAACTGATCGGCTGGCCGAGCATTGTGATCGGAGAGGGGGGGGGGACGATTGAGACGCGCCTTATGTAAAAAAACTGCCTGGCTTTTATCGGGATTAACCACGATTCGCCACTTACGGAACCAGGCTCCTAGAGCATTGGCTGCTCTTTGGAGCTGACAGGCGATGGCGTCTTGGCCGTGCCCAGTGTAATAGATTGCCGTGTCGTTGGCAAATAGGGCCAAGTGAGCCTTATTGCTCTTTGGGATGTCACTAGTGAAGAGAGTGAAAATGAGGGGGGAAACGACAGAGCCCTGGGGGACTCCCGCGCGAATAGGGTGGGGGGAAGAAAGGGTATTCCCTATGCGGTAGCGGAAACAGCGGTTCGCCAAAAAGTCTCGCAAAATGAGCACGAGACGATCTGGCATACCGAGCTGATACAGCTTGTGTATCAGCCCATTGTGCCAGGTTTGTTCTTTATTCGGAAGCTAGATATAAAACCTAAAAGAAACATTACCTTCATTTTAGACTCTGCAGCAGTTGGATAAAAAATATAGAACACGAAAATATTCACCGAAAAATGATTCGATGTAACGAATTTTGTGACAAACGAGGGTAGATTTTTATAATAACACATGCCAGAACACCCGGATTCGGATATTTTGGAAGAAAGCGGGTGAGGGCAAAGTGATATTGGATTTCTCTTATATTACGAGTAGTAAAAACCTTTTTTCCACGTTTTATAATATTTTATTTTTAGCAACATTATTCAATTTTATCGGTTCTGTTAAAGTAGTGAGATTTCAGTATTCCAGACGTAGATTGACGTACCTACGTAAACATTTTCCAATTCAGATTATTTTTATATAGGAAAAAATGCCTACGATTCATAAAATTGAATATTTGTTATATTCAATATTCATCGGTTCTGTTATAGTGGTGAGACATTTTGAGTATTTCAGACGTGGATTGATCGGATTTTTTTCCGTTACCTACTCCAGATTAAGCGAAAATATTTTTAAGGCAAATAAAAAAATATTTTTCATATCGCGAAAGGTTCGCGAGAAGTTGAAGGAGTGCAGGGAGGCCTTCGCTCACGAGTGGGACAGAGCAGGATAAAAAAATATCGCCCACAGGTTGAAAATCGAGACAGACGGATATAAATATCAGAATTTTATTTTTATTTAAAACCCTCCTCCCTCTTCGATCACAACGATCGGCAAGCCGATCCCTTGGGAGAAGCGAGCCAAGTACTTAGGAGTCATTTTCGACAACCACCTGTCCTTTGCCGCGCATATAAGAGCAGCCCGCGACCGGGCTGCCTTTGCCATGGCTAGGCTCCACTTTATGATCACGGCAAAGAGCAAATTGTCACTCATGTGCAAGTTGCGTCTCTATACCGCCGTCATCCGTCCCATAATGACATACGCTTGTGTCACTTTGGCCCATGCCCACCCGCGTCACCTGCACCGGATGCAGACCCTACAGAACCGTTATCTCCATAAGGTCACCGGTGCCCCCTATTATGTCCGTAACGAGAGCCTCCACGTAGACCTTAGGACCCCACTTTAGCTCAGTTTGTGAAACGCCTTTCCAAGCGTTTCTTCGATGCCCTCACCACCCCCGATGACCCCATCACCTTCCTCCAGGAGAGCAGTAGGGAAACCAGCACACTTCGTAAACTACACAGACACAGACCGCAGAGTTTCCGTCCTCGCCCTCGAGGCCCGTCGCGATGCCCCCGTCCAACGAACCCCCCCCCCCCCGACCCTTGCCAGAGCCAGCCCACGTTGCTGAGCCGGTAGTTTTAAACCAGCCCCTAAATAATACCAATCAGATCCAGCCTGTCTCTTTGCTGTCCTCCCCAGCGACGCCCGAAGCCGAGGCTCGTACCCCACAGGGGGTGCCCTTAGTGAGTGGTAGCTTAGTTTTTAAGTATAATTTTAAGCCCCTGGCTGGAGGCCTTAGATTCATTTTTAAGGCATCCACAGGATTTGCCCGGTTAAGCAGTAGCCAGCCTCAGAGGCTGAACTGCGAGATGCCATATCAAAAAAAAAAAAAAAATGTAAAAAATAAACAAAACTGTAATTTCCGTAGGATTAGCTTTAAAGTTGGCATTTTTCTAAAGGTTTCTATTGATTTTTTGAGAAGCAGCTTCGTTGGTGTAACAGTTGAGTGACGGTGGTTAATGAATATTACTTACATAATGTGAATGTGTGTGTGTGCAATATGTGTATGCACTAGTTGTGATTTTATATCGTTGAGATGCATCCTATGACAAAGGATCGCTCGAACCGACTAGGAAAAAGAACAATTAAAGATGATTTAATAATGCCAGTTAATTCACACGTCACGATTCAATAATGATAATTACAATAATACTATTATCATAAGTTTTCTCACTGATTGTACTAAATTCTATAGAAGATAAGCAGCTCAGATCAGCTTTATTTTTTTAAACTTTATATTCTAAGATCGGCATTTATGTTAATTTACGTAAGAAAACAGACGTAACTTATAACCATCTGTGACGGCTGACGACCATAACAGTTTAGGGTTCAGTAACTGAATAAAAAAACGTGATGGATCACATGAAAGATCTGATACAAAGATCGATTTAGGAATTTGTGAGTCGTTCTGCTGACTGTCTTTTTTCCGATGTTGTTATTGCTGAAAATTCATCATATAATAAGAGAAATTGGGTTGTGGTGTCAGATAGGCAGTCGATCCATGTAAACTGGTCTTCTTCTTCTTAGCGTGGCGATAAACTCAAATAATACCCGACTAGTATATTGCCACCTGCACAGCTCTGTCGTTGGTTGGTAAACTGGTATTCTTCCATGTAAACCTGCATCCTTTTAGGTTAGGGTGTGCTACAAAAGAAGAATCAATGGAATCAGAATCACGGGGGCCTGGTCTTGATGACCCGTTGATTTAATATTTATTTAAAATGGCCACTCCTGGACAATACACTTCTTCCCCCGAGCGGAGCCTAGTATTTATTGTACTTTTTTATGTATGAAAGAACTACATACAAACTAAATCTATCTTACGTTTTGTTCTCGGTGTTTACAATGAAGGTAATGAGAACAGACATCTAATGAAATTTAAATATTTACATTATCTTACACGTGCTTGTCCTGTTGCGGTCTGGGGTTCCGTACTCAAGGAATGCCTACAATACCCTTTTTGGTGTAGCCTGCGTCTGTATTTTTACACTCGTACGCTTTTTTTTACCGCGATATGGTCTTGTGTTTGGCCGCAACTCGCCTGATGTGAACTTATGGAGCGTTGATGCGTTAGGAGTACTCTTGCCCAGAAAAAACCGATTCACGCAAAGTTTGAAGAGATCCAGATTATTTATTACATTTTTAAAGAACACTGGTCACTACGGTATAAGTTTTACGTTGATAAATAAGTACACACGAGCAAGCTTGTATGCGGAAGTCTAGTTGACCTCGCAATTGTTTTACCACTCGAATAATAATACCTAATCGAATTTTGTAAGAAACACATGGTCGAAAATAGTTGAATAACTTATTTACAAAGTACCTACGGCTTAGTTAGGTATCTGTAGACACATGCAACTTCATTATGGGCAACTTAAATATGCGATAGATAAAAGAAAAGAGTGATAGTTAGTCTTTTTGCTGTACTAAATGAGTGTCAAGCCGTTGGGTTAACTTTCTTACGGCATTAAAGTGTTATCTCACAATTTAATAAAAAAAAAAAGTATTCTGAGTTTAAAGTGTCCACTTATTCTTTCTTTTCTCTGATCAACGTCATTCAACATTGAACAGCCTACTGCTGAGCTTCCGAAGTTGCAAGGATCTGCTGGGATAGGTCCGGATGCTATCCTGCATTTGGTACTCGGTATTTTTAAATGTAATGTCTGGGAAATTACATTTATAAATACCGAGTCCAGAATCCAGATTCTAGACTTTAAAAGAAATGGCAGTTCCTTAAGTGAGTTAGTTTCACCATGTCTTCAGAGGGCTTATCAGATTGGAAATTTCGATCCGGTTTCAAAATTATGTCCTGAAGCTTACTAAAAGATGGCTTCTTCAATTACACGCAACCACCGTGCAGAGATCATTTCTCCATCTAGCTACAAAGCATCTTATCTAGGTTTATTTCTTACTATGGACTACCCAGATTTCTTACTATGGAATGTGGAATGAGTACCCAAGAGGAAGCCTGAAAGTGGCGGCGGTGACTGAAAAGATGTATGGTAATCGGTCGTGGTATGGACATGTAATGCGGAGGAATGAGGAAAATGTTGAGTATGAATGTAAAATGGCTATAAGAGTACGACCAAAGATACGATGGATGGACTGTGTGAAGGACGATATGGCTAGAAAGGAGGTGACTGCCGAGATGACGAGTAATAGAAAGGTATGGAAGTAGAAGATATGCTGCGCCGACCAGAAAAGAAATGGCATATGGGCATGAGAATGATGATGATTGATTCACGGTCTCCATTCAATAACACGATTATTCCAACGTTCAGCAGTCCTGCGACTTTGAAACACATTACGTCTACTTGGTCTTCAGAACTTAAGAGGGCCCTTCCCGGTCCGTCTATCGTCAACGCGAGCATGGTCGAAAAGCTTGTTGTTTCATCCAGAGCCTTAGCGACTATTTTCTTTCAATTCCCCGGTCTTACCCCGCCCGACCCCGCACATCTCGTCCCCCGCGCACCTCCTACCGCCTAACGCGATGACATTGAACGAAAAATAGCGTTCGAAAATTTCTTAAACTTGTTCCAGGAAATACGTGTTTTAAATAAGTCTTAGAAGTGTGTGAAATAAATATTTGTCATTAAGAATCTCCATTACATGTGCAAGGTTTGTATCGAGATGTTTTCTTTACTTTTACAGTTTATGAGTACATTATGAACGGCCAAAGTTCAGTTAAAATTTGTGCAAAACAGCAATTTTTGGAGGGTTATACTGAATTTGTTTCTACAATTTTTTTATTTTTTGGTACCATAGAAACCTAGATATAGTGAAAAAAATACCAATTAGTTCAAAAAAATCAAAGATAGATGTGTAACAACTGCATAATCACGTACGAGCGTTTGTATGAAAAGAATGACGGGTTTGCCGTTCTTAACAGAACTTCTAAAGCAAAGTATGTACTTACTAAAATCCTGGACTACGTAATCTAAATGTTTGTTAAGCGTAGTCTTCCAGTCTCCGGGTTGTGCGGTGTGCGTGAAGTGTGAAGCCATTGTGGTGGGCCAGCACTGTGACGGCCCTGACATAGTTTTAGATAAATTCTTAATATGTTAACAAGAATTTTGAGGATTCCTTATCAATTATTCATCATGATGATGAAGCGTGGACTAAATACAAGGTGTAAACAGACCCTTACCCTTCACGAAGCTGTCAACCAAGCATTCTGTAAATCAAAATAAATAATTCTGACGACCCGAATGGCGCAGCGGTAGTGAGGCTGCCTTACGTACTTAGGGTCCCGGGTTCGAATCCCGGTAGGAGCAAATGTTTGTGTGATGAGCATGGACATTTGTTTCAGAGTCATGGATGTTTATATGTATAATAAGTATGTATTTACTAACAAAAAGTATCTATGTAGTATCAACTATCTGGTGTCCACAACACAAGCGTCGTTGCTTTTTGTGGCACCTAGATGGCGCTGTGTGTAATTTCCAGTGATATTTATTTATTTATTATTTCTAATAAAAAAATATTGTTGCAAAACGACTTTTTTTTACGTTTTACGGTAGGACTCAATATAACGCGCTCAAAACATTGTATTGACTGACGGATGCGTTGAATGGTACAGAAAAATATAACATTAAAAACTTGTGAAAAAGTTGGAACGTTGCCCCCAATGTCTCCATAATAAGGTTTACAAGAACAAGTGCATTTCGGCAGATTTTGGCTTAGTTACTAGTACTATAACTAAGCCGAAATCTAACAGACTACTAAAAGTGGGGAAACTTTGTTATTGCATTCGAGGCGGAATTCACACTCGAGCCGCCAGACGCCGAGAACTGCAGTAACAAATGCCCATGTATATCAAACGACGTCTTTCAATACACTTTCGAAGAAATAAAATAATAGAAGGAAAAGTATTTTTGTCATGAATTAATTATTAAGAAACTATGATTTAATTTGCTTTTTTTCTGCGCTTTGCTTTCGCCAGGTTGAAGAAGAAGCAAAGGTATGAAAAGTAAATGTTAATTTGTTCATAAATCTAATGATTATATCTAATATCATTGCATAAAAGTAAACAGTTGTTTTAAATAGTCATGTTTAGCTATGATATTCTATTTATAAACAAAATTTTGATATTCAAAACATAAAAAAGCAATCACGCCCGACTACAGGCATTGAACCAATTTGGACTAAGTATAAGTATAGATAACTGTGGAAATTTTTATTTCCGCTCACGTTGTGATAAATGATAAAAATCTACGAGTGTGAAATACATTGCATGTTGAACCTAATCGTAGTGCGTTATGTATGAACCAGTTTTCGAGGAAGTGTATTGAAAAGGTTATTTTTGCAAACATTATAACTACACATAATGGGTGGATGGTATTCCATGCTTGTATTCTAAATGCAAAAGGTCCTTTTTTACCTATTTTTACATAAAAACCGTGCGATCAATGGGATTTTCCGTCTTCAAAAAAAATGACGAAATATAGAAAAAGCACAAAAAAAAAACGGAA
The DNA here is from genome assembly GCA_947578425.1 of Eugnorisma glareosa. Lineage (NCBI taxonomy): Eukaryota > Metazoa > Arthropoda > Insecta > Lepidoptera > Noctuidae > Eugnorisma > Eugnorisma glareosa. Next base: position 2,865,652 of record OX387970.1, read on the forward strand.
AAGTTCTATTCAACGGCAGAAACATTGACTCGACTCAGAACCTATCTTATTTTGTTTTCTTCTTAAAAAATCTCAAGCCTATCAAGTTATCAACTCTATTTCCAAGCTGGAAATAGATTTTTATCTGAAAACCAGTATAGCCAAATGATTTTCACCGCATAAATCGAGCAGTCGTATAACTCGGTAACTGACGCCTCCCGTGAGTATCGTCGCAATGCCTAAAAGTTCACTGTCATGTAACTTATTGCTCTTTACTATTTATCAGGCGCTTGATTGATTGCTGGCGTTGGCAACATAAATAAATGGATATGGATTTGCTGTTAGTAAAAGTATTATTTTGAGTCGTTTTGTAATATTTTGGAATCACGTTATATTTGGTTAGGGGTGCTCCAATTAAAGCGGTGCGTGAAATTAAAACATTTTATGCGTACCTGTAACCTCTAAGCTTCAAGTGATGTTATACAGAATGCGCCTTTCAAAATAAAACGATTAATAATGACAAAACCATTTTTATTCATTTATCAATACGATTTTTTTCTTCAGTGTTGAACAAAAATATCCTAAATATAATTTTGCGCATAAAAACGTCAAACAGTTAAGGCATCCGTGACGTATGAGCTTGTACCCTTAGCACTAAAGCGTAATAATAATATATAATTTATATTTTTTAATTAAAATATACTGTACAATAACTGCAACAATGGACAGATAGGAATATTTCCTACTATTTAATACATACCTAGGTACTTATTTATTTATTAATAACCAACCCAAAATGCTGGGCAAACCCTATTTTATTATTCATTTAGTCTGTAAAATAGTTGATTTATTTATTTTTTATCTTATTCAAAAGAAGTATCTACACAAGTTTTTATTACAAACTACACGGCAAACTATTATCTTTCCATTTTTTCCCAAAGTAGATTTTTTAAAATTAAGAAGAAAGTAGCAATCTCACATAGTAATTGTATGGCAAAACATGCAGGATAATTTATAAAACAAATAAAATGCATATTATAGTACCTACCTATTTTACTGTCACTTCTAGACCAACGAAATTAATATAATTATTTTAATTATAAAAATCTCATTATAATTAAGCTATCACAATGGTTTAAAGCTGATAATGATTGCGACACTATTCCATAAATGACGCTGATGACTTGTAAGCACCTTATTTAAAATATAAATATTATTTTGTTGTTTTAAAATAATAATAATATAATTTAAAATACATAGATTTATATAAAAGTTATGATTATTTCGTTGTTGTTATTTATTAATCTTTTGTTTTCAAAAGATTGACTTTCTTTTTGTCTATTAGGTATAGTGTTTTTTGGTGTCGTTTTCTCTGTTAATATTTTTTCTGTATAATCTCACAACATCATTGGTTTGACTTTCACCGATATTTAACGACAATTTGAAACGAAAATCATTAAAAGTCTACAAAGTTATCAAACTTCAATAAAGAATTATATAAACACGTGTTTTCAATATTAAAAATGTCTATAAACCATACAGTTATTCGTAATCAGATTACAACTTGACTTTAAAACAACAATATGTGTTTAACAAATGCTCTAATAAATAGCTTATCTATGAGCACCTTATGTCTATAATAACAATAGAATAACTATAGTTCTTTTACAGCTATTTTTCCTCTGTCACAAACCTTATTTCAACTAGAATAATAGCCACTTCCGCAAAACCAGAGATAAAATAACAATAAAATCACAGTATGATTTCTAAACTTCATTTTAAATTAATGTCAATAAAAGATATGTTACTTACATTTCAAAATATAATTTTTGTAAAATATAAATCAGTATCTTTTAGAATTCAAAAAGAGTTTCTACATTTATTATTGTGTGCATATTTTGGTACGATCATCTTTTTTATTTAAAAATGTTTTTAAGCAACTACTTAAAGCTATATCTACAATGAAGATTTCACCATCTTTTAAAATTCTCCTCTTAATCATACTCTAAGTTCCCGTATTTCTTGAATTTGTGCCTTCTTTAGAGCAATATCTTTTTTAAATTTAATTTAATCCCCAGTCAAGGAAAACTGTTGATTTCAAATGATATGTTAAACCTCCTTCAAATCAGAGAAACATTCTTATACGTCTCACAGAAAATATTTCGATAAAGAACCAGAACAAATATTTACGGCGACAAACCTTTCCAATTCTTCTCTATAACCTAATGCAAGAACTTCAAAATATATCATTTGAACTTACTCAAAATGCCTAATAACCTAGTCGATTCAAACCCTTATCATTTGTGCACACCGACATAACTAGGCATTGAAAATAGCCTTTATCACATTGAATTTGAACAATGCTTTTCAGGCAGCGACAGTATGACCCAAGGAATCTAATTGTTATGAAGAGGTCTTCGTTTTCAGGAGTAGAACGGGCCAGTACATGGTGACGAAGAGGAGGAATAGGGCTGGGAACACCACGCGGGACAGTTTATCGATCTCTCTCCATAGGACTCGCTCTTGTCCAGTGTCGGCGTCTAACCAGGCAACCTGCAAGAAAAGAAATCATTTATTATTCATCATCTGCTTAGCCTTTTCCCAACTATATTGTGGTCGGCTTCCAGTCTAACTGCATGCAGCTGAATACCAGTATTTTACACGGAGCGACTGCCTATCTGACCTCCACAACCCAGTTAATACTGAGTAATTCGATACCCCTTGGTAAGACTGGTTGTCAGACTTTTGGGCCACTGGCCATGTAACGATGTCAAAGATCTACCAATGACAGCCGGGACCGACGGTTTTATCATTGTAGTAACGTAAATGATAGACAAAAATAACCCAAACTAAAAGATATCGCTTATCAGCCTGTAATGTTTCCCACCACTGCGAGACCACTTCTCGCTGAAAGACAAAGACATGCGTAAAAAGAACACCCCTTACCATAATAGACGAAATGGAGAGTTAAAGTTAATAAGCTATAATCTGAATTCACGCAAACGAAATCTTGAGTAATAATAACCTACATTATACAAAAATCAACAAAAATGCTTAAATAAAAATTTAACATAGCGTCACGCCTGTAATTGCCGAAGAGAAGGCAGAGATATAGGTACCTACCTAATAGTACACCCACATTTCACTAGTTAAGTTTAAGTACCATGTAATATGGGGGGCCTATTGCCATCAACCGGGCCCAAATCCAACTAGCGCGGCTGCTACTGAGAAATTTTTAATATAAAACCCAATTTACAGTTTGCCCCACCCGGGAATCGAACCCAGGACCTCACGCTCAGCAGTTGCGCTTGCGACTATTAAACCAACGAGGCAGTCACAATTAAATAGGTTTTCATAAAACCATAATGAGAAGAATTATGAAACATCCTTTCAATGCTCTAATTTTTGAATACATAATAAGGGAACATTACATCAAAACATCTGAAGAAACATCCTTTCTTATCCTGAGAAGTCCATGTATCATTGTTACTATTATAGGTTAATGTTGTTCCCGTACAATAAAAAGGCTCTCTCTTTACTCTTGCCGTGTACTTATTATTTTTATAAACGAAAACATTAAAATGTTGTTCGAATACCGAGCACAATAGTCATTATTTTGTACAGAAGCATTTTTTTTGTCTATTAGATCAGGAAACTCTATTGATACCAATCAACTACCGAATAGACGGTCATTTTTTAGGTGTATGAAAGTTGACTAAGCTTTATATACAGCGTGTAACAAAAAGGGTATAATCATATGGAATACTGTGGTACGGACCATCAAACTGAACAACTTTCTCTATGGGACCACCATCGAAATCGTAAAAAAATAATCAGCTGTCCTATACAAAATTTCAATACCTACTCGACCCAAATGTATGGGACAGCTGAATTTTTTTTTACGATTTCGATGGTGGTCCCATAGAGAAAGTTGTTCACTTTGATGGTCTGTACCACAGTATTCCATATGATTATACCCTTTCTGTTACACGCTGTATACAATGTGTAACAGAATAAACGCACAACCTCTTAAGGGGTCATTGTACTCATCATTATGAACAACTTTTACTATGGGACCAATCCCGAAATCGCGAAAAAAAAAAACAGCTGTGCAGTACATTTTGTCGAATTATGCGCACAGAAATGTATAGGGCAGTCGACTTTTTTTCGCGATTTCAGTGTTGGTCCCATAGTGAAAGTTATTCATAATGATGAGTACAATGACCCCGTAAGAGGTTGTGCGTTTATTCTGGTACACATTGTATATTCTCTTTGGCGTTGGTATCAATCATCGTTATCGCTGCAAAATGCAACGATGTAGACAAAAAAAACTGTATACAGGGTGAAACAAGACCCTTAACGAAGCCGTCAACCAACCATCATGTACATCAAACTAAGTCACTTTACGCAAAAAATTTGGGGTGAAACATCGCGTTTTATGGTAAAACTCAATGTTACGCACTCAAAATATTGTGCTGGTGGATGGATTGAATAGTACGGTGATCGTGGAGGTGTAACTTTACATTAAAAACATGTATTTATACAAAAACTTATGAAAACATTGGAGCTTTGACCCCCAATACCTCCGAAACTAGAAGGTTCCCAGGTATGGTCTAGAACAAAGAAGTGATCGCAATGACGGGGAGAACAAGTGCCTTTCGGCTTTGTTAAGGGTCTTGTTACACCCTTTATATGCACAAATAAGTTGCAAAAAATACCTGTAGTATACTCTGCCGCCTCTCGACGCCAACCAGATGAGCAGTAGCATGCGTAGCAGACGGCGCGGGATGCACAGCCGGCGTGGACGCAGGGGGTGACGTCGGCGACGTCAGGTCCACCTTCCGACACCGCACCTGCGAGCCTTCCCAGGCGGCCAGCGTGCCGCACGACCCCTTTTCTCCGTTCAGGCGCTGCCAAAGATAACGGAACATCTTTGTCTGAATAATCTTGATTCAATTTCGAACTGGTTGTTTTGATTGAGGTCATGGAGTGCTGTCAGTTTTTAGGGATTTTGATTATGAGCGAATTCATAAGATATGAAATGCTTCATTTTGTCAGAGATCACCAACCAAATTATAACGAGGTATGGGGAATAGCGTCGAAAGTTTCTCATCCCTCATTGAAAAGGGAAGAATCTTCGTTCAGAACCTCTGGTGGTACTACCCGACGGTTGTTGTCAGGTTCCAGCGCAGGATTTCACGTTAAGGGGATATGTAGTTGTTACGTGGCATCGTAGATTCCACATAGATGATGAAGATACGAAAACTATTTTTACTTCGTTTTTTGAAATATCAAGGGCTCTCAATGATCTTCTTAAAATTCGTGATTACACTTTGCAAAAGATAACATTTCATAAATCAAGAAGATAATATTTACCACCGGGATGATTCTGGGCATGGACTCCTGGGCCTTGGTCTTATTCATCTGGTACTGCTTGTCCAAGACCTTCACGACGACGAACTCCCCTAGGGCAGCGAACACGAACATCATGCAGCCAGCCATCCAAAGGTCCAATGCCTGAATGATGAAGAATAAAAAACATACAATTAAATATCAACGCGCTGTACGGGATCAGCGTCGCCTGAACTCAAGTGAAATAATTAATGGGCCAGAATCGTCAGACAGTGGGTGCGTGAAGACCAATCGTCACCACCGAGGTAGGCCCAAGAGACGCTGGCGTGACGATTTGGACTCCTTCCTGACTGATTGTCCAGAAAAGGCAATGACTGAAATAAAAAATTCATTGAAAGTTTGTGATACACTATAGTTTCAGCCTCCAGTGGAATAAATATTTGTAATAGAACATTATGTTTCTATTAGCGTTTGGTAATTGTTTTAAACATATTTTGGTATGATAATTGTTTCTAAGTTATATAAGGTGTAATCAGACCCTGTTTAAATGTATAAATAAATAAAAGGGAAGAATTTTATGAATAATTGAAACGGTAAAAGCCGCTGTTTTCCTTTTAGTTGTTAATGGGACTAACCTACTGTTTATACCATCAAACGTGTTTGGGTTCAAAGGAAATTATATTAAAAACAAGTAGCATCTTTTTTATAAAACGTCTTAGGTATTTCCAATTTAGCCGATATTTCGGTGAAATTATTCATGTTTTAATAATCCTGTCCTAACTGGACATATCTTTGGCGGAATTTAATATAGAAATAATTGCCCCCAATTATTTTGAATCGACAAGCGAGCCTATACAAAAGTGATATTCTTTACGCGTGACGGAAAATTCAAAAATATACAGGGTGGAAGGCATTATTAAAAAAAAAAATCTGGCCAATTGCAAGTCCGCTCACACGCACACAGGGTTCCGTAGCACCAAACAATATAATAAAAATATTTTGAAGGTTCATTCATATGTTGTATTGTTTTATTCAATAGCAAAACTAAATTTGTTTTTCGTAGTATGTTAATGAAAAACCAAGTTACTGCTGCAGTTTGATGAAAAAGTTCCATATCTCAAAAACTAAACATCAAATCTTATTCAAACTAATTTTGGTGAAAGTTTTAATTCAATCTTACATTTTTTCAGAATTTTCCTCCTCTTACTTTAGAAATTAGAGGGAGGGGGGCACAAAGTTTACCACTTTGGAAGTGTCTATTTTTCAAACGATTAACTTTGAGAAAAAATGATTTGAGAAACCTCACTGACATTTTTAAAGACCTAGCTATAGACATGCCGCATGGATAGATTTGATGAAAAAAAAATAGTTTGTGTTCCATACTTCCCTGTATGGGGAGCCCACCCTTAATCTTTTTTTTTTTTTGATAAATATCATAAAGTGGTTTACAGAATATATCTACCTACTAAGTTTCAACTGTGTAGTTCCAATAGTTTCGGAATAAAGAGGCTGTAACATACACGGACACACAGACAGACAGACAGACATGACGAATCGTGACCGTGTATAGCACTTTTACAGGAAAAAGCAGTTTTTTTTAATAACCGATGAAAAATTTTCTTTGTGGGGGGGCTCAAAATGATGTACTGAATACGTGGTACTGGTAACTAATGATATTTATAAGTAAAAATATCATTTTTGGTAACCGTGTTCGCGTCCGTCTCGTATTGGATTGACCAAAGTTACCGAAAAACTAGAACCGTCGAAATACAATGTAGAAATAAGAAAGGTTTTGAAAATGATTACTATTTATTCTGTACGATATAATAATAATGCACAAAGGACTTTGTAATACTTAGGTATTATACTTGATGTTAAAATTTAAAGAGTGTTCCTGATGTTTCTTGTTCGTTCTTCTCCACAGAGATTTACGTTTTTGAACAGGTATTTTTTAACTTTTAGTCTAAAAACCGACTCCTAAAAATTCAAAAATGCAATTCATAAATTGAAATAAATACTTTGAGTATTATATGGGTTTATGAAACTTGTACCATCCTAACTTCGTCAAAGTAACTTAAGGCTTCTCGCCCATTGTAAGTATTAATAGATTGTCTTTGTGAACTGTTAATTATTTAGGAAGATACCGTCAAACAATTACGAAAATACCCCTTCATTAAGTAGAGATGAAAGTTCTTTGTTTAAAGTCAAAGTGTTCAGTACATTTACAGCTATTTTTGAATTGTTAAAAAGTTCCTCCAAGTGTTCTTTCAGTTGAGAAACTGGCAAGAAACTCTGTTGCTACGTTTTTTTTTTAAATCAGCTATAATTTTTCACCTCCTCCAGTATTTTTGGTGATTTAGTAGGTACTGGGAAATCACAAGCGTGGGTGTCCTGTTCACGACCTCGTACGATGTAACTTGGCCTGCGACGTGGGTAAAGCGAGACTCGCACGCGTGTCGTGTTCCTGTGACTTGTGGATATGTCACGTCACGTTGACTCATGGCATGCTTGCTCTTAACAGCTGCTTCTTTCGTGAGTTTTCTCCTAAATCGCCGCAAGGCGCGAGTCGTTAGTACACACGAGGACACCTTAAGCTATACATTGCCAGTATACCATGGCCTCGCTTCGTATAGATTTCCCGTACAATGACTTGACGGCACGGTGGGCGCAGCGGCTGAGCGATTGGCTGCTGCGCTGCGTGTCGCGGGTTCGATCCCCACACGGAACAAATATTTGTATAATCTACAGGTAGTTTTTCCGGGTCTGGCTGTTTGTGTATGTGAGTTTAAATGTTTGTAAACGCACCCATGATACAGGAGAAATTCCTAGTGTAGGGCAATGCTTTTTCAAAAAAAGAAAAAAAATAGATATCCACAGAAACTGGTTTTGTATAATAGCTTGAGTGGTCGGTGTCCGTAAGTGTAGCTCGTAACCAAGGTATTATAAAAAATGCAATAAACGACGACGTACGCTTAGTAAATGCTACAACTATAATGCAACCAAAACCAAATATAAGAACTATAACCGGGAGGATGGCTTTCAACTATCAAGAGCCTGGAATCCAGTGGTTCAAATGTGTAAAAACCGAAAAAGTGCCGAATTAAGTTCGCGAGCGGACATGGTGAGTTTCGTGTGTCGGTAACAGAATCGAATTGAGAGTGACAGTGGTAGCGGTACCGAGCGCGAAAAACGAACAAGAAAGAGGGTAGACCGAATTGTCTGCTCATAAACACCCACCCGCAATAACTTTAGTTTATCCGTGATCATGGTGCTTGCGACAGCGGCGAAATATCGGGTACCCAAAAAAAATAGTAAACAAATGATAAATATGCCGTTTTCCGTGTTATAATGATAGTATTTCCATTTCAGTTTAAAAACTTACAACTCTACTTCAGTAATTACCTTAACATAAGCCACAGGAGGAATATCAGCTCTCAATCCAGTAAACATGGTGACGAGAGTCAACATGCAGGTGACCAATAGCGTCACCCTCCCAGGAATGGCATCCAGATCTAGCCAGAAGCTAAACCAGGACAGCATCACCACCAGGGATGACGGAGCGAAGGTTTGAATCAAGTGATGGCCGATCTGACGCTCGAATCTGAAGTAAACTACCAGTCTTGAGTAGTTGCCTGGAAACAAAATTGGGATGAATTACTAAATTTTAATACATGGTGTAAAGGACACCTACGCTAAAGGAAATAGCACACGTATCAACTCGGAAAGGGATCGTCGCCGTATCAACTCGAGCAATTCAGTATTCTTTGTATGAAACTCCCAACTGCAACGCAAACTAATCGGACTCGTAACGTAATCGCCTCGCCTCGGGATAAGCTCACGAAGTGCGGTGCTCACCTTAAAACCGTAATACCGCATTACAAAAAAAAAAAAAACAGTGGTTCTAGATACATTTTGAATGTGTAGGTACCTATTTGTAGGAAACAGCTGTTGTTTATTAACAACCGACGATAGATTTCTAGGACAGGGGTTCAGAATGATGTACTGCTACCCTGTATACTATCGATAGACGGGACCACGAGAACAAAATTGTAATCTCCTTGCAAGAGCCTCTGGTTGAAGTCGGTACAAAATGTAACATGTCAAACATAACATCATATAATATTATTTTAACTTCACGCCTGTAATCCTCGAAGGGTTAAGCAGAGGTGTACCTTACAAGTACACCCACATTTCGCCAGTTATGTTTAAGTGCCATGTAATTGGGGGCAAGCCTATTACGATCAACAAAATTCAGACTCCGTGGCTGCTACTGAGAAATTCCTGACAGAAAAACTCAGTAACACTTTGCCCGACTCGGGACTCTAACCGAGGAGATCATGCTCAGCAGTCGCGTTTGCAACCACTCGAGCTCGACTAACGTGGCCGTCACGTCAAGTATAACGTGTCAAACCTACCCATTATGTAATTTTAGACATGAGGGCACATTATTTCTATGATAGTTCTTGTGGTAACCTCTTTACCACAGCTCTCTATACTATCTATCCATATTTATTTTCACAAATAAATAAGCTGAAGTGTCTGTTTGAAATTTCATAATAAAAGCTTTTTACTACTTACCTACCTACTTACTTACCTATACCAAAAAAAACAACAATTTTGATTTTTGTCTGTCTGTCTGTTTGTTCCGGCTAATCTCCGAAAAAGCTTTACCGATTTTGGCGGGACTTTTACTGACAGATAGCTGATGTTATAAGGAGTAATTTAGGCTACTTTATTTTAGAAAAAGTATTAGGGTTCCGTGCAAAAAAAATTAAAACCCTTGAATTTTTTTAACAAAATCCAAATAGGGAAGTAATCACTACATACTCGTAGTATAAAACAAAGTCGCTTCCCACTGTCTGTCCCTATGTATACTTATATCTTTAAAACTACTCAACGGATTTTGATGCGGTTTTTTTTTATAGATAGAGTGATTCATGAGGAAGGTTTATATGTACGACATTGCACCTGTGCAAAGCCGGGGCGGGTCGCTAGTTTTTTTATAATAATTTCACGCGAACGAAGGTCGCGGGCAACAGCTAGTATTTAATAGCTTAAGTTGCTTAAATGGAAAAGTTTCTGAAAGGTTCATACATTTTTGGATTTATTTTTGAAACAAATTAAGTGTCAGAATCTCCATGAAGACGTGACGAAATTCTACTTAGATTGGATATGATAGTTTATAAATTACACTTTAATATAACTCCTTCACTCCGAATTAAGTTGTTTAAATAGCGAAAAAGGCAATAAATTCCTTATACGCCTAGTGTGAAATGCCCATTTAATATATTTTTTTAACAATTTAACTGAGACAAAGCGTCTACATTCATCTTACTTTATTACATTTCGACACGAATTACAAAACATTTCATAGACTCGCCCTTTGACGCCTCAGGGGCTACACACATTTTCGACTCAGATCGGCTTTATTCGATATAATATCTGGGGGCATACCATGACCTCTTATCAGTATTGTTCTCTTCTTACCTGAGTATGCGAAGGAGATAGAGCTGTACAGGTCGCCTAATTCCGTCTCTTTCGCACACTGAACTGACATTAAAGTAAAACTACTTGAGATGTTGGGAACATTGAATAAATGTAGATACTCATTCGGAAAGAAGCTGCTCAGTTTAGCTACCGTTATACTGCCGAAAACCTGAAGAAGAACTGGAAAGACCTAGGTAGGCCACATCGCGAGGACGACAAACTAACGATGAAGCGACCGCGCACTGGTATCCACCAAACGGAAATAAACGCCGCGGCAGACCAATTGCAACGATGGTGATATGAAAATAATCGTCGCACTGGTAAGGACAGAGTGGACCAGAACGGCCCGAGATAGACTCATATGAAAACAGTTGGAGTAGGCCTTCATGCAGATATGGATATAATAGAATAGTTTTTTTAATTTAGTATTACAAAAGTGTACATTTAGGCAAAGTATGGTGTTCTTTCTCATACAATGGAAGCCCCTGGATAACTCCGTGTAAGTTTAAGTTTAACAAATTATAGAATTGTAAATTATAGGGAAATAAAGGCTATTTTTATATTTTTTATTTCATCTTAATAGTGCCGAGCCGACCCGACTATGGTTCAGTGATTGAGGATGCCAAACGAAGGGTATCAATCTGCATGAGCCCAATATGAATAGTCAGGCGCCTCAAAGAGTTGTAAGCAAACGGGAAGGGGTCCGAAAGGACCGATGCCTGCCAGGGTTGCGTTTGAAAGAGATACCGCGGCCCTGGAACGCAAAGGGCAAAAGAAGGAACATGGATGGGTTTTAGTCAGTACCAGTCTGACACTCCCTTCGGCTCCGCCCAGAGTGGGGGGGTCATTTGATGATTTCCCATCCACAAATAAAAGGCCGGCTTTGTTATTCATACCCAAACACCTGTATATCAGCACTGACCTACAAAAGAGTTCCCAGTACGACTGACAAAAGAAAGAAAAGTTTCATGATATTTCATAGCACTCGATAAGACTCATTGATTCTCGTGGAAATCTCGGAAAAAGTGTTGAGTTGTTGATGTCGATAAATAAGCTTAAGGAAAATTGGCTTCGAATGGGCCACGGCAAAGGGAAACCGTAAAAGTAACTTTGGGAATAAAGACGGTATTTTGACATGATCGATGGTTGATACAAGGATAACGTAATTTATGAGAATTAACGTGAATGAATATAACAGTAATATTACTCACAATCACAATCCTGGTTCAGTTGAGTTAATGATTCATTTGAGTGACTGTACATTTATGTTCCATTCGAAGTTACATATAAAATAAAGGTGCCTATGAACGTTTTTCAGCTCACTGTATTTTTTTATTTTTTTTACTTTGCCCCACACTAGGAATTTCTCCTGTATCGTGAGTGCGTTTAAAACTTATAAACTCACATTCTCAAACAGCCAGACCCGGAACAACTATCTGTAGGCTATACAAATATTTGTTCCATGCGGGGAGCTACTGCGCCAACCGTGGCGTCATTTTCATTTATCGACCAATCGGAGCCCTAGATTGCCCTACATTGTTGGATTGTGTTATACAAAAATTGAATCAGCATAAAATATTGTATGCCTAAAGGTATGTTCAACGAGCTTTTATGTAATAATCATAAGATCTGATTTACACCTGTGACAAACAAAAAATAATTTGAATGATGTTTTCAGGCATGCAGGATTTATTTCGAGTAAAAGATGCTGAAAAGAAGACATAAATTAATAAAACCGGCCAAGTGCTAATCGGACTTGCGCACGAAGGGTTCTGTAGCATTATATAAAATAAATAAAACACACAATTTTGTTGTATGGGAGCCTCCCCTAAATATTTATTTTTTACCATTGCCACTCGAAAAAAAATTTCTAGCAGTCAATGGTAAAAAGTACAGCACACAACTCGTGAAAAAAAAATCGTCTTGGTTCTTGTTTCCCTCGCTCCGCTCAGGATTCTACTTTAGAATCCCTTGCTACGCTCGGGATTCTACTCTAGAATCCTTCGCTGCTCTTGGGATCCAACTTAGTCCCTCGAATTAAATTCCCTTTTTTTTCACTTGTATAGTCTACTATTATTCTGTTTTTAGTACTTGTTGTTATAACGGCAACAGAAATACATCATCTGTGAAAATTTCAACTGTCTAGCTATCACGGTTCATGAGAGACAGCCTAGCCTAGACAGCCAGACAGACAGACGGACAGTGGAGTCTTTGTAATAGTGTTCGTTTTTACCCCTTGGGTACAGAACCCAAAAAAGTAAAGCGTTTGATATTTATGCTTATGTAAATAAGAATAAGGATACGACGCGTGGATTGCGTGAGAGATATTAAGGGCGTTATAGAAAGAGGGTATACCTACTATGATAATGGCTGATCGAGATGTAAGGAAGTAGAACACGACATGCTGCGTTGTACCCTAGTTAATTAGGACAAAAACAGGAGGTTGATCAGAACCGGGTTTTTCTTTAAGACGTAATAATATGATGATGTGTGTGAAACGTGTCATTTAAATCCAGGATTCTTGCATCTAACCTCGGTAGAAGTTTAAGCCTGAAATCAATCTTAGTTAAAGAGGAATAGTGAAGTTCCTACCGGTCTGTGGTAAGAATAAAATATAGCCAATTTAAACATAGCCTTTCGCTGAGTGTGAGTCATAAAGTTAATCTGAGTAGTTTATATAGAAAACTCAGAATCTAGTTGGAAATTTTCTCATTTTATCTGAAATCCTACTTCCTACTAATATCGTCATTCGTATGACTAAAAGTCCTATCTCATTTTTCAGCTGATTTGAGTAAGGACAACTAAATTTTTCAATGTAATGTAAAAATGTAGTTATTATGAGATACGTTGACTTTCAAAATGGTTATATTTTGAGATCCAAATAACACAGAGAAACAACGGTTAGTGAAAAAAGTAGTCACGAATTGAAAAATGTAGTTCTTTGTTCTAACCCAAATATCAGCTATAACATGAAATAGGGCTTTTAGACATGCGAGCGACGCGCGACGTTATTACTCGTATAAATGCGAAAGATTGTGACGATGTCTGGATATTTGTTACTCTTTCACGCAAAAACTACTGACCGGATTTGGATTAAATTTGGCACAGAGATAGTTTCTAACCTGGATTAACACATAAAATACGTTTTATCCCGGTAGTGCGATACCATGCGACAATTACCGAACTGCATGCTGGCGAAGCCGCGGGGATATGCTAGTACAGAATAAGGCTTAGACACTTAACTTCCAAAAATACGGTTCGACGTTCCCGCAGTCACTGCAACTCATGGACGGCACGCAAACATCAAATCGGTTGAAAAAAATAATGGCCGCAATGCTTGGAATTCACACAAAGTAAAACCAAAATTCAATGCGTGTTGTGTGGCTGTTGTGGGCTGGTTGACGCGTACCCTAAAGTAACATATTCAAGGTCATTTTGAACGATTAGTTTAAATATGGTATTCCAAAAAAAAACTTTACTGTTCCATTATTCTATTATGCTTGTCCGGCAGGACTCTTCTAAGTGATCATTCCAAATGACATGAAAGTGCTTAGCATAAATAACGCTGAATTAATTAAAAATATTGTGTATAGTGTTGTTTTCGTCATCCCTACACGGTATACTGAAATGGAGGGATGGTTTATAAATGCACTACCAACAACCACCTTTTTAAAATTTAGTTTCGTTCAGTCCATCCGAAGGCGGTTTGAAAAGTATCGCTATCAGCGATAAGATCGCCGTTGTACCCATAGAATAAGAGCAGAGATATTGTAAAAAAGCTGTCTAATCAATTTGGCGCTTAATAAAGCTAATAGATTGTAAGTGATATACAAGTAACCGTTTTTTTTTCAGGTGGGAAATCATATTACCCCTCCCCCTCTGGGCAGAGCAGAAGGGAGTGTCAGATTTCTACTGACTAAAACCTATCCATGTTCCTTCTTTTGTATTTTGTGTACCAGGGCCGCGGTATCTCTTTCGAACAGCCTCGCAGCCCTGGTAGGCATCGGCCCTGTTGGACCCCTTCCCGTTTGCTGACATCACTTTGAGGCGCGCGTGGAACACTAACGCGCCGTCGACACGGCCTGTCGTCGTTATAAGACGTCCGTCTTACGGACGGCGAGCTAGCCCTTAGCTCACCGTCCACAGGCCCGATGTACTAGTAAGCCTTACAGGTTATACAAGCAATGAACTGTGGGAGACCCAATTTTGAAGTCAAACAACTTACCATCCTTGTCAATCATGTAACCATTAGTTTCTTCTAGTCTGAGCGGTTCTCCGATGTGATACTGTAGCAGCTTTAGCTCAGGGTTGATGGTTACTCCTGCTTCGCTCCAACGAAACCGCACTTTTTGGTTGCTATATGAAACTAGAAGAAAAATTATAAGGTTAAAGATGAAAAAAATCTATAAAAACAGTAGATTGTCTTAATATTAGTTAGTCACTCTAAAGCTGCGTCCTAACTCCTAACCAAAACAACCGTCGCGCGAGATTGATCGCTTTGGTTATGATACGGGAAAAAGTTTAAAGACGAAATAAATTCAATTTAATCCTGCTTGTTAGCCAGTCTTAAATTGCTGGAAATAATAACAAAGCTAGAACGAAGTACTAAGTAGGTACATTAGTTGTGCATGCTTCTACAAAATTAATAAAAATAATATTTATGCGTCGTATTCGCATGTGAATGCGTCGTCACTCAGTATTATTATGCTATGTTGTGGCAACATTAGAACCAGTTTTCTAACATGCAACACTAACAGCGCGGATTTTCTGTGACGATTGTAACTGAACAATTATTGTAAAAATGAGAAAATATAAAATCAATTATTCGGTAACGTATTTCGGCTAATTCAGTGCGATGTAAGAATTTGTTGACACACAAAGAAATCCGGATTAGCGCAGAATCTTTGCACGTCTTTGGCGTTTAAGTTAAAGATAACTTGCATTTAATTGAAATACATAGTTCAGTTACAGTCTCATATCATAGAGAGAAGATTTGTGACCCAGCAATGGGAACTTTATGGAGCTAGAGCCATTTCAAAATTGCGTTTCTGTTGTTATTCGTTTAAGAGTGTAGAAATATGATTTTGGATTCTTCTTTATAGTGTGGTTAGTGCCTAACGTGATATCAGAGTTTTTATGCCACCCATGGGTCGATTTTGGATTGAAAAAAATTAACGCTAACAAGAACTTTGCGGTGGACATATGTTTTGAGAACTTCAAAATTGCAGTGACAGAAGTACAACTGAGTTTTGATAATAATGATGAGAGCAGCACATCCTCCCGTAATCATCAACATTTTCAAGGGCTGGACGATGAGGCGTTGACCTCATCGACCAGCCCTACACTACCTGTATCTAGCAGAGCTCCTGCAACGCATGCTTCTGATCTGATATACAAACTGCGTAACCAGTATTGTAAGTACTACCGTGACCCAAAGGCTCACCAATTCCATACATTCTTATACCAGGTCAAGGACGAAAAGTGAACCTGTCATGCGATTATGTACCACATGCGCCCTAAATGTAAGCTAACCTTGACCTGCCCAAATAATATGGTAATAAGAATCAAAATTGTTTAACAATGCTTACAGCTTTCAATATAAATAGGGCAGGACTGTATATCCATGGGGTACAGCTGGAACTCCATCTGGCACGCGATGATGGCGTGCATCCTGGCGGAGTATCGGACTGTCTGGTTCCTGTACAGCGTCACCGATGAAAACTTGTGAGTCAGCTCCGCGATTTCTGGAAAACAATTGAAGAAGACATTAAAATTAATTTGATTAAATACGCTATATCCAAGTAAGTTGCAACAAAGGGGTTTCAAGGGGGTTCAAAGGGGTTGCGGAAATATTAGCCGGCTAAACTTAGGTTTAGCTGCAAATCTTAAAATTACTTTACACCCATCGTTAGCCGTAACATAGTTAATTGTACACTTTTTACAAACAAATAGAAATAAGTATAATGACTGATTTACTTCCGACACCACACAACATCTGGTCCAGTTGAAAAACAGCATCAGCCACTAAAAAATTGTTAGGTGCATTTTAAGTCTGTACTAATTATTATATCTTTTATAGTGTAGGTAAAAGTGCTACAAAACTAACCACGTAGTAAGACAGTGTAGTTTGTTTATAATAGATTTATTGGTTTATTTTTTTCCTAATGTAAAACAATCGAACACCCAGACATCGAGGCAGGCCTGGATGAGATGACGGGATGTCTTTTACAAAGATTGATCCTTGGCAGCTCCGGATCTAGACAGTTAAGAAAAAAAAAGTGCCGAAGAAAGCCTAGGTTTTTACTGCTACTTATTTGAAGAGAGAATTTAAAGTTGAGAACCCGTCAAACCCGAAATTCAAACCTAATCACTTAGATAGAATTTGACAAGCGCTCAACTTAAAAATTCCCAATGCAGAGACTGGTTGACTTGTTACGGCCGTTTTCAATAACTTACTAACAGTTAACGGAACGTTGCTATCGCTGATAAACAGTTAAAGAAAGACATTAACTGTCAACCCCCGAGAGATAGATAAGTGTCGTGGATAGGATATTCCTGTCAATTAATTGCTAACTTTGTTCATAGACACACCGATCAGCTACTAGAGTAAGGCATATTAACTAAGCGTCATACGTAAGTTAGTTATAGAAAACGGCCGCTTGTTGACTCTGGTAGTCTAACAACTCTTAAGAGTTCTGCATGAAACTCGATGTTCTCAAAACGAATTCCCTTTACCTATGAAGACAGTATTTCGTCAGCATCACTTGACACTTAACTTTAACTTAAGAACTGAGAACTACTTTAGAACTTTCTTAGCTACCGCTAAAACAATGCTAGTCCGGAGAAGCATGACGACAAGGTGCATCTCATTGTGGTATTTTCTAAGTGAATTATCGCTTTTATTAAAGTCGCTTTAAGTTGCAAATGCTACGGTGAATATTCTAAAAAATCAAACACGCGTTTGCTTGATAATTAGGTTAATTTTTGTGATTTAGTGTCTTTTTAGTATTTATATGTTGTAAGTGCGTCCCAAATAATACATTTCATCAATGGTAGCCTTATGATTCCTGTAGGGGGCATATAGACAAACAGAAAGCGAAATGTCCAAAAAGTTTTATGTTAAAAGTTAAAAAGACGTCATTTGCCTCGTTTTGGTTCGCTCGCACGCCCGTGACTCTACACCGTGTCAAACTATTTTTGCTTTTATTACACGGAGATAAGGCATTTTATAAGCCCATTCCAAGGTGATAATGTACGTGGTCAATCTTAGTGAGCTTGCCTGCAATAAAGCATATCACAACGTATAGCCGCTTAAGCAGAATCAGATTACAATAAGATAATAATTTGTATTAAGTTACAATTTGTAAAATGGTCACAAAGTGACAATGCATAATGTAAACTGCGCCTCTAACCATTTATAGTATATTTTTTATAATGAGGGACTAAACGAAGCCATAATATACCAGAGGTGGTTTGTATTATTAAGTTGGCGTTTAGTCTCGAGGTGCAAACTGTACTTTTCACTTTGAGTGCGAGAAAAATAGTCAATTTAGTACAAAAGCATTGAATAAATATTCTTATTCCTCCAGTCCATAAAACTTTTGTAAGTTTTTAGGTAAATCTTCCCCGGTTTTGGCGGAAACAGATTATCTATTACGTCTTTTGCTCTTTGCTCGACGTCAGTCTTCACTGTCACTGGACGTTCTTACTTTTATTTAATACAGAACAAATTTACACTCAAAAAAACTGAAATTTTCGCGGTCAGTTTTTTCTTACCAGTCACAGATTAACAATTTCAGACACATGGCAACACCTTCCTTGCGGAAAAACCATGGAACTAAAACTCTCAACATTTTCGCAATGAAGATGGTCCACACTCAATAGTATATTTACTGGCTGTTTGAGTTTGTCTATGTCACATGAAGGAAATTAAAAAAATCAAATTACTTTTTACTCTCTAGAGACTAAAGTGGTCACTTTAGTCCCGCTTCGTAGGGCTATAATGGCGTACTTTTAGAGCATGAGAAGTGAAAAAGAATTTTAAGGTGATTCATATAATAAAATTATCCTAATAAGATTCTGCTAAAGCGGCCATTTTAGGCCCCCAGGATTCTTATACTAAGTTTAGATACAATTCGATACCGTTACCGCACAAACACTTTAACAAGGGAACTATGTCTAGTAGTGCTCACCCTACACCATCTTTGAGCTGGAATTATTACTAGTTGAGAAGCGACCGGTTCCAGGAAACTGTGCTGTTTTCAGCAGGTAATGGAATGTCCAAGGATATCGTATTATGATCCGAGCAGGTAACTTTTTCATGAAGATTCCTAGTTCATTCTGATATACGCGATGGAAACTTTCAAGGGGCCTTCACCGTTGCAACTACACGAAAATGGTCTTAGAACACTATCCATAATTATTTCCCCAGATTTTCAAAAAAAAAAATACAGTTATCAAGAAAATGACCCCTTCACACAAAACAGTTTTTTGATTCCAATCAATCCTGTTTCGAATACTGATCAAAAACTTTTATAGGATCAGCCCAGGTTGGAGTACTAAAAAAGTTAGAAATTGCAAAAAAGTTTTCCTATACATTTTGTTTGATAAATGATAAATGATGTTTATTTTGCAAATAGGTTTCTTAAAAACACTTTTACACGTCTCTTTTTTAAACTAGATGGGGCCGGTGTTTCGTACCTGACTACTCTGAGAAGAAACAGCCGAAACAAACTCAGAGGTCATAGTCTCTTTTAAAGTCCAGACATAATCTTGGTTAACTCACATGAGGACTATGCAGATTAGTGTCTGAGATGGTCTCTTGAAGAAAGAACCACACAGATTTGAGTGGACCTGTCCAGTCAGTGCAAGCATTTGTCAGTTATCGTGTAGCTCGACTTATAACTCAAGGAGCTCAACGACACGACGAACAATACCAAAGAAAGGACATTTGGGTAGGTCGCTTATAGTACTCAAACTGCCAGACAATAGTGGAAAAAGATACACATGGTCCTCACATTCACAATAATCAAATAAAATTAATACAAAATACTCTACAAAATAAATGTCATTAAATGGACCATTAACAATAAAAAATAAAAGTAAAATACTTAGCAAAGTAAGTATTCATGTCAAATCATTAAATATAACAATAAGAAAAATATAAAACAAAATAATAATAAAAAATAATAATAATAATAAAATACTAAAAGTATTCATGTCAAATAAATTAAATGTCACAGTGTATATGGGAAAGGAATCAATAATAAACAAGCGAAGTCCGAAATTTCGACATTCACAGAGTAAATTTAATTGGAGCAGCTTAATCCCAAGCCTTTTTATCTTCGAGATAGTGATTAATGTTATAGTAGGCTTTCAGACATAGCTTCCGTTTTATAAACGATTTGAATTTATTTAGGCTTAGTAATTGAATATGACTCGGAAGTTTATTGTAAAAACGTATACATTGGCATCTGAACGTACCCCCTATTTTTTTTAGCCTCGTTGCAGGAACAACATATTTGTGTTTATTCCTCGTATTTACATTGTGGATATCACTGTATTTTTTAAACAAATTAATATTTTTATGTGCGTACAAAAGGTTTTCATAAATAAATTGAGAGGGGACAGTAAGTATATTAATCTCTTTAAATTTTTCTCTGAGGGTGTGTCTAGGACTTAATTTATAAATTGAACGAATTGCCCTGTTTGATTTTAATATTATATTTTTTATATTAATCGATCCGATTACTGTTTCTAATATTATAATATATATATATAATATTATTATAAAATAAATATATATATATTATATATATATAATAATATTATATAAATCGCAAAAATAAATTTACATTACGTCTTCGTGATCATTTGTCTTTCATTTATTTTTTTGAATTTCTGATTCACAAATTCTTTCTTAGGACCTGCAATGATATCAAGTGAATTTTTAGTCAGAAATAGTATCGATTAACGGCATAAAACATTTTTCGGTTTCAAACAAAATGTATTGGAAAAGTTTTTTGCAATTTCTGACGTTTTCAGTACTCCAACCAAAAAATCTTAAAGCCTGAGTAATGATTTTTGATATGTTACAGAGAATATTATTGAACATTAATATCAACACTGCCTGACATCTCTTGAAGGAAATTTCTGCCACTGTTTAAAGCGCAAAAAACAAATACGTGAAATATCAAGTCGGAGTAAAAAAAAAAGTTGTTTTTAAATTTTCATTGTACGCAAGCATAACAATTCTAAAGTAACAATTAATCATTTCTGTATGGGTTCAATAAACCAATGCTCTCGTACAGCGACATTTTAGTTGTGTCTGGGGGATGTTTGGCCCACCTATGATTGGTGTGGCTCAAAATAAGAACTGAAATGATTTTTTGAGTGTCAAATATAAAGATTAAGTCTCACTCAGGCTATAGGTAAAATTACATTATTTTTTCCGTGCTTTAAAGTGCCTGGCAGGAATTTCCGTCAACGGGAAGCATCTGGCAGTGTTAGTAATACATTTTTAAACTTATTTGCTCATGTTATACACAAAATCTACATACAGAAATTAAATAACCATATTCTGGCAACGCTGCCAGCCTTCTGGGCACTTTTCCTGTTGACAACGATCTGGACAATTTTTTGACGCCCTATAATTCTTTTCTCATTTTGATACTTGCATACTGATTTTTATTATTATTTTAGATAATTATATTATACTTGCATACGGATTTTTATTTTTATTTTAGATAATTATATTCTAGTTGAAAGTTTTCCCAAAATTTGATGTCCAACTGAAAGCGTCTCGTATTCAGAAAATTCAGAGGAAATAGTAAATTGATCTAAAATATCATTACAAATGGAGTTCATTACCCTCATTATTGGTGATTCAAATTCAATGATTCCATTTAGATAAGTTAGTATCCCATAAATCGAAGAGTTTGGCAGTTTTCGGAGACTTACAGCTTAAAAGAGGGCGATGACGTAAGAAACCGTAATTACTCAGGGGTTGCGTCCTATTTTAAGGACATGATAATTTTAATCTAGTGAATATTTAAAAAAAATATAGTAATTAAGCTTTCGTTGAATTTTTTTACGGTAGTGTTCGCGCTAATTGCTTTTAATTCTTTATTTTTTTATTATAAGTTTTCTAGTATTAATGAGTAGTAGTTAAACGGCACATATTTAAATTACCTACCAATAAGATCTCCACTTTGCGAAGATAAATATTTTTGATCACAAAACGTGTCGAGGTTGGTAGGTAGCTGTTTGCGATGAGAAGTCGTAAAAGAGCTTTTTCGTTTCCCTGGAAATTAGGTACATTTCAAATACAATGGCAAGTGGTTGCCAGGTTATTATTTACGAGCAATCGCGTGCTGAAATAAATATTACATAAATAGTATAAAGCCGCACTTTTTGTCTGTCTGTATGATCGCTAAGTTCTTCTAAACTGCATAACGAATTTTGATGCAGTTGTTACCAAAATTTAGAGGATTTGTCCCGAGACGTTTATGTGTATGATCCAATATATTAAAGTTTTAAATCTATGCTTTGTCAATCAGTTAAAACCGTGAGCAGCAGGCAGTGTTGCTAATAATAAATTATTCTTCTTTGATTATTCAAAGTGCCTGTAATTAAGTAAATGTTTTGATCTTGAATTAGGTTTATGAAATCAGACTCCACTTGTTGTAATTACTTTGAAAGTGTCTGACACTTTCAGCAGGCAGTCAACTTCGTTACGTACCACTCTGTCGAGATATTAATATGTTTACTCTACACGAGCTTCTTCTTTCGTTAAAAACATAACACTCTTTTATGGGCACTCGTGAAAAAATACTTTGCTACCACTAGCATTAATTACAAGATAAATATCGTGATAAAAAATATATTTATGCGTGAAAAATATATATAAACAAAAAAAAATCGTACTAGCGTGGTAAGCCAAACCTCACATTATCATAAGTAGTGACTATACAGTGATAATTAGTGCCCCGACCGAGTGTTCACCAAAGCTGCCCTAAGCTATTAAGTTAAAGTGACTTGGTAACTTTGTGACCGTCATTAAGTTGGTTATCTACTGTTAACTCAAGATAGGACGAAATTATGCGCTAATGTGAAATTTTATCACAACTTAACAACTGAGTGACTATACTGTGTTTTGATACTTGAAATAATAAAATAATTTAAAGCAAAAAAAAACTTTAATGTATGTGTTACGATAATCTTTTAAAAAAGAGTGAGAATGTTAAAAATATTTAAATAGAAATATGAATACTAGAAAAAGGAAAGAAATTCGCTGGAAGAGCTTCAAGAAACAGAAAAAGTAAAATTTATTGGATAGATGTAAAAGTTTTCAAAAAACTTTATGTCAAGCGCGTTCAAGGTAAATAACATAAAAGATTGTAACAGAATTTACGACATTATGTGAATAATAAATATAGGGAAAGGAAAAAACATGCGAGAAAGTTCAAAACTTGACAAGGAACTAATAATGTTGCAAAACTTTAACAATACTAGTGGTTTATTGCCCTATTTTAGAAATAATTTCCATTTAATTTGTTCCTGTCGTTTGTGTTCATGTCCTCATTCCATGCATTTGTGTTGAGGATACAATTCTGTAATAACTAAAATAGTTGGAAAGCAAAAGTACTGGTATTCTCAAGCTATATTTTGCAAGTGAAAACTCAGTGAGTGAACGAAAGCATTCATTGTTTTGCAAAGTGATTTAAAAGCCCGCTGTACATGTTCCTTAGTCTATAATATTTTTTATAATACAATAATTACCGAGTGAAGTGTTTACACATCTCTAGATTAACTCAAGCTCTTACAAATTTATACGCACAGAGCACACATTTTCACTATTGGAGAACATAATAAAAATAAGTTGCCATCTTTTAGTCTCGGATTTTTCACTTTAATTTATAACATAATAGATTTCATTGAATTTCTTAGGCAGCTTTCATGAATTAATTTCTGTATTATTTCCTTTTGTGCCTAGTGAATTTGTCCATGTATTTACAATATAAACTCAAATATAATAAGTTTAAGTTTTAGTATTGTATTGCCAGATTTGTGAACCAATAATAAAAAAAAGTATCAAGATTAGTGCATTTAATCTGAAAACATCCTTCATATAGGGGAAAGTAACTCACAATTTTACAAGACAGTAATACGACTGCATACCATCATGAGATGTGTAAGGAATAGCGGAAGGCCTTTGCTCAGGAGTGAGACAAAAAGCAATAAATTAAAAAAAAAACGACTTAAAATAAAAGTTGTAGGTACATAACACAAATAATATACCATTCATTGAAATAAAAAATATCGCAATAAAATTGTGTGACTTGTGTATTCATATTTTGTGAAAACGTACGCGCGATTAGTACGCATTCCGTAAACTCCAATAATAGTTCGTTAGGAATATTCGTATTTCGAGAAAATAAGCAAATATTCCTGGAAAAATGGATTCTGTTAACTGGAGAAGTTATGGCAGAGATTATGCAATGAATGAAAATACGTTTCAAAATGTTCATGAAGTTTGTTGTGTTTCTACTTTTAATTATGTGGATTTACATAAATTGGTTGGTTAGACATAGATATTTTGTTTTATGGAGAAGTTTAATTAACTCCTATAATCCATGTAAATATTTTTTTTCTTTTTTTGCAATGCGTACATTTAATTTACAAAATAATAATCTGACATTTATTTCAAAAAGCTGAAAACTACTTCATCTCTTCCCACCTCCTCTGTTCTCCTCTTTTTGCCTAGTTTATATTTGTTTTCAGCGAAAAAAAATACAATATTCGATTAGTAAAAGATGGCAACTTTTGTATCACCGAAACAGCAAACATGATGTATCTAAATATTTACACGAAAAAGAAACAAAAGATAAATCTTTTATTTTTATGTACTTATACAGACAACAAAAACAGTTCTCTAAAATTAATCACATTTAGTGGCATGTACAACGAGCTTTAGTGACAAAAGGAGCTTTGATAAACTTTCATATTACCGGGAGACCGAGGTTTGTAATGCATTGCTCCTCCTAAAAAGCAAAACTTTGTTAGACTTAAGCATATTCACTTAAAAGTTAGTTAAATTAACTCTGAACATGCAGAAGATAAGTGAATGAAGAAAACTTCTTGTCAAATATTTGATGAATTTTTGGGATAGCTTCGGTGAACAAACAGTATGGTAGCAGCATTTACTTAAAGTTAAAACTTCAAAGTTTCAAATTCTTCTTCTTAAAATTAAGATATCACACAAAATGATACAACTGAAATATTTATCTATAATGCACAGCACATATAAATCTTTTGAATATTTAAATCCAAACAAATCCTACCGTCACAATTATCTTTTCTTTAAATCTATTTCTCAATCCTGAATTCACTGAAAAGACATGCCTTGTGGGAGATCAATATGATTTTTTTTAATAAATAGTTATAAAAGAGACAAGGCATTTTTGTCAGTGTTTCGCTATTCCGGAATTGGTTAAACTCATCTCAACTTTGATTTAATGTTTTCCCCCACAAGCTTTTCAAAACTCAATAACATTATAACGAAATAATTTTTGAAAGAATTCCAGGCCATAGCAAAATTTTTTCGGTAGGTATTCTAGGTAGAAATAATTAAGTAGGCATCGTCAGGTAGGAGTCCATGCTAGTATAAATTTTTCCATTGGACCCACTTACTTTTGATGTCAGCTGTACATTAAAAACGACAATTTCATTTACTTTCTAATATTCAGTAGACTATTGTCGTTGTATTTCAAAAGGAATATTGAAGAGAGGTAAGAATTCACAATTTAATAAATTATTGAACTTTTAGAACCTTTTTCTGTTAAAAGGAATCCTTCAGGTACCAGTCGGGATGGATTATCAATTTTATTACCACGTAAAATTTAAAAGAAATTCTCAACTACTAGACCTTTTCTAATACAAATCATTTCTGAAAAAATAACAATGTTTACGAATCAATTTTATCGAAGTAATAGAAAGCTTCAGAAACAATATGAGCCAATGAAGCTTATGGATCAAATCTTACAACACTTACAAACTCGTCTCAGGTTTTCAAGTTTTAGAAACCTAGCTATCCGTATTTTTACAGTACAGTACCTAAATTCACCCATTTTTTTTTTGTTCCAGATACTTTTCTAGTTACAGTTTTCACTAACTTAAACGACGCCATGACTATGATCGTTTAAAAACTTATAACTAAACTAATTGCTAATGATCGTTTCAGCGCCGATAGTATAAATTCTAATATAGCAATACGTTCAGGTATACATGTAGATGTTCCTTTTATTAATTGATTAATAGCAAAAACGGTTAAACCATTTACCTGTAACCTTCGAGTTGAGAAAGTAAGGGTCAGGATGCCACAGGTTGTCGAAGAACTCCGGTGGCAGGGTCACGTGGTCGTCTCCTTCTTCGAAGATATCCTCAGGAAGCTGCAGTCGACTCTCACTCCAAGTCTGTCTTATAAACATATCCACTCTGCAAGAAAATGAAAGGGTTTCTCCATAAAAACATTTCTAGGGCTGAAAGGCAGACAATGCACTCCCTAAACAAATATCAAGATAAGCAGGAAGGTACTTGAGGATGAAATCACATTGCATCAGCATTTCTTGCATCTTTTTCCCTTAGAATTGCAACTCACTAAAGTGGAAGGTCTAATGTTAAAGTGCTTCCTATGCGAATGAATGCGAATGCTTGTGACCAGACTTCTCGCTCTACCAAATGACGCGTTTACGTGCCAGAATGAGATAGAGCTGTGCCATGCATGTAAATGTGCTTTCACCCTAAGTTGTTTCCCAGTACGATTGAGTAAGTTTATGCAGATGTAGTGACATCTACAACGGCACATACACATTACGGTTCACACCTGGCGTTATACGAATCCAAAATCAGGCAATTATGGCAGTAGACCATCAGATACAACACAAGCCTCGTCGATGAATGCTCCCTTTTCAAGGGACATGAGCTGTGAGCAACCACGTTCCACCCTGTCCCCATATCTCCAAAGACTGTTTTAGCAATTGTTTGCTTGTCATTTTGTACTTCTAAGTAGAAACAGAACAATAACCTGGAAAATTTCCAAAATAGCTCGACGCAATAACCCAATTAAGTGTGGCCCAAGGCACAATGATTAATGTTTGATTAGAATCTTCACATGTGAACAATGTTGTTGTGTATCTGAAATGTATACGCAGAATTCTAGGAATTTAGGGTATAAATAACAATAATATGCCAGCTTAACACACTTGAGGGTCCACAAGAAAACAACGTTGTGAAATTATTCTAAAGCGGTAAGTGCGTAGGAGCCTTTACATACTAAGTGTTTGCAAATATGTAGACTACAAAATTTGTTCTGACGTGAAAGCAAATTTCTGCACAACGCAGATAATGTTAGTCATTTTCGTGTAGCTCAGACAGACTATGGTAATAGTTATTTATCCAACATGTGAGGAAAGTTCGTTTTTTCTATGAGTTTTGATTTTGAGTCTTGAGCGAACGAAGGATTGGAAAATAGAATCACGAGCGCCGCGAGTGATTATAAATTTCAATCCTGAGTAAGCGAAAGACTCAACAAAACGAATAGCAAATGAACTTGCTTACATGTTGGATACAAAACTGTTCACCACTCCCAGCAAGAAAGTATTCAGTCATCATAGGTAAATATTTTTTTAGCTATATTTAAAATAACAAAAAAACTGAGATAATTATGTCTCATTCGTGTCGGGTCTGGGTTACAAATGACCGTTCTTCTTTGACGATGTAATTTTTTCAATATTTTATTAAACTTTTTTAATGTTTCTGAACTAATTTGACAATTTTTTGATAAATTTTATAAAAACCATTAATCTTAAGTTATAAATATTTCTATTCTAAGCATAAAATTATTTATTTTTTTAAATATCTTTAAAACTTAACATAAAAAAATCAGGCAAGGTTAGTTTCTGAACGGGATCATTACTTTCCTCACTGTTCAAACAGTGAGGAAAAACCAACTTTCCTCACTGTTCAAAAAGTGAGGAAAAACTAACTTTCCTCCCTTTTTTCGTAGAGGAAAGACACTTCTTTCGTGCGGGAGTGGTGAAAAATATATACATATAACCTGAGATAAAGGATTGTGTATTTTAGAAGAAATTCTGGCGTGTACACTTTTGTTTTCTTTCGACTGTAGTTACAAACTATAGAAGGTGTAAACAGAACCTTCACGAAGCCATCAACCAAGCATTCTGTGCTTCAAATTAGGTAGGTAACTCTACGCAAAAAATACTGCTAGGAAACGATGTTTTTTTTTTGGGGTGAACTATCACGTGTTATTCCATGTTCCTTCCTTTGCCCTTTGTGTTCCAGGGCCGCGGTATCTCTTTCGAACAGTCCCGCAACCCTGGCAGGCGTCGGTGCTTACGGACCCCTCCCTGTTTGCTGACTCTCCTTGAGGCGCGCGTGGAACACGAACGCGCCGTCGACACGGCCTGGCCTGTCGTCATAAGACGGACGGAAGGCGAGCTAGCCCACGGTAGGACTCAATGTAACGCTCTAAAATTATACGCTAATGGATGCATTGAATAATACGGGGGTCATGGAAGTATTTAAAGTAAAGCTATAACAATCAAAAGTTGTTTAAAAAAATGTTGAAAATGTTAATACTTTGACCCCCAATATTTTCCTAACTAGAAGGTTCCCAGGTATGGCCCGAAAGAACAGAAAAATCGCAATGACGGTCGAAACGAGAACCTTTCGGCTTCGTTATGGGTATTTTTTTGCCCATTAAATTGTGAAAGGAATATCGATACGCAAACATTACCAGTACCATGAATTGAGCACATGATTCCAGGCCCCACAAAGAAGAAATAAAGAGTCTAGAATCATCGATACCTACACCAGTTTGCACGTCGATGTACGTTACACCTTGTATTTTTAGAGCTATAAATAATTATAATAGCTCTAAAAATACAGGGTGTAAGGTACATCGGCGTGCGTGTGCTGAAATAATTATAATTACACACTTTTGCCGAAACCCTAACATCTTTACTGAAGGATGCTACAAATTTAAGTCAAGTATTATAACGATAGGAATGTTATTTTAGGACGCGGTTTTATTACACCTACCACAGTTTGTCTCTGCATCACCCAATGGTTGGCTGGTAGAGAATGCCTTTGGCATTAAGTCTGCGACAGTGCAATATGTGTGCTTTTTTTTCGGATGGGAAATCATCAAATGACCTCTCCCACTACGGGCGGAGCGGAAGCGAGTGTCAGACTTGTACTGACTAAAACCCATCTATGTTCCTTCTTTTGCATTTTGTTTTCCAGGGCCGCGGTATCTCTTTCAAACAGTCCCGCAGCCCCGGCAGGCATCGGTCCTTTCGGATCGCGTGGACACGGCCTGTCGTCATAAGACGGACGGACGGCGAGCTAGTCCATTACTCACCGTCCACTTGCCCACGTCTACGTTGACTGGGAACCACCACGTGGCCCCCGACGCCCAGGGCGTCTCCCGCGTCGGCTAGGGTGTCACAATATGACTGTGTGCTTAAAGTGTTAAATAAATAATTATTCGCAAGTTATTTTCTGATTGCCTCGTTGCCCAGTGGTTGTGAACACGACTGCTGAGTGTAAGGTCTTGGATTCGATTCCAAATCGGATAGTGTTAGGTTTTTCTGTAAGGAATTTCCTGGCTGGCCTGGGCTTATGACTCTGGAGTCAGGACGTTGTTGGTGTGATAATCCTGTGTTCAGAAAATCACGTAAACCTGTTGCTCTGATCGTTGCCCGTCCTGATTCGGGATTAGAGAAACAGGTATTGTCGCACCTAGAACTTAAATCTGCTGGTCCAAACTGATGATTACTAGAAAAGTGATTAGATGAGAAATAAAAAGAAATGTTCAAATAATTACATGTAAACTATGGAAATCCTTTTCAGGTTGATTTAATATTGACTGGCGATCGTGGATTAACTAGTGATACTGAATATCAAGTGTATCACCAGGTAGCACAGGTGAAAATAATCATGACGAAGGACGACTTCTAGCTATTTCAGTCGTGTCAAACATACGGCATGTGGATCGTTATCATGTGACTCGAGACCAGATGTACATATTTTCTATACTAATCGTAGAAAGAAGTCAAAGTGAATTTGGATGTACAGTCACGAGCACCAATATTTATACACTATTCGAAAATGTAAAAACAATTTTTGCGAGAAATAACGATTGTAACTTAGAGATAGGATCTATTTTATAAAAATACGAGTTCCAGAATACTATGTTCGTAACAACAAGGAATTTTAATCATAACAGATAGAGAAACACTTTTAAGATTTTGTTAAGGTCTGTTTTTTTATCTCAGAGACTAATTTGACACATGCAAATGTCAAACTTACAAATAATGAAGCCAGCTCCTAGAACTTTTAAAAATTACGGCAATAATAGGAACTTAACACCATACAAACAATTACAATTTAAAAAATAATTATGATATTAGGGCAGTTAGTGTGTGATTTTGAATACGGCAATCCTAAATTTAACAGGAACAACACTGGACGCCGATTTATTTCACTAAAAAACGATACTACTGATTTTATTAACGGCAATTTACGGCACTGGCACATCATTATTTTAGAATAGCAAAAACCAGGCAACCCATGTAATGTCAGTTTAGTCCTCTGAGATTAAAAAACGGACTTTAAGTGTTTACATATTGGTGCTTGTGACTGTACGAGTGATGGATTCTGGAAATTCTTTCACTACTGGAAAGATGCTTTATCCCCAAGTGTCATCATCTTCTGGTCCCATTTTATTTAGGGCCTGCGCAACATGTTTTTTTCATCCATTCTCCTCTGTCAATCATCACGCTATCATTTACTCCTTTTTCCTGTCATTCCTCACACAAACCATCCACCTTTTCTATAGTCTTCCTCTCCCTCTTGATCCATCATACATATTCATTACTCTTTTTAGGCACACGCAATTTATCCCTACTTATCACATGCCCATACCAAGACAGTCGATTCTCTTTCAACTTTTCTGTAATAAGCTCTACCCCCGAGTGTCATAGACTATATTTAAAATGTTCCCGTGGGATAATTTCAGACCATAACGCGAGCGAAGCCGTGGGAAAAACCTAGTCGTAAATAAAATAAACAACACCTTATCCACTTTGGATCAGTGGTAGCCCGGTCGTAACGTATAATAATAATAAAAAGTGTTGATCCATAAATTCCGCCTGCAATAGTAAAAGGAATACTATACTAGGATAATAGTATTAGGAATCGTTTTTATAGTCGTAGAACTACACTGGCCAAACTCCTTTGCCTACATCCAATATAGCTTACTTACACGTGAAAGATGAAGTTATTCTGTTATTTTATTTATTCTCAATCTCTAAAAATAACTTGAGATGTGTTGTTGATTCTTTCTTGGAAATCTTATGTCAGATCGGTTTGTTTTACCTTAGGCTTATACGCGCCGTCGGCCCTTTACTTGGAGTTGTAGAAGGACCGTATTCTGTTTAGGGTATGGGGAACAGGATTATCCTCATACTCCGTTGAAAAGGGGAGATCCCCCGGCCAGACGCGTGTTGTGTCTGGTAGGCTACTGCCCGCCAATTGATGTTGAGTTCTTGTCATCATCAGCCTAGCCTTTTCCCAACTTTGTTGGAGCGACTACCAGTCTAACCAGATGCAGCTGAACACCAGTATTTTACTTATAGCGACTGCCTATCTGCCCTCCACAACCCAGTTAGTACTGGTCTATACGATACCACTTGGTAAGACTGGTTGTCAGAATTTTGGGCCACTGACACCTGTAACGACTCTCAAATATCTACAAATGACAGCTGGGATCAACAGCTTACGTGCTTTCTGAGGCACGGAGGAAACTCGGTACGTATTGAGTGGTCACCCATCCACGGACCAACCTAGGCAAGCGCGGCTTAACTTCAAGATCGACCCGAGCGGCTGTTATTATTTAGCCAAGAGATTAATTCGCGAATAATTTTGATTTGATTTTTAGTTCTCAACTTGTTTCATACATTTTGCTGCAGATCTTTTTTGTATTTTTAGGTGTTTCGGTACAAGCTGTCCTGCTCCACTTAAAAAAAGCATCAATAGCTGCATTTGTAACGCGTTTTTATTGCAATAAGCTTCGACGCTACGACATAGTTAAGAGGGCCCTTACCCGCCCGTCTATCGTCAAAGCGAGCATGGTCGAAAAGCTTGTTGTTTCATCCAGAGCCACAGTGGCGGATTTTCTTTAAACTCCCCCGTCTTACCCCGCCTCGACCCCGCACAACTCGTCTCCCACGCACCTCATAACGCCTAATGCGATGTCATTGAGCGAAAAATTGTGTTCGAAAATTTCTTAAACTTGTTCCAGGAAATACGTGTTTTTGAATAAGTCTTACAAGTGTATGTAATAAATACTTGTCATTAAGAATTTTCATTACATGTGCAAGGTTTTTATCGAGACATTTTCTTTATTTTTACAGTTTATGAGAACATTATGAACGGCCAAAGTTCAGGTAAAATTTGTGCAAAACAGCAATTTTTGGAGGCTTATACTGAATTTGTTTCTATTTTTTTTTATTTTCTGCGTCAATAGAAACCTAGATATAGTGCGCAAAATACCTATGAGTTCAAAAAATTCAAAGAGATGTGTAACAACGGCATTTTTTTTTTTTTTTTGGAGATGGCATCTCGCAGTTCAGCCTCTGAGGCTGGCTACTGCTTAACCGGACTATTCCCTGTGGATGCCTTAAAAATGAATCTAAGGCCTCCAGCCAGGGGCTTAAAACTATACTTAAAAACTAAGCGACCACTCGCTAAGGGCACCCCCTGTGGGGTACGGGCCTCGGCTTAGGGCGTCGCTGGGGGGGGCAGCAAAGGGACAGGCTGGATCTGAGTGATATTAATTAGGGGCTGGTTTAAAACTACCGGCTCAGCATCGCGGGCTGGCTCTGGCAAGGGTCGGGGGGGGTTCGTTGAACGTGGGCGTCGCGTCGGGCCTCGGCGGCGAGGACGGAAACATGGCGGTCTGTATTTGTACTTTCGTAATGTGCTGGTTTCCCTACTGCTCTCCTGGAGGAGGGTGATGGGGTCATCGGGGGTGGTGAGAGCATGTCGCGGACGGCGAACCATGCTAATACGCGAGGGCTCGTATCGGGCGGCCGATGCGATCAGGGGGTTCCTATGCTTGATAGCGGAATCGAAGAAACGCTTGGAAAGACGTTTCATAAACTGAGCTAAGGTGGGGATCCTAAGGTCTAAGTGGAGACTGTCATTACGGACATAATAGGGGGCACCGGTAATCTTACGGAGAAAACGGTTCTGAAGGGTCTGCATCCGGTGCAGATGACGCGGGTGGGCATGGGCAAAAGTGACACAAGCGTATGTCATAATGGGACGGATGACGGCGGTATAGAGTCGCAACTTGCACTTAAGTGACAATTTGCTCTTTGCCGTGATCATAAAATGGAGCCTACCCATGGCAAAGGCAGCCCGGTCGCGGGCTGCTCTTATATGCGCAGCAAAGGATAGGTGGTTGTCGAGAATGACTCCTAAGTATTTGGCTTGCTTCTCCCAAGGGATCGGCTTGCCGAACATAGTGATCGGAGAGGGGACGGGACGTTTGAGACGCGCCTTATGAAAAAGAACTGCCTGGCTTTTATCGGGATTAACCTCGATTCGTAACAACGGCATAATCACGTACGAACGTTTGTATGAAAAGTATGACGGGTTGGCTGCTCTTAAGATCGCAATGAGTGTGTTCAGAGGTGAGACTGGTTGGTTGCACCCGTAATGATAACCGGGACTAACAGTTTAACGTGCTTCCAGAGGCTTATGCGATTCTCCTTCTTAGCGTGTCGGCCCAAAACTGAGCTACTAGTTTGGTGCTTTCGGTAGCGTCCGTCACTTCCTTTATTGAACCAACAATAGGACACGCAGGACACAATATTAAGTGCCCCATCGTTTGTGGAACAGCGTCACATTTACACTCCAGGGCAGAGTCATTGATGACCTGAGCTGGTTTTCCATGTTGCGACCTACCTGGGTCGGGAGTCTATTTAAAGACTTCTAGATCAGCCATGGCAACTCATATCCAAATACGATTGTTATTACTGAGCTGGAACTCAGACACTAATATACAAACTGCGCAGACGACCGAAATAGCTAGTATCGCCGGTGATAAGATTTCGTACGAGATATGAGGCTTACCGTTGAAAATTCAACTATCCGCGCTGGGCCAAATTTTGAATATCGATAAATGCGCGCCCAATTTCCATTACGGCATTTCAAATTCTTACCTAATCTTTGAAAAGAACGCCAAATCTTGAAAAGGTGCTTGAGCTGGTGTAAATAACGCCATTTCACGTTAAAGCAACTCGACAAAGTCGACAACACGTTAATTATATTATGTGAACCTTTTATTTCAGCTTCGACTTCCTGTCTTCATTCTTGACTTGACTTTGCATTAAGGGCAGAAGAACTGGATTTTTTTTTATAGAACGTCAGTCTTCATGTTGAAGGAGACACGTGTTTTAAGTTTTTGCAGCCATTTTTGAAATTACAATATTCTTGAGTGACTGAATATTAGATTGGAATAATTTTTCTTGTCAAGACGGTGTTGTTTTAAAACAATCTTTTAAAGTTAAGGAGTAAGGCCCTTTCATGGTCTCGTGTGACGTCACTTGCGACACGATTTGCGACGCGACTTGCGACGCAACTTGAGTCGTGACATGCGACGACGTGACTTGCGACGCGACTTGCGACGCAACTTGCGTCAAGCGATATGCGTGCGTGCCATTTGTTTTGTTTGCGTTTGTTTTCCTGCAGTCGTTATGGCTTAAGCGTGTAGTTCGTGGCTAAAGGGTAGTCAACGGGAAGTAATTTAATTATGCTAACGCCTAAAGCAATGTTTTGAGTTGGGCTACAGACGTAAATAATCTTTGGGCTGATGTTTTTCTAAACAGTTGAACTAGCTGAGATAAGGTTGCACTTAACTTGGCCTGAAATAAAGATTCATTGCGTGTAGGTAAGTTCATAATACCTCATTTTTAGTGTTTTGAGTAAGAATAGGGATAATTCCTGAATAAAAACACTATGATTTTATTTAGTCCGCCAGTTAGACTATTAACTATTACTAAAAATATTGAATGCGTATTATTTGTATTGTCAAATAAATTAAAAAAATACGAAGATAAAACGCATCAAATAATCGAAGTGGTGGCTTGTGACGTCACTTGTCGGTAAAAAGTGTACCGACAAGGTGACGTCACGCGAGTTTTCGACGCACTCATATCGTCTTCATTTTTTGTTTACGTGAAAAAATAAAAAATACTTACCCAATATTATTTGGAAATCTGACGGACTAATTAGATTTTTTGGTCATCCACCCTATTGGAAATACACTACTATGTACTATGGATGGACTTAAAGCATGCCTGAGAGCTCTCACACGGAACTTGCTTTCATTCAAAACATTTTATATTTCTAAAAAGACTTTTAACAGAATTTACATAAGTTTACGGTTTTTATTTGGATCTGACACATTTTTGACTTTTCCATTATCGTTATCGCTGATAGCTGATACTACCTCCTTAGTCTAGCAGTTGCAAGCTGACGACTATTGAGCGCGAGGTACTGGGTTCGATTCCCAGGTCGGGCAAAGTGTTATTGGGTTCCATCAGGAATTTCTCAGTAGCCACGGATTTCTTTTTTCATCTGGGTTTGATAACTCGATTTTTAGGAATAGGGTCGCCCCTTTCTACACCTTTTCCTAACCCTTCTGGGAGTACACGCTTGATTTTGCTACCGCTGATAGAATAACACTTTTTTCTTGGCCTTCTATTCTCCTCAGCTGTGAGTACCCGCTAGCAAATATTGTATTGTGATCGTTCGTTACTAAACGTGAGTCTCAATGACTGCTACAATTTACTGGTCAAATAGGAAATTGCCACAATCTTCACGCTATGTTAGGCTGCCGGATCAGTGTCCGCTTGGCATTAGAGAAACGATGTTTCCTGTGATCCCCAAATTGTCTCGCTTAGTGTTAGTGACCTATTCTATACTGAGAGTTTTGAAGTAGACCTTACGAGTTTGTTATCGATGAAGAATTCCTTAAGAAAGGTTGATTTAAGTCTCGTAGTGTGTCAACCTAACTTTTAAATGCAAAAATTACCTCATTTTCTGCTTAAACTACTTCCAGCAATGTAAGGTTCGATTTCGAGTGTAACGGGATATAGTAATACCAGTATTTTATGTGGAACTGACTGCTTATCTGACTTCCACAGCCCACTAACTTGGTATCATGATACAGCTGGCTGACAAGGTGGTTTCAAAGTTTTCGGGGCTTTTGAAGACCTGTAACGACTGTTAAAATTCTACGAATGACAGCCGGGGCAGATGGCCTGGCTGTCAATGTAGTCGTGTCTTTCCAAGGCAAGGAAGGATCTTGGGCTGTGATGGATGATCATCACCCATCTGCGGACTGAACTCAGCATGCTCTAACTTAAGGTTGAATATCGACTTGCGGATGTTTTTATTTAGCCAAGAACCTCTTAAATTTAATAAAATACTGGTTCCGTAAAATAAATAAAAATGTTGTTTGTAGAGTCTCACCTGAAGTCCATGTCTTCAACATTGATCGAGTTGACGTCTACCACATAGATGCTGAACTCCACGATGACCGGTTGTCCCTTACGCGCCGGTGGCCGCATTTCTAAACAAAATTAGAGATTTTGTTAATAAGGTTTATGACAAAGGAAAAAGTTTTGTTTCGGGCCTGATTAGCTGAATATATCCGTGGTTCCCTGTGGGTACTGTGTTGTGTCGGACGGAAAGAATAGCACCATCCTATTTCTTCCCATGGTATCGTAAGAGGCGACTAAGGGACTTACCAGAGAATAGGCAGCAGCGTTCTCTGTGCTATTTTATCAACCGTACTGTAATACCGCCTGCCAAGCGTGGAGATTATGGCAAAACCAGGGGGGGTTTTGGTTTTGGGTATGGCAAAACCCCCCCTTTGGGGGAGGCCTATGTCCAGCAGTAGACGTTTTTCGGCTGAAATGATGAGGATCCGTGGTTCTAAATCGTACGCGAAACGCACGCTTGGACGAGGAATTTCTGACAGCTGCCCGATAAAAAATAACCCGTAAAGGCACATTCAGGAACTTTAAAGTTGTAAAATATCATTTTAACTAAAGATTTGTCTAATAAAGAAAATTGTATAAAAGTAATTAAATTGTATTAAAAGCGGACAACCAAAACACGCGTACACTTTTTTCCAATTGTTATTCGATTTTGCATTTTTCGGCAAACAACATTTTGGACAAAATCCAATGACTTTCTGATAACACACATTTTCGGGGATCCATTACGGGTTATTGCAAGCGGTCAAATGGAAAGTGTTTACCAATGTCCAATTTATCTAAAAATTGATTAGGGAATGTTATTTTAGGGTTCCATACCCAGGGGTAAAAACAGAAACCTATTACTAAGACTCCACTGTCCGTCCATCTGTCTGTCTGTCACCAGGCTGTATCTCATGAACCGTGATAGCTAGACAGTTGAAATTTTCACAGATGATGTATTTATGTTGCCACTATAACAACACGTGGTCGCTCACAATGAGCCTCATTCGAAGGCTTAAAGTCACCCAAAGGGCAATGGAGAGGGCTATGCTCGGAGTTTCTTTGCGTGATCGAATCAGAAATGAAGACATCCGCAAGAGAACCAAGGTTACCGACGTAGCCCGAAGAATTGCCAAACTGAAGTGGCAGTGGGCAGGGCACATTGCTCGCAGAACGGATGGCCGATGGGGCCGAAAAGTTCTGGAGTGGCGACCGCGAACCGGAAGACGTTGCGTTGGAAGGCCTCCCACTAGGTGGACCGATGACCTGGTGAAGGTTGCGGGGATCCGCTGGATGCGAGTTGCACGGGACCGGTCAGTGTGGCGACACTTGGGGGAGGCCTATGTCCAGCAGTGGACATCATTCGGCTGAAATGATGATGATGATAACGACAGACTAAAAATAGAATAAAATAAGTATGTAACCCCGGGCTCCCATACAACGAAAGTGTTTTTTTTTTAGATAATGTTACGGAACCCTTCGTGCGCGAGTCCGACTCGTACGTGGCCAGTTTTTACCCCCACATTCAGGTAAAGGGCAAGAAATTAGTAGGTAGAGTGGTTTTTCCTTATCACATTATAGGTAAAGGCTGTGCTTTCCTAAATGTCAAATTCTAAAAGTAAACCTTAAACGATTCTATTTTTGGTTTGAACCACTAAGGTATCTTTACTCAATATTGTTAGCGCTAATGGTAAATATACGTTAACCTTTTCCCAAGACAAAGACGAAGACATCTATTCGTAAGATACGGTAGGTACAAAGTTGTTAAATAGAAATAGCATGGTTCAGGACATATCCGCCGCTAGACGCAGCATACGAATATTTACATTATTTACACTTGAAATCACTAAAATATTAGCACATAAATGAAATAAAAAATAATTATTATCTTAGTTTTAACTTTTTTCGTACATATACCTTTAATAACTTACTTACACTCTATTAGAACAAAACAACAAAAAAAACAAAACTAAATGTCTAAACTCTATAATCTAATACATAAAATATAAAACACAACATTAACATTAACCTTGACAGTTCAAATATAACAACTATAGAACGCCACGAGTAGTTATGCTATTTGCGTCGTCCACATTCAGTGCAGTTGGTTATACTTGTGCTTACACACGAGGAACCCTCGAAGTTCATAATTATATTGGATTCAATGAACTCAGAGGGTTTTTGGAAAGTAAAACCATATTTGTTACGATCGCGAATCATATTTTAATCAACACACAACCTGGACCTGACCGGCGAATTGCAAAAAACATAAGAAAATTTAAATCGCCCGACGATTTTGCTAAAACAGTGTTAGTGGAGGCAGCAAAACTGTTCAATGATTTACCAGAAGACTTAAAGAAATGCGATAATTTTAACATATTTAAAAGTAAACTTAAAAAACATGTATGGACCCTATAACTCACCAACAACGCCCCAGAGGCAAATATTATATTATTATTAAGAAAGAACTCTGAATCTCATTATAAGTGAACTGTTATTTATAAGTTCTTATGAGAAATAAATATCTTTAAACCGAAACCGACTTTTGGTAGTTTAGCTTATTCCTATATGTTTTTGACCACAAACTCCATCAACGTTAACGCGCGTCGTTTGTAAAGAGTTAAGAGTTTGGAGGATCGTAGCAGGTAGCGTTCTGTGGTTTCTGCCTGCCCGCATGGGAAAAGGCGAGAGTTTATGCATGTACATGTTATAGCTGATAGACTGTCAATTTGTATAAACGCTCCTTACTTATCGAAGGACATCTAAGCGATAGATATGTTCCTCAAAACAGTATTTTACTCAAAACGGGAGCAACATATCTTCAATCCAATTACTAGGACATACCACTGTCCTAAGATTACATCAGTTTGCCATCCTACCTGGCTACCCAATTATGATTAATCATCAGTAACAACAGAACTGCCACACCGTCAACTGCGCGTTAGTTGTAATAGAACTACCCGTGCGATTGTACCAGCTTACAACAATAGGGACGGTTGATTTAATGTTCTGATGAAAACCTTATCCAAGTGTTTTGGCATTTGTTCGCTTTTTATTTTGGGATATCGTCCGACCAGACGGAGTTGTTGTCGGATTTTTCTTTATAGTCTTAAGTACTTTTAGTTCTATGTTGGTGTAGTACTTTTTGTAGTGCAGCTACATTATTATTTTATTTTATTTTATTGTGTTTGGGTCGCTTACAGCTAACAATACAAAAATGTATAGTGAGGCAATCAACGACAAGCTATTTACAAGCCTCCACAGCCCGTTATTCCGTGGTCCTTTATAACTCCAAACATACACATACTAGTAATTTAACACAGAGTTGCTTTTTGTGTCTGTTAGTGTGACCGCTTGCTTCGAAACTACTCCATGGATTTAAATGTGTTTCTGATTTCTCTTCATCATTTAGAAAAAAAATTATAAGGTGTTGTTCTATAAGTAATGCTTTAATTAACCGACTTCCAAACAGACGGAGGTCTTATGTCCGTGTGTATGTTTTTTTTAACTTTTTTACAGCACAGAAATCCTAATGTTTTGACTTGCTGGAACATCAGTTAATTGCACCCGTGGGAAACAGGAGCACCGCGCCGGAGCGAGTCTCTAGTCCACAATAAAAGGGAAATCTATCGGTCCTTCAGGGATGGATGGGTAAAAGGATCCCGTCAGGTGGTTCTTTTTTGCTGTTGCTAAGGGGATAGGTCAATCTCAGTGGTCGTTATGTGCTCTCGATTGTTGTCTAGAGGTAAAATTATCGATATCTCGTAACATATAATTATATAGCAATACTACGAAATGTTTTATCGTGTGCAATTGTTATCACTTAAAATCACATTATCAAAGTATATTGTTCCCACAGCTGGGATACAGGCCTCGTCTGTATAAGTGGGAGTGGATACCACACGAGCCCACTGCGGGTTAGTAGATGTCACATGTCTTCGAATTTATATTACAGATCTAGAATGTGGGTTTCCTTGGCCGATTCCTGGCCGAAGCCGAAGGTTCAATAACCCTATGAAATTCAGTTCCAAAATGGCTAATGAATTCTTTTAACACATAACATAACGTCACGCCTGTAATGTCCTATGGGTTAGTCAGAGGTGTACCTAATTGTACACCCACATTTCGCCAATTATGTTAATGTTCCATGTAATAGGAGGCGAGCCTGTTGCCATCAACCGAGCACAGATCCAGACTCTGTGGCTGAAAAATTCTTGATGGAAAACTCAATAACACTTTGCCCGACCCGGGAATCGAACCTGAAGTCTGAAGTCTGAGTCTGAAGCTGAAGGTTTGGCCGAAAGTGGTGTTTTTGGCCGAAAGGTAGCCAAAGCCGAAGTCGACGCCGAGGCTTCAGTCGGACACTACTACTACCTGGGTTAAATCCTACGAAATATAACTATCTATAGTTAGTGTCGCTACAATTGAGCAACAACTGATCTATGTGTGTCATAAAACGTGAACCTGTGCATCATACATGTGTTTACAGTTTTATCGATTTCCTGCAACTGTGTCTAACATGTCAATTATTCATAGTGCATGCTTATTGATGTCAGGTAATATGCCTACCTTTGACATAGTTTTCAGGTAGAACGACCCGCGGTTTCAATGTGTGATTCCTCTTCGATGCGACATCATTGCAAAGCCTGAAATAGAATGAAATAATCATGGTTACTTACGTTTGATTTTATTTATCTACTAAAATTAAAAATATACCTGGGTACATTTTTTATTATTGTGTTGTGGTGTTTTAAAAGGACGGTAAATAAAATTTCAAGTTCAAAAAGTGCGCCAAACCAAACTTTTCTGTTTAGGGGTCACTCTTAAGAACTGAGTTTTAAGTCTTGCCATTATCATGTGAAAGGAATTGTCCATTCTTTTATTGTTTGTTTGGTCAATATAACTGCGATCTCTGTACGCAAATAGGCTGCTATGCTAAATATCTCTAATAATATGAAGTTAAGAAAGTTTTGAGTATGAATGTGGTTAGCTATAAGAGTAGAGGAAGACCAAAGAAACGATGGATGGACTGTGTGAAGGATGATATGGCTAGCAAGGAGGTGACTGATGAGATGACGAGTAATAGAGAAGTATGGAAGAAGAAGACATGCTGCGCTGACCCCAAATAAACTGGGATAAGGGCAAGAGAATGATGAGAATCCTACCTCTGAGATTTTTTTATCAATCCTTTGCCTATAAATACAAAAAATACCCTACCTTCAAAGAATATATTTCCTTATGTCTTTCAAACGATAATTCCCCATAGAGGCAAACGCTTTCATCATATTAAAGGTTTGAAATATATTAAAGCAAACTTAAAGGTCGCACCATGCTTAGTTACGTATGCACTGGTATTTCTAGACTGTTGCAGAGACGTTTCAATTTAATTTGATTGTTTACATAATTATGTTGAATATACAAGGAAAACCTTTTTATTTTGCGTTAGTCTCTGTGATCTGGATTTTGTGCAATTAACCGGCTTATCTATACTAATATTATAAAGAGGTAAAGTTTGTGAGGTTGTAGGGGGTAATCTCTGGATCTACTGAACCGATTTTGAAAATTCTTTAACTAATAGGAAGCTACATTATACCCGAGTGCCATAGGCTATATTCACAACGTACCCGTGGGATAATTTCCGACCAAAACGCGAGCGAAGCCACGGGCAACAGCTAGTCTTTGATAAACAGGGAACAATGACAAACGATTTGAACGCAGGCTGATTAGCTGATATGTACAGTCAGCACTAATATGATACATGCAGAAAAGTGGAAACCAACCAAATATTAATAACTAGCGACCCGCCACGGCTTCGCACGGGTGCAATGTTTTAGATATAAACCTTCCTCTTGAATCACTCTATCTATTTAAAAAAAACCGCATCAAAATTCGTTGCGTAGTTTTAAAGATCTAAGCATACATGAGTATATACAGGGACAGACAGCGGGAAGCGACTTTGTTTTGTACTATGTAGTGATGAGTGTCAAATCTTTTGATAGCCACGCCTAACATAAAAGTGAAATTAAGTCGAAGCTTGAAACGTTTTGAACGAATAAAAGAATAGGTTATGGTTTCTCAAATGCGGAGAAGTAGTGAAATGTAAGCCACCATTTATTGTAATAATCATATAACGTAACATCACGGCTATAATCCCCGAGGGGTTCGGCAGAGGTGTACCTAACACCTACACTTCGCCAGTTATGTTTAAGTTCAGTGTGATAGGGGCGAGCCTATTGCCATCAACCCGGCGCAAATCCAGACTCCGTGGCTGCTACTGAGAAGTTCCAGTTAGAAAAACCCAATAACACTCTTCCCGACTCGGGATTCGAACCCAGAATCTCATGCTCAGCAGTCGCGCTGGCGACCACAAGACCAACGAGGCAGTGTCTAACATAAACACTCACACTTACAACATGCACAAATCACTCACACACACACAGACACACACACCCACAGCCACTTTGCACAAATTCGTATATTATCGTGTACAACAAAACATACCATGATAATTTTTGTAAAAGCCTGCACTATTTTTAAGCCAAATAAAAGTGGAATTTAAAGTAGTTAGTAAATTCCGTTTCAGTTATACGAGTCAGCTGATATATGAACTTATAAACTTTTCAGGAGTCCACATCAACTTTGAACTCTATTCCCGACGCAATAAGGGTTGGAACGTTGTGTGGTGTAAAGTGGCATGAACAGAAATTTTTAAAGAAAGATACTAAATTTAAAAAAAGTGGTTGGGTTTTGGACTTTATGGGTGAAGGAATAACGTTTATATGTTAGATGTTGCAGGCTATGACGTCAAAGAAAATTGTTATTATGCTAACTTAGCGTGGTATATTTAAATTTAGTGCCAGCGCTCACGTGCTGGCGTGCCTAACCTATTTTACTATAAAATTGAAAGTTTTAGTGTACTACGAAGGCATTTGTTGTCAATTATGTACTAGATTCAATGAGCTTGTGGCAAAAAGTCGGATCGATCTTCAGGTTAAGCCGCGCTTGCCTAACTTGGTCAGTGGATGGGTGACCACTCATTACATACCGATTTTTCTCCGTGCCTCGAAAAACAAGTTAAGCCATTGTTTGCAGCTGTCATTTGTAGATTTTTAAAAGTCGTTACAGTGACCCGATAGTCTAACAACCAGTCTTACCAAGGGGTATTTCCCAGTAAGTACTAACTAGGTTGTGGAGTCCAGATAAGCAGTCGCTCCATGTAAAATACTGGTTACAGCACCCAACATATTAGGGAAAAAGCTAGGCAGAATAAGGTGATATTACTAGATTCAAGTGTAATTTAATTTTAAATCATGCCTGTAACATTTCTGACATACTGACTTCTTTATGAGAAGTGGGTCCACCACGCGGGCATAAGGCGGGTTGCTGACAATGGCGGTGAAAATTACAACGTTTATTCGAACCACTACCAGGAGTGGTTATACTCGGAGTCGTTACCACTGGGCTTACTACTGATCTCAATAGAATTTTCTTTTAGTCTAGTGGACGCTGAGCATGAGATCCCGGATTTGATTCCCTGGTCAGTAGGTATGAAAACACCGTAATAAAAATAGCATAGGCAGAGTCAGCCTATAATGTTTCCACTGTTATAACTCAGGATTGATCTCTGAGTGGGGTAGTAATCCACCACGTGGGCCCAATTTGCATTGGTGAATCATTAGATTTTTAGCTATTAAGATATGCTAGTATCCTCACGTTGTTTTTGAGAGCAGTGATGCAAATTACACAAAGTCTAGTCCGGCTTAGGTCCGTACGACTTACAACTCGTAGGTTCAAGTTGTTATCACTGGACCACCACTGCTCACCGACTGGTCACCGATGGCGCAGTGGCTGAGCAACTGGCTGCTGCGCAGCGTGTCGCATGTTCGATTCCCACACGGAACAAATATTTTTATGGTGTGCAGGTAGTAGCTTCGGGTCTGGCTGTTTGTGTAAGTGAGTTTAAGTGTTTGTAAACGCTCCCACGATACAGGAGAAGCTCCTAGAGCGGGCAACGTTTAAAGATAAATGCGTAACCTGTTCGGATACAAAAGAAGAAACAAAAACACCGTCAACATTTTCCTCAAAACTTCATTTAACAAAACCCAGTACAAAATACAACAAACAGCTTCAACGTTCTTTATTTTCATAAACATTCTAATGACAAGTCATTTGCGTCATCATTTTTCTTTCTATAAATAAACACGGGTCTAAATCCCTGCCATGCCACCCCTATAAGGAAATCCGAGGGTGTTAGCATGAAAAAGTGGGAAAAAAAGTGACTACTGACTTGAATGTCGCATTCATTTAAAATACGATTTACGCATTGCGACGGACTGAATATTTATACCAACAGATAATGTGTAATGCCTACAGTTAATGGGAAGTAGGTGTTAATTTATGATTCTAGACTTGTTACTTGCACTGCTATGTTATTTATACATTAAAT
This sequence comes from Eugnorisma glareosa, assembly GCA_947578425.1. NCBI lineage: Eukaryota > Metazoa > Arthropoda > Insecta > Lepidoptera > Noctuidae > Eugnorisma > Eugnorisma glareosa. Next base: position 2,910,553 of record OX387970.1, read on the forward strand.
TATTGGCTGAATGCAAAAGTCACGAGAAGCTTTGTTTGTACTAATCTATTAATGGATACCTAATATTTTAGTCGCCGAGGGAGGCCTAAAAAACGCTGTTGTGACGACTTAGAGGCGTTCGTGAGAGATTGGCAGCAGAAAACCGCACGGAGGAGGAGGTAGTGGAAGGATATGGAGGACCTTCACCCAGCAGTGGCACAATAGAGGTAATATTTTTTTGATAGTTCTTGGGTTCTTTTCTAAAAAATAGTGCAGACTTCGCTCGCTCGGGACTTGGGGCACCCCGACTCAGACAGGTTAGGTTCGAAGGGGATGGCGGGGTCTAGAGAGCGGGAGAACTAAGACCTCACTATCCCCTTGGTGTTAGGTTAGGTTAAGCTTCATGGATGGCATAAACATCCATACGGATATTGCAAGTGCGAAAGTGACTTTGTGTGCCTGTCACCTTTTACTCCTGTATTATTGAATAGAATTCGATGAAGCTTGGCCATGAACTGGGTTTGGACATACTATCCTTTTTACAAGACGCGACGCAAAGGAGGGTAATGTGTTTATTTTAGTAGCAGGTACTTATGCTATTCGACATCCACGCGGTAAAAAGCAATATCTCATATTGTTTCCGCCGTCGCGTCGCTATGTTGAAAATAGATCTCTGATAATATTTTTTCCGTTGCATACTTTCGAGCCTATGTAATTTATTACCAACAGGAAAAATGAATAGGCCATTTCCTGATATCCCCAGGTGTCTTATAAATTAGCTGTATTATTGTATTAATATCGGATGAATTAATCATCTTCCAATGCTTATTACTTTGCCTTGAATGGCTTTCGTGAACAGTTGACCCCACATTGTTGGCAACATTTTGATCTTGAGCTGGCCTAGCACAGTATTGAGTTTCAATAGTTTATGAGGCCCACCTGTTTCTTTTACCAGTTACTACCACTCCTTCTTCTTAGCGTGTCGATGAAAATCTAAATTGAGTCGACCCAAAATTTGGCGTCGAGGTTGGCATTTTCAGTAGCGTCCATAAGCTTTTGTGATGTGCAAACAACAGGGCAGGCCGGACACGAAATGTCCCATCGTTTGTGGCAATCGTGCTCCTTCCTGGGCCGCATCATAGCTTCATTCACCCAAGCCGTACGTACGTAAGCACGTACGTAAGTATGGAAGCAAGCAACGTAGAGTAAAAAAAAACATTACATTCCAGGGCAGTGTCATATTTTATCTACGAATGGACAAGTTTTCGTTACTTCGGCCAACCTGTGTCCGCCGTCCATTTAAAGTTTTCCAGGCCAGCTATGGCAACTACTGATTTGTGGCCATACCTAGTATACCTACAGCTTTACTTACACAGTTAAATCTAAAATAACATTTGACTGAAATTACGTTCCCTGTCCATCCATTTAAAGTTTTCCAGGCCAGCCATAGCAACTACTGATTTGTGGCCTATGGCTGTGTACCTACGGCTTAACTTACGCAGTTTAATTTAAAATGACTTTTGCAACCGTGTCTGAAATAGCGTTCCCTCTCCATCACCAAAAGTTGTCAAATGGTCACTACAGTTAAAGATCTAAGGGGAAAATACCTTGCCTCTTGTTAGAAGGATTGTTGATCACAGTTTATTGCCAAAAACAGCATAGCAGCTGTAGTGTAGTCACATGATGTAAGTAAAGCCCTTACACCCGGTTTTTGGAGCGAAAATCAACGACTCTTCAAAATTAAACGCAATTCGAGTAATGCGACTGACTAATAATTAATTCAATGAATCATGGCAATTTAAGTGTGCTAGTCATTTCTGAACTACGGTACTTATAATGAAAAATGTTTTTTTTTAACGAAAGCTAGAATAAAATTTCTTTGAAAGGTCGTGGGTAGTTTGTGCATTTTCTTTCTTTCTTACCGTATTTACTACTTACATTTTTTGTTTAGTTTTTTTTTTAATTATTTCCTTTATTCTTAAACATACATATAAATTACATTTTTAAATATTTCAATCTCAAAAACACATTTAAAAATATAAAAAAATAGTAGCCCACCGGTATCGGGAACAGGGCCCAAGCTACCGGCGCGCAGCGGCGGTCAGGCCTCCAGAGAGAGGAACCTCCTAACAATACGAGCCGTGTCCAGGAATACCGCTTTCTGAATCAACCCCTTGATCCAGCTGCCTAACGAGAGCCTCCTCAGCTATTGGTCTAGGCTCTTGGAAATTAAGCCATTGGCTGAAACGACTATCGGCACAATGATCGCTGAGCTCACATGTCGACAACCTCGCGAGCCAAGTCAAGATACTTATCTTATGCTTATCTTTCTCGGCTTTCACGAGGTTCTCGTCATATCAATAATAATTGCGCGCCGCTCTGATCGATCCACCACCACTATATCAGGCTTATTGGCTACAATAGTCCTGTCGGTGATGATGGATTGGTACCAGTACATTGTGACATTGCCATTTTCGAGAACTGGGTCGGGCACTTACTTATAGTACGGCACTTCCAATTCCACAAAGCTGTATTTTAGAGCAAGTTGCTGATGGATAATCCTGGCTACAAGGTTGTGTCTATGCAATAATATTGTGTCTTTGACTTTGACTTTGACTTTGCAAGTACTCTCCTTTAGCCAGACGAAAACATCCGGAGATAATGTAACGGATTGATTCACCTGGACGGTGGCATGCCCGACATATGTCAACCGTGCCGTTTTTCACAATAAATCTCCGGTAGTTATTCGTCATCATAACTTCATCCGTAATTGCACAGACAAAACCTTCGGTTTCTTCGAAGAAGTCCCCGGTACGTAGCCAGGCTTTGGACGCTGATAAGTCTACATCAGGCCCATGTAGGGCCCGGAAAAAGCATCCGTGAAGCTCCTTACTCTGCCATACCTCCCTGCGGTCGTTAGGTTCAAGCACTACAGGTTTGCGCAAGTTCTTTGTAGCCAAGGCGAGCGGCATTGTCCACCGCAACCACATCTCGATGCATCCCCACGTCGGTTTCTAGGAAATATTCCCTGAGACTGCATATCTCGTGATTGTGGAGAGTCTTAGCGTTTAAAAAGCCTCGACTCCCACACTTCCGCGGGATATACAGTCTCATAACTGAAGAACGTGGGTGATGCATTTACGGACCTTCCTATCTAAGGCGTCTAGTTCTGTTTGAGTCCATTTGAGTATGCCGCACGCACCTTATTTCCGACTGATAAAAGACTATTAAATACTTTTTTCAGGCGACCAAAGAAGCGCTCCTTCAGCGATTGCTTCATGTCAGCAACATTGATGCCCAGCGCTTCCGTCCTACCCAAATATTTATAGGTTTCGGTTGCTGAGAGGGACCTAAGATTTATGGAATCCAAGAGCTGGGTTCCCACAGATTCCACAATCTCCCCTCGCTTGCATGACCGCATATTTATCCACACCAAATTCCATCCTGATGGCACTACTGAAAGTTTCAGTTACCTTCAGTAGTTCCATCAGTTGCAAATCGTTGGGAGCAAAGAGTTTCAGATCATCCATGTAAAGGAGGTGAGACATAACTTGGCCACCTCTCTTCAACCGATAGCCTAGACCGAATCATCCAGCAGCGTGCTAAGAGGATTCAAGGTTAGGTAGAACAAAAGTGGACTCAAACTATCACCCTGAAATATTCCTCGCTCTGTCCTACAAAAGTTCAATACCTACACGGTAGATTCTTCAAAATGTATGGAAGAGCAGATTTAAAAAAAATAACCGATGACAAATTTCAAAATGATCTACTGAATACGTGGTTACCGTTTTCGCGACGGTGTCCCTTCTACCTCGTATAAATCGCCCGCCACCATTCGTATTGTTCCAGCTGGGGAGAAGAAGTGCTGAAGTGGTGGAAACTCCCTAGCAACACATCCCATCATCAGCATCCCCTTTTTCAACTATGTTAGCCGTTGGCTTCAAGTCTGACTGGAGGCCGCTGAATACCAGTATTTTATATGGAGCGACTGCTTATCTCACCTCCACAACCCAATTAGTACTGGGTAATACGATACCCCTTGGTAAGACTGGTTGTCAGACTTTCGGGCCACTGTAACGAACGACTGTTAAAGATCTACAAATGACAGCCAGGCAACACATCTGTCGTCGCGAAATTACAAATCCCTAGCAACACATTTGTTGTCAAGATATCACAAATTAAAGCAACACATCATGTGAGTTGCAATTAATTTACAGTCGTTATAATTTAGTTTATTTAATATCTAATATGTAAATATTTGTGAGCCTGACATTAATAAACAGGGAGGAGGACGATATCCACTTAATTTTTCTTTGTTTATCTTCTGTGAAACCACAGTCTGACCCTACGTGAATAATAATGATACAACCTCCTTAGCCGTAATACCTGGCGCTCTGCCTAACCCATAACCGGTCCAGCGCGATGATATAAATGCAAATCCACGAATAACATGGTAAACGTACCAATTTCGGGCCAAGGTAACAACATCGATTGACGAGTAGGCACTATACATTGCACGCCATATTCCTATATTTAGAAATTAAAAAAAAACTTGCGTGGTTTGTTTGTATTGATTGCACAGTAATAAGCGGTCGCAGTGCGGTTTGCTTTACTGCTCACCTTCTTTTATAGTGGGTTTAACGGGATTTATGTATGGAAAATGCATGAGAAGTCATTCGTTTATGTTTATGGTGGTTCAACGGGGTGAGTTAATCAATTAGTGGCTGTAAACTACTAATGAGTATGAAATGAGCTTTCATTTTTTGAAACATCGCTCTTTTTTGATTTGGCAGTATTAGTTTTTCAATCAATTCAATCCATGGTCCGGAGCGAGACGGAATGGGACGCCGTCACCTCCTTCTGCGAAGCAGTCATGCTAGCGAAGGAGGTGGCGGAACGTGAGAGGGAGAGAACCTCACGTCCCAGCCGCCGCGGGAGACGCACCGGGCGTCGGGGGCCACGTGCGCGGGCCTGTGGACGGTGAGCTATGGGCTAGCTCGCCGTCCGTCCGTCTTATGACGACAGGCCGTGTCGACGGCGCGTTCGTGTTCGCTAACAGAGAAAGAGAGTCAGCTAACAGGAAGGGGTCCGTAAGGACCGATGCCTGCCAGGGTTGCGGGACTTTTCGAAAGAGATACCGCGGCCCTGGAACACAAAGGGCAAAGGAAGGAACATGGATGGGTTTTAGTCAGTAACATGGTCTGACACTCCCTCCTGCTCAGCCCAGAGCGGGAGGGGTTATTTGATGATTTCCCATCGGTAAAAAAAAAAAGGATTGGTTACGATCAGTTTGTTGAAAAGAGAGATTTATAAAATACTGGCTTGTAATTCAATCATGATTCGAAAGACACCTGGCGTCATCTATTGTCATAAGAACATTATTGCTGTTGAGAATGTGTATGCAAAATTTCAGGATGATTGGTTTAGTGGTTTAGGCGTAATAAGGTAACAAAAAAACTTACTTTCGCATTTATAATATTATATTTAGGATTAGGAAGGTCTTAATCAGTGTATTCCATAAAGTATTTCACAATAGGTAACAGTCACCGGGCAGCTTGCACGAAATTCCGTTTGAATTAGAGCCAGGTTGATGGCAATGGGATTGTCTCCTTTAATGAAACGCAACTGGCGAAATGTTAGTGTCCACCTCTGTCTGAGTCTTCAGGGATGCAGACGAGTGAATTGTTTATATGTTGTGTCCGAGCGAAATGTCCGTAACTTTTTATTTCTCATCAACAAAATAATAAAGGGTATAACAAGACCCTTAACAAAGTGAAAAAGTACTCGTTCTCCCAGTAATTGTGATATTTTTTTTGTTCTAGAACATACCTGGGAGCCTTCTAATTACGGAGATATTGGGGGTCAAAGTACCAACCTTTTCACAAGATTTTTTTATTACTTGTTTCTAATGTAGCATTTTTAAACACCTCCCCGGCTCCCGTAATATTCAATTCATGCATCAGCACAATGTTTTGAGTGCAATACATTGAGTTCTACTGCAAAATGTGAATTTCCACCGCAAAAAAAGTCGTTTCCCAGAAATATTTTTTGCTTTAAGTTACTTGGTTTGATGTAAATAACACTTGGTTGACGGCTTCGTGAAGGGTTCTTTTACACTCTGTATAAATCGTGGTTTGAATATTTAACAATAGTTACCGGCTGGTAGATAAAGAAAAAAACAAAGGTACGAAAAATATGCCTACGGTGCAAGTCAAACAAAAACGTCAGTTTCCAAAGCCTAGAGTTTATAGTTACATTTTTTACGTCCATCCAAAAGCAAGGGTCGTGTTCGATATCGGAATAGGGAAAAAATATCGTTAAAAAATCTTTTGTTACAGGTTCATTTTTCGTGAGTGAGGTGAATTATTTGAAAAGCGTTATTTGTTTGGGATGGCTTGGAAAGTTTTGGGTATATTCAGGTTTTGTATTTTTTTCTTTGTACTTAAAGCTTAATGATGATAGTTAGCAACGCCAAAGGTCTTGCTATGATTAGCTACAATATTCACTCATTAGTCTAGTAGTTGGTCTTCTAAAATTAGAATGGGAACTTCTTATGAATATCATTATTCTTAACTATTATGGCAGCGGCCTAATATTTGGTAACATGTCCGGAAAGTGTGTCCTATGTCCACAGTTATGTCTTATGTCTACAAGAGATTTGCTAAAATAATTTTAGCATCAGCAAAATGCAGGCGTCGTATCGTATCGAAGAATAAAGATACGTTATAAATAGATCATAGAAATTCACGAAAGAATTTATTCTATAAAAATAAATATGAAACATTTTCCTAACAACACCTGCGTACCATATAAAATACGAATTCTTGAAGAAAAGGTTATTTTTTAGAAATACTAATCGGAGACTACTGTGAAGCCCTGCAAGGTTCAGCGCCATAAAACAAAACAAATAAATTTTTGTTTACTTTATTATAATATAGCGTGTGGAACTCAATCAAGTTTTGACCTTGAATTTAAAGCCTAGTTTACACTAAATGAGTTGGGTCGAAAAATTCGGTGTGAATTCCGTTCAAAGTCGCTTGACCCAATTAGAGTTAATGGTCCTGGTTTTTTTGAAAGGGTTTGTTTAGCTTATTAAAAATTAAAAGGAAATAGTTTTAAGAAATTGTGCGAGAAATATGGTTATTTAATTAAATACGAGTTTTCTATGCAATGTGACCGCCCCGATGACCTATGGTCGCTACCAAGACTGCTGAGCATGAAGTTCCGGTTTTGATTCCTAAGTCGAGCAAAGTGATATTGGAATTCTCCATCAGAATTTCTCAGTAATAATTACGGGATCTGGATTTGCGCCCGGTTGAGGTCATAGCCCGCCTGTCCTGAGAAGACACTGTTTTTTTTTTTTTAATGTTAATTATGAATTCAAACTTTGTGTCTAGTAACATAATCTACTAACAACGAATTAAATTATCATAAGAAATACTACAAAATCTATTTATATTGTAAATGAGTCTCTATTTGAGTGTTTTTTTTTTGTATTTTTATATTGTATATTCCATTATTTCTCATTATAAATCCATCAAAAAGTGATTTTTCACCCCAACAAAAAAGTCGTTTCCCAGCAATAATTTTTGCGTCAAGTTACTTAGTTTGATATACATAATGCTTGGTTGACGGCTGTAATGTTACACTTTGTATAAACGTCATGCAATGTTATGAGTTAGCTGATGCATTATTAATTGGTGTCAACTGCACACACAGATACATACGAGACGAGTAGAATTCACTAGACCACTTGCTTATTCGAACATCGGTAAACACAGGTAAGTTTTGTTATTTCCAATTGAATTATCGTCCAAGTGTTAACTTCCAACATTTTGGAAGATTAAATTGTGACGAAAAAAAAAGAAAGAAGAGACTTTCAAAGTGGTAAAATGTGTCCCCCCCCCCTTTAACTTATAAAGTGAGAGGTGCAAAATTCTGAAAAAATGTAGGATTGTAGAACGTAAATAAAACTTTCAACTAAAATTGGTTTGAATAAGATCAAAGTAACGTGGGAACTTTACAGGCTGATGCTAAGTGTAAACCAGGGTTCGTAATTATCAAGATTTTCTTTGATATTATTATCGTGATAATTACCGAATAGATAATTATTAATGCTGATTCACAACATGATCTATTTTTTTTTTCTTTTTACTTAAAAATTAGAATTTCTTTACCGAAATACTACGTAAAGAGAGATTTTTATAGTTTCAACACAAATGTAGGTACCAAAAAATCTGTTTGTTGATTTTATTAAACACAATGTTGTGTCCATTTTTTTTCAAATGAAGTTTAAAAAAAAAAAAAAGAAAAGAAGTGGTGAAGTGGTTTGAAGTGTTGAGTTGTGAATTGTTTCTTTATGATCTTTGTTAATATCAAGTTATTTATGAATTATTATTATCACTTCGAACTCTGGTGTAAACTAAACTTTATAATAGTGCTTTTAATGAGAGAAACCTTGAGTAAAGTGATGACGTAGATCTTTCAATTATTAAGTGTAGACAAAGAGTGTGTTAGAAATATTGATTTGTTTTGATGTTAGTCATAGATTGTAACTAGTAATTACTGAGAAAATAGCTCTCCGTTTTGTTTGTATTCAACTGTTGCTTTGAGACTGATTCATCATAGTTTTGTTGGAAAAAGCTTTTAGAAAATGTTCGATTTGTTGTTTACTTTATTAATTATTCGAATGATAAAGCTAGATAGACTTTTGAAGTAACAATCTGTATTTGATTGTTTGTTAAGTTTAACTAAAAGTTCATTGACGGTGTTAACGCCTATTTCCCCGAGGTTAAAAGCAGTTTCACCTATGTTTTTCGTTAAGCACCTACTAATATTTTCCCGTGGCTTCGCTCGCGTTATGCTCGGAATTTATCCCACGGGAGCGTTTTAAATAGTCATCACTCATTAGTGAAAGAACTTTTGAATTCGCATCAGTTAGTTCCAAAGATTATCCCCTTCATCTGAACAAACTTTACCTCTCTTTACCTCTTAAGAGCGGCCAACCCGTCATACTTTTCATACAAACGCTCGTACGTGATTATGCCGTTGTTACACATCTATCATTGAATTTTTTGAACTAATAGGTATTTTGTGCACTATATCTAGGTTTCTATGGTACCAAAAAATAAAAAATTGTAGAAACAAATTCAGTATAAGCCTCCAAAAATTGCTGTCTTGCACAAATTTTAACTGAACTTTGGCAGTTCATAATGTACTCCTAAACTGTAAAAGTAAAGAAAACATCTCGATAGAAACCTTGCACATGTAATGGAGATTCTTAATGACAAATATTTATTTCACACATTTGTAAGACTTATTCAAAAACACGTATTTCCTGGAACAAATTTAAGAAATTTTCGTACACTATTTTTCGTTCAATGTCATCGCGTATCAAGCATAGGCGGTATGAGGTACGCGGGAGACGAGATGTGCGGGGTTGGGGCGGGGTAAGACGGGGGAGTTGAAAGAAAATCGCCGCTGTGGCTCTGGATGACAAGGTGTTCAACCATGCTCGCTTTGACGATAGACGGGCCGGGGAGGGGCCTCTTAATAGTATTATTAAAGATAAGTAAACATAACGATCAGATATAAGTTTTTAAACTGCTCACTAACATTATCATTAACACTAGAAACGGTTAATCCGTGATCATGGTGCTTGCAACAGCGCCGAAATATCGGGAACTCAAAATCAACAGTAAATATCCCGTTTCTAGTGTTAATGATAACAATCAGATACCAGAAATAATTATCTACAAGCACTTCCTTTGAAACTTCAATTGGTATATTTATCATTCAACCTCCAAATTCTGACAGCTCACTGCTGAAGTTTCGTGCGAAATAAACGTAATTAATTCACACCCTGTCTACAGAAAAAAGAACTCAAGGTCAACTTTGTCCACAGGAAAAAGTACCCAAGGTCAATATTGACAACAAAATCCAACCTCAACAATGCTAAGTCCAGGTCAACCGTAAAGAAATCTTACGGCATTGCAGACTGCGAATCGAGGGTCAAGGTGAGCTTAACTCATTAATCAAGTTGATATGTTACACCAAATGGTAGTCCATTGTCAACTTTGCGAGCTTTTTACAGTAAAACTTGGCCATTTTCTTGACCCCAGTATTGTAGGAAGGTCGTAGTTCTGTATTTTCATTGGACAAATGGGCTGATTTTATTCAATTAGTAACTTTTGCCTGCGGTTGCGTTCGCCTTATAGTCGAAAAGTATTCCACGGGAACTTTTGATACTAGGAGATAATGTAGCTTCTCATTTAGTGAAAGAATGTTTGCAATCGCGACAGTTACTTCCAAAGACTACTACATCCAATCTTTAACTTTCACTCCTTATAAATTAAGTATACATGTGTAATTAAGTAATTCTTCATGTCATTTAATGAATAGACAAGACATATTAAGCGCGGCATTCTGTAACCTACGTGTCAACCGTCTATAATGAAAGTCAATGTTCACTCATCAGCAATAATAATAGACTATGAAAGTGTTAACTTATAATTCCAATTATCAAAGTCCAATAGAACAACTATAATTGTAAGTTAACGACCCGATAATTGAGGGTATTGAATGAAATTGATTGAAGAGTATTCGACAAGGTCAAGGTCAAAACCTAACATTAGACAACTCCACCAAGTACGTCCCACGTACGTCGTATCCCCCTTTAAAAAAGCTATACCAAAATTGGCACCACTACAAAAACATTCTTCTTCAAAATGGTTGATTACACTGCAGTGTTGATAGTAAACGATTAGCTGCCATCGTTTAAGGTCAAGGGCGCTTTCTATAAATAGAAACAGTAGTTGTGGGTGATGGGTTATTATGCATGTAATTAACTATTTAATTACGATAGAACATAACGAACATTCGAGAATGATAGATGTTGTCCAGTATTCAACCTTATTTAAATTAAGTTAGGGTGGAAAGTGGTCAAACACTATAGCTAAACTAGAGCTACACGATTACTTTGCTGGTGTGCATTATTATAACACATCGCTTGTATTTCCCAAAGTATTAGACAGAGGTGGTGGTGATTAGTACACCCACATTTTACAGGTAGGTTTATATTTGAGTCGTATTTAAACAGAGACTGAGTTTATTATCACCAATCGGTTATAATTTAGATTTATAGTGTAGCAATCAATTAAATCCCATAAAAAAACCTAATAACTGTTTAGCTGACCTTGGAATCAAACGATGATGCTCAGTAGTCATATTTTCGACCACTGCACTAACGAAGAAGTCACTTATACTTCTATCAATATTCATATCACACATGATTATTGTAATTATACATTCGTCGTCAGTTTGCCCACCATGTCATTTGCTTATCTATCTAGTCGTTAGTTTTGAATAGATTCATTATCCATCATCGTTCGTTGACAAAAAACAATAGGAAAGGGGTAGCGAGTTCATATTGAAACTGAGAGTAACCAAAACTGTTTTATGCCAACATTATTGTATAATATAACGTCGAGATAGAACAATTTTATTGTAAGGTCTATGTTACAATAAGTTAAAATAAACATATTGTATCATATTCGGTTAATCCTGCAATTAGAGATGAAGAAGATGAAATGATGAGAAGGAATGTATATATTATTTATTATACATATGTTACCGGAATTGTACACAATTAGGAAATATATGCCATTCCAAGCCTTCTTAGGAAATGTATAAAATAATGTTTGAAAGGTTCTTTAATACACACATTTTCTGTGAAATGTATGTGCAATTTCGAGATTATACTAGAAAATATATAATTAAAAACGAATGCTTTCTGTGAATTTATTATATTAATACGTTTGTAAACTGAAATCAGAGTTTTTATTAAGGCTCTCGTTGACATAATCAGCCTAGGCCTAGGAAAAGTGCATATTGCAAAATGTATTGCCATTGTCATGTTCAATTAATTATTGTTTTAACTGGGTGTAATCTTACTTATTTCATATTGTATGTTTTTCTATTTTATTTTATGGTTATATTGTATGTCTTATAGTATCGTATTGGGCGAGTCTGTAATGATGTTGTAATTGGTGGTAAATAAATAATAATAAATAAAAAAAATAATATCATAGGTTTTCTATGTATTTTAGTAATTTTACACACATTTTTCACTTTTTTTTTTTAAATCCTAGGAATTGTATACAATGACGGATTACATTCTTTTCCGTTAACCTATATACATATATAGTAATCAATGTTTCTTCTTTTTTTGAATAATTTACTAAAACATAAGTACAACAAATAATGAATGTGCCTAATTAAGTTCACACCTAGATTTTTCTAGTACTGGATCTCATTGACGAGCATATTTTACGACAAGCACACTAAGAAACAATAAAAATGACAAAAAGCTAAATTACACCCTACACAAATTAAATATGTAGGTACCTACTTTCTAGTAAACCCATTTATTATTAATTTGTTTGTAGTTTGATTGTCTGCTTAGTTCTTCAAAATAAAAAATAAACTGGATTTTGATGCTGTACTATAATTTTGAAAATTTATTCTAAAACATAAATAAGCGAAATACAATAGGGATAGCACAGAAATCTTGATTTTCTGACATGTCACCATTGAACCCAAGCAAACCAGAGACGGGTCGATAATATTTTTTAAAACCACTTGAAAAGGTACCGTAGTTAAAACTGTCTGACGATACATAAATGACAACCTTACAATGCCATTCATTCGAAATCACAGCAGTCTTCATAGTTCATGATAACCCAAGGTCAAGGTCGAATAACTTCATAAATCAAGTGGATGCGATAGTAGCGGCGGCAGGGTTGTGTGTGTTTGTGTCATTTCCTGTTAGCAGTTGCGGGTAAGCGCGTTAAAATTGGTAGGTGTTATACCAGATTAGGTGGTGTGGTAGTGTATTTTAGTGTATTGTTCTTTTATGGCGCTGTAATACCGTGTTACGGTGAAAAGCAATTGTAAGAATACCGAATGACTGTGGGTGCGATTTTATTCGCTAGGGTGCGGGTGAAATACACGTCATCCGAGAAATTAAAATAACTAGCTATGTAATTTAGATGGATATGTGAAAGAAAGGGTTTTGACCTGATCTGGATTTGATTTTATTTTTCACAAATACTGTTAGAACAGATGAGGTGACGAAAGTTTTGAGTATGAATTTAGATGGGTATAAGAGTAGAGGAAGACCAATTAAAACGATAGATGGACTGTTTAAAGGATGATACTGCAAAAAAGGAGGTGTCTGATGAGATGACAAGTAATAGAGGAGCATGGAAGAATAAGACATGCTGCGCCGACCACAAATAAATTGGGATAAGAGCAGGATAATGATGATAAATAAATATATACAGCGTGTAACAGAAAGGGTATAATCATATGGAATACTGTGGTACGGACCATCAAACTGAACAACTTTCTCTATGGGACCACCATCGAAATCGTAAAAAAATAATCAGCTGTCCCATACATTTGGGTTGAGTAGGTATTGAAATTTTCTATGGGACAGCTGATTATTTTTTTACGATTTCGATGGTGGTCCCATAGAGAAAGTTGTTCAGTTTGATGGTCCGTACCACAGTATTCCATATGATTACACCCTTTCTGTTACACGTTGTATATATATTGCTGGACATTACACACAGCGCCATCTAGGTGCCACACTAAGCAACGAGGCTTATGTCGTGGACACCAGATAGTTGATAATACTACGAAGATACTTTTTGTTTGTAAATACATACTTAACATACATATAAACATCCATGACTCGGAAACAAATGTCCATGCTCATCACACAAACATTTGCTCCTACCGGGATTTGAACCCGGGACCCGAAGAACGTAAGGCAGCCTCACTACCGCTGCGCCATTCAGGTCGTCAAATGGTCCAGATCTTTAGTAGGTACGTGATTTCTGTAACACGAGCAGTGCCCATAAACTGCAAGATCGCGTTAGACGCTTGTTCTATTTTATGTCAAATCCGCTTACTTTTGTTTCTTACTGACGTTTCGGATTTTGAGCAATTGATCGTTTATCGTGAACCACGATCTCCACAGAAGCTAAATTAGCCGAAAAATCATTGGATATTTTTTACCTTCCTTCCACATTAGGTAAAAATATTAAAGATCCTTTATTTCATACCTTCAGAATACCAATTTTCACGTCATTACCATAAAATTGTTTGCAAAAATATTTCAGAGACGAACCAAATAGGTATATTTTTTGTACTGTTATTTTAGCGGTTTCGTTCTTTACCAATATAAATGCAAATCATGTGTAAACTCGGTTTTAAGTGTTGAATAATTTGTGTCTCTAGAGTAAAAACTGTGATTAACCTGATTATCTACGGTCACCCCTTATGTGTAGTTTAATATTCTGTTAAGCTTTTAATATAGGTACTTATGTCGTTGATATGAGCAAATTTGTTTATTTTGGTTCCCTAATAACTGAATAATGGCTTTAACAAAATATTTGGCATTTGCTAACTTTCAGAACGCACCATCATTCTGTAAGTTGGCAACGTTAAATATTTTTCAAATTTGTTTAATTAATCAAAATTATTAAACTAAATTAGAAATATTGCTATAAGTTGCACTAATGTTAGTGCAACATAGAGCGATATTTCTAATTTAGTTTATCATTATGTAATGATTATATTTAGTTTAGGTGAAACAAGATAAGATACAAAAGGTGTACCTACCTAATAGTACACCTACATTTCGCCATTTCGTAGAAACAAGTCTATTTAATATTGACGCTCAGCAGGCAAAGGCAGCATAAGATCCACAGGGAATCGCAAACTACAGCAAATGTGTGTAAAATGAACTCTGTTACGAGACGAGCTTACGTGTATAGCCACACATGTGACAAAGCCCTTAGCTAAGAATATTTTTACACGGGGTATTTAGAACCCCGGGCTTTTGTTTTTACGCAGTCATCGACAAATAAAATATTATAGTTAAAAATAAAAAAAACACGCTTTAGAGTGACATCATTTGTAAATTATACGCATTAATTGTTTATTATATTTTTTCCTTGTGTGTAACTAACTGACGAATCGACGAAACTGGCAAATTATAAAAACTATCGAGTTGACGCAACTGTCGAATTCACACAACAGTCCAATCAGTGAAAATGACTAAATGAAACTGTTGTATTAAATAAACTGACGTGTGAGGGAAATTGACCAGTGTTACGCAGACTCGAAAATATGTGGTGACCGAAGTTTTGTGCGCACAGTGAGAAAGCTGCCTTACTGATATCTAGATACGAATTCTAGGAACACTGTCACATTACACTAGTAGCGTCCCAAAGAGGCCAAACGACGTGTATACGTGGAATCCTCGTGTTTCCGAGAAATTAGAAACACACTTGAATCCAAGGCCTCGAATCTCAGCAGTATTGGAGAACAAGACATGTGTGGTGAGTCATGTGAGGTCATTAAAGCTGACAAGCCATTAAGATATTGGTTAGGTACAATTTGATGCTTGATACGTAAAAAAATATGCCATGCAGTGTGTGTGGTGTATGGATTGTAAGTTGTTACATAAATATTTTGTTCTCTCTTAACATTTTTACCCGATTATACGGAGAGACATGTTCATCTATTCCAGCAAAACTTCGAAACTGCTTATCATAATTCGAAAAATGAGTTATCATTAGAAACGTCTTAATCGTCCGCCGGTTGTAAGGCTGTATGACGTCACCGTAGGCGCGGGCCTGTGGAGAGCGAGCTATGGGCTAGCTCGCCGTCCGTCCGTCTTATGACGACAGGCCGTGTGGACGGCGTGTTCGTTTTCCACGCGCGCCTCAAAGTGATGTCAGCAAACAAGAAGGGGTCCGAAAGGACTGATGCCTGCCAGGGTTGCGGGACTGTTCGAAAGAGATACCGCGGCCCTAGAACACAAAGGGCAAAAGAAGGAACATGGATGGGTTTTTTTTATTCAGTAAAAGTCTGACACTCCCTCCTGCTCAGCCCAGAGCGGGAGGAGTTATTTGATGATTACCCATGCGAAAAAAAATAAAAAAGGCTGTGTGACGTCACACTAAAGTCAAAATGGCTCCCTCAAGGGGACATAATGCCATTAATTTATAAAAAAAATTGAAAGGTGCCGCGTTAGGTAACAAATGAAAAGGCCTTAATATAAGCTGAACACAATTAGATTTAAATAATCTTCGTCAAGTTGATTATCTTTGTTTCATAGTTTACAGAGAGTGATTTTTACTTAGTCGGGTTTTAGTTCTTAAACTTATACTTGTTAAGGTACATAGTACCTTACATTATAGGTTCGGCTAGAGTGTACACATTAGAGCGCGCATTTTGTATGTAATGTGAAGTTGTAACAGTCTATTCTATGCAAAAGCCGTGATGGTGTGCTTAGATGTAATAGCTGTTATCCAGCCAACGAAAACTCAAATAAAGATAGTGGCAAAAGCGAGAAATTCATTTACTAGTAGATAAAATACACAAGATACCGCGCACTGGACAAGATTGATAGTTAAGCCAAGTCTGCCTTGAACTTCTTACACTTGAGGTCAAAATAAAGTGTACAATACCGACAATAAGTTTTTAAATCGAACTTGTGCCACTACACTTTTTGGTTGGCAGGAAAATGAATAGGTAGCGCATTAACGAAATTGTTTTTCGATGTACAATTTAGATGTCTGTTATTTATAATAATAATATTGTATCAAGCTGAAAGCATTTCAAAAATTAATACATTATGTTCACGCAAGTCTAGAAATGGCTTTTGATAAAGTTATTTATTTTTTTGTAAACTTATTTTTCGGTCAATGACCCGAGCATAGATTCTTGTTAACATAATATTATTAAGCTGCGATATTTTGAAAATCAACATAAGAAAATCAGGAAAATCTAATTAGGCGGGGTTTTTACTTTACAATTACATATTATGTATAATAATTGAATGTTTTAAGTAACGAATTAAAATGAGGTTAAATACTATACGAGATGGGAGGGACACAGTGTGTAAATATTTTTTATAGGATCACTTTGTAGTCCGTCTGTCTGTCTATCAAGACCCTTTTTCTGAGGAATGCATGGTGGTATCAAGCTGAAATTAATACCAAATAATTAGGTCTGACCTCTTGGAGCAATGAAAAAATCAAACTTGTAAGTCAACGATCAATAGATATGACTGTTTATATCGCATATTATGCGATTTCACAAGGGAATCAAAACCTATAGGGTACTTCCCTTTGACCTAGAATCATGAAATTTGGCAAAAAGCAAGACCTAACAGCACAAATAAACGAAAAATTCAAAAAAAAAAATGAACACCATCAAACTGAACAACTTTCTCCATGACACCACCATGGAAATCGTAAAAAAATAATCAGCTGTCCTATACAAAATTTCAATACCTACTCGACCCAAATGACAGCTGATTATTTTTTTACGATTTCCATGATGGTACTATAGAGAAAGTTGTTCAGTTTGCAGTATTCCATATGATTATACCCTTTCTGTTACACGTTGTATAGTTGACGCCAATTAAGATATTTTTTTTAGGATAATGGTACGGAACCCTTCGTGCGCGAGTCCCACCCGTACTTGACCGGTTTTTTTTTATAACCGACAAAAAAAAAACTATGTGGAGGGGTTCAGAATGATGTACTGAATACGTGGTAACAGTCATAGCATTGGTGTCCCTTTCACCCTTATATCTGTTGTAGTCGACTGGCTGTATATATAGCGTACTAATCGATTAACTACAAGTTTTCTTATACAACACTGCGCTGTACAATATTGCTATTCAGTCAATATTTTCCTACTTAACTGTATGCTACTACACAAACACTGCATTACCCCTAACACCACAAATTGTCACTTAACTTGGCCGCCACTGTACGCCGATAGGTGAGACAGACCCGCTTTAATCTTAACGACACTGCTGACCTTCGCCGATAAGAGGCGATAGTGGCCAGCACGCTAACAGTAGCCGGCAACTTATAGCCTTATAGCCGTTTAGCCATGTAGCCTTATAGCCTAGCCTTTGGTGTTCATGGCCTGCCGCAGACCGCAATGTTAGGTCTCGAGGACAGTGGGACTAATGTATTGTTAGCTTTATCTACGTGGCCTTTTGCCCTTGATTGTTTAGTAGGAATTTTAATATAGTTAATTAATTTATGAGGGTCTTGCTGTGAAATTGGACAATTGTTTTTTCAGGCTTTGTGTTTAAAATCGTTTGAGTAATCGTGACTGTTTCTTCTGTTGGTCAAATGGTTTGAAATTGAAAAAAAATAAAGAGACAGCAATATAGACGTTGTGGACGTGAAAAATTAAATGACAAGGAAGTTAGGTAATACTAAAGTGACAGCTGATAGATACGCGTGGAAAACAGACATATTGTACCAACCCCAACTAAATTAGGTTAGGGTAAGAGACATACATGTTTTCCATTTGCATGACAAAAAGTTGCAAACGTGATTTTTCCTTCTACCAAATTGCCAAAATTGTTTCATCAAGAATCAATAATTTTTTTTTTCAATTCAGAATTCAGAAAACTCAATTTACATTTCAATCAATCCTACTATGCTGATATTTCAATGAGTTCAGACATTCTATAGAAGAGGCTTACCCCTTTAGAAATTCCCTCTGGCAGGGTGATTGGCATTGAATCCAGCCATATACCCACAGTGTCATAAATTGAAATCTAAATCCAATATCCTGATGACTTTCAAATCATCTCATAAATTATCATGAATGCACAGATCATAAAATTTTGGATAAAGGGAATGGATTATAATGTACTTTTGAGCCTTTTAATTAAATTAAATTACAAGTCGATGGATCTCTCTTGGATATTATAATTAAGTGGGATTTTATTAATTTATGGGTAGCAACTGTCGCTAGGGGGATGACGTCTGACTGTGGTCTCAAGAGGGTGGATATTGTTTCAGGGAAACTTGAACATGGACTTCGAATTACAGGGAATTCAAACTATCAAAGCAAATTGGACGACAATGCCAGAATTAAACAAGTTTGTATGTAACTTAGTTGTTTAGATTTCTGTTGTCTTTTGAGTTTAATTATTCGGATATGAACAGAAATATACTTACATCTACTAATTAAAGATCTTCTTTGGAAGTTTGACTCTCGGTTTTTGGAACGTTATTAACACAACTTGTTAAAAAAATTCTCAAAAACGTGTAAACTGATGTGATTGGTTGAATGACCTATCGACAGACAATCGTATCGCTTGTTTTGCGATTAATTTTGACGCGACAATTATTTTCGTTCCATTAGCCACCGTAATACGGGTTGCAGACCAAGACCTAAGCTAACTTAGTTTAGCTTAGCTCGCATAGCTGACGCAGTTTTTCATACTACTGTGCAAACTGCAAACTAAGCTATGTAAGCTAACTAAAATATGCGCAGCTAAGTTAGTTAGAGAATCCACGAAGTAAAATTGTTTGTAAAAAACACACTCCAATATTGAATTCGTAATTATTCTAAGTAGAGAAATCCAGAGAAATCAATGGATCCATAATCTCCCATTTCATCATGTTAACAACCATCCCGCTGTCAGCTCGACGCGGTAACCGACGGTGACGATGCGTCTATCATTGTTCCCCTCAATTTGTCCCGAGCTGTCACAGAACAGTGGGTTCCGACTTGTAAAGGTACCTACGGTTTTGGGATTAATATATACAATGAACAACATCATTGGCTATTGGTAGGTAGGTATTTGTTGTGATAGTTAATTTATTGATGTTAGTGATATAAAGTTAAGTTTAAAATGGTCTAAAAATACGAAATACGATTAAGAATCCTACTAATATTATAAATCGGAAAGTTTGTGAGAATGGATGGATGCATGGATGTTTGTTACTCTTTCACCCAAAAACTTAGCACACAGATAGTTTATAAATTAACACAAATAGGATACTTTTTATCCCGGAAATATGATCCCGTGGGACAATTATAGAACTCCACGTTCGAAGCCGCGGGCAATGCGGGCTAGTAAATAATATTATTGCCCTGTGACAGTCAGATAGGTGGGACGGAGGTTTTATTGGTACCCTATGTAATGGGTACGAAACTTCCAGAGTGTGAAGATTTACTTTAGTTTTGTCGACTCAGAACGAAATTGTCCGACAAAGTTGATCTCATTGTTAGCTTTTATTATTGGAATCTTGGTCACTATACTTTACTTTAGACGCGGTTTATACAGAAGAGACGTGGCGAGGACGTGTGGCGGTGGCGAATAATTGGAAAGAGAATTGCGCTCGCGCTTCCAGGTGACGTCGCCGCATCCAGGTGACTCGTCCGGCAAAAACGATGCTATGCGACATAACTATTAGGTTAATTTTAAGCGGTGGCGGATAATCAAAGACACTTAGTCTTTGATTATCCGCCACCGTTTTACGCCTCGCCACGTGTCTTCAGTATTAACCGCGCCTTAGGCAACCGCTAACATACCTACAATCCCACACTATGCTTATAATTAAGATTCTGTGGCAAAACCTGAATGATATCATTAGACGTTAAAACAACCGTTTAGATTTTCAATAAGACAAGAAAATACCTTGTCTTACTGAAGATCTTAATAGGTCTCAGCGTTTTAAGACTCATCAAACGCAAGTGTGCACATTTAATGCAGATTAAATTTGGTGTAATAAAGACGTTACGTTGAGCTTTAGGTACACGTAGACCGTATTTAGGTACATACGTCTACATGAATTGGGTATCCCGTACTTGTGAAAGGTATACGAATGAAACCAGGAGTACAGAAGTTAAGAGGAGCGATTCCCGCATTTAAAACCGTTCGCATTCCGACAAGTATTTGATATTGCTCGTCGCTGAGATAATATTGCAATTTTAAGGTGCGATGAAACCGGTAAGGACAGTTTGCGGACTGGATGTGGACACCGGACTTTCACAGATCCATACTTCATTATCTTATTGAACGTAAAAATACCCTTAACGCAGCCTAAAGGGACTTGTTTTCCGCGTCAGTGCATTTTTTTTTGTTTAGTTACGGAGATATTGGAGATCAAAGTTCCAACTATTTACATGTTTTTTTTTTTTAATACTTGTTTTTAATGTTGTAAGTTTACCGTAAATGCGTATATCCATGACCCGTTCAATGCGTCCATCAGCACAATGTTTTGAATGGGTTTCCTCTATCAGGCAGAATCTTGATGCTCTGTTTATTTGGCATAACACTTGTCATAATCTTCTTTAAACGAATATTTGTAAGGCATACTGACCTGAGAATTCAGCCCAAAAAAAATATTGTTTGGCCGAATGTTTATTCCGAATTTACAATGGGTATGCCATTTTAAGACAGCAGAGTTTAATTTGGCGCAATTGACGAGCTGAGAGGTGGTTGTAACGCTGCCGCCGCGGCTGCACAGATCATATATACCCTAATCCACCGCAGCTTCAGCCGCACCCGTCAGCGTTAAAACCATCTGCAAAGATAAGCTGGCGCGAGACTGCCGGAGCCGTGATAGAAACCATGCCTGCTGCATGTTGCATGCTCGCTTGCATGCTGCATGTTTAATTGCATGTTGTATGCTCGCCTGCATGCTGCATGTTTGCTTGCATGCTATGCTAGTTTGCATGTTTTCATGCTGCATGCTTGCTGCATGCATGGTGTATGCTTGTTTGTTTTTTCAATTATTATGGATATGAAATGTACGCCAAAAAATGATTCTTACTGAAAACTTTCTGAGATATGATAGTTCTACTTTTTAATGATTATTATCGATATGAAATGTATGCCAAAAGACGATATGCGAAAGTTCTGTGATATGATGGTTCTACTTTTATATTCTTATGCATATGAAATTTATGCCTAAAGTAATTCTGATTTACAAAATTATGAGTTTTGAATGAAAATATAAATGAGTGTCTACCAAACGATTTTCTGCGAAAAAAATTTATGATAACCGCTGCTATGCAAAATAATAATATGATATAAAAAGTTCTGCTATAAAGGGTAGACCCTGAGTTATACCGTAAAACGTGATTTTTCACCTCAAAAAAAGTCTTTTCCCAGCAATAATTTTTGCGTAGGGTTACTTAGTTTGATGTACAGAATACTTGGTTGACGGCTTCGTGAAGGGTCCTGTTACACCTTGTATGTCATAGACCGGTGTCCGAAATACGACTGTACCTTTAATTGAAAGTTTTAAATAGGTACGAGAATTAGCCATCATGGTTACGAACACCAGTCACACCTGTATACAGTAAACCCAGTGAATATCTGGAAAATGATAACGGAAAAAAACACTGCAGAGAATAATACTATAAAATAATACTTAAATATTAACATTACAAACATTGAACATCCACTGACGATCACTCAAGGATGGTCAAAATTTTGAAACAATAAATTATGAGCCTAATTTAATTGTGAACTACCAATATTTTAGGGAATACTGTTAAGCCATAGCCATTCTTGCAGGAGTCAATACTCCTCAGAATTTTCACCCTCTAATAGGATGCCAATTATTATCAACGTATGCGCACATAGCTTGGCCTCTCACTCTGTCTCACAGAGAGCAAGCCTTATCCCTGCAGCTTATTTAGCAGTGGGAACATTGAATTATGCTTCCACGAAAAAGTTTTCTTTAAAAATATCATAAAATAACCATCCTTAAGTATTCGCAAGAAGGTTGACTATCTATTTCAGAATAAAACTGTTAGTATGGTACACTACAGGCAACAGTACCAACCTTTGAAACGGGAGAGGTCTATGTCCGGCAGTGGTCTGCGATAGGCTGGGTAGAGAAAATAGAGAGGTCACTTAGGTGTAAATTAAGTACAGAGTACCTATTTTTATTGATTAGGATACTTTACCATATCAAAAAGAACAATGCCGTAGGCCAGGAGCATTTCATCTTCAAGGGGGGATGGACACACTGTGAGCGCGTTGGAGGTCATTCCAATGTTAACCGTTTATCTGGAACAAAAGGTTTAATTTTAATTGGAGTTGAGGATATGAGTTCGTAGCTGATTGCTACGCCGTAGCAGGACGCCTACGCCTTGTAGCAGGTAGCCAACGCAGTATTTGTGAAAAACCTTTGAAGGAATTATAGGTACCTAGTTAGGGTTAGGGTATCTGGTGATAAGTTTGGCTCATAAAAGTCACTCAATTTCAAATGGTATTAAAACTCAATTTTTTAGGAGAAAACTGATCCCATTTTCCCAATAATTATTATATTATTGCATCATTAGTATTGATAAATTTTGAGAAGATTTTCTGTGTCTAGTCCCTTAGGATATTCTCGAAAATCAGTATTAGCAAAGACTCTATAGAAGACCTAATTTAGTAAACCACAATAAATTGCTTCATTCATTACATTAGCACTTGCTAAAGGCACGATAATATTAAATCACCAGGTTTGGAGCGAGGACAATCACTTGGTCCGTCCGGCGCCTAGAGCTAATAATTTAATGATAAGATATCGATTCCATCACAGATCGATGGGCCGACCTACTGACCGGTGTCGTACCGAGAAATACTTAGGTTTGCGAAGGAAATTGAAAGAAAATACAAGGGTTTATCGAGAACTGGATTTTGCTGCGGTTTGAAATTGTCATCGTCTGCCTAGGCTTTTCCTTACTATGTTGGGGGTGGCTTCTAGTTTAACTGAATACAGCTGAATATCAGTATTTTACATACAAAGACTGCTTAACTGACCTCCATAACCCAGTTGGGACTGGATAATGCCACGGGAAAGTAATGCTGGGCAACAAAGTGTCCTATGACCTAACCCAGGTCATTGTATGGGTTTTGAAGTTTGGTACATAGGTTGTGTTGCTTTTTCACGTTTGAACGAGGCACAGTGGATTTTGATGAAAATTGGCACACAGTAAGGATATGTTTACACACGGTATGTATCCCCGGGAAGATTATCGGCTTTCACGCCGGGAAACTTCGGGCAAAATATATAAATATATGGATCTTGCGGTAGCTGAATTAAATGAATTTAGTCGTTATTATTTCCAGAACTAATGTTGTATGTCAGTAAAGTAATATTTTCTCTAACATAAAAATATGTCACTATATTTTCATTTCCACTTGTCACTTCTGAAATTTAATATACGTGACAAAATTTTTGTTTTGGATTTTACAAGTCACATCAAACAAAAATAAATTCTATCTGTATCATTATAGCTCACTTTAGCGTAGTTAATTTGTTTACAATGTTTTGTGTTATGGTTGATCTACGTTTAAACCGAAATTATTTATGTATTCTTAGCTCAACGAGAGCTGATTTGTTGTGTGAATGACCTTCATAATTGACTTAAAATGTGAAGTGAGAGAGTTCAATTTGGAGGTGAGAAACCTTCAGTTAAACCCCGCGTTCAGGTGAGCAACCTTGTATAATAGGCTGATGAATATCATAATTTTTGTGTGTAGGAAGCGGTAGGTAATATTAAAAGTCTTTGAAAAGGAGATTCTAAGATTTTTCGTTATTCCTTTAACGCAAGAGGTCGAAATCCTGCTTAGGATGATGGTTCCACGCGCGCCTTAAAGAGATGTCAGCAAACGGGAAGGGGTCCGAAAGGACCGATGCCTGCCAGGGCTGCGGGACTGTTCGAAAGAGATACCGGGGCTCTGAAACACAAAGAGCAAAAGAAGGAACATGGATGGATTTTGGTCAGTACAAGTCTAACACTCCCTTCTGCTCCGCCCAGAGTGGAAGGGGTCATTTGATGATAAACAACCCAAAAAAATAATAAAAATAAAGGAAGGTGAAATAATGTTTTTTAATTTGTTTTTGGTATGTCTAGATCATACTGATACTATTAGCCTGCGTCATCCCATGGCTGGGCAAAGTCCTCGGCCCATGACTTCCAGTTGTTTCGTTCCAAGGCTAATTTGGATCCATCACACATCCATCATAACACAAAGTATCTAAACGGTTATCAGAAGATCGAGGCATAAAGAGAGTTAAAGTGCGACTCGCATCCACCGGATCCCCGCAAGCTTCACCAGGTCATCGGTCCACCTAGTGGTATGCCTTCCAACGCAGCGTCTTCCAGTTCGCGGCCGCCACTCCAGAACTTTTCAGCCCCATCGGCCATCCGTTCTGCGAGCAATGTGCCCTGCCCACTGCCACTTCCGTGCGCGCGAAATTATAATAAAATATTACTTCTTTAGTTGCATCAGATTTTGTTAACAAAATCACGGGTTAATTTATTTTTGCACGGAACCCTAATCGTTTTTCTAAAATAAAAGTAAGAAAAAGTTACTTCTTATAACATCAGCTATCTGCCAATATATATCATAATCGGTCCAGCCGTTTTGGAGATTAGCCGGAACAGACAGGCCGACAAAAAAAAACTGTTTTTTTGTTGTTGTTATAAGTATCGTATATACTTGCAAACATTTAATAAAAACCTCTCAGTTTGAAATACAAACAGAGATTTAAATTTTATTTATTTGTATGGTTCTAAGATAGATTTGAAAACTTGACATTGTCATCTAAGAGCTCGCGCGCCATTACTATGTCACACCGCAGCCGCGATCGCACGCAACTTATTTAAACTAATCCTATTAGAATTTATTAAACCTTTTTACCATACAGTCCGCTTATTATTAACCTGGGCCTATCTATACTAACTTTACAAAAGATAAAGTAATTTTGTATAAGTATAATTAAGTAATATTTAATTTTGTTAAGCCACAGTTCAAACTTAAACCTTTGTTAAATAACATATTAAATATTTAACATATTGAAGCAATATTGGTCAAAATCGTCGCCACGTGTACGTAATTGAAGCGGGTTATTTGATGGAGCTTCAATAGCTGTTGACAGTTTGTATTATTAATTTATTAAAATCTTTTTGTAGGCAATTTAATTCGCTGATTTTTTGTTTAGCTTTGTAGATGACTTGTTGTTGAGATCGTGGATAAATAATGACAAACACACGGGTTGATGTTCAAGGTTAAGCAGCGCTCGATAACGTTATTTTATGGATGGGTGACCATTCATTTTATTTCTCCATGCCTCAAAAAGCACGTTAAGCTGTTGGTCCCCTCTAAAACTTTGACGGACGTTACAGGTAGGCTAGTGGCCCGAAAGTCTGACAACCAGTCTAACCAAGGGTTCTCGTACTATCCGGTACTAGCTGGGTTGTGGAGCTCAAATAGGCAATCGCTCCATGTGAAATAACGGTATTCAGCTGCATCCGGAGAATGGAAGCCGACTGCGACATAGTCGGGTTAGCCATAGGAAACTTTTTATACTGGTAGTACTACGAGCTAGATAACTACGTACACGTATTACGACCACGCTGCGGGCATGACCGCGCGAGCAAAGCTTAGTATTGCTATAATAAAAACAGTTACACTACATACCGTTTCGGAGATAACCACGGCCAAGAGTCATTATTACTACGTATAATATCAGCCAGTAAATGTCTTCTACAGAAACGTACCTCCTTTATGGACGATCTGGGGTCTGCGATGGAAACTACACTTAGCTGCAGATGACTGTAAACAGCACGATTTTTCTTACTTTGAAACCTATTATAACTGGCGAAATGTGTGAGTACTATTAGGTACACCTCTGCATAGCCTTTCGAGGATTACAGACGTGGTGATAACTGAAACCTATTTAGTAACATAACCATTGCGTCTGTATTCTCTTAAGGGGTATGCAGAGGTGTACAGTTACGAGCACTAATTATGTATGCACTTAGTAAACTTCTAAAGCGATTATCTCACGGAATAGCTATTGCACCTTTGAGATAAAACATGTATCATAATAGTTCAGGTTCCAAAATAATATGTTCGTAAAATTATAAAGATACAACCAACACTGTGAGAGAAAATTATTTTTAAAAGTTGCTTAGAGTGTACATATTAGTACATGCATAATCAACCTATGATGTATCCACTGCTGGGACACTGGCCTTCTGTCTATTAGAGGGAATGGGCTTTAATCCACCACGGGGGCCCAGTGCGGGTTGGTAGATGTATCTTTGAATTTCTGGTTCTAAGCCATGCACACCCATGACTATCTTTACTCCATAGCGCTCTTTACTAGCATAGGCTTGCGTTTGTCCGCAACTCGCCTCGTATAAAGCGATGCGTGGCCTACGGTGGAGAACGCTTGCCTAGATTACAATGATCGGGAAACAAAGAAGCCGGCAGTGAACTTTGTCTGTCTGTCCGTTACTTTGGATAAACCATGACAAGGATTACATCATGGAGTACAGTCATTTTATACCTTTAATAATTATGTCAATCAAATTTAATATCCTCTGCTAAAATTTGGCCTCCACGCGAGCGAAGCCGCGGGCAATAATAGTCAGGTATAAGAAACAGTCCATGAACTTTGTTTAAGTTCAATGTTATAGTTTCTATAATTTGGTACTTTTTTCTACTACTTGATAAGTACATATTTAATATTCTTAGAATGTAACCTTGTAACAAGGTTAACGCCCGAATTTTCAATGAACTAGAAAATACGAATTTTTCTTTAGTGATCTTGTATTGGAAAAATAAATAGGTAATATAAATAGGGTAAAGCAGAAGTTAACCAGAAGAAGACAAGACAAGATTATAAATATTAAATATTTCTGTTATTTTGCAATGGAGCGCATCATTCTAATCGGGCGTCAAGAGGTTGGACCATATACGCAACACCGCACTGCGCTCCAAAATACAAATTACTGACGTTGCTCAAAAAGCCGCTAAGCTGAAATGGGACTGGGTTGGCCTCGTCTGCTGTATGCTCGAAATTACCACACCTTTTTGATACATACTGTATAGCTGAGGCTGTGCTTGCATTAAGGAGGGATTTTTGAAAAATCATCCCCTAAATGGGTTAATTATGGCCTATTTCTTGGCCAAAGAATCAGCAATGACATTCAACCTGGAAATGCTGCCAGCCTACACTTTCCCCGCTGACAACGATGCAGACGATTATTTTCTTGACGTTCTTTTATTCTTTTCTGCTTTTGGATACATGAACATATTTTTACTATTATAATAAGTCGTTATAGTAAATAATTTATATTGTATAATATCTGAAGAAGTTAATAGCAGAATTATTGAAATATTTTTGAATTTTTCACGATGGATATCCCATCGACATGGACTAAAAAAAATTACGAATAATACGTTTAAGTACCTATCACGGGCAGTTTTTCTTGCAGTATCTCATACACCATTATTTACAACAAAAATAAACATTGAAAAATGGTTTTATTTTTCCTAAATTGTCACTCTCCTCAACCGAGCCATGTCGATGACACAGAAGGACTGAGGACCGCATTTTTTCCAGATTTAAGTGCTTGTGATAATGGCCGAACTTGAGTAGGAGTACCTTGTTCTGTATGTCTGCCTGTGTCGTTTAAGTACCAGACATTAACTAAGCTTCTACCCACAGTCTGCAGTATGGTCGAAAATATCTCACGGAACCGTGTCTACACTCGTGTTATAAAATCTTAATCGTAAAAGTATCGTATCGTATGTTCTAATCTAGGTCCTGAACCATCTCTGAAAGAGTAACAGACAGAGATACTTTCCCATTTGTATTGTCACTTAACAATGTACTAGCTTTCGCGGCTTCACTCGCGTTGTAGACGGAAATTATAATAAATAATAATAATATAATAAATATCGCTGAACATTACACACAGCGCCATCTAGGTGCCACACTAAGCAACGAGGCTTGTGTCGTGGACACCAGATGGTTGATACTACTACATATATTATCCCATGCGAACGTTTTAAGCATAGTCTTTGACATTTCGACAGTCGGGGATAATGTAGCCATTAGTGAATTGATTAATGTGATTACCCCCCTACAACCAAACTTACAAACTCACATAATTATGTACTTTACCTGTTATAATATTAGATATACCAACAGTAATATCGCTGCGTCATTCGCTATGATCGGGTCCCTTGAGTAGGTGTCACGTTCCGTTCCGAGGTCTCGAATCTACGCTGACATTACGTTGGTCGATATTAAACTACAGAGTATCTATACATCTATATCTATACAATACATACATACTGATACTGATACTGTTAGCCTGCGTCATCCCACTGCTGGGCAAAGGCCTCAATACATACATACAAATAAATTAAATTGAAGTGTCTGTTTGTAATATCAAAATAACAGCTTTTTACTGAATGCTAATTAAAGTATATACGGTTCTTATAACAAAAACTATATTTTTTTCAATGTTTGTCTGTCTGTCTCGCTGTCTGTTTGTTCCGGCTAATGTCCAAAACGGCTGAACCGATTTTGACGGTACTTTTATTGGCAAATAGCTGATGTTATAAGGTCTAACATAGGCTACTTTTGTTTTAGAAAAATAATTGGGGTCCGCGCCATAAAATAACACTCTTGAAATGTTAATAAAATCCGTTTCAAACGGCTAATCTCCAAAACGGCTGGACCAATTTTGACGGGACTTTTACTGGCAGATAGCTGATGTCATAAAGAGTAATTAGAGATTACTTTTATTTAAAAATAAGAAATAGGGTTCCGTGCCAAAAAATTAAAACCCTTGGAATTGGTTACAAAATTCGATTCAAAAAGGAAAATAATATTTTTTATAATAATTTCACGCGGTTCTGCTCTCCTGGTTCGCGGTTTCGCGGGCAGTTCGCGGACAACAGCTACTGTAAAATAAACTTCTGCATCTGCATGATATTCACGTTTGTATCGTGCTAGCCATGCAATAAACGTTTGTTTGGTTTTCCAGAATTCCCTTATCACCACTTTGACTAAGTTATATTCCGGTCGTGTCAAATTACTGTATCATCGGACTATGAGAGTGAGGATAGAGTGGGAGCACCTGTGGTTGCGCACACATTGAGCACTACAATTTTTCATGCGCTGGCTTGTCTCTGCTAAATTGAATGCCATGACTGGAAACGGCAAGGCGGATAAGAACAAAATATACTTTCCTTCAACTATCGATATACAGAGTGGCAAAGGGCGATGAAGGAACATGGATGGGTCTTAGTCAGTAAAAGTCTGACCCTACCTCCTGCTCAGCCCAGACCGGGAGGAGTCATTTGAAGATTTCCCATCAGAAAAAAAGGGGGCATCAACGCATAAACGGTTAAAACATATCCAGTACATCATTCTGAACCATTAAAATTTTTCTTCGATAATACAACACTATAATAATTGTGTGCCTACTAAGTTTAATTAATTACCCGTGTATTTCTCAAATTCAAATATTTTTATTTGTAGAACATATGTAAACAAAAAGTACCTACTGATGTCAATATTATTAATAAATGAACACAAATATTATGTTGCCGTCGTATTATTTTTGAAAAATAAATGTTATAAGCGTGATCGATTTTCCATGGTTTGGCTATGAGTTAGTGGTTTACGTGTTTTAATGGATTGGCAATGGTCATTTTGGGCTTTGTTTTGAGTGTTTCCTGTTTCGTATAGCTTACACGATTTACTAAGTTTATCTCTGATTTAGCAACCGCGTTTTTATTACGTTTGTTTTTATAGTTTTAAATAATAGGTACACTTCAATACTTTCCGATTTCATAAGTCTCTGAAGTCAAAAGTGAGAAGTGGTCTACGCTACGCGCAAAAGACTAAGAAAGAGGGTAGACAGATTTGTCTGCTCCTAACAATTTTGTTTTCCATCCACCCGCATTCTTCAGTCAACCCGCGATCATGGCGCTTGCAACAGCATCGAAATATCGGGGGCTTAGAATAACGAACAATCATAGAAAATATCCCACAGTATAACTTTAGTTATAAACCGTAAAAGCTTAAAACAGTCTCTGAAGTCACTATCTTATTTTCTACGAATTTGCTCTTTGCTTGAAAGAGAGGCAAACGAGAATTAACTTAATGAAACGATTCCAGGAAACGAGTTAGGAAGCTGTACCTTTCAAATATCTTTATAAGCTCAATGGTCTTTGATGTCTTTCAGTTTTCAGAATTTTTCTCTCTAGAAAGATTCTGAAAACTGTGATTATATAATGTCTAGATGGATCATCAAATGTGCGATATATGTTAAAAAATATCAGCCGTCTGTTGGTTTATAAGTTCGCACACAGAGACATAGACGCACGCACACATGTTTGAAATTGTTGCCTCGTTTTCTTTGTTTTTATTGTAGGACGACTCTCCATCTAGACATTATAATCAAAGTGAGTAAATGAATTAATTATGATTTTATAAAAAATCAGGGTTGTGCTTAATTTCTTCTCTGTCAACCTGTGTTGTCACACTGCTTGTCAACGATTTGGTCTTTAACTTCAATCTTTGCCAATTGAAATGAAATCATTTTCATTACGAAATTAGAAAGTCAGATTTCAGAATACGGTAAAATATTGAAGGTAAAGAGACTTGAATAAACAATTAATTTATATTCAGACGCTGTGTAGGCCTTTCTGAGGTCACATATAATAGACTAAATTAAATTAGTCCGATTCATATGAGTTGTATAATGTTGCAAACTCGACACTAAATATCTACTAATATGTCTACCTCCATTTCTAATAATGTAGTTACATACTCGTACAAACATATGGCGCCTCGTCGGTGTGTATTTTACTTTTGTAAGACAAAACTGAAATGGTTTTCATGAATTTGATAATCTTACTACTGGAAAAATATGTACCATGATGACGCATGACGTCATCAAGGTACATATAAATGTCTGTGCTCCGAAAGTCTGCCTACCAGTTTTACCAAGGCGTATTGTATTACCCAGTATGTACTAACTGGGTGGTGGAGATCAGATCCGCAGTCAATACATATAACATACTGCAACTGAATCCGGTTAGACTGGAAGCCAACCCCAACATAGTTGGGGAAAGCCTAGGCAGACGATGGTCGTCATGGTTAAAAAAAAACATGCTGAGATTTTACGGGATGAATAAAATTCATACAAACGAAGTTGTGAGCAAAGCGTTAGTAGATGTTTAAGAGCCATGGGTGTGTATCTATTAGGACTTTGTCAGTGAATTTGATAACATTAGTAATGCTATAACTCCTGCTCAGACTACAATAATTGAAATATCTAGTTTCTGTAACACCTGATGCCTTTGAGTTAAAATTATCCATGAGTGACACCGGTATTCTTAGTCGTGGATTGAATAGCTGTCAATATGTCTAATGGGGCGGAATGTAGGCGTGTCAAGTCCGACTTAAGTTCAATCCACGACTAAGAATACCGGTGTTAGACAATAGAGACCACCAGACATAACAAGCTGTTCTTCATACCCCCAATAAGTAATTGGATTTTTCTATCAGGAATTTCTCATTAGCAGCCAAGGATTTGTGCCTGGTTGATGGCAATCGGCTCTCCCTTATTACGTGGGACTTAAATATAACTAAACTAAAATAAATAAAAAATATGAGGTAAAACGTTTACAATTTTATTAAATCTACGTCAAGTTCACCCATGATTTGTGCCTGAAATAGTAATACTGTGTTTCAGGCGATTGGAACTGGTGAAATGTGGGTGAACTATTAGGTACACTTCTGCCTAACACTTCGGGGAATCTGGGTTCTCGACTCCTAGGTCAGACCATGTGTTATTGAGTTTTCGCAAGAAGGCGCTTTTCATGTCGCCGATTGGTTGTTTTACTACAAAGATGACTTTGACGAGTAACATACTCAGAAGCACTCAGTGTTCTCGCGGCGAAGCTTTCAGCAAACGCTCGGCAAATAAATTCTATGTTATTATATGAGCAATTTCATTCAAATAATTTGTTGTACCGGTGCAATATTGGGGTTTACGGGGGCCAAAAAACGATGTAGCTAGTTTCATTTCTGGGAAAATGCGTTTTTTCTATTTTTAACCGACTTTTTTCAAAAAGGAGGAGGTTTTTTTTTATGTTTGTCACCTCATAACTCCGTCATTTGTAAACCGATTTGAAAATCTCTTTTTTCTACTGAAAAGATATGCTTCCCGATTGGTCCCATAGAAATTTCATCAAAATCGGATAAGAAATTTGGTTGTTTTTCTCACGTTCATTGTCACATCACGCGACGTCGCGTGCGGGCGCTTTGATGTACATCACGCGACGTCGCGTGATACTTGCTAGTTAAATTTGACACACTTCCCGATTTCTGATTGACCTGAAATTTTGCACGCATTTGTATATTGCAAGACAATGCAATATTATGATGACATGGAGCTGATCTGATGATGGAGCTGGAAGGTGGCCATAGGAACTCTGTAGTAAAACGACGCAACGCCGTCGAGTTTGGACCCGTTTGATTCGTCTTGACAAGTACTTTAGTACTAAATGGTACCCAGGGTCTGATGATGGAGCTGGAAGGTGGCCATAGGAACTCCGTTATAAAACGACATAACCCCATCGAGTTTGGGTTCGTATAATTCATCTTGTCGAGAACTTTGTCTCTAGATGGTACCCAGGGTCTGGTAATGGAGCTGGAAGGTGGTCACAGGTAGTCCGTAATAAAATGACACAATCCCATCGAGTTTGGGCTCGTATGATTCGTTTTGACGAGTACTTTGGTTCTAAACGGTATCCAGTGTCTGATGATGGAGCTGGACGATGGCCATAGGAACTCTGTTATAAAACGACAAAACCTCATCGAGTTTGGACTCGTATGATTCGTCTTGACGAGTATTTTAACTAACTTCTAGTTACAATGTAAAAAATAATTAATGGCAAGAATTTGTGTGGTAATATATACTACAACTAAAAAGGGTAAAATAAAAAATAAACTTTCTTCGAAAACAAAACCGACTTCCAAAAAAACACTAAAAAAAGTCTAAAATAACTTGACTTTCGGAAGTCGGTGGCAAAAACTCAATGATACAAACATAGACACCGACTTCCGAAAGTCAAGTTATTTTAGACTTTTTTAGTGTTTTTTTGGAAGTCGGCTTTTCACTCGAGCAGTGTTCAGTCGCCTAGGTACTAAGTAATAGCACTTGACAAAAATGATCGCTTGCCTTACAATAATAATGTTTATGTTGTCATGTTTTTACTATTCGGATTTTTGAATGGATTTTAGTATTTGACGAAGTAAAACGGGTATTTTCCGTTCTGAAAGAGTTGTAAATTCTAAGCATGCTGTGCTTGCCTACAGCTATGTTACTACACGGTTTTTATTTAACTCATTAGTTTTAGGCAAAAATACGTCCGTTGTAACGCTTTCATCTTGAGCTGGCCTGGTTTAGTAAGAAGTTTTAATAAAATAAGGGCCAGCTTATTTTTGCTGGTTTTGATATCACAGAAGTATGGCTGACTGTACGTATTTTTTCATGTAGGTGCGTCTCTTAAAACAGGGTAAACTTATTCGGGACCAAAATTTGATGAGTTTGCTGACAATTTGGTGAGCCCGAATCAAAAGTTAAATTCTATGTAGCCGTTGAAATAACGTGTGGTTTCCCTCCCTCGTCCGTTGTTTAATTCGACAGTTACTTGATTAGTCAGTTTCGCTGATTGGACAGTTTTGTGAATTAGACAGTTGCGCCAATTCGTTAGGTTCCAGTGTTTGCCAGTTTCTTCGATGCGACAATTTTATTCAATTTTTCAGTCGAAGTACCTACAGTCGGTAGGATACTGCACACAAGTCGGTCAGTTTAAACAATTTTGTTCAGATAATCTGTTTGATAAATTTTATCTTTCTTTCATCATATCGAATTAAATAAACGGACGAGTGAGGGAAACTGACCAGTGATACGCAGAATCGAAATGACAGTATAGGTACAGACGCCAGCGCATCAAACTTCTACAAAGTGACAAATTTATTTAATAGATTTTCAACTTTATCGCTACAGCATTAAGTTCAACTTTGATTGGGAAAATTTGACAGTTTCGGGTACCTTGATGTGCATGCCTTTGCGAATTTTTATACGTCAGTATTCGATTGATTATGTACATAATAATTTGTACTGAAATAGAACTAGTATCGTCTAGTGACAAAGTTGGGATACACAATAATTATTCTATACAAATTGAAGTTTAT
This sequence comes from Eugnorisma glareosa, assembly GCA_947578425.1. Lineage (NCBI taxonomy): Eukaryota > Metazoa > Arthropoda > Insecta > Lepidoptera > Noctuidae > Eugnorisma > Eugnorisma glareosa. The sequence goes on from OX387970.1 coordinate 2,945,463, forward strand.
TTTAACGCCATCGAGTAGCTTTTATCAGTGATAAATACTCTCACTAGGATCACAGAATATGTTCTTTCACAGTTTCTGGCTTCTCCAGTTGTCCCCATTCTTCTACAAGAGGGATATAGTGATTAATTTTGAAGTTTGGTAACCACGCGTGGGATAAGGACGTGGAATTTATGTCAATCGTGTGTAATAAGGGCCAATTTGGGATATCATTGGATTGTGGAGGTGGGAGGATTGTTACCTATGAAACTATGTTGACTTCAAAGTATAATTCCTATTTAAGTTTGTTTGGTAGGCACAATAATATGGTAGGTATGCTCTGAATAATATCGGGTTGATAATAATCCATAGTTTATGGTTTGTAATATAGCCAAATTTGATTTTAAAATAGAACCAATCTCAGCCCTAATATAAAATAATAAAGTGGCCTTATATTACCGTCTCCAAAATTTTAGATTAAAATGTCATAAAATTCAAAGTTGTAGTAGATAAAAGTTTTTGATTAAAAACAAAATTCTGTTTAATATCGAACTTTTAGTTTAAGATCAGTGAGGTTCAAAAGTTGTTTTTGATCCTGGTTTAATAGAAGCCTAATTTGTTTTGTGAAATTGTCAGTTTAGCATTTTTGTCCCCGTCATAGCTTGGAAGGAAAGCAAATTGAATAAGTTTTTGTTTCTTTGGTGTAATTTATGTACATCAAGTGAAACAATTAATAGCAATAAATTGAAATAATAATTCCAATGTCGTATCATTTTCATCCAATTATCTTAGAATTTAGGAGTAAACCCCGATAATCCCAAAGTAGTAATAATACCTCACTAACCTGGGTTAAAGAAGTAATTCTAGAGTTTATAAGAGCATAATGTAGGTACTACCTCTTATTTTTTCTGACATAAGAGTATAAAATTAAGGTAGATTAAAGATTGATGAATTAATGCGTAAAGGGGTTACATTGAGATTGCAATGGGTTCCATCGCATATCAAAACGAACTCACCTAATTGTGTGGAGCGTGGAGTTGTAGAAGACTTACACCACTAAACTTATTGACGGACTGTGTTCGGTATGACTGTGACTGTGTTGGGAGAAATGACCAGGGACCTTAGTCTGCTATTGCAATAGTGTCAGAATGGTCTATCATTGATTTAATAAGGCCCCGCGCAGACGAATTACCCTTTGTACGCACGTCAAAAGAGTTTCGAACGCGCTTCAATACGCCGTGGGCTAGGGGCCTTATTAAATCAATTATAGACCATTCTGACACTATTGCAATAGCAGACTAAGGCCCCTGTTTAGGGTATTGAGGTTGAACAGACTTGAAGTAGGCACATTCCATAAAATCCTGGCTCAACCAAATGGTGATGATGCGAAGAGTCAGTTCAGGTTCATGGCCCAGATATGAACAATGTGTATTTAGGGTACGATGGGACTGACATACGCATTGCGGTTATGAATGTCCCTAAATAAATAAGTAAATAAAGTTAAATTCTTACAATTTGCTCTAATGCTGCCAGCTGTCTGGGCCCTCTTGTAGATAGTTTTTATTATCAGGCTTTTTATAGTTTTTAAATAATGTATTCAAGGGCCCAAGAAATTTTAAATAAATAAATTCAGATTAACTAAAACTAGCAAGTCTTTTCTTATAAACAGTATACGCTTTTATAACAAGTTGCCAAAGTCAGTTGTAGAACTGACCGATGGAAAGTTCAAAAATTACATCAAACGTGTCCTTATTAAAAAAGCATATTACAAAATCAAGGACTACGTCGAAGACAAAGAAGTTTGGCTTTAGATCCTTCTGCGCATGCGGCTTCCCTGGTAGCTCATAAACGGCACAAATATGTGGATGTCTCTAACTATTCTCAATCTCATTTTATCTCATCTATCTAACCAGATTCTTTACGATAGTTTTTAAATCATTTATACATCTTTTGCTCAGAATAGTTACAGCACTGATGACAATATTTGTGTCACTTGTTTAATTTACTATTTTACAATATTTTATTCAATATTAGATTCTTTTTTACCGATTGTTTGTGAATGTGTGAACATTATAGGCTTTGTAGATTCCCAGATGCTCGTTATCTTTTGTTAACTTGTCATCTTGTTTTTTTTTTGTGTTTAGTAAGCAACGACCTATTGTCGGGCCTATGCTGTTCCTCCATACTTAAGTACCTACTAATGCTGTAACATGATAATATTGTTAAACCAAATGATTTGAAAAGAGTAACCATGGAGTTTCTTGCCGGTTCTTCTCCATAGGAAACGACCAACCCGAACCGTGCACCTTTTTGTCGACGTTTTATAAGTGCCCATCTAGGCCTATGTGAAATAAAAATATTTTGATTTTGTATCGAATATCTTGCGCCTAGTCTACGTGGCTACGTTAGTCATCGGTACCTGTCCAGGAAGTGAGCCATGATCTGTTCAGGAGCACCGCATGTCCGAAAGGATCGAATGCGAATGCGAAAAAAATTGAAAACAGATCTAACACAATTTGATTTATGGCTTAGAGCGACGGAACTTACGGTGCGACTTGCTTCAAGGAAAATGCGTGCCGGTCATGACAAATCATGTCGTGATAACTTGTGGTATGCTCGAAACAATTTTGTATTTGTTTGCTCCACAGTGGCTGTCGCAAGACGCATGCCGCTTGAACATGTAGCCCATGGCCAAGAGGTTAGACGGTAGCACTTGGTTGTACCTTAAATGCTACAATCAATCACTTTTCAACCTTATTACTTACGACATAAGCGCGGAAAGAGGCAGACCCTTAGTGAACTCGGTAGTACGTAACCTCTAACAGAATTCAAAACAAATAAAAAGCAATAATTACCTACCCCTATTCAAACAGTTATTGCGAACACAAATTAAATTTAAGACCCCTGAGGAAGGAACACGCAAGTATCAATGCGATTGCGATCATCAACTGCCATACAAGGTTTTATCTTCACTTAGCATGCGATTCTCTTCAATGCTAATGCTTTGTCTGTATTGTTTTACTGGTCTTTGAGCGAACAGTTATTAGTTCGATTGAACTAAGAACTAAGCTGAAGTCGATTGTTGAGCTTGAATCTATTTGACTTTGTAAATGTTCGATATCTAGTGCTATTGGATTTTCTGATACGTTTGTGCTTAATTATTGTAGTGGTTGGGGGATAACGAGAGATGCTTGATAATGTTGACAATATCTTCTAACTTTTATAAAAAAAATCTAGAAAATTCTTTTCATTTACATAAATCTTACGTCCTGGCCACAGCTACTGGCGGCGCGGTGCGCGGTGCGGCGGGCGGCGCGGCGGGCGGCGCGACTTGCGGTGGTAAGCCACAGCTCGACTAGCTGCGACCGCGGCGGCGTCAGCGGTGGACGTATTTAGAGAACGGCTAACTATTAAAATGGCCTTATCAAAAGTGGCACGGTATTTAAATTGTTGTTTTATTTCGTCCTACAATGTTTTATAACATGTTTTGATATCTATATTACTGGGGGCCTAAAATGGCCACTTTATCAGAATCATAATAGGAATCACGTTAAAAATTTAAAACTCTTAAAATGGACTTTGTGCTCATAACCATAAAGACCATTTTAAGAATTTAAAACTTTTAACGTGATACATATTATGATTCTGCTAAAGCTTCCATTTTAGGCCCCCTGATCTACTCAATATTTCACTAATAAATTGTTCAGTATCCATTATTTATATAAGCTCAACGCCCGATAAAAACAAATTTATTTGTTTCGATCGTGCGATGTTGAATACGTCCACCGCTGCCGCCGCGCGCGCCGCTCTGAGCTGTGGCCTCCTCGATACTCGCTAGTACATTTGTTTCAATCGCACACCGCGCAGCCCGTCGCCGCCGCGTGCCGCGCGGCGCTCACCGCGCCGCAGGTCGCGCCGCAATTCGCGCCGCCGGTAGCTGTGGCTTACTTCATACATTGTCTACCATTTGTTTTCGCCGCTCACCGCTTGCCGCGCCGCTCGCCGCGCCGCAATCCGCGCCGCGATTGGCTGTGGCCAGAAGGTTAGTTTTCAGTTATTTGTTAAGTAGTAGAGAAAAGTTACCACAAAGTTTGTGTGTGGTGACGTACATTTCAAGTTATTACTAATGCATGTTTTGAACTTGCTCTCGCTAGTCGATTTGTGACGATCAAGTTAAATCAAATAATGTTGTGTCATTTATAAATTCGCGTTTCCTTTTTGGAGTCCTGAGAACTTTGTCGTATAAATAGGCAAATACACACATCAAAAGTGTCTAGGGATCAAGCATTTTTATGTGGATTTCTTGAGATTGAGATGTGGCTTTGTAATAAATTTATGATTTTATAAATTTATATGGATCCTTTTTGGTGCATTTCATAATTTGAATCAGGAACTGTGAATCAAATTCGAGCAAAAGATGAAAATCAGCTGTCAATATTTTCCCTATAAAAACATACAACGCATTGAAGACATTATTAGTGCTACTGTTTCCCTACTACTGATTAAAACCAACGTTATTATGGAGCGGCGACGTCATTTAAGCAGGGAAGAAATGCTCAGAGCCGTGGGAATGATAGAAGCTGGTTCCCGGCAACGTACTGTGGCTTTAGCTCTGAATACAAGTCAGAGTGTTATCAGTCGACTTTGGACACGTTACCGAAGCACTGGTACCGTGGCTGAGCGCCATGGAGGACGGTATCGCTGCACCACACGGAGACAAGACCGATACATTCAAATCTTAACTCGAAGAGCTCCAACAATAACCGCCATGATGTTAGCCGTGAGGCTTCATCACTCTTCAGGGAACTTAATTAGCGACCAAACAGTCAGAAACCGCTTGCATGAAGTGAACCTTCATTCCCGAAGACCGCTACGGGTACCACCTATAGCAATGCACAATCGTAGGATACGATATCAATGGGCTCTTGAACACAGAAATTGGGCAGAAGAACAATGGCGTTTCGTGTGCTTTTCTGATGAGTCTCGTTTTGGTATGAGACCGGATACAAGACGTATACGACACTGGAGAACCCCTGGACGCCAACAGCGATTAAAATCCTGCCAGGAAGTCCATCCTTATAGTGGTGGAACCATCATGGTATGGGCGGGTATTTGGATCGGCGGAAGAACTGAGTTGATTTGGATCAGAGGCAACCTCAACGCTCAAATTTATGCTGAGACGATTGTATCAGACGTCATCGTTCCTCTACAAGTGCAAATCGGTCCCTTATTTCAGTTAATGCATGATAATGCACGACCGCACACCGCAAGAGTTGTAAGACAGACTCTCGCCGCAGCTAACATCAATGTCCTGCCCTGGCCTGCTCAGTCGCCAGACTTGAATCCGATTGAGCATGCATGGGATATGCTACAGAGAAGAGCTCTGCCGAATATGGAGGGTATCCAGTCGCAAGAAGACCTTTTTTTGTTGTTGCAACGAACATGGGCGGCCATTCCACAGCGTGATTTGGATGAACTCATTTTGAGTATGCCAAACCGATGTTCTTGTGTTGTTAGTGTTCGCGGTAGAAACACGGATTATTAATTGTTTAAGTTACCCAATAAAATTTTAAAGAAAACTGTTATTTCAGTCTTTTTTTCGAACTTTTGTGTTAGTGGTTCAAATGTCAAAAATCCCTTTATTAGGAAAATGGCAAATTTCTTTATTAATGCAAAGGTGACTTGGTTTATCGTTACTGTGACAAACGAAAACACTTTATTTGATGAATCCTTAAAGAAAATTTTAATTAATATCAATCAGGAGAAAAGTTATTGCAAAAATATATGTTGATCCCTAGACACTTTTGATGTGTGTATCAGAGTTTATCGAAAACAAAATAAAATTAATAGAGAAATCACTAATTAAAAATACTCTAATACCATTATAAATACGGAAGTTTGCATTGGTGTGTAACTATGTGTGTCATTTTGCGTGTGCTTTTACTCCTTCACGCTGAAATGGCTGGACGGGTTTAGATGAAATTTCGAACGCACCTAGACTATAACTTGGAATAACACACAAACTACTTCATCCTGAGAGACCAACCAAATTGAATTTAAAGAGAGTGTAAGTCGCTGGCAAAATCTAGATAAACTATAAAGAATTTAGGTAGAAAAATAATTACTCGGAGTTCCGGAGTAGGACACAGTGTAGTGCCTTGGGGGACACAATTTTAATTCAAGACATAATACTATTTTTTTCTGTTAATTAGAACTAATTATGAAAAACCTCACGTGTTCACCTTAATTATAATGAAAAACGAAAGGTTAAATAGTCTGTATTTATTATGAACTAGTTTTAATGGCTTTATCGTTATGTTTAGTGTATCGTTAGCTTTTAGAAGGTCATTTAAATGCGTCATGTGTAGCTTTGTTACCACTGTAGCCTTGTCTGTTGAAAATGGAAAAGACAAACATTGAAAGGTTTTATGAAAGTAACGCTAGTTAAACTTAATTGTGAAGTTATGCAGTCTTAGTAAAATGACTCAATCAATGCAATTATATGATAGTTTTTTTTTTGAAGTATACTAGTATTTATTCAGTATTATAGATGTAAGATTAACTCAAATGTACGTATGTAGTAACATACATAGACATACTACTTATCACGTCTGCATTTTTCTGAACTATAAAAGGCAAGCTTAACGCCTTTTATAGGGCATAAATCCAATCTCCGGGCACCAAAGCGTTATTGATGGATTTTTTTTTGTCGAATCTAATTATGAATTGATCTAAGACATGAAATGATTAGAGCAGATAATTCATTAGCACGGAAGTAGTGGTAATAAAAACCAGTATAAGCTGGGCTCTAATTCCATGGAAACTCCGTACTGTGCTAGGCCAACTTTAGGTCAAAACGGTATTATTGACGTGCGTGCGGCCTACTGTGTATACATAACCTGAAAAATTGAAAATGATCGAAACACAAGCCAAAATGTACAGTGTGCGACAGTTTACTGAGTTCACAGAGTAACCAACTACGCAAGAACGAAACTTAAATTCGTGTCACAGTACTTTCGTGCACTGGTCCAAACAGAAAATGTTTTATTGTTCAGAAAAGCTACAAACAGCTCGTGCGAACACGCGATTTCAAGTTTAAAACCCCAAGTATTTTCGGTTGGTCCAGTCCTATTTAATTTTCATAGAGAATTATTAAAATTGGTTTGCAAAAGAAATGCTATAAATCTAATAGTGTAATGCTAGTTTAAAATGAAATGCATACATTACCATTATTTACAATAATTTCATTCACAGTAAGAGCCACGGAGTGTCAATCAAAGCATTGATTGCAAGTAGGCCAGTTCAGTTGTCTATTCCATAGCGTAGATCTCTGTGGAGAAGAACGGGAAGGAAACTCCATGGACACTCTTTTAAATCAGAAATTTCGGATTTGTTCCAGTTTATGGCAATATGGTTCGCCACCTATAACATGGGACTTTTAAAATAACTAGCGAAATGTGAGTGTACAATGTGTATTGGGTACACCTCTGTCTTACCCTTCGTGAATTACAAGCGTGGCGTTTTTTTTTTGTCTAGACACTGTATTTGGAATGGGCATGCCCGAAGATTACACCCACTCATAGCCCATTACTAAAAATATCGTCGTTTATAGCCCAGACCGTAACAGCCAGTTATTCAACCTTAGAATTGTATACAAATAGGAGATTGGTATAATAGGAACACATTGTTAACTTAACTCCTACACTGTAAATACTGCACGTATACGTCGCACAAGGTTTGACTACTAAAATTTCTCGGTACTGGATTTGTACTTGATAATTTAGTAAGTCTAGACTGCACTTAAATTCATAGAAGTACTGCAAACAAAGCGTGAAGTTATTATATTATGTGTTTGAAATCAAGCAATTTTGATGCTAGGGTTCACACAAGAGGATTTTCAAACAGTAATAAAAAAATAACACTGGATTTTTAATACCACGTTTTCCCTGGTTCTTCTCACACGGAGAAGGTATATAAGGGTTTCGCCACATCTGACAGCACGGAATTGCATTTTCCTGGTCCTTTACTGTCGCTCAAAACCATCATTTACTAGTGAGAGTAAAAGAGCGTGCTGCCGATCACATAAATAGATATTCAATTCAATTCTCAATTCTTTACATAGATACATAGATAAACCATTTATTTAGTGCACACAAAAGACAGCATAAATGAGACAATTTACATGAATATACCTTTAGAAAAACAATGTGCCAATACACAAAAAGGAAAACATATTTACGAAAGAAGTATGCGACAGTACACGATGACAAACTTCAAATAAAATAACGAGTATGTAGACATGGTGCGGTGTACGTCTCAAGATTGCATCAAAGGGGAGTCCAGCTCAGCATGTGTCAGGCATGCACCTGATATTCTGTTGGATCCCTGTAGTGACATACGGACACACATCGTCGATGCTGTCGCGTATAACATTCTCACTCTGTTCCTCGTTACAGTGAAATTATAAAAAAAAATTGCCAGAGAATATTATTGTGAATGTCCGAGAAAAAAAAACATCTAAAATCGATACAAAACGAGTAAGATAAGCTTGTAAAAATAATATCAAAGATATTAAAAGGATGAATGACATGATTGATTTACTTATCAATTGCTGTATTTTTTCAGCATGAATCAACATTTTTACGAAATTTCCTTTCGGAACATGGCCTATTGGGAGATTAGGCGATTAAGTGGATGATGAGGCAGTTACTCCCGGAAAATATGATTAACCTTGACCGCCATGCTAAACGGAGGGTCAAGGATTTGGAGATCGTTAAAGTTAGGGTCTTGTGATGATTTATAATAAATGATATATCTCATAACATCGTCTGCTTAGTCTTTCCAAAACTATGTTGGGGTTGGCTTCCAACCTTACTGAATGCAGCTGAATACCGGTGTTTTACATGGAGCGAGTACCATATCGGACATCCAGAACCCAGCAACCGGGTAATACTTTTGGCTTTTTTATTATGAGATAATTGATGTATCTCGTTAACTTTTTACAACATTTGATTGGTGGAACCAAACCGCAGCAGACATACTTATCGGCGGCGGCGACCTCTCGCGTCCGGCCCTGGTTCAATCCATGGTCCGGAGCGAGAGGGAATGGGACACCGTCACCTCCTTTTGCGAAGCAGTCATGCTAGCGAAGGGGACGTGAGAGGGAGAGAACCTCACGTCCCAGCCGCCGCGGGAGACGCACCGGGCGTCGGGGGCCACGTAGTGGCCCCCGGCCACCGTAGGCGCGGGCCTGTGGACGGTGAGCTATGGGCTAGCTCGCCGTCCATCTGTCTTATGACGACAGGCCTTGTCGACGGCGCGTTCGTGTTCCACGCGCGTCTCAAAGAGAGTCAGCAAACAGGAAGGGGTCCGAAAGGACCGATGCTTGCCAGGGTTGCGGGACTGTTCGAAATAGATACCGCGGCCCTGGAACACAAAGGGCAAAGGAAGGAACATGGATGGGTTTTAGTCAGTAAAAGTCTGACACTCCCTCCTGCTCAGCCCGGAGCGGGAGGGGTTATTTGATGATTTCACAACCGAAAAAAAAAAACAGACATACTTGTGTTGAAAATGATGGCTTATGAGAGGTTAAACGACTGGCAACAATTTTAGAATGGAAAATGATGTAATGTTAATGAGAATGATAGAATGGAGAATGATAAAAACACATAATTATAGAGAAATCCTTTTACTAAGGAACCTGTCCACAGTCATATCAGAAGAGTTTTCACGGCGTAATTTTAATGAGACTTACATAAACGACAAGTTAACCAAAAATCGAATAAAAGTGGTTATGAAACTAAAGCAAACATCCAAGAAGATTTAACAAAATAAATTAAAGTAGCAACCATAGCGATTCTTTGGAAGAAAATCAGTAACAGGAACAAGAAATATTGAAAACGTTAACACTTATTTTATTATATTTTTCGAGTAACTTATAAAACAAAGATCCTATTTACCTGCGTCACAATGGAAAGTCAACATGTTTATAATAGTTTCAAGTTAAAGAATTACAGTGACCATGTGTTCAAAACAAATATTACTTCATTTGCATCACTATATGAATTGATTGTGTACTTGGCACCTAGTGTTTCGTCACTGAGGTCTCTTTTTTCATTTCAAGAACTGGCTTTTCGTTTACTTGATTAGCATAAGCATAATCAGCGTAGGACGGTTTCATTTCTGGGATACTGGTTTCCCCTCTGCGGGAGATCCACCTCCCAAGTCCTGGGCGAAAAGTACTGCTTATGCGTAAAAAGTTTCATTAAAATCGGTTCAGTCATTTCGAAAACAAATGAGTTCAAAGTTTGTATGGAATGCCGTAAGACGTTAACGCTCATACCGTCTATTCTTCTCATCTAGGAAAGATCCAATGCTTCATATGATTAGATACTATCCACCTATTTACCGGAATCATTACAAGAGCACGTGTTACATTATAATCACGAAGACGGAACATCGTGCTCCCGTAAATCAAGCGTCCCCTTGAAGCCATATTAGGCTGACCGTCTGTTTATCCTTCCCGGACATGGACAACAAGCTCTAACTGGAAACGTAATTGACCACCTGTTTCTTTGAGGTGGGATAGATATTTGAAATGGTTTTAGCTATTGTTTCCACGTATCTATTTGTTTTAGGACTTTGTAGGTGTCTGTGTGTACAATAGTTTGTGCGACTATGGAAATGTTTTATGTGTCTGTGTTTTGGAGAAACCTCGTGAGTGCAGTTGGCATTGTAGGTTTCGTTTTCAACATTTCGGCGAAAGATGTTTAAACTGCCGTAAAGGACATTGAGTATGCTGCTGGATTTTGAAGTTGCGGTGCTGAGCAGTGAAGATGGAATAAGGGTAAAATGACCTGATCGATCGTTAGCAGAATAAAACTGTTAATTATTTATTAATAATATTTTAGATTCGTGTCCGGTTGATGGCAATAGGCTCGAGGCGAGCCGAACATTTAACTTGAACATAACTCGCAAAATGAGGGTGTAATATAAGGTCCATCTCTGGCTAACCCTTCTGGAATTACAGGCGTGATGTTATGTTATTTATGTTATTAACACTGAAAACGAGATATTTAGATTAGATTTAGATATGTATATCGGAGACGTTCATAGGTATGGGCATAAAATTGATCAAAGGTGGTGGGATGACGCGACCTACGTACCAGTCTACCCACACCAAAGCGTGTTTTTTACAGAGCCCTGATGGTGGCAACTCTGAGCCAGGATGACAGTCAGTCATCAGTGTCTGATTGCCCTGATTGCGGCGGAGTTGAGACCTCTTCGAACTATACCCGATTTATTGTGCCCCGTGTTATTGTGTTAAATTCTAATCTCAAGTAATTCGTTAGTTTTGTTAGAAACAGTGCACTCTCAGTGTCTTTCCATAGTACGAAACCCATCGTCTGCCCACATGATGTAGAAGCCTAGCGAAGTAAATACTGACATCTCCAACATGTATGTTATGTTAAAAAGCCATTTTTTATATTCTCAGCAATCTCAACATGAAAGTAAACATGTTATTCATTTTAGCTTCAAAACATGTTAAAATCTGGAGAGCGAATACCGTAATTGGCAACTAATGATCTTTCCCTAATGATAATAATATTTGTAGGTGACACGTTTCACAAATGTTTCTATACATATATTTAGGTCTAGGTTTACATCAACTACCATTACGTTAATTATCATTATTTGGAAGTAAACTAAATACCAAGGTACTGAAATTATTTCAACCTGATATGTACAAGGTCGGAACTGTCTTTATTTATGTGACGAAACCTATAAACTAATAAATTACGAGTATCTATTGTAAGTAAAATACTATTGTGTACTGTTGTCGCTGAACTACGTCTAGACATGATAATCTATTACTGTATTGCTTTTACGTAATTTCCAGTTTTCAGTATTATGGATTCGTTACACTCTTCCAATATTTTTTTTTTTTTTTTTCGTGCAATTGTTTTTAATAATTTTATTTTTACCTGAAAACTGCTTAGTAATCATCTCATTAGTTGGTTATGCAAACAATTTTTTTTCTTAGTTTTTTTTAATATTATTGTTTTTTTTTTTTTTTTAATCTAATTAGTCTAGTAATCGCAAGCGCTGAGCTCTAGTGATTCCAAGAAGTTCGCGCAAAGTATTACTGTGTATTTTTTTTTTAAACTTCTATTTAACTTGGTTTGTATGTATTGCTCAAATCTAGCAACTGAATTTCAAAACAGGTCCCCCCAACGATTGAGTTGAAATTGCACACACCGTTGGTTCTGGTGACAATACATTTTTGACAGACATGACTTGATCTTGCAGCCAGTATCGCTACCTCACGAGAGAACTCCTCAACGGTTAATAGCATGAACACGAAATTTTGTATTGGCTTTCAATGTTGATAAATATACCTAATTTTATTTTTAATTTATGCTGGAATTTAAAAGAAAAAAAGTTTATATTTATTTTGCCAGGATTTCCTCAGTAACAGTCGGAGTCTGAACTTGTTCTCGGTTTATTACAATAAGCAACATAGGTGGTTAAAATATGTGGGTGTATTTTATGAGTTAACCTCTCCGTAACTTTTCGAGATTTTATGTGTGTTTCTGGTGTGTGTGGTATGTTATGTTACGTTTATAATAAATTATGATTCATAATTTCACATATTTATTCTGTTAGAAAGGTCTTGAATAAACTACCTAGAAACTAGATTATTATAAACTATAGTTACTAACCAGTAACAGAACTCGACCACGGATGATGAACACCGTACTGTGCCAGTGGATCTAAACGATATTGTTGTAGGAAAACGTGAGGAAACCCACACGGTAATGATACAATCTAACGTGTTTAATGGCCAGAGTAGCGTCGCTTGTCATACTGGGCTGGAATTGCGAGCCGACGTGAATACTACAATTGCTAAGCTCTTGGTCAACTGGAATACTATGATTGTGGATTATCTTTTGGGACTGTTTTATTCTAGGAGACAGGCTGTCTATGTGCATATTTGGACTAGTATATTTTAATATTATTTTAAACATCGTTTGTTTTCACGCAATTAGATATTATCTCTAATTATATTGTAACGTGTCCATGTCCTGTTTCTTTTTATTCATACGTTACTTACTGTACTTAACCCGTGTAGTTGATACCGAATAAATTATTTGTTCTAGCTCTGAGCATTCCTGCAGTTATTCTTTCAACAAATCCCCACACTTAAATTCCCACGTGGTCCTTCGAACCGGATATCATGATTTTGCACTATTTGTATCCATTTTATAATAATTTTACAATTGACATCAATTCAATGGAATTTAAGACACCTTTGCAACTGAACAATGTTGCCATCGGGGGAAATCCTGGATGAGGCTGGCTCAAAAAGGTAGAGATAGGTACATAAGAGATGCATATTCTCAGCAGTGGATGAATTGATGGCAGCTGTGAGCACTATCGTATTGATGATTACGAGGACATTTTTTTTAAACGTTCCAGAAATTTCTCCTGTATCAGGTGTGCGTTTACAAACATTTAAACTCACATACACAATCAGCCAGACCCGGAACAACTACCTGTAGGCCATACAAAGATTGGTTTTGTGTGAAAATCAAACCCGCCACACGCAGCGCAGCAGCCAATCTCTCAGCCACTGCGCCGACCGTGGCGTTAAATTATATTACTGCAGGACAGGAGAGATATTTGTAAAAAAGCGATACAGTTGAGAATACAACGACATAATCAAATATTTTTCGCATGTATTAAGTCCCAAGTCTTAGCAGGCTTGAATGTGAAGCATTTGCTTACAAATTAGGTCACAAGGGAATTTGGTCTTGATGCGAGCGGGATGTTAAGATGAAATATTTTAAATAATTAAACCCAAAGATATGGGTAAGTAGGTCAATATTAGTATATACCTACTTATATTGCAAACAGAGTGACATTAACCGGCGGGTGAGGCACAGGCTTGCTATGAGAGGGAGATCACAATGTCTGGGTCACTAACGGTTTATTCACAATGTTTTCCTTCACGGTTTTGGGAGCAGTGCTGACATAATAAATCACGTTATTAAGTTAGAGAAATTAATTTATCCACAATAATAAAGACGACATTATGCATCCCTACGACATTATAGGTACCTTGACATAACAAGATAATCAACGTCACACATTTCCAACAGACAAATTCTAAGAAAACGTCAATTAGTTCCGTCTATGTCGAGACTCTCATTAAGGAAGTTCCATATCCTCATTTCATTGTGTGCGCAGTGTTGTAACAGGGGTGCTACATACATTATGTTCGAGTATGAGTCGGCATAGCCGAACTGAAAGAAGGATCAGTTCAGTCAGCCCTAATTTTGCCGAACCGGGAACATGGTTCAGCGACGGTAGATGCCATCTATGGCAATCTCTAGATTGCCGATCGGCACGAGCTGAAGCAAATCCGAATCAGCATCATCATCCACCTTCACTCGAGGTATATGAACTACCGAGTTCACGGACAGTCGACATTTCAACCTTATTACTTATGCCATAAGGGTGAAAAATGGCAGACCGTGAACTCGGTAGAACGTAAGTTGTTAGGGTTAGACTCTGACATCCAGTCGTATCAAGGGGGTACCCAATAACTGGTACAATACTGGTTGGGGTTAGAGGTCAGATAGGCAATCAATGCTTGAAAATACAGACCACAACATAGGAAACAGCTAGGCAGCTGATAACGAATATTTTTATTTTATTTAAGATCGTTTAACCAAATTAAGATCTATTTATATCTGAGCAATATCTGCCATGGCATGATTCAAAAATACTTATTTGTTTTCGTTTCTATCCTTACTTTACTGCTGCTAAGCAGAACCCATAATCACATCACATAGTTCACTCTCTCTATTCTCTTTTTTGATTAGCCACCTTCCTAGCATTTCCTAGAAAATTATTTTACATCCAATTATAAATATTTAAAAACCAAAAGTCGCCAGAAATAATACTATATTTTTGTGTAAAAAGTTCGAATCTCACTGTGTGTGTCCATACGATAAATAAAAATGCAGTATGAAACTGCCAACATGGATAACATTATCCTATTATACATTAGTACTAGTACTATATAGTACCGCTTTACGAACACGTGTAAACAGGGTTTAATATAATTCTAGCTAAAGTTTAATACCTATGTTACCATGTTTCACTTTGTAGATTAGCCAGATATGTCCAAAGACTTCAGTGTTATGTGGTTCCAACTATGAGCTGGTTTTGTATCTAACTCTATTTAGCTTGCTTACGTGAAGATGACTTTAGATTCAAATAGGAGCAACTATCCAATATTCGTAACTCTGTAAGACCAACCTAAAAAGCTGAAAGATCTTTTGACGCTCCAATGACGTTAACAGAGTAAACATTTGAGCAATGTTTTGTGGGTCAATGTCCCTCCCACTCTGTAGATCTCTGCATTAGATTAGGAGAAAAACCCAAGTATAATCTTCATAACATAAACAGAGTTAGTTCTCAAAGCAACCATTAAAATTAAATTGTGAAGAGAAAACAAATAAACATTTGACTCAAATTCCTCAAAAAGATTGTCTGACGTTAAGACAGTTAGTTCAAAGTTGGTTGACAGTAATCAGGGCAAAAGATAGAACTGTTTCTTAAGAAAAGACAACTACTCTATCTGATAGCAGTTTTCGTCTCCAACTGAAGGCTAACAAAAGATAGATAGAGATATTATTGGCAAAGTTGAGGAAGTTTCTCGTTGAGTTCTTAAAGACCGTTATGAACTTCTAAAACTTTTTAAAGTCAGCATTTTAATTTATATTCCGTTCAGTTTTGTATTCCGTTCTTCTCTTTCTTTAGACATATCGACTGTGGTTGTATTATTTTGAATTATTGTATTATTATGTCACTATTTATAATGAAATATTATATTTCTAAAAATGAAAGCTCCTTAAAATTCTGAACCTCGAAATGCTGTGTTTCCGTATAAAAGAATATTAACTAAATTCGAACTGAAAGAAATTTACTTATAATTATATGAAAACACATAACATAACTGTACAAAATAAACACATAATTATCGAACGCATGAAAAATAAAGAGTTCAAAACCTTGAAAGTAACTATTTTCCTGATATTAATAAAAACAACGAATGTATATACGACACCATCAATATGCTGCCGTAACTGTTAATTTGCCGCTTTTTAAGATTGAAATTATTTGAAGAAAAATAAACTCAAATACATACCAACACAAAAATAGTATGGCACAACAATCCATAACACAACACCACACAACACAGTAACTTCGCGTAACACACTATTTACACCGTAAGCCGGTCGGTTCGAACCCCGACGTAGTTTTGAACTGAAAACTTGCTGCAAAAGCGGTTCGCGTGTTAAGCCGCTAGCAACCGTCAGCAAGGCAGTTGCACATAACATTTGAATAAGAATTAGGCTTGACAGAAAAAAAAGACTGCGTTTTTTTTTTTTCGTGATATCTTTTTGCCAATGACGTGTGACTTGTTAACAGTTTGAAAGAAGATTACTAGTATATTATTCTGGAGTGTCATATTAGTTGTTTGTTGATATCCTGTTGCCATGGTTACGTGAGGAGTCGTACTTTGTGTTTGAAAAAGAAAAACGCTTTGAGAAATGTGTTTCTGCGTTTGTTCTTCCAGTTTGAGTATGTAATTGTTTAGGTTTTAAAGTTTAGTATTTATTAGTTAATAGTTTATTTTGATTAGGTAAGCCTAAAATCCGAGGACATTAGTGAATATTAAATGTTTCTGATTTTAGTACCCTATAAAAGTGGAGATATTAAATTATTAGAAAAACATAATTTCAAATTCGGAATAATAAATTCAAAAGAAAAATGTAATCACAAATTATAATGCCCAATAGTCATAAAAATACTTAATTTTATTTTCTACCTTCTTTTAGAGAAGATAGTCGTAAAACTGAGACGACTCTCACATAATAACAAGCAAACTCGTAAATTAAGGGTATTTATGGCTAATATTGAATTTTACAACGTATAAGTAGAAATTGTTATGGTTCTCTTAAAATATTAATTCAAAGTAAGCTATGATAATGAATACCTTAATCATACTAAAAAAGGGTATAAGATTTTTTATGCGGTAAACTACTGAAATTTTACAATTATCTGAGATTTACCCTCATTTCTGTAAGCCGATTTAATTGCTGTGTAGCTTAATCTCAAATTGACATACCTGATTGGTTGTTGTTTAGCGGGTAAACCTATTAAGCTTGGTCAGTGGGTCGTCTTAGGGACGGATTTCTTGTCAGAGACTTAATGACTTAAAAAAAATAAGGTGCTTTGACGATTTTTTCTAAATTAATTTTACACTGTACCTAATCGTTTGCTTAATTAATAGCTTACAAACTTTTCTAAATCTATTTTTATATAACACTTTTTGTAGCATCACTACATAGTATAAAACTCGCTCGCTGTCTGTCCTTATGTATGCTTGATATTTAAAACTACGTAACGGATTTT
Source organism: Eugnorisma glareosa (assembly GCA_947578425.1). NCBI lineage: Eukaryota > Metazoa > Arthropoda > Insecta > Lepidoptera > Noctuidae > Eugnorisma > Eugnorisma glareosa. Next base: position 2,962,929 of record OX387970.1, read on the forward strand.
GATGCTGTTTTTTTAATAGATAGAGTGATTCAAGAGGAAAGTATACATGCATAACATTCCAGGTCGCTAGTTACTTATAAAATAACTTCAACAGAGGCTATTCCTAATTATCCAAGTAAGTAAGCAAACAAACTAAAGATCATTTGTAACACCTGTATTCTATTTTGTATAGTATTCAATTGTGACTATAACGCGTATTTTGGGTATTCTCTACTAATGTTTTGTAACTAACTTTTCCCAAACTAACAAAACCAATGACGCGTGGGCACCAATCCTAAAAAAATGTTGCGCGCCCCTCCACGAGCGTCGGTGTATCAGTAATATGACATTTGAGTGCGGCACCCGCGACGTCGCCGCGTCGGCCGGGCTTCGGCACGCGACATTGACCAGCCCGCGACCTTGGGGATTCACTGGAATTGTCGTGAACGTAGGAAGAGGACTCATTTGTACAGTCACGAACACTGAGATGTATACACGTTATAACTTTCAAAAGTGAAGTTTGCTACGTGTTTACATATAGTGCTCGTAACTGTACAGTCACGAGCAATGATGTGTGCACATTGACTTTTCATGTCAACATAATATTATATTGCAAATGAAAGTGTACGAGCGTCAGTTTAAAATAATGGAGTCAACGTCAAATTGAACGTTATGCTGAATTTCTGTTTTATTTTCTAAAGTAAACATTTGATTTTCATTTGTTTTTATAAAAAACAGAACACTTTCTGCTATCGTGCAATCGAGTGTCCTCAAACGAACGCACAATACTGATTATTTCAGATATTGCTATTTGCATTCTAAAATATATACAGCAATTGCTTTTCTTTGGTTTTCCATTTTCAGGAGAACTTGGAATGGTGACCCCAAAATATTGTATTTAATCATGGAAAATAAGAGGAATGTAACGAAAGGCATAACATTGATTGTTCCCGATAGTTAGAACAGAAAAAAAAACAACGCTAAAGACATAGGTACCTATTTATTGATTATTAAGAGATAAAAATAAATGTATTTGATTAGACTTGCATTAAAATTTCGAAAAACCAACCCGAAAAAAATAAAACAAAATATTCGAAGTTCCACCAATTCTGAGCACCCTGAAATTCGTTCAAATATGTACTTTTATGTTCAAAAAGCATTCGCAGCATAAATTTCCATCCTGCCAGGGTTGCGAGACTGTTCGAAAGAGATACCGCGGCCCTGGAACACAAAGGGCAAAGGAAGGAACATGGGTTTGGTTGGATAGGTTTTAGTCAGTAAAAGTCTGACAGTCCCTCCTGCTCAGCCTAGAGCGGGAGGGGTTATTTGATGATTTCCCATCGGAAAAAAAAAAAAAAAAAAAGCATAAATCTCCATGCCGTAGGTCGAAGTCTTACTAGTAATTTTTCATAACTCCAGTTCATATAACTATACATACGGTACACATGAATAAAATTGAAGTTTCTGTTTGTAATATCAAAATAACAGCTTTTTAGTGAATACATATTATTATTATGAGAATATATGCGGCACTAATAACAAAAACCATTTTTAATTTTTTGTCTGGTTGTTTTTCCGACTAATCTCCGAAACGGCTGGACCGATTTTGACCGGACTTTGACTGGCAGATAGCTGCTATTATAAGGCCCAACTTAGGTTACTTTTCTTTTTGAAAAATAATTAGGGTTCCCTGCAAAAAAATATAACACTTGAAATTGGTAACCAAATCTGATTCATAGCGAAGTAATATATTTTATAATAATTTCACGCGAACGAAGGTCGCGGACTACAGCTAGTTTATTAGTAAAAAAAGGCATTGAACCCTTTATTTTTTGTGCCCACGCGACGTCTAAGGAAACGAGTAAACTTTGTTGGAACAATCAAAGTGTTCCATATCTATGTGTTGTTAAATTAGTTTTGTTCGAAGATACGGAAACGTGTTGGTCAGTTCCTACGTTATTGGTAGTGAATGTTTCGAAATATTCCACGTGATAATTTCAACAGCTTTAGTACTCACTCGTCTACAAATGAATGACTTGTTACAGACTGCCGTCACATACCTTATTGGTTGGAGATTTATCTATACTTAATAAAGAGGTAAAATTAGTTTGTGAGTTTGTATTTAGGGGGAACTCCGGAACTAATGCTCAAATTCTAAAACTTTTTTCACTGATATAAAGTTATATTATTCGTGAGTGCTATAGGCTATAAATTATTTTTATATCATGCATATTAGCTGAGCTATCACACTTTTTGCGGAGGAAGTCGCGGGCGAAGTGCTAGTGGAATATAATTTCCAAAGTGCGCATGCCAAATCGTATGTATTTGCAACTTGAATTTGTATCAAAACATTGCCATCACATTTCTGTTGAGAACCATCTCACCAGGAATGTGGTGACAATATTTCAATGTTTTCAGACCAATATAGAAAGATAGAGCCGGCTTGCGTGGGTACGCCAGCCGGCTTTTCTACGTATATTGGACGGGAACGTTCCATACGCCTAGCGCCTGCCATAAACTCTCCTGCTGGCGCCCTCTTAGTTGTATTATATAGTTAGATTTAAGTTACTTACGGTTTCTTAATATGTTATTATTGTGCGCCTTTTATTATTTATAGACTTCGGCACTTTTCCACGTACCTTACGGCTTGGACTTTTACCTGGTAAAATAAAACAGAAAGTAAAAATATTTATTTGTCGCAGGAACATGACAAAAAAACATGAAAATCATTTTGCATTGTTCCAGATCCCTCAACTAGCACTTTGAATGAATATTGGAAAGTTGTGTCTTACAACTCCGTGACTAACGGACCACTAAAAGCTAAACTTTTAACTCAAATAACAGAACAAATCGTTCCAGGATTATTTAAATGTTTCTTTCCGACGTTTCCATTAAATTGTCGGCATTAATCAAAACAGTTTTTGAATTTGTTTGCATGAGAATTTAAATTAGTCTCGTCTGCTTTTCAAATAGTTTCTTTGTTTACAACTTTTAACGAAGGATGTGATTTTATTATGATTTTGGATAGGAATGAATAGACTCTTTGTAACTATTCAAATAATTTTTCAACCGACTTCTTCTTTTCTTAAATATTTTTTACTTCATAACTCCAAGATAACTAGTCCGGGTTACGTGATTTTTTTTTTTTTGGTAGAAGATGCTTCGCGGATGGAAAATTAATACTCGAAAAGAATTTGTGAGATTAGTATCTCACAAATTCTTTTATTCTTTTCTATTCTTTTCGTGGTATGGTAGTCCATACCACAACTAAACAGGCTGGAAAAAAAAAACTTGTTTGCAAAAAATATAACCAACTTCCAAAAAAACACCTAAAAAAGCGTAAAATAACTTGACTTCCGGGAGTCGGTGGCAAAAAAGTCAAAGAAACAAACAAAAGGTATCGACTTCCGGGAGTTAAGTAATTTTCCACTTTTTTGTGTTTTTTTTTGTGTCAGTATATAACAGCGCTTGCCAAGTTCGGTTCGTGGATGAGTGACCATTCATTATAAACCAAGTTGCCTCTAAGCCTCAGCAAGCACGCTAAGCTATTGGTCCCGACTATCATTGGTAGACCTTTGACATTTTTTTTTGTACCATTCTTTCATTTTTCACCATTTATTCATTCTTTAAAAGTAGCACACACAACATTAAAATATACAGCGTGTAACAGAAAGGGTATAGTCATATGGAAGAGTGTGGTACGGACCATCAAACTGAACAACTTTCTCTATGGGACCACAATCGTAATCACAAAAAAATAATCAGCTGTCCCATCCATTTGGGTCGAGTAGTGTATGGGGCAGTTCTGTTACACGCTGTATAGCTTACGTACAACGGCGAGTTTAACCCAGAATTGGGTTTTCTTACAGCAAACCTTACATAGATTGTGAGATTTGCAGATGAGGATAAACCCATGTGTACATTAAAATTAACTTATTTTTACCGTACCGTACCATATTATGGGCTTGCTTTTAGTTGCTACTCATTTGATCTAAAGCCAGTTCGAGTGAATCGGGTTCTTCTGGGCAAGCGTGCTTCACCCCAGGGGCCTTAGTCTGCTATTGCAATAGTGTCAGAATGGTCTATAATTGATTTAATAAGGCCCCTGGCCCACGGCGTATCGAAACTCGTTTGACGTGCGTACAAAGGGTAATTCGTCTGCGCGGGGCCTTATTAAATCAATGATAGACCATTCTGACACTATTGCAATAGCAGACTAAGGCCCCAGGACGTGTCATCGCTTCACATCAGGTGAATTGGGGTTAAACGCAAGCCTATTAGGTATAAAATCCTGTTGTTATTTCAGTGAACCAACCACGAAGCTTATATAAGCTTGACAGTCTGTCTATCTGTGTTGGATTACCCTTTCTGACACACCTACCCTTTAATATTAATCTGCTCCTGAATAACAGTTTTATATTTACTCTAGCTGGTGCCCGCGGCTTTGCTCGCATTTTGTTTGGAAATTATCCCACAGGCACGTTGTAAATATAATCTATGGCACTCGGGGATAATGTAGCTTCCTAATTAGTGAAATATTTTTTTTATCGGTTCAGTAGCTTCAGAGATTACCCCCTACAACCTCAAAAACTCACAAACTTTACCTCTTTGTAATATTTGTATAGATAGTATAGATAACATCACGCCTGTAAACCCTAAAGTGTACAGCAGTGTTCTACCTGTGCTACACCTATACAATTCCCCAATTATGATCTATAAGCTTATGACCGCGGCTTCACCCGCGTGGAATTCGATAATTATCCCACGGGATAAAAAGCATCCTATGTGTTATTCCAAGTTATAGACTATCTGTGTGCAATATTTCATCCAAATCCGTTTAGTTTTTTGCGTGAAAGCGAGTAACAAACATCCACCCATCCAAACATCCTCACAGACTTCCACATTTATGATATTAGTAGGACAGAAGGAAGGAGGATTACCATCAATTGGACGGACGAATGGTCCCACGGTTGGGGCAGTGGCTGAGCGATTGCATGCCTTAAACGAAATGGGGCAAAGTGTTTTTTAATAAAAAAGAAAACAAGACCTCATACTTGGCAGAAGGGTGTATATTTATTACTGATACTGTTAGCGTAAGTCATCTCACTGCATGCTCGGCAAAGGCCTTACTCATGACTTCCAGTTGTTTCTATCCAGGACTAATTTTGTCCAGCTCGTCCCGCCATCTTCTACGAGGTCTGCTGCATGCCCAATGAGCTTTGGGCCAAAATAGCCACTTTCTGGAACCCTGAAGTCTTATATTAACGTTAAAATAAATACCAGATCAACCTTTGACCTAACTCAAATGAATAAATTCTGGCTTAGGTTTTCATAAATTGATCCTAAACACAAAGCAACAAAAAGAGGCTTCTATTAAACCCTTGACAATGCCTCTTAATCTAGCCGAAAAGGCTAAATCACAAATCTCGAGCAATTCCAATGAAATATTTATTTCACTTTTGAAATAAAACTTGACGGATTTCATTTTATCCAGAGTTGAAAAGCTTTATAGAAATTCTCGTAATTTTAATGAATGGGTCGAAAACAATAAAGGATAATAGTTTCAAGTTCTAATAACTTTTGTTTTACTGTAATGACGCTATATGACCTTTAAAATCGAGGAATGTCATAATGGCAGTTTGGTGTTGGTGTTAGTGGGTTCTCGTATCATCATTACAGGCCCATATTTAAGGTCTGGTAGCCTTTCTGATATGCTTAATTGATTATTTTGTTTCACGTCTTCTTTGCTCCTAAAGTAGGCATATAAACAGATATTATAAATAGTATTTCCATCATTGGCCATCTTTGGTCATCTATATTCTGTAACTGAAGTTTTCGGGAATTATCGAAGCTTTTCACGGTGGAGGATAAAATCATGAGGAAACTGGTATACGCCAGTAGCCATAATGGCGTAGGTATACCAGTTTCCACATAATATTCATCCTGGCAGCTTGCTAAACAAGAACCAACAATAGGAAGAGATTGTGTCATCTACCAACCCGTAATGGACCCAAGTGCCCAATCTCTCTTAAAGAAAATAGACCTGCATCGCAGCAATAATAACAAGCAATTCAATCGCGAGGGCAGTTCTAGAGTCAATATTTCCTGAAGATGCCCCCTAGCGAGTGCTTTTCTTGCGTGTGCATATTTTTGCGGTCGGAAGGGCGGTGCTGCTTCCAGCATCCACGACTGGATCTTTTTCGCGGAACTATAACTAAACATTTTGCATAATATTTAATGTCATGGATTACCGCAAAGTAACTTAGTTAGTATTTAACCAGTTGAAAGCATTCCCACTGATCCATTTTCCAATAGTTAAGCTGCAAGAAAACTTTATCTACCTCAAGAATTGAATTTACGGCTTCGTTCATAACTCTGACTAACGATCATAATTCCTCAATATAATGGTGAAGGTCAACCTTGTGGCGAGATCGATAAGGACCGATGGGGTCGTAGGGGTTCCTGATTTATAGAAGTTTAATCGATTATTTATAACTTTTATTAATACTAGCTTTTGCCCGCGGCTTCGCTCGCGGTAATTTAGAATTTGACAATCAATTTGGGTTGTACTCTGCTTGTAATAATATAATTCAATAATGATTCGAAACACACGCAGCGCCATCTAATAGCAAAATAATGTTATATTGTGGTTTTCCTCGGGAACAGTACTTTTTTTCGGGATGAAAGGTACCCTATATCCGTATCTGTACACCTGATAACGTATATGCAAATGAATAATTTCAGGATGATTGGTTCAGTGGTTTAGGCGTGAAAAGATAACAAACTAACTTACTTTCGGATTTATAATATTAGTATCGAATGGATTTAGATTAATGGGTTTGATAGGCTGTTGTGTAAGTAAGTAGACAATAAATAATAAATGTTTTAACTAACAACACTGGAAATGAATGAGTAAACTAAAACGTGTTATTGAATTTTCAGGTTCCGGCGCTGAGCCAAGAATTGAAAGTTCAACAGCACTCTTTTATTTAGGTATTCATTTGGCTGAGTAGAATCGAATAAAATAATCATTCTATATTTGCACAGAAAGTAGGTAACAAAATAAATGTACGAAAAGGGTGGGTGTCACCTAGTCTGAGTTAGAAGAATCATGGCTAAATAATACCAGCCGCTCGGGTCGATCTTTAGGTTAACCCGCGCTTGTCTAGTTTGTTCCGTGGATGGGAGAACAACCCATTTCCAAGTTTTCTACGTGCTTCGGAAAGCACGTTAAGCTGTTGGTCCCGGCTGTAATTTGTAGATCTTTGACAGTCGTTACAGGTAGCCAGTGGCCCGAAAGTCTGATAGCCAGTCTTACCAAGGGGTATCACCCAGGGCTAACTGGGTTGTGGAGGTCAGATAAGCAGTCGCTCCATGTAAAATATTGGTATTCAGCTGCATCCGGTTAGACTTGGGAAAAGGCTAGGCAGATGATGACGACCTAGGGTAAGATAAAACGGGCATTACTCTGCTTTCAAGATTTAGGTTCCGTCTCAGTCGCAGGAACGAACCCGAATTAAATTTATTTATTTATTTTATTTATTTATTACAGTTAGTACAGTAAAGGCCATTAACTCTTTCAGTCTTGGTAGTTAGTGTCACTAACCACCTCTTTCCTATTTTTTAAATTAAATTCTTTGCCATTTAGCGACAATCTGTTGAATCATCATGAAAATTCGAGCCTTGATTTATAAGACGCGACCAATTGGTGGTATACTGAATGAATGACAGTTCATTTGTGTAGAGCAGACTATTGCGCTAACGTACTTGTATTCGCCTGTTTGATTAAAAAAAATCTATGAAACGGGGAAGTAAGGTTTTTACTTCAATGTTTTTGACTTAATGTATTCTCATGTACCTCTTTTATACGTGTTTACATAAAAATGCTATCAATTTTGTGTTTTCGATGTGTATTCAAAACAAAAACATGGTGGTTAGTAAACATGAAACTTATGCATGTAGTACTGTACAGTTCAATTATAAGTAGTAATTATAAGTAGTAATTATAAGTAGTAATTATAAGTAGTAATTATAAGTGAATAAAAAGATAGAGATATCGCAGAATATTTTTTTTGAAGACATTCCTTCAGGTAGCGAGAGTATTTGTAGCAATAAAGATGACGAAGAAGATACAGAAGTTCAGCCAAATCCACAGGTGTTAGGCGATTTGATTGAAGAAGTTCCGATTTTAACAACTTTGATCCCGATAAAGGCCTTCCTTTGTCTAGCTTAGAATGCCGGCAACCTGATGCTACCGAGTCCAACAACCGTAAATTCAAACAAACCGGTTTCAATAGATCCAAAATGTGAGAAAAATTATAGGATGGTCATGTCATGTCATGTCCTCCACAGCCCGACTTTAGCAATTGCTGGGTATAGGCAAAGAGAGGCCCCTTTGCTTGTGCCAAGCTCCACGTTCATGTGCCAGCCTCATCTAGGATATTCCCGCAATGGCAAGAATGTCGTCTGCCCATCACGCCACCGGATGACCAATACTTCTCTTTTCATTTCTTGGACGCCAGTCAGTCACATCTGTACTCTACCTACCATCACCACGCCTTCCTAGATGTCCTGCCCAACTCCATTCCCCTTCCATAACGCGATTTCCAGTATCGAAGACCTTTGTACGTCACCGGATTTCGAATTTTGGAACTCGATCTACTAGTTTTATGATGAGTACGGTCGTGTCATGGCTCTCTATGCTACTCTGAGTCTACACAGCCTCTCGTGTGAGCATCCACGTCTTAGCACCGTACGTCATGGTGGCAGAACACACTGATTATTAGAGACGGGTCTACAGGCAGTGTGGAATTTTGCCTGATTTCAGAATGTCGTCCAATATGCTGAATGACGCTCACCCAAGCTGCTTCTTCTTGCAAGCTTCTTCTTGGAAATAATAATATGGCCAAGATAGACATAATGGTCAGCCTTCTCCAACCTTTCATTTCTAACCTTGATAGAAGGATTTGGATTGCTGGAGACGTTTGCCATAATCTTCGTCTTGGCCATATTCATCCTAATCGTATGGAATATCTCCAGTTCGTACTGTATGGCAGTGCAATATATTTAAAGTGCCCCTTTGCCTACGCAAAGGAAAAACATGTTTTTCAGATTTTCATAAAAAGTTATTTTTGCATTAGTTTTACCTGTGGAAAACTCCATTATAACATAAATATTAATAATTAATATACATAATTCATCATAGTTTTCTTTGTATCATGAGTCATGGTGACACTAACCACCTCATTCCTCGAAAGCCTTAATACCTAGATTTTTTTTTCTACTTTTTTGTGATAATGTAGTTGTAAATGATGGTAAAACTAACATGAAAAGGTTCAAAATATTGTTGATGTAAAAGCGTGACTGAAAGAGTTCATACTAATTGAAGTTATCCTTTTACTATGAAACTGAAACGTTTTACCAACAATCGTTTGGCCCATGAACCGTTGGTCAACATAATCTTTAAACAATTAACTTTTCATCCAAAGCACTTTTCACCCACGTGACAGACAGCCAGACGGACAGTGAAGTCTTAGTAATAAAAACGGGACCCCCGTTTTTACCCCTAGTGGACGGAACTCTAAAAAAGATTTGGAACATTTTATACGAGATAGGTTGATGAGGTGTAGGTACTGTCAATAATTAAAACCACAATTTGTATAGATACTAATATTGATCTATCAAAAGAAACTAATACTGAAACCAAGATAATCATAACTCCTAATAGACACATGATCAGAGGGGTTACTTTGACGTCTTAAAGCAGGAGTAATTCCAATGTAGGAATGTAACAGAAAGGGTATAATCATATGGAATACTGTGGTACGGACCATCAAACTGAACAACTTTCTCTATGGGACCACCATCGAAATCGTAAAAAAATAATCAGCTGTCCCATACATTTGGGTCGAGTAGGTATTGAAATTTTGTAAAGGACAGCTGATTATTTTTTTACGATTTCCATGGTGGTCCCATGGAGAAAGTGCCTGCCCCGCCCCGCTTGGTTTTTAAACCCTTGATGGTTACATAAAACAAAACATAAGCGTCTGTAAGATTCTTTCGCCAAGCTTATAATGTGTGTATGAAATGTCAGTTTGCTATCAAACAGTATACTGAATGAACAGGTTGAATGAACAGGTTGAATGAACCAGATCAGTAAAATGATAACGTTCCGTTTAACTCGTAAGATATGTTTAATTTAAATCTTAGACGGAATTAAATTGGAGATTCGTCAATTGAATTTAGAACTATAGAACTCCTTCTATAGTTCTGTCTACGTAGCTTCAATATAATTGAATTTGAAGCCAGTACAGTCTAGTGTAAGGTTTAAGTCAAAGCAACAGTTTAAAATTATTGAATGGAATGTTTTGGTCACTTCACCCGAAGATATCAAGGTGAGCTAAAGCTAAAGTCGAAGAGAGCTAACCATAGCTTCGACTTGTGTGCCAGTTACATGTAACTGATTGCTGAAACCAAGCGGGTTATTGCGAATCCCCGATTTGTTGACTTCTTAGAGTGTGTATAAGTATAATTATGTTTGTTTATCCCAAAATTCAGCAACTACGAAAACTCCGCAGTCATAATTGCCCAAGTGTTTAGGGTTTAACTAGTGTACTGAATTTTGAAATTATTAACAACACGTTTTGAAAAATTATTTATTTATCTCATTAAAATTCATGTGCAAGAGTGGTACATGGCAGACTTAATGCCACATGGCATTCTTAATCTGTTAACTTTTGGATTAAATAGAGATAATGTTGTGATAACGGACAAAAAAATAAGAAAAATACCATTTTGTTAATTTAAAGGTCTATACTTATACATAATTATGCATATATAACATTATGCCAGTAAACTGACAATATTGATTTTCAAGACGTTACACATTTTATTTAGTAATCAGGCAGATTTTTTTTTAATCCCCTCAGGGGTTAAAATAGATTATCAAAAATTTAGTTGAAGAAGATAGTTAACACGCATTACCACAAATTGCATTATAATTTGGAGTAGAACAGAAAACGAAGGAAACACTGTTCCTTTTATTGGTACTTTTACTTCTTCAACGACCTACATACGTGACCATTTGCATAGATAGTCAATTGACAAAATGGCTGGACGTTTATATTGAAGCTAATGGTACAGCGTTATTGTTGCTAGAACCATTATGGCGAGCTGCTGATGCGCTTTTACGTTTCATTCCAGTTTACGGCGTCATTATAATATGGAACCAATGTTTGATGCCAATTTACCTAATAGTATAGTTTTATTATATTTCAAGATTTTAGGCAATGCGCCAATTTTATCTGCACGGATAGATCTTAAAGGTTGTATTGTATAGCGGGCTGGTGTCCGCAACTCCACGTCTAAGCGCGTATTTTGCTTACAGAATCTTAAAGGTTACGCAACGTTTACCTAGGTCAGTCCGTGGATGGGTGATTATCCATTACATACTAAGATTCCTCCATGCCTTGAAACAATTAGTCATACGTAGTTCTTAAACATTCACAGCCCGAAAATGGCTACAGTCCTTCCAAAGGGTACCGTGCTACCAGGGTTATGGAGGTCAGATAAGCAGACGTTCCAAGTAAAATAATGGTATTCAGCTGCATCCAGTAAGAATGAAAGCCGACCCCAACATAATTTGAAAAATTCTAGGTAGATGATGACGATTTAATTCAAATTCAAATTTATTTCTATTGGGGCAACTAAGTACTAGATAGACACTACCTAAATCCCAGATTTAAATCCCAGATTTAGGTAGTGTTGTATGTTTTTGCGTTTCTTTGATTGTGATTGACTAGCTTTTGCCCGCAGCTTCGCTCGCGGTAATTTAGAATTTGACAATCAATTTGGGTTGTACTCTGCTTGTAATAGTATAATTCAATCGTGATTCGAAAGACACGTGGCGCCATCTATTATCACAAGAATGTTATTGTTGTTTTCCTCGGGAACAGTACTTTTTTCGGGATGAAAGGTACCCTATGTCCGTTTCTGTACACCTGATAACGTATATGCAGGATTTTAGGTTAATCGGTTCAATGGTTTAGGTGTGAAAAGGTAACAAACTTATCGTATTTATAAAGGGTGTAATAAGACCCATATCAGCCTATAATCCTTCCAGCCTATAAGCCTTCTATAAAATAGAAGCCTAAAGGCACTGGTTCTTGAAAAAGTTTGGAAAGTCTAGACTAAGACAGTCCTGATCATTGCTGAAAACTTATCTACAAAAGTAGCGTAAGTTTTGTTTTTTCTCAATATACGAAACTTTACTTCAAAAGATCTTACCATTACGTCAAGAATAACAAGATATTTCCCGAGATTTTAATTTTTCTGAAAATAATGTTATAGGTAATCTGTTAAATTTATTCGAATTGGGTTGTTTTCACACATTATTGACCCACCCTAACTTCGAATGCATGGTGAAGCCGCATCATAACACATTGTAAAGCTTAAAAGATATAAAGGGTGTAACAAGACCCTTAACGAAGCCGAAAGCCAATTGTTCTCCCCGACTCATTTCGATCATTGTTTTGTTCTAGACCATACCTAGGAACCTTTTAGTTACGGAGATATTATGGTTCAAAGTTCCAATTTTATCACAAGTATTTTTTAATAAACATAACTTAAAAAAAAACTTAGGATAAAATTGGAACTTTCACCCATAACTTTTTTTTTGCGTAGGTACTTGTTTTTAATGTAAGATTTTTACTTTAAACACCTTCACGACCTCCGCACTATTCAATCTATCCATCAGCACAATGTTTTGAGTGCGTTACATTGAGTCCTACCGAAAAACGTGATTTTTCACCCCAAAAAAGTTGTTGTTTCCCAGCAATATTTTTTGCGTAAAGTTACTTAGTTTGATGTACTTAATGCTTGGTTGACGGCTTAGTGAAGGGTCCTGTTACACCCTGTAATATTAATTAGGAAGTTAGGATTTACCCATAAACCTAACTCTCGGTTTGATGTGGCCTAATACTGTCCTAAACTAGGTGATTAGTGACGGAGAACTGTCCAAGTCATTTATGAACTTCGCCATTAGTATTCGTCGGAATGGTAATCTCTGGATCTACTGAACCGATTTTGAAAATTCTTCACTAATAAGAAGCTACATTATCCCCGAGTGCCATAGCCTATATTAACAACGTGCCCGTGGGATATTTTCCGACCAAAACGCGAGCGAAGCCGCGGGCAACAGCTAGTCTTCTAGTATAGCTATATCATGAAATTTTGAGGATTTGAGGGTGATGCTATGAGAAGGAATGCCTTTTTGGTTGAGTGGTCACAAGCTCAACTGCTGAGCATGAGGTCCTGAGTTCGAATCTCGGGTCGGGCAAAGTGTCATGTGGTTTTTCCATCAGGAATTTCTCAGTAGCAGCCACGGGGTCTGGTCCGGTGGATGGGTTGCCCGGATGATAGCAATAGGCTTGCCTCGTATTACATGGGATTTAAACATAACTGGAGAGATTTGGGTGTACTATTAGGTACACCCTTAGGACCCTTCGGGTATTACAAGCATAATGTTATGTTATGTTATGTGGTGAAGATTTTACACAAAATAATTTTGTATGATTTAAAACACAATTTTTAGGTGTGCACAACGTTTTAGTGTTTTCATCAGGAAGACACCGCAAAATTAACAGAAAACCTAAATCATTTAATTTAAACTAGCTTTTGCTTACTGCTTCACCTGCATTGAATTCGGATATGTCTTGTCTTACCGAGATGAAAAGCTTCCTATGACATGGTCTACACGTGTGCCAATTTTATTTTGAAAGCCGTTCAGACGTTTATCTCTGCGTGAAAAGGTAGTAGACAGGCCGACTGAATTACTTTCACATTTATTAGTACAAAACATATTCCACATTGCACTCGCCCTTGAACTTGCGCTAGTGGCTAGTGCAATTCGCCGGAGACGCGACGGGAAGCGTTAGATTGGTGCCAGTTGTAAATTCAAAAGGCGAGCGTTGTCAATGTACCTGGTCCGTGGGCGACATAGATTAGATTATTTGTTGCAGAGTTGTCACTTTGTTTTGCAAACTTTACTTAAGTTGGTAAATAAGTGTTTAAAGCTGGAAAAGTTGTTGGAAAAGAAGTGAAAAATGCTGTTTTATGGTCTGCAACAAAAGTTGTTTATATCCCGCATTAAAGTTTTACTAAAGTTATACTCATACAACTTACTGAGTTGAGATCAAGGCAAGGTTATTTAGTACTTGCATGTATTTTATTGTCTTGCTTGTTTACAAAAGTTTTCTTTTGTTTTGTCATTTATGTTTGTGAGTGATGTTCTTCTGAAAAATCAAAGAAAAGAAGCGCATTACTCGCCACCGCCGTGATTATATGACTAGATGGACGAAGTAAAAGAATAGTACCAGGCTTTGTTCTTTGGTTTCTGCCATCCCTCATAGGAAAAAGGCTTGAGGTTATGTATGCTATTTACAGGGTGTAACAAGACCCTTAACGAAGCCGTCTACCAAGCATTATGTACATCAAACTAAGTAACTTTACGCGAAAATTATGGCTGGGAAACAACTTTTTTTTTTGGGGTGGGCATTCACGTTTTACGGTAGGACTCAATGAAACGGACTCAAAACATTGTGCTGATGGCTGGATTGAATAGTACGGGGCTTGTGGAGGTGTTTTAAGTAAAAAAAACTTAAATTAAAAAAGTACCTACGCAAAAAAAAAATGAGAAAAATTTGGAACTTTGACCCCCAATATCTCAGTAACTAGAAGTGTCCCAGGTATGGTTTAGAACAACAAAATGATCGCAATGACGGGGGAACAAGTGACTTTCGGCTTCGTTAAGGATCTTGTTACACCCTTTATGTGTTGGGCAATGAACTTTGTCCTCGGCCCAGGCAGAGCGATGATTACCACAGGATGGATGCTAGGAGCTGGATGATCGTGACTGATGGAGTTAATTGGCGTTTATTTATGGCCTAACATTACATTTAAATTACACGTATTCTATAGACTGATGATGATGATTAATTTTGCTGTCGGTAAAAAAAAAATAAAGGTAGGTTATGGGCTTTAAAAAACTATAATTTTCTCAGAGAGACACGGCTGCGGATTTTCCTATAATAAAAAAAAAGCATTAATCGCCTTATTTAAAAACGTTCAACAAAACAAGAGCTTAAGTCAGGTTAATGTCTAGCTTCAAGTTAATGGATCACTACTTCTAGCTCAAGTTGAAACTATTTTGCTGAGTTTGTAACTTACCGCAAGGTGGGTCCACGTGGACACGAGTTATTAAAAAGAAATTTGTTACTTCAACTTCGGTTCACTGCTTTCCTTTACTTAAGTTAGTTCATTAGTTACTTTTCTTACCGCCATTTACATTTATGTTTTATTTTATTCGTCGATGTGTAACATGATAGATGTTTGACTGCCTCCTTTATGTAATAGTCATAGGCGCGACTGCTTTGCGTGACGTCTTGATTTAGAGAGAGAGAGTGTATAGTGTGTGTGTGTGTAGTGTCAATGTGTGTGTGTAGTCTCAATGTGTGTGTGTATTTTCTTTGTCTCATGAACACATACGACTTGTCGAATCGAAATCGAATCGAAACGTTTGGCTGCTCGCGGCTGTGGCACATGATAACTAAATTCTCAGAAGTACTTCAGCAATCCCTCGTAAATCCTCGTAAAGCAGCCCATGAATTCATGATCAAGGTTCACGAGATTCTCTCAGTGTCGCATCTGCACCCCAAATCTTTGCGCTGACGTTGACAATGGCTCGCAATTATTATAGCGCCGCCGCGAATAAGGATATGCCGTCTGCACAGCGGCTGCTTTCCATTAACTAACGATTAGGCTCTGGTTAATTGACGTCATTTTAAAATGGGGCCCCATGTGGATACAATGTGGATGGGGCTTTTGTAGGGATTCATGTTACTTTTATAGTCACTCAGATGTTTGAGGTCCAAGCATGGAATTATTACATCCTAAATATGGCGTTACGGACGTCGAAACACAAACCGACAAACGACTACGTAATAAGGGTAAAATTGACACCAGTCAAACATGGACTTGACCGATTAACAGTTTTGACTGTATTAGATTATCTGACGATTTCAATCTTTGGTGAAATCTACTTTGGATGTCTGAATCCTTCGGGAACAGCAGGAGTTTTGGGAAATCCTCGTGAGTACTGTGGCTTCTTTACCTTCAGAATACTAGATTAGAAATAGGTCAGAATAAATAGATAAAGTAGTTTTGAGTTGTTTGTTCAATGTTACAATAGTCTCACAGGACGTTGCCAAGATAATCTCTGTTCGCAGTGTAATTTCCAAACTCGTACACAAATATAATAATAGCTTTTTCTTCTAAAATCAACCTTCATGTGAACATTCGTTGACTGGCGGGGCTGCAGGACTATTCGAAAGAGATATCGCGGCCCTGGAACACAAAGGGCAAAAAAGGAACATGGATGGGTTTTACTCAGTACAAGTCTGACTCTCCCGTCCGCTCCGCACAGAGCGGAAGGAGTCAATGATGATTTCCCATCCGAAAAAAAAGGTGAACAATCGTTTAAGAGGAAATCTCATCAACTGGAAATAATTTTGTATTTGTGCCGTTTGATGTTAAAACTCTAGGGTCATGAAGTCTAAGTGCCCACCTAGTCTTTCGGGACATCGCCAAGTAGTCGGTCGACTCTTCTCTTGAACATACGGCTGACCTAATTTTTGGAAAAAGAATCCTTGGCCTTTTGGGCACTATTTCATTTGACAGCGATGCGGTCGAATTTTTTGCCGCCATTTAATTCTTTTTTTTTGCTTAAATACATGTACTGGAAACCAGAATTTGAATAACCTTTGCAAGTTAGCAACCGATATTCCACAGAGTACTAATAAAACAATGTTCAGGCTGAGTCGAGATCAAACCATAATTTACAACCCAACTTAATTATTGAACCAACAAGTGAGCTAAGTTAGCAATAGGTCTAGAATTGATTACAGTACTAGAAGACTGAGAGGCAGTTCATTGACCCTGGTGTGGTGCTATTGAGAAAAATATTTCGTTTCATTTTTCCCTGAATGTGTGGAACTAAAAGAGTTATGTATGTGTATCTGTATCCCACATATAAGTCTCAAGACCATTCGATAAACATAATTATTGAAATGGTGAAAATGTGGTTTCATGGACGGTAGCCACACACTGTTGGAATGACCTTCCACCACCAGTGAGAGTCCTGAAATCGAAAAGGTGTTTTTTAAATATTTTAAAGAAAAGATTCATGAAAATGCAGCAATCTGATGGTGGGTAAATCTTATTGCACCAGTGCACTTGGAGCTTACCTCAACGTCATGGCCTAAGGGCAATTGGAGAAGGTCACCAACAGAGTAGGGCGCGCTCACGGTTGATGCATTGCGCCTTTCAATGGATTAATCCATGGCAAATGCGTTTACCTCGTTTGAACAAGCGACGCCATATCATAAGCCAAAATGCATATGGCCGCCACGCCCATGCTTCATTCCTGGAATTGTGTATTGTCCATTGTTGAAAATTTATTTTCATGCTGTGATCAGTGCCTGGAGATTAAATGGATATTTAATTTCAGATTTTAATAATTAGTTAATGTTAGTTGTTGAGCATCTTTCAATCTTAGCTTTGTGTTGGTTTTTGTTTGTTGGCATAACATAAAGCATGTATTTTTATTTTGTTCAAAATATTCTGTACACTTGCAAATATGATATTCGTGTTACAACTCACAATCATTACGTTTATATATTTATTTTCCATATATACATACATTTAATATTAGTACTTACCATTATTCTTATTAACATACGGCTGACCTAATTTTTGGAAAAAGAATCCTTGGCCTTTTGGGCACTATTTCATTTGACAGCGATGCGGTCGAATTTTTTGCCGCCATTTAATTCTTTTTTTTTGCTTAAATACATGTACTGGAAACCAGAATTTGAATAACCTTTGCAAGTTAGCAACCGATATTCCACAGAGTACTAATAAAACAATGTTCAGGCTGAGTCGAGATCAAACCATAATTTACAACCCAACTTAATTATTGAACCAACAAGTGAGCTAAGTTAGCAATAGGTCTAGAATTGATTACAGTACTAGAAGACTGAGAGGCAGTTCATTGACCCTGGTGTGGTGCTATTGAGAAAAATATTTCTTTTCATTTTTCCTGAATGTATGGAACTAAAAGAGTTATGTATGTAAGTCTTGGTGGATAGTGAGGGAGAGGATGACCAAGGAGGAGATGGATGGATTGTGTGAGGTATTGTATTGTATTGTATAGCGGGCTGGGAGGTATTAAAAGAAAGTAAAAGGAGCGAATGACAGAAAACTGAAAACTGACAGGGTAGAATGTAAAAATGACCTCCGCTGTATATCGATACGTTACGAGAGATATTACACATTATAATGTGTAATATCTCTCGTATCGTTTGCGCGGAATTCTATGCGAGCATATATGTATTTTCGCGCAAATGGTTTCGCGCAAGTGTCTTTCGCACAAATGTCCTGAATATGAGTAGAGTTTTCGCAAATAACAGGCAGGCTTTACTTAGTAGTAGGCAAGAGAAGGCTACCAATTATGGAAATGATGAAAGTTTATACATAGCTTTTATTTTCGTTCTCCATTTTAAATATTCTACTATTCTTATAGTTTAGTGTTTTCGTCTTCCGAGCTTAACATAAATAATACCTAAGCTGTTTACAAAAAAAAAAACATTTATTGGTTTGGCATAGTTGGCTTGTTATGAGCCAAGTAAAGTCATAAGATACTTAGCTCTTTTCAGTTATTCACTTAAATTTATACGAGTACCTCGAGCATTAAGTGCATTGCTATTTAGTTCATAATAATATGAACAACTACTACAGGAAAAAATGAAAACCTACTACATATTTATAACGCTTTGGAATAATTTGGAATGCTTGGAGTGTATAATATGCAACTGTAATACTCTCACAAGTTATTATGCCAAAAAACAAAAAAAGGGTTTTTTTGTACGCCGTTGGCGGCAAGACATAGCGCTCATTTTTATTTATTTTGACATCTGTACTGTTGTTTACCTATGTTCCACAAATAAAATTATTTGAATTTGAATTTGACAATCATAAGTGCTTGTAATAGTCTAATTGATTTATTTCAATTAGACTACTACAAGCACATTGGTTAGATTTAAATCATGAAAAAAACTAATTGACTTTTTCACATCAAGTGTCAAAAAGGAAATAAGATTCTTATTAAATTCTTTTACTCTTAAATAATAGTCAAACAACTAAACTAGAAATGTAATACCAAACGAAAAGCAATTTAATTCAGATAACGATTTTAGGCATTTCTTTTATCGTCTAAATGAGATTCTAAAACTGGATCTTTTCTTGGTGTTAGACCTCTGAAAATGTACCTAAATAGGTAGGGAACGGTATACTTTAATTAAATTGTGAAGATATTTCTCAATTTCATTAGTACCTATTAAACCAAACTTCTTTAGTGGAATTAAGTCAAGATTTCATCACAACTAGTGTAATGTTTGCGTAAGTAATGCTGCAATTGTCATTGAGGTGAAAGAGCCAAACTAGCCCGCGAAATTCAATTTTCTTAGGTTTTTTGCAATTACAAATATGATAATCATTAAAATCATCAATATAACCCTCTAAGTTAATATATTCCCATTCAATGACTTTTTATGAACTAGTCATTCTTTCTTTATCGTGTGGTTAGTGCTTTTTTTTTCGGATAAGATATCATCAATAGACTCCTCCCACTCGGGGCGGAGTGGAAGGGAGTGTCAGACTTGTACTGACTAAAACCCATCCATCTTCCTTCTTTTGCCCTTTATGTTCCAGGGCCGCGGTATTTCTTTCGAACAGTCCCGCAACTCTGGCAGGCCTTTCGGACCCCTTTCCGTTTGTTTAGTATAAAAGTCATTGAATGGGATTAAATGAACATAGATTATAATTCTGTAGCTACATACGTGTTACGGTTGCGAATCATATTTTTGTTTCCCATATGGCCTGAAACTGGCCTTCAAATTGCGAAAAAACATAAGAATGTTTGAATTTCCCCCAAAAAATCCCCTGTTTATTGAAACTCATTGCTATTCTTATATAACAAAAAAGTATTTAAAGTTCATAATTCCTCTTCATTGAGACCATTGCAAAAGACATTACCTTTATTTTTCTTTGTTGACTTTGTTCTAAGAGTCTTTACACTCGCCTTTACATCCGTGATGATGGGATGAGCTAGACTCCTTCAATAAAGACTCGTTCTTGGTTCGCTTTACATCGAGACAAGTGAAACAATACGGGTTCGTATATCTTAGTGGTGCCATGAAAATATATGTGGGAAATGGAACGTTAATGAAAGTAAGGGAGAGAGCGCTGTGTGTGAGTGAGAGAGCGATAGACGAGGAAAGAGAGAAGGGATTGGAAGGACGCCATATTGAGACGACGAACTTACCAAAGACGTTGTGCTTAGATTTTTAAGAAAATAAAAGACGGTTAATAGTTACTCAAGACTGCAATATTTTAT
The DNA here is from genome assembly GCA_947578425.1 of Eugnorisma glareosa. Lineage (NCBI taxonomy): Eukaryota > Metazoa > Arthropoda > Insecta > Lepidoptera > Noctuidae > Eugnorisma > Eugnorisma glareosa. The sequence goes on from OX387970.1 coordinate 2,983,417, forward strand.
TGAAGAAACCCTGTATCCCACATATAAGTCTCAAGACCATTCGATAAACATAATTATTGAAATGGTGAAAATGTGGTTTGATGGACGGTAGCGGCAGATTAATTGTTAATGGGTTTTCTCGTCTGGAATTTCTTGGTAGCTGTAGTAGATATTATCTAGATTTATGTTCGGTTGGTGGAAATAAACTCATAAGGTTTACCCTTCGGGGGCAGGACCATCATGTAATTTAAAATGTGGTTCATAGTTGTACTATTTATAGACATTTACTATTCCTAATATTCATTTTATGTCAGACGACAGGGATATTTAATATCTTATATAACTTAACCAGAACCTCTAAGAGCATTAGAGGGCCTTCTTTATAACCCATCCTAACCACACAGGGTTTTCTTATAACCCTATTAACATGGCTTAGCCTAACCCAATATGTAGCGGTCTGGTTTAAGTGCCTGGGTACCTATATCATTACTAGCTCTTAGAATAATAAATTATCAGCTTATCTTTTCAGGGCCACTTAAGTTATCAAGGTCTGCCTTCGAGTCAAGTTATATACGCCCGGAACACATTAGCACGTATTGTATACAGGGTGACGAAATTCAATCAGTGACTGAAATTCTAAAATAAAAACTTTTTTATCGACATCATTGAACCTGCACCCAATTGCGTAAAACGCTTTCAGTCGCAATACGGAGAAGTTTGCATTATTTGCTTGATTTGTTTAAAAAAAACCGGCCACGTGCGAGTCGTACTTACACGCACATAGGGTTCCGTAGCAGCAAACAATATAATAAAATATTTTGAAGGCTCATTCATATTGTATTGTTGTTGTTGTTGTTGTTGTCGTATTGTATTACATTCAACAGCAAAACTAAATTTAACCGGCACGTATATGTAGATCTGATGTTTTTTTTTTTTTTTGTTTTCAGTTTCCTGTATGTGGCCTTAAACTTTAAATATTTTTTTTGTACAAAAATCGTAAAGCGACGAAAACTATTCGACGATGTTAATAACGCTATGAATATTGTTGAACTGTCAAAATATTTCTGCTGTATATTTATGTCATTTTGGAGGATGGTTTTTTTTTACTAGATATTTCCGTTCTAGGTAAGCAAGTTTTCAAAACTGATTAAATATAGTTCAGAAAAACTTTTACAATATTACTACTATTAACGCGAAAGTTTGTGAGGATTAATGGATGAATGGACGGATGGATGTTTCTCTTTCAAGCAAAAAGTACTGAACGGAATTTGGCACACATAGCTTTAACCGGGAGCATAGATTATAACCTGGATAAACACACAGAATACTTTTTTATCAGGTAGTACGACCCCATAGGACAATTACCTAACTCCATGGCATACGGCTTACTATTTTTCCTTTGTTTTAAATTTCCTATCATCAATGTTTTTATAAACTCTGCTTCGAAATGCTTTTCCACCGTGTACGTCGGCTTGACATAAGTCGTTTATAATAGGTAGGTAATCTAAAAACGGTGTTTGGTTCAATGGGTCAAGTTTGTATTCTTGCATTTTATTTTTACCCGACTTTCTTCAAAAAGGAGGAGGTTCTCAATTTTTTTTTTTTAATGTTTTTTACCTCAGAACTCCGTCATTTGTTAACCGATTTGAAAAATTCTTTCTTCATCTGAAAGGATATGCTTCCTGATTGGTCTCATAGAAATTTCATCAAAATCGGATAAAGAATTTGGTTGTTTTCCTCACGTTCATTGTCACATCACGCGACGTCGCGTGCTGGCGCTCTGATGTACATCACGCGACGTCGCGTGATACTTGCTAGTTAAATTTGACACACTTCCCGATTTCTGATTGAGCTGAAATTTTGCACGCATGAGTATATCGCAAGACAATGCAATATTATGATGACATGGAGCTGATCTGATGATGGAGCTGGAAGGTGGCCATACGAACTCTGTAACAAAACGACGCAACACCGTCGAGTTTGGACTCGTTTGATTTGTCTTGACAAGTACTGTAGTCCTAAATGGTAACCAGGGTCTGATGATGGAGCTGGAAGGTAGCCATAGGAACTCCATTAAAACGGCATAACCCCATCGAGTTTGGGCTCGTATGATTCGTCTTGACGAGTACTTTAACTAACTTCTAGTTACAATGTAAAAACTAATTCATGACAAGAATTTGTGTGGTATACTACAACTAAAAAGGGTAAAATAAAAAAACTTTCTGCGAAAACAAAACCGACTTCTAAAAAAACACTAAAAAAAGTCTAAAATAACTTTACTTTCGGAAGTCGGTGGCAAAAAAAGATACAAACAAAGACACCGACTTCCGAAAGTAAAGTTATTTTAGACTTTTTTAGTGTTTTTTTTTCACATGGAACCTACACTTATTTTGTTGTGTTTGTTTTTCTTTTGTTTCAGAAGGCTTTGGTACTATCTGATTAAGTTGATCTACCTTCGATGGGCAACGCTGTTGGTCGCAAAATATTTATGATGGTGACAGGAATAAATATCAAGAGTTGTAGGTCTTTGACAGTCGTTACAGGTAGTCAGTGGCTCGAAAGTCTGACAACCAGTCTTACCAAGGGGTATCGTATAGCCCAGTACTTACGGGTTGTGGAGGTCAGATAGGCAGTCGCCCCATGTAAAATACTAGTATTCAGCTGCATCCGGTTAGACTGGAAGCCGAGGTCAATATAGCTGGGAAAAGTCTAGGCACATGATGAAGATACGTGCTTGAGAGACGTGCTTTAGAGTGTTTACTTCTCAATCTTTGTTATCTTAATTTAGCTCTAGTTTTGATTAAGCTCTGCCTAAATATCTTAACTGCAGATTTGGTAATGCTCTTTGTCGTGTCGATATTTCCTTTGAATTTAAATACTCGATTAAAACTCCACGCCACCTTGATAGCCTGAGAAGAGCCTTCCTGAGCAATGTTTAAGTCATTTTGGTCACACCTGCCACTCGAATTTAGCTAGCGTTTTTAAGACTACGATAATGCCCCATGGTCTATGACGGTACATGATTAATTTGCGGTTCCTTTTGAGCGTTTTCTTTTGTATTAAAAAGTACTCTTCACTCCATAGTATAAAACAAAGTCGCTTCCCGCTGTCTATCCCTATGTCTCCTTAGATCTTTAAAACTACGCAACGGATTTTGATGCGGTTTTTTTTTTTTTTTTTAAATAGATAGTGATTCAAGGGGAAAGTTTAGGTTGCGGGACTGTTCGAAAGAGATACCGCGGCCCTGGAACACAAAGGGCAAAGGAAGGAACATGGATGGGTTTTAGTCAGTACAAGTCTGACACTCCCTCCTGCTCAGCCCAGAGCGGGAGGGGTCATTTGATGATTTCCCATCGATAAAAAAAAAAAAAAAAAAAAAGGGGAAAGTTTATATGTATGATATTGCACCCGTGCGAAGCCAGGGTGGATCGCTAGTTACCTACACATATTTCATAACATTTCCTTTGTTTTTTGCAGTGTCTACAAGTCACAATTTGTAAATAAATTATAATATAAATGGCTTTCCTATTTGTTTTCCTTTCAGCTTATCAAGGTATAAATACCACATTGTTCTTAAAGATTCTTATTTAGAACACTGATCAGCATCCATAATTCCAACACCAACAATAGAAGCTATTAAAACAACATAACTTGCTCAGACGAGTTAAGTAACAGCTGTGCAGTACACACTGTAATTGTTTCCGTTGTCAGAACTTAAAGTTTAGCCATGTACTTGAATTTAGAGCGCTCAAACTGGGTTTTGTTCACCAAAACATAAACAAAGAAAGTACCTGAAAGTGTTTGAGTATCATGGTAAAATAAGGATTTTTCTTAAAACCCCATGCCAGATAACCATGTCGTCTTAAAGCCATAAGCCATGTCGTCTTAAAGATACCAGCTAACCATGTCGTCTTAAAGCAGGAGATATGCCAGTGTGGGAAAGAGACGGAGCTATACAGGTCGTCTAGCGCCATAGTAACCCCCCTGGTATTGATAAGTAGGTACTTATTGATATTTTGTTGGTAAACAACTGTGAAAATTACAGCGTCGGAATAAAATAAAACCACTTCATTTGGTGTTGGCGAAGCATTTCTTCTTCTTCCAATCTCCTCTATTACTCGTCATCTTATCAGACACCTCCTTTCTAGCCATATCATCCTTCACACAGTTCATTTATCGTTTCTTTGGTCTTCGTCTACTCTACCCATCCACATTCATACTCAAAATTTACCTCGCGTCGTTTTCATCATTCCTTCGCACTTACTGGTAAACAATAAGACCTTTTACACGTGTAAACACAGAATCTTTGAGATGTCAGAAGGATTATTTTGATGAGTACAGTTAAGACAGAGTAAACTCACAAATATTTGGTGCGTCTGATCCTTCTGAACCCCTCCTAAGCTATAAACTCCAACACTTACATTTACATACACATTACGTTACAATATATACATAAATACAATAAATTTACATTTCATTTCACACTTGCTTGAATAAAAGAACTTTTTTTCAAAAAATTAAACCGACTTCAAAAACACAAAAAAGTTATAATTAACTTTAGCTTCAAAAGTCGGTGACTTTTGCTAGTTTGCTTTTGTTTTTTTGTCACCGACTTCTGAAGCCCTTCACAGCGTACCGGGCGGCGTGATGTTATGTTATGAACTGGTGTAAACAATAGACTAACATAAGATTTCAGCAATCCCAGTCCATTTACTATCATTTATTTATTGAGGAGTTCCGTTGCCTATCTCCAAAATTCTTCATTAGATCTTCACCAAATTAAAATGGGACCACTGCGAGAAAGTACTCTTCCATAAACTACCCACATCGCTTCAAGTGTGCCTATAAAATTTGAAGAGTCCTCTCTATTTCTCCAAGAACCCATCATCAGATCCTGAATTGATGATCATGGGACCACCTGGGAAGTATACCCTTTCAAACTAAAAAAAAAACCAAATCGGTCCAGCCATCTTCGAGTAATCGGGGAACATACATAAAAAATAAAAAGATTCCGACGAATTGAGAACCTCCTCATTTTTGAAGTCGGTTAAAAACGGAAGCTCAACAACTCTTAAAACCTCCAGACATTTAACTTAAACCCTAAATTTCCAAAAAACTACAACACAGGTTACCTACTACCTACTCGCAGTTACCTACAAACACCTACAGGGTTAGTTCACTAGTTCCTGTGCAAACAAACTTGGATAACGTGCCAAGAGAAGCAATGAGCTCTTTATTTGAGGAAGACGTAGCTCGAAAAGGTTTTTTCAATTTGCATGTCAGTATTAGGCTGTTTGTAGAAAAATATGATTCGCGTCCGTGACGCATTTATGGGTACCTGTACACATAATTATGTGTCACGGTCGCGAATGTCACAAAGAAAGATAATAATTATGCTTATTCTCTAGCATAATCCCTTCGGTTAACATTAAAGCTACCCACGGGAAATGAAGTTTCACCAAAAGTCGCGTTAAGTTTAAACAACTAAAAACTAAATTAATTCTAGATAATTCAGTTTTCAGTAGTTAGATTACTGGTCACATAGTTCCATGGACATAATTTGATTCAAAAAGTTAGTTTAGTATAACTGAACATCAATTATGAACTAGCTACCCTTTTTTTTTTTTTTTACCGATGGGAAATCATCAAATAACCCCTCCCGCTCTGGGCTGAGCAGGAGGGAGTGTCAGACTTCTACTGACTAAAACCCATCCATGTTCCTTCCTTTGCCCTTTGTGTTCCAGGGCCGCGGTATCTCTTTCGAACAGTCCCGCAACCCTGGCAGGCGTCGGCCCTTACGGACCCCTCCCTGTTTGCTGACTCTCCTTGAGGCGCGCGTGGAACACGAACGCGCCGTCGACACGGCCTGTCGTCATAAGACGGACGGACGGCGAGCTAGCCCATAGCTCACCGTCCACAGGCCCGCGCCTACGGTGGCCGGGGGCCACCACGTGGCCCCCGACGCCCGGTGCGTCTCCCGCGGCGGCTGGGACGTGAGGTTCTCTCCCTCTCACGTTCCGCCACCTCCTTCGCTAGCATGACTGCTTCGCAGAAGGAGGTGACGGCGTCCCATTCCGTCTCGCTCCGGACCATGGATTGAACCAAGGCCGGAAGCGAGAGGTCGCCGCCGCCGATCGCCGCTACGAGGACACGGCGGTGCTCCGCCCACGCGGGGCAGATCTCCACCGTGTGCTCCACCGTGTCCTCCGGTCGATCCTCACAATGGTAGCACCCGGGCGTTTCCTCCCGCCCGATTCGGTGCAAGAACCTCCCGAAACAACCGTGTCCGGTGAGGACCTGCGTCAGGCGGAAGGTGAGGGCGCCGTGGCGCCTCTCTAGCCACTCCTCAAAGAGGGGACTTATCGCCACTATTGTGACGTGCCCTGCACGGGGTTGCGACAGTCGCTCTCTCCATGTCGCCATGAGATCGCGCCGGAGGTCTGTCCGCTGAGCGACAATTTGCCGCGGCAGCGGAGTTACCCCCCGGCGTAGTGCCTCCACGCGCCATTCGTGTAGGCGCGCGAGGACTATCGCCTCCAGATCCCATGGCGGCAATCCGGCAAGGAGGCTCGCCGCCTCGCCGGAGATCGTGCGGTATCCCCGGACCAGCCTTACGGCTACCACCTTTTGGGGCGCGTTCAGGTAGTGGGCGGCTCGCCGCCTCAAGGAACGCGCCCACACCGGGGCCCCGTAAAGGGCCATGGACCGCACGACCCCCGCGTAGAGCCTCCGGCAGGAGGCGTTTGGACCCCCCAGGTTGGGCAGAAGCCGCTTGAAGGCAGCCCCGGCCCGTTCCAGTTTGGGGGCCAAACGTCGGAAGTGCTCCACGAAGTTCCACCGGCTGTCGAGGACGAGACCCAGGTACTTTAACGTCGGCTCGACGCCGATGGAAACCCCTCCTACCGTGAGCATGGATCCCGACGGTGGCGCATTCCGAGGCCCATGAAAGCACATGGCCTCGGACTTGTGCAATGCCACCTCGAGACCCAATTGCCGGATCCTCTCCACGACCATCGCAACCCCGCGTGTCATTAGCTCGGCCGGAACTAGCTACCCTAACGACCCTAACGACCATTTTTGAAGCCAGTGTTTGGACTTAATTATAACAATTTGCTCGTTAAGCTGAAATTCTGTTGATTACAATGGCAAGTTGTTAAAAAAATGTAGACTAAAATCAGCAAAAAAGGTCGTCTGTTTAATACGCCAATCCCGAGATGTGGTTTTGTGCCGAGATGAAAACGACTGCCACCTGGTTGGTCTAGTGGTTGCAAGTGCGACTGCAGGGCATGAGGTCCTCGGTTCGATTCCCAGGTCAGACAGTGTTTTTTGGTTTTTCTATAAGGAATTTCTCAGTAGCAGCCATGGAGTCTGGCTTTATGCCCGGATGATAGCATTAAGCTCGCTCTTTATTATGGGAATAACTGGCGAAATGTGGGTGTACTTATGGATAACTACACCTCTACCTAACCCTTCCGGGATTACAGGCGTGAACGTGATGTGATGTTATGTTATTATATGTTAAAAGCGATGTCTGTTGTCGATTGCTTTGTTAACGATATATCGGTCGATCGTCGATACTTCCGAAAGGCATTGCAGAAATCCCAAGAATACTTTTGAAAGCGATTGTCGTTGCGACAATCGCTTTCAAAAGCGGTTTCTTCTTAACGAACGACAATGTCGCAACCCTCGAATTGTGGCGACCCCATTTCGCGTAATTGCGAGAGATTGTGAGGCCACCCTGGGTGGTCGCATGCGATTTGGCGCGTCTGATTAAAACGACGATATCTCTGAAATTACGTTAGTTATCTCCCTATCAGAGCAATCATTGGAATTGTTATTAAATTAGCTAACAGGTTACGAGTATATATGGGTAAGTATAGTTTTGCCTTGTAATGTATTCGTAATTTATTAACCTCTGAATATGATTAAATACAAAGTTCAAAACTGTGAATGCAAAATGTATACCAAAACTCGACCACACATTGGGTCCAGAATAATTTGTAAGTATATAAAACGGACGAAGACATTCCTACCGTGCTCAGTTTCAATATCAACTCAGTTACGTACATATAGCTCTATTCCCTCTAGAAGTATTCGATGAAAGTGTTTGTTTACGCTTATCCAGATTAAAATGAATAAGCTTTTATAGTTTTTTATTGAATGGCATCTCGTAGGTCAACCTATGAGGCCGGCTTCTGCTTAACTAGACTATCCTGATCCTGTGAGTGCCTTGAGTGAAATGCCCCCAGCCAGGGGTAAATACCTTATAAACTAAGCGACAGCGCGCTAAAGGCACCCCCTGCGGGGTACGAGCCTCGGCTTAGGGCGTCGCTGGGGAGCACAGTAACGGGACAGGCTGGATCTGAGTGATATCCATTTTCATCTGAATTTAATATCTCACCGCATTTTCAAACAATTGTTGTTATATTGTAGCTGACATAATTAAGTTGACAAAAAGAATACCAGAAGAACAATAAATCGGAACACCAATTAAATATCAAAGTTGGAAGTTGAACATCAAAAATCAATCGAGTTGAGTTGTTTGGCTCGCTATGTTTATTTTTGATATTTCATTAGTGTTACAATTGATTGCTCTCCTCTGCTTTGAAGGTTGGAAATTTTGATTGCTTTTATAGGTAATTGAGGCAAGCCTCTCAAATGTGTACATGTGTTTGTTGAGGTTTTAATGAAACACGTTGATTGCTTTGATCTTTACTCAGCCCTGTAATTGTTTGTTTATTTGAATACATTTTTATTTTTTTTCGATGGTATAGTCTAAGCAGTACAGACTGCTGAGCATGGAGTCTTGGGTTCGATTTCAAGGTCAAGAGAAATGTTATCGGGTTTCTCGAAACTTGTGATATATGGGTGAACTATTTAGGTAGCTTTCTGACTATACCTTCAAGGATTACAGACATTTTATAATTTTGATTTAATACAAAAATGTTACGTCTTTTTACTAGGTGTAACTTGAAATGTGGATTACATTAACAAGTGCTAAAGACTTTAAAAGTTTCTTTCATTTCACTGAAATCTAAGTACAAAATTGCATCGATATTTGTTGTTTTTTTTTTCGAGAATTATGTAGGTACATAAATAACTGAAACGGAATATATTATATTCTACGTAACATACAGCGTGCATGTCCCTATGGAAATAAGCCCGACTTATGTTACCGATCAAGACACTTGATCATGTAACGAGATGAATGTTCCAATTACTGATACTTCGAGTAAAACATATGGTGTTTACTTATCTTTTTCAACACGTTTTATATATGTTCAAGGACAAACGAAGGCAGGATGAGATAGCTATTATAGAATTATAATTTCAGTCCATTAATTTTATGTAATATAACAAGAATTTGTACATCAGACTACAACTTAAATACCCGACTACTGAAAAATCACAGCAAAGTAAAATCGACTCCTCCTATTGTTGAAGTCGGTTCAAATGTAGCCGGCCCATAATATCAAATCGATTGACACCTTATTCATCAAAATCGAATGAATTAGGCGCTACGGAGGAACATACGTAAATAAAAACAAACATACATACATACATAGACTGCTATAATCATAACCCTTCCTTTTGGCTTCGCCATAGTCGAGTAAAAATAGTTTTAAGTGATTATCCGTTTGTTCGCTTAGTTCATAAATTCTTTACTATATTATATAGAACTGATTTCAGTATCATACTGGAGTGTAATATATTTTAGCTCTGATACTGCAGAAATCCCGATGCTTTACACGTTTCATGAGACATCAGTAGGTTATTATTCTGAACAACATTTTACAAAATGGCAGCTTCCACGAATCCTAAATACTATTTTAAATTAAGCAATTGTACTGGTCTAAACCACCCTGAAAAAATTCACAGAAGGCGTTTTCTAATTAATTATTTATTCACCCAGAAGGACATCTGTCACTCTGTTCTTTTAATGTTATTCACCACTTAAAACAGTACAAGGTTCTTTAAGTTACTAAGAGCACTTCAAATTATTTAGAGAAAAGGGTAATGAAGGCGCTTTTACGGAACTCATTAATTAACACAGCTCCCATCCATTAGAAGTACTTCCTCATTTGTTTTAAGTTATATTAATATCATGATCCAATTCCGAAAGTATTCTTTCTCTAATGGGAAGCTACATTATTCCCTAATGTTTGTAGAGGATGTTGCCGTCAGATAATGAGCTCGTGGCAAAATAATAACAGCTGCTCGGGTCGACCTTTAGGTTAAGCTGTGCTTGCCTAGGTTAGTCTGTGGATGGGTGACCGCCCATTACATACCGAGTTTCCTTCTTGCCTCGGAAAGCACGTTAAGCCGTTGGTCCCGGCTGTCATCTGTAGATCTTTGGTAGGTAGTCAGTGACCCAAAAAGCCTGACAACCAGTCTTACCAAGGGGCATCGTATTACCCAGTACTAACTGAGTTGTGGAGATCAGATAGGCAGTCGCTCCATGTAAAATACTGGTATTCAGCTGCATCCAGTTAGACTGGAAGCCGACCCTAACATAGTTGGGAAAAGGCTAGGCAGATGATGATGCCGTCGAATAATGTCTGACTTGAACGCGAGAGAAACTACGGGCAAAAGCTATCTATTACACAGGGATTAGAGAAGCAAGTTGTCATGTAAATCATAATTTGATTAATTAAGGCCGGTTTACACTTGTCTAAGTATGCCGCAGATAGTGAGTCAGTTAATCTGAGCGAGGATTAGCTAATGTTTGTCTGTCCTGTGCCTTATCTGCGGTAGTTTGGTGAAATAGATTATTATGGACATGATTCTCTAGACTTATTGAACTAGAGGACTGACTACGGATAAGCAATTATTATATTTTGCTTGACTAAGCAGTGGTGATTTACGACTTGCAGGTCACGGCTTTGAAGTTTGGTAGGCATTTCACTTTGTGTAAATTATTTCATCACCATTGCTTTCAAAACGGTGAAAGAAAATTTCGCGAGGAACCCGACAGTAAAAATTCGAAGACATCCACCAACCTGCACTGGTTCCGTGGGGTGGAATATGACTCTCTTACAGAGAATAATACCAGCATTGAAAACATTTTTGGCTTTGTAGCAGTAAAACTAACATTGTAATTAATATGATGTTGTTAAATGCTGAAGTTCAGCCGGATCAAAAGCCTCTGGCTAAATACTCGTCAAAGTCCCTTGGGTAAGAACTCGTTTATAGTTTCAAGTTTCTACACTACGCTAATAAAATCTAAGAAACACAAATACCGTACCCGAACCCAGATATTGCCAGTTATGTTTGATCGAGTCTATTTCCATCAACCGGGCCCTTTCCAGACTCCGTGACTGTTACTGATAAATTCCTGATGGAAAACCAAATGACTTTACCCGACCCGAGAATCAAACCCAGGACCTCATGCTCAACAGTTGCGCTCGTGGCCACTAGACCAACGAAGCAGGCGTTCCTACACTATACTGATGAAATATAGAAAACATTATAAAAGACGATATTATCCATTTTCCCAGTCACGTGCGCGCTAGCTGGACACTGCAAATCAGTAAACGGCACAAATTACCCGATCCACAGGAATTTGTTCTAACAACTCAACGATTACTGGTACTAACTGGATGCCAACTACTATACTCAATTGACACTTCCTACTTTGGAAAATATTAGCACTTTTGTGATTGCTTACAATGTCAGGTGATATAATGGTGCTGCTCTTTCGAAAAAGGTTGATGGCAATATTACTGTGCAATTCTTCTTCACTACGAAAAACAAGTTGACAAATACAGGGTGTAACAAGACCATTAACGAAGCCGTAGACCAAGCATTCTGTACATCATACTAAGTAACTTTACGCAAAAATTGTTGGTTGGAAATGAATTTTTTTCGTGTGTAATATCACGTTTTACTGTAGGACTCAATGTAACTCACTCAAATCATTGTACTGATGAATAGATTGAATAGTACGGGGGTCGTGGAGGTGTATAAAGTAAAAGTCTTACGTTAAAAACAAGTATTAAAAAAAATATTAGAACAAGTTGGAACTTTGACCCCCAATATCTTCGTAACTAGAAGGTTCCTAGGTATGGTGTAGAAAAAAAAAAAGATCACAATGACGAGGCCTTTCGGCTTAAGGCTTTCGTTAAGGGTCTTGATACACCCTTTATTTCTATCTACATTTGGATTTTTCAACTAATAATAATAATAATAATCTCTGGAGCCCTAACCACCGGTAGCTTGGACCCTGCTCCCGATACCGGCGGACCACTATTTTTTATATTTTTAAATGTTTTTTTAATATTAATTTGTTTAGAAATATTTAAAAATGTAATTTATATGTATATAATTGAATAAAGGAAATAATAATAATATTTATTTTCTCGCCACAATACACATTAAAAACATTATTTCTAAGGGAACAAGTGGATACAGTAAGTATATTGTGGGAGACTGGTGCCTAAACTAGGCTTGGGGCCTGTATTTCAGGACACCAGGTCTCCACCCTTGGGTTATATAACATTCTAATGCTTTATTAAACAGTGGTCGCGAAATAATTAACAATTTAAGATGCGATTTCTGAATCTATATAGTGTTAGTATGGTTAGTATTGTGTGAGGATGAAGGAAAGTGTAGGGTGGATTGTGTATATGTAGTGAGTGAGGATGTAGATATTGTCTGTTGCCTGAACATATATAATATTGATGGCTAATGAGGATGATAATATACAATAATTTAATGAATAATTTTCGTAAATAATTTACTCAAATAATGAACTACACCGAGACAGCTAGGATATTTTCAGTTTCCAGGTAGTTTAGTTCCTGAATCCAACTAGTAAGTTTCATTTTGCATTTAATTTTATTTAGGTCATAAATAGGCAGAATTCTGTTAATTTTATTGTACAGGTAATGACCGAGGTGGCAGAAGAATCGCTGAGAAAATTTAGTCGAAAGCCTGGTGTGGTTGACTACGGGGTTGTATCGCCTTTTACCACGCGATAGGGAGGGGGAATATGTTAAGAGGCCGTGCTGCTTCAAAATTGTTTGTTGAATGAATAGTTGGCGCACTGTCAAGACTTTGGCTTCTGTATATAGGAGAACGGTAGGGTATCTAAAAGGAAGGCACAGTGATACTTTTAAGATGGCTCTCTGCGCTCTTTCTAATTCAAGAATAGTGTATTTTGGGGCACCACCCCCGGAGGTGATGCAGTAAGTCAACAAGGATTGAGCGAGGGCCAAATAAACCAACTTCTTCACCTTTTCCTCAGCCACCCGTCTAATGGTCTTAAAGACGTACATTAACTTCCGCAGCCTGCCACTCAAAACGGTAATGTGCTCGTGAAAATTTAGTGCACAGTCAATGATAATGCCCAGATATTTTACATTAACGGCTTTTTCTATGTGGGCGCAAGTACAAGTGGAGCAGAATGGCATCGGACAAGTGTGAGCTACGATGGAAAATGGAGTAGTTGCCGAGGTTGGCCTTTTATGTTTTATGGAGAAAGTGACATATTTAGTTTTTGCAGCATTTAGTGTGAGGATATTATTTCTTAACCACTCCGAGACCATATTGAAGCCTGACTGAGCAAGCTCGTAGACTTCACTCCAAGTGGCCGCGCTGAATAACAGGGCAGTATCGTCCGCGAAAGTTATAATTTTGCCCATGGGGAGAGTGAGCATACCCAGGTCGTTAATATATATAAGAAAGAGGGTTGGACCCAGTACGCTGCCTTGAGGCACACCGCAGGTAACCAGGCGCTCGTCACTGACGTACTCTCCTATTTTCACGCTCTGAGTACGCCCACTGAGGTAGTCCTCAAACAGCTTTAGCTGGACCCCCTAATCCCAAGGTATTCCATCTTCCGGATCAGTATGGATACAGAAACCGTGTCAAATGCCTTCGCAAGGTCCAGAAAAATCCCCAAGACCTTACGACCCGCATCCATATTAGTGACGATAAAGTTAGTAAGATCATGAACAGCATCGGACGTCGACTTACCGGCCCTAAAACCGTATTGATAGGGAGATAGAAGGTTATGGCTCTCCAAGTAATCAACTAGTCTGCCGTTCATGATCCGTTCAAGAATCTTGGATAACGCTGGCAGCACGGAAATGGGTCTGTAGTTGTTGACACGGCTTCTGTCCCCACCCTTAAAGACCGGATGAACGATTGACTTTTTAAATGCTCTTGGGAATTGGCCTGTATCAAGTGCGAGGTTACATACGTAGGTTAATGGTGGAACAATGATGGCTATGTGTTTCTTAAGGAAACTATTAGATATTCGGTCCCAACCCATGGCACAGTCACTGCGGAGACCCAGTACTAACTTTGTCACTTCTGCTTCGTCTGTAGGCAATAGTACCATGGATTGTGAGTTAGTGCAAGGAGCACTATTCGGCGACAATGCCGACCGACTCACAATTTTTTCAGCAAGGGTATTACCAATATCTGCGAAGAAGTTATTGATTTCGTTAACCGATTGCTTTGGTGTTTTTGATAACGATAACATTTCTGAAGTGCTGTCTTTCTTTTCGATTCTACTCGTTATGTTGTTTATAGCTGTCCAAAGATGCTTAGTGTTGTTGCCAGCATCACTGATTTCTTTTCTATCATGTTCAGTTTTTAATTGCTTTAATAACTTATTACAGTGATTTCTGTATCTTGAATATGTCGTTTTTAAGATTAAGTTTTCAGGATCCTTTTTATTTTTTGTGTGCAAGTTATCTCTATGTTGAATGCAACGGAGTAGGCCAGGAGTGATCCAAGGCTTCATGATCTTTTTACGGTTCGGTACTTTGACTGTTTTCGTGTTTGACTCAATGACTCGCATAATGAGACTAATCAGTAAATCTGCCGCTACATGTGGAACTACAGGCAAGAAAAAGAGATGATTGATGTGATGTTGCTTTCCTATTACATGGGCCTTAGAGATAACTGGCTAAGTTTGGGTATAGTGTTGGTAAGGCTCTGCCTACCCTTTGAGAGAAAACTGTCATGATGTTACTGTGTCATTCAGTATTTTTCTATTATTTTGGTGAACATCGTCCCATTCCAATGGCGCGATGATCAACGATAGAGGTTGAAGAGCTCAGTTGCACGATCCATCTTCGATCGACCTTGATATACCTAGAAGATACTATCCCAAAACAATTATCAGAACAGTTAGGAAGATCTATTTTAATAGGGAATAGTTTCTAGTAAATTGGAACCTTGAGGTCAGTTCTTGTATTCCCTCAATTAAAGTACCTATTAATTCTGGTCGTTAGTATCTAATGTAATTCTATGAAATTTCGGTTTAGAATTTTATTTTGTTGTAATCCTAAAGATACACATTCGAAGGCAAATAAGAAGAAGGCTTTGCAACGGCAAAGTCCCACTCGCCATGACCGAACGCAGCAACTTGACTGCCGGTTTCTATGTAACTATAAAATTGAGTGATTGCTTACAATGTCGGGTGATTGTGGCTAATTTACTGGTATTGTCCTTTAAAAAAATACTAATCATCATAGACATTCTGAAATGTACTTTTAGCATGCGTTCTACAAAAAAAAGCTTTAGTCGATTCCCTCACGGATCAAAATAATTGAATTGCCTACAGGTGGCCTACAGGGTTCTTCCGGGTCTTGCAGTTTGTGTATGTGAGTTTAAATGTTTGTAACGATGGAGACGTAATTCCTAGTGTGAAAAAACGTTTTTTTTTAAAGGCTATACAGTTGTTGGTTGGCCAATAAAGAAAAAAATATAAAAAATGCTGCTGCCGTCAAATTGCAGGAGCCTTGTCGCTAATGGCTATTGTCTACCGTCGGCTGCGGACACCTTAAAAATGTTCCTTTATTTAACTTATCTAGGTTATAGGGCATTCTAGGCATAGTATGAACGTACGATTTGCCCTATCTCTACTTATTAGATTACTGACTGAAGGTCGAAGCCGCTGAAGTGCGGCTTGCGTCAGTGCAAGTGTTGTGTTCCACAATGGTAGACGGTAAGAAAAATATATTTTTGTGTGCTAGTTTTGACCGACTTGTATTTCTTATTAACAAAAGTCATCAATTTAGTAGCTCGTTAGTAGAAATGTAGCCAGAAAACATATAATACTTCTTTACCATACCGAAAGACACATCATCGGTACCGGGTGTATCAATGATGTGTCTTTCGGTTCAAAAGACCTTAGATAGTGACACAATATCAACGATAATATGGTGCAAAAGTCAAAAATGTATTGAATAGACTTATGCTGGTGAAGGTTGCGGGAATCCGCTGGATGCGAGTCGCACGGGACCGGTCAATGTTGCGACACTTGGGGGAGACCTATGTCCAGCAGTGGACTTCTTTCGACTGAAATGATGATGATGATGATGATGCTACCAAAAAGCCAATATCATTCTTGTTCTAAGCCGATGTAACAATACGAAACGCTTTGTAAGTCTAGGCGAGGCCTAAGTTAATTTACGACCTAGTTCTGGTCACAAGAATTCACTTGATCTGAACAGCGTCACATTGACGTCAGAACAGGTTTTTGACATGATGCTTTTGGGAAACTAGTCTATCCCACGTTTTAATAGAGACGTTTTTCGGCTGTCTGTAATTTTTAATCCTTACAGTTGTAGATCCAGGGGTAGTCAAGACTGGTGCCTATAAGTATGAAGATGGCACCCGCTATGTTGGCGAGTGGAATTCTAAGGGTCAGAAGCATGGCATGGGACATCTAGTGCTACCTGATGGTACCAGGTACGATGGGTCGCTGATTGGAGGCCTCTGCTCTGGGTTGGGTGTCATGGCGTTCCCGGATGGTGCCAAGTGAGTTTGATTCTTTAGATGTTATTGTGGAACACACATAAACTCACACCTTTTTCTATGGGGGTAAGCAGAAACCACAGAATGCTTTTTTTTTTTTTTTTTTTTTGTGATGGCATCTCGCAGTTCAGCCTCTGAGGCTGGCTACTGCTTAACCGGACTATTCCCTGTGGATGCCTTAAAAATGAATCTAAGGCCTCCAGCCAGGGGCTTAAAACTATACTTAAAAACTAAGCGACCACTCGCTAAGGGCACCCCCTGTGGGGTACGGGCCTCGGCTTAGGGCGTCGCTGGGGGGGGCAGCAAAGGGACAGGCTGGATCTGAGTGATATTAATTAGGGGCTGGTTTAAAACTACCGGCTCAGCATCGCGGGCTGGCTCTGGCAAGGGTCGGGGGGGGTTCGTTGAACGTGGGCGTCGCGTCGGGCCTCGGCGGCGAGGACGGAAACATGGCGGTCTGTATTTGTATATACGTAAAGTGCTGGTTTCCCTACTGCTCTCCTGGAGGAGGGTGATGGGGTCATCGGGGGTGGTGAGAGCATGTCGCGGACGGCGAACCATGCTAATACGCGAGGGCTCGTATCGGGCGGCCGATGCGATCAGGGGGTTCCTATGCTTCCACAGAATGCTACCTGATACGATCCTTATATACTCCTTTCGCTTCGTCCACGTTCATGCACCTGATCATACAGGCCGGTTGCGAGTACTACGCGCTTGATCTTTCCGTTACCACTCACATCTGCCTTTTAAATACCTTTTGTTAGTCGCTTATCACTCATCGTCTCCACATGACAAACCATCTGAGCATAGTCTATTAAATTTTGGTCACTAACACCGTATAAACCGCAACGTTCTCGTATGGACGGTAGTCCCGGCGATCATTTTTAGATCTTTGACATTCGTAACAGGTACTCAGTGGTCTTAAAGTCTGACAACCAGTCTTACCAAGAGGTATCGTACTACGCAGTATTAACTGGGTTGTGGAGGTCAGATAGGCGGTCGCTTCATGTAAAATACTGGTTTTCTGCATCGGACATTGACAGATACTTCAAGACATTTTCTGTCAGAAACCAATCTGGATCCGTTTCGTACCATTTTGCGCAAACCTTTAATACTATTACGGGTTACTACGAGTACTATGTACTTTTTACTGTTTCTTATGAGGGAAGCGCCAGGCTATGACTTTTTCATGAAGAAGACATTCCATGGGATTAAGTGAACTTAGAGGGTTGTATTGGGGTGATTTTAATAATTATAACTCATTCTTGATTACGGTTGCGAATCAACTTAAAGCCTGACAATAATATGCAAATTGCAAAGAATGTAAGAAAATTTGAATTTCACGGGCTGGCTGGCGCTTACGGTGTCACAATAGAAGGTTTTAAAACTAAAAGCGGTCTTTAAGATTTATTTTTTAAGATATTTTTATTTAAATTAAATGTGAATCAAGAACTAGGCGTGCCGGCCCCAGAATTTATTCGAACTCACATTTTAATAACCTGTCGAAGGTCAAATAAGATCACTGTGAATAAAATTGATCAAAAATTATATAGAGAAACCTTTGGGCGCATTATGTCCAATTTGCAAAATGTCCAACTGTCCAATTCTCAATTGGCCCAGTTCGCGATTAGTCCAGTTCGTAATTGGTCCAGTTCGCAATTGGTCCAGTTCGCAATTGGTCCAGTTCGCAATTGGTCCAGTTCGCAATTGGTCCAGTTCGCAATTGGTCCAGTTCGCAATTAGTACAATTCGCAATTGGTCCAGTCAGAAAACATTACAAATCTGGGCTGATAAATCATAATAATTATCCCTAATAGTCCAAGATCCCAGGGCCGCCAGACCTTACTTATTTTCTCATGAACAAAAGGTGTGTCATCAAGTAGTATTAGTATGTACTATGAACGTATGCATACCTGCTAACTTGTCTTTAAAAATTCTGTGTCAGCTTTGTGTCATTTTATTCTTGTTGCTTATGTATTGAAAAAATGCGATATTCTTATCTCGGTTTCGTAGAAGAACAAGAAAATCAGCACCATTCACTTTCTTAGAAAATATTAATAATGTAAATATTTCAGAACTTCGCAACCATTTTATTCATAAAGTTTTATTCTTACCAAGCCGCTTTTAACTTGGTTTGGAGTTGCGACCCCGCATCGAGAAAAATAAGAATGTCTGTTTATTATTGCACTAGCTAGGTACTTGCACGAAGTACCTTTCAAATGCAATGGCGAAATAACGTTGATATTTATTACCAGTTTTATCGTTACTTTTGATTTTTCTTCAGAAAACTTTGTGATTTGTTTCTGTCATTTTTCTCAAGTCAATGCCATGATAACATTATTGAGGTAAGTTTTTGAAGAGACGTTGGTTGAAGTGCTCATCTTGGAATTGCTTCAAACTTCTACAATATTTGAATTATAGGCGTTTCCTTAGGTTTGTTTATTTTTTAGTGCAATTCGTGTTATTGTTGCCAGTAATCTTTAAAGATTGAAAGTCTTTAGATTTTCATCTTTAAAATTGACAATTTTCTGAAACTTTCAGCCGATTTCAATTTTAAACCGGTTCGCTCAAATCTCAGCATATGACAATTCATAGGTCTATATGCTCACACTGAGAACCATCGATTCAATTTAAAGAATTGTTTTTTTTTTTCAAAATAAAAAAACTAACCTTGAAGCGATGTGTAATTCATGCATAATACGTGTACAGGCACAAACTATAAATTTTAATGACAATTCAATTGATTCACTCTTTTTTTTTAAGGATTGAATATCATCAAATGACCCCTCCCGCTCTGGGCGGAGTGGCAGGGAGTGTCAGACTTGTACTGACTAAAACCCGTCCATGTTCCTTCTTTTGCTCTTTGTGTTCCAAGGCCGCGGTATCTCTTTCGAACAGTCCCGCAACTCTGGCAGTTCGAGTTACTCTCAGCTTTCTTTTTTTTTTGTGTACTTTGTGATTGGCGTAGGTAATGTTTGATAATAATTTTAAGTGAATGTAGCTGTGATGATATCTTTTAACTTTTATAAAATAATTTTTATAAGCTAAATTGAAAACGTTCCCATGGGATAATTTTAGACCATAACTGAGTAGGTAGGTACTGGTATTATTATATCTTAATTAAACTAACTGAGGGTATAAACAACACAGGTCGTGGCGTCTTACTGTCAACGCACTCCATTTTAAGTCTGTTTGTCTGATATGATCCTTAAAGATAATGTCCCATTAGTGAAAGAATTTTCGGATCAGTAATTCAAAGATCCACATCATACACTTCTCGTATCCTTCATCTACATCTTGACTTAGAAACTATTTACCTCTTAATAATTGTTGGTTAGTTTAGATGTAAAAGAAGCAAAGTTAACTAACGTGTACGTGGGCCATGTACTATCGTACATGACCCACGTACACGTACACGGAAACCTTCATGGTAATGTATCCATTAACATGAAGGTTTCTTATAAATCATTCAAAGTCTACAGGAAGAACCTGAAATATTTATAACATCCATCTTCTCGATTTTTATCTTTTCATCAAAGAAATGTAAAATCGGAAGGTGAAATGACATTTCGGTTTCCACGTATTTGATCGGTATCCCTTGGTAAATAGGATAAAGGGCAAAATAAATAGATTTCAGATATGTCAGCGAGTTTTTATCAAATGTGAGATATTTGAATAATAATAATATTTGCTTCTTTTTCCCTAAAAAATGAAGATGGAAGCCTTTTCCTTTTATATGGCACATTCGTTTAATAATATTAGCAGTTTTATCGTAGGCTTTTAAGATTGTCCAGTAACTTGAATGTGGACATCAGATAGCCAGTCATATTACGTAAAATGCTGGTATTCAGCTGCATACAGTCACACTTGAAACTGACCCCCCCTACGAGCTTAGGGAAAAGATGGCGGGAAAGGATGATGATGTAATTGACCATTTTGTATGAATGGACCCTATTGACTAACTCAGAACTAAGTATATTGGACTAACCTGTATCTAAAGCCTAACCAAAACAACTCTTATATTAAATTCAAAGTTTAAGCAATAGTTTCATCCATGCTTAAATAGGCAATATTTGAAATCATGTCTCTGAGCTAACGATTCGATGAAAGTTGCACTATGGGGGTTTACGGGGGCGAAAAATCGATCTAGCTAGGTATCAGGAATCGAAATTCGTTTTCTCTATTTTCACCCGAGCAGACCTCGGTCGCCCTTGATCCTGAATTAAAGAATATTTTTGTCTGCTCAAAATTATGCTCGATAAAAATGTCAGATTGCGACTTAAAGGTAACCAGACTAAACTAACATAGTTATTTTTCAATCATGTTAAATTTCATGGGCTAGCAAAAAATTACATCGTAAGTACAAAAGTTAAATGCTTCGGTGACCCAATTACGACGTGGTGATGGTGTTCGATGGGGACAGAGCGCTAGAAATCGAGGGACAGGCCAATGTCGCTCTCGAACATGTTCGGACGCGGGGTGTCAGAAATAAGCTGAACTTCGCACCGCACAAAACCTGTGCGATGGTACTAACGCGAAGGCTAACTGGGGTTTTTAACACCGGTTACTTAGTTCTTATTTTAATCTTATGGGTTTTATACCCGTTATTAAATTTAAAACATTGTAAAACAACTGCTCTATCCGTTTTTAGTTTTACAAGTTAATACCTGGAATGAAAATCATGGGTGAAAGAATTCCTAAAATGTTGTCAGCTGTTCTTTTTCTCATTAATTCTAATACCGTAAGAAAAAAAGCGTACATGTGAAAAAAATACAAAAAAAAAAGCTTTACTAACCAAAAAAACGTGTAACCAAAATGGATATTTTTTCCCCATTCTCGGTCTTCCTTTTAGCAATGGCGGCAAAATTTTAGGGTGTGTGTACAAATTATATTGTGTGTTGCCATAAATACAATTTGTGTGACATAATTCAGTATGTGGGTAGTGCGATATTTTCTTTCACTGCATACTACAAAAGTAGTGCTGACGGGAGCGGATGTTACATTTAATTTCTACGTGTTGAATGGTTTTATTTCATCAGTGGGTAAGAATTGGACTTTTGTGCTCAGATTAAACTCAAACTCAAAGCATTTATTTCAATTAGACCATTACAGGCACTTTTGAAAGTCAAACAAAAAAAAAAAAAAGCTAAGCTACAGTCACAGTCACAAGGCATAATAACTTGAGAAAGTACTGTAGTTGCACATTCCAAAGCGTAGATCTCTATGGAGAAGAATGAGCAAGAAACTCCATGGACACTCTTTTTAATCAAAATATTGTTACAAAATCTTGGTTACATCATTCACGTTGAGATTATACATATATGTGAGAACGATGTAGAAAGACGTGCACATTAAGAGCGCCCAGAGTAAAAGATTAAAATAATCAACACTTTCAAAATAAAGTAATTAAAATAAACCGTGGCAGCTAAGAGATGACCACTCCCAGGTGACAGCGCCCGTTCACGAACATGACGCATGGCTCGGCGCCATTCAACTCAACCATATTGAAGGGAACCAAATGACCCAACACACGCGCCACCATCAGCGAGAAATTTGAGTGAGCATGACATTCTCTCAGCCACCAAGCTACATTCAAGTCAATGAAAGATAAATAAATGTAAATGGTTGCCTTACAGTACATAGTACTCACACATGTGCTATGTAATTATATAATATTATTAAGAGATGGAATCTATACAAAGCAAGGATATTATTACAATCTTCTGCAGCTTCCACAATAACTTAACATGGTAATCAATTAGTTTGCTCCTATGGTTGTGGAGCAGGACCAGCATTGAGCCAAGCATTTTTATCATCAATATAGTCCCCCAACTTATAATATGCTTGCCTACATAGTGTGCGTTTTATACAAGATTTAAATTTCGTCTCATTCAGTTGTAGAATGTGAGGAGGTATTTTATTGTAGCATTTTAAACAGTACCCCATGAAAGATGAGTCTACTTTAGCTAACCTGAAACCTGGCAGAACTAGTTGGTCCCTATTTCTAGTATTATAGTGGTGTCTGTCACCTCTCTTACTAAATAAATGCAGATTTTTCCTAACGTACATGATGTTTTCATAGATGTATTGACAAGGTACTGTCATGATGTTAATTTCTTTAAACAGTTCTCTCAGAGAATCGCGCCTACGTAGATCATATATGGCTCTGATGGCTCTTTTCTGCAGAATAAATATAGACTCAATGTCTGCAGCCCGTCCCCATAGTAAAATACCGTATGACATAATACTATGAAAATAACTAAAATAGACTAGCCTCGCGGTATCTACATCAGTAAACTGACGGATTTTTCTAACAGCATATGCTGCTGAACTCAGCCGTCCTGCAAGAGATGTTAAATGAGGACCCCATTGTAGCCTTGTGTCGAGCGTAATTCCCAAGAAAACAGTTTTATCGACAAATTCTAGTTTCTCTTGATTCAATATTATGTCACAATCACTACTTTTGACATTTGGCAGAGAAACTTTTATGCACTTAGTTTTTTTCCCATTTAGTACTAAGTTATTAGCGGTAAACCAATTATGGACCTGCAGTAGGGCGTTATTGACGTCGTCAAGATTAGTGGCACGTCTGTTTATCCTAAATATTAAAGAAGTATCGTCAGCAAACAACACCATTTGCGGTTGGTTGTTAAATAAGTGGGGTAGGTCATTAATGTAAACTAAAAAGAGAAAAGGACCCAATATCGAACCTTGTGGTACGCCCATTTTTACTTTTAAACCCATTGAATTGACACCATTTACCTGTACTTGCTGCTGTCTATCATTCAAATACGATTTTACTAAACTGAGCGCAAGTTTACCTAAACCGTAATGCTCAAGTTTCAAGAGCAGGGTTTCGTGATTTACGCAATCAAATGCCTTCGAAAGGTCACAGAAGATTCCTATGGCATCTTGTGCCTCTTCCCACGCAGTAAATATGTGTTTTAATAAAGTAACACCGGCGTCAGTTGTACAACGTCCCTTGGTGAAACCATACTGTTGCTCGTGTAAGATTTTATTGGCGTTAAAATGGTTTAGCATTTGATTGAGCATTATCTTTTCAAACACCTTGCTGAAAACCGGCAACACAGATACGGGCCTATAGTTATTGCTGTCTTTACTATCCCCGGATTTAAAAAGCGGTATTACCTTACTGTATTTCATTAGATCCGGGAAGACCCCTTGATCCACGCACAAATTAAATATTGAGGCTAAATACGGTGCTATAGTCTCAATAATTGAGGTACAAGCTTTGATAGACATACCCCATAGATCTTCAGTTAATTTGATCTTGATTTGCTTAAAAGCTTTTATGACTGCTATGGGGTTTATATGCTGAAATTTAAATTCATTCGGACAGGCTGAAACGTTCGCTTTCAATAAATCAATAGAAAGCAAGGGTGAGGAATTTAAGGTTTCTGTAGTTTTAAGTGGGATACTGGTAAAGAAATTTACAAATTCTTGAGCAACTTCATTGTTCGAACTCACGAGGCCACTGGAGGTGTTTAGTGTGAAGTCATTACTTCGTTTTTTATTTCTATTTGTTTCACTGTTGATAATTTTCCAAACCGTCTTTATTTTATTATCGGCTGATTTAATCTTGTTGCTAATGAACAACGATTTGGCTAACTTGCAAGCATTTTTAAAAAATTTCGAGTAAATAGCAACATATTTATTAAAAGTTTCTGTGTTGATGTAAGGCTTAAGGCCGTACAGCTCAAACAATCGTTCCCTACTTTTCCTAATACCCTGTGTTGCCCAGTCACTGAAAATAAACTTTGGGCCAATAGTTTTAGTTTTCTGTTTTAAAGTATTATTGAATTCGGTGTGCACTACCGAAAAAAATTCTTCATACAATTCATTTACATTATTTAAAATATGGCCCGGTATACATAAGTTACTAATTAAATTATTATTAAATTTATCCAAATTGCTGGGTGTTATTTGTCTAGTTTGTATCTGAATTCTTTGTAATTGTATATTGGACGTGAAAGCAACGGTCTGACCGCTGTGATCTGAAGGAAGGTAATTTACGATGGATTTATCTAAGTAGTCGCAGCAACAAAAAACATTATCAATACATGTAGCACTATTTGTAGTAATTCGTGTTGGTTCTGAAAACACATTTGACAAATTAAATTGTGGAGCTAAGAATATTAATATACATAATATACAGACTTATTAATTAAAATAACCTAAAGTAAATAACCTAGCAACAAACTTAAAAAATGGCGTCAAAAAACTCCTCCTCAACGCTGTCAACTGGTAATGTACCCAAGAAACTGGCGGCGTTGCCACGTTGTATGGCAACGCTAAGCCTTTGGCCAAGGTAAAAGCCAGCCCTTGGGTCACGGGAAGTGTCAACTAAACGTTTAGAAATTAAATGATTTAAAGAGATTTAAAAATCTATTGCTATTTACATTATTCTCTAGGATATTAACATTAAAGTCACCACATATAATTATTGGTTTAAAAGCCAGCCCTTGGGTCACGGGAAGTGTCAACTAAACGTTTACAAATTAAATGATTTAAAGAGATTTAAAAATCTATTGCTATTTACATTATTCTCTAGGATATTAACATTAAAGTCACCACATATAATTATTGGTTTATTACCAGTTACAAGTTTTGCTAAAGCATCTTCCATTACTGACTCAAACATAGAGTAGTTAAGGTAATTTGGGGGTCTGTAAACGCACACTATTACATGCTTATCTAGCTCAACACAAGACAATTCAATGCTATGTTCCACCGATAGATCGACTATATCATTACGAGATTTAGATTTAATACAATTCCTAACTAAGATTAATGAACCCCCACGTATCTTAGATTTCCGGTTAAAGCAACTGCCTACATTGTAATTTTCGTAATTAATTAGCATTTCATAGTCTTTTAACCAGTGTTCGGTGAAACAAACAATTTCAAACATCGTTTTTTCTAAAAACAACTCAATTTCTAGTTGCTTTGAAGAAAAACCTTGTATATTTTGATGAAATAATTTGAAGGAATTCTGCTTAGCCCCTTTTTTACATTTATCTATTTGAGAGCAAGAAGGTACCATGGTGTTGGTGAGTATAATATTAATGTTATTTGTATCTTCCGTTGTCTTATTATCTAGTTTAAATGAGCTGGAGTGAGCTCCTGAATATGCGGGGAAGAACTGGTTCGGACTCGCGCAGGCCAAGAAAAAAAGGCCACACATAGGAAAAGGTAGCGCTCCTGCTATTTGTGCAATTTGCTTAGCAGAAGGCGCAGAGATCTCAAAAACAGGCATTCATGATGGTGCAGTTAAAAATATTTTTAGCGAACTATACATACTTTTAATTGTGTGTAAATAACTGAAGTTTAAAGCGATAGGCCAACGTTAAACAGATTGATATTGAAAACATTGAAAGCAGAATATTGACAAAAAAAAACCCTGAAAGCTTTTCAGTTGACTTATTCAAGAAAAATGAAAGGGCGGGTGCGGTAAATAGATAGATAAATCATTTATTTAGTGCACACAAAAGCCACAAGACACAGAAGCACCCTTAAATTATACAATTTACATGAATATTAAACACATAAACTGTCACTTACGGGATATCTTCCGTGATTGACATTTCAGTGACAGTTTATGTGTACGAGTAGGTGTAAATCGTGAAAGTTTAAAACAGTGTTTACATGAATATTGTTAAGATAGGTACCTATAAAACACAAGGTGCCGTTATACAAAAAGGAAAACATAATTTA
This sequence comes from Eugnorisma glareosa, assembly GCA_947578425.1. Taxonomy (NCBI): domain Eukaryota; kingdom Metazoa; phylum Arthropoda; class Insecta; order Lepidoptera; family Noctuidae; genus Eugnorisma; species Eugnorisma glareosa. The sequence goes on from OX387970.1 coordinate 3,009,904, forward strand.
ACACCATGACAAACTTCAAATAAAATAACATCTAAGTCTAGGTAGTCATAAGGGATGAATTTTCGGGAGAACTATTAAGGGTGAATGTCATCGTTCAATTTGAAATGAGATAGACATTTAATAATAAAACATTTTAGACCGCAAAGTGGAAAGTATACCGATGTTAAAACGTTACTACCGTGTTCAGTGTACATCATTAAATAAAATAATTTAAAGAAAAACAAAAAACCCGACTGCGTAAAAACTTATCTAAAAAATACGTGAAAAAATTAACTTAAATAAAAATAAAAACTAAAAAGAAAGAAACAAGCCCAGTAGTTTAGAATTCTGTTAAGTAATACTAAATAACTACACAATTGAAATAGTTTTATAATCGATACACACATAAAACAAATCATAAATTCTAATGCAGAACAGAACGACTCACAGTCGGGGCCCATTCAAATTTTACCAATCAATGTTGCGAGCGCATTTTCCGAGGAGGACAATTAAGTTTTTTATTTTTTTGTAATATGACTTTTGAAGCATCTTTTATGTGAGACTTACTAGCTATTCCCCGCGACCTTCGTCTGCGTGAAATTATTATCAAAATATTACTTCCTTATTCCCCTTGGGAAGATTTGTCGCAGTCGGGTAAATAGAAATTTTTAATCGATATATTTTTTTTAATCTGACCGTGTACCTTATTGCAGTTTTGGAGGAAACAGCTGTTTTTTTTATAACCGACGAAACATTTTTATGTGTGGGGGAGGTTCAAAATGATGTACTGAATACGTGGTAACCATTTAAGTGTTGTGTCCCTTTCACTCTGTATACAAAGTCGCTTCTTGTGATGTTTGTCTATCCGACTACCTACAGAGTGTAACAAGACCCTTGACGTAGCCGTCAATCAAGCATTCTGTACATCAAACTAAGTAACTTTACGGAAAAATTATTGCTGGTAAACGACTTTTTTTTCGGGTGAAAATTCACGATTTACGGTAGGACTCAATGTAACGGACTTAAAACATTGTGCTGATGGATGGATTGAATAGTACGGGCGCCGTGGAGGTGTTGTAAAAATCTTACAATTAAAACAAGTATCTCAAAAAACACTTGTGAAAAAGTTGGAACTTTGACCCCCAATATCTCCGTAACTAGATGGTTCCCAGGTATAGTCTAGAACAAAAACATGATCGCAATGACGGGGAGAACAATTGGCTTTCGGCTTCGTTAAGGGTCTTGTTACACTCTTTATATCTTTTAAGCTTTACAATGTATTATGATGCGGTTTCCACCATGCATTCGAAGTTAGGGTGGGTCAATAATGTGTGAAAACCACCCAATTCGAATAAATTTAACAGATTACCTATAACATTATTTTTACAAAAATCAAAATCTCGGGAAATATCTTGTTATTCTTGACTTAATGGTAAGATCTTTTGAAGTAAAGTTTCGTATATTGAGAAAAAACAAAACTTACACTACTTTTATAAATAAGTTTTCAGCAATGATCAGGACTGTTTTAGTCTAGACTTTCCAAACTTCTTAGGAATAAAATAGTTCCAAAGTTGAAAGTTTAGAGAGGGCAAAAGTTTTACTTACAAAGCTTTCGTTGAGTTTTACTGAATATAAACCTATTACACAAAAGTCGAAATCTCGAAAGTAAAATTACTGAAAATTAAACATTTTGTATAATACTCGTAGTTATAAAATTAACGGAACAATCCTGATACGAAAATTTATTATGCAGAGCCATACCCTCAGATTTCTTGTACTTTGTAAATTAATTATTAGGTAGGTAAGTAGTAACCACATTATTTTGAAGAATGAAACATTGACCATAAAAAAAGACCTAAACACAATTTTTTCAATTAACATACGAGTATCAGCCTGTTTTAAATTAAAGAAGCATTGTTGTGTTTGTATAGGTTAATGAACTAATTTCTTTTTTTTTCTTCGTAAGTGAAAAATGTTTGAAATCGAAAATAGTTCCCATCTGACAGAGGTTTTAATTAAAGCAATCCTCGAAAAGGCGATTCGGAAATTATTCACGTCTGGCAACATTCATCTTTGACTGAGAAATCTCCAGTGTGCTTTTTGGGTCTAGACAAATTGAAGCAGAGTTGTAGCTATGCGGAGTTTTGGCTGTTGAACTTAGCTACAATGTTCTTTTTTTACCCACTGCAGGTCGTCACCTTTTCTAGCTTTTCACCCAGGTATAATGTTCAGCAGAAATTTCTGTGGTCTTAGTATCAAAGCAGTTTCTTTGCGAAAAATGGAACAACCGGTTGTAAGCTTATACTGTCACTTACGTGATATCTTCCGTAATTTTCATTATTTTGAACTCCCGATATCCCGTCCGTAAGTGACAGTACAAGAAGTGTTATACTGATAATTGTATCTTTTATCTCATATCGGCATTATTACAAGTTGGACGATTACATCGCTGACAAAAATGCTTGACGGCTCAATGCCGGTCCTGCTCCACAAGGACAGGGACGCATAAGTTGATAACATTAAATAGTATTGTTCGACCTGCTGAAGATTGTACAACTATCATTGCATTGTATAGATTCAATCTCTTTAGTATTATATAAAGCCCATATTGTGTGAGTACTATGTACTAAAAAGCTATCGTTCACTGGAAACCTACGTCCTTTCTCGACTTGAATGTGCCCTGGCGGTTGAGAGTATGTCATGCTCACTCAATGTCTCGCTGATGGTGGCGCGTGTGTCGGATCATTTAGTTCCCTTCAAAATGGTTGAGTTGAATGGTGCTGATCCATGCGTCATGTTCGTGATCGGGCGCTGTCAGTTGTGGCTGGTCATATCTTAGTTGCCACGGCTTATTTCATTTTTTTTTTTTTTAATTGTCTTTTTTGTTTTTACTATGGACACTTTTAACGTGCACATCTTGCTCCATCTTTCTCACATAATGTACCATCTCAATATGAATGATGTAACCAAGGTTTTGTAACAATATGCTGATTTAAAAGAGTGTCCATGGAGTTTCTTGCCCGTTCTTCTCCATAGAGATCTACGCTAGGGAATGGGCAACTACAGTACTTTCACAGTTTTTATGCCTTGTGACTGGGACTGTAGCTACATTTCATTGTTATCTTTGTTTCGATAGTTCAAAAGTGCTTGTAACTGGCCTACTTGAAATAAATGCTTTGATTTGATTTGATTATGTTTGTAAATATGCCTCGTTGGTCGAGTGGTTGCAAGCCCGACTTCTGAGCGTTAGGTCCTGGGTTCGATTCCCGGTCGGGCAAAGAGTTATTGTGTTTTCTTCATTAGGAATTTCTAAGTAGCAGTCACGGAGTCTGGATTTGTGCCCGATTGATGGCAAAATAGGCTATTACATGGGCATTCAACATAACTGGCAAAATGTAGTTGTACTTTTATGTACACCTCTGCCTAACACCTCGGGGATTACAAGCGTGATATAATGTGTGTAAGTACAATGTATTTTCTCTTTGCTCTTTTTTTCTTAGTTTTTAATTTGTTTTTTTTTTTTTTGTTTTTTTTTTTTTGTATTATGAGTGTGCTTATGGAATTGTCGTCAAATAAACTTTAATCTTTATTTTTTTTTATTATTTTTTTTATGTTATATTATAAACTGCTCATTCGAGATGCCCAAGTTTTCAGGTGGTCTCTTCATCAAAAATTGAAGCTTAGATTAATCTTAGCTCTGTGCTTCTGTGTGCTCTATCCGTCGACCGTTATTTCCTGTGAACCTTTAAAAAAGTAAAATTTACATTTTTAAAGCTGAAACTCCCACATTTTTATTAAAACTAACAATGTTGTTGTTGAATAGGTAGATCGTTTGTTTATCTGCTTCAGTGCAGCAACAGAACCAAATAGTTTTGATGTGATTCCGCCAAAGTTTAATTGGATTTGACAACACCCAAATACTGACGGCAGTTTTTGAATCAATGTTGATACATTTCATTCTATGTATGGAGTAATTATTTCGGCACGTTTTACGTTTGAGCAAAATCAAAATCAATGCATTTATTTCAAGTAGGCCAGTTAGTGGCAATTATGAATTGTCGAAACAAAGATAACAATTAAGTGTAGCTTGCAATCCCAGTCACAAGGCATAAAAACTGTGAAAGTACTGTAGTTGCCCATTCCCTAGCGTAGATTTCTATGGAGAAGAACGGGCAAGAAACTCCATGGACACTCTTTTAAATCAGCATATTGTTACAAAACCTTGGTTACATCATTCATGTTGAGATGGTACACTATGTGAGAACGATGTAGCAAGATGTGCACATTAAAAGTGTCCACAGTAAAAACAACAAAGACAATTCAAAAACTAAAAATAATTAATTCAAATAAGCCGTGGCAACTAAGAGATGACCAGTCACAACTGACAGCGCCCGTTCACGAACATGACGCATAGATCAGCACCATTCAACTCAACCATTTTGAAGGGAACTAAATAAATGATCCGACACACGCGCCACCATCAGCGAGACATTTGAGCATATTACAAAGCAAAGATGCATTGACTTTTTAAACTTGCTGCACTTACAGTTAAGTCAACAAGCATACAACATAACATTAACTAAATAATTTTATGCAAAAATTGAGCATAGCTTTACTGTTACTCGTAAACTTGTGAAAAAGTTGGAACTTTGACCCCAATATCTCCGTAACTAGAAGGTTCTCAGGTATGGTCTAGAACTAAAATGATCGCAATGACGGGGAGAACAAGTACCTTTCAACTTCGTTAAGAGTATTTTTACACCATTTATATCAAAATCCGGATCCTGAGCAATCAGGGCGTTTAGTACATTGGGTTGTGGGCGCATATCGAGCAGTTTGGGTATGCATAGAGCGAGACGACGAACACGACCCAGGCAGCCTTAGTTGGTGTCGGTGTATTCCATCGTAGTGTATGCTATAGGTGTCTGATCAAAGTTAGGTTGCAGAGAAACCATTTGAAACAGAACGAGTCAAAAGAGACAACGTGTTTTAAACGTAACGTATCCTAAAATAAAGCTTAATTTATGGATAGGTTTATGCACATGACCGAGCTGACGATCTGCCTTTTCATCCTTATTTATTTATTTGTATAAATAGATAATTGCTGCACTTACAGTTTACACCAAAGCGTGCAGCAAGCCAACATCACGACCTAATAACTTATAACTAAACTAACTACTAAACTATATGCAATAATTAAGCATAATATCTTTACAACTACTCATAAAAATATCTAAATCGTGAGCAATCTGGGGGCCTAAAATGGAAGCTTTATCAGAATCATAATAAGAATCAAGTTAAAAATTTTAAATTCTTAAAATTATCTCTATGGTTATGACCACAAAGTCCATTTTAAGAGTTTTAAATTTTTAACGTGATTCGTATTATGATTCTGATAAAGCAGCCATTTTAGGCCCCCAGGGCGTTTAGCAGATTCATCGTCTGAGTTGTGGGTGCATATTGAGCAGTTTGGGTACGCATATCAGCCGCAAACAGGCCTCGCGAGGCACAGGCCCGCGACCGCCGCAGTCGGTCCGGAGCAAACAATGAACAACGAGCTAAAGTAGTCTCGTCGTCAATTTTATTATTTAGTAGTAAATAGTAGTGCATCAGCAGCGCACACTTACGTCTAAGTTCTAACGTGTTGTTGCCCACCATTCCCGCGACAAACAGAGACGGATATAAATAGGGGTAGTATCCCTATATTTTTTATATTGGTACCAAGCAAATTTCCGTTGGATTGCCATTGGCCGTTCTATCATGAGCTTATATTTTTGCTCATGCGGACCCCATACCAGCGCATTGTACTCCAGTTTGCTACAAAGTACATACGTACAAAGGAATAGTATAGCGTAATTATAGCATTCCTATCCTTGAATTTGTTTGCCTGCCTCATAACAAAACCAAGAGATTGGAAAGCCTTGCCACAGATATTAATGATGTGCTGATTGAATGTCAGGTTTGCATCCGAGGTCAGTCTTAAATCTTTAATCTCGTTAACACGCTCCAGAGGGGCGCCCGAAACGTGGTAGTTATGCCCTAAGTAATAAGGAAGAAAAGTGGTCGACTCTCAGTGAACTCGGTAGTTCCAACCAAATAAGTGTGATTGTTTACTTTTGGTTCTAGATACGAAGGCGAGTTTATGCAGGGCTGGTTCCATGGTCACGGCGTCTTCTGGCGAGCTGACGGCATGAAGTTTGAGGGGGAGTTCCGTGGAGGACGAGTATGGGGACTTGGTAAGATTCACACACACCCATACCTACGCGGTTAGGCTAGATGTTGCTTACACCCTGTATAGTTATACAGGGTGTAAACAGACTCTTCACGAAGCCGTCACCAAGCATTGTGTACATTAAAACAAAGTAACTCTACGCAAAAATTTTCGCTAGGAAATTAGTTTTTTTTTGGGTGAAAACACTCGTTTTACGGTAGGACTCAATGTAACGCACTTATAACATTGTGCTGATGGAAGGATTGAATAGTACGGGGGTCATGAAGGTGTAAAAGCTGAAAGCTGAAGCTGAAAGAAGGTTTAATGTAAAAGCTTTACATTAAAGACATGTTAAAAAAAAAACTTGTGAAAAAGTTGGAACTTTGACCCCTAATATCTCCGTAACCAGAAGGTTCCCAGGTATGGTCTGGTAAAAAACAAATATCAGGGAGAACAAGTACCTTTTGGCCTCATTAAGGGTCTTGTTACACCCTTTATAGATACTCTTTTCAAGTAAGAAACTTAATTAACCCCTATTATATTATTATAAGTCTTATTTTACTGATTTTTAACACTATTCAATTGATGTTGTATTTGCGCACGCCTTCCATTTTAATATTAACGGGCTAGGTACATTCAGTCCATTAACGCCTTTATGAATTTCAAATAAACGAAATCATGAAAGCAAATATTGATGAACTATTTTAGACACAAACAGAATTTTAATGGAATCAGTCCAATGGAAAAAGATGATAATTGCCCATGTAGTTGTAGCTCACTGAAATTGACGAGCGATACATTGATTTAAATAAAGAGCCAAAACTTCACCATATATTTCCAGTGTAACTGCTCTTATTTGCCAAAATCTTAGCATAATCAGCCTGTAATGCTCCCTGCTGTGCTGGAATACAGCATCTCTGTGAGGAGTGGGCTAGATTCCCACATATCATCGATCTTTTTTTTCTAGGACTGTCATGCTGGTTTTCTTTCTGCCTTCAGCGATTTCAGAGCCGTGGTGATATACCAATCCTCATAAAAAAGCAAGGGAGTCGAGAGCGGTGGTTTAGAGGAGGCATCATGGCATGACAGCGTCATGCCGTTTGCCGTCACGGCACACGAGTCGGTTTTACTACCAAAGCGTGCCAATAGCTGTTTTGTATAAAAAACTCTCAAAAATCATTATAGATTGGCAGACAAACAAACCTTTTCACCTGTTCTTCTAACAATTTACTAAACTAACAGAATTATAAGTAATCTTAGCGAAAAAGCTCGGCAATTCCATTACTTCTTACAGAGTTATTTAAACGTCTTAATATGTATAAGATTTTAAGTAAAGTAGCAGAAAGCTCCACTAATTGAAAATCCTCGTAACCTCTACTCATAATGGAGGCCAGACTCCAGATACGCCTGAATAATTCAAAGGTTGCATCAAGTTTTATTTTCATTACCCATGTAATTTTCAGTAACACAGATGTTGTCAGGTATACTGGAGCTTTATGTAAAAAAAAACAGTCAGTCCTTGGAATGCTCGTTTTTAAGAAAAACGATAAGCTGTTTCTTGTTAAAAGGAAGAAAACTCCAAGGTTGAATATCTACAAGATAATTAAGTAAATGATAAATAATGTTTATTTTGCAAATAGGTTTTTAAAAACACTTTTACACGTCTCTTTTTTTAAACTAGATGGGGCCGGTGTTTCGTGCCTGACTACTCTGAGAAGAAACAGCCGAAACAAACTCACGAGGTCATAGTCTCTTTTAAAGTCCAGACATAATCTTGGTTAACTCACATGAGGACTATGCAGATTAGTGTCTGAGATGGAAAAATAGCTGAAAGAAAAGACTAGACACACAACATATTTTGCAAAATAAATAACAGATACAAGGAAAAAAAAAAGCAATGTATGAAACGCCTACTAAGCCCTTACAACCGTGCCAAATAATCTCGGTGAAAAATACCTGACAACTAGTGCTGGACGCCAGTTTTCAACTGGATCTAGAGAGCTGTTAGGTAAGCTCTTAATACCGTCCCCAATTCAAACTCAAACTCCCTTAATTGAATAACATTTCAAATCGGGACACTAGAACAAAACCCATTGAAACAAATTATGTGGTAACCAAACGATGACCAGAAACAATAGTCCAATTTAAAACAATTGTCAAATAAGTGAGTAATAACTAAAACAAAAGTTTAAGGGTACCTGTACAAAATTGCTAGGAATTGAACAATAGAAATGGAATGGAATTATAATAGTCAACCTTTTATATTTAGGCATTGACATACAATAGGCCTAGCAATTAACAGAATAATTGCTAGCGAAAAGTGGGTATTTTGGGGGACAGTCTCATTTCTCACGTTCAAAAAGTACTACTTATCAGCCTAATTTGAACAAACGAGTTCGATATTAGGTTTTTGAGAATAGTCCTCTTAATCATTTCCTGTCATGGTAGCCAATATAGGAAGCGGGCGGCTTATGTGTATGCGCAAGCACAGATGCTCTATTTCTTCCTTCAGTCCAATGAGACGGCATTCCGACCCGACCAGAGATATATCAGGCGCAAGATCAACGGTTTACCGTGTTTTTCAAGACAAGAGGACAACTCCAGGCTGGTATTTAGAAGTCCTGCTGGAAAAAACCAATAAAACTGTGGCAGACGTGGGAATTGGATCCAGCACTTAATGAGACCTGTGGGCCTTTTCTTCTGGCATCAAGCAGATTCCCGAACAATCGTTGCACTTTGTGGGGTCCTTGTGGAGACTTTGTAGGATAAATCGATGGCATTTACCCTACAAGGATACCTATACATAGTTTTCGTTCGGGTAGGTACTAGTACCAATGCAAGTTGCACCGTAAATTATCTACGATCTCAACGACGGAGTGCGATTATTCAAAATGGTCATTAATATTTAATCTGCATAGTACATTTGGAAGAGAATCTAATAACACTATAAAGTGTTATAGCTTTAAGGTTCATTACCGCCAACGATAGATGGCGCTGCATGTCTGTTAAATAATGAAAACTTTCCGTATTTTTTTTTTTTGTATATTTCCAAATTCAAAAATTATTTATTCAAATTTGGCTGACAACAAGCAGTTCTTAATGTTTTGGGATACTCCTCAGCTGCTCTAAGAAAAATAAGAACTTTAAGTTCTACCATATAAAGAACAAAAACGAACCTTGGCACAAAATATCATTATTCAAAGTCTTAAGGTATTAATCGAAACCTAATGTATTGTGATTGGTGGACTATGTGGATTTATAACTATCAACTTAATAGAATAGCAGGTGCTATTGTTGCCATGGGTCGCAGACGATAAAGATATTGGGGCTGTATTATTGTAATATTTTCATGGTTAGCCGATTAAATCTATTGAAGGATTAAATTGTAATATCTAAGGATTTATTTACCCTTGAGTTATTTATTTATTTATTTAGGATCTCCGACAACGAATATACACAATACATGAAAAAAGTAAACAGTAAAAAGTATCACGTAGGTGTACTCCTTCACTTACAGGAGACCACAGCATGCAAAATAAAATGTAGAACTAAGCTAACAAAAATTAAAAATCAAAATTCTACTCAAAATCAAAACAAATTTGGTAATAAAATTGGAAATATACAATTAAAATTAAAAAAGTAAATAGAATTAACAATGTCAGTAGCAATTAAAATCAAAACATAATAAAATTATACACATAAAAATAATGAAAATAGTATTAATATTAAAATAGGTAATTAACAAGTACTTAACAAGTACCTGAGTTATTTAATTAATGTCAGAACTATGAGGCATATCTCTGAATATACATTTTTTTCCATTTATGAAAAGTCAAAAGCAATTACTTTTACTTGTTTTCTTGTTTTGTCATTTTTTTAAACGGGTTATTATCCGAAAGTAGGATAAGTAAGGTACGGCTTAGTCGAATAATGCCCAATTCTTAAAATGTCTAGCATTCTACAAATGCCTAGTTCTTAAAATGACCAATTCGCGAAAAGACTTATAATTCTTAAAATGGCCAATAAAAGGCATCACAAGAAATTGTGTTATAGTTTACTAATTGGAAGTAAAAGACCACATTCGTTGTATTCGACAATTTGCTTTTCACCGAAAGGTAAGATAGAAGTTTACCTGTAGTGTCCCCACATTTCGCCAGATATGTTAAAGTCCCATGTAATAGAGCATCAAAATATCGGATTTCTCACTATCAGCAGCTGTGAAGAAATTCCTTATGGATAAACTTATAACACTTTGCACAACTTGAGGATCGAACCCAGGACCTTAAGCACAGTAGTAGCGCTCACAAAAACTAAAAAAGGGGAAAAAATACAGCCGAATTGAGAACCTCCTCTTTTTACAAGTCGTTTAAGAAATGGGGCTGATCAAATATGCCAGCTTAGAAAAAACAGATCCTTTCCAGACTAGTGAGGCCGATGGAAGATCTCGAAATAATAAGATTATCCTAATTGAGGTTGATGACACGCATGATCGTAGAAATTGTAATCACAAGACATCTGATTCTCTGAACACATAAATCATGTTAAAAGTACATTATATCATAATCAAAGGAGAATTTCAGAAAATCGCAATTTATTGCGGCTTTTCGACTTGAAACTTCATTTAATATTTTCATTGTATGAGATTTCCAAATAAATTGTGGACTTTGAGAGACGGGTTTTAAGCACAATTTAAAATAAATAAATATTTTTAAATGGAAAAGGATGGTGTGTTTGTGAAGAGTTAAACAAAATATTATGAGTTATTTGATCCTTACCATTAAAAACATTGAATATTAAATTGAATTGTTTAAAACTTGACGATTCGTGCAAAGTCTTTGACCGATGTTTTTAACTTCTATAGCAACAAATAACATTAACAAGGGCACACAAAATACCAACTAGGGATTTGCCATCCATAGTTTGTTGCAAATCGCAAATAGGCAGGCACCGTTGTCTGGCAAAGTGAATCAAAAGTGAATTCATTAGTGAACCAATCTAACGATGTTGGATTTCGGTACTCAAGATCTTTTACTTACCAACATGAATGGACGAAAGGTATGAATGAATGAAAGGAGCGAATGAACATTCATCACTATGGGGAATTTCATGTCGTGTGCACGTGAAATTATCTTGGGTTCGTTGGTTTAATGGTCGCAAGCGCTACAGCTGTGGATATGCTGAATACGGTTTTAGTCGCATTATGGTTAAATCCGGTTCTTCCCGGGTTTTATGGGGCCGAAACTGGATTCCGTGTGCCCTAGCTGTGGATGGTGCTGATTTTGATCCCTAGATGGGGAAAGTTTTATTGGGTTTCACTGGTTGGAAGTTATCGGTTGCAGTTCACAATCTGGATTTTTTGCACTAACATAAACAAAACTAGAAATATAATAAAATTCACACACCTCTTCGGGAACACTTGTAAAATTATAAATTCTTTTTCTTTTCCAGGTATAGTGACATTCAGCGATGGCAGCAACGGCTTCCCTCGCAACGAGGGTTTCTTTCAAGACTGTCGGCTGGTGCGTCGCAAGCGCTGCCCTGAGGTGGTGCAGCGTGCACAGAAAGTAGCGTATATGGCGCGCGCGCAGTGCCAGCAGATGTAGTGGTTAAATAGAGTAATTACTGCAAGCAGAGTTATTTTTTACTTAATCCTTCAACTCGGCCGTCACAGTTCACTGCCGGGGCCCATTGGCCTCTCCCTCTTCCGGTTTCCTTATCCAATCGCACCCAGCTGGAGGGGTCTCACACGATTCTTGCCAATGAGCATGGACGGACATAAATTAGCTTGAATTATTTCGGATACTTTTTGACTACATACTAATGTTATCTGGTAAAAGTTTAAAGACATTTTGAAGTTTCTCTAGTTAGTTTCCTTTAGTTTTCCGGGTACCTTGCCGGAATTACGAAGATCTGTGTTCTGGAGGGGTATTTTGGATTGTATTATACACACTAAACAGTTGACATTGTTAACCTGTATAAATTGTTTATTAAAGTCACTCTTTCATCTATTTACGCCTGACTAGCAACAGGGACTCCTTAAATAACAGACAGATATTTTGCTTAGTTCCTTTTAGCTCGCGTCTATGTTGCGGTCAAGTGCGTAGATTATATGGGACTATCATCACACTAACCTTTTTGGTTTTGAGGGGTCCTTGTCCTTTATCTAGAGTAGAGTACTTACTTTTGTTGTTAATCCTACGGTTGAAATAGTGTATTATTATACTTATCATAACACCACGCCTGTAATTCCCGAAAGGTTAGGCAGAGGTGTACCTAGTAGTACACCCACATTTCGCCAGTTATGTTCAAGTCCTACATAATAGAGGGCGAGCCTATTGCCATCAACCGAACACAAATCCAGACTCCGTGGCTGCTACTGAGTGATTCCTGATGGAAGAACCGAATAAAATTTGCGCGACCTGGGACTCGAAACCAGGATCTCATGGTCAGAAGACGCGCTTGCGGCCCTATAGACCAACGACGCAGTCAATAATAATTTATTATTATACTAGCTTCTGCCCGCGACTTCGTACGCGGATCCTGTTGCTTATGCCAGCGATAACGGGGTCGTCAAGAAAATCAAAGATCTGAAACGTCTGATGTAGAATTCTGAGGCCCGGGGACGGGAAAACAACGGGATGAGCGAGACGATTGGAGACGTTCCAGATCTTTCATTTCTGTCAGTCCACAGGAAATGCCCATCAGACTAAACAACTTTTGCTAAGAAGCCATTCCTTAATATGTTATAGTGTCGCTGGGCTTTGGAGTTCCACAACAGGTGTTCCAGATCTTCAAATTTATTCTCACAGCAGAAAATGCTCTTTACGTGGAATAATTTTTGCTATGACACCATTTTTATATCTCTTATACTTTAGCTGTTCTGTTGCGGTTCTGCATCGGGTGTTCCAATTTCCAAAATAAATTATAGCCTATATGTTGCCCAGAATTAATACCTATACAACAAAAACTTTTTTTTCCGTTATTCTTCAGCCGATCCCAAGGGTACACTGAATTAAAAATAATATTGCAAATAACTTTAAAAAAAATGCGCAATTCTCTATCAGTGAACGTCTCCGACTCGCAAGACAATGTGTGACGTTCACGATCAGCGGTCAGTCGCGCATCATTTTCTTCACTGGTCTCTAGATAAATAGATAGGTCTCTAGGTAGATGCGTAAATACGCTGAGAACGCAGGTGTACGCAGGTCTCTAGATATAAGTGCGGATCATGATGCGCGACTATCCAGTCGCGCATCATGATCCGCACGTATCTTTAGAGACCTAGAAGAAGATGCGTAGATACGCTGAGAACTCAAGCGCAATTCTCTATCCGTGAACGTCTCCGACTCGCGACACAATGCGTGACATTCACGATCAGCGGTCAGTCGCGCATCATTTTCTTCACTGGTCTCTAGAGACCTGGATGTAGATGTGTAAATACGTTGAGAACGCAGGTGTGCTTCGCGATCCGAAGAGGTTTCTACTGAGCGAGTTGCAGCCTGATGTTCTCGAACAGCATCAAGTCTCTCCTGACGCTCTTCGGTAGATTCTTGGGATCTTATGATCCTCAATCTTTTAGCTCCTTTGAAACGTTGGGAAAGATGTGACCTCTTTCTAGGCATGGTTATAGTTTTATTCTGAAGATACCTGATAAATTAAAATCTAAGTGACTGCTCCCCTGCGTTCCCGGGTAGGCTACCGTGTCACGAAGATAAATGGAAAAGGAAATTAAACACTCAAATAACATAAGCGCGAAGGCATATTTATTTGATAAAATAAAATAATACATTGAAGTTTTGGCCAGTAGAGTCAAATTTTCAATGATTCATAGAATTTTCATCGAAAATCAGTCCTAAACTGTTACCGCCTTCACCGCGTGGAGGTACTCCCAGCTTATGTTATTCTATAATTATTTTACAGTGAAATTAGTGATAGCTTTGATTTCCACATCAGGTGTTCCAGATCTTCAATTTTTATACGTCAACAGAAAGTGCTCATCAGGCTGAACAACTCTTGCTAAGACGACATTCCTACATATGTTATAGTGTAGCTGGGCGCTTGGAATTCCACAACGCGTGTGCCAGATCTTCAATTTTTATACGTCAACAGAGAGTGCTCATCAGGCTGAACAACTCTTGTTAAGACGTCATTCCTATAAATGTTATAGTGTAGCTGGACTCTTGGAGTTCCACATCAGCTGTTCCAGATCTTCAAATTTTATACGACAACAGAGAGTGCTCATCATGCTGAACAACTCTTGCTAAGATGTCATTCTTATATTATGTTATAGTGTAGCTGGGCTCTTGGAGTTACACATCAGTTATTTCAGATCTTCAAATTTATTCTCTTAGCAGAAAATGCTCACCAATTCACAATTTTTGCTATGGTTGGTACCATAGCAAAAATTGTTCCACGTTTTTGTATCTCTTATAGTTTAGCTGGTCTGTTGCGGTGCTGCATCATATGTTCAAGTTTACAAGATAAGTTATAGCCTATATGTTACCCAGATTTAATACCTATACAACAACAAAAAAACATTTAAATCCGTCGAGTAGTTCCGAAAATTAGCGTGTACAAACAAACAGACAAACAGACATGATTTTTTTTTGGATTCGTGCTCTATTATTGTTTCGAAACCCCCTCAATTATATTTTTTTTAGTATATTTAATGTACAGACACAGTTTTTTTACTGTTTTATTATATGTATATATAATATGTATATAGATTATACAGAATATTATTATCTGCAAGAGAGCAGCGGTGGCCCAGTGGTGGCGGCCACGACTAACGAACAGAAGGTCGTGGGTTCGAACCCCGGCAGCGCATTACTTTGTGTAAATTATTTCATCACCACTGCTCTCGAAAACGGTGAAGGAAAACATCGTGAGGAAACCGGCATGTCCTAGAACCAAAAATTCGAAGACATGTGACATCTACCAACCCGCACTGGGCCCGCGTGATGTATTATAGCCCATTCCTTCTCATAGAGAGGAGGCCGTGTGTCCCAGCAGTGGGAACATTACAGGCTGACTAGTATTATTATCTGCGAGGTAAGAAAGATAAGTTTTTTTTAATGTCACTTGTGCAAGTTGTATGCTCCTAGCTAGGTCAGCTATTTATTCTGTGGCTAGGTACTAGTGACGTACTCACAATGTTTTTTTAACTCCACCGCACCGTGTCGCCGCGTCGACAGATAAATGGTTAAAAATAACAAAGTAGGTAAAGTGCCCGATTGGGTTCGAAACCGGCCATCGTAATTAAGAACAGCCACTGCTCATATCATTATTATATTAAAATAACAAAACCCAACACTAAAAATATTATAAAAATATTTTATTAAGCATTTACAAAGCCTCTACAGAGAGCTAACAATACATTAAAACTAAGTTTAGAATAAATTAATGTACACAATTTTAGTACTTGTCTATGTTAATTGGATTTCAATTTTCTATTAGCTATGGTTTCTTCGTCGTCGAGGCATTGGCCGTACCTCACCTCCATGCACTTGCTTCCCTGAAAAAAGAACAAAAAAAAAAATAGTAAATTATTAATAATGATTTTAGTTTTTGACATTTATTTGAAAAGGTACAATTTCAATTGCAACCGTAAAGCGTCGAGGGAAAGATGTCCAACACAACTGGTTTCTAAGTGAGGAATTTCTTTTTTATCGTGTGGTTTGTTCCTAGCCTGGTGTCAGAGTTTTTATGCCGCCTATGGACCTTTGACCTGGCTTTACATGCCATCGAGAAATATCTCTCACGCATGCTGGTTTCTTCGCGATGTTTTCCTTCACCGATGCAAGATACGCACATAAACCCGAAAAAAATCAGAGGTGCGTGTCTTTGGTTCTAACTTGAGTTATGTGACTAGATAGCATTGTATAAAACGCTTCCAAATTTGAATTCCGATAATTACATTATGTAAACCATTGTGTCGCTGTGCGCAGGTGTCTTTTCCGCCGCTGATTTATAACTATGAATGTAAATCGATATCATAATAATATTTATTCTTTCCATTACAAAAGGAGTAGAAAAAATTGCAATGAAAAAATACGAAAACACACATTTTATGATAGATTTTTCCATTGTTTGGTAAGGTAAATACTTTTCTTTTGTCCAGTTCTTTTTAAACACTTACATTTTCACTTATTCAACGAGTAACCTATCTCTTAGCGATTGATAGAGATTTTTCTTTTTATATAAAACCTATGGCCTAACGATAGCGAAAACGATGAGCGAGAAAAGAAAAATGGTGACAGTTTTCTTTTTTAAACAAAATTAAGTGTCATTTATTCAATTATTTAAATGATTACATTAAGGCTGAGGATCAGCATTTTTTGAATTCAGAACATTTCTTAATGATTTTTCCTGAGGAAAAGAAGTCGTTGTGCAAAATGGAACGCCTTGAATTGAGCGATTGTCGCTGTTCTAGGTTCCCCCTGATTGTGCATTTTGTCTCTGGAGGTAGCACGATATTTAAAAAAAAAACATAGCAGGTACTCAAAAAAGAAACGAACGAAAAGAAATTTAGTACAGAATTTTACTTACTTACTACTTTTATTTTTGTATATGTACTTAAATTCGTTGGAAAAAATGGAGCAACTTGCATTATCGAACAAATAAACATTGTAATATGACAGCCTATCCTAAAAATTAATGGGCTACAATCGTCCATTATGTACTTACATGATTTTCCTTTATTACGCTAGTGATAGTTGCATATTGTGGGAGGTTCACTATCGTACGAGTATATGGTTAAAGCTAATTACGCTGTAACTGTATCGTTGCGTGAAAGATTACCTCTCACTGCGCATTATCATACGTATTAAGTATAGATGATTATTATTCTTGTTTGTTATCAACGAAATATGATCAAGTAAATAAATATGCACGTTTTGGTTTGCAACAACTATAAAAGGTGTAATCGAACCCTTCACGAAGCTGTCAACAAAGCATTGTGTACATCAAATTAAGTAACTCTACCCAAAAATGATTGCAGCGAAACATTTTTTTTTGGATGAAAAATCATATTTTTTGGTATGACTCAATGAATGCACTCAAAACATTATGCTAGTTATATTTTCTGGTTTTTATAAATATGTATGATAGTCTTTAAGGTATTTATGTTATGGGTCTTTGTAACCTGAAATAAATTAATGAACCTGAAATAAATAAATGATATATTATTATTATGCTTACGGATGCATTTTAAAATACGGTGGTCATGGAGGTACTCGTATTTAAAGTAAAGTTATAAAAAAAAAAGTTGGAGCTTTTTTTTTTTTTTTTTTTTTATCGATGGGAAATCATCAAATTACCCCTCCCGCTCTGGGCTGAGCAGGAGGGAGTGTCAGACTTGTACTGACTAAAACCCATCCATGTTCCTTCCTTTGCCCTTTGTGTTCCAGGGCCGCGGTATCTCTTTCGAACAGTCCCACAACCCTGGCAGGAAAAGTTGGAGCTTTGATCCCCAAAAATCTCTGTAACTAAAAGGGTCCCAGATATGATCCACAACAAAAGAAATATCTCAATGATGGAGAGCACAAGTGCCTTTCGGCTTCGTTGAGGATATTTTTACATCCATTATTATGTTACTAGCGACCCGCCCCAGCTTCGCACGGCGCTACTCATAGTGTCCAAAACTATCCTATCTTTTAGCATGTACGAACATAGTGACACGTGATTTATTAAGAAGATTTTTTTTTTTCCGTTTATCAATCGTAGCCAGGGACCAGGGAGCCAGGGTCCTCTAGCTAGATAGACCAATAGCTGGATAGGCTGCAAGTGAATCGTGGAGAACAGGGTCCTTCGCATCACCTTGGGAGAGACCCATGTCTAGAAGTGGACTACAATAGGCAGAGTTCATTGATCTTAATTTTAAGTGTACGACACCTACTAAAAATATGACATCCGATTTGTTACAATGTTGTTTTAATAAGGTAATTTATATTATAGGCTCGCGAACAGATTCAATTAATTCTACTGTTTGTTGTTTACTTAAAATTAGCTACCGTCTGGAAAGTTCCACAGGGTAAATATTCGTCTACCCACTGGGCAAAAACAATTTGTTTTTGGGCAATTCCTCAGAAAATGGGAATTACCTGACCCATTTTTACCATCTGACTGGCTCTCACGCCCGTTTAATAAACCAAATTATTCTTTGCGTGACCTAGCTACCCAAAGAATATTTGTTGGCAATATAAGTTTTTGGTAATAGTAATGGAGAAAAATGTGTCTTACTTATATGATAATTTATATAAATGCGAGAGTTTGTGAGGATGGATGAATGGATGTTAGTTTCCACGCAAAAACTTCTGAACTGATTTAGATTATTTTTTTCAGCAATATTAGTTTATACATCAAAATAACACAAAGGCTATGATTTTTTATCAACTAGCAACCCGCCCCGGTTTCGCACGGGTGTAATGTAAATACACATAATATACATAATTCTAAACCTTCCTCTTGAATCACTAATCTATTGCTGAATTGCATTAAAATCCGTTGCCTAGTTTAAAAGACTTAAGCATACAGACAGCGGGAGCGACTTTGTTTAATACTATGTAGGTAAAAATGACAAAGTGTAAAAAAAAAAATATGCGGGTGTAACCGCGAGCGAAAGCTAATGTGTGTGTGTGTGTGCTAATGTGTGTGTGTGTGTGTTTATTATAGCGCTACAAATACATCTTCGTCATCTCTGATGGTATGTCATAGAAAAGAAGTGGATACAACTATACCATTTCTTTCCTGGTCATATCATAATACACATCATTGCACCGTCCATCGATATAATGGCTTTGATCTATCTCTATTCGACCAGCCATCCACATTAAAACTTCTCCTGTCTTATGCTTATCCGTTTTACACATCATAATCTGCCTAGCCTTTTCCCAACTAAAGGGTGTAAGAAGACCCCTAACGAAGCCGAAAGGCACTTGTTCTCCCCGTCATTGCGATATTTTTTTTGTTCTAGACCATACCTGGGAACCTTCTAGTTACGGAGATATTGGGGGCCAAAGTTCCAACTTTTTCACAAGTTTTTTTTGTAAATACATGTTTTTAATGAAAGATTTTTACTTTAAATACCTCCATGACCCCCGCACTATTCGATCCATTCATAAGCACAATGGTTTGAGTGCGTTACAATGAGTCCTACCGTAAAACGTGATTTTTCACACCCAGAAAAAAGTCGTTTCCCAGTAATATTTTTTGCGTAAATTTACTTAGTTTGATGTATATAATGCTTGGTTGACGGCTTCGTGAAGGGTCCTGTTACACACTGTATGTTGGGGTCGGCTTCCAGTCTAACCAGATGCAGCAGATACCAGTACAGCTGCAGGTGCAGTATAGTATATTTTGCATGGAGCGACTGCCTATCTGATTTTCACACTGAGACAATGACCTGGGTTAGGGCGAAGGATACTTGTCATCCCAGTTCTATCTTCTAGAAGGATAACTTATAACCTCCACGTGGACTGAGTCGCAGGCAAATGCTAGGTCATCAACTATGACGGTCAACTATGTTGGGATCGGCTTCCAGTCTAACCGGATGCAGCTGGATACCTGTATTTTACATGAATTGATTTTACATCTGACCTCCACAACCCAGTTAGTACTGTGAAATACGATACCCCTTGGTAAGACTGTTTGTCAGACTTTCGGGCCACTGACTACCTATAAGGACTGTCAAAGATCTACAAATGACAGCCGGGACCAAAGGCTTAATTTGCTTTCCGAGGGACGGAGGAGACTTGGTATGTAATGGGAGGTCGACCATCCACGGCTCAACCTAGGCAAGCACGGCTTAACCAAAAGATCGACCTGAGTGGCTATGTATTGTAAACACTATAATAATAAGAAATAATAATAATACCAGCCTATTTCTGTCCCATTGCTGGGTTAAGGCGTTTGGGGCGATTCAGACTTTTATAAGTCCAGGTTTCCTCACGATGTTTTCCTTCACCGATGTCTGTGATATCCAAGATAAACTTAGAAAGTACATATGAATTGAAAAAGTCACAATGGTACTTGCCCGGATTTGAACCCACGACCTCATGCATGAGAGGCGAGGCCTTAACCTATAACTTAAACTATAACTTGTAAAAATAATATGAGTAGGTTAACATGTATTTTTGGTGTAAGATTTGTTGGTTGTCCTTATATAAATAAATAAACCAATATCTCAAGACCTACTAACACAAAACCAAACCAAACAAACGAAACTTTCTTCACAGCAAAGCCTGCACTTCGCACCAACTATTGACACAATACTTTCCGTCTGCCCCTACTAAGATACTTAAGGAAAGTAAAATGATCCATGACATAACGGAACACGACTGCCGGTCGCGTTAACTTTCACTCGCAACAGTTTACATAACGAGGCTGACGTAACTGTAGGTACCTTCCCATTAATCTTCGGTTTAAATTTATTTATTATTCGTGAAATTCGTTTTGGGCCGGTGGGTATCGTGAAGGCCTTTGGAAAAGCTCTTACGCGATTAAGATGTGTGGAAATTGATAGTGGAGAGTAACTAATATTATGAGGTTCTTTTTTATCACGGAATCAGAATGTGGCAAGACCGTATCGGATGCTAGTCAGACACATATACAGGGTGGAATTGTTCAACACCACCTGGAGGGAAAGTACTCTAAATACTGGAGATATAAAATGTTACTCAAAGGAAACATTCCTTTATTTTTATAGAAGAAATAAATCTGCATTCAAAGATTTACGAATATTCGCTTGCAACACTCGAGAATCGAACCGGCTAAATTCCAAAAAAATAACATTCTGTATTTTTATGGCATCAATCGATAGGGTCAATCATAAGCATCAAATCTCTCTAACAAACATGATAAATTAAATTAAAGGGAAACCATGTTATCTTAACTAATAAATTCAATGGGATAAGGTAAAGCACTTTTACTCAAATTTAATTACTTATGTTAATATTAGTATTAATTAACAATTATCCTTGACGTCATTTACTTAATAAAATGGCGAAGAATTATTGTGATAAGAAGATTGCAATTTGCACAAGCAAACACGTGCAAATTGTAATCCACTTTCTTCAATTTATTAATTAGGTCCTAACATAAGTAATGGGATGGAGCTTTTAGTAAAAGTGCTTTTTCGTATCCCTTTGAATTTATAAGTTTAGATTTCATGGTTTTCTTTTAATTTATTTTTGACATGTTTGTTAGAGAGATTTGCTCCATATGATTGACCATATCGATTGATGTCAAAAAAGTACATGATGTTACTTTTTGGAATTTAGCCGGTTCGATTCCCGAGTGTGGCAAGCGAATTTTCGAAAATCTCTGAACGCAGATTTATTTATTTTGAACCAACTTTCTTCAAAAAGGACGTGGTTCTCAATTCAGTTGTATTTTTTTTATACCTCAGAACTCCGTCATTTGTAAACCGATTTGAAAAATTATTTTATCACCTGAAAGGATATGCTTCCCGATTGGTCCTATAGAAATTTCATCAAAATCAGTTTAGGAATTTGGTTGTTTTCCTCACGTTAATTGTCACATCACGCGACGTCGCGTGCTGGATGGCGCTCTGATGTACATCACGCGACGGTTCTTGCTAGTTAAATTTGACACACTTTCCGATTTCTGATTGAGCTGAAATTTTGCACGCATGTCTATATTGCAAGACAATGCAATATTATGATGATATGGAGCTGATCTGATGATGGAGTTGGAAGGTGTCCATACAAACTCTGTAATAAAACGACACAACGCCGTCGAGTTTGGACTCGTTTGATTTGCCTTGACAAGTACTGTAGTCCTAAATGGTAACCAGGGTCTGATGATGGAGCTGGAAGGTGGCCATAGGAACTCCATTAAAACGACATAATCCCATCGAGTTTGGGTCCGTATAATTCATCTTGTAAAGTACTTTGTCTCTAGATGGGTACCCAGGGTCTGGTGATGGAGCTGGAAGGTGGTCACAGGTAGTCCGTAATAAAATGACACAATCCTATCGAGTTTGGGCTCGTATGATTCGTCTTGACGAGTACTTTGGTCCTAAATGGTGTTCAGTGTCTGATGATGGAGCTGGACGGTGGCCGTAGGAACACCGTTATAAAACGACAAAACCTCATCGAGTTTGGGTTCGTATGATTCGTCTTGACGAGTACTGTAACTAACTTCTAGTTACGATGTATAAACTAATTCATGACAAGAATTTGTGTGGTATACTACAACTACAACCCTTTTTGGGTTAAATAAAAAAAAACCTTACTTACTAAAATAACTATACTTTCGGAAGTCGATGGCAAAAAAGATACAAACAAAGACACCGACTTTCGAAAGTAAAGTTATTTTAGACTTTTTTAGTGTTTTTTTAGAAGTCGGTTTTGTTTTTTAAAAATAAAGGAATGTTTCCTTTGAGTAAAATTTTCTATCTCCAGTTTATATAGTACGTATACTTTCCTTCCAGGTGGCGTTGAATAAATCCACTCTGTATATAGTGGTTGGAAACATTTAAATACGGTGATGTTTAGGAGTAGACTCCGTAATTTTTTTCTCCGTAAAGTATGAGTTTCTAACAAAAATAAATATTTTAATAATAATAATAATTTGGCACACGAGGTTGTCGACATGTGGAATGTGAACTCGGCTATCATTGTGCCGTTTGTCGTGACGGCCAATGGCCTGATGGCCAAGAGCCTTGACGAACATCTGTCGAGGCTCTCCTTAGGCGGTTGGATCAAGGTCCTGATTCAGAAGGCAGTACTCCTCGATACGGCTCAGTACTCAGTCGGTGTCAGTTTACCGCTGGAGATAAGCCAGTCTCAGTCGCAGCACTAAAAGCCTAACACAGCCAAGTTTTCATGGTACTCGGTCCATCTAGCTTGGGAGCTTCCTACTCTAGGCTAGCCGATACGCAGACTCTACTCCATAACTTTTTTGCTCCATCAGCCATCAGCTTGAGCATTTATCATTTGCTTTGTTTTATTACATTTTGATTTGAAAGATACTATAATATGTCATGGATTATCAAATTCATAAGTACATAAACGTTGTTTTGATTTTTCATTGCAGGTCTATACCATGTTTAAGTAAAATGTTAAACGGTGTGTTACTATCAACATTTTAATTAATTTTCAACTAACCTTAGCAATATAAGCTTTCATGTAGAAGTTTCCGAACAGGATGATGAAGGATATCATGTAGATGATGAGCACATAATGCATCCACAGCGGGAACTCGCAGCCAGTCCTGATGCCGTTGATACCGAGGACCAGGGCGCAAGTGAACTGGATCTGAAATGAGAAGATGGTTTGTTTGAAGAAGATAAGAACAATATTATTAGAATTTATCACTGCCTCTTTGGTCGAGTGGTCGCAAGAGCGACTACCTGGGTTCGATTTTCGGATCGAGCAAGTGTTATTAGGTGTTCTATCAGGAATTTCTCAATAGCAGCCACGGAGCCTAGATTTGTGCCCGGTTGATGGCAATATATAGGCTCGCCCCCATTACATGGGACTTAAACAGAACTGGCGAAATGTGGGTACACCTCTGCCGTACCCTTTGGAGATTACAGGTGAAATGTTAGTTATGTGATTTAATATATTATTTCATTAAAAAATCACATTTATACAAATTCAATAAGGCTATTGACATACTCGATATAAATAAAGATAAAAAGAACCTATTTTCAGAATGATTTTTTATCAACAAACGATCAGTATTGATTGCTTGCTTATACTGAAAACTTTCAGATAGTACTTAAAGTTATCGTAATAGAAAACCATCTTTCGACAATCTTTGAAGAAGACTGTCGTTGAAAAGAATTGCGAAATAAAAAGAAAATGGTATCATCTGGAATCTTGAACTTAACCCACAATTTATTTAGGTTGTTATTTCTCTACTCTGATTTTATGAATTCTTTTTAGCATCTGTAGTATTATGTTTTTAAGTAGAAAAGCCTTCTTTTCTTTTTTATCATACTTTTTATCGAAGGCGCGATTTCTGACCTTTACTAAATATTTTTAATAATGGAGTTCGAACACCGATTAAAGAAGGTGAATAAATAAAAAAACTTATCGATTTGTTTTTTTTTTTTATGTGAAGAGATGAGCTAGACTCCTTTTAGTCTTTGGGAGCTAGGCAAAGAATCAGAAGGAAATACGATAGCCTCTGAACAGCTGTCGAACAATAGGCTAGATATTTTTTTACGATTATCAAGAAGAAGCGAAACTATTTGGAAAACAATTATACGACTTAAGTGTTTTGTCTATATTACGATTTCACGAATAGATTGTTATATTTGATTGTTATAAGATTGAAAAAAGCGTTAAGCGTGAAATGTTTTTGAGCCCAATACTATTTCAACAAAAATTTAGACTTACATTTTCATAACCTATTCATTAAATGTCCCTTCCTATTATGAAATAAGGATTTTATACTAAATCAAAAAGATTACCCTCCTTTTAGTTAGGCTCTGCCGCAGTCGCGCAAAAATAGGCAAGCAAACAAAGGCAATAATATCCCAAACAGAACCCTCGCTATTTATCTTTATTGTTCTCATAATTGGGAGTCACAATGTCTTTTATAAATACAATTATAATAAAGCTAGGTTTAATAACAAGAACAATTGCTCAATAAAGCAGATAAGCGACCAAAATGATGGCCTAGTTAGGACCTTCATCTATTTTCGTAATACTTTCGGAGAGCAGTTTTATTCAATTTTATTAAGAGTCTCAAAAACTAAAAATACATTTTTTATAGATAATATCGGCATGGTATGAATACCTAATTGCTATACAGGGTGTAACAGGACCCTCCACGAAGCCGTCAACCAAACATTATGTACTAAGTAACTTTGCGCAAAAATTATTGCTGGGTTTTTTTTTTTTTTTTTGGGGTGAGATACCACGTTTTACGGTAGGATTCAACGTAACGAACTCAAACCATTTTGCTGATGGATGGATTGAATAGTACGGGTGTCGTGGAGGTGTTTAAAGTAAAAATCTTACATTTAAAACATGTATGCAAAAAAAATTGTGAAAACGTTGGAACTTTGACCTCCAATATTTCCGAAACTAGAAGGTTCCCAGGTATGGTCTTGAACAAAAAAAATATCGCAATGACAAGGAGAACAAGTGCCTTTCGGCTTCGTTAAGGGTCTTGTGTCCCTTTATGTAAATACTGAAACCTAGAGTTATTGTAGGCTCAGAAGAGGATACTGAGTTGACCAAAACTATCTGCTAGCAAACCAGTCGTCAGTCCAGTAGATAAAACAGGATTTCCGTTTTGAAAATAAACATCAGCAAATAAGATAAACAACTGCCTCGTTGGTCGCAAGCGCGACTGCTGAGGTCACGGGTTCGATTCCCAAGTCGGGCAAACTGATATTTTGTTTTTCCATCAGCAATCTGTCAGTAGTCTAGATTTGTGCCCGATTAATGGCAATAGGCTTGCTCTCTATTACATGGAACTAAAACATAACTGGGGAAATGTGGGTGATGTTGGTGTGGGGTAATATGTACAACCCTGCCTAATCCTTCGGGGTTTACAGACGTAATGTTATGTATGTCAGATGAATGAAAATAAAGAAACGCACTAAGAAATTATATTGCCTAATGACCATGGACTATCTAATTGTAACGTAGCTATTCCGTGCTAAAGGGAATTCCAAAATAATTGAAAACTAATTCCCGATTAGTCCCACCTTTCGTAATTTGGGTCAGTCGTAACCCGAAAACTATTTAATTGGAATAATTACAGCCACGTGTTAAACCTTTTAAAACTACTACTAAATTAAATTCAAAGGCCCTTTTCAACCCGGATGAGAGTTGTTATATTAACATTTATTAACATAGTTAAATGTTCGTAATTATTACCTAACTAAAGTATTTCATAATATTAAAAGAAAACAAAGACGTATAAACACGCGATAGTATGCGTGTGGCGTGTCGCCGCAAACTCTGATTATACAAATATACCTACTAAGATTTAAATTATAGATTCACCATACTGAGAATGAAAATGTTTAGGATGAATGAAGATGGCTCTATGAGTAGAGGAAGACCAAAGAAATGATGGATGGACTGTGTGAAGGATGATATGGCTAGAAAGGAGGTGACGGCTAAAAGTACAAGTATACTCATCTTAGCTAGCTTGAGAAATAATAAAAAGATAATAAAATCGGTAAGTGTAAACCACCCGTATTAAAACGCAACCCGTCAGTTCCTAGCCCTATAAACGCGCCGTCACACACACAAACGCAAACGTTTATTCCACAGTATATTTACGGACAGTATGCAAACTAGGGGGTGGTTTACGCTTACCGACTTCCGTAAAAAATTAAAAAAAAGCTACCCCTTTTATTATAGATTTGGGTCGAGAATCATTAGTATAGATAACTCCTTGAATTTGCCCAGGATGCAAAACGACAGCCTGTATGGAAGAAGAACATGCTGCGCCGACACCAAATAAAGTGGGATAAGGACAGGAGAATGATGATTCGCCATATTGCACCGAAAATGTTCACGTTTCTCTTTCTTGACGATGTGACATGAATATTGAGATCAATGTCTCATTCACTCATGCTGCTTTTAACTTCGACTTTCAAAAAGTTCTGACTGTCAGCCTAATTTGATAAGTGACTTTTGATTTGATCTATCGTGTTATGCGGGATGTGCGACTTCGCTCATCTCAGTGTTAACACTTTTTCGCGCAACTTAAGTAGGGTGAGGCACATCTATGATTTAAATCTAGACAAATATACAGTTTAACGTTATAATATGAACTTTACTAATCTGGTTTCAGATTATGGTTTTACTGGCTGTTTCCCGTGGCTTTGTTCATAAACTTTACCACCGTTAGGGGTTGAGTTTCAAACAAACATTTCATAATAAAGATATTCGAACGATTATAAATTCACAACAATATTTAGGTACTAAGTTTTAAATAAAAGGCTTTAATCATGTTTATGGGCTAAGCCTTGATATACAGACTATTTGTAACTGTCGCAAAAATTAAAAGCGAAATGCTACGAGTATAGGGTAGCACATTATACATGACATAAGCTTTCAATTCGAGTTTACGATACGTTTACATTGTGTGTGTTCGTGTTCGTTCGTGGTGGCCTCTGGAGACTACACTCGCGATTTACGCACTCGTTTTTATCTTCAGATGTTTATGCTATACATAGATAATAGTCTGTCAGTCAATCACTAACAGAACTGTATTTAATGTTTAGTTTTCGCAATAGCAACATTCTAAGCAGCAACAGGACTGGTCATGTTAGCACGGAAAGTTACGCTCGAAACATCTTGTTTTACTAATATTGGAAAATATATTTAACTAGAAATTATTTACTGAGAAAATTTCCTCTCTAAGTTGGAAAAGCAACAAAATGAATTCTAAAAAATGTTTCAAACAGAAAGTAAAAAATCTACTTCTATTAGGAAATTGTGTATAATTTCGTAGGGTAAGATGGCTTCTATTAATAATCTTTGGGATAGCCTCAAGATATTTTTATTAAATCCCACCGTTGATACCGACGAAATTCCTGGAAATTTCTAGACAAAATGTTCAGAAATTATGTAGCCCTTTATTCGCAAACTTTTGTATTATGTCCCGTGAAATCTGGGCCTAAATAGTTGAAGTATTTTGGTCACAATAAACTTACTTGTTGATATTTTTAGAAGATAAAATATTTTCGGCTTTATTTGGCAACTTATTGTTGGCCAATAAAAAGGGACGGCCATGAAAAAATGTTTTTGACTGAGAGTAGACACAATTGACCAAATCAATTCGAATATAAAAGATGGATGACACTGGCTGAGGATTGAGGTCAGTGGCGTGTAATTGACGAGGTTTATGCCCTGCAGTAATCATTTTTGAAAGAGTTTATTGAAGTAATGTTCATGCATGCAGCTGTGTCATCGTTATTGTAATATATTAAGATACTTGCAAAACATAATGTTTTACACTGCCACTTGTAGCTACGAGTTGATACTCGTAGCTACAAGTGGCAGTGTACTGATTGTTGATTATCTTGATAATACCTTGATAGGTATTATCAAGATAATCAATAATCAGTGATTAATTTTTAAGGTTTTTTTGTTTTTAACGTCAAATAAACAAAATTTTATTTCTTTCTTTTTTTTTTCAATGATAATTCCCAAAAAGTCTGACAACCAGTCTTACCAAGGGGTATCGTATTATCCAGTACTAATTGGGTTGTGGAGGTCAGATAGGCAGTCGCTCCATGTAAAATACTGGTATTCAGCTGCATCCGGTCAGACTGGAAGCCGACCCAAACAGTTGGGAAAAGGCTAGGCGGATGATGACGATGATGATAATTATCACTACCAACCATGATAAATATTAATCTGTAAGGAGTATAGTTAATTAATATTTGAAATCTACTACCATGCGGCATCTATCTATCTACACTGGGCCCGGGTGGTGGAATACGATCTCTCAAATAGAGCCGGCCTTTGCCTCAGCAGTGGAAACGTGTAACGTATTAATTGGTGGAGGCCAGACAGACAGTTGCCTCCATGTAAAATACTGATATTCAGCTGCATCCGGTAAGACTGAAAGCTGACCCCAATATATGTAGTTGGGAAAAATTTAGGCAGATTTGAGACGATCTTAGTATAAAACTCACCAGCTGCATGATGGTGAGGTACTTCTTCCACCAGAGGTACTTGCTGACGGCAGGCCCGAAGACTGAGAGCCCGTAGTAAGTGTACATGAGCACGTGGATACCACTGTTCACCATGGCAGGGAGGAATGCTGAAAACAAATTACTGTGTTAATACTTTGAGAAGATAAATTCATTGGGTTGCGAGGAGAATGGCTGGTATAAATATTATAACAATGAATTGTAATGCTAATAACATTAACTTGATTCAATTATCGTACTAAACTGTTTTTAAAGCAGCAGTGGTGGGTGGTCATCGAGCAATGGAGCGCAGTATCCTTGGAGATAAACTTACTGATCGTCTATGGAACTCGATACTGCGTTCTAAAACTCAAATTGCCGATGTAGGTCACACGGCTACCAAGCTCAAATGGAACTAAGCTGGCCATATCTGTCGCATGTTGGAGGAGCTTTAGGGTAAAGTAACCACAAGATGAGTCCCAAACAGCAGACAATGGCAACACGGCAGTCTCAGAAGAAGGTGGCAGGACGACCTCGACTCTTTTCACAAGGATTGGCGAATAACAGCTATGGAGGGATATGCAAGGAGGGGGGGTAGGCCTTTGCCTTTGCTCTGCAGTGGGACACAACTGGCTAAAAACCAATAAGTGGTGTCCCTGTAGTATCGGCCAAGACATACGAATTGTGAGTCGCGGCTTCAAACCCAAACAGGAACTTTAATCTATTTGTGTAATTTATTCCACTTGGGGAATTATAACGCTAAGCTGAAGTGGTACTGGGCTGGTCACGTTTGCCGTATGCCCGGTTAGCTATATAACCACAATGTAGCGCCCTGACAAAGCCAGAAAGCGTCGCTCCAGACCTCGCAGGAGATACCGGTACGAGCTGGACAGAACCAACGACTAGATCGAGAGATTTGGAAGTCATGGGGACGAAACAGGCTAACAAAAATAGTAACTTGAGAAACGGATAGGCATATGATGACCACTGCTCTCAGAACGGGAGGACAACCTGCTCCGGAGGCGCATGTTAGGTTACGGCCTACACTCTCCCATATAGTGTCCCAGCTGTGGGAACATTAAAGGCTAATTATGTTAGTATTTCAAAAGCTTACTTTAAAACAAAAAGACGCATGTCTGTTGTTTTTGTCTCGTCTACAATTGAATAAAATGTTAGCTCTCATGTGACGTGACGCAATTAGGAACTACTAATTAATTGATTCCAATTCCAGCTTAAAATTCTCTTAAAGGTAATAATTTTCAGTTCTGCGAATAAAAAGCCTTACAAATAGGCCGTTCAATAAATTGAAAACTTAAAGTCGAATAAATTACGAAGCCAAAAAAACATTAAATTTCAATATTGCTGATAGTTTGTATAAAATAGGTCAAGAATAGTTTCA
The DNA here is from genome assembly GCA_947578425.1 of Eugnorisma glareosa. Classification (NCBI taxonomy): domain Eukaryota; kingdom Metazoa; phylum Arthropoda; class Insecta; order Lepidoptera; family Noctuidae; genus Eugnorisma; species Eugnorisma glareosa. Next base: position 3,040,132 of record OX387970.1, read on the forward strand.
TTTATGTAACCTTAGACATTCGTCTTATTCAAGAAATCTTTTTACGCCCACAAATTTTGAATAGACCTTAATTCCCCAATATCTGAAAAGAGCTGTATCTAATTGAATTTTGAACTGGTTCGCGAAACATAATAGGGTTCCAGAAATATTATAAAAAAATGGCCCACGTCACCACGGCTCACTAAATGTGTTGAACTCTAAACATAAGTTGAAACAAAAACCTCAAAGGTTTATAAACTGGTTTCTCTAAATCATTCACTATCGACCAAAATATGTTCCACTGCTGATCCTCATAATTCAATAATTATGGCAGTTATAACAAAAAGAAAGGTACAAATAATTAATCATTCCACATAGTTTGGAAAAACCTAAAATCTTTCAATGGCTCTTTCAGAAATTCTCCTCACGACAGATCAAACTAACTTCGTAGGAGCCTAGATTAGCAAATCTTTTCATTACAATCTAAACGTTCTTTTAACATAGGTTATTTTTTTTTTTTGATTTTTAGTATTTTATTAGCATAAATAATATAATAATAATACCAGCCTATTACTGTCCCACTGCTGGGCAAAGGCCTCTTCTCAACAGAAAAGGCACGAGCATTGATCACCACACTTGCTCAAGACGGGTTGGCGATTCCAGACTTATTTTTTTTTTTTTGTCCAGGTTTCCTCGCGATGTTTTCCTTCACCGATGTCTGTGATGTCCAAGATAAACTTAGAAAGTACATATGAATTGAAAAAGTCACATTGGTACTTGCCCGGATTTGAACCCACAACCTCATGCATGAGAGGCGAGGCCTTAACCACTGGGCCATCACGACATTCATAAAATTCAATGAATACAACAAATTCAACACATAGGTTATAATAGATCCACTGAAGTCTAGACAATCTGAATAAATCAACAGAAAACTTTCCTAAAAATAATATATTTAACTAATTAAGTATCTCATTAATAATGGAAATGATTAATTTCCATGACAGCTTATCTCATCAAATAATTAATGATCGTTGAAAATTAAATTTCCTGTGCCCTTCGGTTTATTTGACATCTGTCAGCACAGATATTTGTGCTAAAATATGTACTCAGCGAAATATTTTTACGGAGAAAATACTTTAAGAGTCGCGGTTGGGTGAAACTGACAAATAGTTGGAGACGTAAATCTTAATGGGTTACTGTAAGAACAGTAGAACGTTTACTTGTCAGAAACACTATGGATGGTAAAGTGTGTCATAAATTAACCATCCATGAATTTACCGCTAGCTGTTAGCTCGTTCAATTCTGACTCTGTTAATAGCGGTTGTCATGACCTGAGAACGCCTGTCATCTATATAAGTTACTTAGGTCCTTGGTACTTTGGCTAAGTGCTCATTTACAGAGGCGTGGCGCATACTGCGGCCCGCGTTATCACACGCGTAAACACAAACATGACAATGTACAATGTTGTATACAGACACGCGGGGCGTGCGACGCCACGTGCTCCGTCGTGGATATCGCTACGCTTCACACGCCGCTTCTCCGTGAACTAACCCGGCCGCAACGCCGCGTGCGTCACGGTGATTTTATCTGCGGGCTTTGCCGCAAGTAACGATGCATTTCAAGCAAACGTGTGTAAAAACGCTTCTCCGTAAACGGTTTCATAATAATACCAGCCTATTACTGTCCCACTGCTGGGCAAAGGCTTCTTCTCAACAGGGAAGGCACGAGCATTGATCACCACGCTTGCTCAAGACGGGTTGGCGATTTCAGACTTTTGTAATTCCAGGTTTTCTCACGATGTCCAAGATAAACTTAGAAAGTACATATGAATTGAAAAAGTCACATTGGTACTTGCCCGGATTTAAACCCACAAGCCCACAACCTCATGCATGAGAGGCGAGGCCTTAACTTCTGGGCCATCACGACATTGGTTCGGTCGACAAACGGTTTCATACATCGCTATAATAATATGTTTAACTTTATTGCGGACCGCGCCTCACAACGCACCGCGTCTCCGTTAATGAGCCCTAAGTTTTGCTGTCACTGCTGCAAAACTGTCAAACTACAATTGCAAGATAACGACGGGAACATGTCTAAGTAAAAACACGTGTTATTACAAGCTGTAGATCTCTTGGCCCTAGGGTAGCCATTATTTAATAATAATCATTTTATTTCAGGCAACTGGCCGACCGGCAATTGGCCTCACCCATAGATAAAATACACAAAATAATGTTAAACAATAATAAACGAATACATATTAAAAATCTTGTTAAACTAGTACATAATTATGTAAAGCTAGGACATCAATCTAGCTAGAACATTAGTCTATCCAAGGTAAAGCTCTAGCTCCCTAAGTCAATTCAGAAAATCAGTATCAGGAACCAAATCTTCCTTTTCTCTAAGATTTACTACCGTCTTAGAGGTAATTTAGTTTTAAAACGAGGATATATCTTTCAAACTCCAACTTAGTAGGATACGGTGAAAATAAAAAGTATCAGTACCTTCATTGTATCGATAAACAAGTACCGTGATAAATGTTTGGACCTAGATTTATGTTAGTGCCTAAAGTTAATGCCTTGAGTCTGGAAATGGGCCATTGTTCTCCCTAAATTGAACGTGTAAAGGTTGACGCACAGTTAGAAGTACTGCACGGCACCAGCATTGCCTCAACTTGAGCCGTTTGAGGTTTGTTCTATGAAACTGTTTATTGTAAACTTATCTATACGCACCGTAAAGGCATCGCCACGGGTCGGGTTCAGTTTCTTTCTTTATCGTGTGGTTAGTGCCTAACCTGATGTCAGAGTTTTTATGGCACCCACAGGCCTCTAACTTGGCTTAACATACCGTCAAGAAATATCTACCAGGCATGCTGGTTCCTCACGATGTTTTCCTTCACCGAAGCAAGTGATAATTATACAATACGCACATGAATCTGAAAAATATGAGGTGCGTGCGTGCCTTGGGTTCGAACTCGAGACCTATGACTTGGTACGCCGATGGTCTCACCACTAGGCTATCACTGCTATACACTACTTCAGTAAATATGAAGGGCATACCGATCCGATACAGTGCTTGAAAGTGTGATACAACCTTTATATTTGTGCGTTTTCGTATTCATTCAGAGATTTTAGTATTTACATTTCGTTTATTATGTTCATCAATATTTATAGGTACGTAATATTTTACGCCAGTTTCCGCGAGGGATTAGGCAGAGGTGTAGCTTTAGGATCAGTCTCATCTCACATTTTACCGGATATGATTTATTACCATGACGCAGGTGGTTAGATTATTACCATTATAAGCTGGGGAGACTATTCGATCGCACAGGGAATTACGAATACTTAGCATAGCCCTTTACATTTCTGTTTGGGGGACTTTCGGTTTCTTTCTAATAAGGCTTATTTTTATTTACAAACTGACAGCACTCCTAATCTCACTCAGATATACACACAGACACACAAACGCACACGCACACACACTTATAAGTTGAATCTTGTTTGTACGATAATTGACAACTGACCAATATTCTATTTTTATTCACTCTAAAATTTATAAATTAAAATAACCTAAAGTAACTAACTTATTAATAAAATTAAAATGGCATTAAAAACTAAACTCCTCTTCAACGCAGTGAACTGGTAATGTACGCAAGAGACTGGCGGCGTTGCCACGTTTTATGGCAATGCTAAGCCTTTGGCCAAGGTAAAAATACGCCTAGATGCCCCATGTTGTTCTCCTCATCGCTGTCATTGTGGTGAAGTTGTCAACAGCTTTGGACACCACGGCCTGTCATGCAGCCGAAGTGCGGGCCGTTTAGCACGGCACGCGAACTTAAATGACATCATCCGACGAGCTCTTGTCACCATCGGCGGTTCAGCTATTTTAGAACCCAATGGCTTGGCACGCGACGATGGCAAGAGACCGGACGGCATGTCTTTGTTTCCTTGGATGATGGGTAGGCCTTTAGTGTGGGACGCAACTTGCGTCGATACTCTTGCGCCGTCCCATCTTCCAAGCTCATCGTGCTGTGCTGGCGCTGCCGCTGCGGCTGCAGAGAACCTCAAGCGGCGTAAATATAGTAACCTTATAACTATATTTTCGAGCCGTTTGGGGTTGAAACTCTAGGTCCGTGGGGTCCAAGTGCTCACAGCCTTTTCAAGGACATTTCCAAACGCTTAGTTTACACTTCCCGTGACCCAAGGGCTGGCATTCGCTCTTAATTTTATTTTCTTGTTTTTACTTTAAGTTCGTTAATTTTACGTTAAGTTTGATTTTGTAAATAATCACCGTGTACGACCTTTTTGGATAATACAAAATTGTACAAGTCTGATCCCTAAGACACAGACTAACGTCTAGTTTGGGGATTACTGTTCAAATAACTCGACTCGACTCGACTCAAGGCTACAATGGGGTCCGCATATAACATCTCTTGCAGGGCGGCTGAGTTCAGCAGCATATGCTGTTAGAAAAATCCGCCAATTTACTGATGCAGATACCGCGAGGCTAGTCTATTTTAGTTATTTTCATAGTATTATGTCATACGGTATTTTACTATGGGGACGGGCTGCAGACATTGAGTCTATATTTATTCTGCAGAAAAGAGCCATCAGAGCCATATATGATCTACGTAGGCGCGATTCTCTAAGGGAACTGTTTAAAGAAATTAACATCATGACAGTACCTTGTCAATACATCTATGAAAACATCATGTACGTTAGGAAAAATCTGCATTTGTTTAGTAAAAGAGGTGACAGACACCACTATAATACTAGAAACAGGGACCAACTAGTACAGCCAGGTTTCAGGCTAGCTAAAGTAGACTCATCTTTCATGGGGTACTGTTTAAAATGTTATAATAAAATACCTCCCCACATTCAACAACTGAATGAGACAAAATTTAAATCTTGTATAAAACGCACACTATGTAGGCAAGCATATTATAAGTTAGGGGATTACATCGATGATAAAAATGCTTGGCTCAATGCTGGTCCTGCTCCACAACCATAGGGGCAAACTAATCAGAAGCTCATGTGAAATTATTGTGGAAGCTGCAGAAGATTGTAAAAATATCTTTGCATTGTATAGATTCAATCTCTTAGTATTATATAACTGCATAGCACATGTGTGAGTACTATGTACTGTAAAGCTACCATTTACATTTAGTTATCCTTCATTGACTCGAATGTGCCCTGGTGGCTGAGAGAATGTCAGGCTCACTCAAATGTCTCGCTGATAGTGGCGGGTGTGTTGGGTCGTTTAGTTCCCTTCAATATGGTTGAGCTGAATGGAGCTGATGCATGCGTCATGTTCGTGAACGGGCGCTGTCAGTTGGGACTGGTCATCTCTTAGCTGCCACGGTTTATTTTAACTACTTTGTTTTTAAATTGTTGATAGTTATAATCTTTTACTCTGGACGCTCTTAATGTGCACGTCTTTCTACATCGTTCTCACATATATGTATAATCTCAACATGAATGATGTAACCAAGATCTTGTAACAATATTTTGATTGAAAAGAGTGTCCATGGAGTTTCTTGCCCATTCTTCTCCATAGAGATCTACGCTTTGGAATGGGCAACTACAGTACTTTCACAAGTTATTATGCCTTGTGTCTGTGACTGTAGCTTCGCCTTTGTTTTTCTGACTTTCAAAAGTGCCTGCGAAGGTCTAATTGAAATAAACGCTTTGAGTTTGAAAAAAAAAAAAAAAAAAAAATAGGTAGCTGTGGACAATGTACTTGAGTATCAAAAAATAATTTAAGTTTATTGTAGTTGATGAGGAAATGCGGTAGGTATTTGAAGAAACTATTGCTGTCCCTCTATGAGCGCGATTTCGACATTGGTGCGATAAGGACAACTACAGATCCGACAAGTAAAAAGTCATAATTCGAGGTTTGGCTCTCAACTATTTCCTACTCCAATATTCGAACAATTTTAAAAATATTTCATAAACTGATTAAGAAGGATATATACTGTGTCCCTATGTTTTTCTTTTTTCATTAATAGTGGTCTTTGTACACTAGGACTGTGTTGACAGCGTTCCAAGTTGGCCTTTTTCAGCATTTTGTAAAGGTTGTAGTGCTAATACAGATCATGTATCATCAAAAAGAAAAACATAGGAACATAGAAAAGGTTGATATTTATTTAACTGTAAAAAATCATAGCTCTAAAGTCATAAACCAGAAAGAAAACAGGCGAGAGCGTTTGTATAGAGAAAAGACCACCGCATTTCCTCTTAAGGCTTTTAATTGCTGAACAGATGTATTTCATTCTACTTTATTTTTAACACAAAGCCTGCACGTGATGTGTGCCATATTGTTGAAAACCAATAAATTACAAAATATGGAAACTGAACAGGGAAATATGCAAATAAATTCTGTTCAATTTTGTCAAAGTTGAAAATTCAAAGTTAACGATATTTTATTGCTCTAAAATTCTAAATCATTTCAAACTGCTGTAAATTTATTTCACAATTGCTTCTCCACAACTTTGTCTACAAAAGAAGGCGGTTGTTGAAAAAATATGGCGTCAAATTGTTTTTCTTTGTTACAAACTTGTGTAGAAGAACAAATCTGTAGGAATAACACATAAACTGTCACTTACGGGATATCTTACGTGATTGTCTTTAATTTTGAGCTCCCGATATTTCGACGCTGTTGCAAGCGCCATGATCGCGGGAAGAGGAGAGGAAGAGGGTGGACAGATTTTCTGCTCTTAGGGTGGACAGCTTATGTGTAGTTGTAAGCCGTGAAAGTTTAAAACACTGTAGGAATAAATTATATTGGGATATTATTATAAATGACGACCCGAATGGCGCAGCGGTTGTGAGGCTGCCTTACGTTCTTAGGGTCCCGGGTTCGAATCCCGGTAGGGGCAAATGTTTGTGTGATGAGCATGGACATTTGTTTCCGAGTCATGGATGTTTATATGTATAATTAGTATGTATTTACAAACAAAAAAGTATCTATGTAGTAGTATCAACTATCTGGTGTCCACGACACAAGCCTCGTTGCTTAGTGTGGCACCTAGATGGCGCTGTGTGTAATGTCCAGCGATATTTATTTATTATTTATTTATTTATTAGGCGATAAATGCTTCCTAAGAGGAGTGAAGTAAAGTCGCATATTTCAGTCTGAACCCCTTAGAATATGGTATGGTCCATTTACTTTATAGCGCGTTGAGGATAGATCGAGTGGAAGTCCTTTTTAAATTGTCCTCGTTCACGGATTTTTATGAGTACCGTCTGGGATCAACAGAATTGAAGTTTATATGTTGCCCTAAGTATGAGAGTGTTGATGAAGTTTTTCGTTCATATTTCTTTATAGAAACTTATCATACTTCGAAATGGGCCACTAGCTTCATATTTCTTTCTGATCGATCCCTTGTCAATTTAAAAGTAAATGTTAAGGATTGAATAATGACTTTTTACGTATGTATGTGAAAAAATTGCTTACATCAGTAAGTAAATATGAGAGAGCTGCTGAGATGACGAGTAATATAGAAGTATGGAACAAGAAGACATGCTGCGCCGACCACAAATAAATTGGGAGAAGGGCTGGAAAATGAAGAACTAAACTAAACAAAAAAGGCATAAAAAGAACTCCTCTTCAGCGCTGTCAACTGGTGACGTGCCCAAACGACTGGCGGCGAATGATATAATTGAAATAAATGCTTTAAGTTTAGATTGCGAGTTCTTAAATAGATGTCGTTTAGGTACTGTCTCAGCTTCATTGGACATTTATTTGGCAGTTAAAATATCTACCTTACTTATTGTTAGACATGGCAAATGGCTTCCCTAGCAGTATGTGTAACAACATCGAATTACTATCAACACAGGTACTGGAGATCACTGTTTAGAGTTGTTTAGTTGTTATCATTGGTGTTCGTGACTGTAAAAGTAAGATAAAAATGAAGCACTTACTAGATCCACTAGGAACCCATTTGATCCCGATCCACCAGAAACTGAACATTGTGGAGTGGTGGTATACATGGAGGAAGGTCAGCTGCTCTTCTTTCTTCCTCAATATGAAGAAGAACGTGTCGCAGAATTCTAGAAGCTTCGAGAAGTAGTACCACCAGACGGCGTCTGCTATCTGAAAATGAAAATGGAATTTTAAAGAACATTATCATTTTCTTGTGTCTCGTTGCTTTAGTTGTAGAAAATGACACTGCTGAGCCTAAATAATTATTTCTACCAAACGGCTCGCATCGCATTGAATTGGAATGGATACTAACGGATGTGGAAGCAGCCGATTGCCTCCGGCAGGATGACGACGCATACGCTCGGCTCCGTACTGTTGCTTGCGAACGTATCCGTTTCTGCGCCTAGTCAAATAGTTTCATTCCTACCGTGCTGACGTATTCTTATTTTTGAAAAGTATCCGATCGGATACGACGAGAGGCGAACGAAGCGGATCGCGTATCGCAGCATAACATTCGGCTACGATCGCGTGTCACGGAAAACGCCCGCGGTCAAGAAAGAAAGAAAGAAAAATATTTATTTGGGACAAGCACAGGACCAACAAAAAATAACAATAAAAAAAAGCCAAGCTGCTGTGCGCGGCTTGGTAATATAGACTTTAAATACTGTGCGCACGATTTAATATCGTTTAAAGATTGTAAAATCCGTTACAATCCGATGCGATGTAAGCCGTTTGGTGGAAATCATCCTTAAGATTCCGGAGTTCGAGTCCCAGGTCAAGCAGTGTTTACGGGGTTTTTCAATTAGGAACTTTTCTTCCATTCTTCCCTGACATCGCGTCTTCATTCACTCTCTATTGTTCCACATCATTCTACTCCAATATATTTATTCCAGAATTGTAAAAAACATCTAAGTAAAATTAGTGTATTTTTAAAGCTACGACGGATACAGTCATGAATTCTATGTAGAATATTATCATATTTGTCTACTTTGATGTAGCATTGTTAGACAATTGTAATAATACCTTTTATGGATAACAAGGTTTCCTAAAAATAAGGTAAAAAATACAGCAAAACAACCAATGTTTAGGATAATAAATCGTTTTCTAGATTTAGGTCCCTTACTCAAAACAATGGAAGATAATAATGTAACAGTAGATCATACAAAAACGTAAATGTAAGTCAGCATGACAAAGATTTTGCTCGTTTCACTCAGTGTCCTAAAAGTAAATGGTTTCTTATTGTTAAAGTGGAATCAAAACATTTAATATTGGCTGCCTCTTCAAATGAAGAGCTGCCTCTTTGAAAGGTTTACTCGGAATTTAACATAAATAATTTAAATTTTAAATCCAGCTGAAAGTTCTTGCTTCAAGCAACATAGAATAATTTAGAATTTGATTGTGTTTACTTTTCAATGTTCGTGTTTAAATATGAAGTATGTTTGAGAATGTTGAAGGAGTGTGTAACATGGAGTAAATTTACAACAGAGTATACGTCTTTTGTCACTTGATATGGTGATCATTTATTCTGTGTATGTGTTTTTATCGATTGCCGGTTTAGATAGGTTCATGACGTGTTTGCTTTGTAGGAACTTGTACAGCGACCCAATGCACACCCGAAACAAATGCTAGCAAACAAATGAACCGTCGCTAACCTCTATGTGCACATAGAACACAACATGCGTGGTAAATAATATGTAGGTAAGAGTATGAAAAAAAAAATACTCCCAACAATCCACCTTGTTTTTTTTGACATACTCTCCCATCTCTATCTATCAACACAGTCATATGTTTAGCATGCTAGCTCAGGCGCACTCGGGCCCATCCGTTAGTGCACCTAACACAGAACAAATGTATATAGTTTGGTCTCTGTTCATTATTTAGGCCTATTTATGTTGAATTTTCTTTAAAACTGTTACAAATAAAATTAAATACTCAACGTGTAGGAACAAGAAATTAAAAACGTTCATGTAACATTTATTTTCAAGTAATATTAACTTTAAATATTTTAGGCCTAACTTTAGTTAACTACGTGCTTGGGTTTGTAATTAAATGTGTCTGGGAAAATGATTTATTATTACAAATTTATTGTTGAATGACTTTGGAGGTATTCCTAGATGTGATAATGGATGTTCTTCCATCCAAATTTTGCCAGTTATTTTTAAGTTCCATGTAATACGAGTGAGCCTATTGCCATCAAATGGGCATTAATCCAGACTCCAGGATGTTTCTGAACAATTCCCAAAAAACCAAACCAATAGCTAGAAAGTTATTGGTTTGACCGACCTGGAAATAAAACACCAGATCTCTCGCTCTGCATTAATGTTTACGACCACTAGACCAGCAATAGACTAAACAGTCTGAATGAACATTTCTCATAGGTAGTACTTAAATGTTTATTTATAAAGAATAAACCGAATATTTCTATGACATCGCCTATTGATACACTTTATTATGCCGATGAAAACAAAGGAATAAATAATACAGAAGACATTCGTTTGTTTAAAGATCAAAGCGGAATTCCAAATGAAGCTCCTTGATTTCTGTAAGAAGCTCACGACCTTTTGGTTTGCATTTTACACGAAGAAAATCATATAAAAATAAAGCTCGGGATGTCGTTAGAATCACAATAGTATTTTATTTATTACCTATAAATATGTACATTAAATTATTGCTTCGAACACAAAGGAGAAGTGGGGAAAAAGGGCATAAAACAACGGTCGATCTCTTGTTAAAGGTTTTCTTTGAATAATTAAATTACCGTTAAAGTACTTTTGCGATCGTTGTTTGTAACATCTTTGTTGGATTTAACGTAAGTTTTCATTGCCTTTTAGTTTCATTTGTATAAGCTTATGAATGAAATTAAATATTTACTATAAATAAATTTCTCTAATGATTTCAAATACTAAGTTGTTGGGTTTAGCTACAAAAGAGTTTTGTATCAAAATCTTTAGCCACTTCTAGAGACAGTTGGAGTTGCTTGTGGTTAATCTGATTAGGTTTTGTCTTTTCTCTCTCTCGTTCACTCTTTTTAATTTTTACACTAGTTTTTTTGTTGTATTACCGTTATTTGATAAAACATACAATTGCTCCACTTTAAGGTAGGTTATAGGCCAATAAATAACCTATGAAACAAAAAAAAAAAACAAAAAACCCGTAATGCCTAGACACATCTAGTTCTCTAGCAATATCTAATAGTATTATTTGTCTTATAAAAATAGCATCTTATGCGAAATATTGTTAGGATGGATGGATTTTGTTTCTGTTTTACGAAAAACTACTGAAAGGATATAGTTGAAATTTTGCACACAGATAGTTTAGATATAGGATACTTTTTGTTCTAGTACTACGATCTAGTGGGATAATTACCGAACTCCACGTGGGCGAAGCGTAGTATAATTTATAAGCTAGAAAATATAATACGAAACTTACTTGTAACTCATCAGGATCATACTTCTGCCGGCAAGGTTCACAGATATAGCTGTATCGCAACCTAAACGAAGCTGTCAGCAACCTCAGCGCAATATACGCGTTCAGAGCTGCCATAGCCAGGTTATAGGGCACTAGCAACCACGACAGCGTAAAGGGCCGCCTGTTCTTCATCATCTTGGGTCCTATCCATACGATGAAGAGGTATAGCAAGGTGTAGAAGACTGTAGGGGCTGGTGAATCGACTAGAGGCCAGCCTTTTGTTCTGTTATCTGCAACAAAGAGGTTTTTTGTTATAACGAAGAGATCTTTTTAATATGTAGCTTTCCTTGTACTAAAAGAGCTGCTTGTGAGTTGTTGTGGATAGTTTGCTTGAACGTTGAAGTATACAAACACGAAAATTTGCCACTATTCAACACAAGAGTAGAAAATATTTGATATCTGAACAATTATAACCCTGAAAATTTAGAAAACCCTACGTAATTATGATGGATACCAACCCTGCTTGACGTTAATCTGCAAATATATGTCCGAACATTGCGTTGCAGAAAAATCCACCGATTTATTGACATAATTCAGAAAATACCAGGAAATACTGCGATAGGGGAAATGTACGACCGTTGATATGAAAGCCGATAACCAAATCGAATTCTTTGCGGAGTTTCTTGTTGGTCGAGAAAATAGTAATAGAAAAATAGAATAGTAATAGACTTATGGGAAGTTTTATTAGTTTGTTAGGAATCGTATAATCATAATCAGCCTATAATGTTTCCTCTGCTGGGACACACGGCCTCCTCTTTATGAGAGGGAATGTATGATATACATAAATAACTTTATACTGTCATAGAATATAATTTATATAGACCCATAGATTTCACATAAAATTTTATAATGCATAACACTACGCCTGTAATCCCCGTAGGGTCAGGCAGAGGTGTACCTAATAGTACACCCACCTTTCGCTAGTTATGTTTGAAGTCCCATGTAATAGCGGTCGAACCTAATGTCATCAACCGGGCACAATCCTGACTCCGTGGCTGCTACTGAGAAATTCCTCGTGGAAAAACCCAATATAATTTTGCCCGACCTGGGAATCGAAGCCAGGACGTCATGCTCAGCAGTCACTTGCGACCATTTGACCAACGACGCAGTCAATTTGTGGTAAAAACATGAACAGTAGAAGTGTGAAGGTTATAATAAAATTGCGAAAATGCCCATCAATAAGTTACCTTATTACGTCTAAATGCCTAAACCGATTTAATGAGGACACAGGTTATAGAGATCCACTTAGACAATTCCGATATTATGAATCGATAGATTAGAAAACTTGATGTAACACCACTACCTTTTTTTTTTTTTTACCGATGGGAAATCATCGAATAACCCCTCCCGCTCTGGGCTGAGCATGAGGGAGTGTCAGACTTGTACTGACTAAAACCCATCCATGTTCCTTCCTTTGCCCTTTGTGTTCCAGGGCCGCGGTATCTCTTTCGAACAGTCCCGCAACCCTGGCAGGCATCGGTCATTTCGGACCCGTTCCTGTCTACTAACATCTCTTTGAGGTACGCGTGGAACACGAACGCGCCGTCGACACGGCCTGTCGTCATAAGACGGACGGACGGCAAGCTAGCCCATAGCTCACCGTCCACAGGCCCGCGACCGTCCACAGGCCCGCCTACTACTAGTGATTTTACCTACTAGTGATTTATATTAAGTTTTCTAATCTATAAGAACCACGTCATTTTTACTCAGTATGTGACCAGCTGTTGCACGCGACCTTGATGAAACTGGTTAAAGCAATAGCAATTTTATGAAAAAAGTTATACTCATATTAAATAAATGAAAATCACCAAAATAATTATTTACGTGGTGTTAATTCTGATAATAATTAATTAATTCATAATTAGAGGATTACCAAAATAAAATTAATGATCATTTGCGGCTTCAAAGTGCTTCATGCTTGATTCCGTAATGAATTTAATTGAATGAATTTACAAAATAATGAGCTCAGTTTGGCCGAAAATATCAACGACTAACATTAAAATTAAACCCATTTTCGCAAGTAATTGTTATTATTTTGATAGTTAAATCTGATTAATTTTAAATAATTTCCAAACTTATGTTTTGAATGTCTCTGGATTAAAATTGGACAAGAAAAGTAAAAAAAAACATACTTGGATTTTTTTTAACCTGAGCTTTCCCACTCCTGGGCGAAGTCTCCCCCCATTGCTTGAAATTTATTAGTATGAGATTATAGGTTCGCTCATCTCGAAGACTATTTCATAAGTGATATACGTACAATAAACATAATTGAATTTGAAATCTTAAAAAAAACAATCACATATTCTTATTTAAAATCTTTACGACAGATCCATTTAATGTCGTGCAATAAAAAATCCTGTTAGCTATCCGATACTAAAGAAGACATAAATCGTGTAAGTAATACGACTTTTATTGTAAAAAAAAAATCTTAAATATCTTGAATATGTCTACAATGTATCTCGAATTCATTTCAAACATACAAAGTTATTTCAGGTTACTTTGTCTACTTAATTAGAAGTGAGATAATGGTTTGGTTTTCAAACAAATAAAAGTCTTATTCCCTATTAGCAATAAAATTGAAATAGACACTTCTATGTCTATCGTCGAAATACGTTTCTATGCAAAACTAAAAACATAAAATTACGCTGAAATAATAATTATTTCCTGAATTTATTTTCTTTACTTATTTTATAATATTTAATATATTTTAATTATTTTAATATATTATTTTATTATATTATTTTAATATTTTTTTATTTTTAAATATTTTTATTAACAAAAATGATATAAAAAACTTTAAAAAATATAGAAAATAGTAGCCCACCAGCATCGGGAACAGGGTCCGACATCGGGCCTAGAGCTAGAGAGGGGACCCCAACAATACAATATTATTTCCTGATAAATCGAAACATTTGGCCCATTCCGAATTACATTCACACATTTTTATTTACAATCCGTAGGGTTTTAACATGTAAACGCAACATAATCCCGGAAACAAAAAAATCCGATACATTAATATTCTTTTCTCTCCAATGTTTTGGTTCTGTAAGTCCATTATTTATGGTTGAACCGGCAGAATGTAGCCCGCATTATTCACGATACGATCCCATGTAATATGTATGGGTGAGATAGTCTATTATTTTCTCTTCCCCTTATTCTTGAATTCGATTGGTCCATACAGGCTTGTGATCGGCTTTTATTTACAATTTGACGTAATAAAATAAACAGTTCTTTGCGAATTTGCGGATACATGGTGATTTATTGTGTTTGGGTTTGTAATTTTTGTTTTTTTTCATGTTTTTTTTTTGAAGTCGGTTTTATTTTTAAGTATTAATATTATAAGTGTGAGAGTATTTATGTGACAAACAATGTCACACTTTAACGGTTGAACGGATTTTGATTAAATTTACATATAGAACATGACCTAAAGTTCCCGTGTACGTTTTCGCCACCTACGCAAGCGTAGCCGCGGGCCGAACCTAGTTTCAACATAACAGGCCTTTAATCACAGAAGGGATCGACAGAGGTGTACCTAATGAACACCCACATTTCGCCAGTTATGTTTTAAGTCGCATATATTAGGGAGCGTGCCTATTGCCATCAACCGGGCCCAACTCCAAACACCGTGGCTGCTACTGAGAAATTCTTGATGGAAAAACCCAGAACACTACCCGACCCGGGAATCAAACCCAGGAACTCATGCTCAGCAGTTGTGCTTGTGACAACTAGACGAACGAAGTAGTTAACCATACCTAGTATTAGAAAATGGAATTAAGTGAAAAGGCTTTGTAGTGGTTAAAGTTATGGAAAAGAGAGATAAATAACAAATAATAAAATTTAATATAAATAACTAATTAACTTGAATGATAAAGTTACTTTGATTCAGGCACGGTTCATACTTTATGGCTTTCAATTTAGCCGAAGCAACTGAATATTGGAACGTGTAAACATAAAAGTGAATCATTCATTCGCATATCGTTCAGTGTTCCGTGTTTCAATCAAAGTAAATCAATTTGATTGAACCGCGTAATATAAGTCTAGAGTGAATTATAATGATAAGAGACTGTGTGCAAAATTTTAAGTTTAAAAAAAACTGCAAAAAAGTATGTGTGCAATTAAAAAAAAAACATAGTTTCAAGGTGGGTTATTGCTTACCTGACAATGATAACGTCCATAGATAATAGTCGTAAGTTTCTTTTAATACGCTTTGTGTAGAATTCACTATAATATCCGCCATCTTGGATTATTGTAGACTATCTGTAACAAAACAAAATGAAAAATTAATAAATGCAACATTAAATACAAGCTATACTTAGTTTCTGGGGCATAAATTATTTCAGAATTGAATTGTTACTTTTTAATAATCAATGTTATTGTTATCCCCTTTGTTATGTTTATTTCATTCAATATAAAGGCAAGAAAAACACTAGCAAAAAATAAAGATTAAGTTTTCTTGATGAACAAAACTTATTTTTTTAATAAGACAGCCCAATTCTTAATTAAGTTCTAAGCAAAGGCGATTTTCATAATTAATAATCATCTCTAACCTAGTTTTATGTCTCTCATAAAAGAGATTTTGTCCCCGAAAAAATATTAATATTATCTTGAATACGAGTATAATGAATACGTTCTCTAATAAACCCAAGATCTTAGAAAAGTATTTTTTCCAAGTGCATTCTAAGCCGTGTGGATATTGCAATAGAAGCCAAGAGCTTGATATGACCTGTTAGGTTCTTATTAGAAAATCTACGAGTGCCAATATAAGTTAAAAATATATTTTAATATCTTGAAGCGAATATTACATCTTTGAAAGTTACAATTTCATCTCGATATGTAATAGAGAAACACAGATCTCCATGTTTAGGGAATAATACACGTTTGAAGGAAAGCAAGCTCCGATTTATGGATTCGTAAAAAGTTTTTTATCATATTTTCTTATATGGCACTTCAACGACTTACTCACTAAAACAAACATATACAGAAATCACAAATAGTTTTAGGTAAAGTGAATTTGCCACTTTATAGAAGTGCACAACACTCGCAGAACAATAAAAGGACAAGTAAGATTATGGAAAAGTTTTTAAAATTATACATTAAACAGATAATAAAAAATGGCCTGTGTAGAAAATCCAGACAGATTGGTCATCAATACATAGCCTTTTTATAACCATGCTAGGTCGGCTTCCAATCTAACCGAATTCAGCCAGTATTTTCCATGGAGCGACTGCCCCTCTGATCTCCATATCCATGCAACTGGATAATACAACCTTTCTTGATAAAACTAGTTGTTAGGCTTACGACTGTCAAAGGTCTACAAATAACAGCCGGGACCAACGGCTCGACGTGTTTTACGAAACACGGAGAGGTAATTTTCATTCATAAACAAATATTTATTACGTTCGTTAAATGAATATAAATGAATTCTGCCATACCTTGACCTAACAAATCAGTACTTAATAAACAAGAAAATTATTAACCGTCGGTTGTCTAAGTCAGTAGGTCAAAGCAAGCATGGGTATGAATAACTAGTACCGACAGTCCCTTTCATAAACTCTAACTTTGATTGGTGTCGGTACGTGTGTTAGCATTTATGTGTATTGTACCTTACTTACCTAAGAAGAACAATATTTTAGTTGTAATCGTAGTTTACAGATACACTTCTATCTGTCAAGCCATCCGTGGTGACCAAGTGGTAGGTCTTGGCTTCAAACCTACCCAGACGCGTTAATAATTTATTGAATGAATTATTTTGCCAAATATCAATATTTTATAAATTATACAGGATCCTGCACGAAGCCGTCAACCAAGCATTATGTACAGCAAACTAAGTAACTTTAAGCAAAAATTATTGCTGGGAAACTACTTTTTTTTTGGGGTGAAGAATCATGGTTTACGGTAGGACTCAATATAACACACTCAAAACATTGCGCTGATGGATGGATTGAATAGTACAGGGGTCGTGGATGTATCTAAAGTAAAAATCTTACATTAAAAACAAGTATTTAAAAAAAAATTGAAAACGTTGGAACTTTGACCGCCAATAACTCCGTAAATAGAAGGTTCCCAGGTATGGTCTAGAACAAAGAAATGATCGCAATGACGGGGAGAACAAGTGCCTTTCAGCTTCGTTAAGGGTCTAGTTACACCCTTTATTTAGTAATTTCAACGACTTTTGACTCAATACTGAAATGATGAAAAACAACGGACAAAACGAACAAACACAGACATTTCATAGAACTAAAATGTTTTGTGTCATCTATCCGCACTGCGCGGTTTGTCCGTTGTCTACTCTTGTTCAAAGATAGGAGGCCTGGATATATACATATATATATTTTTATTTTTGGGTTTGGCATCTCGCAGTTCAGCCTCTGAGGCTGGCTACTGCTTAACCGGGCAAATCCCTGAGGATGCCTTAAAAATGAATCTAAGTCCTGTGAGTGCCTTGAGTGAAATGCCTCCAGCCAGGGGCTTAAAACTATACTTAAAAACTAAGCGACCACTCAACCTCACCCCTGTGGGGTACGAGCCTCGGTTTAGGGCGT
The DNA here is from genome assembly GCA_947578425.1 of Eugnorisma glareosa. Lineage (NCBI taxonomy): Eukaryota > Metazoa > Arthropoda > Insecta > Lepidoptera > Noctuidae > Eugnorisma > Eugnorisma glareosa. The sequence continues at coordinate 3,058,044 of OX387970.1, forward strand.
CGCTGGGGAGGGCAGCAAGGGGACAGGCTGGATCTGAATGATAGAGGCCTGGATACCGGCAGAGGAAGCTTTTATAGACTGACTTTGCTACTAATTTAATAAAAAAATTCATTGCTATCGATTGAGAGAGCCATTTGGGAGTAACCCGTGCAAATAATTGCTGTAAATGAGCGGCCATTCTCACTTATAAAGGCCTCAATGGGCTTTGAAGAGCACGTTAATCTGTCGATACCAGTTGCCAAACGAATATTAAATTTGTGACGGTTTTGTGATTGTCAAAATTGTTTTCATCCGTTTTGTCATGAAAATGTCTATTATATGAAACCAAATCAAAGGGAATAAAAGGGATGGGCCAGCTCGCCTACTGTCCTGCTTATGACGACAGGTCGTGTCGACGGCACGTTCGTGTTCCACGCGCGTCTCAAAGAGATTTCAGCAAACGAGTAGGGATACGAAAGGACCGATGCCTGCCAGGGCTGCGGGACTGTTTGAAAGAGATACCGCAGCCCTGGAACGCAAAGGGCAAGAAAGAACATGGATGGGTTTTAGTCAGTAGAAGTCTGACACTCCCTTACGCTCCGCCCATAGTGGGAGAGGATCCGAAAAAAAAAAGGAATAAAAGAAATTTAGACACTACACAGAATAGGGCGGCTTCTTTTTGCCATGTGTCAGTAAGTCCATATATAGCGTATACCAGAAAGGTGTGATCATATGTCAGGCTGTGATTCCGATCTTCAAACTGAACAATTCTCCATGGGACCGATATATTAAAGTCATTAAAAAAATCTGCTGTTCAGTACAAAACTTAATTAGGTACTTACTTGACCCAAATACATGGGACAACTGATTTTATTTTAGCGTGCTCTCTGAGGCACGGAGGTAACTCGATATGTAAGGAATGGTCACCCATCCACGGAGTGACCTTGGCAAGCGCTGCTTAACCTTGAAGATCGACCCGTATGACTATCATTATTTAACCACGAGCTCCTCTTTCTTAACCCGCAGATAGTCGCCCCTGGGTCGAAAAGACCCAGCACTCTAGTTTTTGTGCCATAACTGTTTTATTAGTTCAATCGTATCGTCGCACTACTCGTATTTACCTTCAAGTAGCTTCACAGGCTATCCGCACACCCCGCCTCAGCCAGTCCCTGTGCGGCATTTGGACAATACGGACGTGTCAAGTGAGTATGGGTCGTTTCGACCCTTGTGCGACGTAATGTGTTAGTGTAAAAATAATGTAATTTAGTAGGAAAACCGGTAGTTCTTAGTGTATAAAAATATGCTACGTGTTAAGTTTAATATTGTTCCACTATTTAGAAGATTGTTGACATTTTTGATAATAAAAAATATTTTTTTATGTTTCTAGATTAAATAAAAAAGATTAAAGTTATTTTTTAGTTCCTATACCGTAAAATGTAAGCGTTAGCAGTGATCTCTTGAATTTTGTGATTTATATTACTTTTTTTCTCTAAATAATAAAAATTTATTATTTTTAAGTTTGTTTTGTTATCCTCTTTCTAAATAATTTACAAATAATCCCGAAACTTAATTAAGATATTAAAAACAATACATTCAAAATCTGGGTCTTTTCGAGTACCGACGGGTTAAATAACATTTTATTACATGTAACATAATTTGAATATAATTTTTTCATGTAAGAGTTTTTTTTTCATGAAGGCCTAATCAAATTTCTCTGCCTCTTATTTAGCAGACATAATCTTTTGCAATAAGAAAATGCCTCCCGCCCCTTTGATATTGTTGCCAAACGTTATAAAGAAAGGCGAATATGACATTCTTCAAGCCCTTTGACAAAATTTATTAAAAGCAAAATTTTGTGTCTTTGAAAGGGAGAGTAATTTCCACTTAATAAAAACCTTAAATTCTTTCACTCGCTGTTAGACAACGCACATCTTAAGGACTAGAAGCTTTAAATTATGAACAGAAGCTCTATAAATAACAAAAAGGAACACTTACTAAGGAAATTCATCTCCAAAACGAGCTAAATCGGGTGATAAAAAGGTTGATGTGAAAGTACGTAATTGTGTTTCGAGGGTTCCATTGGACTCACATTTTCGGCAACATAGCATCACGCCTTGTAATCCCCGAAGGGTCAGGACCACATTTCACCAATTATGTTTCAGGCCCATGTAATATGGAGTGAGACTTTTGTCACCAAACGGGCACAAATCCAGACTCCGTGGCTGCTAATGAAAAATTCTGGATGAAAAAACCCTTTGACACTTTGCCCGATACAGGAGTCAAACCCAGCACCTCATGCTTAGCAGTCGCTCTTGGGACCACAGGGACCACTCGACCTACGAGGCAGGCCATTTTAAGCAATCAAATCTATAAACCATTCAGATGTTAGAGATTATAATCCATTCTGTATAATTAGGAGGCAGCATCATAAGTGCAAAAGGTTTTGGTATTGCGATTATATCAAAAATCGGACATTAATAGAATCTGGCGTTTATAGAATCTGACATTTGTAGAATCTGGCATTTGTAGAATCTGGCATTCATAGAATCTGGCGTTATAAACTCGTCTGGCATTTCTAGAATCTGACATTAATCGACGAATCCTTATTTTCGACACACATTTTTAAACTACGGCAATCACAGATCCTCTAATCTTACAAAACGATTAACAATGTAAACTTCTGTATTACATACAATATAAGCGTTTCCTGTTACCTTAACACAGCTCAATAAGGTCCAATATCACGCACAAACGCATTGATCAAATAGCCAACATACACTTTGATCTGTGGAGCCGAAAATCGTTTGAGTTCCTAATATTCTTGATTCAGGACGTCTTACACTACAAATAACTTAAATGTTTGAACTTACTTAGGCATTGTTCTATTTCTGTCAACTGTTTGAACATGATAAAGGCTGAGATAAGTTTTAAACATATTCAGCGTTATCATTAACACTAGAAACGGGAAAATAACCATGTTTACTGTGTTACTGTTGTTTTTTGTTTATCCGTGATCATGGTGCTTGCAACAGCGCCGAAATATCGGGAACTCAAAATGAACAGTCAACATGGTAAATATCGCGTTTCTAGTGTTAATGATAATGTTACTGACCATGACAGTTTAAAAACATATGTATTCAGCGTTTATCACACCAGGGGCCTTAGTCTGCTATTGCAATAGTGTCAGAATGGTCTATCATTGATTTAGGCCCCTAGCCCACGTCGTATTGAAGCGCGTTCAAAACTCGTTTGACGTGCGTACAACGGGTAATTCGTCTGCGCGGGGCCTTATTAAATCAATGATAGACCATTCTGACACTATTGCAATAGCAGACCCCTGGTTGAAGCACACCGACGAACAAACGGATCTGCTGATCCGTACATTTTGACCGTATACGTAATGCACTTTTGTAGGAGCCTGCAGATGTTTTTTTTAAATTACCGATGAAACATTTTTATCGTCCCGTTTGTGTCCCTCCCGCTCTCTATTTAGTGATCTGTGGTGTAAGCGAGCTTAAACATTGAAATAGTTAATTAGCTGGTTATTTGGGTACTGAAACGGGTTGAATTAAAAGGAAATTAATTATGAAAAATGACTCGGGTCTAATAAAATAATACTAATATTAATTATTTAACAATTTACGTATGTATATATATATATGACAGCTGTCAGCGAAAATTAATAAAAGTAGAGAGAAGAGATTAATTATAATCTTATTTGTCAATATTGTGAAGGTGTTCGCTATTGTTTGAAATCTATCAACGACGTGTTACTTCTAAAAATCAATAAAAAAATGTGTTAAAAATATCAGTTAGAAAGTTAAATTAAATAGTAGCTGTGAGATATTACGGCAGTAGGCAAATTGGAGAAATCTCTTTTTAGGCCAGTTATAAAGCTATAAAATTATACAAATTTAATGCTATTTGGATACATCGTATCATGTCATCGAGTTTCGTAGGTAGGCTGCCGAAGATTCAAATGCATTTGATGGTATTTATTGTTAAGAAAATTTTCTTTTAAGGTAGAAGCGCAAAGGTAGCCCGCGAAATTGAAATTTTCTAATTCTAATTTGCAGGTCTGTTTCAAGTTGTATGTTGATGAAAAATGAGTCGCACTAGTAACATATAGCTACAGAATTATAATCATTAAAATCATCAATACAACCCTCTAAGTTCATTTAACCCTATTCTGTAACTATGTCATGATAAAGTCATTCAATGGGGTTAAATAACTTAGAGAGTTGTATTGATAATTTTAATGATTATAATTCTGTAGCTACATACGTGTTACTGGCGCGACTAATTTTTCATCAACATACAACTTGAAACAGACTTAAAAATTGCAAAAAACCTAAGAAAATTTGAATTTCGCGAGCTATTCTTGCGCTTCCACCTTAGCATACTTCTTTTCAAACAAAGCCTGCAAAATTTTGTAAGCATAAAAAAAGAATCTATCCGCTATATATAAAAAAAAAACAGAAAGTTTTAGCGCTTCGTGACTTACCTCAGCTTTATCTCACATATTTGGCAACGAGACTAAAATAAGTATGCTGTAGAGAGCACATAAAGGATGATACGTCATTCCTTTCTCAAGCAGAGGCTTTGTCACGCTTCACCGAGATTTAAAGTCAACAAAAGAGTTTGGTATACAGGCTAATTAATTGTCTTTTTACTACGCTATTGATTCACTAAAAGGCTGCCCTTTCGCCGAATTGGCGAGCAAATTAAGGGAAACTTTTTTTTCCACCTAAACTGAACTACGCTGGTACTGTTACTGCTTGAATCGTCCCACTGCTGGGCAAGAGCCCAACTATGTTAGGTCCTGGGTTCGAAGTCCAGGTCGGGCAAAAGTGTTATTAGATTCGTCCGTAGGGAATTTCTCATTAGCAGCCACGGGGCCTGGATTTGTACCCAGTTGATGGCCATAGGATCGCCCCTGTAACGTGGGACTTAAACTTGACTGACTAAATGTGGGTGTACTTTATGGTACATCTCTTCCTTACCCTTTGGGGATTACAGGCGTGAGGTTATGTTACGTTATGTTATTTTATCAAACACAATTAGCACATCGTTGGTAGAAATACAGCTTTATTGTGTCTCTACACGGTAGCTTTTACAACTTCAGTTATATGCAGAACAGCGATGTCGAAGACTTAACTACATAGTGCTTGTACTACATGGATTACTAGTTAGCTGACTGAGTGTTCATCTGCTGAGTGTCAAGCTCACATATTACACATACATATTTACTCTATCCAACCAGATGTCTTAAAAAAAAACGATAGATTTTTTGCCAAAAATGTATTATAGAGAAGGTGATTATTTAATCTTTTGAACTAGCTGTTGCCCGTTGCTTCGCTCGCGTTTTGGTCGGAAATTAGCCCACGGGCACGTTGTAAATATAACTCGGGGATAATGTAGCTTCCTATTAGTGAAATAATTTTCAAAATCGGTTCAAAAGGTCCAGACCCACTACAGCCTCACAAACTCACGAACCTCTCTATAATATTAGTATAGATTATTTTGAATTGAATTACACCGAACTGAATTGAATTATTTTGATTTGAAATATATCGAACTCAACTTTATGGAACTGAATTGAATTGAATCAATAATTTAATCGAATTGAAATAATTTGTATTTAAATTAAAACGAAATTAAGATAAGAATAGAATTAAATGGAAACAAATTAATTCGTAATACATTTAACTACAGCTGTCACAGAAGGTTCTTTAATCTGTAAAATCTACCATAGTCTGTTAATCTTTTGTTAAAACGTGGATATTGGTGTGGGTTACATGTTTGTAATCATTAGCTTATAAGGCGTTTTTGTCTTTTGTTTAGCATGTATGTCCATAATAAATAAAATAAAATATCTCCAGTTGTATGATTGTCAAGAACACACATGACATGACAAAGTACTGCCTTATATGAAAAAGATTAATTTCACCAAATTCTTGGAATCTTAATCTTGTACAGATGTTCACTGAAGCCGAAAATAGGTGACGCCAAATGATGGATCGCCAAAATGAGTTATGTGACTGGGGAATATTGGATGTTGTGTAAAACTTATTGAGTACCTATGTCTGTTATTGACATTTTAATAGGCTTACGCTATTGAACACATGTATCGAATCCTAACTAATATTACAAATGCGAAAGTAAGTTTTTTCTGTTACGTTTTTACGCCTAAACCACTGAACCGATCATCCTGAAATTTTGCATATACGTTGTCAGATGTACCCACCTTTCCTCCCGAAAAAAGTACTATTTCTGAGGAAAAAACAATACCGTTCTTATGATAATAGATGGCGCCACGTGTCTTTCGAATGGGTTATTGTACATTCGCCACAAAGTAAATTCGTCACATTTTGAAAACTCCATATATTGAAAGTAAATTCGCCACATGCATAAAAAATATGTGTAAATTCGTCACAAGTCTTCGTAGGTACATAATTTTTGCATAAAGTACTAGTAGCAAACAAAGTTTTAAGTTTTTATGATTGAATTATATTATTACAAGGAGAGTACAACCCGAATTGATTGTCAAATTCTAAATTAACGCGAGAGAAACCGCGGGAAAAAGCTAGTATAAAAAATCTCGTTGAAAAACCAAAAGAACGCTTTTATATAGACATCCATTTAGATATACATTACGTAACATAACATCACTCCTGTTATCCCGAAGACACGACAAAATGCTTGAATAAAACCGAATTCAGTTGTTTTGTTTGAATACTAAATTGGGAGCCAATTTATTGGCAATCAGATCCCAATTAGTGCAGTTTAACGTGAAAAACAAGCCTTGATTTTACTTATGGTCGTTTGTCGAGCATTGGCAGAAAAGCATTTGCATTTCCGCAAAAGTAGGTCATAAAAATAGCTCACAGTGTATTTTACAGTGAAAACTTGCCAACTATCTAAAGTGTTCCAAACTTGTGGGCGTGGAATAAAACGGGTATAATTCCTGGCGAAAATTTCTGAGGTATTTTAAACCAATTTTTGCGGCAAATTTCCTCATAACCAAAAAGGCTTTTCTTACATCATAGAGTAATTACCAAATATATATAAGGTGTATCTGTTCATACACGAAATCTCTTAAGGGGTCATTGTACTCATCATTATGAACAATTTTTATTATGGGACCAACACCAAAATCGCGAAAAAAAAATCAGCTGTTCAGTACATTTTGACCAGTTAATGCGAACATATTGTAGGGAACAGCTAATTTTTTTTTCGCGATTTCGAGGTTGGTCCCATAGTTAAAGTTGTTCATAATCATCATTATGAACAACTTTAAATACGACCCCTTAAGAGATTTCGTGTATGAATAGATAGACCTTGTATGTTTGTCTGTAAAATACCTACTGGTATTCAGATGCATCCGGTTAGACTGGAAGCTGACCCCAAAATATTTGTGAAAAGGCTTGGCAGATGATGACGACTAATTATGAAATATATTGTTTTCGTAATAATAACTCATTAGTACAACAAAAACTTGACGTGCAACTGATGGCGGTCATTCATTGTCACTTCCTATGTCGATGGTCATTGCGGAGAAAGTGAAATCTTAGAGCGGGACGAGTAATGCATCTAGATAAGAGTAAGCGAGACGGGTATAGTCGCTGAATCACGTACCGTTTTGAGATGTAAGTGTTCCGTGTTTGGTTGAGATAAAGCTAGGTTCATAATTGAGGAGTTTGTTAAATCTTTGGATTATGAAAGTATAAGCATAGCATAATCAGCCTATAATGTTCCCCCTACTGGGAGACTCGGGCTCCTCTCTATGAAAGGGAATGGGCTATAATCCACTACGCGGGCCCAGTGTGGGTTGGTAGATGTCACATGTCTTCGTGTTTTTGGTTCACGGTCATTTTCCTCACGATGTTTTCCTTCACCGTTTTGAAAGGAGTGGTGATGAAATAAATTACACAAAGTAATGCGCCTGCCTGTCGAACCCATGACTTACTGTTCGTAAGTCGGGACCGCCACCACTGGGCCATCGCTGCTCTGCCACCGTTATTAATTATTGATAGAAACAATACATTGTCATGAACCTAAAAACTCGTGAAAAAAAAGTCACTCGCAAAGGACAAGAAATTCTAAAGCTATGAGCTATGAGCTGTGAGCTATGGGCTAGCTCGCCGTCCGTCCGTCTTATGACGACAGGCCGTGTCGACGGCGCGTTCGTGTTCCACGCGCGCCTCAAAGAGAGTCAGCAAACAGGAAGGGGTCCGGAAGGGCCGACGCCTGCCAGGGTTGCGGGACTGTTCGAAAGAGACACCGCGGCCCTGGAACGCAAAGGGCAAAGGAAGGAACATGGATGGGTTTTAGTCAGTAAAAGTCTGACACTCCCTCCTGCTCAGCCCAGAGCGGGAGGGGTTATTTGATGATTTCCCATCGGTAAAAAAAAAAAAAAAAAAAAAATGTCTAACCTTAATAAATCATGAAAACTCAAGGGTCATAACCCATAATACCATATATTGAAAGCGCTTACTTAGCATAAAAGCTTTACTTAGATTTTGAGGCATTATCTTATTAAATAACAGGCTAGATGAAATATCATTCGATTTTAAATTAAAGAAAACATTATAATTCTGTAACTCCTTCCAACATTGAATAGAAAATAAATCCATTCTTAGTAGTGTACCTCAATGAAAATGTAAATATTACGTTGGTGGCATAATATTTAAACTAAAGTTAGCGGCCTTCTTTTTAAACTAGATTAAGGATAATTCGTTTATCAGAAAGGTCAGGTTCTTTGTTAAATTAGTTGTCTTTGAAGTTATGCTGAATTTGTGTGGTGATTGGAAATGTCAACTTCTAAAACTTAGGCCTTCTTGGAATCTGATGTTTTTACAAGTTTGGTCAAAAAAACTTTCTTAATAAACGAATTGGATAAAAACCATAACAAAAAATATTCGTATTATTGTTCCATGGAGGCAAAGTTAAAAAGCAAAAACGAAAACTATCACAATAATCCATTATTGGATCTCGATTTTACTAACTTCATCATTTTCTGCCTAGCCTTTTCCCAACTATGCTAGGGTCGGCTTCCAGTCTAACCGGCTGCAGCTGAATATCAGTATTTTAAATGGAGCGCCTGCCTATCTGACCTCGATTAAAGTAACTTGAAAAGCATTTTAATATTTTTGAATCTTCACTTATATGCATTATCCTTTACAAAAACCTAATAAACTTGAAATATTCTTTATTCATTTTCATTTGTAATCATTTTTTATTTATTTATGTACACACAATATTTACAATACTTAACAGGACATTACATTAAGATAGAAGAGCACAAAGGTACTGCTTATTTCATAAGAAATTTCTTCCAGCAGACCTGCGAGAGGAAAGTTGAATCATTTGTAAAATTTAAATAAATTTTTCCATAACATGAAATTAACTTTATTATGACTGTAATAAAATGTTTAAACGACATATTTCAATAAACATTTGCAAGCGCAAAATATAATGATTACGTTATAATTGGACCTACCATATAATAATTCACGTTGTGAACAGCTTGTATACATCGTCGAAATGTTTCTGTTATGTGACGTTGTATGTAGGGCCTTAACAAATTATTAATCGTGTTCCACTTTCGCGCCGTTTTCCGAGAAAACCTTGCCGAATATCTTGTATTCAATGGAGGAAAGTGATTTATGAGTGCTTTTGGGAATTTTATAAGGAAAGATTTATAGGTAATTTTTTAATATGTTTATTGTTCGCAACTAAACTTAAAACTTTTAATTTGAACAAATCGTTCATTTAATATGCTGGATTGTTTGCATTATACACGGAATGTTTTTGTTACGATACGTAGATACGGAGAAATACGTAATTTTGAATTCCACTCTAAATAAATCACATGCATAAAACCAGTTATCACATCGAAACTTAAAACTTTTAACTAATGTACGGTCGGCAATAAAAGTTAAAACAATATTCTTTTTTATCTTATACGTATTAGATGCGGTAAAAAATTAAACCGCTGACTACCCACTCTTAATCAAAGGTTATCTAAAAGTTATCGCTACCAAAGTCAGAAGAAGTAAGTAAGACCGCCATTGAAACCATAAAACCAAAAAATAAAAAAACTGTCAATTTCGGTTTACAATAAAGTATCTGTTTCTGTATCATATTAATATTAATCATATTATTCTGGAGAGTGCATTTTGAAATTTAACAAGTAAATAAGTAGACATAAAATATTTAAATCGTGATTATGATTTAATTTTGTTTGCTGTCTGTACCCGTCAGCTGTTCATCGTGTTACGACTAGCGTAACAAGTTATGTATGTAATGTAGGAAACGGTATCTTATTACTATGATTATACACCGCACACGTGTTATCTCATTTTTATGATCATCAAACTTCACTCACGTGCATATTCCGGGTGTGCAATCAGAGCGTTTGGATTGGGCCTTTATTAATGAGCATTGCATCTTTTATGTATAAAATTATATATTATATTATATATATTATATTTTATGTATAAACAATTGTTCAATCATCAAATTGTACATCATTTTCAATGTAATGCATACACTATAATACAGTTTCATAGCCAAATGGTAAAAATGGAATTCCTTTAACATAGACCTACGAAGTCATTTTAACCAGAGATTACACTAAGGTTACGTACGCGCACTGACAGATGGCTTGCTTACCGTGATCCATTGCCAATTCAATCCGATACCAGGATCGGTGGATACAAACTCTTGCTTAGCATCTAGAGCCTTGCGAGTAGCGAAGTATAACGAACTAAGCAAACCAACAGCACTCAGTGCGTTCGTAGCCTAAGTCATTTGACTTAGAAACTGTTTGCATTATATCGCTGTAGCCCGCGACCTGCGTTCGCGTTAATTTTTTATAAAAAAATGTTTCTTCCCTTTTGGATCAAATTTTGTTACCAATTTCAAGGGTTTAATTCTTTTTGCACGTAACCCTAATTCTTATTCTAAAATAAAAGTAGCCTTAGTTACTTCTTATGAAATCAGCTATCTGCTAGTAAAAGTCCCGTCAGAATCGGTCGAGCCGATTCAAAGATTAGCCGTTTGAACCGGATTTCGTTAACAATTTCAAGGGTTTTAATTTTTTTGCCGGAACCCTAATTTAGATCTTTTAATATCAGCTATCTGCCCGTAAAAGTCCCGTCAAAATCGGTCCAGCCGTTTCGTAGATTAGCCGGAACAAACCGACAGACAGACAAAAATTGACAAAAATGCGTTTTTGTTATAAGTACCATATACTTATACACATACTTTCATATGAATTCAGTAAAAATCTGTTATTTTAATATTAGAAACAGACACTTCAAATTTATTGATTTTTATGTATAAAATATAATTGTATAATATATCCCATAATTATCTGAAGTTCTAAAAAATCTAAATAAAAATAGGATAAACAGATTCCGATAAAAATACCATAATACTACGTAAATAAAATACACGACTTACGAGTACGAGAGGTCATGGCATTTCTATGGGTAAATATATAGCCCTAAAAAGAAAATTTCGGTGACATCCCGGAATTGTTGAGTTATGTACAGTTGTAGGGAATTTTCTCGACCCTTGTTAGATGAAAAATTATTTCTTTATTCGCAAATTGTGGGTGAGTATCCTTCGAAGAATACAAGCCAAGCCTAGTAGTGTAGCTATTTTTATGAACTGGAATCTCACAAGTCGTATTATTAGGAATAACGTTATCATTCTATGAAATTCTACTTACTATATAAATGCGGAAGTTTGTGGGGATGGAAATTTTTGTTACTCTTTTGCGCAAAAACTGCTGGACGGGTTCGGATAAAATTTGGCATACAGGTAGTTTATACCCTGGATTAACAACAAGGATACTTTTTGTCTATGACTCCGTGAGACCAATAACGAATTCTGCGTAAGCTAGTAAAGTCGTAAAATAAGACACACTCAGACAAATAGTGCTGACACAAACGATTCGACTACGCAGCATAAGTAATTACTGTCGAGCAAAAGTTTTTTTGTTACAAATATAATATTTTGGAACCCATTAATATTTACTGGTTCATTCGGATAGTGGTTGCAAGCGCGGCTGGCTGACGTCCTGGGTTCGATTCGCAGGTCAGGCAAAGAGTTATTGGGGTATTCTTTCAGAAATTTCTCAGAACGTTGAACCCACGGACTTTGGCTATAAAGCCAAATAGGAATTATACGAACCCACAACCTAATAATTTGTAAGTCGGGGCCGTTGCCACTGGCCCAGTCCTGCTACTGCTGGAGTTGCAGGGCTCAGCAGTACGTAGCTCACTAAAAACGGGAGAGTTTGAGTTTTCGATATTTCGGTACTGTTGCAAACAACGTGATCTCGGATAAACTATATATAATAATAATAATAATACCAGCCTATTACTGTCCCACTGCTGGGCAAAGGCCTTTTCTCAAGATAGAAGGCACGAGCATTGATCACCACGCGTGCTCAAGACGGGTTGGCGATTTCAGACTTTTAGAAGTCCAGGTTTCCTCACGATGTTTTCCTTCACTGATGTGATGCCTGTGATGTCCAAGATAAACTTAGAAAGTACATATGAATTGAAAAAGTCACATATGTACTTGCCCGGATTTGAACCCACAACCTCATCATGAGAGGCGAGGCCTTAACCTCTGGGCCATCACGACATAAATTATACATGATCAAAATAAATAGAAAACATGGTAAATATCCTGTTTTAAGTTTCAACGTTACATAAAACTGTACAACATAGGTCAAAAAGAGTTACCCGCGTGCATAGTCATCTCTTTAATCGACTGTACATCAAATAAACTTTCAACAATACCTTTAATGGTCTGACACGACTGTACTTTCATAAATGATTAATGATGTGTTTGATAGTTGTTTATGCTATGATTATGCGTAAATAGGCACATTTAACATGTTAATAGGTGCATCATAAAATCGGTTTTATTCAGTACCAACTGGGTTGTGGAGGTCAGACTGATAGGCAGTCGACTGCATAAATGATACATAACAACTCTTGATCGCGGTTTAGATATGTGACTGATCACGTTCAATGTGAAATTCGCCTATAATCACGAAAATAATTGTGTTGACAATTTATTTGAATTCACATGTTGATTACCACTGAAACAATTTGATCTGCATTCGTGTCAGCTTTGATTGGTTGTTATTTTGGTCAACCAAGTACAATAATAAAATTAAATATATTTATAAAAAAAAAACAAAATTGAAGTGTCTGTAATCTCAAAATAACAGTTTTTACTGAATGCATATAAAAGTAGATGGTACATAAAACAAAAAACTTTTTTTCAAATTTGTATCTAAATGTCTGTTTGCTCCAGCTATTGTCCAAAACGGATCGACCGATTTGGACGAGACTTTTCCTGGCAGATAGCTGATATAATAAGGAGTAACTATGGCTATTTTTATAAAAAGTACTAGAAAAGAAAATAAAACTTATGGAATTGTTAACAAAATCCCATTCAATTAAGGAAATAATATTTTTTAAATAATTTCACGCGGACGAAGCTAGTTACAAACATAATACAACTTGCTTATGCCCTCAGCTTCACCTGCTTGGAGTTCGGTTATTGCCCCATGCGATCCTAGTACCCGAAAAGAAACTATGTTTGTGCCAAATTTTATATAAATCCATTCAGGAGTTTTTGCGTGAAATAGTAAGAAATATCATCATAAACTTTCGCATTTATAATAGTAGTAAGATTTTGAACAGCCAAGCAAGCACTTGACAGAACATCCAATCTGCTTACCTGTACACAATTTACACCACAATGTGTGATAAAATACGAACAATGCACACTAAGCTAAGCTATGTTTGCAATTATGTCTTTAATGCCTGAATGCATAAATTCTAATACTGACTAAACAGTAACATAGTCTTTTTAATACGTAATTAGATTTAAATATAATGAGTAAAGAAAACGTGACAATGTTATTGAACAGTTTTGTTCTAAGAAAAACTAATAAAATGTACAATATACATTGCAATCTCCTTTATTTACAATTACATTATTAGACAGCAACAAAGAATCAAACTAAGGCTAAATTAAAATTGGAATAAAAAAATATAATCTGTAGAATCTATCTATAATTCATTCGTTCATTCATTTCAGCGGAAAGACGTCCACTGATGTACGAGTACATAGGCCTCCCCCAAGTGTCGCCACACTGACCGGTCCCGTGCGACTCGCATCCAGCGGATCCCAGTAAACTTCACAAGGTCATCGGTCCACCTAGTGGGAGGCCTTCCAACGCAACGTCTTCCGGTTCGCGGTCACCACTCCAGAACTTTTCGGCCCCATCGGCCATCCGTTCTGCGAGCTATGTGCCCTGCCCATTGCCACTTCAGTTTGGCAATTCTTCGGGCTACTTCGGTAACCTTGGTTCTCTTGGTGTCTTCATTTATGATTCGATCACGCAAGGAAACTCCAAGCATAGCCCTCTCCATTGCCCTTTGGGCGACTTTAAGCCTTCGAATGAGGCCCATTGTGAGCGACCACGTTTCGGTCCCGTATGTAATCACTGGCAACACACACTGGTCATAGACTTTCGGTCATAAACGCAAACCTTATAGATTCGCCATGTCGGTCTGTCTGTCCGTGTATGTCACAGCCACTTTATTCCGAAACTATTAGGACTACACAGTTGAAACTTAGTAGACAGATGTATTTTATGAACCACTTTAGGATTTTTATACAAAGATAATATGGGGAGCCCCCCCCCATACATTTAACTAAAACTGAAAAATATTTTTTTTCGTCAAATCAAAACGTGGTGGGGTGTCTAAAACGTAGGTCTTTAAAAATGAGATTGAGGTTTCTAAAACCATTTTTTTCTCAAAGTCAATCGTTTGAAAGATAGACACTTCCAAAGTGGTAACATGTGTCTCCCCCCCTCTAATTTCTAAAGTAAGAGGAGGGAAATTCTGAAAATATATGTATAATGGATTGTATAATGGAATGTAGAAAAAAAATTAGTTTGAATAAGATTTGATGTTTAGTTTTTGAGATATGGGACTTTTTCATCAAACTACAGCAGTAACTTTGTTTTTCATTAACATACTATGAATAACACATTTAGTTTAATTGCTTTTGAATGTGAAACAATATAACATATGAGTGAGCCTTCAAAAATCTTTTTTTTTTTTAATTTTTGTCTAACCATATATTTTTTTTTAACTTTAGCATCAGGTCCAATCTACCAAAGAAAATTGAATAAAAATATTGATTTAGTAAACTCATCCCGCGGGTCCCAAATGAGCGGGATCAGTTGACTAAAGAGCCCTCTTTGTTCCGGCTAATCTCCGAAACAGCTGGATCGATTTTGACGGGAGTTTTAATCGCAGATTGCTAATAAGGCTACTTTTATTTTAGAAAAATTAGATTAGGGTTCTGTGCAAAAAAAAACCCTTTAAATTGTTAAAAATTTCGATTCAACTAAAGGATATATATATTTTTAATAATTTCACGCGGACGAAGGTCGCGGGAACAGCCAGTAAAAAATATATCTATTTTAATCTCTGGCTTATTTAGATGAGAATGACAAAATAAAAAGCCGTATGCAACATGAATGTTAATTGGAGAAAAAACATCGCAAGAACGAAGCTTAATAACCGGGCAAACGGTTTGAGGGGTTACAAACATATAGACGTAAAACAAACACAAACTGTTTGCCTTCCCTGTTATCAGCTTTGTCAGCACAAAGGAGGTGCATGTGCTGTCACTGGCAGACAGTTCATGACAGGGTTAATCCTTTTGTTTGGCACTCAGCATAAATGTACTGGCTACCTATATGCTAGCTATGTCTTTCAGGGAAACATTAAGCTTCGAATGCTGAAGTTACTTCTACACAATTCAGTATTATCGGCGATTGCAGAAGTATACTATCCGGTAAGGTACTAGTAAAATGCGTGCGTATTTTTATTGTCTACTATGTGTCTGCTAGACCAAAAACCCCCTTTCTTTTGCGATCCCTGGCCATGTTTGCCTCGCAATTAAGATCAGATCGTCACACCACCTTCGCCGCGGTCTACTTCGACGGCGATTTCTTACTATCACTATCCATTATTACAAAAAAAATACGCAACTTCGTGCTCTTCAGACCAAAGGCTAAGTAGGCCAACCCTTGAAACAGGAGGTCCACCAAATCTAGACACTGAGTCAAAGTAAATCCATGTCAAGCTGTCAAAGTTATAATACGATTTTCATCCCAACTAGTTAAAGTTTTGTATAGATAGTCTTCTAAGCTAGAATTTAAGTCAACTTCGTATCAGATCAAACAACAATAGTCTCAGTTCAACATGGCAGTATGCCAAAAGTTAGCACTTCGATGTTAGGATCCGAACGCGATAAATTAGGTTCAGTAACAAAACTTCGTATGGCAATGTAATATTGCGAGGTACCCAACTACCCATATTCTGGTATACACATAATACAAGTCATTTTATTAGGTAGAATAGTATTTATTATGGAATTCCGAATATATAGGGTGTAATATAATTAACGGAGGAAACTGAAGAACTTTTGCTCTATGAAAGCGAAATTTGTAAAAAATAATTGGACATTGTTTATGTTGTGACGCGATGAGACGATCATCTTGTATGGTAAAACTACAAAAAAAGTTATGAATTTTCAATAGTCATAGAACTAAAGTTTACAATGTCGATCACTAAGCCAAGAAGTAGTTTTTTACAAAATGTTAATGAAATACCTAGAAACATTTCGTAGAAAATGGAAATTTCAAAATTATACCATCAGCACAGCTCATTTTCAGTGTATTTTACATACGAGTAGTAAGAATGAAAGGTGGCTTAGCGCCAGACGTCGAGTTAAGCCTTTAAACCGGTGGAAGACAGACAGTTTAGTGCCTGTGTCTAGTTTGAAAAGCTGTTTTACGAATGTCTGCATTCTACGTTTTCTTTGTTGAGTGGGATTTTTTGGACATTTGAGAACTTTACACGTGTATTAGTGTAAGCCTTAACAGTTAGTTTGCGAACTAATTCTGATAACATTAATACATTGTTTATAGCGACCAGAATTTAGTTTAAAATTTGTAGTTCAGAAAAATACATTTTTACATGTTTTCATGTTTGTGTTGAATAATAAGTCGCGTTGTAAATACTTTATGTGGAGGGACATAGAAATTTTGCATACGTAAATTTAAAAAAAATACAGCTGTTCTATATATTTTGACCGCGTAGGTTTTTAATAGCCGACGAAAAATTTATATGTGCGGATTCAAAATAATGTACTGAATACGTGATTACCACTTTAGCGTCGGTGTCGCTCCCATCCTGTATAGAAACAAAGCCTAAATAAATATTATTGATCGAAAAAATCGTAGTCATAATTTTTCTACCCTTAATCTAATTCATTCGCATTCGTCATCAAAAATATCATAGTGTAAAACCAGAATAGTAGACGAAACCCACTTTCATTGGTCATCATTGATTGTTCAAAATTATTGCTTTTAAAGTAAAAGTAAATGCATGATTGCCTTCAAGCACTGTTACAGTTATAGGGCTTGCAAAACAAAACTCTCGTCAGATATACTTTCTCCTTTTTTCGTCCAAATAAGTACAGTATACATGAAAATTAAAGTCAAATGCAATTCGTGATAAAATAAGGTTGATTTTTGCTAAATTGCACAAAACTGGGTGCTCGAGTTTATATCACTTTCTTTACCGGATACATGCGTCAGGATCAACATATTATAGGTATGTATGTACGTGCTTTCTGAAAGTACGTGGTTTAATTATGTTTCGGTATTTCCTTGTTAAAGAATTGATATGCGCTTTGCAAAACCATGTGACTATTGGTATGCTGATGATTACTGGAATATTGATGACTAAGTATAAGAATTTCTTAGTAACATTCTGTGGGACATGGTGAATGTAAAGTTACAAGCAACTAATAGTTCGCTGATTAAGCGCGAATTTTACTAATGATCGCGATCAGCACATCTAAATCTCACTAGAGCTGCCAGTGTCATCATCTATTGAATATTTACATTGACGGAACATAGACACGGTTTTGATGTGCTGATTGCGGTTAATTGTGCAAAAATCAAAATCAAAGCATTTATTTCAAGCAGGCCAGTTACAGGCACTTTTGAACAATTAAATGTAGCTACAGTCCCTGTCACAAGGCATAAAAACTGTGAAAGTACTGCAGTTGCCCATTCCCTATCGTAGATCTCTATGGAGAAGAACGGGCAAGTAACTCCATGGACACCCTTTTAAATCAGCAAATTGTTACAAAATCTTGGTAAAGAGAGCACTCCAAAGCATTCTTGCTTTTCCCCTGCTAATCTCTCCACAAAGCCTGTGCCTACAAAGGCAACGGACCGGGCTGATGATGACGGTTTCGTGACGGTGCAAAGGAGGAAACGCCGTCAGCGAAGCTGTAAGAACCGCTCCGGCAAAGCTCCTGTGGAGTCCAACGTTAAGCTGCGCGCCGCGAAGCCGAACACCCCGGCGTACATCTCTCGCCTACATTACACCACTGAGGCAGAGGACATCGAGAAGTACGTGCGCCAAAGGTTGAAGTACACACCAAGAGTTCAGCTACTGGAGTCGCGCCGAAACGTCAATTTCAAGGCGTTTGTGGTGCGCATACCAACGTGTATATGCTCCATTTGGTGTTGGAAGAAAGTTTTTGGCCGCAGGATGTGGTGTTCGGCTACAAAGGGACAAATTCCACAAGAACGCACAAAACATCGTGCAAATGAGTGTTACTAACATAGTTTTAAGTTGCTTATACTAACAAAAATGTTATTAGTATGTATATTTAGGTTAAGGTATCTATGGATGGATGCGAGTTGCACGGGACCGGTCAGTGTGGCGACACTTGGGGGAAGCCTATGTCCAGCAGTGGACGTCTTTCGGCTGAAATGATGATGATGATGATTTATCTATGGGTCTTTGATACTTGAAATAAATGGATTATTATTTTTTTTTTGTGAATGGCATCTCGCAGTTCAACCTAGGAGGTTGTTGACTGCTTAACCGGACAATCCTGTGAGTGCCTTGAGTCCAGCCAGGGCAAAAACTTACAAACTAACTTACAAAAAAATTACTAAAACTAGTTGACTTATATATGTATATATAATGATTGTTGCTTAAGATCGAGAAAAGTTAAAAAAAGAGCTAGTATTAATTTTGAAGGCAAAACTGTTCACCCACAAACTCACCAAGACCGATGATGCGGTCAATAGGTAACGCACGCCTACGCGAACTAACCTATTCACTCGAGACTCGAAGACTCCTAACATCTCAGTTTGATCTCCACATAATACTTTTAACGTAACAGCTACACGCACAAATAAGTGAAAGTTGCCATACGCGTAAAAGCAACTATAGCTTATAATAAGAATACTTAATGATATTGATACTTAAAAAATCGTCCGCTCATTATGTAAATATTAGTACTGGTAACTTTCAAAAAACTTCTTTAGTACAATCAATAAAAGTTTCATAATTGAATGGAATTTTGAAAAGTAACAAGAGATGAATATAAACTTTCTTTTGTTTTAAGTTGTTAGTACCTATTTACTGTATTTCAATATATAGTTTTAAATACAGAATAGTTTCACAATATTCTGATTTAATAAACTATACATCTTTTGTTTCAAAGAACGTATTCTCGACTTTGTTAACTACTTGGAGATAGTCAGGTTCTAATAATTTTCATTTATTTAATGCAGATTTTTCAATAGTCTGAATGAATTTGAGAATTAAAATATGTTGCGATTTGGCAACTTCGATGTAAAAAACAGTACGACAACTGTTTATTAATCTTCAGATAAAATTTATCTGAAAAGAGTATATAAGAAGACCAAAGAAACGATGGAGGGACTGTGTGAAGGGTGATATGGCTAGAAACGAGGTGACTGGTGAGATGACGAGTAATAGAGAAGTAATGGAAGAAGAAGACATGCTGCTTTCTAACGTTCAATCTTACGAATATAGCAAAATTTATACACATAAGGCTGCTTTCTAGAGTTCAATCACCATTCATTATTCTCTTGTCTTGATCCCAGTTTATTAGGGGGCGATACCGGCATGTCTTCTTCTGCCACAGTTCTTTATTACTTGTCATCTCATCATACACTTCCTTCCTTGCCATAAGTATCATCCTTTACACAGTCCATCTATCGTTTCTTCGATCTTCCTTTGGCTTTCTAGAGTTAAATGTCTCCTAAAATATTATTGATGTTTTAAGGTACTTCAAACATTAAAACAAATTCTTTATGTGCTTCTTAGTCTGTCTTATTATTGTAAAGATGTGTTCATACATACATACACAAATAACTCATGCCTATTTCCTATAGGAGAGGCAGAAACCACAGAACGCCATCTGCTACGATACTTTTTTTTTTTTCGGATGTGAAATCGTCAAATGACCTCCACTCTGGGCGGTGTGGAAGGGAGTGTCAGACTTGTACTGACTAAAACCCATCCATGTTCCTTCTTTTGCGTTCCAGGGCCGCGGTTTCTCTTTCGAACAGTCCCGCGGCCCTGCCATTTCGGACCCCTTCCCGTTTGCTGACATCTCTTTGAGGCGCGCGTGGAACACGAACGCGCCGTCGACACGGCCTGTCGTCATAAGACGGACGGACGGCGAGCTAGCCCATAGCTCACTGTCCACAGGCCCGTGATCTGCTGCTATCCTTACTACATCCTCCTTTTGCCTAGTCCACGTTCATGATCTGGTCAATCTATATTTATTCCGGTTTGCGTATGCAAACCGGAATAAATATAGATTTTTGATGCAAGCATTTTTATAATCTGGAAGCGGAAGTAGCACTAGGTAGGTATCTTAACCTACTTCCGCTGACATAAGTAGGTACTTTTGGAAATCGTGTTTAATTCCAATTTTCATGTATGCCTCGATTTCACATTTTTGGTATGACTCTGTATCGTTCTATTTCCATTTCTGTTTCGCGGCCACACAAACCTAACAGGAAAATGTACCCTAACCCTTTGTTATACGTTACATGGACACTAATTAATCTGTGAAAATGATAGTAACAATCAACTGTTGTTATTGTGTACTAATTATTAGTCAATTATCACTAATTTGTCTATTGTTTGGAAGATAGTAATTACTAGTCAAACCTTCATATTTACTGCTACTTAGTATTCTGAGGATTAACACTATATAAGTACTTTATTGTGGGAGATCGCAGTGTTAGCCTAGTGATGTGGCCGTTGGACTGCCAAGTCATAGGTCTCAAGTTCGAACCCAAGAGACGCACATCTGATTTTTCGGATTCATACGGGTATTATATAATTATCACTTGATTCGGTGAAGGAAAATATCGTGAGGAAACCACCATGCTTGAGAGATATTTCTCGACGGCATGTAAAACCAAGTCAGAGTGCCATGGCCATATTAAAAAACTCTGACACCAGATGGCACAAACCACACGAAAAAGAAAAAGTACTTTAGTCAATGGAAAACATTAGGTATGCTTTTTAAGATGGAACCTGAGGCACTTTTTAGCTAACTTTATGGGTTGCACCCTTACCAAAAGATACTTCAAGTTACGTAAATAAATCAAAGAAATAATTAGAAACTCTTATCTAGGTCATAATATTTCTTCACTCATAAATGGCGAAATCACTTTCAGGATATTCATAGCCTGAAAGTAATTTCACCATTTAGGGCTGAAAATTAAAATAGAATTTTCAAGTGTAATCTTGTGTCTAAATTCTTCTATAGATTCTTATCTTTTCTAGTGACTTATGTTTTAATTAAATTCATTCATCTTGCCGACTGTTCCTCATAAATATTTTCAAATTTTGTGTATCTGTCCAAAATAATTATACAAAATGTCCATTATTATTTAATGATGTGTCAATTTGTAAATTCGCAATTTAATTTGCATAACAAAAACATCCAATTTGCAATTCCTATAATTTATCACTATTTTTGTAGTAAAAAACGTTTCTAGTCCAAGTTCGCAGCTTCGTTTTGCACATTTTTTGCATAAAATTATACGAAGTAGTTTGCACGAGCGAATATTTATATGCTAACGATTTATTTACTATGTGAGTTATTAGAGTTTTTTAATATATGGTAGGTGACGTTAGAACAAAATCGAAAGATGAGGAAAATAGAGCACGCGTGTACTTTTTTTACAAAAAAAGTAAAAAGTTTACAAAAAATATAAAAACAATAATTCATAAAGTAACACTTACCTAAACAAATCCTTAATAAAAAAATAATTGAAGAAAAACTGAAACTTCACGAAAGTACTTTCGCAACACTTTCACTCCCGACTCCGGCGCAGCCGATGCGCCGCGCTTGCCAAATGCGACTGCGCGAACGAGCACCGCCGAAACTTTACGACAACTTCCGACAGCTTACCTTCACATGACGAAGGGTGGGTCTCTGTGTTATGTGTACAATTTCCACAGTGATTACTCTTATGTAAGATAATTAGCACGCAGAATGGTTCGACGGCGTTTTATTACGTGAGTGCGATCACAGTTCTTTTGGGAGAGGCCGGAAAGTAATACTGTGATACTTAGTTGTTTTTGTTGTCTGTCATGCTGTTGTTACAGCTTTATTCACGTTTATGTTTAGTTTTGATAGCGTGTGGACAGCTAGATAATATAGTCCTCCTTAAATGTTGGATGTTAAAGACAAAGGTTAACCCAAGCCATCATCATCTGCCTAGCCTTTTCCCAGATATATTGGGGTCGGCTTCCAGTCTCACCAGATGCAGCTGAATACCAGTATTTTTCAAGGAGCGACTGCCTCCACCATCCAGTTAGTACTGGGTAATACGATACTCCTTGGTAAAACTGGTTACCTGAAACAACTACGATTTGCAAATGACACCCGGGATCAACGGCTTTACGTGCTTTCCGAGGCATGGAGGAAACTCGGTATGTGTGGTCACCCATCCACGGACCAACCTAGGCAAGCGCGGCTTCACCTAACGATCGACCCGAGCGGCTGTTATTAAAAGTTCGAGGGCATCCTGGAACTTTGTCCGCGTGAAATTATCATTATAAAAAAAAATACTTTCTTAATTGAATCTGATTTTGTTATCAATTTTATGGGTTTTATTTTTTTGCACGGAACCCTAATCTTTCTGTATAATTAAAACCGGTGCTACCGTTTCGGTGATTATCCGGAACAACGAGACAGTCAGACAAAAGTAAATGATCTGTGGAAGCTGCAGAAGATTGTAATAATATCCTTGCTTTGTATAGATTCCATCTCTTAGTATTATATAATTGTGATTACTACGAGTATGTACTGTAAAGCAACCATTTACATTTATTTATCTTTCATTGACTTGAATGTAGCCTGGTGGCTGAGAGAATGTCATGCTCACTCAGATTTCTCGCTGATGGTGGCGCGTGTGTCGGTTCATTTGGTTCCCTTCAATATGGTTGAGTTGAATGGCGCTGAGCCATGCGTCATGTTCGTGAACGGGCGCTGTCAGTTGGGACTGGTCATGTCTTAGCTGCCATGATTTATTTTAATTACTTTATTTTCAAAGTGTTGATTATTTTAATCTTTTACTCTGGACGCCCTTAATGTGCACGTCTTTCTACATCGTTCTCACATATATGTATAATCTCAACGTGAATGATGTAACCAAGATTTTGTAACAATATTTTGATTGAAAAGAGTATCCATGGAGTTTCTTGCCCATTCTTTTCCATAGAGATCTACGCTTTGGAATGTGCAACTACAAAACTTTCTCAAGTTATTATGCCTTGTGACTGTGACTGCAGCTTAGCTTTTTTTTTTTGTTTGACTTTCAAAAGTGCCTGTAATGGTCTAATTGAAATAAATGCGTTGAGTTTGAGTTTGAGTTTGATCTTTATTCCAAGTTCCGTATAATAATATACTTACTACTTATTACTTTATTATGCATTCAATAAAAAGCTGTTATTTTGAAATTACAAAGAGACACATCTATTTTATTTATTTATATAGATTAGATAGATCCATTTCTTAAAGGAAATCAATGCTATCCTAAGTCATTAAATATAATATGTTCAGCTCTACTAGCAAATTAGCTTGATTAGAAATCATTTCGAGAATACATGAATCACGTAAGCAGTTGATTTCTTTCAATTCAAGTAAAATAAATTTTGAATTCTAGATCCCACTTACATTATATAAAACCTGTTTGCGGATGTACAAGTCGGCAAAATTAATTGCAACTGATTGAACTCTTCGCTACTCTTACATAAGGTTGTCAAATCATGTATTGCACCTTTTATTTGAAGATGTTATTAAAGTCCCATTAAAATAGATGGACAAATTTTAACACAGCGTTCAGTACGTCTAACCAAAGATAACCAAGCAAAAAAGAAACACTGATTAAAGTGATTTTATTTAAGCTTACCTACTATTTTTTTCTTCATAGTGAACAAAACATAAATCTGGCTCGCCGTCTCCCAACTCCTAATATGCTTCTAGTCTAACCAGACCAGATGCAGGTGGATACTATGAATTAGCTGATAGATTTCTGAACATCCATCATAAAAATTCGGTCCCATTCGTCATTTTTTTTTAGATTCTACATGAAACTGTCTAATTTTCCAAATCAACTTTGAACCTGATGCTTTAGCGATAAAGTTGATAATCTAAAGAAATATGTCAGATTCTAGTAGCTTGATGTGTTGGCGTCTGTACATTTCTGTTATAAATAGGTTTTCAGTTTCGTTTGCTTTAAAATCGTGGAGAGGACGGATTGTAGGTATCGCTTGACGAGTGAAATGGGTATTGTAAACAAAATTAAGTGTCAGCTGTTTCCTACAGAAGTGCAACACCTACATGACGGTCAAAATGCATGAAACAGCAGAAAATTTAAATTGCTGATGAAAAATTTCTGTGTGGGGCTTAAGTTCAGAATGATGTACTGAATACTGTATACAGTGTGATCATTCAAAATTCGGGACTACCTATTTTGAATGTGTAAGACAAAGGAAGGAGTGGGTGGAGGGAGGCGTTCGCCCAGGAGTAGGACAGAGCAGGCTAAGAAAAAAAAAAAGACAATTTACCCAAACTAAAAAATCGCTGTTAAGTAAATTTCCTTTAACATAACTTTTCCGTATTGGAAACTGCGGAAGATGAACACAATATTTTACGCGAAGGTCCTCAAATATATATGTTTGGTACACAACTCTCAGCTCTCGGCGTTATGCAGTCGCTTCGTGTTTGTTCCGGCAAGACTCCTGCGACAAAATGTAGACATAAGTGTTCCTTTGTTGTATGTATAAAGGTAAAAAGGTGACAAAGGAATAACGTCATTGTGTACTTGCTTAAAGTCCAATAGTTTTCCGATAATAACCTAAAATTCTGTATCTACGATAAGGAAATATAAAGTGCATAAAATCAAGCGCATAAAGAAAGTATGGAAGTATTTTACCCGCATCAATCCTACACTAACTAATGTACTGATGCATTCCGACTTGGTTTGGTACCTGTATCAGGGATCCATAGGCACACTCATTTATTTATTTATTTTACTATTTATGTACAAACAGTAGATAACACAGGAAAATAAAATTATAAAATATGAGTACAAAGGTACTGCTTATTTCTTAAGAAATTTCTGCCAGCAGACCTGCAAAAGGAGAAATGTAAAATAAACGTAGACTATAGTGTGTGAGAAAAGGAAAAGAATGATGTCAACGGAAACTCATCAATGTTTAGAATACCTACATACTTTATTGATAAAATATTTTTTACAGCGTTTGCATTCTTAGTTAGATTTCCTAGTCGACATCATATTAATAAAATCACAACAGTCATCGATAAGGATCAAGTCAGTCACACTCGATAATTTGCATACAGACATACAAGTTTACCAACGAATCGTGACAATTGAAATTGTCATCACTTGCAGTTAATTGAATGGTTTAGCATTTACGTAAGCCAATAATGTTCCCAATATTGGCACATTGGCCATTGGCTGTAATCCATCATGCGGGCCAAATCCAAGTTGGTAAATGTCACAAATGTCTTGATTTAGTTTCCTGCGCGCCTCGGAAAGCATGTTAAGCCGTTGGTCCCGGCTATCATTTGTAGACCTTTGACAGTCGTTACAGGTAGTCAGTGGTCCGAAAGTCTGACAACCGTTTTACCAAGGGGTATCGTATAATCCAGTACTAACTGGCTTGTGGAGGTCAGATAGGCAGTCGCTCCATGTAAAATAATTGTATTCAGCTGCATCCGGTTAGACTGGAAGCCGACCCCAGCATAGTTGGAAAAAGGCTAAGCAGATGATGTTTTTAATCATTTTGGCAAAGCCATTTGTATAATTACAGCAATAATCATTATGTATTTACGCCAAAGTCGTAATTTGTGTTGTGTAAAAAAACACAGTAATATAACTCTTACGTTAAATGAAAGTAATTTATTAGACTTTCGTGATTAAAAATACTTGTAATGAACCATTTATAGTCATTTGTATTTAAATGTAATACACAAATAACACTTAGTTTACTCTTTTATTCAGTTAAAGAATAAAGAGATCTTAATTTAAAGATGCAGAAGTCATATATCTGTGGGATATCTCATTGGTAAGAATGACGATCTACAGGGGATTTCAAAAATCCTAATTAAGTTCTTTTCTCCGTCATTAAAGGACTTTACAAAAAGTGGAAGTATTGTAGAGTTTGCCTCTGCTTAACTCGATTGATGGCAATAGGCTCGCCCCCTATTACATGGGACTTAAACATAACTGGTGAAATGTGGGTGTACTATAAGGTGCATCTCTGCCTAACCCTTCGGGAATTACAGGCGTGATGTTATGTTATGGTATGCCATTAAAAATTTCATGCTTCTAGACAAAGTGACTAATGATGTATGTTTTCTCTCAGTAAACAAATGGATAATTGCGGAATTTCATTATGGAGAAAATATATTGCCATTGCCACCTTAATTTATCAGCGTTTCCTGCAATATTTCTTCAAGGGGAGTGAATTATTGAAATTAGCGATAAAATCATAATAAAGGCATTTTTTGATAATACAGGCATTTTACGCCTAACTCAGACACCAGCTCCTCACATTGCTAAAAAAGAAAAACAAATAATATGTGAAACTTAGTATAAGCTTGACATTGTGAGGAGAAATAAAAGTATTTATTATTATTCCCTTTATTTAACTTTTGTACAAATTATTATTATTCCCTTTATTTAACTTTTGTACAAATTATTTACATTTTTAAATATTTCTTATAAAAAAACAATATAAAAACATTTAAAAATATAAAAAATTGTTGCCCGCCGGTATCGGGAACAGAGTCCAAGCTACCGGTGGTCAGGGCTCCAGAGAGAGAAACCTCCTAACAATACGAGCCGTGTCCAGGAGTACTGCTTTCTGTATCAAGCCCTTGATCCAGCTGCCTAACGAGAGCCTCCTCAGGTATTCATCGAGGCTCTTAGCAATTAAGCCATGGGCTGATACGACTATCGGAACAATGATCGCTGAGTCCACATCCCACATGTCGACAACCTCGCGAGCCAAGTCAAGATATTTTATTTGCTTATCTTTCTCGGCTTTCACGAGGTTCTCATCATGCGGGACCGTTATGTCAACAATCATTGCGCGCCGCTCTGATCGATCCACCACCACTATATCAGGCTTATTGGCTAAAATAGTCCTGTCAGTGATGATGGATTGATCCCAGTACAATGTGATATTGCCATTTTCGAGAACTGGGTCGGGCACATACCTATTGTACGGCACTTTCGATTCCACAAGTCTGTATTTTAGAGCAAGTTGCTGATGGATAATCCTGGCTACAAGGTTGTGTCTATGCAAGTACTCTCCGTTAGCCAAACGAGAACACCCAGAGATAATGTGACGGATTGATTCACCTGGACGGTGGCATGCCCGACATATGTCAACCGTGCCGTCCTTCACAATAAATCTCCGGTAATTATTCGTCATCATAACTTCATCCATAATTGCACAGACAAAACCTTCGGTTTCTCCGAAGAGGTCCCCGGAACGTAGCCAGGCTACGGACGCTGACAGGTCTACATCGGGCCCGTGCAGGGCCCGGAAAAAGCGTCCGTGAAGCTCCTTACTCTGCCATACCTCCCTGCGGTCGTTAGTGTCAAGCACTACAGGTTTGCGCCAGTTCTCTTTAGCCAAGGAGAGCGGGGTGAGGCCCTTGTCCATCGCGACCACATCTCGATGCATCCCCACGTCGGCTTCTAGGAAATATTCCCTGAGACTGCATATCTCGCGGTTGTGGAGAGTCTTAGCGTTTAAAAAGCCTCGACCCCCACACTTTCGCGGGATATACAGTCTCATAACCGAAGAACGTGGGTGATGCATTCGATATGCCGTCAACAATGTACGGACCTTCCTATCCAGGGCGTCTAGTTCTGTTTGAGTCCATTTCAGTATGCCGAAAGAGTACATCAAAACCGGCATGACCCAACCGTTGAAGGCACGCACCTTATTTCCGCCGGCTAAAAGACTATTAAATACTTTTTTCAGGCGGCCAAAGAAGCGTTCCTTCAACGATTGCTTCATGTCAGCAACATTGATGCCCAGCGCTTCCGATATACCCAAATACTTATAGGTTTCGGTTGTTGAGAGGGATCTAAGATTTATGGAATCCGAGAGCTGGGTTCCCTCAGATTCCACAATCTCCCCTCTTTTAACATGCATGACCGCACATTTGTCCACACCAAATTCCATCCTGATGGCGCTACTGAAAGTTTCAGTTACCTTCAGTAGCTCCATCAGTTGCAAATCGTTGGGGGCAAAGAGTTTCAGGTCATCCATGTAAAGGAGGTGAGATACAACTTGACCACCTCTCCTCAACCGATAGCCTAGACCTGAATCCTCCAGCAGCGTGCTAAGAGGATTCAAGGCTAAGCAGAACCAAAGTGGACTCAAACTGTCGCCCTGAAATATACCTCGCTCTATTCTTATCGGCTCGCTATTCCTCTGGATTTGCCGACATCCTGGATAGCGAAGGACTGTCCTCCATTGTCCCATACACGACATCAGGAAGGTGCGCAGAGTTGCATCTACTTTATACAACTCTAGCACCCTCATGAGCCATGTATGTGGCACGGAGTCATAGGCCTTCTTATAATCTATCCAACATGTCGACAGATCCCTTCGGGAACGGCGAACCTGTTGGCTAATGGCCATATCAATGAGGAGTAGCTCCTTAGTACCGCGGGACCCGTTCCTACATCCATTTTAAGAAGCGGACATGATAGAATTATCATCAATGTGTTTGTTAATTTTAGCTCTCAAAATGGATGTAAGAACTTTATAGACTGTCGGAAGACAGGTAATCGGTCTATAATTTTTAGGCTCCGCAGTACTACCCGATTTATGGAGCAGGTGGGTTATACCTGTTGTCAGGAACTCGGGCAGCGACCCTGACTCTAAGGCTGACTGGAACAGGGTTGCCAGGCGAGCGTGCGACCTTGTGAACCATTTGATCCAAAAGTTGTGCAGCCCATCCAGCCCTGGAGATTTCCAGTTAGGCAACGGACGGACTGCACGAACTACGTCTTGGGCGCAGATGGTGATTGCCCCCATTTCTTGTACTGGATCGCACGCCCGCTCGACCTCCCGGATCCATTCATCCTCGGTATGGCTAACAGGCACCGACCAGATGCTGCGCCAGAATGAACACATGGCATCATCATCCGGCAGGGGCGTGTCAGCCACACCTTGGTCCGGTCGCTCCCAAGCCCTATAAACCCACCTTTCATCTCTTTGGAATGTGCGATTCTGAGTGTATCGGTCCACCCGCCGTTTATACCTACGAATACGGTTTGCCCATGCATACACTTTCTGCTTCAGGAAGTCGATGCGCTCTGTGACACGGGACATGTAGTCTCGAGGACTGATATCAGTCCCCGAGAACGCCCGCCTCACAAAACGCATCACTCTAGGGCGTGTATTGCCCTCCCTGAAGCAGATCAGTTTGCCGATGAGTGCTCTGGCCCCACCAATACGTCGTTCAATCCTGTACTGCCATGCTGGTACGGCTGGCTTAGGTCGTGTAGCTCTGTCATCAGAAAATTTGACGTGAGCTACACGACACTACAGCCGCACAATACAGGATTGAATGAGCATCGATGAGGTCTTCGCAGTTATCAAAATAGTTTGACAACTGCGAATCCAGAACAGCCACCAGCGCCCTATTTTTGTTATGCATGGGCAAACGAGGTATGCGTGGCCTAAGGTCGGCTGGCATGAATCGATATTCCCGAATCGCACCTTCCAAAGCACTCCTCATTTCCTCATTGCACTGGGTACTTACATTAGTAACCATGTCATCACTTACGTCGTTATTGCGATTTGGTAATATGGTAGACTGTGGTGGAACCACAGCCTGCGACGGCGTGGCAATGACATGGCTACTCTGCATTTCAGTCCGCAAGCGATCAAGTACGGTGTCATCCAACATACGATTACGCTGGATGACTCGCACCTGATCCGACAGTCGTTGCGCCGACACGTTGACAGCTGGCTCAAGCACCTGAAACAGAGAGAGCATCCGAACACGGTACGCGGTCAGGTTGTTTCCTCCCTCTGTAGCCCCATAATATGCGCGCATGACATTCTCGTTTATGGAATGAGTCCATCGCATGCGCGACACATTTCCACCGGCAGCGGGGACCCTGTTCGGGGCCGGTTGGCCTCGAGGTCCCAAGCTCGCTGGTGGCCGTCCTCTTCCTCGTCGTCGAGGCGATGGTGGTGGTGGTGTCGACGGCGGGGAGAAAAACTCGTCGCTCGAGCTCGACGCAACTGCAGCGACCGGTGACACGATGCTCACGGATGTGGCGCGTCCCGGCGGCTGCGAGGCGGAGCTGAGTGACGAGCCCGGAGATGGTGGGTTATTATTATTATTATTATAATCTCATTCACAGTCCACTGATGCGAATTTTAAACCAATTAAAAGCTAAATCATAATTTTTCTGACAATCTCCGATCAAAGATTAGTGGAGATGAGATCGCCCACAGGAAAGTTACGCATTAGATAAGTTTATGAGGACTAATTCCATTTACTCCAAATTAATCATGTATGACTGACTACCTCGGTTAAGCTATTATAGATAACAGTAGAGACCTCTCTTCTTCTTCGTTGTATTCTTTGTGCGGGTACTACCACCAATACCTCTTTCTACCGCCAACCAATGGTGCTGTGTTCCGGTGGTTGTTATTTTAGCTTGGTTTCTGAATGGTAAGGAATTGCGATGCAGCTAGAATAACAATTCTCCTTAGGTAGCGCTGACCCCTTGTCATATTGGGCCAACTATTGGCCAAACTTTTTACACTAGATCGCAAATCTAGAAGTAAAATGTTGTCCCGCAGTTATCGGGGTTAAGCTAGTGCTGGCAAATAGGTACCTAAGTGATTATTTGAAGATCGTAATAATGATGAAGTTACTTTGTAAGTTAATGTTGGTGCATGTGCATAACTGTTTGGTTAAAGAAGGCACACATTGTGAGGTAAAATGGGATTTACCTATGTCCAGGCTACCTCACAAGATACAAGTTTCTTCATTTGTGGAAATATGAGCAGGTATACAATACACCGTGACGTTTTAGTCGTCTTACTAAGGTGGTCCACTCAATGTACCCGAGGCGCTATTATTATTATTTTTTATTAAGATAAAAGGCACAAAGAAAAATCTATACCAATATTATAAAGAGTTAAAATTTGTTTGTAAGTTTGTATGTAGGGGGTAATCTCTGGATCTACTAAACCGATTTCAAAAATTCTTTCACTAATACGAAGCTACATTATCCCCGAGTTCCATAGGCTATATTTACAATGTGCTCGTGTGATAATTTCCGACAAAAACTCGAGCGAAGCCGCGGGCAACAGCTATAATGTATTACACATTAGAATAATTATATTGTATTACTTATTTTTCTTTTTACTAATGTATTACTTATTTTTCCTTTATTAATGTTTACAAGTCAAACGGTAGAACATACCTATCCAGCGCGCGAATCGCATAGATCATCACATCGGGTGTTTCAACTACGTCATGCGTCATAAAGATGACCAATTTTTTTTTTAATTGTTCAATTCTCTTAAATACCTATTTTTTTATGAATATATCCAAATACTACTAAAGTCATTGGATATGTTACCGGCCAAACCCGATTTCAGGCCAAACTAGTTTGTCCTTGGCCAAACCGGTTTAATGGTTTACCCCGACTAAATGGATTAGGTTAGGTTAGGTTGCGAGCGTAGCGAGCGGCGCCGCGGCAGCGGCCGTCGAGCGCCACATTCAAGATGGGCGCATTGTAATTGCTTTGTTTGGTTTAGACACGATAAACCAGTAAACCGGTTTGGCCTAGGACAAACTAGTTTGGCCTGAAATCGGGTTTGGCCGGTAACAGATACATGAAGTGGGCTGCCGTTGTAAGACGATTAAAAAGTCACGGTGTATAGTTGAACAAACAAAGCAATGGAGATTGTTTCAACCTCATAGAAGAAAATATCTTCCGCCATGTTTTGAAATTATCAATATTAACAAAGGCCCGTATTACAGAATATCTGCATCACTCAAGACTCGAACGTTACTTATAATTATTATCAACCAATCAAATTACTTTAATCTAATTTCAAGTATGTGTTAAGTAGGTACCTGTTATGTTCTGTAATACGAACCTAAGTAAGGTTACTTAGTTTATTCTCTATTTGAATAATACTGCCTCGATGGTCTAGTGGTCGTGGTGGTGGTTGATAGCAATAGGTTCGCCCCCTATTACATGGGACTTAAACATAACTGGCGATCAATGTGGGTGTACTATAGGTACACCTCTGCCTAACCGTTTGTGGACTACAGGCGTGAAATTAAATTATGTTTTACTTGTTTAAATTGCTGTATATTTATTTTTTAAACATTGCCCCGCACTTGGAATTTCTCCTGTATCGTGGGTGCGTTTACAAACATCTAAACTTACATTGTAGGCCATACAAT
The DNA here is from genome assembly GCA_947578425.1 of Eugnorisma glareosa. NCBI lineage: Eukaryota > Metazoa > Arthropoda > Insecta > Lepidoptera > Noctuidae > Eugnorisma > Eugnorisma glareosa. Next base: position 3,091,011 of record OX387970.1, read on the forward strand.
CTTTTTGTTCTGTACGGGGATTGAAGCCACGAAACGCAGCGCAGCAGCCAGTCGCTCATCTACTGCGCCAGTCGTGCCGTCAATAGTCAATTCAACCAATAACTTGCCTTACTTCTGCCACTCAGATCTCCTCGCTATGAGATACGAGGTGCTTGTATTGTAGTTACAGGCCTATAAAGTATAAATGAGGCTAACAACTTATTATTATTTAAATATTATCTTTGTTGCGTAAGTCAGCCATTAAGTCAGCTCTTTGAAGAGAAATGGAAAGTGAGACACGGCAGAGTAACACGAAATTCGTAACTAAATTACTAGTTAATTAAACATAGCTGAGTAGGCTTGTATTTCATAATAGTAAAAGAGTTAAAATTAGATACTAATTACATAAGACTTTTAGACTAAAAGAGCTCGTAGCTAAAAAATAACAGCCGCTCGGATCAATCTTCAGATTAAGCTGCGCTTGCCTAGGTTGGTCTGTGGATGGGTGACCATCTATTACTTACCGAGTTTCCTCCGTGTCGCTGTCATTTGTAGATCTTTGGCAGTGGTAACAGGTAGTCAGTGGCCCGAAAGTTTGATAATCAGTCTTACCAAGGGGTATCGTATTACCCAGTACTAATTGGGATGTGGAGCTCAGATAGGCAGTCGCTCCATGTAAAATACTGGTATTCAGCTGCATCTGGTGAGACTGGAAGCTAACCCCAACATGGTTAGGAAAAGGCTAGGCTGATGATGACTAACAGTTTTAGACTAACGTAGTGTAAATTAGAAAGTACTAACTTTTGCCTGCAGCTTTAACCGCGTATTTGTCGAAATTTATTCTAGAGGTACATAATATCTACTAATAGAATAAGTAGATCCTATGGATCCTTAAATTATTTTGCAAACTAGGTCAAAGTCGACCTGTACGCCAAATTGTATCAACATCCGTACAGCCGGTAAGGCGTCAAAAGGTAACAGATAGACCGATTACTTATTTTGTCGGAAAAAGGCCATCAGATGCCATTTTTTAGACCACCATCAAAGAAATTCTAACAAGTCTAGAACTAAAATTAAGATGTCTTAATAAACTTCACTAAAGCGTCTTTAAGTTTAACCCTAACATTTTAGTAAGTAACATTTTTAACTCTACCAACTTCATTGTAATTAGAGTCAAGAAATTGGCCTTTTAAGTATATGAAAAAACGAATGCATAATTCTTCTAATTAAGGTTACACAATCCCAAATTCCATGGGATTTATGAATAAGTAAACAAGGAAAAGGTGTGCATCTCTTTTGGGATAAAGAACATAATTTATAACCGTAAGTAAATAAATAAAATGTTTATGTAACGTAAATGAAAAGAATTTAAAGGAGCACAGTTTCAACCTATGACTTGGTGAAGGTTGCGATGATCCGCTGGATGCGAGACACACGGGACTGGTCAATGTGGCGACAGTTGGGGCACGCCTATGTCCAGCAGTGGACGTCTTTCGGCTGAAATGATGATGAAGGTTTCAGCTAATAGATTACGAATGATTCACCTATGCATACAAGTTTATTTTGGAAAGACTTCCATCTATTCTATTTCAATCAGTTTTATTTTTCAGATAAAAGTTGATGTTACGAATAAACTCAGCCACCTTACTTAGTTCGGGTATACACTAAACTCTAAGGGATTAGGTTTAGGTTTTGGTTTACCTACGTGATCTGCATGTGAAAATAATACCTTACCCACTGTAAAGCAAATACCTCTTAACTCTCGTTCAATTTATCTCGCTGTACCTAGGGCTCTTTCGGACTAGTTTTTTTTTTAAGAATCCAGCTCATCCCACCATCTCCGCCTGGTGCGATGTTTAAACTAAAACTTAAATGTATACTTTGTAATTTACTTAATAATTAAATAGCAGGTAGGCAACCTTCCATTCGCGTTTTATTTAGTTAGTTAGTTATTTCATTGTACTTACGTGCGTTAGCTAATTCATTTTAATCGAGACTAGTCAAATAATCTCTGATTTGAATTAACACGAACTGCTGTTCTGATTATGATAGCATCTACTACGATTCTGCAAAAGGAAACTAATATAAGTACTGGTTATACATACTTACTGCACATCCACCCCAAGATTCAGCCCTGTTCGGAGGAGTACCCAATAGTGCATCTACATTTCACCAGTCATGTTTAAGACCCATGGGTCTTGCCCATGGTCATGCTTGCTTGATGCCTATTACATATAATAGAGAGCAGGCCTACTTCCATCAAGCCGGCACAAATCCAGACTCCGTGGCCGCTACTGTGAAATGCCCTGATGCGAAAATCAAATTACACTAAGCTCGACCTGGAAATCAAACCCAGGACCTCATGCTCAGCAGGTGCGCTTGCGCCCACTAGACCCACGAGGCGTCTTACACGATACAAGGAGAGAAAGTTTAATATTTTAAAAGGTGAACATTATAGATAGCCAATGTTGCTAACATCAATAAATTCGCACTCAAATATGGGAGTGGCAACTCATCACTCAACTCCAATCCATCCGTTGTAGATTATTAAAACTTTTAAGATTAACCATCTATATGCAGATAGCAGTTACATGGCGTTGTTATTAAAAAGTTATATTATCAATATAAAATAAGAAAAGAAAATTTACATTTATAACCGAATTAAAAGTTAAAAGTTGTTATTAAAATTAAATTCTCAATTACAAATAAGAAAAGTAAATACATTTATAACCGAATTATACCTACAATAACGAAAATAATGTGCAAATTTGAAACAATAAACCAAAGACCAAGATCAAGACTGGTTCCAAGTGCTACTTCACTGCTAAGCATTTGAGGTCCTAGGTTCGAACACCAGGCCAGAAAAAGTGTTATTGAAATGTTTATAGTAGAAACTCAATACCGACTGCTTCGTTGGTCGAGTGGTCGCAAATGCAGCTGCTGAGCATTAGGACCTGGGTTCGATTCCCAGGTCGGGCAAAGTTTTATTGGGTTTTTCCACCAGGAATTTCTCAGTAGCAGCCACGGAGTCTCGATTTGTGCACGGTTGTTGGCAATAAGCTCGCCCCCTATTATATAGGACTTAAAACATAACTTGCGAAATGTGGGTGTACTATTAGGTACACATTTCCCTAAACCTTCGTGGCTAAAGGCGTGATTTTATAAATAAAAAAATATAAAAAAATCTTGTCAGTAGCACTGTTAGCCCCGTGTCCAGATTCACCACCAGATTACTATTCTTTAAAAAAAGTTCACTTTTCTCAACCTACACAAGTAACCAATTATTAAGCTTTGTCCACGAACCTGAACTTAACCAAAACAATGTCAAAGTGAAAGTAGTTGCTTCCCATTGTGTTTAACCTTTAAACGTTGACTAATAACTGTAATAGTTAACAATGGCCGTCAATGGAGTGACGCCTGTAGTCTTGGAATTTTAACGTATCCAAGGGGCCAGAGTCATGAAGGAGATGGGTACAGAAGGATGGCTCCACACAACTAGCAAAAACTTATACCGAGTGAAATGCATTCGCAAGTACGCAAGAAACAATAGTTTGATATCTCCGCTCCGTTCACGACCCGAGGTGATATTATGAGGTCAAATTGCAACAGGTACAGACACATTCGTCACTTTTCGTCGTTTGTCGTGTAGTAGTAACTCGAGGCAAGTATTGAAAGAAGAAAGAAAATTGTGTTTATTCGGCATTATTAAAAACAATAACACCTTGAAATTTCAACAAAATAAATAAATAAACAAAACGTATATTGGGCCAAACGGGCCTCAGCTCAGCATAATGCCTGCATGCTTAATGTAAATTGAAGAAAATTGTTTAAACAGGCATGTACATGCATACAGTACTCGTAAATGCCTGTTTTCACTCGTTTTATGAAGTCAATATTTTGTTTCTGTTTACTTAGGGTTAGTATAAAACTTTAGAGCAATAATTATTATTGTTAAAAAACGACGTTCCTACGTGTTAAAATCGTGATTCAATAGTCTAACATATGACTAATGACTAAGGAGGGGTCACCCTCTTTAGTCATTAGTCTTCTTGCTTTTGGGGCCTCTTTTCTCGCCACCGTTCAGAGACTGGAGAAGATTCTCGCGACGCCGACGCTACGAACTACGTGACAAAGATTTTTAAAAACAAAAATTAATTTACAGATTCTAGCAGTTTTTCCACTCCGATCAACTGAATGAATCAACCATTTGATCAAAGTGGAAGTCGATTCAGGCATATGTTCCTATCGGATCAACTAGTTGATTCGATACATTTTTTTAGTGGAAAGAGCATCAATGCTCTGTTGAAAACTGTCAGTGCTATCTAGATTGACTCCCAGGTAGGTACCTTATTAGTTCTGATTGCTGGAGGTGGGGACATAAGCAGTGAGCACTATGAGAAAAAAATACTAGGATGAATGAGCTGTATTTTGAAATGATCAAGTAAGCAAAGAGCTTTTTTTTATGTAGAAAGAAATATACTTCGCTTTATAATTTTTGACATTTATCATCTTAATTTTACCATGATTCTATTAATTTTGACATACCTACCAAATATCTTGTGTTTAAGTGTTTACCTCTCACATGATTGATAATTTATTCCATTTCGCATGCCACCATATATTTGTACGCCTCTTGGCATAACATAGCGATCTAGCGACGTTTAACATAGCGATCTATCTTCAATTTAAGAACTGTAATCACTACCTATTATAAAGAAAAACACCTTTTGCTTGCTTACACTTTTAATCCGCACTACTGCACTGTTTGCCGATCGAGCAACGACTGACTCTTCAATAGAGCTTACAAAATCAAGTGACGTTTACCCCACCTAAAAATAACGATGATGCATGGATGTCGTAAGTTCATAATCGTTATTTCAAAGTGTTGTCAAAGTAAAAATATATTCTATGTGCCAATTGATATTACATTTAAGAATTAGTTTAAAAAAATACGTTTACAATAATAATTCATATTCTGACAGTGTTGCCACAGTGAATATGATAATTCTTTAATAAAATTAAACATTTTTGTAATCAAATTAAGGAAATCACAACACTCGGCCATCCGACGGCGTGCTAACTCCGAAGCACGCAATAATCACATCACTAAGGCAATTACATAAAAAAAAAAACAAAATTAAATAAATTAACATTACTTAAAATCATATTGCATAATCTCATCACATTGATACATACATCGTATTCAGTTCGTACATGATTAAAGGGAAAATGGGTATACACAACATAACACTTATAAACTATTAATAATATCTACTTTCTAACTACAAAATAACAATTTTAGTTTACACCTATTTATCCGATTCTGAATCATCATTATTCGAAGCGGACGAATCCGATTCTGACCCTGACGATTCGTTAATTCCCAACGATTGGATATGAATCCACGGTCGCATTCTATCGGCAGCTACTACACTTACGTATTTTTTTGTATTGAACCCTGGCACATTGACAATTTCGTATCTGTCATTGCCTAAACATTTTGCTACTTTATATGGACCGATAAATTTAGGGAGTAATTTCTTGCTTTTTCCATCATTATTAAAATTGGTTTTTGTAATTTTTACTAAATCACCTACAGAATAGGAAACAGCAGGGGATCTTTTAGAGTCATAGGTCTCTTTCATACGTTTTTGATTTTGGTCGATATTTTTAGAGGCTTCATTTCTTAATTCATCAATGTTTGAAATAGGTGGGGATAAATCTTCTACCTCGAAATTAGACTCATTACTTTCTAACATGTTGTCAGTTGCACCATTAAGTTTAGTGCCGAATAACAATTCTGACGCACTTTTTTTTGTTGTTGCATGAATGGTGTTGTTGATGCCCCATTGTACTTTACCCAGTTGCTGGTCCCAGATGCGTTCGTCTTTTCCAAAAGTTTGAGTTGACAAGGCCGTAAGAATTGTCTGGTTGAACCTTTCTGCTTGGCCATTTGCTCGAGGGCAAGCAACTGCGTTTAGCACGTGTTTAATACCTTTACTAGCACAAAAATCTTTAAACTGTTTCGAGGTAAAAGCTGTCCCTCGATCTGAAATTATTCTAGTCGGGGCCCCAAAATCGTTAAATAAGTTTTCGAGTATTTTGACAACATTTTTGGTTTTAGTATCTTTCACAGGTCTGGCAAAGAGATATTTTGTAAATGCATCAACTATGGTTAAAATATAATTATTACAATTTTTACTGCGCACAAATGGTCCCAAATGGTCCAAGTGTAACGTGTGGAATGGTTTTGCAATTTTCTCAATAGGGTGTAAGAGCCCACTACGTGTCCTTGCCGAGTTATCCTTGTTAAAAGCACAATCAATACAAGAAGCTACATATTTTTTTACATATCGTCTTAGTTTAGGAAACCAAAATTGATTTTGAATTCGTTCAAGTGTTTTAGTGTAACCAAAATGACCTATATCGTCGTGGTTGGCCTTACAAATTTGCCACCTGGCATTTTTAGGAATAACTAAACGAGTATCATCATGTACTTTTCTGTGTAACGCATGGTTTTTAATCACAAAGTTCTTTTTTATGTCTATATTATCTTCGTCAAGATTGGGTTTCAATATTTTGCAAATCCTTTGTAGTTCTGGATCGGCCATTTGCAACGTAAGTATCCAGTTTTCTGTGGTTATACTGAGAACCTTTACCGTGTCAGTTATACTAATATTGTTTTGGGGATTCCTGCTTAGAGCATCGGCATGACTCATTTTGCACCCGGGTCGGTATTGAATATGGAAGTCAAATTCACTAATCTGTAGCCACCAGCGTGCAATGCGAGGAATTAAATCTCTTTTAGTCAATGTTGTCTTCAGTGCATTGCAATCTGTGTATACAGTAAATTTTAGGCCTAAGAGGTATGGTCGAAATTTTTTTAGGGAGCAAACTACTGCTAACGTTTCTAACTCATATGAATGGAAATAACGTTCGTCGGAAGTGGTCTGACGACTGAAATAGGCCACGGGTTTTAACATTCTAGGATCTGCTTGCCATTGCAGTAAGATTCCTCCCAATCCTAAAGAACTGGCATCTGTATGCAGCTCAGTTTCCAATGTTTGGTCATACAGAGCAAGTAGGGGGCGTGCTATTAAATTATTTTTCAGTGTTAAAAATGAGTTATTTTGGTCACGCTCCCATTTCCAAGGAGTATTCTTTTTTAGCAAATTGGTAAGGGGCCTAGCAATCTCACCGAACCCCTTTACAAACCTACGAAAGTAACTCGCTAGTCCTAAAAATTGGCGCACCGCATGAATGTTACTTGGAACAGGGAAGTCCCTCACAGCAATTATCTTTCTTTCGCTAGGTTTAATGCCTTCCGCAGAAACTTCATAGCCTAAATATTCTATAGTCTTGTCGAAGAAACTACATTTGGACAGCTTTAAGGTAAGACCAGCATCACGGAGTAACCCTAAGATTACTTCCAGCTTTTTGAAACCCTCTTCAATAGTAACAGACGGGATAAGAAGGTCATCCATATAAGCAAATACAAAATCGAACCTCCTTGACCCCAACAATCTGTTAATCATCTTTTGAAAGACAGCCGGGGCATTTGCAAGTCCGAACGGCATGCGTTTAAATTCATAATGACCGTCCGGAGTAACAAACGCTGTGAGGTGACGGCTGTCTTTCCCCATTGGTATTTGGTAATACCCAGACGCAAGGTCAAGCGTAATAAAGAATTTATAACCACTCAAATTTGAGATTTGGTCATCAATTAAGGGTAAGGGATATTTATCTTTTACGGTTTTATTGTTAAGCGCTCTGTAATCAACGCAAAGTCTAGATTCTCCGTTTTTTTTTTTTTACAATCAATATAGGACTTGCATAACTGGACTCAGATTCTTGCACAATGTCGTTTTTTACTAAATCGTCTACTATTTCTCTAACCTTACTACGTTCGTGATAAGATAGTCTGTAGGGCCTGTAAACAACTGGGGTCTGGTCATGAAGCTCTATATTCATTGCAGTTTCATTAGTACAGCCTATCTCACCAAGAGTAAGAGCAAAACATTTTCTATATTTTTGCAAAAGTTCATAGAGTTGTTCAAAAGTGGACTGATCAATATCTTGTCCAGTTTTAATGTCAGATCTATTGAGAGGCATTAGCGCTTGAGTCTTAGAATCTGAACTGATGGATACGGTTTTAGTTTCTGTAACGCGATTTACCCTAGCTAATAACGTATTTGCTTGGAGTTTTAAAGGGACTTTTGTTAATGAAGTAACAAATACAACTGCTTTACCGTTAATCATTTTATAACAGCCTTGATGTAAGTGATATTCTTGATTTGGATTCATTCGTGTACTTCCATCAAGATAGATATCGCCCGAGTAGGGTTCTTTGGTGTAGACTTCCACCAACCCACCTCTGACTATGGTCATATCCCTCTCGACAAATATACTTAGAGTTCCAATTAATATATCGGTTACTTTATGCGAAGGAGTATGATAAAAAAACAATTTTTCATAACAGTCACAGAAGGTAGTTCGGTAAAATTTTGCCCTATTAAGACTGATGCTGACAAATACTCATCACCAACCGCCAATACTACTAATTCGGTTTCGATTTCATCAATTCTGACTTGTACAGTGGATTGAAATTTTGGTTTGGTTATAGAATTACCAAAACCTTTTATTATAGGCAGATCTATACAAATTTCTTTAAGACGTAGTTCTTTCGCTTTCGAACATTTAATCAACGTACAGTCACTACCAAAATCCACATATGCGTCGATCATGGTCCCGTTGATACAAATACTCTTTAAAAACTTATCACGCGCAACAGTAGCAGAAGGGGTAGAATGAGATTGATGCATTATGGTTGGACTTCTATCAACATTTTCGGCTTTATAATTGCCAATATTTGAATCGATTTTTAATACCCTTTTGTCAACCGATTGCTGATTGTCTTTGCCTTTGGTGACATGGGATAATAAAGGTTTTCTATTGCAGTTATCAGAGTTATGACCTACTCTACCACATTTAACGCATTTAATTAACGGTTTAGGACAATTATTGTAATTATGTCCTCGCTCGTGACAGTTAAAACAAGACGGATCATAATTCCTATTAGAACTACTAGTTGAAGCTCCGTTTTGATTATTTGTAACACGAAATTCTCTCTTTTTGGCTGAATTAAATGTAGACTGCGTTTTAGGGGTTTCTTTCGATGTGCCAGGTTGTTGGGAAGCTAAATAGTTCAACAAGTTCTCCGGTTTTTTACACTGGAGTGCTTGCGCGCCGTTTCTTATGGAACTATCATTGATTCCATAAATGATACAATCAACTGCTTTTCGGCCATCAATTTCACACCTACTAAGCAACGCTAACTTATCGTAGAAATAGTCTCTTAAAGTTTCATCCGTACGGGACTTCCGGTTAAGCATCTCTTCTAGCAGTTTACCGAAATTTTCGTCACTTGGGAAAGCTTTTCTCATTTTAGACTGCCATTTGTTCCAAGAATAATTGAGCGTTGGCAAAGATTCATACCATTTTTTTGCCAAACCACAAAGTTTTTGAAGGGCATAATGTATTGTTTGTTTTTCACTCCAATCATAAATTTTAGCACATTCATTCACTTTTCTCAACCACCGCTCAATATCTTGGGATCTATTATCAGGGTCAAAATCTGGGATTACATTTGTGGTTGAAACATTCTTACTTGAGCCTTTTTGTATTGCTGCTATGAGTTTCAGAAGATCATCTGCAGTCAGTCCTTCCGAAATGCGCTTCGATTTGACAGGTATCTCTTCAGAACCACTCGAGGAGGATCTCCGGCGACGCCTTCTAGGTCGCTCTGGAGTGTAGCTTTCTACACGCTCTGGAGTGAAGCTTTTATCGCGATCTGGGACAGAGCTGCCATTTCGTCGGCCTGAAATGTTTTACAAGCACTTCATATCTTTTATGTTGCGTCCTATCCATAATCTTCAAACCAGATCAGTTACTTCATTTCATATTCATTAACTATTTTACTAAAGTATAGGTATTTCACTGAAATTGCTTTAAATTTCAACAGGCCGCTAGGTTCCAAGTGGTTCACTATCACTACTAAATTGCATCGTTCTAACTCTGTACACGTACAATAAGGTAAGAGCACATCTACGTGGCTCAATAGAAAGGACTCCTACCAGACCAGACTTACTAGCAGTACTCCTACATGACATACTATCTGTACACCTACCTGACATACTATCTGTACACCTACATGATATACTATCTGTACACCTACCTGACATACTATCTGTACACCTACATGATATACTATCTGTACACCTACATGATATACTATCTGTACACCTACATGATATACTGTCTGTACACCTACATGATATTCTCTCTGTACACCTATATGACATACTACCTGTACACCTACATGCCATACTGTTTGTATACCTACATGACACACTATCTGCACACCTACATGGCTATTACTACAGCACGCCTACATGGCTATTACTAAAGCACACCTACATGGCTTTCACTACAACACACCTACATGGCTTTCACTACAGCACACCTACATGGCTATTACTACAGCACACCTACATGGCTATTACTAAAGCACACCTACATGGCTTTCACTACAACACACCTACATGGCTTTCACTACAGCACACCTACATGGCTATCACTACAGCACACCTACATGGCTATCACTACAGCACACCTACATGGCTATCACTACAGCACACCTACATGGCTATCACTACAGCACACCTACATGGCTATCACTACAGCACACCTACATGGCTTTCACTACAGTACACCTACATGGCTATCACTACAGCACACCTACATGGCTTTCACTACAGCACACCTACATGGCTATCACTACAGCACACCTACATGGCTATCACTACAGCACACCTACATGGCGATCACTACAGGATGCCTACATAGCTAACTGAAACGTCCCTACTTGTCTTACTAAAACCGCGCCTACACTGCCTACTAACAATACTCATACATGGCTTTTAAAAATAGCTATTAACATGTAATAACAACATAATATCTTCATGGCTGCATTATAGTTAAAACTCATTTTAATATTATAAGCTATATGTATACTTTCTGCACTGACTTACGTGGAGTTATCAACAGGGTAGAATTTTTTCTCATTTTGAGTTATTCTAATAACTTCCATGGTATAAACCCCAGATACTTGAAAGTCTAATTTGTTAAATATTCACTATTTCTCTTTTTTTTCGAAATCTTTCTTCACTTTAATCTTACTGCAGAAAGTATAAATCATAATAAAATAGAAAAGAAAAGGAAACAAGTTACTTATGATTTTGCTGAGACATGGCTCGTGGTTCTTGTCACTTCTGATATATAAAGAAAAACACCTTTTGCTTGCTTACACTTTTAATCCGCACTACTGCACTGTTTGCCGATCGAGCAACGACTGACTCTTCAATAGAGCTTACAAAATCAAGTGACGTTTACCCCACCTAAAAATAACGATGATGCATGGATGTCGTAAGTTCATAATCGTTATTTCAAAGTGTTGTCAAAGTAAAAATATATTCTATGTGCCAATTGATATTACATTTAAGAATTAGTTTAAAAAAATACGTTTACAATAATAATTCATATTCTGACAGTGTTGCCACAGTGAATATGATAATTCTTTAATAAAATTAAACATTTTTGTAATCAAATTAAGGAAATCACAACACTATGTTACACAAATAAATTGATTTGATTTGATTCGTCCTATCAACATTGAGAGCGAGTTTAGTAGTAGCTAGCCATGACAACACAGTTCAAGTGAGTAACTGTATACTTCAGGCCAGGTATGAGCTTCCAACAATACATTGCACTATAATATATAATATGCTCTCGTTTTATAGTGCACAGGTACTAGACTACAATAAGGCCACCTCGATATTCTAAATGGTTTCTAAATTCAAATCAGAAATACAGTCCGATGCATCCATACTTTGATAAAAGGATATAATAATCATACGGCAAGGATTGTTCCCTAACAAGAGCCAGGCGAGTGGGCCGACAACAAGCAGCCAAGTAAAGCATACGAGTTTGTCCATTGTGATGTAGGTACCATCAAAGGCCCGCGAAATTGACTCATTGTTCGATACCAATCTCTTTGTGCCAGTCTTGGAATAATTCGTGATACTAAAGAAAAAATCAACGTTATTAAAAACATATCAAACGTAATTTAGTTAAATTAAGCTGATATCAGTACTTTTTGAACGTTGAAAATTACACAAGATTTTCAGGGCCATACCATATACCGACTTCATGCTTATTCAATAATATTCTCAGAATATTATACTACCTTACCGACATAGTCTTATGATGTGAATTAGAGGAAAAACATTTTTATAAAAAATAATGTTTATACGAAGAAGAAGAAGAATAAGAATAAAAGAAGAAAGAAGAATACAACAACAAGAAGAAGAAGAATAAGAAGAAAGAAGACTATAACATTTCAATGGCATGGAAATATAATAAAAATAAATATGATTTCAGGATCACACAATTTGACGGTGCGTTCGTGTTCCACGCGCGCCTCAAAGAGATGTCAGCAATAGGAAGGGGGACCCCTTTCTATTGCAAGGGCCGATGCCTGCCGGAGCTGCGGGACTGTTCGAAAGAGATACCGTGGCCCCGGGACACAAAGGGCGATGAAGGAACATGGATGGGTTTTAGTCAGTAAAAGTCTGACAATCCGTCCTGCTCCGCCCAGAGCGGGAGGAATTATTTGATGATTTCCCATCCGAAAAAAAAAAAGGATCACACAATTTGGTTATTGCGTCATGAATTTCTATATTATTGAATCGTATGTGATCTACAATCAACTTCGTTATCATTAACCATTCATAATTCTATTATTTATATAATATTACATCTTCTTTTTGAGGGAGAAATATATGTCAGTTTCCAGAAAGATTCTTTGCGTGATTATAATGAAGATAAGTAATATTTACGTAATATAATTATGTTCTTTTCAAAAACATAATTATATTACGTATGTAGTTACATACGAAATGATTTTCTAAAACGACTAAATTCTAAAATATTAAACAAGTTTTTTGATTGCGTTCGCATCATGATTGCGTTCAGTGAGTGCTCAAACACGAAAACAGTAGTTTCAGAAAAAAAATTAACATTGTACAAAATTGATATTTGGTTTAGTGAAAATAACATAAATTAGCAACAATAATTTGGAAGGACCTTACGTTTTCGTCCAGCCTGTCAAATGAAGTAGTGGAAATAAGTAGATAAATGAATAGTTTTAGTTTGTGGCTCACCGATTTTATGACATTATATGACACAATTGTTTTGTTTCTATTGGTTAATAAACTTATTTTGATTTTTGAATAGAGTATACTTTATTTTATACCCTTTTTCTAAAAGACTAGCTTTTCCCCGCGACTTCGCTCGTGTTATGGTCGGAAATTATCCCACGGCGACGTTTTAAATATAGCTTAAGACACTTAGGAACAAAGTAGCTTCCCATTAGTAAAAGAATTTTCGTATGTAGTTCCGTAGATTATCCCCTACAAGCTATAACCAAAAATATTAAATCAAAACAAATATTCAATCAACCAGAAATATTTGGCCTGCCTAACTTTTGGGCATTTTGTTTTATTTGCAAAATAAAGGCCACGCATAATCCCTGTAGGTATTTATCAACAGCTGCCATCAAAACAAACAAGTTTGGTGTCTGACAAAATCTTCTAAAGCGTCACGTTTCAGAAATATTAGTTATCAAAGTTTCGCTGATGGAGCAAGATCCCCGGGCCGCCAGACATTACGTATTTTCTCATGAACTAAATGTGTGGCATCAAGTAGTGTTAGTATGTACTGTGAACGTATGCATACCTGCTAACTTGTGACGACGGCCAATTTTTAGATATCAGGTGCTAAAGTAGCGTAAAAAAAAAAGAAAAAGCTCAAAGGCCGAGTGCTGATTTTTTAATATGTTGTAAAGAAGGTTGTTAAAAAAATATCATTAACACTGCCAGATGCTTCAGGTCGGCAGAAATTTCTGCCAAGCACTTCGAAGCACAGAAAAAAATATGTGATTTTACCGATAGTCCGAGACTTAATTTTTATATTTGAAACAGCAGGAAATCATTTCAGTACTTATTTTGAGCCAGACCAATCATAGTTGGGCCAAACATCCCCCAGACACAATTAAAATGTCGCTGTATGAGCGCATTGGTTTATTCAACTCATACAAAAATGATGAATTGCGACTCTACAATTGTTCTGACTGCTTACAAAAAATAATAAAAAATCCTCTTAGTATCAAATATGAAAAAAATAGACTGGCGTGATATTTCACGTTATTTTTTCCGCGCTTTAAAGCGTCTGGCAGAAATTTCTATCAACGGGCGGTGTCAGGCAGTGTCGGTTATTAGTTTTTAACAATATTCTCTGTAACATATATAAAAATCAGCATACGGGCTTTAAGAAAAAAATGTATTTATTTTACGCAACTTTGGCAATGAATATAAAAAAATTGGCCATCGGCACAAGTTAGCAGGTAAGCATACGTTCATAATACATACTAACACTACTTGATGCCACACATTTTGTGCATGAGAAAATAAATAAGGTTGGGGCCCTGAGATCTTGGACTATGATGGCAACAATTGTAACTTTGATGGCTTAAATCTCGAAAACGCGACGCGTGGTCTTATAATAGTGGTATTAATATTACCAGCTATTGATTATGGCGGAAGGGTTAAATGGTGGAAGTTAAGCAGGCCACGTTTCATTCAATAATCTTCCAACCCCTCTAAAAACATACAAACTAATCCTCATTATTAATATAAAAATATTCAAGTCAAATTTTTTGGAGAGATTTACGATGCAGAAAGCGTAAAGCTTACATACTTAAAACCTAACCTAGTGTAAATATTTGTTGATTAGTTCTGGAACACAATGGACGCTCTCAGTCACGTTTAAAATTGACGAATACTTAATTGCAATCTCAATCAATCAATCTATCAATTCTGTATACCGTAAACCACTGCTGAACAAGGTCATCGCGCTTAGTCTTTAGCTTCAGAACTCAGTTCATCTAGCCTGAGGGCATTCACTGCGTATTGCGGTGTGTGCATTCTATTCAAGAATCGATCTTCTTAATGTACTGAGTTAAATTTAAAAATTATAATCACCATCATTGAATAACATAACATAATATAAAGCCTGTAATCCGCGAAGGGCTAGGCGGAGGTGTACCTAATAGTACACCCCATTTTGCAAGATATGTTAATGTCCCATGTAACAGACGTTGCACCTATTGCCATCAACCAAGTTCAGATCCAGCCTCCGTGGCTGGTCCTGAGAAATTCCTCATGTAAAAACTCAATAACACTTGGTCCGACTCGGGAACCGAAACCAGGACCTTTTGATCAGCAGTCTCCCTTGCGACCAGTTGACACGCAAGGCAGTCAAGGCATCATTGAATATTATCGGGCAAATGCTAGTCTTACCTGTAATATTTTATTATTTCAAATAACGAATACTTACTTCATAATAACGAATTAAATAGGCTTCCCTTATGATATTTTACTACTTATCAAAAGTAAATAAATAATAAAAGTTTATTTCTGTTTCCGTTTTTTTTTAGTTTAGTGTCTTTACCGGTGTACCTACACCGGTAAAGTAAAGTACCGTAGTATAGAGCGATGGTATAGTAGTGAAGCGATAAGTATAGTAGTATAAAGTGATGGTATAGTAGTGGAGCGATAAGTATAGTAGTATAAAGCGATGGTATAGTAGTGGAGCGATAAGTATAGTAGTATAAAGCGATGGTAGCTGCAAAAGTATATGCTGTAGCGCACCAACCAAAACAACGCCCTTCTCCAAAAGCCCCCTTCCCAAGTGTGGGGCAGAAGTCAAATGCTCACTTCAGATTTGAGTATTTCTATTAAAGAATTACTAAAACTCTCATTAAGGTGTTTCCTTCACTGTTATGTAGAACTCAAAGTGTAAAGCTTATGTTAGTCCTAAACTTCAATTGTTAAATTCACAAACGGGTAATGGATAGTAGGTAATTTAGCTCGCTAGAGTAACTACCACCATTGACTCCTACTAGTACTTACTTACGGTAAGTAACTACAATGAATTTCAAAGTGGGAACCCCAATCAAAAGGCCAAACTTTATGGTTTCACCTCCAATCACTGTAAAAGTTGAACCACTTTCACGTCAAATAAAAAAAGTGAACCTGAGAGCAAAATATCCGCAAAAGGAAATGAACTCGATGAATACTGCTTACATCTTTTAATAATAATAAAGTGCACCAATTCATGATACGTTTCGTTCGGTCCGCTAACAAACCGTTTGCCGATATCAGATTCGGTTAATGCAACAAAATAATTTTCAAGTAAATTACTGATAGGCAGTACAGATACCATTAATGTCGAATCGCGTCCAAAAACGTAAAAAAATCTTACTTCACTATTTATAAAAACGAAAGTTTGGATTGATGGATGTTTGTTACCTAATCAATCATACCAAAACGGATCTTGATGAAAGGCACAGAGGTAGATAATAGTCTGGAATAGCACATAAGCTTTTTAGCACTTTTTAGTAAACATTAAACTATAAACTACAAACTAAATTTCCAATCGAACGAAGTCGCGAGCAACAACCATTTTAAAATAAAACAAAATACTAGTCAAAACAGTAAAGGTGGAATCGAATTTACTTATTAGGAAACAACGTTTGCACGTGTTAGTTGGCAACAACAGATAACAAAACCCGCAAAAGATATAGAAAATTAATTTAGGTTATCAAGTTGCAAAGTGTTGCTCTATAAAAAGTAAATTTGGTGAGGATGCTCTTTAGTAGTAGAACATTTCTGACCAAGTGCTCAAAGAAGCAATTACAGAAAACTGAAAAAGAAAACAATTTTCACTTTCACGTTTGTCTTGGATTAAACTAATTCCTTTGTCATGCGGTTTATTTTTCGAAACCCCTATAACAGTTCGGTCAAACAATTAAAATAACGGATTTTGGGGTTTATTCATAAACGCTAATTAAGTAGTGTGACGTTTAAACGTCGAAAGATCATATATCTTTCAACTTATTTGTGGCAGCCAACGAATCTTCTAATTCTTTAACATCAGAATGATTCCCACTCACAATAATTATCTGTTACTTCATGTGACTCATAAACGTTACGTTCACAGCGCATTGAAAATATAAAAAATCTCTCTAAGCCGAAATTATGTAACACACGGAAATCCTACATTTGCTTGATCATCATTAAGCTTTGATGACTTAGAAATTATTGTGTATTTCGGAAGTAGGTCTCTGAATAGTTTATGATTTTAAAGAAATCTTTATTCCGAGGTTTTTAACTCTCTATCAGCTGCGGTTCAGATGTCGTTTGTCAACAATATTTTGTCAACATATTTCAGCTGTAGTCAGCAAGACTTTGTGTTACCGAGTGCAGCCTGCACTCGGTAACACAGGTCACAGTCCAGGGTGATTTGTTTGCAATCGCGCCGGGTTTGCGCGATTGCAAACCCGGCGCGGTTTGCAATCGCAGTGCGACATTTTTAACGCCGCTCGGGGAGCTTCCTTTCATGCACCGCAAGTCTGTCAGTCACCTATTTGAGTCCATCGACACGCAAAGAAGAAAAAGAAGCAATGCAATGTGTTGACAAAATAGTGTAAAACTAATTGATCGAAAGCTCAAATGAAAATAAATTATTTTTTTGGCCGAGTTTAGAAATTGGAGACAATGATAAAAAAATTGTTTTTACGCGCAAGAAAACATTGCATATCGTTCCATGACGTTCCCATTGCTAAGCCACAAACCTCCTATTTTCGAGGTGCTGGTTGGTAATTACAAATAATATTGACGTGTTGTAGGTAATACAAAAACACATAAACCTAATTCTAATGTTTATCTTCCGTATGATGACCATCCCTAGATATATTAATATGCATTACATCTACTCGCCACATGTACATTTTCACTTGTCACTTTACTGTTAAAAGCATGCAAATTATTACGTTATTCACAAACATTCATTGGGCAAACATCAAGGTATCCGTTTGACAATTACATAACATTGGTTCGTTTTATTTGCTAATTTTTCGCTTGGCTTCAATTTGATTTCCCTTCATTTGTAGTTCAGTGGGAATTCTCAATTTTACTTTGTTATTAATTTAGCAATGACGAATAAATGTAATATTCTAATATGATTCATGAACTTATTATATGCATTACTTACACAATACGAGCGGTTTTCAAAAAAGTTATTTAGGTAAGTTTAATATTCCTGCGACAAACAGCGCACGTTAACCATCGAGATGGTGACCGTTGAGGGGTTGGGTCTTCCAATAATTGCATAAAGTAGCGTAAGCAGTCTATAATGGTCCAATGTCCACTAGTGGGACACAGGATTCATCTTTGTTAGAGGTGGCCCCATCTACCAAGCGGTCCCAGTTGGACAATGTCGCAATGTCTTTTACATTGTGACATCGTCCAACTGAGACCGCTTGGTGGGTGAATTTTTGTGTTAGGACAATTTATGTCGTCCTTAAATGTTCAATGTTGCCTTTGTTGTCTGGTTGTTGTATAACTTTAGAAATTTTGGCGAACAAATAAACATGAAAGTGTCTTCGGTCATAGGTTGCCTGCGGCGATTTGATACTTATTAGCCTGTGTCTAGTCTGTCTTATCTTCAAATTAATCTTTTAAGACGTTCAGTGTATCATTATAATTTCCGTCGAATTTATTTCTAACAAAGAACGTGTGTTGTGGCTTGGTTTTTGATGAAGAGCTGATATATATTATCTTGTATTCAATCCATACTTCCATACTATTATAAATGGGAAAGTAACGCTGACTATCTGTCTATGTTCTCTCTGTTGTCATTTCATGCCTTACTGGTGAATGGAAGACGTTTCATTGAAAGACCTCCCACTAGGTTGACCGATGACCTGATTGGTGAAGGATGCGGGGATCTGCTGCATGCGAGACACACGGTACCGGTCAATGTGGCGACACTTGGCGTATGTTCAGCAGTGGACGACTTTCGGCTGAAATGATGATGATGAACGGATCTTGATAGGCGTACTAGTAGACAGTGTAAACACTGACCTGAGTAAGGATGCCTACGCGCCTACTTCAAATATATAGTTTAATCCTATGGGATTGCACTATATATTTGTTTTCCGGTAGTATATATATTCTTATTGACTGGGAACATTTTCACAGGACTCCACACTAATGACAATGTCGTTATCGTTGTCGTCATTATCGTCCTTCATCCTCACTCTCCTGCCTATTCCAATTGGTTTGGAGTCGTCGTCGATGTCTTCTTCCATACTTCTCTATTAATCGTCATCTCACAGTCACCTTCTTTCTAGCCAAATCATCCTTCACACAGTCCACCAATTGTTTCTTTGGTCTTCCTCTACTCTTATAGCCGAATGGTGATGGGACTGATGGGGCTGCCGCGTTTTTGCAGCGCGTCCGACATGTTTGACGACGCGGACGTTGATGTATGTGTCGCTGTATAACGTGACGTCGACAAACGGAAGCGCGATTAACGTTTGTGTGACATAACTGTACTGCGACTCACTGTAGTTCGCGGCCATCATGCGCAAGTGGTGCGCATCTCTGCTATGCCATGTTTGTGCCAGCCCCAACACCATTCTTAGAACGTTTGCTGATAGGTGGGATTTCCGATTTTGGGGCGGTGGATACTACAGCACGCAGTCAAGGAAACATTCCCCAGGATCGGCGTGCCGCACGCAGCTTAGAATAAATGTTACTAACATTAGTTTATAAGTTTTCATTGTTACTAACAAATATGGAAGTAATACTGCACTACACTCTGAAATAACTGTTAGTTTATTTATTGCACTTAAGCTATAGGTTTCATAAGTCAATATAATTGATTTTTTCATCGTCGTTATTGCTCATAGAATGTCCATTTGTCTAGATCCGGTTAGTGTTACATTTCGTGTGAACTACTTTTTGAATATCGTCATTGATACTTAATGAGTTAAAACCCAACGTGAACGAAACCTTGGCAATGCACTACAATCTAACTTAAAATCACTCGTCAGCATCTTGCGTACCATAAGGCTGTCGCCACATTGAACGTATTGAAAAAGTTGGCGAACATACATACATCGGTTGTCGATAAACATAAGTTTGGGCCGAACATTACTCATTTCTTATTGCAAAATAGACGTGGAAATCCACTTAAATCAGTACTTTAAACTGACTTTTATCTATTGGTACTTATAGTTATTTCTTATAGTTAGTTCTAAATTATTTCGTCACTGAAGTAAATTACCATTAAAATAGTCCAACATATAATTGAAATGCAGCCTAATAGCCGCTGCACGTGCAACTTCCGAGCTCCGCTGCTCAATTCGTTGCAAGTTTATGCCAATTTCGAGTCGCTCAGTCTGCGAAGACCCTTGCGCGTCTAATTGGACGACTGGACGTGGCCCCACTAAATACAAGTTCTGGTGTTGCAATAACGAGAGTCGAAAGCAAGTGGCATTCCGTCGCCTTTCACTGCTTGTTACAAGAGCCTCTTGTGCGATGACCGGTACCGGTGCTGCTATTCGATGTCTTGTGGATTTCTGATGCCTTGGTAGTTTGTGAAGGAATAAAACTGTGTACATTATTTACATACTGCATGTAGATCTAAAAAAAATATGCTTAAGTATCAAAATAAAAAGAGTTACACGGCGTCAAAGATTCGTCTATATCGCAGTCAATAGAAAAAGTACCCAGAAGACTGGCAGCATGATTCTTTTAAAAAGCAACTTCAACTCACTGCTATAGAACTTTACTTGTGTAACACTGGGCAATGTTTGCCCAGTGTTACATTACATTACAGTGAAACGACTTTTTTTTTTGGTGTGGAAGTTACGGATTGCGGTAGAGCGCAATGTAACGTGCTTAAAACATTGTGCTGACGAATGCATTGAATAGTACGGGGTCATGGAGGTATTTATCGACCAAACTATAAAACTTTCGCATCAATAAGTTTGATCACTCAAAAAGCTATTTGCAAATAGCCTGTGTAGTCATATACTTACTTAACACCCAATAAAAATGTACTTACTTAACAGACAATCAAGTCAACATTAATTAAAAAGTAAAAGTATAGTTCTACATTCAAACGCAAGTTCATAGACTATGCACATTAATTTATGAATTTTGATGAGCTGAAATTCTGTTGGAGTTTAAATTTATGACGTCAGCATTAGTTCATGTTTAGGTGTGCTGATTTAGATAACGAATCTGCCTTTATTTCGATTAGAAACGTATATAACCTGTGTTTGAAATTACGATTCCAAAAAAACTAAACAAAAATGAGCTAACATAAAAATGCTATATTAACCAGTACAGTTCAAAAATGTTTTAGCTTTTTCAATATTAAAATTCATTCTGAAATTAACAAATACGCTAGCTTATCTTTACTATGAACATATTATTTTATAAATATTAATAAAAAAGAGGTAAAATTTGTTTGTAAGTTTGTATGTAGGTGGTAATGTCCGGAACTAATGATCCAATTCTAAACATTTTTACACCGATGAAAAAGATACATTATTCGTGAGTGCTTAACCGGTTAGTTAGTTGGCTACAAATTATATTTATATCATGCATAATATTAGCCGAGCTATCATAATTTTTGCGGACGAAGTTGCGGGCGGAGTTCTAGTAGTTAATACATCATAAATTTAATACGGTTTTGAATATAGTGTTAACGATTGTTTAGATTCCAGGCGTGGTGTTATATTTTGTTGATCCTACGAAAAGATGTCAATAATTATTTTAACTACGCCATTTTTTTTTTTTTTTCGGATGGGAAGTCGTCAAATAACCCCTCCCGCTCTGGGCTGAGCAGGAGGGAGTGTCAGACTTTTACTGACTAAAACCCATCCATGTTCCTTCCTTTGCCCTTTTGTGTTCCAGGGCCGCGGTATCTCTTTCGAACAGTCCCGCAACCCTGGCAGGCGTCGGTCCTTACGGACCCCTTCCTGTTTGCTGAATTACGCCCTGAAGACTCTTAAGTGATTTTTCGATTCGATTTCATAAAATAATAAAAATAATTTTGATGTTGTAAGTTTTTTATATACGCTGTAACGGATACCGACGCGCAAACTGTCACCAAGATCAATACATGATGAAAAACAAAGCAGCGAAAAGAAATTAACGTTGAAATTTTTCATCGGTCACTAAATAAAATCAACTATTTCAGAAGTTATATTATTATTACTGTTTCATATGCTTTCATTTACTGTCGTATTGTCAGCGCCACCCTGTATAAAAGTACCATCCTTAATCAATAATATTTCATATTATCTTTATTACACAAGAAAGTGGTTACAAAATTCTGTCCCTGACTCCTGTGCTAGGTGATAGAATTGTGTTACAAGAGCCAGTGCCCTCCCCGTCTCCTCATCCATACACGGTCCAAATAAATAATGGTCCACCATTGCTAAATTCTTTGTAATTTTTTGCGCCCCTTATAACCCTTACATCAAATATTTGGCAACAATTTGTGTTCCTACAACCAGTAATAATATAACATTTTTCTGTTTTCCAGATCACCAAACACCAATATCGGAGATGCTATAAATTACTCTGAATTCAGCACATAATTTGGGGTTGCTTCCTTATAGCGTCAACCCACCAATCTTCGAGGGATATGAGAAAATATATTGAGGTCAACATGGTAGATAATAAATATGGTATTGGAATTATAGAACAGAAGAGGATAGGACAGGTGTTCCTCTTGAAATGAAAATGATTAAATTAAATTATTAGATTTATTAAATGATTATATTAAATAATTATGATTACAGAGAAGATGGAGCCTCTGGTCTATAGTAATAGTATATTTATTTGCGTAATTGATGTTTGATTTGATTATTAACGTAAAATATTTTAAATCATGGTTATGATATTAGAAAGTATGTGAACGATGATCAAGTGAAAGGAGTATGTAAGGATCGTAGCACGTGGCGTACTGTAAATTCTGCCTGCCCCATTCGGAAAAAGATGTGAGTTTATAATTATAAGATATAATGTTAATCATTATGTTACTTGAAAGTATACCAACTTATAACCACAGTAATACCTACATTTATTTACTTTCATAACTACTTACAAAAAAATAATAATAATAACAATAAAAATGTATTTAGGTATTTAAGTGTAATATGTTTTATGTATATATATGTATGTATTTATTGTATATATGTAAATGGTACACCACGGGCTACCTGCAGTATTGTCTCTCCTTCCCCCTTAAATCCATCCAAAGGTTGTCTGTAAAAGATCGCTTTTAGCGATAAGACCGCCCATTGTGTAACCCCTTTTATAATGTTTTACATTTGTATCTGTAATTTTTATGGTGTACATACTATAGAGTATTCTATTCTATTCTATTCTACGTCTCAGTAAGGTAGACTAAATATTTCAATTTAATTATGGCTAGTATTTAACTGTAAATAAAAAAATCTTCCTTTTTTACATTAAAAAAATCCTAACCTCAAAGTATTATTATTTTAGAAACAATTTGAGTTCGTGTTGCATCGCTAGAGCTTTTTTATGAACGCTTAAATAGGGTAAATTTTTCAAGTGGGCGTGGTTGGCCAAATCCAAAACTATGAGGAATATCGAAAAATTCTCAAAGGAGTCTCGAGCTCGATTTTGATGAAAACTAAAACTGCATCATTAGATTTTTTTAAGAAAAATCAATTTGTTTAGCCAGTAACCGAACATGTCGGTTTTGAAAAAAAAAACACACACTGTTTTATTACACCATTCGATAGTGTCGTTATTAAGCATCAAAATCTGGGAAGTAATGACGTAAGTATTGGTAATTCCTCTCGGAGTTTATTTTTGTGTCTGATAAATGGCAATAGGTTCACCACCCATGACGGGACTTAACATAACCGACAAAATGTGAGTGTAGGTACCTACCTACTACAGTGGGTGTAAAAGTACACAATATACCCTTAACGAAGACGAAAGGCTTTTTTTCTCCCCATGATTGCAATCATTTTTTATACTGGTCCATGCCTGGGACCATCTTCTAGTTTCGGAGATATAGGAGGTCAGTTTCAACTTTTTTACAACTTTTTTTTTAAATACAGGTTTTTCACTTTATAGCTTTACTTATAATACCTCCATAACCCCTGTTCAACTCAATGCATCCATCAGTACAATGTTTCGAGTGCGTTACATTGAGTACTACCGTAAAATGTAATTATTCACGCTAAAAAAGGCGTTAATTTTTGCGTAGAGTTACTTAGTTTGATATATAGAATTCTTGCTTGGTGGCTTGTATAATAGATACACCTCGGCTTAACCCCTCGGCCAAACACGCTCGATGTAAGTGAAATTCAATAACCACATTTGACAAGTTGCTTTTTTTTCGCAAACAATTGACACTTATTTGTAATACTTTGCTATCGCGGTTAACACAGGCGCTCAAGTCAATTTCTCCTCAGCACTACCTTGTTCATTAAATAAAAGGTTTTTCGCGGCAGTTTTTTAAGTCACTTGCACGTTTCAATTGGAGGTAGCACCTCTATCAATGTCAGATCGACCTTGCAAAATGCTATTGTTTGTCGATCATTTGTCAATCCAGCACTATTTGGTGGATGTTAGCTAGGTTCTTTGTCAAAGGCGTTTAATGCCATACTATTTCTCATCTTGGAAACATATTCAACGGTAATGAGGGTGATTGTTTTATACAAGGGCACAAAAGTAATATGAAATTATACTATTTTGAAAACTGTTAATACACAGCCATCGTGCTTGTAGTCCCTGGAGAGGTGCACCTATGGGACATCCGTATATCGTCAGGCTTAAATCTAGGCTGTTACTCACAAATTTCAGTTATAAAAATCCTAAGACTAAAACAAGACCAACGAGGCAGTCACTTTTGAATAATCAGTCAGGCTATTAAAGGTGCTTGTGACTAAATAATAATAGCCGCACCAGTCAATCTTCAAAGTTAAGTCGCGTTAGGCAAGGTCGTTCGGTGGATGGGTGACCATCCATTGCATAGGTACTGAGTTACCTCCGTGACTCGTAAAACACGTTAAGCCCGTTGTCCCGTTTGTCTATTGTAGATCTTTGACGGTAGTAAGTTACAGGTAGCCAGTGGTTACCCGAAAGTCTGACAACCAGTCTTACCTAGGAATATCGTATTTATTACCCAGGACTAACTGATTATGGAGGTCAGACAGGCAGTCGCTCCATGTAAAATACTGGTATTTAGCTGTATCCGGTTAGACTGGAAGCGGACCTCAACATAAGTCTGGTGGGAATAGGCTATAGGTAGATGACGTTAAGAGCAAATTGACTTATTAGTAAGATAAGTATCTTATTTTAATAAGATCGTAGAAGGTATAAAGAAAATCATAGTAAATGCTCACCAAAATCGTTTTTAGACCCTTAGTACCAATTAAAATATTTATTAACTTCATATAAATGAAACCCACTCTATACCGAGGTGCCTAAAGTACAACCTCTCCAAGGCGTTTATATATTTTTATAGCATAGAATAAAAAGGAAAATAGCTTCAGTTTTACAATACTTCATGAAACACAATTTGGTGAGCATTTATCCATTCTGACAGATAAGTATATCGAATTTATCGGTAGTAAAATAGATGCATTTCTGGTAAGCGTTTAAATACAAGCCATTACGAAATTGGAAAAAAATGTAGTTTTTACTGCCCGTTTTCACTAATAGGTCCACGGCGATACCTAAATCAAAGCTCGTTGTTGGATTTTCAACTGTCTCTTCAGCGCAGAGAGTTGAAACTCGAATAGTGCTAAGATTATTATGAAAGCATTCAACTAGGTGTTGCTTAATGTAAACCACTACAGGAATAGGAGTCTAACAAACACCTTCAGGTTCACCTACCTTGGGGCGAAGGACACATAAAGAAAGGCCTTTATCGTATTTTCCTTTTATTTTCCCTTCACAAAGAAAACAGTTTCAAAAGATTTTCCATTCAACAGGTCAACGAACTGTTTTTTGTTTTTCAAGTTGTAATAATTCTTAAGTAATAAGGTGCTTTTCAAAATAATGTTTATGCTTTTTTATAAACAGAAATCTAATAGCAACTTAAGTACTTTAAAGGCTAAAGTATTACTTCTGACTAACTTTAGCTATTGCGTTTTTGTAAGGCGTTATACATTTTAATAATTGCCTCAGGAAATAGGAAAACTATATAATAATGGATGAAACTTTAATAAAAGCTGCTAAATGAAAGTAGTTTTTAGACTTAAAGAAACAAGTTCTATTAAAGAATACAAACTAACATACAACTAAAGAAAAAAAACAATGTCACATAACCTGAGAAATACTCGTAGATATAAAAACAAACCTGAAGTCATCAGCGTACGCACTAATTACGGTAGAAAGACCATACTTGCAGGAGTTCATCTGTTCAATGGATTACCGGACGATATTAAAGAGTACGATAACGTGATACATTTAAAAATAAGCTTATGAAACATGTATGTACAATTCAACGTCTAATACTCTGGAGGAAATTTGTATTGTACTGTATTATCATACCTATTACTTTGTATCTCAATAAATTCGGACTGTATGTTCATATTATGACAAATAAATTTCTTTAAACCGAATTTAGAGCAGGAGGATATTCCCAAAAAAACTTTGTGTGTAATGGGTTTGTAAAACAAAAGCAATAATTAATAGGTTTTATTACAGTGAAATGTATAAAAATAGCCACAGTTACACATAGAAATGACCATTAAGACGTCATCATTTTTTTGCCTGAACTGTCAGTCTCCTGCGCAAAGACAGTTGACGCTGTGGCTGAGTGATTGACTGCCGCGCTGCGTGTCGTGACTTTGATCCCCGCAAGGAACAAAATAAATATTTGGATGACCTATACCTGGACCTGACCGGTAGTTATTCCTGGTCTTGCTGTCAGTTTAGTGTCGTAGTTCAGTGTCATGTTTAGTGTTAAAAAAAACTAGACTACTAAAGCACGAGTAGGTCACCTGCCCTGGCAGTTTCATCTGAAAGTTGTGCCCGACTATCCTTTAAGTTTACCTTTGCACTTAAAAATAACTTCTGACTAAATAGTAAAGAGTTGACCAAAATAAAATATTCACTTTTAGACCATGACTCTTCATGATGGCATATGAATTTCTGATTCCGGATTGAACGATAAGCATCATTATTTTTCCTTCCCTTCATTTTACCCTCTGCGGCATGGAACTTAAAAATATACAGCCTAATTGAGAAGCTCCTACTTTTTAAAAATTGGTTAAAAAATAGGAGACTGGCCTCGTTTGAATCCTGCAAAGCCAGATCCCGTAAAAGCTGAGTAATAAATTTTACATGAGTTAAATCACCATTGCTTCAGTTTTTTACCCACAATCTACATAAAATGCAAATAATTTTGTTTACAACACAATACACGTTCCCCATTTATCCTATGGGATTTCACTTTGTAAAATGAAAATCCATGGATGAACAACTTATAATTTTACTAGCGACCCGCCCCGGCTTTGCACGGGTCAATGTTATACATTTAAACCTTTCTCTTGAATCACTCTATCTATTAAAAAAAACCGCATCAAAATCCGTTGCGTAGTTTCAAAGATTTAAGCATACAAAGGGACATAGGGACAGAGAAAGCGACTTTGTTTTATACTATGTAGTGATTAATGTGTACAAAAATTCTGTTTTCAGATCAAGAGGAGAGAGAGTTCAGAGAAGATTATTTAAGATTCGGTATTTTCTCCCGGCTACATTGTTTCTTATTTTTTAGGGCAATTCATCATCTGCCTAGCTTTTTCCTAACTAAGCTGATGTTGGCTTCCAGTCTAACTGGATTCAGCTGAACCAGTATTGCACATGGACCGACTACTTATCTGACCTCCACAACCCAATTAGTACTGGGTAATATGATATTCCTTGGTAAGACTGGTTGTCAGACTTTCGGGCCACTGACAACCTGTAACGATTGTCATAGATCTTCAAATGACAGCTGGGACTAACGGCTTGACGTGCTTTCCGAGGGACGGAAATTACGTTAAAGAAAAATTGATAGAACTTCACCTCTTGGTAATCATCGTATCCTAGCCTTTCCACAACATGGTTGGGTATGGTTCTCAGTCAAACTAGATGCAGCTGAATATCTGACCTCCAAACCCCACTGGGTTACACGCTATACTTGCTAGGCCACATAGACATAATATCACGGATGTAATCCCTGGAGGATTAGGCAAAGGTGGGCGAACCTTTTAACATCAATAATCTAGCACAAACCCAGACCCCGTGGCTGCTACTGAGATATTCCTGATGGAAAAGCCTAATAACACTTTGCCCGACCTTTGAATCGAACCCAGAACCTCATGCTCCGATGCTATAGTATAATTTATATATTTATTTTGTGCAATATTCATGTCTCTAAGATGTTCTTATATGGTGTTTGAATAATTTGTTAACTGTATCAGCAATGCAATCCTGTACAACAGATGCACAACTTGGAGACCACTTGTTGAAGTTCTAGCAACTATATTAGTTTAATTGAAACAGAACACCATTTGCAACGTCACAGAACCCTCAACTTAATCAAATTGCGCGTAAACAGAGATCTTTTATCGCTAGTCACGTTTCTTTCATTTAGCGAGTGACCGTTTTCTGAAACACATGGATTCAGTAATTAATTAAAGTGTTGCTAAGAGGCGAGAAGGAAAGTTTTGGTCTACATAAATTATTTACCTATATCATTATATTAGGTTTCTTTTTTTTTCTAGATTGGAATTTAGTTCATAATGAGTAGTACCAAGTACCTACCAGTGGCGAAGGTTCCATACAACTCGATTCCTACCGGCTTTCCTTTGAAAAATGGCGCAGTCAGTATATTATTAAAGTAAACCAAAAGGCAGCAGCACTTGAAGGAAAACTCCAACGACTTTAAATAAGTTTATTAACAATTTTGTTACATTACACAGTACACACTATTACAGCAATAACAGATCGGCAACTATCTTAATAATTGTCAGTCGTTTTCGATGTTCAGCCCCAGAATGAATGCTCGGGCACCAGCTCCTGACCAAGAATCCCGCCGTTCTAGAGGGTAAATCAAGCGCCCTGATTGGCTCACGACATCACGCCACGTCAGTCTCGTGATCCAATCAGAGAACCGCTTCATTCTCGCGCCACATATTTTACTAATCAAATGATAGAAGTATTGCCATTCTTACGGAATTAATGTTACCAGTTTATATAATAAAATATAAAGCATTTAAGATGTGTTCACTCGAATAGAGCTATTAAATTAATACATTTAAATAAAATTATTTTTTAAAACATAGGAAATTGACTAGTAAAATTCCGAAACCTAAGACTATAGACAAATAATAAAATCACACTAAAGATCCGGCTCCGGTTTACCTCTTACAAAAAATGACCCTTCGCTACTGGTGTCTAGTTCGTAATGGGTAGGACAAAGTTATAATATCCTGACTTAATTATTATCAATACGAAAGTAAGACTGTTTGTTTGTTACTTGTTCACGCTTATACTGAAATGTTGCATATAACGTTGACAGGTGCACAGGAACAGTAATTTTTTTGGGAAAGTACTGTTCCCGAGGAAAATAACAATAATTTTATTTTATTTTAATCAATAGGAACAACAAACAGCTACATTATGGAATATCAAAAAAAAACCCGATATCATACATAACTTAAATAATAATGTAGCCCACTGCGCTGTTCACAGATTACCATTACTAACTAAACTTAAATTGCTAGGAGATAAACTGTTCATGCATGACAGTTAAAAGTTAAAACACATTATAAATACAAAAAGAGAAGCAATCAAGACTTATTCCTACTGATGATAAATTACTAAATTAGATGGCTAAGAATATAAATTAATCTAAGAGCCTAAGTGTCTCATACAAAAGGTGTCGAAACTTTTGCATGGAGCATGTAAATATGTCTATGTGTTCGAGTTCGTTATTGTACGATGCTGCCATTCGCCGAATTGGTGAACGTTCGCCAGTATTAGATCGGCAGGTACCTATTGCAAATAGTGTACCTGCGCGCACCTGGCGTCTATGAACAGTTCTGGGGACAGCATAGCACAGTACATTATTCAGGTCGATACACATACAGTACAATTATAATCTAGTTTTTAAATACCTATAATGTTAGACAAACGAAATGTCCAAGATTATTACAGTTATTAATTTAGGGTTATTGCAAGGTCTTATGTCTTAGTTCTGAAGCTGATGGTATGCCTATAAAAGACCTAGATCGGAGGTAATTGCTTTCAAAGCTTTTTATAACTTGAAACTAGGAGATGCAGCAACAATGTCTTCCTAGGAACACTTGTATGATGAAGAACAGGTGCTTTTTACTAACGACCCTGGAGACCTAAGCAAAAGCTGTAGTTTAAGTTATTTAAAATCCGAAAACGACGTACCCGACTAACTTCCTCAAAGTCACTGCAAAGGGATCTATTAAATCCGTAATTGGCTGTAGGATTAGTTTATATAGTTTAAGACAAAATTGTAAAGAGCTGTGGATTTTGTGAATAATAAATAAAATAAAATAAAAATAAAAGTTTCGGTGGAATCTAATAAAATTAATTAATGAGACTAGCTCTCAAGCTCCTCATATAAAATGAATTAGTTAGAAAGACTAATTAATAGAGTAGGTACTTTACGAGTTTAGGTAGTACTATAATAGTTTAAGTACCTATAGTAATTTAAGTTTTCCCAACTTTAGTGAGCTTTTTAAGATTAAAAGTATGCTCAGGAGGCATGTTGTCTAGACGTTACATTCCATAATAACTTTTCGCTACGTAACAACACGTTTGTAATCTCCGAAGAAGTTATGTTTAAGTCCCATGTAATAGGGGCGGGCCTATTGCCATCAACCGGTCACAACTTCAAATTCCGTGGCTGCTACTGTGAAATTCTTGATGAAAAAGAAAAAAATAACTCTTTGCCCGACCTGGGAATCGAACCCAGGACCTCATGCTCAGCTGTTGCGCTCGCGATCACTAGACATTTACGTGGGTAAATCCAGCTCTTTTCTGCACAAATTTTATTTCGCATTTAACCCTTATATTAGCTTATTATAGCTTGCTTCATAGCGACCTTAAATTTGTGGGCCAACCAGACTGTCAGTGTACACTGTTTCAGTTATAATTGCTGAAGTTTAATAGTATGGTAGAATTTCAACAATTATGAGTAGTTGTACATTGTTCATAAGCATTTGCTAAAATGTTTGTACCCACTGAGAACCTAATTAGATATTAATCAAAAAGTTACCTGATTAACGTAGTGTCATTATTATCATGGCAACAGATTCACCATTCTTACTGATAACACCGACGGAGTCTATTCATTGATCCGGCTCGAAGGACCAAAACTCGGTTGGGACTTTATAAGAAAACTAGTGGACTGTATATAAATAGGTGTAATGCCAAAATTAACATAAAAGTGCAACTTGTGAAGACAGTAGAAAGAAATGCCCGTAGTGGCCGGCGTCTGTGAGCTCAGTGAGTGGTAGGGCGCGCAGCGGCGCTCGCGCAGCCGGGTTCGGTGCCCCGAGTCCCGCGCCCTCCCCGTGGTTGTCAACGCATATGTGAGGCGCCGACACTAAGTGACACCGGAATGAATGCCTAGATATAAAAGACCCTTAAGGAAGCCGAAAGGCACTTGTTCTCTCCGACTTTGCATTTTTTTTTTTTTTCTCGGCCATACCTGGAAACCTTCTAGTTACGGAGATATTGGAGGTCAAAGTTCCATCATTTTCACAAGTTAAAAATAATACCAGTTTTAAAGGTTATAACTTTATTTTAAATACCTACATGACTCTTTTACTATCCAATGCATCCATTACCTCAATGTTTTGAGTGCTTGTTTTTGAGTTTTTCCGTAAAACGAGACTTGGTTTGACGTTCAGAACACCTATGTGTAGGTGGCTGGTATGTGTACTGTTATAATTTCGACTCTCAGTTCAGTGTCGAGAGTGGAAATTCCAATAGTACGCATTTGGGTGGAGTGGTAATGGCCCTGACATACAATCATAGCGTGGAGCATGGATTCAAACCCAGACAGTAACTTTACTTTGTTTTTAACTTACCGCAATTGCTTTCAAAACGGTGAAGAAAATCGGCATGTGCTTAGCAAAAAGTCGAAGGAGTGAGTCGTCTACCATCCCGCATAGGACTCCGTGTCGGTACGGACGATTTCCTAATAAAAACAAAGACAAAGAAACACTGTTATATTTTCCCCGACGACGCAAGAATGTCCCTGAACCACGCCCAGGATTAGCGCTTGCAACCACTGGCCTGGGCTACGAAAACCATCTTGGTCGAATATTCGATAAAACCAATCAAAATCAAAGCATTTATTTCAAGTAGGCCAGTTACAGGCACTTTTGAACTATCGAATCAAAGATAACAATGAAATGCAGCTACAGTCCCAGTCACAAGCCATAAAAACTGTGAAAGTAATGTAGTTGCCCACTAGATCCCTAGCTTAGATCTCTATGGAGAAGAAACTCCATGGCCACTCTTTTAAATCACCAAATTGCTACAAAACCTTGGTTACATCATTCATGTTGAGATGGTACATTATATGATAAACTGAAAACACATATTATTATGTGTTTTTACCTTGACAACAAGTGTTTTGATTTCACACCTTTTCAAGATAAAATCAATATTTACAATAGTTTATGTTTCCACAGATGTGACAATAATGTACCTACATTAGATACTCATCTCAGTAGGTACATAGTAAGTAGAAACACGATAAACTTGGCCTACGCGACGAGAGATAATCTGAGATGCTTTGTGCCTGTTGCCTGTCAAAATGTTGTCGTAATGTAGGCATTGTTTTAAACTAATGGAACTAAATGCTTCGGTAATTTCTTAATGTAGGTAATGGAACCATTGTTCTAATTATTATATTTAACAAGGTGATTTCCATTTAGTGATTCACAATCTTATTAGATTACTAGGAAAGGAAGTTGGAATATTTATAAATACTTTTCTCAAAATAAGCCTCTACCTTTTACAAAACAAAAAAGGACTATGATTCATCAAACTTACTCTGAAACAGAGTTCTAAAATTAGTATAATATAACATCACCTATAATCCTAACATATCATTAAGGGTTAGGCAGTGGTGTACCTAACAGTACACCCACATTTCACCAGTTATGTTCAAGTCGCATGTAATAGGGGGCGAGCCTATTGCCATCAACCCTGCACAAATCCGACTCCGTAGCTGCTACTGAGAAACTATTGATGTAAAAACCCGATAACATTTTGCCCGACCTGGGAATCGAACCCAGGACCTCATGCTCAGCAGTCGTGATTGCGACCACTGGACCAACGAGGCAGCCATTAATATAAAATATCAGATCATAATATAAAATTATTGATAAAATAGATTTCCATGTTATCTTTCGAGATGAAGACCCAATTCCTTATCACACGTCCGAATTGACGTGTAACATTGAAATCTAGAGAGATAGTCGTGTCATTACCATCGAATGTTACGTTACATTTTGATATTGATTGATAGTGGAAAATATTTTTAAAACTAACAGTTTTTAAATCATCGCAGTACTCAACACGAAGAATGAAAATATCATGAAATGAATATCAGCTGAAAATTCTTAAATTTGTGACATCCACCAAAACGTACTGAGCTTGTGTAATGGATTATGGCAAAATGGGATAATGAATGAATGGGATATGGGATTATTAACCTAAACCAACAGTGGGTTATTTCAAAAGTAATAGAGCCCCTGTGAAAGTACTCTCCCGGGGTATTTTTTTTCCTATGGCCAAATGAGCTGTGGGCCAAAGTAACCACTTTTTGGAGCCCTGACACAGCCAGAAGGTGTCGCGGCAGACCTCGTAGAAGACGGCGCGACGAGCTGGATAAAACAAGCGACCAATGGCCTACATTAGCCTTGGATCGAAACAACTGAAAGTCATGGGGAGAGGCCTTTCCCAGCTGTGGGATGACGCAGGCTAAAAGTATCCGTATCAGTATTTTTTCCTTCTAAGCACATACATTAGAAACTACAGATTACTTTCTCAGTAGCAGCCTGGAGACGTCGGGGAAAACCGGGCCCGGATGATGGCAATAGGTTCGCCTTATATGGGACTTAAAACTATCTGCCGAAAAGACACCGTGCTTGAAGTCATTTCTGCATAATCTTTTGGCAAAAACAGATTGTAATTGTTGTTTATTGAAATAATTGAATTAGAAAAATGTTTACAATACGATTCTACTTGAACTAACTATAAACCTGTATCTCAGGTAACTCACTCAAGTGCTTATACGTAAATATTATCTAAGATTCCATACAAATACCTAGTAAATAAGTTATCTATTAATATATAGTTCTATTCATAGTAAGAAAAACAGATTGTTTAGCCAACTTTTTTACAACATTCTATTATTTTGGAAATGAAGTGCTTCATTGGGAAAATAATACAAAATCCAGGTCATGTTTATGCTATTGTCTTTTTATTTTTAGTGGGCTTGCATTTAAAGTTGCATTAAAATTTACTTAGTTGAGTTCTAGAAGGTACGTAGGTATATGAAGAATGTTCTTTTGAAGTCCAATGCCATTCAGGTCATACAACCCCACCGTAGAAAAAGATAACAGCTGTGTTTTCAAAGATAACAAACACAACAGATCAGCCGACCAAAACGTGTCAAAAGAAGGATTACAATTAAACATGTTTTTCTTACTGCTCAGTAATTTGCTGTTGCATAGTAAAACACTGTAATCGCATGCAAAAACATTGTAATCACAATCGACTAATGAATACTAGTCACGTTGGACGTAGAATCGGGTCCAATGTGGTTACATTAGTCAAGAATAAATTAATTATCCACAAGGATCCTCATTATACGCTGTCAGGTCCAGATTACAATCAAAATGTATATAGAGCCTTCACGAATGATTTTGTACTTAATCATGTAAGCCTGTGTATCTGGACCTGGATATTCTGTCACTTCTTCAACATTGCTAATTAACTATGTTTTTAGTAGAAGATTAAGGCAAAGCCTTTTTAGGGTTACGTACCTCAAAGGAAAACCGGAACTTTATAAGATCACTCGCGTGTCTATCTGTCCGTCTGTCACAGCCAATTTGCTCCAAAACTACTGGACCGATTAAGTTGTAATTTGGTACACATAAATAAGTTTGTGACCCAAAGACGGATGAGTAACGTAAATTAATGAATTTTAAACAAGGGGGCCACTTTTGGGGAGTAAATTAAAAAATGACAAAAACAAGTTTTGCAAACTACAGGGTGTAATTTAAGTCATAGGCAATATTTTAATGTAAGGCTCTACTCACGATACTGACTGCATTAGGGCTAATAATTCGCAAATCAAAAATATTATTAATGCAAGTCTTGAAGTATCAAAATTTTAAAGCGCAGTACAATGCGTAACGAAAAGTAAACAAACATCAAATAATAATAATAAATAGTTTGTTGGCCGGCCGGCGCGCCGGCCGGCCGCCCTAATGCAATCAGTATCGTGAGTAGAGCCTTACATTAAAATATTGCCTATGACTTAAATTGCACCCTGTATATCGTGTTACCTATCAAATGAAATGGCTCATTGTGAGCATCTCAAATATATTTTTTTTAATTTTGAAGTTATTTAAGAATATAGGCGAAAATTGACCATTCACCCCCACTTAACTCCGAAACTACGGGGCCGAAAATTTTGTAAAGAATTCAAAAAATAGTTCTTTGCCTATAGATTACAGAAAATCTTTTAAAAGCTAAAACAAAAAAAAAAAAAAAAACAATTAAAGAGGGCTCACCTACTACGATGGTACGGAACCCTTAATGCGCGCGTCCGACTCGCATTTGGCCGGGTATTTTTGTGAAGCATTTAATATCAAGCACAGTTTTCCAAATAAATCATGTCATATTTAATTTTTTTCTAATTGCGTTTCATAATGTAACAGGTGTTATAAAAGGCTTAAAGCTAAGAAAAATCATGGGCCCTGTTATGACCAGGGGGCCTAAAATGGAAGCTTTGTCAGATATGAATCACGTTAAAAATTTAAAATTCTTAAAATGGTCTTTATGGTTATGAACACAAAGTCCATTTTAAGAGTTTTAAATTTTTAATATGATTCGTATTATGATTCTGATAAAGCAGCCATTTTAGGCCCCCTGGACGCCCTATCTCTGTCATATTGGAAAAACGAACCGTTCACAGTGCTTTTTTAGGACATAGATGCTGCTGATCGAGCTCGTTGCCTAGCAAATAAAATATACCAAATAATTCTGTTGACAAACAGCTTCACAATCAACATTAAACTTTTCCAAGCTGTCATCGTGACGTCAAACCAAATTAAGATAGGACCTCAATCCAATTCCCTTCTAAAAGGCGTGGCTGATGAGTCACAGAACTATGCTCCAACACTTGTTGTCATAAACAGTCATTCCATACTCCAAGCACACGTACGAACATCTTAATTAGCTATAAAAATGACAGTTGCGATGTGAAGATAGAAATCAGAGCCGCCAAGTCTGTTAAATGAGTCGTCGGAGAGAATAACGAAGAGGGTTTTTCAATTAGGTTTTGTCTTATGTTCTTGGTGATAGTACCAAGGTACCGTACCTTGTAACTTCAACTGAAGTCACTGGACTCTGGAAAATTGTAGGATGCAGCGAGGACTAATGTTAGGACCTTTGTGTAAGGCCTTTTATCTAATGAGATTTTAGTACTGGGATTTGTTTATTTAGTAGGTACTTTACAGCAGATAAATATACAAAAATAAATATAGAAAAACATTAATGAATTTTTAAATAAAAAATCGCTATAAATATATTAACTGAATTTGTACGGGTTAACTCCATACACCGATTTGTCGTGAAGGTTTGTAAGTTCAGTTAGTATAAAGAAACACGTTCCACTAAGATGCACTGAGTAGTTAAGTTTATTTTAGTTAAAAGTTACAGTACTAGAGTGGTAGGCGATTATTTCTCTCAGTTGTTGATAGCTACCCAGTTATATGTTCACTATATTTAAATTCGTTAGTCATGTTGTTTTATTATGCTAAATTATGACGCGCATCGTTGGCCTAAAGTAGGTTACCGAGTAAGCAGAAAAATGTACGGCGATGAGACCGTACAGAATCTATTTTATTCACTTTGAATTGCATGTCTGTTTACCAGATTTTTTAATTGAATAATTATGTAAATTGTTGATGTATATAAGTTACTATTCTTTGTATTTTTATGTTTTTGAAATCATATGGTCTTTCGACCTAGCGTGCATTCGAACTACAGTGAGTCGCAGTGCAGTTATGTCGCACAAGCGTTAATCGCGCTTCCGTTTGTCGACGTCACGTTATACAGTCTAATTTGTACACCAGCCATGGTCAAACATGTTGAGCTAAAGAATAACCTTATAACACCTATAACAAGCATCACACCATGTATATTATTTATACATGTTTTTGCAAATAAATGAATTTGAATTTGAAAGGCTGACAGCTTTCTTTATAGGCATTTTCAAGTCCACATTGAATAGAGCAGAGACCAACTAACTGACGTAGGTGATTTTGCGATCAAAAATAATCATATCCAAACACCATTTATTCTCTCCTCATCATCCATCTAGCATTTCCTCAACTATTTTGACTTCGGCTTCCAACCCATCCTTGTACAGCTGAAAACTGTTATGTTTTACATGGAGCGGCTCCCTATCTGACCTCCACAACCCAGTTAGTACAGGGTAATAAGATCGACCTGTGCGGCTGTTTTTATTTAGTCCCGGTAAGTCTAGATGCAATAACCATTATTGTATGTGTTACCGGCCAAACCCGATTACAGGCCAAAATAGTTTGTCCTAGGCCAAACCGGTTTACTGGTCTATCTTATCAGGATACACTAACCCAAACAAAGCAATTAAATTGCGCACAACTTGGATGGACAAACTAGTTTGGCCTAGGACAAACTAGTTTGGCCTGAAATCGGGTTTGGCCGGTAGTATATATATAAATTCCAATAGAGACAGTAGGACCTCAAATTGAAATTTGTAATATTAGAATGGCTTTAACAACCCATCTCTCGATTGAAGTAGTTTGCTGTCTAAAGGATTGTTGTGTTTTCATAGTTCAGCGGATGTGTACTGGTTACACCCCATACTTTCTCACTACACCCCACATACGCACACTCACAGCCTACACTTACTCACTACACACACACACACACACACTCAGACCCTACATTTATTCACCTCGAGCCACACATTTAAACGTTTTTCATTTTGTATTTTCTTTACATAGATTATAACCTGTTTTCTTTTCCGCCATTTGCTTATTGTTTTAACGTCCTGTTTTAGTATACTATGGCTTTGTTTGTTACGGAGAATCACTGACTCCTAAGACACAGGCACATACACCTAGTTTAGGAGTCAGAGCATTAACATTATTGTCACCTCGTTACAAGTCTTAGATGGTCTTAGTCTGTGGATCTTGTACTGTGATGGCTTTTGGTGAAGTAAAGAATATAGAGTAGTCGTTTCTTTAACGTAAGACCCTAATCTGTATCTTTAACAGTGGTATAACAGACCAAAATCTACATCTGCTGACTCTTGTAAGTATAAAAACGTGAATGAAATCGATATGATATATCATTCATACTGTGATACTAGGTACACACGGTTCTCATGAATAAATGCATGGTCAGTTCCATAGGGCAGCAGCTGTTGACCTTCACGACCCAGTTAAATCAGGTTTTATTTACAATATGCATAATGTCATCTGTATACAGGTCACTCACTGTTCGTCGTATAATATGGTTTTTTTTTACAACAGTGTTGCCCCACACTAGAAATTTCTCCTGTCTTGTGGGTGCATACTGCCAGACCCGGAACAACTATCTGTAGGTCATACAAATATTTTTTCCGTGCGGGGATCGAACCCGCGACACGCAGCGGAGCAGCCAATCGTTCGGCCACTCCGCCAACCATGCTGCGCCGTGATTGGAGTGTGCGTGTCATTTGCACCTCGTCTTGTAGGAGGACTTTTGGCCACATGGAGTGGGGTTCCATCGCTTTCACGGGCAAGTGCCGCTTGAACCGACAGTGACTTAGTACACAAGGATTTCGTAGCACGATGCCTACTTTCGCACTAAGACTACTTTTTTGGACTTTCAAGTAATGGGTAGCACAATGCCATTATTTTGAAACCACCGTGAAGTGTTACTAAAATAGTTTTAAGGTTCTATTTACTAACACAATTTGTTTTTTATCATATGTTACAGGTTAGTGTGCAAGGTACATATATATCTATGGGCCAAAGTAGCCTGAAAATAAATGAATGTTGTTGTTTTTTAAACGAGGCAAGGATAGTTCATCATCATTCTACTAAGGTTTCGTAACCAAATGGCCAAATCGGAACCCTTATATATTTCTCATGTCGGTATATTTTTCTGTCTATCCGCCTGTCCCGTACTTTGTTCGATTAGTTTGGTTTTTTTGTGGTCTCTAAAATTAATATTTGCGTTCATGTCCACTACGTATCCTTCATTGTACGTGATCTAACATGCACACCGCTGGTTTTCCACTAATTTCCTGTTTCCATTTAATTGAGTCATTATTATGTGCCTCGATTTAATTTTGAGATTATTAATGATGTCTATGTGTAAGAACATAAGTCAGGTACATGAGTAGATAGCCATAAATGGTTGTAGACGATTTTTATTCTTGTTTACCTTACCTAAGTGGCATTGACCGAAGTATAAGTTAGACTTAGCAGGTCGAGTAGGTCATCATTATCAATTATGTCTGATCTTTAAGGTATACTGCCAAAGGAAACTTGGAGAATAAAGTTCAATTTAAAGACAGCGTGGTTTGAATACAGTGAATGTAACATGTAGGACAACGACTTAAAGTGCGTTTTAAAGGAAGTTAATTCGAAGTTTCTCCTGTAACAGTCTGCTTGTAGTAATGCCTTCAAGTATTGTAACTTGTTCTTTCTCATTTCCTCATAGGTGAGGGTCGTGACCACATGAGGTCGTTGCCTTCTCCACCAAAAGCTCTTCATGCTGGACGGTTTTCGACCATACGGACAGATGCCTGGAAATTTCCTCTGCAGACTTCCTTCACCACATCTGTCCACCGGGTTTTCGATCTTCTCCGGCCCCTTTTTCCTTCCAGCCACAATTAGCTTCTACAAGCTATCAAGCTCATTCCTTACCACGTTTCCTTAGTACTGTAGGACTCGTTTCATGCAGATGCTTTCAATGCTGATGATGCTTTTGAGCTTTCAGTTCTTTCAGAATCGAGGCGTTTGTGCGTCGCGCCGTCCAGGGAATGCCTAACATTTTGCGCCAGCACCACATTTCGAACGCATCAATTCTGTTACGAATGCATTTCAGTGTTTAGAAGCATCCAGAAAGATAGAGAAGATCAGGGTCCGCATTAACTTTACCTCCGTCTGTCTACATTAACTGTGCTTTAACTATGAATGGGTATTTCACGAAAAAGACATTCAATGGGATTCAATGAATTTAGAAGGTTGTATTGATGATACAATTCTTGCGGTCCACGGTCGCGAATCATATGTTTTGATCAACATACAATCTGAAACTGAACTTCAAATTGCAAAACCGTACGAAAATTTGAATTTCGCGGACCTTAGCCCATCCTCACACAAAAGAGTTCAACGACCCGTAAGTACGTAAGTAACAGTCGGATACAAGTTGCGCTTAGATAATTAATCATACAATTGTTTTGATTGATATGTGCTGATCAATCAAATTATCTAGTAGATATATAGTAATAGTTAAAGAGAAGTTTAGATACGAACCAATGAAGTTTGTCGTATTCTTTTATTGACGCTACTTTTAAGATATAAAAAATAATTTAAGTTAGTTCGGGTTTTCTGTGAAGGATTTATTAGTTACGAGTACAACACAGGATTTGAAAGTTGGTGGGATAACTTCGTATCTCGCAAGGCACGTTAAGCCGTTAGTACTCTGCCTGATCTCTCTCCGGTCGTATTGGATTTGGCAATTGAACGTGTGACTCGTAAAACTATATTACTAGGTACGGTCAGCAGCAGAAGTAGCTTAACATTTCGGAATTTTAATTATTTGATCTACAGGACTCCAGTTATTATTTTTAATGTTTCAGTAGATTATTCTTTTAAATATTTCTTACTCTTCAATACCTTGTCAGTAACAAGTAATATCCAACAAGTTATTATTAAAAAACCTACTTTGCAACTTTGAGTAGTGTTAATCTACTTCTGATGCTGACTGTACTACCTACATCAATCAACAACGAACACAAACAAAGTTAATAGGTTCCCACTGTTCATTTCAATAATGCATTCGTTTCCATAATCGATTACCAAATTAGTCTCGATCACGAAACGATGCAATTGTGATTTCGATAGCGAATTTGCTGATGACGCTATTTCTGAGTACGTAAGTTAATTTGACGCTTACCCAATGACGCCAATAAACAGGTTTAATTATAAGGACGGGACAGGCACTTATTGCAACTCGTTTTCATCAGAAATGGCCAGTTTTATACAATCCATGAAGTTGGTTGGCAGATTTTTACAGTTTTTTATTGAGAGTCCTTTATTAAGTTGGTCAGCGAACATGTTCTCGACTCGTACGATGTGAAGTGGATATAGCCTTGTATGGAATTAAACAATATTGTCCAATAGTAATCCGAATAAACCGATGACCATAACAACAAAAAATATACAACAAGTTACCAGAAGACATAAGAAATCAAAATAAAACCAGTATATTTTTGAATAAATTAAAGCAATACTTAATTAAAAAAAGCTATTACACAGTCCACGAATACCTAACGGATAAATTTAATAATAATACACAATTATGAATAACAGATATTTAAAAATAAATAAAAAACAAAAATAAATAAACTAAACACTATTAACTACTTACAAATAAACTTATACACACAATAAATTATATTAGAACACTTGTAATTAAAGTATATTACACTAATAATAATGAATAATTTTTAAAGGAAACAAATAAGCAATTTTTAATATAATTAAATAAATTAGAATTTAATAGATATACTTGCATACAAAGTATTATTAGAATAAGTAAATAAATGGGAATCTAAAATACATAATAGAATATAAAATAACTCAAACTTGACAACAAAGGAAAGCAATAAAGCGTTCTTCCTCTCTCTACTTATTTAAAAACTTGCTGTGCCCGACAGGGTCCATAATTGTTTCCACCTTCAATTTTTTATTTACCACCTATAAGTGTACATTATGGATTTAGCAATAAACGATTTTGATTTGATTTGATTTGATTTGAACAACTGGAGGCCTAAAATGGCTGCTTAAAGATTTAAAGCTCTTAAAATAGACTTTGTGGTCATAACCATAAAGACCATTTTAAGAATTTTAAATTTTTAACGTGATTAATATTATGATTCTAACAAAGCAGCCATTTTAGGCCCCCAGTGATATTTTTTTCATATTATTATTTTTGGTCATTACAGTTTCGCACTTTTTTTTTCTTTCTCTTTGTTCTGGAGTAGCGACCACGAACCGGAAGGCGTTACGTTGGAAGGCCTCCCACTAGGTGGACCCTGGTGAAAGTTGCGGGGATCCGCTGGATGCGAGACGCACGGGACCAGTCAATGTGGCGACACTTGGGGAAGCTCTATGTCCAGCAGTGGACGTCTTGCGGCTGAAATGATGATGATTGTGATGATACTTTCTCAAACAATCAAATCAGATATTTAGCAGACATAGTATGCAGTGTATGACATGCCTACTGCTGTAACAAAGGCGTCTTCTATGTGAGCAGGAGTGGGATATCATCCACCACGCAAGCTCAGAGCGTAATAGATGTCACATCGTTATCTGCCTAGCCCTTGTCCAATTACATGATTATGTTCAGGTCGGTTCCTGTCTAACTGGATGCAGCTGAATACAAATATTTTACATGGAGCGACTGCCTACCTGACCTCCACAATCCAGTTAGTACTGGGTAATACCTACGATACCCCTTGGTAAGACTTGTTGTCAGACTTTCAGGCTACTGACTACCTGCAACGACTGTTAAAGATCTACAAATGACAGCTGGGACCAACGACTGAAGGTGCTTTCCGAGGCACGGAGGAAACTGAGTATATAATGAGTGGTCACCCATCCACGGACCAATCTAGACCAGCTTATCCTGAAGATCCACTCG
Source organism: Eugnorisma glareosa (assembly GCA_947578425.1). Classification (NCBI taxonomy): domain Eukaryota; kingdom Metazoa; phylum Arthropoda; class Insecta; order Lepidoptera; family Noctuidae; genus Eugnorisma; species Eugnorisma glareosa. The sequence goes on from OX387970.1 coordinate 3,134,264, forward strand.
AGTGGCTGCTGTTATATAAGCACGAGTGAAATGGATATCACATGTCTGAGAATTTAAATTCTCGGACACGCCGGTTTCTTCAGAGTTTTGAGAGCACTGTCTATGAAATAAATTTCACAAAGTTCCAAAGTTCTACCAGGCTACGAACCCGCCATGACATACAACACGTAAGATGGTGCCTAGACCTCTGTGCCATTTTTACTCTAGGTTTTTTATGTTGTTATTCTAACACTTTATCAACAAATAGAAAAAAAACCTTTAAAATTTTCCTCCATAATACTTACCATATTTTTATGGTCATAAAAACAAGCAAGGCAAGGCTAATCATGTGCCAGGATAACCACTAAAATGACCTTTAACTATATATACCTGTTTTTCAACAAGTGGCAACCTTGTAGAGAGGTGTTACATCATATTTTTGAACACTTGAGGTGAAGCTTTTAAGGAAAAGTTACGACAAAAGACACATCCATTATAACTCTTCTTGGTGGGCATTGAATTTTGAAGTTTTGAGTGAAATATTAATATATTTTCTATAGCACTGCAGATTATTTTCTGTATTTTTTTCACACTATCCCAAACCATTGTAACTAGTGAAAGCCCAGAATCGACAGTGGCGAACACCAGAAAAGCGCCGAGACCATGAAGCTCGACGAAGTCCGAGAGAAACAATTTAACTATCTTGAATCCCGCTACGAAATTAATCAGAAAAGTATAGCGGAGGAGTTGGAATAAAACAAGGCCAATGGCACGTTTGCAACTGGGATAAGCCCAGTGCTTAGCATCACGGATAAATATCTGTGTTAAAACTTGGCTTTAGAATTTTATTTTTTTGTCGCTCTATTCTTAATCTTTATTTCGGTATAATTATACAATTACCAGTAGACATGAAGTAAAGCACGGCGAGTTCAAAAAATATAATTTTACTATCTTGCAGTAAAATTGATGCGTCAAAAATACCGTTGAAGTAAGAATAAATAGACCCAGAAGGCTGTAAACGAAAATATTGAAAAGAGGTAAAGTCTGTATGTTTGGATGTAGGTCGTAATCCTTGGAACTACAGATCCAATTCCTTAAATTCTTTCGCTAATAGAAAGCTACATTATGCCCAAGTGACATATGCTACGTTTAAAACATTCATGTGGAATAATTTCCGACCATAACGCGAGCGATGCTGTGGGCAAAAGCAATTGTTTCATTACAAGCGAGAAGCTCTTCTAGCTTCTCTTGCAACAGTTCGTCTATCGCAATTAAGTAGGTTCTATCAGTCTACCGCTATTCGTGTATTATTTTAGCTACTAAGCATTGTGTTCTGTGATAGTTTTAGAATTGCGTTCCGTTATATTCTTAAGTATTTATTCAACTGTAATATGCGGGATATAAGAGGTAAATGAGCGTTCTCAATTTTTAAAGTAGGACATCATTAAAATGATGGTCACAAAGATCTATCCTATTGTTTATAATGTAACAGTAACATAGGTCTTTAATATGTTTAGGTAGTAGTAAAATACGTTAGTAAGAGTGTTAAGTATCAGTTAAAAATAAACTCTCACAGCTTTACGAACATTAAAGTGGAGTTAATTTGGATAATTTCTTAATGAAATAAGCCGGGTACCTTTGGCTCTTTTGTCAGTATGCTTAAAATATCAGAGGCTCTTCGCCTCTCATGTTTCCTTTAGCGGTATTATTTCGGTTGATAGTCCGGTTAGCGGAACTATTATAATGAAACTTTTACGTGATAGTAGGTAGCTCGGTTAGTAATGTCGGGAAAATGAAAAGGAAAAAACGTTTGCTTTTCAAAAATCTCAAATATTTTCAAATATTTAAGAGATTATCCTTGGATTTGGGATATGGGCATTACATTGCCTTGGCTTGCTTTTCCAATTACACGCCAATCAGCTCCATTTAAGTAAGTCGTGGGTTCGAACCCAGACAGGTGCATTACTTTGTGTAATTTATTTCATCACCACTGCTATCAAAACGGTGAAGGAAAACATCGTGAGGAAGCCGGCATTAAAACATTCTCTCTCAAAGAAAGGAGACTAGTGTCCCAGCAGTGGGAACATTATAGGCTGATTATGCAATGCTACGCAGCTCCATTTTCGGCAACTCTCATCCAGTTATCTGCCACCCTGCGGGAATTGTCGATATCCAGGAATAGCTAGGTGAACGGTAATTATGAGCCTTGATTGATTCTGGCTTGCCATTTGAGGTTCTGCCCGTAATCGCCTTGCTGGGCATTAGGGTTGGCGATCGCAGATTAACCTGATTATTCTTCTTCTTTATTGTGTGGTTAAGGCCTAACCTGGGATCAGAGGTTTTATGCCACTCATGGGCCTCCGACTTGGCTTTTAATGCCGTCGAGAATATCTCTCAGGTGTTCTGGTTTCTTCACGATGTTTTCCTTCACCAAAACAAGTTATGATTAACGTGATTAAGGAACGCTCAATCAAAATGACTTTAATGTGAACTATGCAACAAACTCAATCCAGCCAATTATGGCGTTGCTTGATCCATCGATTAGAATTGTGATCTGTGTTGTCATCGATTGCATTGTTGTCTCTCCCAAGGTCATATCAGCGGCATTTGGATAGTCATGGTCACAACTGATGCTGCTAGCTCATTGTGCACTGGATTTTGAACTCTCGGCATTGAGCCCATCATTGAAATACCAAAAAAGCGCGCTACACAATCCCATGAATGTTTGTCGTAGGATTTTAAACTCCCGCTGCTGAGCTGAGGGTTGAAAATCCAGTGCACGGCATAAAACACGTAACGTTAAAAGTCAGCTATTCACACGTGGGCTTAGAATAAACATAAATTACGTAAAAACTGTATCATTCACTGGTCACGGTCGCTGGATGTAAATATTTTCTTTGTAAAGTATTCGACACGTGTGTAAAATACAGGTGATCACTGTGATCAGGCTGAATATACTTTAATGTTGAGTGACATAATGTTAGTATAAAATGTAAAAATAGAAAACCATTTATTTTGTAATTACCTCGTTGGTGTTGTGGTCGTAATCGATACTACAGAACATTGGGTCAAGGTTCGGTACCCAGCATAAAGCGTAAAAAAGGAATTTCATGAAGTCATATATCACGTGGATTTGTACGCCGTATAAAAGGAAGCGAGCCTAATGTCATCAACATTAAGTTCGCCTCCGTTTACATGTGACTTAAAAACAACGTGCGAAATGTGGGTGTACTCTAACACTCTCCTTTAACTTACACCTCTCCTTTCGAAGATGATACGCGTAATATTAAGACGATATTTTATTAACTGACTGTTTATTTTGTGATTAGCGAATTGGACGATGCAAGAAGTCAGATGCTTGCTTAACTCCCACAGATAAGAATAGGGCGCCCTTTCACTGATATCAGAAGCCTCCACATTTATCTATAGACTACATTGAAATAGAATTGCATTGTACGGTAACACAAAAACCCCTTGGTAAGATTTGTTGTCAAACTTTCGGGCCATTGACTATCTTTTGACTACTGTCAAAGATTGACAAATGACAACCGGGACTCTAACAAAATTCCTAATAACATAAAAATGGAACAGAATGACAAAATATTCTATAAAACGAGTCAGAAACCTATTAATTGACAATTGCTATGATTCATTGAATGTTTTTTTTAATGATGACTTCAAAATTAATTTACTTTTATTACCGACGTATTTATTGATTTTTGTTTTATATTTTACTAGCGACCCGCCCCGGCTTCGCACGGGTACATACAAACCTTCCTCTTGAATCACTATATCTATTAAAAAAAACCGCATCAAAATCCGTTGCGTAGTGTTAAAGATCTAAGCACTTATACTATGTAGTGATTGACATTTTCTTTTTGATTAATATCATAATAACATGATCTTATTTTGATTATTATTTTAATGATATTCAAATATATGTATTTGACTATAATTTTATTTTATTCGACTTTTGTTTTCTATTTTATTTTTTTATTTTATTCTGGGACATTATTAATTTACTTATTTAAATGAATTTATTAATTTTAAATTAGTATTGATTATTTTTACTAATATTGTCAATATTGTATAAATTGTTGTGCATGACGGGTTCATGTGAACTTTATTATTATTTTAAGGTCTTGTTTTAAAACATGTGATAATTCTGCAATAAAGAATTGAATTGAATCGACTAACGGCGTAACGTGCTTTCCGAGGGACGGAGGTGGCTCGATATGTAGATTGAAAAGTTACCCTTGAACGGACCGATTTTATTATTTTACCCACAAGTCCTTCAATCTTTCTAAAGGCTACAAATGTCAATATTATTGCACAAATTGGCTGAAACGGTGGTAAATGCAAGCAAAGCTACACCAACAACGTGCATTTGATTGGAGGTCGGAAAGTAGGTTGTGTTGTGATAATGATTTGTGACAAACGCCGTGATTGCGCAGGCGCCGGCGGCGGTCAGTCAGATTTTGTGAGCCGTGCGGGTAGTGCCTTGTTTACTTACCGTAGTTTTATGCTTCGTTCCGTCGATGTGATAGCTGCAGTGTTTTTTTTTTAGTTTGTTTTTTGACTACTAGGTTTGAATAAGGTTTGTACTTTTTTATTTATTTAGATTCAGTCGATACTTTTCTGCTTCTCTTTTTTTTTAAATTTGCAATTTATTTTGTACGGTTTTCAGTCTGTGCTAAATAAATGAATTTTAGTCTTTTCTTAGTTCTTTTCAGTTTTGTATTGTGCATTTACCGAGTACACTTATTTTTAATTGTATTTATGCCTTTTTCCGATAAGCGGTTGAAACAACATCAATCGTAATGAACTACCTAATAATCGATTTAATTCGGAAATTATTTATGTGCATTCCGGTGTTAAAAAAGTTTTACCTTTTTTTTAATCGCTGCAAGCCTTAATGTGTTACCTACTATTAGACTGGGCTGTGGAAGTCAGATAGGCAGTCCATGTAAAATACTAGTATTCAGCTGCATCCGGTTGGACTGGAATACGACCCCAACATTGTTTTATTTTTAATTTTGAAGACTTGAATATAACTTAGCCTTGTACAAACTAATTTTCTTAGAATAATTAGTAATATCAAATAATAACTTATTATAAGGGCCATTAATTAATAAACGAACTTGCTTCCTTAATTAGAATTAACATATAACGTCAGAGGCGTAACATACACTCACAATTCTGACAACAAATCTCTGTATATTGGAGTTTCGTGAAGATTGAAACTGTTTAAATGTCACATCAACAAATAAACCTGGTCTTTTTATGGTGTGCGAGTGACATTCAACCTTAGAGTGGTAAAGTAATTACGAGGTCGACCATACTTTAAATTAGGTAGGTCTAGGCTGGGAAAGTTTCAAAGTCGCCAAAAAGGTATAGATTACATAAAACAAAAAAATAAATAAGAAACGTAATATTAAATAAAGAATAGAAAAAATACCATTCTTGTGGGTTCCAACATCGTTGGTTAAAAAGCGTTCAAACTGTCATAGGGTTGGTTGAGGAAAATTATAAAATATTTTTTAAATCTTGGTTTGAGTCAGAGAGCTGGTTGGTTGGTTGGCAGTAAAACAGATTTATGTTAATTCTGTTTTACTGCACAAAAAAGGAGAGCTAGTTTTGTTGTAAAAGTTGTTACAATATGTATATAAGGTGTATCTATTCATACACGAAATCTTTTAAGGGGTCATTGTACTCGTCATTATGAACAACTTTCATTATGGGACCAACCCCGAAATCGCGAAAAACAAAAACAGCTGTTCAGTACATTTTGACGACTTAATGCGATCGTAGTGTAGGGAACAGCTGATTTTTTTTTTCGCGATTTCCAGGTTGATCCCAAACTAAAAGTTGTTCATAATGATGAGTACAATGAACCCTTAAGAGATTTCGTGTATGAATAGATATATGGTTCTTATGGAACTCTCAACGTGCATAAAAAATCAAGCCTTTTTCACATGGGTTACTTCCCTGCGTACCCCGATCCCCAAGGCACCCGTCCCGGAGGACCCCGATTTTATTTTTTCTTGATTAACTCAATCAGTTCAGCTTAAAAGTACCGCCAGTAGATGTATGTTAAATAATATTTTATTACTTACTAAAATTATAATACATACTTAATTATGATCAGGAAAAAACCCCTCTCTTTATTGTTTATTACTATAATACCCTACCTACCTACCTAATCTACCTGCGTGACATGAGGTGTCGCGGAAGGTGCCAAACCTACGGGTTATGGGGGTAAGCAGAAATAACAGAACGCCACGTACTACGATCTTTACATAGTCGATTCGCCTCGTCCACGTTCATACATATGGTCATAGACGAACCTCCGAGTTACGCTCAATAGTGACCGCAATAGCTTTTGGACTATTGCTGATTCTACATTATATGTACTTAGTTAAAGTTATAAATAGGAATGATTGAAGTAATGAAATCGCACCCGAGGCCTTATGCTTGGAAGTCTCGCTTTTAACAGTTTCTCAATTTCACACCTCACTCGCGATTACTGAAAACTCTTCCTGGTCGTTCAATTCACACTCAGCCACTCCCTCACACACACACACACTTACAGACACGCTCACACAGATACAAACACAAACGCAAACACTCTCAAACTACAGGTTTCTTTTAAATTCTTTTATTTTATCTTTTATTGTTCTGTTTTATTTATTTTTGTTAATCATATTGCATAAGATTCTGTAATATCTCCTCTTGGGAGAGGGCACTGGCTCCTGTAACACAGGTCTATCACCTAGCACAGGAGTCACACAATTTTGTAACCACTTTCTTGTGTAATAAAGATTATTATTATTACCTATAACAAAATACTAAAAGTGAGTTACACTATTTCTTTTTTGGGACAAGCCCGCCCACTATGCCCAAAGTGGCGACCACCAGAAACCTATAAGATAATGAAGCTGAAAGATGTGAATCAAATGAACTTGAATCCCGCATTGAAATTGATCAGAAAAAAATAGCGGAGGACTAGGAAAAATATAATTTCCACTTCTTCTGAAATGGAGGGATCCATATCAGCATAAGACAGAACAAATCAAAACCAAAAGGCACAAAGGGACATTTACCCTGCTGGGTAAACGTCCCTTTGTGCTTATTGACTAAGCCCAGTCGCCTAGCACCACGGTAAGTTACACTATTTGCTCGTACTTGCCTACATATATAGAGTTGACTGTCGCAATTTCACGTATATACAACTCCTATAAGCCCTTGCTAATAAGCAGTATGCCACCTGTGCAAAGCCAACTATAAGCAAGAACTTAGAACCTTAACAGTCAAGCAATAGCGTCGGTCGGTGATCGTCGATTTAATGAAATCACTAATGTTGGATCGCGTTTTGTCAAATCAAATCAAAAATCAAATCATTTATTTGCATCAATATGGGTAGACATGAGGTGATACATACAATAGAATTTATTTGCATCAATATGGGTAGACATGAGGTGATACATACAATAGAATTTATTTGCATCAATATGGGTAGACATGAGGTGATACATACAATAGAATTTATTTGCATCAATATGGGTAGACATGAGGTGATACATACAATAGAATTTATTTGCATCAATATGGGTAGACATGAGGTGATACATACAATAGAATTTCTTGCCATATCCTACCTTAACAGGTGTGCAAATATCTATTACAACAAAAATAGTAAATTCTTACATTAATCGTTACATAATATTTAACCATAAAAAAAAAATATTATGACATTCATTGGATATCTAAGACATTCATTAATTATAAAAATTACATTCTTAACTTAAAAATTTAATTACATTTATCATTTAAATAATCATTAACATTATAATAGGCTTTATTAATCAAGTAAGTCTTTAATCTATTCTTAAATGATGTAAAATTATTTTCTTCCTTTATTTTACTAGGTAATTTATTATATATTTTAACCCGTTGATATTGTCAACCCTCTACCAACGCAATACTATCTGTCAACTCTTTTCCAAACTAGGTAGGGTTCGGCTTTCAGTCAAAACGGGTGCTAAATACCAGTAATAACATAACATCACGCTTGCTATCCCCAAAGGGTTACGCAGATGTCTGGCTAATACAACCACATTTTGCCAGTTATGTTTAAGTCCCTTGTAATAGGGGGTGAGCCTATTGCCATCTAAAGGATAAGGGCATCTAGACTCCGTGACTGCTACTGAGAAATTTTGATGGAAAAACTCAACAGCACATTACCCAACCCGGGAATCGAACCCAGGACCTCATGCTAAGCAGTCACGCTTGTAACCACTGGTCCTACGAGGCAGTCTAAATACCAGTATTTTACATGAATAATCTGTTTTCCTTAACCAAGTTACACAGTAATACGGCACACCTTCACAATACCTGTTCTCAGACTTTTAGACCTCTGATTAACTGTAAAGACCGCCTCTCTCTGCCGGTTCTCTTAAAGAAAAAAAAAAAGTATCTACCTTCATTTGGATGTGACAACATATTACACGTTTTGGCGACTTGCTGCAATTATAGCACGGTATGAAAAACGTGCATTTCTTACCGATGCATTGGCTAACAAAACTAGTACGTCTGTTATGTTGCCAAATGCTGAGTAAAAAATTATAAGCGATTTGTAACTCCTACAGCATTTTTAGGGTTCCGTAGCCGAATGTCAAAAACCGGAACCCTTTTAGATTCGTCATGTCTGTCGATCTGTCTGTCTGTCTGTCTGTCCGTGTATGTCGCTATTTACCATTTTTAAACAAAAGTAAAAAAAGATTAAGGGGAGCCCCCCTTAATCTTTTTTTACTTTTGTACCCCATACATGGAACTGAAACTAAAAACAATTTTTTTCGTCAAACCTATACGGGCGGGGTACCTATAGCTAGGTCTTTGAAAATGACATTGAGGTTCCTAAAACTATTTTTTCTCAAAGTCAATCGTTTGAAAAATAGACACTTCCAAAGTGGTAAAATGTGTGTCCCCCCCTCTAATTTCTAAAGAAAGAGGAGGAAAATTTTGAAAAAATATAGGATTGTAAAACGTATATAAAACTTTCAAATAAAATTGATTTGAACAAGATTTGATCTAAAACTGTATTTTTGAGATATGGGACTTTTTCATCAAACTGCAGCAGTAACTTTGTTTTTAATTAACATACTATGAAAAACCAATTTAGTTTTGCTGTTGAATGTAAAACAATACAACATATGAATGAGACTACAAAATATTTTTATTAAATGGTTTGGTGCTACGGAACCCTGTGTGCTTGTGAGTACGAGTCGCACTTGGCCGGTCTTTTAAATTAAATCATGTAGCTCCAACAATTGTTGAAATCACGAACTGCTTAAAAATTGTCCGCATAGGCGTATCTTTAAATATCCAGATTGCAGTAGCAAGCAACGAAATTATTTGAGACACGTCTTCGACAAGGTCTGTACAGATGTGTGTTGGTTTAGAATATAAAATATCCAGTGAATAAACTGCTAAAACATCGTGAGGAAACCGGCAGGTCCTGGAACCAAAAATTCGAAGACACGTGACATCTACCAACCCGCACTGGGCGTGGTGAATTATAGCCCATTTCCTCCCATAGAGGAGACCTGTGTCCCAGCGGTGGGAACATTATAGGCTAATAATGCTATGCTATGCTATGCTTCTTAACTTGTCTATGCCAGTATGAAGGCAATTATACTTCAACTTTCGTTGAAATTTAAAAAGGGTGACGTTAAGCTGCATTTATATTGAGCAGTAAGCACTACAAGTATTAATGCACACCTTTTTTTTTTTTCGGATGGAAATCATCAAATAACCCCTCCCGCTCTGGGCTGGGCAGGAGGTAGTGTCAGACTTTTACTGACTAAAACCCATCCATGTTCCTTTCTTTGCCCTTTGTGTTCCAGGGCCGCGGTGTTTTTTGTTTGTAACCATGGTTTAATTCAATGGTTTATAACCAACCTTGGTTATTAGTAACTAACTACTAACTTATTAGTAACTAACTAGTAACTACTGACCCTGAGCTTCAACAAAACAGATGTAGTGATATTTATGAACAGAGGCGATTGAAGAGCGCAAATACTTAAAATTTTTTACTTGATTTACGCATGTTTTTTTTAATAATTAGCTAAGATCCGTTGATTATTTTATTGTCTTTACTTTATAAGCACGTGGATTTGCAAATTTTGCTGTTGAATTTACTTGGCTAATAAATTCTATATTTTATTGAAATATTTTCTTCACTCTGAAATACGATAAAAGCACTCCTTTCAACTTTCTTTATTGAAACCAAGATATTGATGTGTCATTAAATACTTCCAATGTTTTCTTTTTTTATGGTCGAACTTTATTCTGCGATCAACTTAATACCAATGACCTTCACATAACTCGACTGCATCGAAGTGAATGTGTGTCGTAAAACAACGACCGTGATAAAAAAAAAAACGGCTTTTTGTCACACAAACCATAATAAACCTATGTATATCCAGGATATAACGCAAATTGTAAAAGATATAAAGAAGGATTCAAGGGATATATTGCAACGAAAAAAGGCAACCGTGCGTTGCTTCGGAAATGTATCAATTGATATAACCTACATCATTTGGATTCTATTTTGGGGATTTTTGTTTTATTCTGTATATAACTTAGCATCACGGCTGTAATTCCCGAAGGGTTAGGCAGAGGTGTACCTAATGGTACACCCACATTTCGCCAGTTATGTTGTCCCACTTAATTGGGGGCCGAACTTAGTGCCATCAACCGGGCGCAAATCCAGACTCCATGGCTGCTATTGAGAAATTCCTGATGGTAAAACCAAAAGACATTATGCCGGACCTGAGAATCGAACCTCATGGTCAACAGTAGCACTTGCGACCACTAAACCAGCGAGGCAGTCTATTATTATTGTTATTCTTTACTACATACACAGGACAGCTTAAATACAAAACCAAGCTTAACCTAGAATAAGTCCTTTTAACATTGTTGCCAATTTTATCGGAGCAGATTAGTCCTAAGTATTTGAATTGAGTTTTTCTATATGATTTATTTTGGGCTAGAAGTCCTTCATTCGACCAATTTCTAAAGCGTTTGTAGTTTGTCAGGATAAATATACGTTTGACTATAAAACTTTTTGTATACACAATATTTTTTTTATGCTCCAAATCATTTCAAACTATAGTAAAGTGAGTATATTATTCCTAATCTGCTTTCCAATTGTAATAAAGACTTTTTGCTGTTTCGTAGCATTTATATAATCCAAGTTACCTTGTAATGAACGTCGTTAATTTTAATGCAATATAGGAACTGTCGACACACGGGCACAACAGCTGCGGCAATGTAAAGGTACTTAATGCCTTGCAGTGTACTTATGTACCTACATTGTACTTGTAGTGTTGCAATATTACGACTAAAGGACTTGCAAACCTGTTTGATTTATTTAAGATCGGGTTTGCATTGATCGAGACCATAATTCGAAATTCTCGGCCCAGAGCCTTAAATTAAAAAAGAAATATTAATTTAGTGCGTTTCAGAATTCTGGAATGCAGCACTGTGTTGAAAATACAAAAAGAAAATGATTTATTTGAGGGCTGGGCGGTAATTTGAAGATTTTGCTTTAGAGCCTGACAACTAGTTGTACCAAGGGTACCGTGTCACTTACAGGGTTGTGTGGAGGTTTGATTGTCAGTGCCCTCATGTAAATAACTGGTATTCAGCTGAATCTGGTTAGTGAGACTTGAAGTAATCATAACAAGTAGTCCAAAGACCACACTTCATACATAATAAGTAGTCCTAAGAACTACGTAATAATACCGGATAAGTCAAATAGGTATATTTAAACATACAAAAATGATTTCAAATAAACACTAAGAATGAATGAATTCATTCTTTTAATGATAATGTAATCGTGGGAAAAAACGTAAACACGAGACAAAAACTAACATAGACATTCAATATTTAAATAATAATGCAAAGTAAAACCGTTTTACATAACATTGCTAACATCATCATCACCCGCAGCTCAACTTCACCCACTGCTGGGTATCGGCCTCTCTTTGTTGTGCCAAGCTCCACGTCAGCCAGGCTCGTCTAGGAAGACGCGGTCATGGTACATGGAGTAAAGCTGAGACCGAGTGGAGTGCAAGGACTGGAAAAAGAAGTGTTGGTCATCCGGCGCCGAGATAGGCAGGCGGCATTGTTGCCATCGTGGGAATAACCTGGATGATCCTTGCTAATATTATAGTGTAGAGAACTGGTGCACCATAAGTTTACGTTTAGATGTAGGGGGTAACTGAGGAAATACTGATCCGATTCCGAAAATTGTATTACTGCATTACTGATGAGAAATTACATTATTTCCGAATGCGTATAAAATGTTCCCGTGGAATCATTTCGGCAGCGAAGCCGTGGAAAATAGCTAGTATTATACCTGGACCTTCACGTGGACGTCAACCGAGCATTCTGTTCATCAACCTAAGTAACTCTACTCAAAAATTATTGCTGGGAAACGTCAAACGGTTATTTTTTGGGGTGAAAAATCACGTTCAACGTTAGAACTAAGGTTACTGTGCTCAAAACACTGCTGATGGATACATTGAATAGTAAGGGGGTCGTGAAAGTATTTAAAATAGCATTTAAACTTATATGAAAAATAAAACATGAGACAAAGTTTGAACTTTGACCCCCAATATTCATATTGATATCTTTATTTGCATTCGATAATGTCTCTCTTCAATGTCTCCGTAACTAGAAGGTTCCCAGGTATGGTCTAGAACAAATAAGTGTTTACAATGACGGGGAGAAATAGTGCCTTGCGGCTTCGTTAAGGGTATATACTATTAGAAACATTATAATAATATAGTGTGTTCTGACTATGCAGTAGCATCATATCCGCGGACCCGGTACATAAATATTCACAGGCGGATACCCAATACTATACATTTTAAATTTGCTATACCGGATGTTCGGAAACAGGGAACTGTTTGGTAAAGTTGCACGTAGTAGCTACAAACAAGTCCCTTTCAAAAAGGGTCAAAATATTATCCTAACTAATATTTTTGTTCCATTCAATATTTTCAAAGAGTTTTTGTTGATTCACTTACATACTAAAGATAATTGTCCGAATAATTGTATGTTCTCATCCAAATAAAGAAGTATGTACTTGAGAAACAAAAGAATTTCGATTGTTAATCTGAGACTGACGTAAATACCCAGTGATGTTTTTTTAAAGTAAGTTTGTTTTTTTCATAAAAGGCATCCGAGGGCAAACTGGTTTTTCTTTGGCTATTTTTTTCGGTAACAGATTTGAACCGGAGTAGCATTTAATGTCTCTCTGAAATCTGGCATCAGAGGCGTTCAATGAATAATAATAAAGGTTACGTTGCTTTTCCTGGAGATAGTTTGAAGGATTGGCGAGACGGAGGACCTCGTGGCCAAAAATAACAGCCGCTCAGATCAATCTTCAGGTTTTTGCCTAGGTTGGTCCGTGGATGGGTGACCACCGATTACATACCGAGTTTCCTCCGTGTGAAAGCATGTTAAGTCGTTGGTCCCGGCTGTTAGTTGTAGATCTTTGACAGTCATTACAGGTAGTCAATGGCCCGAAAGTCTGACTACCAGCCTTACCAAGGGTATCGTGTTATCCCGTACAAACTGGGTTGTGGAGGTCAGATAAGAAGTATCGGTACTGGTATTCAGCTGCATCCGGTTAGTCTGGAAGCCGATCCCAACATAGTTGGGAAAAGGCTGGGCTGTTGACGATGAGCTGGAAGGATGGACTAAAAAATAATTTCGTATTGACTTTTTAATATTTTATTGCGTAAAGGCTTATCATATCAATGATCAAAAAGGTTTAATAATATGATGAGCATATAGCATGAAGCATGTATGAGCATTACCTTTCCTCTCAATTATGATTTATTATATATATATATTTTATTGTTTATATATCTTTTCATTATGTATTTATATAAGTATATATTCATATTCACTTAGTATGTGTATTTTATGTTTATTTAATATTATAGGTTAAGTTAGGTAAGGGACATAAACACATTATTCTTTTCCTTTTCTCACACACTATAGTCTACGTTTCTTTTTCATTTCTCCTTTTGCAGGTCTGCTGGCAGAAATTTCTTAAGAAATAAGCAGTACCTTTGTACTCATATTTTGTAATTGTATTTTCCTGTGTAATCTACTGTGTGTACATAAATAGTAAAATAAATAAATAAATAATAAATGATTATAAAAGATCACAGTAGGTGGTTTCAAGTAATGAAACCACATGCGGTCGTTGACCCAATTATATCATCAAATATTTTTTATTTAATTATGTCAAAGCAAGCGAGCGGTTACACATCGATACTTATCACGCCTTCGGAGTTACATTAACTAACTTAAAATTAACTTCAAAACTGTTAAATTAAGTCATACAAATAGTATACAGGCATACATGGGCAAACTTGTTGAATGAAATGCCTATGTACATAAGTACGTGAAACCATCAACAAATCGTTTAACCTCTATTATTAGAGAATCCAGAGCTAAACATGATGAACTAAATGCTTAATAACCAGCAATCAAATGATAATAATTGTTTAGATAATGTTCTTGCATGCAGATATTATCTGTTGTGACTTGAGAGCAAAAATGTTATGCACAAAAGCATACGCTACATCCAAAATGTTTTATTTTTATTTTTGCTGCAGTCTTCGTTGTTGCATACATACATCACATCACGTGACGTCATACCCTTTTTCCCGAAGGGCTAAGCAGAACTTTACCTATAATACACCCATACTTCACCAATTATATTTACGGCGTCTGCCCACTACACTATACCATACCATAACCATGCTATGAACGTATGAGGAAAAAAAAAAAAACTGGACCATTCCGTTACCGACCATCACCGTCGCGTGCCATGTACGAAGCGTTTCGGCACCGGCAATATATTCTCGCCGACAATTGTTGACATCCGTGCATAGCACGCGACGGGGATGGATCGGTCAAGTGGGCATAATCCAAATATGTTTATAATGCTTGATACAAAGAATATATGGTTTAGCCGCGCATGATGTCTATTCTAGTTCTTGTGGGCATAGTAATAATAATAATAATATGAAATATCTCGACTTGGCATACGAGGTTGTCGACATGTGGAATGTGAACTCGGCTATCATTGTGCCGATTGTTGTGACGGCCAATGGCCTTATAGCCAAAAGCCTCGACGAACATCTCTCGAGGCTCTCCTTAGGCGGTTGGATCAAGGGCCTGATTCAAAAGGCAGTACTCTTCGATACGGCTCGCATTGTGAGGAGGTTCCTGTCTCTGGAGCCCTAACCACCGGTAGCTTGGACCCTGCTCCCGATACCGGCGGACCACTATTTTTTATATTTTTAAATGTTTTTTTAATATTAATTTGTTTAGAAATATTTAAAAATGTAATTTATATGTAATTAATTGAATAAAGGAAATAATAATATAATAATAAATCATTTATTTGCATAAAACATGGTATACAATGGTGTCAAATAAAATTAAAATAGTTCGAACATGTTTAGCTAAGGTAGAACATAGCATGCAAAATTTTAGGGTTTTAGCAAAATGTTACAAGACATCAACAGTTTTTATCCATAAATTCTTTAAGACTATAGAAGTAGTCCGTGTCATGTTTCTTTCCACAGCCTATCTTTTTTTTTCGGAAATCATTAAATGACCTGGGAAATCTGGGCGAAGCGGAAGGGAGTGTCAGACTTGTACTGACTAAAACCTATCCATGTTCCTCCTTTTGCCCTTTACGTTCCAAGGGCCGCGGTATCTCTTTCGAAAAGTCCCGCAACCCTGGCAGTTCTTTCCGCGCCTTAGACGTTCATAGCAAGGTCATAGTACGGTACGGTGTAGTGGATAAACTCCTTAAGTCCAATGTAGTAAACGGCCAGTCTGTTGCTATCAACCGGATACAAATCCAACTGTAGACAACTGCTGAGAATTGAGAATTGCCTAATCGAAAGACATAATAATGCTTCGTATAGTCGAACCCAGACAGCATTTTTATATAATATTATGTATAACCACAATTAACTTGAATCTGTACCTAACAGTACTTTCATTTGTTATAGATTCTTGTTTAATTTTGATGTCACTCTGCAGGCATCTTTTGCGAAAGACGATTGATCAAGGTGAACCCATCACGAAGGTGTCAACCTCTTATTTCCCTGAAAACTTCCTGCCATTATATTAGTATAGCCTTGCCATTGAGCTGTCGCAATGTTGGTAACTGTGAGGAAATTATAGGAGACGACCTTGAAATCATTGAGACTGGTTGCGAATTTCTTATTGTGTATATCAAGATCTATACTTCATGCTAAATCTTCAAATCGGTTGATTCAGTTTTCAACATTGGAGAGCAATTTGAAGGTCTTACTTTACTGCCAAAAATTGGATGTCTGCGTCAAAGACAATCACGTATTTGTGAGAACGATTGCTCTGTTTAGGAATTACGTAAAACAGTTCACAAACACAACAGTTCCAATTACGTAAAACGAAGTTTTTAAGATTGAAAGTTTGTCTTTATTTATTGATAGATAAGTGGTAATTTTGTTTTTATTATATCTCGATGTTCTGCCAAATATCTTTCTCTGTTCCATGCCTAGGTAAATTCATTATCCTTGTTCCTTAACCCTTGATATGGTTATTTCGAATCGAAACTCTGCTTGCTATGAGATGTCCGAAATTCGTCCTTTTCCACCATCGTGTTCCACTCACTTGTCCTTGCGTCCTAATAAAAGCAATGCCCTATTCCCCTATTTAACCCTCTAAGCAGTTAATTTTCCAAAATCCTTCTTTTTCTTTTTAGTTGTATTTTTGTTTGGCTTTAGTTCCGCCGTAATTAATTAACAGACACTCAACCGCAAAGTCTAATGCTTTGAATGAAAATGAATGAATTCATAATATTTATTAATTAAATATGTATTATTGAATTTGGATTAGATTGGTTGATTTTGATTGATTTGGATAAATTATTTTAATGAATATATAAAGATTATGAATTATGTACATTATATACAGACTGAAAATAGAACTAAAATAATGCTAAAAAGAAGACTAAAAGTAAATACCTACATATATACAACGACGACAATAGGAAGTACTCCTCACCATCATTTGGACTAAATAAAATACCTAAAGGACTTTAAATCATCTATCTTCATGATTATTATTTTCGTGAAGCTTACTGCTCCTTTGTTGAGTAAACAGTTTATCAGGATTATGTTACCGTCTCTGTGATAAATACAAACCATTATTTGATTATTCAGAGATCACAAACCATGGAACTTTAATTGTCAACAATATTTGCGTTGATGTTACAAAGTAGATTTACGGCAAGGGGTAGAAATGTTGGTGTAAAGAGAACTACGTTTATTTTAATAATCTTTGCATAATCACCAGATTAATATGTAAAAGATGAGTTGTTAGGGCTGAAGAGACAGCAAATAACCCCTTTTTTCGGCCCGTTCAACTGGGCAAACGATGCACCATACACTCCGTATAATAATCTACTTGAATTTTCCTAGATTTCTCTACTTCCGTATCGTCATTCGTTGTGTATACCATAAGGTTAACCAGAGGAAATAATATGTATATTAAGAATGATATTTAATAGCATACTAATGATACATGCAACAGGACAGTCTGATCAATTGTATTCTATATTAGTTTCTAACAATAATATCATTAGTCATTAATCTAGAAGTCATTAGAATACTAAACATAACATCACACTATGACAACTTCCCGTGGCGAGATAAGCAGAATCTGTAAAGAACAGCTCTTTGATCTGCATTTATGATTGCATGTGCAAATACTGCCTGCTGATTGCGAGGTTCAAGTACCAGGGCGAGCAAAATGTAATTTGGTTTATTCTATCAAACGTTTAGTAGAAGAGCTACTGGTCCATGACAGCTGTACTCCAAAACAAATTCAGTTGACGTGGCTCAAAAGGCTGCTCAACTGAAATCGGATTTGGCAGGTCATGTCTGTCGGATGCTGGACAAACTGTGGGCCAAAATATCGGTGGTGATAAACTGGTGCGCTGAGACAGTGAGGCCACGAAGAAGATGACGGGATGAAATTGGTAAATTCCATCAGAACTGGATGAAGGACGTGCGGGTTCGTGAGAAGTGGTAAGAGTGGAGGGAGGCCTTTGCCCAGCAGTGGGACAGAAAAAGTTACAAAAAAAAAGTTTCTCAGTAGCAGCCTGTAGCCCTGGATTTACGCCCGGTTGATGGCAATAGGCTGATATGCTCACCCCCTATTACATGGGCGAAATGTGGGTGCTGTAAGGAGCCTTATGCCTTTTTTTTTTGGGTTGGGAAATTATCAAATAACGGGTCCCGCTCTGGGCTGAGCAGGAGCGAGTGTCAGACTTTTACTGACTAAAACCCATCCATGTTCCTTCCTTTGCCCTTTGTGTTCCAGGGCCGCGGTATCTCTTTCGAACAGTCCCGCAACCCTGGTAGGCATGAAGTATGGACAAGAAGTTGTAATGTTTTGTGCTTATTGGAAGTTTAGTATTTTAGCGTTCTGAATTATTTCGGTCAAATTCGGATTTATCACACGAAGTTTATATTTAACTAATTTGCTAGCAAAGAAATAGCATCGCTACGTGGTTTTTTAGAAAAAATATAATATTTGGTAATAAATAGAACGATGGCTGATTACTATTTAAAGTGAGAGTCACGTATTAGTGATATGACGTCACGTCATTGTTTATTGTTATTAATAACATTACGCTTGAGATTGATTTTGTGGTGTATTTCGTATGAATGGCTTTTGCTGTACTAAATGTAATAAATAAATATTCCTGTTTTATCAACTATGTTGGGGATTTTAGTCTTACGGATGCATCTAAATACGAGTATTTTACATAGAGCGACTGAAACATATCTGACTTCCACAACCCAATACTTGATTACACGGCTAAACACCCGGTCACTCGGTAATTATTTAGTCTTTATGCATGTGATTATGTAATTCCTAAAATCGCTGCCGATGGCTGCTTTTGTACGTATTTGAATTATTCTTACACAATAGTGAAATATGTTACACTAAACCGTTTTTTTTTGCTTGTGAAAATGCTCATGGATGTCCTCCACCCTCTCGACTCGTACTGGCTAAAACGTCACGGTGTTCTTCGACTACCATTGGCCGGGGTGCTGGAGTATTTGAGCAGTTCTTCACGCTATCAGTGCGTTCGTCACGTCCAGAAGAAAAACTCGAACCCAAAAAACCTTCAAGTTAAGCTTAAAATCTGACTTCAAGTAATGTATCACTTGAAGTAAAAGTTTTGCCCTCATAAAAAATTCAAAATCACTCAGAATTATTATGTTCATCAGTTTCAACTTTAAGTTGCTACGTACTTAGATATTAATAAGTAAAGTCCTAAGACTTACTTACATTTTAAAGTAAGTACCTAATAAATAATTTAATTTTCGCTGAACTTTGTGACTTAAGTAACAGTGGGTCAGAGCTCAAAGTTGGCGACTTAACTGGACAAATCTCAAGTTTTTCAAAGATTTTCAAATAGCTGCTGCTAGTTTTCAACTCAAAGTCATCGAAACTTAGAAAGAAAAGATTTTAAGGTGAAAGCGCAAGGGTAGCCCGCGAAATTTAAATTTTCTTACGTTTATTTCAATTTGCAGGTCAGAGTCAGGTTGTACGTTGATGAAAATATTGCGACCACTAGACCAACGAAGTATAATTTTAATGTTTTTATTTTCCATGTTAATGACGTGAAGTAAATAAGAGAAAAAAGTCAAAGTGATTACTTATATTAAGTAAAAGTCATTGTTTTAGATAAGATTTTTATTCTGTACTTAGTTTAGTAATTACTTGAATTTGGAACTGTCAACAGCTACAATACTTCGTTTAAATTCTTGCCCATTGCAATAAAATGTTTGCATAAGTACCTTATTACTTTAACTCGACTTTATATACGGGTGTAAGACTTGTAAGTTTCCTCGTGATATTTTCCTTCACCGTTTTGATAGCAGTGGTGATGAGCAAAGTTTGGGAGCGTTCTTAAGCTTTTTTGATTGATTATAATCAGTCTTTTATAGTTATAAAATGAAACATGGACCTACCTATTCAAAATAAAAGACATTCGCAGTCTCAGATCAAATAATTACAACATTAACCTTGGACTCATAATCAAACATCAATTAAATAAACAAAATACATTAATTATTTCCATACTTGATGACAACAAAAGTATTTCTTCCATAAAAATGGCTGTCCATCTCCATAAATAGAAAAGAAGCTATATACGGGGCCAAGGTTTTTTAAATGTCATTACCTTTTTAGGAAATAAGTTTTACAAAAAATAACTGCAGTTTCCTAACAGCTTCCAAAACGGCATTCAAATACAAATTGGTTTTTGCTTTGACAGCACTTTCTGTTACAAGGACTTCAGGTGCTTGGTTTTTGTAATGTGAACTGATTTTTGTTTGACAAATTAGTTTTTGTTGCAGTTGCACTGTTTTTTTTTATCTTTGGTAATAGAAATACAGTTTTGAATTCTTCTTTGCAATATTAGTGTTTTCTTTTTGTAAATATTCAGTTCGTTTGTTCGACTGCCTCGTTGGCATATTGGCCGCAACCGCTACTGAAATTGAGGTCCTAGTTTCGATTCCCGTCTCTGGCAAATAGTTATTGGGTTTTCCATCAGGGATTTCTCAGTAGCAACGACGGTGTCTGGATTTGTGCCCAGTTGATGGCAATAAGCTCGCCCGCTATTGACGAAATGTGGGTGTACTATTAGGGATACCACTACCTAACTCTTTGGAGTTTTATGTAGTTCATTGTCTTGTGGTCATAAGCAGTACTGAGTGATCTCCTGGGTTTGATTCCTAGCTCGTGATTACAAGTCGTTTTGTTATGTTTGTTCTCCAATCAATCTATGTCGATTGATAATGTCGTCGATCGATTGATGCTGATTCGCGTTGGTGTGGTAACACCCCCAAGCCTTGTTGTCGGGGGCATATTCTCAATATCCATAATCTAATCGATATAGATCGCATCTGAATGTCATAAATGGTATTACTTTTATGACAATTTAGATTATTCAAACTAGTTATGGAAGATTTTGAAGTTCTATAACCGGTTTTGTCAAGTAGAGTCATGGATATGGTGACAGTAATCTTGATCCAGGTGTCAATTGTCAATCAATAATAATCATAGTAAGACAACGAAATAAAAATTTCTGCATAATAAAACACTAGAAAGATAGAACTGAATATTTCCCAAGATTTTAGATATGGTATCTTACAATGTTATCACGATTAACCTTCAACTGCAAACATCAGTTCACTCATAATATTGATAAAGATTATTCAGTAGCTATCTGAGAAAAATGTTGTCTTATCGATAGTCAATGTTCTGTTAGAGATATATAATATCGCATGCCAGATGTACATACCTATCTATCTTTACCTATCTTTCTATTTTTCTACAAAGTCATTTGAAAAATGTGTGTGACTGAGGCTTGCAAGAAATGTGTTCAAGGGATGTGCGTATTGTACACCTAATTATTACTTGCTTCCGTGAAGGAAAACATCGTGACGAAACCAGCATGCCTGAGACATATTTTTTGAAGGCATGTAAAGCCAAGTCAGAGGTTCATTCTACCAAGAATCGACAAAGCTCTTTCTATACAACTTGACATGTCTGTCATACATTTTTAACATCTCCATGCTTGCGACGATAGAAATCTTTCCACAATCTGTAATTCTTTTTCGTATCTTCGTCGACAAAATCCGTTTCTACGGTAGTCATGCTACGCAGGCAGGTTAGCCACTAACCACACGATAAAGAAGAAGAAGGGACCTATATCGCGTCACTTGTTTCGTATGTACAAAATCGCTGTCTCGCACAGCAGAGTTACACTGTTTCAAACTCCAATATACCACTCTACCTACTATCACTATGCTTTCTTGCATATTTCTGATGAAAACTCATCTTTTAAGGCAGATCGCCTGTCCCATAATGAGAAGAATCTCCGTAGGACGGAAAATTTTGAATACATAATGGAGCCTCAAAAAATACCCGGAAGGGACAATATACTTGAACCTAGGATACATTTGCTCAAGCGGGTTTTCACATCCTTTAGTAAAAGATTTTGTATTAGATTATAGGGGCTTTGATTTTCAAATAGGATCGAGGGTCAACGACACAACCAAGTTTTATCTTGGCAACGTTTTTGTAGATTTGCTTCCCGGTACTGTCCGGTTTGTAAATGCAATAACGGTCGGTTACATTACGCCTTGTAATCCCTGAAGGGTATAAGTGATATAAGTTTACCTAACACATAATATTTTTTGCGTAGAGTTAATAAATAAAAATTAAAAAAATAATAAAAAAGCCTTATATTTTTTGCAATTTTAAATGGTTTACATGATGCTATTCTACTTAGTACACTATTTTCTACTAACCTAAGTATTAAAAACGTTTTTGTTTTGATAATCTGCAAGAACCCCTCCGCAGGTGAAGGCCTCCTCCAAAGAATTCCATTTGGTTCTTCTTGCGTAGTTACTGAAGTACCTATGTTAGTTTGATCTAAAGAATGCTTGGTTGACGACTTCGTGAAGGCTCTGTTTAAAGAGAAGATTACCTTTCAATAATAATTATGACTAATGATTGAAGTCGCTAGTATCTTCATAGGTATTAACGTAAACAGGTATTTCCTCAAAATGTCAGTAGCTATTTAGGTACTTTATGTTTATTCCTTGAAAGCCTTAGAGTAAACCGTGACACATTCACTTTCCCTACACATTTAGTTCCAAGGTTTCCTGCAACAGGTACAAGCTAGTAAGTTAACACAACCGGTAAATTATATTGACAAAATAATTTATGTAGCTACGAAGCGTTGAAGACCTCGTGTGCTGTGATCTAGTTTCTAACTTGACGTATGATTAAAGTCAGATTTAATTAATAATAGTAATATTTCCAAGAATGCGTTTGATAGGTGTAAATATGCAAAATCAAATGAAATGATCTAGTGATACTTTACAGACTGGTTTGGTATCGATTTTCTAAATAGGAAAATTAGAACTCGCTATATCAAGTAAGGAACTAAAGTCCTACTAAAACTATAATTCTACTACTAATGACAACCCGAATGGCGCAGCGGTAGTGAGGCTGCCTTACGTTCTTAGGGTTCGAATCCCGGTAGGAGCAAATGTTTGTGTGATGAGCATGGACATTTGTTTCCGAGTCATGGATGTTTATATGTATAATAAGTATGTATTTACAAACAAAAAGTATCTATGTAGTAATATCAACTATCTGGTTGCTCACAAGCCTCGTTGCTTAGTTTGACACCTAGATGGCACTGTGTGTAATGTCTAGCGATATTTATTATTTATTTACTAATACTATAATCCTAGTAGGATTATAGTAGAAGAATTAAATAAATAAATATCGCTGGACATTACACACAGCGCCATCTAGGTGCCACACTAAGCAACGAGGCTTGTGTCGTGGACACCAGATAGTTGATACTACTACATTTAATTCAATTATAAAATAAATGCGAAAGTTTATGACGATGGATGGACGTTTGTTACCCTTACACGGGTACGGGACGTTTGTTACAATTACTAGACGGATTTGGATGAAATTTCGCACACTGATAGGTTGTAACCTGTATTAACATTTAGGATACTTTTTATCTCAGTATACGATCCCGTGGGACAATTACCGAAATTCACGAGGGCAAAGCGGCGGGCATAAGCTAGTTTATTATATGTTTTCTCTCTCTACTTGTGTAGTTATTTAAAATGTTGAGCAGTTGATACATCGAAAACCTATCACATAATCTTTACATAGTTTAGAACAAAGTCGCTCCCGTTGTTTTACGCTTAGATCTTTTAAACCCCGCAACAGATTTTAATGCAGTTTTCAGCAATGGATAGAGTGATTCAAGAGAAAGGTTTGTATGTAAAACATTGCACCCGTGCAAAGCCAGGGCAGGTCGCTAGTAGTATAAAAAGTTTCCCAAAATAATAATTTGGCCTCTAATATTCTGATACATCATGATTTGTAATTTTTGTAATTAATTCGTGTAGATACGATCAGAGTAAGCGTTTCAACGCTCTGAATCGTTTTAATCACATGTATACGTTTTTCAATGACACATCCGAACTAAAAATATATTAAAAATAACATACAACATCAACACCATCATTGTTGACCTAACTATATCACTGTGGATCTTATGTCATTATTATTCAGTAATTTCCTACTTATTTTCCATAATTTGTTTTTCTACTATATGTATTTCTATCTTCCTAGGTTTATTGACTGGTCCGGACAGGTCTTTTAAGAGGAAACGGTGCCTCGTCTCGTGTGCTGATTGTGACCACCAGGGTGGTTTTAGTGCGGTAGAAATCCCATACTCTGCAGTCCAATCTCCAAGACCAGCCGCCTTTTGAAGGTTGACTAGAGGATACTAATTACTAGACAATGTCGGTTTTCATACATTGTTAAATAAAAAGACGATTAAAAACAATGTTGCTAAATGTATTCTTCTGTTTGTATCTTTGTTGGCTCGAGTGGCAAATCCGCACATCTGTGATATACAAAGATTGTGTTTCGAGCAAAGAATCTAGTCTATTCGTCATAAAAAGGTAAAATATGTAAATTATTTCCTTCGAAAAAGTTTCAGTAAAGTTTGCGATTCTTTACTCACAAAGTACTCAAACCACAGTCATTCCACAAGAGTTTCTTAATCCTTAATTAGAAACAATCGATTGGCATCCGAACAATGTTTTGTGATGGCTACCAATTTTCTTGCTGTCGGTAAATTATAATTTTAAACTCTGTGAATACAGATCTTCAAAAATCCGTCTTTTTTTTTCGGATGGGAAATAATCAAATAACTTCTCCCGCTCTGAGCTGAGCAGGAGGGAGTGTCAGACTTTTACTGACTAAAACCCATCCATGTTCCTTCTTTTGCCCTTTGTGTTCCAGGGCCGCGGTATCTCTTTCTAACAGTCCCGCAACCCTGGCAGGCATCGGACCTTTCGGACCCCTTCCTGTTTGCTGACATCTCTTTGAGGCGCGCGTGGAACACGGCCTGTCGTCATAAGACGGACTGACGGTGAGCTAACCCATAGCTCGCCGTACACAGGCCCGTGCCTACGGTGGCCCGGGGCCACCACGTGGCCCCCGACGCCCGGTGCGTCTCCCGCGGCGGCTGGGACGTGAGGTTCTCTCCCTCTCACGTTCCGCCACCTCCTTCGCTAGCATGACTGCTTCGCAGAAGGAGGTGACGGCGTCCCATTCCGTCTCGCTCCAGACCATGGATTGAACCAAGGCCGGACGCGAGAGGTCGCCGGCGCCGATCGCCGATCAAAAAAAATCCACCTCAAATGATGATTTCCACCAAACAGCTCGCATTGCATCAGATCGGAAAAGATACGAACAAATGCGGTGACAGCCAATCGCGTCCGGCAGGATGTCGACGCATACGATCGGCTCCGTACCGTCGCTTGCGAATAAATTATAATTGATTAATTATTTATTATTAATACATTTAATTCACAATATTTACTCGAACTTGACTTTGTATTGTATGGATTCAGACCATTATATAATCAAAGATTCAGACTTATTATTAAAAAAACTAACATTTGTACACCAATGTCATTGGTAGGACACAGAGCTCGACTAAAATGTATACATAAGACCTTATTGTAATACCTGTGTTCACAAATAAAGATTGATTTGATTTGATTTGAATGTATCCGATTCTGCGCCCAGACAAATAACTGCATTCCTACCGTGTCGGATACGACGAGAGGTGAACAGAGCCGATCGCGCGTCGCAGCATACTTTCGGCTACGATCGTGTGTCGTGGAAGACGTTCGTGGTCAAGCTGCTGTGCGCGGTTTGATAATATAGACTTTAAATACTGTGTACACGATTTAATATCTTTCAAAGATTGTAAAATTCGTTCCGATCGATGCGAGCTGTTTGCTTTATCATCCTTTATATAGGTTGTTTTCCGAAGAAGGCCTGGCTATTGGTATGTTCACCTGTTCTTACTACAGGGCAAGGACCTAAGTTCACTATCATATGCTTGTCCTGTTCAATATAATATAAACAACTTAAAACACTTAAGAGTTGACGTCATAATATATAATGACCGATTGTTTATGACATGTATAGTCGTCAATGTTTATTATATCACATTTGCGGATAGGCGATGAGGCCCAAAAGTTTTGGAGTGTCAACCACGAACCGGAAGACGTTGCGTTGGAAGGCCTCCCACTAGGTGGGCCGATGACCTGGTGAAGGTTGCGGGG
Source organism: Eugnorisma glareosa (assembly GCA_947578425.1). Taxonomy (NCBI): domain Eukaryota; kingdom Metazoa; phylum Arthropoda; class Insecta; order Lepidoptera; family Noctuidae; genus Eugnorisma; species Eugnorisma glareosa. The sequence continues at coordinate 3,160,603 of OX387970.1, forward strand.
ATCCGCTGGATGCGAGATGCATGGGACCGGTCAATGTGGAGGCACTTGGGGGAGGCCTATGTCCAGTAATGGACGTCTTATGTTTTTAAGGCCACTTGTATTGGCAATTGAAATTTGTAGGGCGTCGGAAGTAAAGTATATTTTAAACCGGTCATCTTCTAGTTCTTAATTAAACACATGCAGGGTGTAACGCGACCCTTTACTAAGCCATCAACCAAGCATTATGCATAAAAAGAAGTAACTTTACGCAAAAATAGTTGCTAGGAAACGACTTTTTTTTTTGGTGAAAAATCACGTTTTACGTAAGCACGTAACGCTCTTAAAATATTGTACTGACGAATGCATTGAATAGTACTAGGTCGTAGAGGTATTTAAAGTAAGCTTATAACAATAGAAACTTTTACTTAACACAAAAACCCCTAATCTCTGTAACTATGATCGCAATGACGGGAAGAATAAGTGCTTTTCGATACTTTTATACCCATTAAAAGCAGAAACATCAGCTATTTACTCCACGTATATTAATAGGAGATGACAGTTGGTATGAATTAACACAGAAATTTAATATCGCTGTAATAAATAGTTTTACACTTTACTTCACTCCTTTAGAATGCTTAGTGAGAAAACAAACAATGAAGTTCAGTGAAATATTGTCGGATCTTTATGAACTTTGTAGCTAGAAACTAAATGTAAATTATTAACTATTTCTTGGTATCTAGAAGTATGATTACTCTATTTACCTTATTATCTGTATATATTCTTCTACTATAATCCTACTAGGATTATAGTATTAGTAAATAAATAATAAATATCGCTAGACATTACACACAGTGCCATCTAGGTGTCAAACTGCTTTTCGATACTTTTATACCCATTAAAAGCAGAAACATCAGCTATTTACTCCACGTATATTAATAGGAGATGACAGTTGGTATGAATTAACACAGAAATTTAATATCGCTGTAATAAATAGTTTTACACTTTACTTCACTCCTTTAGAATGCTTAGTGAGAAAACAAACAATGAAGTTCAGTGAAATATTGTCGGATCTTTATGAACTTTGTAGCTAGAAACTAAATGTAAATTATTAACTATTTCTTGGTATCTAGAAGTATGATTACTCTATTATTAAGTTTTGCAGTGCTTTTCAATCTGTAACAAAATAAACATGTAAACATTTTGTAGCAAAAGTTTTTCAACTGAACGTATCTCGAAAAATTTACTTTGAATTACTGAAAAAATCCCGTTGAATATTTGTGTGAAAATTAATACCCAGCAATAATGTTTATTTTTTATGTGACTATATTTTTTTCTTGCTACGTCAATTCAGACGAAATTGAAAATAAATCGATTTAAGTAATATTGGGGAATTATTTTTGACTGATAACCCTCAGGTATATGATTTTCACGGAGAAGGCAAAGTCAACCTCGTAATTACTTTACCACTTATAACAGCTAGCCAGGTCAACCATACAGATCAACTTATAAAATGAGTGGCATTTTATAAGTTGACCTGTATTTTCCCACTGCTGGGCAAAGGTCTTCCCCATATCTTTCACTTCTCCCTGTGCGTTGCAATCTCCGGCCATAACATGAATTAACAGCACCTGTATTTCCCAAAGGGTATCCCAACCTCCCACAATTGCCTCTAGGTCATTAAAACAGCGTTTAATAGGCTTTTTTTAATGAAAACGCTAGACCCCAGTAATAATAACTTGTTACAATAACTTATAATATCCATTTAACTGTCACCTAAACCATGTTGTCCTTTAAAGACGTTCATGTAAGTTTTCCTGTGTATGGATATGCCAAATAAACCAGTACCTACTCCAGGGTTCTTAAATGACGTTAATAGACTATGTGGCTGTTTGTAAACATTATCAAAAGATCCTCAGGTAGATTTATTTCCATTTGTGGCATTCAATTTTAGGGTGGTTAAACCATATCGCGGTCGACGGAACCTGGTACTGAGATTTTCGTGGAATGCCGTGGGTGTAGGATATTATTATTTACGCAGCATTAAAGTAGAATGAGATAAAAATAAAACAAAAGTACACTTCAGTATGTATTGTATACCACATGGAGATTATTATTTTACTCTTTAAACGAAGTATAACTGTAAACATAAAGAAGCTTTAGAATATAATAGTATCAACCTACATTATGTCTTGGCAAATAAACAATTCATTCACTGATTCAGAGTTCAATCTTCGCGCAAGCTTTCATTTGTAAATCTAGCTACCAATAAAATAAAGCTAATAATATTTAACAATAAAACATACCAAACCTCATTAATTAAATTCTGTTTTGTGATCATTCAAGGCCCAGTGAAACTAGCTTTAGTAAAATTAGTTTTCACTTTGTACATTACCATAATGCATTGTAAGATGATTAATAACGTTTACATTGTATTTACTCACACTCGAGTACCTATAAAATCCATGTAAGACTTAATTCCAGCTTATATAGCACGGCCTTTACGCTCAACTTAAAGTCAAAGATCGTCGTGTATAGCCCGGTTTGCACCAAATTATTTTCTGGTCTAGCAATTTACACAAACTCGTACATAACATTCCGGTTTTAAGTGGTACACCCACGTTCCGTCAATTATGTTGAAGTCCCATCTAATAAGGGGCAAGACTATTCAATCAACCGGACATATTCTAGACTCAGAACTGCTACTAATTCCTGATGAAAAACCCAATGATTTTTGTCTGACCTTGAACCAAACCTAAAATCTCATGCTAAGCAGCAGAGCTTGCGTCTACCGGAACAGCAATTTACATAGCATCACGTGACGCCTGTAAACTCCGAAAGGTGAGGCAGAGATGCACCTAATAGTACACCCACATTTCGCCAGTTTTGTTTAAGTTCCGTGTTATAGGAGGCGAGCCTTTTGCCATCAACCGAGCACAAATCCAGACTCCATGGCTGTTAATGACAAATTCCTGATGGAAAAATCCTAATAACAATTTGCCCGAACCGTTAATCGAACCCAGGACCTCATGTTCAGCAGTCGGGACTGCGACTACTAGGCTGACGAGGCAGTCAACAGCAACTAACTCTTTAGCTTAATATATCAAGGTGCGACAGGCATTGGAGACATTTTAAAAACAACCGTGAAATATTCTCCGTTCCCGGCCGCCCTTCATTCCTGTTTCGTCGTAATTTAATTGGATTATACTCGGTCACCAACGCAGTATTTGGCAGTTGTCCTATCTTACTGCCCTGCTGATTCGTGGCACAACTTTTTAACGATACAAAATTCGTTAAAAAGTTTACAATTCGACGTAGCACAATGATTGTACGGAGTTGTATGTAAAAGGTACTGGCATTGCAGGGTATTAATTAGTCCTGTTCTGTTCTAACTGCAATTGTTATTTCAAATCGAAGTAAGTATTTTGAAAGTTTCTAGCTACTAAAAGCGTAATTTTTAACGCTTAAGAAAACGGTTTTCGACACAAATTGGTGAAAAACCGAAACAAAATACTTTAGGTGCTCAATTTGAAAGGCTATACAGATTAATTTCGCATCTCAAACTCAAAGAATTTATTTCAAATAAGCACTACAACACAACAACAACAACTACAACAACAAGCACTATTGAACAGTCAAAAACTAAAAAAAAGGTTTTAGTCGGAAGGACACTTATATCGTTACTTTTAGGTAGGAGGTTAAGGGGGTTGGTCGGGGGGGAGGCGGGAGGTCATAAGAACCCCCCGAGGGGAAGGAAAGTCGTCGGTGATGCATAATATTTTTTTATGATTTTTTTAAAAGTGACATAATTATTTGGTATATTACACCAACCACCACCACCAATTATTTGGTATATTGCCATTGGTGCTGTCACTTTTAAAATGTCATAAATGTTCTTGTTACTTTTAATTATGGAGTCGTAACTCCATGACGTGTGCTCGCTCTGCTCGCATATTAAATAACACTCTTTGACTTCTGTCCTCGAAGTGCCGGGCCTCCGCCGGCCTCCTTCGTCGATCTACGGCCCGGTGCCCATGCCGCCCATAAATGATACTGCCGCGACACGGTCTTCGTGGGCGTCCGTTTATTGACGTACGTTATACTCTATGCCAAAATAGTCTGTGGTGTGGTTCAAAATAGTCATTATCATGTGTCATGGTGTAAAATGTCATCTTTTTCTATACAGTAATATCAATAATTCTGCAATTAATATCTCCGAAACCATTCATCTCCGACTGTTGAAATTTCACAAATCGTTTTCTTATATTATTAGAAATCTACAATAAAAATTACAACATCCTAGGTTAAAGTAACGATTTAAGTGTCTAGCCTATTAGTCCAACCACAATTCTAAATAACTGAGAAAGAACTGTTGTTGCCCATTCCAAAACGTAGATCTCTCTGGAGACAAATGGGCAACAAACTCCATCGATATTCTTTTCATTCAAAATATTTTTACGAAACCTTGGTATCATCATTCATGTTGAGATTATTCGTATTATTATCTGAGAACGATGTAGAAAGTCGTGCATGTTAAAAACGTTTAGATTAAAAAGATATTTATATATTATTTTAAACCGTGGTAGTTAAGGAATCTCCACTTGTCCAGTCTCTACTGACGGCACCTGTTCAGCACTATTCAACTCAACTTTTTCGGAATACGAGAAACGGGAGAATGAGAAAGGGAACTGAATGACATGCGCGCCACCATCAGCGAAACATTTCAGTGAGCATGACATTTTTTAACCAAACTATCTCTTTTGTTATCAATGGCTCTTCCGAAAAACATTATCATTTATTTTTACATCTGTTTTTCTCGTAAAAGATTACCAGGATAATTCGCCGAACGATTTAAAAAAAATCACTTGATTTGACACATGTCACTTTATCTTTTGTTTTTTATTAGTAATCTGACAGATAAGCTACAAGTGTTTACTAACCAAATCTATCAGCAGTAGTTGACAGAAATTAAACTGGATATCGCAAAGGGAGTATCATTCTTAAAAGATATTAGGATGACATCATGATGATGAAATCACACTATCAAATATTGAGATAAAAAAGTATGATGATCTTGAAATGTTTAGGAGATCGTCTATAGGTATAAGTAGTCAGTCAAATAAGAGAAAGAGACACGTACGAAAGTATCAAAATACGTAGTGAAGTGAATATCGGTAAATATCTAATTCAATTATTGTAAAAAGTTCAGAAATAAAACTATTTGTTTTTTTTTGTTTTTGATACTGTACCCAAAGTGAAAGATTGTGAAAAGTTTTTTTTTCTATAAATCACTGATGAAAGAGGGTAGAATAATTAAAATGTTTATCTTACATTTTAATTTAAGAGTAATTCTGTAACTTAAATTGCAGTGCTTTTATTTTAAGATTTCAAGTTAAATAATAAATTAGTGTAAAATTTTAATGAAGCAAAGTCAAGAAATTCTTTGAATTATGTTCGTTAAGATTAAAAACATTTTTCAATCTCATTAATGCGTAAAAATACCAAAAGAACTGAATAATTAGTTTACGTGTAACATTCATTAGGAATAAACTAAAGAAAATAAGTTACTTTGATACTACGAAACTAGCTAAAGAAATAAAACTCCGAACCCTATTAAAGAAATAATAAAAGTAAAAATACAATACGCTTGATATTTCGATTAGTGGTTCTTGAATATTAGGACAAAGAGAGGCAATGTTTTTTTTTTAACAAAACTTTTAGGTTACATTAGCCAGATTTAAGCCACTGAACCCAATTTAAAATTTGTTTATTTATTTTATCGCGGTTAGGTATTGATGTTATGAGTCGAGCTGTACATATGTGATTACTGACAAATGCTTTAACTGGATGGAAATTTCCGCTCAAATCTGTATGGTTCTTTCTTCAAAAGACTATCTCAGACACTAATCTGCATGTTCCTCATATGACATGACCAAGATTAAGTCTGGACTTTGAAAGAGTGTCCTCTGAGCTTGACCAGAGTAGTCAGGTCCGGTCTCATCTAGTTCTAAAACAAAATACAGGGTGTAACAAGACCCTTCACGAAGCCGTCAACCAAGCATTCTGTACATAAAACTAAGTAACTCTACTACTACGGAAACTACTTTCTTTTTGGGGTGAGTTTAGTAAAATCACGTTTTACGGTAGGACTTAATGTAACGCACTCAAAACATTGTGATGATGGATGTATTGAATAGTACACGGGTCGTGGAGGTGTTTAAAGTAAAAATATTACATTAAAAACATGTATTTAAGAGAAAACTTGTGAAAAAGTTGGAACTTTGACCCCCAATACCTCCGTAACTAGAAGGTTCCCAGGTATGGTCTAGAAGAAAAAAATTATCGCAATGACGGGGAAAACAAGTGACTTTCGGCTTCGTTAAGGGTCTTGTTACACCCTTTATAGTCATCATCTGCCTAGCCTTTTCCCAACTTTATTCGGTCGGCGTCCAGTTTTACCAGATGCAGCTGAATACCAGTATATTACATGGAGCGACTGCCTATCTGACCTACACAACCCAGTTAGTACTGGGTAATACGGAACCTCTTGGTAAGACTTTCGGGCCACCGACTGCCTGTAACGACTGTCAAAGAACCACAAGTGACAGCCGGGACCAACGGCTTAACGTGTTTTGGCGAGGCACGGGGGAAACTCAGTATGTAATGCTTATCCAGGAGCGTGTAAATGTGTTTTTTTTTTTCAAACCAATTTGCAGAAATAAATATGATTAAAGATACCAGTTCATGAAGTTTCGCTTAGTAATTAAATTTAATCCGTATAATGAATAACAAAATAAATTAATCCTTGTCTGTCGGACGTAATTTTTTGCATTACGTCCACCGATGTATCACTAAAACTGTACCTAAGTACATAATGTATACATAAAAAGTTCAAAAGCCTCAAACTGCGATAAACTTGTCTCAAAGGCAAGTTGCATGCTATAACTTCGGTAAAACACGGTAATATTAAACCGTAAGTGACCATATTATGTCACAGTAATGTGTCATTTACGGTTTAGCTCTCGAGAATGTGAAGAACTAAAACTTTGATCAAACCGTTTTACTGCAAAGTACGGACATGAGCAGGATTTAAACCTGCAACTAGCCTTGCTCGCCCGCCTTACAGCTGACGGTGTGGCCTGCGCTTAATAGTTCACCCACATTTCACCAAGTATGTTTAAGTCCCATGTTATAGGTGGAGAGCGGCGAGCCTATAGCATTCAAGCGGGCACAAAATACAGTTTTCGTGGCTGCTACTGAGAAATTCCTGATGGAGAAACCCAATAAAAAATTGCCTGACCCGGGAATCAAACCCAGTACCTCATGCTCAGCAGTTGCGACTGCGACTCTACTAGATTAATGAGGCGATAATAAAATGGTTGTCGAAGTAGTTTTTTTTAAGTATTTGTAAAATCAAAAGGTAATGTTGAGCAGTGGTAAACCCAACCACGTACATTACTTTGCGTAATTTAATTACACTACTATCAAAACAGTGAAGGAAAGAGTAAAAGAAACCAGCAAGTTTTAGAACCAAAAATTCGAAGACATGTGACATCTGTCAACCCGCACTGGGACAGCGTGATACACGTTACACGCTGTATAAGAGGGAATGCCCCCTTCCCTTTCCCTCTTATACAGCGTGTAACAGAAACGGTATAATCATATGGAATACCGTGGTACGGACCATCATTCATCATTCATCATCATCATTTGGGTCGAGTAGGTATTGAAATTTTGTATAGGACAGCTGATTATTTTTTTACGATTTCCATGGTGGTCCCATAGACACAGATGTTCAGTTTGATGGTCCGTACCACAGTATTCCATATGATTATACCCTTTCTGTTACACGCTGTAGAGAGGACGTCTCAGTCCCAGTAGTGGGAACACTATAGGCTGATTAAACTTATTAGAGGTGGTTTTAATCCCGTGTCTCCACACGCCGCAAGATGCTTACAGCAGTGAGGATACTCGCTTGCTAAACTTAATACAGTGTAAAGCCTTTATCAACCGAGGTGTGTCTTACTCGTATCTTTCTCGAATCACAAATCTTTTTAAATCCCATGTGTCTCTCTTATTCTGAAACTGGGAAACACAATTCGTGAGTATATTGCCTAAGACCTACATAAGTCGGATTTTCCTGTCTGGACAAATTGTCAGTGATATTCGGTTATCTCCATCTTAAGAGGGAAAATGCTCGGTTTCCTTATTTTGATAATTTATAGTACCCGCAAATATGATGTACGTGCCTGATTGTCGGCTTTATTTCTCTGGCATGGTGACTGGTGAGTTAGTTACCAGTAGCATGTTAGTTTTGAGCTGTGGGTTGTGTCGCTCGTCAGTACTGAGTTTGATTCCTGGTCAGAATAAAATGTTTTTGATTTATGTTAGTGCAGATAGCGGTGAATTTAATCTTTGTCTGATGTAAATGTGAGAATTTGACGGACGTATATTATTTACTTTGCTTTTCCGTAATGCTGTTTTCTTTTGTTTACAGATTTCCAAAATGGCGAAAACCAAGGAGTTGATGGAGATAGACAACTTCAAGTCTACGTAAGTTTTGGATATTAAAAGTATTACCCGGTTTCATTAACACTGGGAATTAATATTAATGTTACATATCTAGGTAACTGAAAACTTACCTAATACGACTGTTTTGGCTTTCATTATTATATATTTTAAAATGAATCCGGGTTCAACTTGGTTCTAACAAGATAATTTAGAACCTATTATAATAAAATTCCATAGGCAATTTTTAACAATGGTAGATTCTCAAGACAAAGAAAACAATGCTATTTAATAAAACCGTGAGAAAATATTTCTTGGCGTCATCAGCTAAGCCAAGTTCAAGAATTTATGTTATCTCAAATAGGCCATCAGACTTTAGTAAATACAATTGGTCATTTTTCACTTCTCTATCTATACTAAAATTATGAAGAGGTAAAATTTGTTTGTAAGTTTGTATGTAGGGGGTAATCTCTGGATCTTCTGAACCGATTTTGGAAATTCTTTCACGAATAGGAAGCTACATTATCCTCTTTTTTTTTTTTTTTTTTTTTTTTTTAGGAATTGCATCTCGCAGTTCAGCCTCTGAGGCTGGCTACTGCTTAACCGGTCTATCCCTGTGGATGCCTAGAATTTAAGGCCTCCAGCCAGGGGCAAAATGAACTTATAAACTAAGCGACCACTCGCTAAGGGCACCCCCTGTGGGGTACGAGCCTCGGCTTAGGGCGTCGCTGGGGAGGGCAGCAAGGGGACAGGCTGGATCTACATTATCCTCGAGTGCCATAGGCTATTTATATTTACAACGTGCCCATAGGATAATGTCCGACCAAAACGCGAACGAAGCACGCAACAGCTAGTTAGACATAATCTCAAGAAGCTACCAACGCTAGCAATACCTTTTACACAGACCATCCATCGTTTCTTTAGTTGCAAGCTTGCGAATTTACTTCACATTTTATTAGTCTAAACTCGACAAATTATGTAGGAATGTATACGGACATGTTTTTTTTTTAAACGTTGCGCCACACTAGGAATTTCTCCTGTTTCGCGGGTGCGTTTACATACATTTAAACTCACATACACAAACAGCCGGAACAACTACCTGTAGGCCATACAAATACTTGTTCCGTGTGGGGATCGAACCCACGACAAGCAGCGCCAGCAGCCAGTCGCTCACCCACCGCGCCAACCGTGCTGTCGAATGTATGAGTGATATAACAGAAAAACAATTTCTGAATTATCCACAGCTTCCAAGGAATTGTTTTTAAGTTAGGGGTTAGTAAGTAATAAACTGAGTTAGTAAGTAATAAACTGAGTTGTTCCAACCAAAATCACTGTATGCCAGGGTCAACATACAAACAGATAATGGCATCAGTAATTAGAAATGTTTATAATGCTAATACTGATTTAACAATATTTATAGGAAATAGTTTAAAAATTACAAAACAAGACATCACAGATAGTGTAACTGAGTTGTTAAAGTTGAATTGTCGTAAAATAATATTGTGTGCTTTCCCATACTTCGAAAAATTGTCAAACAGGAAAAACAATTATATTCACATGTTGAATAAGCATGTTCATTTCTTAGTAGGTCACTATAGTGACAGGCTTGTATTTCTTGATATCAACAGCTTTGTTGGTAAACTTAAGTCGACACGGGGTAAAGTGTATCTACCTATTAGTTGTAGACACAAAATAGCTAGGCTATTAGTTTATAATATTCACTCAGACATAAGTAGTATGTCTATGTTTAGTTATATTATTCAAACTGCGACTATTAGTAATAATACTAATAATTATTTTTACAATTACGGGGAGGATCCATGTGTAACTTTAGAAGATTCTCGAGTGGGGTCCACTAGTACTAGGATCTCATTGTCTTGTAATAGCATGGGAGTCTTGGGGATCACTCCGGATGCTCATTTAAACTAGTTAGTAAGACAACAGAAGATACCAGAAACATTAATGTTACACCGAACAACAACAATGTACCTTCTTGCTCTCAAATAGCTAAATGTAAAAAAAGGGCTAAGCAGAATTCCATGCAGTTATTTCATCAAAATATTCAAGGTTTCTCTTCAAAGCAACTAGAAATTGAATTGTTTTTAGAAAAAACAAAGTTTGAAATTGTTTGTTTCACTGAACATTGGTTAAAAGAATATGAAATGCTTATTAATTTCGCAAATTACAGTGTGGGCAGTTGCTTTAACCGGAAAGCTAAGATTCGTGGGGGTTCATTAATCTTAGTTAAAAATTGTATTAAATTTAAGACTCGTAATGACATTGTTGATCTATCGGTTGAACATAGTATTGAGCTGTCTTGTGTTGAGCTGGATAAGCATGTAATAGTGTGCGTTTACAGACCCCCAAATTATCAAAACTACTCTACATTTGAGTCAGTAATGGAAGATGCTTTAGCAAAACTTGCAACTGGTAATAAATCATTAGTTATCTGTGGTGACTTTAATGTTAATATTTTAGACAAAAATTCGAATAGCAGTAGATTCTTACATCTTTTTAAATCATTTAATTTGTCAAACGTGTTTTCGGAACCAACTCGAATTACTACAAATACTGCTACATGTATTGATAATGTGTTTTGTTGCTGCGATTACTTAGATAAATCCATTGTAAATTACCTTCCTTCTGATCACAGCGGGCAAACCGTTGCTTTCGAGTCCTACACACCATTACAAAGAATCCAGATAAAATCTAGACTAATAACACCCAGTAATTTGAATAAATTTAAAAATAGCTTAATTAGTAATTTAGGCATTCCGAGCCATATTATTGTAAATGTTAATCAATTTTATGAGGAATTCTATTCGGTAGTTTACACAGAGTTCAATAATACATTAAAAATGAAAACCAAATCTATTTGCCCAAAGTTTATGTTCAGTGACTGGGCAACTAAAGGTATTAGGAAAAGTAGGGAACGATTGTTTGAGCTGTATGGCCTTAAGCCTTACATCAACTCAGAAACTTTTAATAAATATGTTACAACTTACTCAAAAATTTTTAAAAACTCCTGTAAGTTAGCTAAAGCCTTATTCATTAGTAACAAGATTAAATCCGCCGATAATAAAATAAAGACGGTTTGGAAAATCATCAACAGTGAAACTAACAGAAATAAAAAATATAATAATGATATCACTCTAGAGACTTCACGTGGTCTTCTTAGCTCTAAAAATGAAGTTGCTCAAGAATTTGTAGATTTCTTCACTAGTATCCCACTTAAAACTACTGAAACCTTAAATTCCTCACCCTTGTTTTCTATTGATTTATTAAGAGCGAACGTTTCGGCCTGTCCGGTTGAGTTTCAATTTAAACATATAAACTCCATAGCAGTCATTAAAGCTTTTAAAGAAATCAAAGTCAAATTAACCGAGGATCTATGGGGTATGTCAATTAAAGTTTGTCAAGCCATTATTGAGACTATAGCACCGTACTTGGCCTTAATATTTAATTTGTGTGTGGACCAAGGAGTCTTCCCGGACCTTATGAAATACAGTAAGGTAATACCACTTTTCAAGTCCGGGGACAGTAAAGACACCAATAACTATAGACCCGTATCCGTATTGCCGGTTTTCAGCAAGGTGTTTGAAAAGGTAATGCTTAATCAAATGCTTAACCACTTTAACACCAATAAAATCTTGCATGAGAAACAGTATGGTTTCACCAAAGGACGTTGTACGACTGACGCCGGTGTCACCTTATTAAAACACATATTTACTGCGTGGGAAGAGGCACAAGATGCCATAGGAATTTTCTGTGACCTCTCAAAAGCATTTGATTGCGTAAACCATGAAACCCTACTCTTAAAACTTGAACATTACGGGTTAAGGAAACTTGCGCTCAGTTTAGTGAAATCGTATTTAAACGATAGACATCAGCAAGTACAAATAAATGGTGTCAATTCAATGGGTTTAAAAGTAAGTATGGGTGTACCACAAGGTTCGATATTGGGTCCTTTCCTCTTTTTGGTATATATTAATGATCTACCCCATTTATTTAAAAACCAACCACAAATGGTGTTATTCGCTGACGATACTTCTTTAATATTTAAGATAAACAGACGTGCCACAAATCTCGACGACGTAAATAACGCCTTAATGCAGGTCCATAATTGGTTCACCGCTAATAATTTAGTATTAAATGGGAAAAAAACGAAGTGCATAAGATTTGCTCTACCGAATGTTAAAAGTAGTGATAGTGACATAGTATTGAATCAAGAGAAACTGCAATTCGTCGAAAATACTGTTTTCCTGGGGATCACGCTCGACTCAAGGCTACAATGGGGTCCGCATATAACATCTCTTGCAGGGCGGCTGAGTTCAGCAGCATATGCTGTTAGGAAAATCCGCCAATTTACTGATGCAGATACCGCGAGGCTAGTCTATTTTAGTTATTTTCATAGTATTATGTCATACGGTATTTTACTATGGGGACGGGCTGCAGACATTGAGTCTATATTTATTCTGCAGAAAAGAGCCATCAGAGCCATATATGATCTACGTAGGCGCGATTCTCTAAGGGAACTGTTTAAAGAAATTAACATCATGACAGTACCTTGTCAATACATCTATGAAAACATCATGTACGTTAGGAAAAATCTGCATTTGTTTAGTAAAAGAGGTGACAGACACCACTATAATACTAGAAACAGGGACCAACTAGTACAGCCAGGTTTCAGGCTAGCTAAAGTAGACTCATCTTTCATGGGGTACTGTTTAAAATGTTATAATAAAATACCTCTCCACATTCAACAACTGAATGAGACAAAATTTAAATCTTGTATAAAACGCACACTATGTAGGCAAGCATATTATAAGTTAGGGGATTACATCGATGATAAAAATGCTTGGCTCAATGCTGGTCCTGCTCCACAACCATAGGGGCAAACTAATCAGAAGCTCATGTGAAATTATTGTGGAAGCTGCAGAAGATTGTAAAAATATCTTTGCATTGTATAGATTCAATCTCTTAGTATTATATAACTGCATAGCACATGTGTGAGTACTATGTACTGTAAAGCTACCATTTACATTTAGTTATCCTTCATTGACTCGAATGTGCCCTGGTGGCTGAGAGAATGTCAGGCTCACTCAAATGTCTCGCTGATAGTGGCGGGTGTGTTGGGTCGTTTAGTTCCTTTCAATATGGTTGAGCTGAATGGAGCTGATGCATGCGTCATGTTCGTGAACGGGCGCTGTCAGTTGGGACTGGTCATCTCTTAGCTGCCACGGTTTATTTTAACTACTTTGTTTTTAAATTGTTGATAGTTATAATCTTTTACTCTGGACGCTCTTAATGTGCACGTCTTTCTACATCGTTCTCACATATATGTATAATCTCAACATGAATGATGTAACCAAGATCTTGTAACAATATTTTGATTGAAAAGAGTGTCCATGGAGTTTCTTGCCCATTCTTCTCCATAGAGATCTACGCTTTGGAATGGGCAACTACAGTACTTTCACAAGTTATTATGCCTTGTGTCTGTGACTGTAGCTTCGCCTTTGTTTTTCTGACTTTCAAAAGTGCCTGCGAAGGTCTAATTGAAATAAACGCTTTGAGTTTGAGTTTGAGTTTGGGTACCAGTATTCCCTTTTCTGTTTATAAATATACTAGCGACCCGCCCCGGCTTCGCACGGGTGCAATGTTATACATATAAACCTCTATCTATTAAAAAAAAACCGCATCGAAATCCGTTGCGTAGTTTTAAAGATCTAGGCATACATAGGGAAAGACAGCGGGAAGCGACTTTATTTTAAACTATTAGTGATGTCACTTTGTGAAAACCACTATTTCTACAAAGTATTTTAATGTGGCGGTTTTCTAATAATTCACCAGTTACCACAAAAAACAAGGGGAAGTCCATTTGTAATTCTACTGGCTGATAAGCCAAGTCATTTCGGCATATCACAATTTTTTGCTTAAATCCACGAAAACCCGTCAGATCTAAATAAAACCTTCAATTTATAAGTGTGCAAACAAATCAATGATGCATATCAACAATACAAATTATACTCAGTGGTTTTCATTGACTTTTTATGACAAATACCCGTTCCGAATCAGTGGCCATCACATCAACAAGGTCAGTTATGCAAACCTATTTGGTAGCACACTTTTGGATTTTCAACTCTTTGTTCAACGCTGAGAATTAAAAATGTAATATGCGGTAAAGGCACCTGTGTGAATGTGGACTAAGAGATTTATTTGAAGATCACTTGCGTAGTCTATGGCGCGTTCCTGATATTCGAATGGCTGAAATCGTTTCATATGAGGAAGTTTAGGGTCTGCAATACACGTGTTGGTTGCTGTTACACTGCTAAAGTATCGAATTGTTTTACATGAGGAATGAGTACATAAGAGGCAGTCTGAAAGTGGCGCCGTTGACTGAGAAGAATGTGGATGGGTTTAAGAGTAGAGGAAGACCAAAAAACGATGGATGGACTGTGTGAAGGTTTATATGGCTAGAAAGAGGTGTCTGATTAGATGACGTGTAATAAGAAGTAGACCCATGGAAGAAGACATTCTGGGCTGACCCCAAATAAATTGGGATAAGGTTAGGAGAGTAATAAATGACAATGATGATGATGATGAGACATGAGCATCTAGGGATCGGTATCAAACTTCCAGAAAACACATTTTTTTTTTAAATTTTGACGGTTGTCCGAGTATTGGACTTTTGTATTACAAGAAACCGATCTCACTAACTTTACACTGATTGTGATGAGAAACCAGGGGCCTTAGTCTGCTATTGCAATAGTGTCAGAATGGTCTATAATTGATTTAATAAGGCCCCTAGCCCACGGCGTATTGAAGCGCGTTCGAAACTCGTTTGACGTGCGTACAAAGGGTAATTCGTCTGCGCGGGGCCTTATTAAATCAATGATAGACCATTCTGACACAATTGCAATAGCAGACTAAGGCCCCAGGTTAAGCATCTAACATGATATATTCTTTCGTTTCTATTTTCAGAGCGGACTTGACCAGTAATCCAGGATTCCAGTCTTCACTTAGTATAGCTTCAAAAAGCGTCGATGAGAAGCCATACAACCCGTTCGAGCATCGAACTGTAGAACATCCTAATTCGTAAGTACAGACACTTTATCATATAGATAAATACAATTTCCGCTTCATTTTGATAATTGTCCCACTTTATTTATCAGCTATCAGAAAAGTATCAGTTTAAAGTCGTATCCGTCGTAGATGGCTTACAATCAGCAATTTATGTTAGAGAATTGTGGTATTTATGGTGGAAAATTTCCAAAACCCTTTAAAAGTTTGACTTCTCTAAAATAACTCAGTTTGAACCCCAAGTTATTAGGTTCGAAATTCAGGTCAAACTCAAAGTCAGGTCTAGTATCGTATAGAATGCACCTTTGAATTACTAATCAACCTGAATACAATTTCTTTTATAAACGTGAATAGGGAACAGTGCGAACTTAAATAAATGTACAAAATAATGAAGATAAACGAATACCTTAATAACCTTTACAAACGAGAACGCTAATGCGGACATTATTCAAGGGAATGTCATAACATTCTTTTCCCAAAAATTTAAAAAAAGAATGAGAAATTACGCTTTTCTGATAGGACCGGTAACCGTCACAGACTGTGATGCTATACGTCAGGTAATTGAAATCATTTATCTTAAGAATTACCAAAAAGATGTGAAGTAGTCTGCTGATTAACTTTGAAAACATTAATTTATTCATTTCGACGGTTTTATTAGAATCAGGTGTTTAAGAAAATTTTAACATAAACAGACGAAACAAAATTTTGAGACAAGTAATTGAAAATGGAATAAGAATTAAATTTCATACTCACTAAAGAAGCGTGAGATTAAATTACTCTCATGAAAAGTTGTAAGTATGGTGTTATTTAATAATGTGTAGATTAATAGTTATTTATTTAAATCAAAATGAGGAGTCAAATTCTCAGAACACCGTAACGTCAAAATATTTTACATTCAATCAAAGAATAAAAGATGTTTATACCATCCTAAATTAGCATACTAACTTTAACCAAACGTGAGGTGAAGAAGACGTAAATTGGCTTAACAAATAAAATGAGCCGATATGCAAATTGGTTAAAATTCCGTACTTTGTATAATTCCAATGAAATGACAATATTATTTACGCAAGTTATCCACGCATTTTAAAAATTAATGTTTCATTCAAAAATATTTTTTCTTCTGACTCTGGTTACTATTAAAAATACATATTTTGAGTACCAGCTATTTTTGTACCATTGTAACTTAAATCGTTTTAAAGTTATTCTTTTGTTAGATACAATGTAAAAGGGTAAAACTAATTTGAAGTGTCATCTTTGTAATAATAAACACATTTGAAATAAAAGAACAATGTCGTTATATCATACAAAACAAGCCCAAAATAATGACAACTCTTCACTTGAACGTGAGCTATTTAAATGGCGAAAACGAAAATGAAATGTCGTGTGATTTGTTTTTTTTATTTCAGTCATGCTTTTGTCATAAACCTTGTTCATGTTACAAATCATCACAGTTTTGCGATTGTAAGTGGCTCAGTAGTTAACTATAAGGTTTGGTCAGGTCGGCCTGGCAGATGGTGATCAGTCAGCGTCTCTGCAGCGACTTCCAGTTTACGCGGGTGCAGCGGAATACCAGTATTTTACATGAAGCGACTACCTATCTGACCTCCACAACCCAGTTTCTGGGTAACTCCTTGACTGGTGACACCAGTCACTGACAGATACTTCAGTATAATTGTAACTGTGTTTGGTGTCCGGTGGTCCGATTTGACCGAACCTTTACCGAGTCAGAGGTTTTGTTACCACTCCGAATAAATATAATTTTAATTTAAGATAAATCCTGATGCCTACCTAATGTCAGTGTTTTTTGCCAGTCTCTTCTTAATTTTCAGCGATAATATTTTCTCTTTTTATTTGAAAATGAATTTACATTTCATTATTTTTACAAAGTCGGCAAAATCATCTTTAATGTTGATATTTTTCACTTTCAGAACTGTTAATTATCACGCAAAATGGAAGAATATTTAGTTACTTATAAATAACTGAATGTCGCCAATTCAGTGGTGGCGAAGAAAACTTTTATATTTCTAAATAAAGGCAAATGTTTTAAGGCATAAGTGTTTATTTTCTTCTGGCTTGCTGAAAAATTAAACGTAACGGGTTAATTAAAATTAGTTAATAAGTTGAAAGGCTTACCTTTGAGGCATTTATCTTGGACATAAGTAGCTACCCACTAAAGCTAGCGAAAATAATATACTCGTTCTGAAAGTTGACAAAGACAAATATTTCGTTGTTTTGATTAACTAGCCAATATGGTAATATATTTATAATGTTAAAATATAAATCATCGCTTCATATTACACTAAAATATTAAATGCCCCGATATTAGTTGATTGGAATTAATTTATCAATGCTTTAATGCGAAACAGAGCGATATTTCACAATTTTATTTCAATATCCTGCTATTTTCGTGTTCCACTAAGCTGGGTTTAAGCTTTTATTTGATCGTGCCAATTTCCACATTCCTGAGCCACCGTCTGTTTTATCACGATAGCAAAAAACGCGATCATTTTATTTAGTTAAAACGATTTATCCATCACGACAGCGACATTGGATCGCTTTTTTTAAACAACAGTACTAACAACGTTGGAGTTGACATTTCTATCCTGAATCCAACGACCGTCCAATACAAAGTCAACCTTATTCCTGTAAACTCAAGAGTAAAAATAAACTTTTTCTATCTACAGAACCATTGGATCAATAGTACATCTGCTCAAATGTTGCCTGGGCTCCGGTATCCTGGCGATGCCTGCCGCCTACAAGAACTCAGGACTTATAGTGGGCACCATAGGAACGTTAATAGCTGGATTTGTTTGCACCCATACTGTGCATATTTTGGTAAGTGGACTTAATGTCAATGATTTCTAGAACAAAAAACCTCAAAAAGGTTACGTCTGGTCGTCCATCTGCAGTGGGTTGTATAAACCCAACTTTCCATTTGCGGACCCAGCATTGCCAAAAATTCAGTAGCATGAGGGGTTAATAGGTACTAAGTTTGTACATGCACATAAAAGTGTACCTATTGAAAGCCATTATTATCACCTATTTTTAGGCCGAATGGCAAACAACGGAACCCTCATAGATTCGCCAGGTCTGTCTGTCTGTCTATGTATGTCACGGCCACTTTATTCCGAAACTATTAGGACTACACAGTTGAAACTTAGTAGGTAGTTAGCGGTTCACAGAATACGGGTGGTATTCTGTGAACCGCTAACTACCTACTAAGTTTACAACTTTACAACATTTATACAAAAAAAAAAATTGAGATTCAGGGGGGCTCCCCACCGGTCGTGTTCCACGCGCGCCTCAAAGAGAGTCAGCAAACAGGAAGGGCTCCGAAAGGACCGATGCCTGCCAGGGTTGCGGGACTGTTCGAAAGAGATACCGCGGCCCTGGAACACAAAGGGCAAAGGAAGGAACATGGATGGGTTTTAGTCAGTAAAAGTCTGACACTCCCTCCTGCTCAGCCCAGAGCGGGAGGGGTTATTTGACGATTACCCATAAGAAAAAAAAAAGATTTTGATGCGTTTTTTTAATAGATAGAGTGATTCCAGAGGAATATTTATAATGTAAAACATTGCACCCGTGCGAAGCCAGGGCGGGTCGCTAGTTATTCATAAAACATGAACTTTTTCTCGTAGCAACATTACTCAATTCGAAGCGTAGCTCGTAGGTTAGTTTTTTCTTCAGTGTAACTTAGACCTTCATTAATTGGTCTGAGTAAACTTAGATAGATGGACTTAACAAAATAAATAGTGGAGATGGTTTATGGCTCCTCATTTTGACAAAAAGTATAATTTCAATTTCGTTCTTCCGAAATAGACAAATTCTACATAGCTGCTGGTGAAATACGGGGTGGATTGGGACACCAATACGAAAACGGTTGAAAAAATTCTGTGGCTCAGAATGTTATACTGAATACGTGGTTACCGTTTCCGCGATAGTGTCCATTCCAGTTTCTGTAGTCCAGTTACACCAGTTCCAGTTGTAACTGGACTACAGAAACTTAATTACACTGCGATCTTCCCTCTCGGAGAAGATGAGAGATGGAGAGCAGCGGTGGCCCAGTGGCCCCGACTTACGAATAGTAAGTCCTAGGCTCGTACCCAGGCAAGCGCATTAATGTGTGTAATTTATTTCATAACCACTGCTCTCAAAAACGGTGAAGGAAAATATCGTGAGGAATACGGCATATCCTAGAACCAAAAATACAAAGACATGTGACATCTACCAACCCGCACTGGGCCTGCGTGGTGGGTTATAGCCCATTCCCCCTCGTAGAGAGGAGGCCGTGTTTCCCAGCAGTGGGAACATTATAGGCTGACTATGCTACCCTCTTAGCAACGTTATTTACCATAAATCAATTAACGTCTAGATGTTTGACAGCATGTTATGAGAAGCATTAATAAAATTCTCAATCTCGACTCGTAAAATTATTAAAATATGAATATTGCAATAACCTGACTTAAAATCCTGTTTTCACTTAAACACTTAAATATAGATATATTTTTAAGGTGGGTTGTATGATGAAATTATAAAAGACTCAGTATTTAATCGTTGCACGGAACGATTTTTTATATACGGTGTGGTTTACATGCAAACCGTTCATTCAGAAATGCATTACCACACACACACACTCATTTGTGGAGTAATAGATATAATGTTTGCATAAAGAATGGGTTGGAGGGGTTTAAAATATTTCAGGTACTGAACCAATCAATCCATGGGAACATTTCGCGTCTATGTTAGATTAAGGGTGAACCACATCTATCAGCTCGGAATCGCATTTATGCCCCGTGCGCTTCCGCTTGCAATTGCGTGCTGTCGAATGCGATAATGCGAGGTCGCGCGATCGAGTGCTGCGTGCGGTCGCATTCCTTAAACATGCGATTTGAATGCATGCATGTTGCAAGAAATGAAAATCCAATAGGAGAAGATTAAAAAGAAACACAATCGCAAAATAAAACGTAGACTGCTGGATTGATCCTTTTTGGAAGCAGTTAGAGGTTCATTGACAGTACACTACGCAGTTTCCGGAGTTAGTAGCAAATCCATATAGGTTTTTTGAAAATTATAAAAAACCGCAGTAGGCCACTATTGCGGTCATCCACTTTAAAATAAAATACAAAGTTCACGCTGAAAACATACGATAGCATTCGCGCTATAGCACGCGTCATCACTTCATCGCCTCCCTTGGCGGGATCCCAATTTTTCCGTGCTGCCGAGCATATCATAGATGCTGCTGCGTGCGATAGTATTCCCGTTCTGTTTCTCGCTCTAACAAAAGACGGTTCTGAGCCACAGAAAAGGATAGATAGCTTGGAAAATTGCAATTCCGTTCAACCCTTACATCCTGTATAAGGATGTATTTATGTATGTCTGTGTGTAGCATTGGTGTCATAAGTGTGGTAAAGTTATCCTCAAAAACTGTCTTCTTAAAGCAATAATTATGAATGTGGTATCTACTAACGCATTTTTTCATCACTGGCCACTTATACGTTCTAAATTAAAGTTAGAAACATGAGCTGGCCAGTAGGTACCTAAGCTTCAGTAACTTAAAAGTCGCAAAATCAGATGCCAGTTTAATACTGTGCCAAAAGGTTCAACGAATCATAATAGGAATTGTTTTCATGGATAGAAACATATTTCCATAATTAGGATTTGCATGAGAATTTTACCGCATAGTCTAACAAAAGTGTACAGTTTTTAAAGACAATAGGCGAAGGCGATGAACTGTCGTAGTGAATCTAGACCTAGCACAACAAACTCGCAACAAATGAGTTGGTAGTTTCATAAACATTTTTAAGAACAATGTTGGATGCTTCAACGGAATACAGTATGTGTACAGAATACTCGAGTAGCCAACGTTCGAGTGGATTGCCAAAGCCTGATAAGGAAATGATTTTAAAGAAAACTAGCCAACCGGACGGATATTCATACAAAAATTTAACCCGTATTTCGCCCGCTTAGGATCTAAAATCCTTTCTTAGCTATCTGTGTGCCATATTTTAGCCCAATCCGTCTACTGGTTTGAGCTGTGACTATCAACGCTCAGCAGCAGTCAGGACAAATTATTTTATGAATATAGATAGAAGACTAGCGACCCACTCCTGCTTCGCACGGCGCCACGTGTTGGGTCCAAAACTAACCTATCTTTCAAGTTAGAACCGGCATACACATCAATCACCGAACTTCATTAAAATCGGTGAGATTAGCGTGAACGAACGTAGCGACTTCTTAAAAGCTGCTTGAAGTCGGGACCTGTGCCCGGTTGGTCGCAATTATATTAGGCTCGCCTCTTATTTCATGGGACCAAAAATAAACAAACTTCTTCCTTACCTTTCAAGGACTACAATACGAATTTAAGTTGTTATTTTAAGTGAAAGGCTAATTACTTTTGCAAGTTGTCGTTTCAATTAACAAAAACCACACTGCGGTAAAGCAATTAATTCGAAAATAAATTCTATCTATTTCAGGTGAAAGTGTCTCAAGAAGTTTGTGTGGACGCGAAGAAACCATCTCTTAGTTTCGCTGAAACTTGTGGAGCGGCATTTACTTATGGACCGAAGAAATTACAATCATGGGGTAATTTTATAAAGTAAGTTCAATTCGTCCTCGTGGCAAAATAATAATAGCCGCTCGGGTCGATATTTAGGTTAAGCCGTGCTTGCCTAGGTTGGTCTGTGGATGGGTGACCGCCTATTACATACCGAGTTTCCTCCGTGCCTCAGAAAGCACGTTAAACCGTTGGTCCCGGCTGTCATTTGTAGATCTTTGACAGTCGTTACAGGTAATCAGTTACCCAAAAAGTCTTACCAAGGGGTATCGTATTACCCAGTACTAACTGGGTTGTGGAGGTCAGATAGGCAGTCACTCCACGTAAAATACTAGTATTCAGCTGCATCCGGTTAGACTGTAAGCCGACCCTAACATAGTTGGGATAAGGCTAGGCAGATGATGAATTGTTTTAGCTCGCTTACACCGTCATTTACTTTATTTATGGTTTAAATGCTTGTATAGGTAAAACGACAATGAAATGTTATCACCTCGAATTAATAAGTAAGCTGAATTGGCAATGGGCCGGTCATATTAGCCGTAGAATCGATGCCCGTTGGGGTAGACGTGTTCTTGAGTGGAGACCGCGAATCGGTAAACGTAAGGTGGGACGCCCTCAGGCTCGGTGGAGTGACGATCTTCGCAGGGTGGCTGGTAGCAACTAGATGAGAGCTGCTGAGAATCGAGTTGAGTGGCGTGCGATTGTGGAGGCCTATGTCCAGCAGTGGGCTGCAGTAGGCTGATGATGACCTCGAATTACTATCCCATTTGGCCAAATTCCCAGGATGGAAAATTGTAATTGAGATTTTTCCATTTACGGAAGTGTAAACTGCACATGTGTAACTTATCGTCTATGGTGGGCTTTATGAACCTACAAGGTGTACTCGGACCCTTCGCGAAGCCGTCAACCAAGCATTCTCCTCATCAAACTAAGTAACTCTACGCAAACATCTACATCTACATTATTGCTGGGAAACGACTTTTTGGCGAAATATAACGTTTTACGGTAGGACTCAATGTAACGCACTAAAACATTGTTCTGATGGATGCATTGAATAGTACGAAGGTCGCGGAGGTATTTGAACTTAAGTTATAACATTAAAAACTTGTATTTAGAAAAAAAAAACTTGTGCAAGCTGTGATTTTGACCCTTACTATCTCCAGGTATGTTCCAGAACAAAAAAAAATATCGCAATGACGGGAAGAACGAGGAAGCCGAAAGGCCGTGGCTTTTCGGCATCGCGCCCATTATTTTTATGAACCTTATTTTTATTTTATTTCCAGAGTTCTGGTGGACTATTCGATGGTGGTGACCTACTTCAGCGTGTTGTGCGTGTATGTTGTCTTCATAGGATCTTCCATGAAAGAAGTAAGTTGACATTAAAACAAGTATCGTCAATTTCTCCGTAACTGCTGTACCAATGTTATGTTGAATGTTATTTGCCATCATTAAACGTCAAGGTCTATTTGTCTATGAACAGTTAACTTTTAACTTACTGTAGTGAAGTTAAACATTTTTGGGTTAAGTAAGTACTCAAAAAATACTAAGTCAAAAGTATTAAAACAGTTGTGAGCCTATAATTTTTATAATAGCAATTTGTGATTTAGCGGAACTGTAGCGCGGTGTAGGTGTTTAATAATATTACGCTGCGTGTCGCGGGTTGAACCAGTCTTACCAAGGGGTATTTTTACCAAGTACTAACTGGGTTGTGGAGGAGTCCCTCAGGGCTCTGTCGTTTCCCCCCTCATATTCACTCTATTCACTTCTGATATCCCCAAGAGCAAAAAGGCTCACTTGGCCCTTTTCGCCGACGATACGGCAATCTATTATACTGGGCACGGCCAAGACGCCATCGCCCGTCAGCTCCAAAAAGCAGCCAATGCTTTAGGAGCCTGGTTCCGTAAGTGGCGAATCGAGGTCAATCCCGATAAAAGCCAGGCAGTTCTTTTCCATAAGGCGCGTCTCAAACGTCCCGTCCCCTCTCCGATCACTATGTTCGGCAAGCCGATCCCTTGGGAGAAGCAAGCCAAATACTTAGGAGTCATTCTCGACAACCACCTGTCCTTTGCTGCGCATATAAGAGCAGCCCGCGACCGGGCTGCCTTTGCCATGAGTAGGCTCCATTTTATGATCACGGCAAAGAGCAAATTGTCACTTAAGTGCAAGTTGCGACTCTATACCGCCGTCATCCGTCCCATTATGACATACGCTTGTGTCACTTTTGCCCATGCCCACCCGCGTCATCTGCACCGGATGCAGACCCTTCAGAACCGTTTTCTCCGTAAGATTACCGGTGCCCCCTATTATGTCCGTAATGACAGTCTCCACTTAGACCTTAGGATCCCCACCTTAGCTCAGTTTATGAAACGTCTTTCCAAGCGTTTCTTCGATTCCGCTATCAAGCATAGGAACCCCCTGATCGCATCGGCCGCCCGATACGAGCCCTCGCGTATTAGCATGGTTCGCCGTCCGCGACATGCTCTCACCACCCCCGATGACCCCATCACCCTCCTCCAGGAGAGCAGTAGGGAAACCAGCACATTACGAAAGTACAAATACAGACCGCCATGTTTCCGTCCTCGCCGCCGAGGCCCGACGCGACGCCCACGTTCAACGAACCCCCCCCGACCCTTGCCAGAGCCAGCCCGCGATGCTGAGCCGGTAGTTTTAAACCAGCCCCTAATTAATATCACTCAGATCCAGCCTGTCCCTTTGCTGCCCCCCCCCAGCGACGCCCTAAGCCGAGGCCCGTACCCCACAGGGGGTGCCCTTAGCGAGTGGTCGCTTAGTTTTTAAGTATAGTTTTAAGCCCCTGGCTGGAGGCCTTAGATTCATTTTTAAGGCATCCACAGGGAATAGTCCGGTTAAGCAGTAGCCAGCCTCAGAGGCTGAACTGCGAGATGCCATCTCCAAAAAAAAAAAAAAAAAGGGTTGTGGAGGTCAGTTAGGCAGTCGCTCCATGTAAAATACTGGTATTAACCTTAAGCTACATCCAGTAAGACTGGGAGCCGACCCGAACATAGTTGAGAAATAGGCTAGGCAGATGATAATGACCTAATTGGCTTCATGTAAAAATCTTCAATAATTTTAAAACTTATTTATTTATTTATTTATGTACACACAAAAGACTTAATAGGACATTAAATAAAAACCAACTAAACTAAACTAAACAAACTAAAACTAAACTAAACTTAGACACGAGACTTGACTTAAACTTAGTTACTAAATTCGTGGAATAATTGAAAATATCTAACATCACTTAAGCGATAACGACGGTCTATTCTACGTAAAAAGTAAAAAACAACTAGGTATTCATTAATTTATGTATACGTAAGAAATAACCAGAACTTTGTAAGTTTTCTTTATGTACATAAGAAATGGCATGGTCACCGACTGTAATATTAAAGATATCTTATTTTATTAACTATTTACCTAACAAACACGGAAGTTCTGCCGTGTCGAATAGTAAAACGAACAGGTATGCCTGATTTTCATTCAATGAGCTTTTGTACCCCAACTGAAGTTCCATTTTAAACCTTCGAAGTTCTTGAGTAAGGTTTAATTTCACTCGTATTCATAGTCCTTTGTAATAGTTAATAACTAATATTCTGAATACGAAAGTGTTTCAAACCACAAGAATGTGGCCAAATGCTTTCAAATGTGTACGCCATCTTCGACTTAGGGAGCAGGGAGTAAGTGATATTTTCTGTTGGCTGTGGGGAGACAGGAAGGTTGCTAATATTTCGGCATAATAAGTGTGTGGTAAAAGTTCCATTTACTAGGTTTTGCCTCATAATTAAGTCTAGTAATTAACACGGAGTATATTAATTTCCTACATATTCTAAGCATATCTCATGTAATTGAGGTTCGCCGTAAATGTCGGCCAGTCGACGAGCAAAGTAAATAAAATGTAATGGCGTGTAAATTCGAAGGCATGCAACAGCCTTATAACCGTACTGGACCCACGTGGTGCATTGTGAACCATAGTCTTTCATAGAGGCTGGTGTCTAAATAGCGGGAACGCCATAACCTGATTTATGTGTAATGTGAGCCATGCAAAAATAACTTTTGGTGGCCATTTATGACTGATATACGGTCAGCAGGTATTCAGTGGAAGCCACGTGAGATCAAAAAGTCTGGAACCCCTAAGCAGGAAGTGTTTTAATCACAAACAGCTCGCGTAGCATGACCACCGTAGAAACGGGTTTTGTCGACGAAGAGTCGAATTGAATTGTCATTTTACGACAGATTGTGGAAAGATTTCTATCGTCGCCAGCATGGCGATGTTAGAAATGTATGAAATGAATGACAAGACATTTCAAGTTGTATAGAAAGAGCTTAGTCGAGTCTTGGTAGACTAGAGATAGTATTGCCATGTTAGGGGGGGATCACGGAAAGCACAGCCAACTCAATGATTTTGAAGTGTAATAGTGTGGAAGGGACACCGACGCTAAAAACGAAGAATTTGTACGTGGGGCAGCTGTTTTCTACAAAACTCCAATACAATATGCACGAACAAAATGTATGGAAAATTTCTATGTAGGGTTTCAGAATGATATACTGAATACGTGGTAACCGTTTTAGCGTCAGTATCCATTCCACCTTCTATGTTCTACTACATGTAGTCCCTCTTACAGCTACAATTAGTTTTAAGAGGAAATGCGGGTGGTCTTTTTTCCATACAAACGTTCTCGCCTGTTTTCTTTCTGTTTTATGACTTTAAAGCTAAGATTTTCTACAGTTAAATAAATATCAACCACTTCTATGTCCCTATGTTTTCTTTTTTGGTGATACATAATCTGTATCAGCACTAGAACCTTTACAAAATGCTCAAAATTATATCCTTCTTATTCAGTTTATAGTATATCTTTAATATTGGTCGAATATTGGAGGAGGAAAGAGTCGAGAGCCAAACCTCGAATTATGACTTTTTACTTGTTGGATCTGTATTTGTCTTTGTCGCACCAATGTCGAAATAGAGCTTGTTGGGCGACAGCGATAGTTTCTTCAAATACGTACCGCATTTCCTCATAATGCTCCCACTAGTAGCACAGACTGAGGAGGTCATGGGCCTTGGGGCTTTGTGACGAGAGTGGGCCGCTTGGCAAATGTCCAATTTCATCGAATTCTTGGTCACAATAGTTTCCTTAACTGTGACAAAAAAAAAATACACAAAGTAAATGGCCAACACTCACTTCTCACTTCTCAAAATCAAATCAAAGCATTTATTTCAAGTAGGCAAGTACAAGCACTTTTGAATTGTCGAAACAAAGAACAATGAAATGTAGATACAGTCCCAGTCACAAGGCATAAAAACTGTGAAAGTACTGTATTTGCCCATTCCCTAGCGTAGATCTCTATGAAAGAAAGAAAGAAAATTATTTATTTGGGACAAGCACAGGAACAACAAAAATAACAATAAAAATAAAAAAGAATGTAAAACTAAATAATAAAAAAAGACCTGTGCGAGGCCAAAAAGGCTCCTATCTCAGCATGATGCTGCTTTAAATGAAAAACAAATACCGCAGCGCTGGTATTCTGATAGGGCCCACTGTGACGTCACGGTCACAACTACGGACACACAATATATTAACACAAAAAATAAAATAACATAATATTCACTTATATAAAATAAACACTTTATGTAGACAAACAAAAATGAAACAGATATGAAAATATTAATAATAATCGGCTTGGCCGCACCGAACGTGCGAACGTTCCGACTTCGCTTGTCAACGCTACAGACTATTGTCTATGGTCCATGACAAGCGAAGGGACGCGAGCTCGAGCGCAGCGCAGAGGAAGGATACATTTTGGCAACTGGCTGTCAATGTCAAGGTGTTTTTAGAGAAACAACGGCTGAATGGTCTATAGATCGATGCCTGCCTTTATAAAGGCGAACCAAAAAAAAAAATATTAGAGAAACAACATAAGAAAAGAACGAATGGACTATCGAGAAGAACAGGCAGGAAACTCCATGGACACTCTTTTAAATCAGCATATAGTTACAAGACCTTGGTTACATAATTTATGTTGAGATGGTAGACTATGTGAGAACGATGTAGCAAGATGTGCACATTAAAAGTGTCCACAGTAAAAACAAAAAGACAATTCAAAAACTAAAAATAATTAATTCAAATAAGCCGTGGTAACTAAGAGATGACCAGTCACACTGACAGCGCCCGTTCACGAACATGACGCATAGATCAGCACCATTCAACTCAACTATTTTGAAGGGAACTAAATGATCTCACTTCTCACTTCACTACACACAATCAAATGGGAATTACATCTATAATAAGACCTATCATCTTTGTTCCCAGGTCCTCGACGTGTACATGCCGGATAACCCCATAACAATCCAAGCAGCCTGTGCCCTTACCTTGGTGCCACTAGTCGTAATCTGTCAGATACGAAACCTGAAGTACCTGGTGCCTTTCTCCGCACTCGCCAACATTCTTATCCTTGTGGTTTTTGTGATAACCCTGTATTACGTGTTCCTGGATCTTCCTCCTATCAAGGAGAGGGAGTTGGTTGCTGGTATCACGCAGTGGCCTTTGTTTTTGAGGTAAGATTTTCGACGTTTTTTAATTTCCTTCTAATACTAGCGATCCGCCCGAAAACAGGGGTTTTGTGGCGGTGAAAACAGTGAAACTTAAATTACAAATGACTTTTTTTAATTTTCATTCGCCTTGCACAACATCAAAAAAAGCCAAATCGGTCGAGCTGTCCTCAAGTGAAGCTTCTTCATAAATGTGTCTATTGACTTTTTATTTAAATACTAGCGACGCCCTAAGCCGAGGCCCGTACCCCACAAGGGGTACGGGCATGCAACATTCACACCCTTAGCGAGTGGTCGCTTAGTTTTTAAGTATAGTTTTAAGCCCCTGGCTGGAGGCCTTAGATTAATTTTTAAGGCATCCACAGGGATTTGCCCGGTTAAGCAGTAGCCAGCCTCAGAGGCTGAAATAAAAAAAAAAAATACTAGCGATCCGCCAGGATTTCTACCAGCGAAACTTACTGGTGAAGAAAATTTCAAAATTTACAACCTTACAAAACTTGTCCTGACAAATAAGAACACAAAAATCAGCCAAATCAGTTTCCATCCTGAAGTGATACTCCGACATACGTGGATTCCGTAGTATATCGTAGGTAGCTGTGAAGTATCAAACTTTGGGAAAACATTCACAACTATTTGCGAGGAAAATCGTATATGATTTTACCTTCAATGTTATTCAAATATGTTGGTGTTCGGTATTACACTTGAGTTAAACACAACATTGTTTCAAGATTACAATGTTCCAATAATAAAATTATTTCATTTAATTTGTATTAGAAGCGGCAACTAGGTACTAAGTTAAGGCTTATGTTATTGTACTAGCAAATATGCAGTAATACATTATATAATATGTAGATCTATAGTACAACATACGTATGTTGTAGGCGGTATTCACACGACACAGGTCTGTAGGACGTACTGTAGGCCGTCCGCGCGGACGAGCGGCACTCACCGCCTCTCCGCGCAGTTTTCGCCGCCTATCATTTGTTCGCTATGGAGATATCATGCGCTAGCTACATATAACCCATGTGTTTTGCTTACTGAAGTTCCGTTTCAACAAAGTTTCTTACCTTCAGAATACATATTACTCCAAATATCAGGCATTTTGTGATTGTCCTTTGATTATTCAAGCTATTTTTATATCAATGCTACTAACACTAAAACACATATAAAGCTCTTTGTAAAACTAATAAAATATGGACTGTTCTCTGATGAAACGTATTTTTTTATTAACATGGATGCAATAGATACAGAAACAGATGGACGCTTAAATAGGTGTTGAACTCGTTGCCAAATTCTGCGCCGACTCCATTTAGATTGCCATCGGTAAGCTAAAAAGAAGGAACAATAAATTCATGACTAGCATCGTCTAAACAACGTTTACAACTATATAATTAACACTAACAACGGGGTATTTACCATGTTTACAAATTGTTTTGAGTTCCCGATAAATATCGGGAACTCAAAACAATTTGTGTTTATCCGTGATCATGCACCGAAATCGGTGCATGATCACGGATAAACTTAAATTATTGCGGGTGGGTGTTTAGGAGCAGAAAAATCGATTTACCACACACATCTTCTTTGTGCGTACAACTCACCGATCATGTCTGTTTTAAAACGTGTTTACAACTGTGCCCATCCCTTCGAGATAATATTTTCTTAAGTGTGTATGGCATATTTATATTATTCAGCTTTATGTTTTCTTTTGTAGTCATAGGGTACGATCAGGAATATCCTGAAAACCTTTGAAGAACACTACATGTCGATACTTCGTATAATTGTTTACATAGTTATGGTTTTGCATATAAAGCGTGTTTTTCCCATTTCCGCGAAACGAAAGCAAAAGAAGGATGTCGAAGGTTGAAGAAACAT
This sequence comes from Eugnorisma glareosa, assembly GCA_947578425.1. NCBI lineage: Eukaryota > Metazoa > Arthropoda > Insecta > Lepidoptera > Noctuidae > Eugnorisma > Eugnorisma glareosa. The sequence goes on from OX387970.1 coordinate 3,191,154, forward strand.
TAAAAGTAAATATTTTCTAAAGTTCCGCAACACATTTTTATGACAAAAGCGTACATTTTGTTGATGGTTCTTTGTGTTCTTGTCGAAAACTCTCGACTTTGTTTGCTTAACAAACACGTACGATGCACTTTCATAACATCGCACCCATAACAAATGGTAGCGATATAAAATGGGTTTGAATTTTCTGTAGTTTTAAAAGCTCTTTTGTGTGAGAAATGGTACTCACGCCTTTTAAACATGGCGGCGGTGGGCAGAACGCCATATGCTATGATCAATACACACTCCTTTTGCGCCAGACATCTGGTCATACACGCCCGACAGTTGCGAGTACTACATAACTGTTCTTTCTGAAACTTCTTTAAAGCCCCGGACGTTTCCACTGTAAATAACTACCTTTTGTTTGTCGCCATTCGTGGGAGAAAATATTGAAAAATAATTAATCCCTTCTGATCTCCTGATTGTTTATGAATACCACGTTCTGGAACATTGAAAATCAAAATCAAAGCATTTATTTCAAGTAGGCCAGTTACAGGCACTTTTGAACTGTCGAAACAAAGATAACAATGAAATGTAGCTACAGTCCCAGTCACAAGGCATAAAAACTGTGAAATTACTGTAGTTGCCCATTCCCTAGCGTAGCTCTCTATGGAGAAGAACGGGCAAGAAACTCCATGGACACTCTTTTAAATCAGCATATTGTTACAAAACCTTGGTTACATCATTCATATTGAGATGGTACATTATGTGAGAACGATGTAGTAAGATGTGCACGTTAAAAGTGTCCATAGTAAAAACAAAAAAGACAATTTAAAAAAAAAAACGAAATAATTAATTCAAATAAGCCGTGGAAACTAAGAGATGACCAGTCACACTGACAGCGCCCGTTCACGAACATGACGCATGGATCAGCACCATTCAACTCAACCATTTTGAAGGGAACGAACATTGGTTCTTGTATGTTAATCGTTAGTTAATATTCCGCCTACTTAGCAGTATATTTTCATGCGAGGTTTAGACATTTCGTTAAACACATTTTTCGTTGCATTTTTGCGGTTTTATATTCCGTCTTGATCGCAGTAATTTATCATGCAAAAAAACATCAGCAAAATTACATTTTATACAAACTCTGTTTTGACGAAATAGGATCGTTACCGAATCAAAATTACTCGTAAACTTGTTAAGATGATACTCAAATAGAGTTTCAAGATATTAAGGCTGAGGTTAGTAAAATGTTATATTTAGCAAGTACGTGCTTTGGCTGAGCAGTATCCATGCATTGGTCTCGTGGAAGCATACTCGACTGCTGGTCGTAGGGTCCTGAGTTCAATTCACGAGTCAAGCAGAATTCTTAACACTTACGTGGCGGCCCCAACTTACTAACAGTAAGTCGTGGGTTCGAACCCAGGCAGGCGCATTACTTTGTGTAATTTATTTCATCACCACTGCTCTCAAAACGGTGAAGGAAAACATCGTGAGGAAACCGGCATGCCCCAAAACCAAAAAAATAATAATTCGAAGACATGTGCCATCTATCAACACGCAATGGGCCCGCGTGGTTGTTTATAGCCCATTCTGTCTCATAGAGAGGAGGCCATGTTTCCCAGCAGTGGGAACATTAAAGGCTGATTATTATGCTACTCTTTGTATCAGTCAGGAGTTTGGGAGTTAGCGGTATGATACCCCGTGCCTCAGAAGCTGTTTGCACACACGCATCATATGCAATTGTGCACTTGAATACTTCCCGCGTCGATGACTAATCCTTGCAGAGTTGGCCACCACGGCTGAAAACGATAGCAGCCACTGTAAACCCATGTGCAAGATAGAAAAGGAAACATAACTTACCAAATTACGTATAATATCCTACTAATATTCTATAAGTGAAAGTTATTGATATCTGGATGTTTTCTGTATATCTGGATGTGTCTTTCACGCAAAAACTACTAACCGGATTCGGATGAAATTTGACACACAGATAGTTTATAACCTGGATTAAGACATAGAGTACTTTTTATTCCGGTAGTATGATCCCGTAAACAATCACCGACCTCCACGTGGGCGAAGCCGCGGACATTAGCTAGGGTTTAATAATCTTGGCCTAGACGACTAGTGGTCTAGCATATGCTGTTAAACCTAAATGCATTCAGCTTGAATACATCTCGTATTATCCCAATATAAGTAAAGTACATAGTACGGGACGGAAACTTGAACATTCACCTAGTCATACATTACTTTGTATCCGGAGCTGCATTCATGCTGCATCCTTCATTCTCCGCCTCCCCATAAATTCTCATTTCAAAGACAGCGGCTGCATCAGCCGTAATATCAAAGGGAGTGCTCCGTATTTATAAGTTTGTTTGCATAGTGCTGTGTTGGTTAGGTACCTATGAAGTGTACTTTGAGTTGAGTTAGTCTTATTACTCGTATTTCCACACACGCCTGTAATCCACGAAGGGTAAGGCAGAGGTGTCTAAAAGCACACTCTCATTTCGCCAGGTATGTTGATATGACATGCTTAATAATTAACAAAAAAAATAAATAAACAATAAACGTATAAATCATAACAAATACTTTTTAAATACAATAGGATGGCACAAAAAAAGTTGACAGCTAGTTACCACTCAGCTTGTACGTAATTAGCACGTGTTTTATCACATGGTTTACCATCAGGTATACCTGTCACTGTCATTCAACTGTCAAAATCCAAGTGCATGATGGGAACATAGCGTGCTTAGTTGAACTTCACCAGTAAATGATACATGAAAGTTAACTTAAAACTTAGATACATTTATAAAGTCGAAGTTTCGTATCAATGCAGAATTAAATTGAATTATTACACGAGTCTATAGCTTTTCATTTCAGTGAATACAGTTTAATAATATTGTTGATGATACAGAATTTTAAATTACACGAAATACTCGACCTAGCTTTTGTTTTGACGTTAAGCTTAAGATCTATAATGCGAAAATTCCAATTGGATGCTTTCTTGATAGAGCAATATGCTTTTTGTTGAACTGTGAAATCATTTTCTTTTGTAATAGAAAAGGCAAAATATAATTGGGCTTACAAAAAGTTTTTACTTGAATTATTAAACTATACAATATTGCTATTTACAGTCATGATATTTAAAAATGAAATAAAAGTGTCTTGTTCATTATTTTCCATTAACTAGCCACGTGAAAAGAAATGTGAATTAAGCCAAATAGAGACAATCAACACAGTTGTTTTCAAAATATCCTTATTTTCATAGGTGTATATTATTTGCAGGTGGTCATGTAAATAAAGATTGTTTTCAGCTGCATCCGGTTAGACTAGAAGGAAACCCCAACATTGGGAAACGGCTAGGCAAATCATGATTTTATTTGCAGGTGTTTATTTTGACTTATAGACTTGGATTAGATAGTGCCTGATTTGTACAGTTTTTATTTCTTGACGAAACATCGAGATTTCACTGTAATTTATAATTTTGTTTTAATCATAATAAAAACCTATCGGAATAAATTTCTGCATCTTAGTGAAAAATGGATCGAAAGCCATTATGTAGCTGGAAATGGTTAAATACTCGTAATGTTGTTGAGGTCCCTCAGACCTGGTTTTCATTAGTTTCTAATAACAAAGTGGTTAAACAGACATACACGAAATTCGACTTAATTGTATACGATCTAGTAGGTTAAAATAAGATGACAAAACAAATACGGATAACAAGTAATTTATTAATATAAACCAAGCAGACAGTGTGTCAGTACAAGTGTCTGAAAATACCTTCAAGTTTAAATTCGCCATCTTGTTGCTTAATAAGGTCAAAAGGACGCAATGCTATTTCGTTAGAAGTATATTGATAACTCGAAATCGCGAAAAACTCTAGGGTCGTGATTTTGCAAAAGACATCTCACCCGTAATCTTGACGAGACTAAGTTGCATAGCCATTCCCTTGTCGTTAGATCGAGTCAAAAAATTTAATCAAACATTTTTGTGAACCCTAACACAAAAAACCACTAAAAAGTAAAAAAAATATGTATACATATTTTTTTGGACATATTTCTTTTGGTCATATTTTTTTGCGACGCTTGGATCAAAATATGTATTATTAGGTACCTAATTATAGTTAAAGAACTCTAATTAGGTACCTAATAATACATATTTTGATCCAAGCGTCGCGTCGTCGTCTCGACGTTGCGTCGGGATACGTGATCAAACCATTCAAATAAGTAAGACTGACCACTTGACCTAATTTAATAGAACAGCTAATCTTATTTGATGGATCGACCTTTTGAAACTCGAGGCATAAGCTTTAAACTAAGACCAATTTCAATGTGAAAATTGAATACCTACTTACACAAGTAACAAATTGATTGACGGATAAAACTTTGGGCTAACCGAGTATCGTTCGATCTTGTAGTTACTGGCTGAAATATCTGAAGGACTGAAGCGTCAAACTGTCAAGAAGAAGAGTACTTACCTACAGATAAAACAAAGTTCACCAGAAACAAAATATGAACGTGTTTGTACTAAAACTAAAGCAATTATAAATCAACAGCTAAAGGCATTGGACTGGTACGAGTAAGGTCTCGTTCATAGCACAAAAACAACAAATCTATAATTATATGTATATAACAAAGTTGGGTTTGTTACAACACTTATAACTCGAGATCACTAAACTAATATAACTGGACCAATTTCCATGGTTATTGATTTGTTGGGTTAGTCTCCGCCTAGAATAGCAGAATAATTAATATTTTTTTTAAAGCAACGCAATAAATATATGAAAGATAAATCATTTTCCCAAAGTAGGTAGTATGTAGGTAGGTGGTAGGTAGGTGGTAGGTAGGTGGTAGGGGTGGTAGGTAGGTGGTAGGTAGGTGGTAGGTAGGTGGTAGGTAGGTGGTAGGTAGGTGGTAGGTAGGTGGTAGGTAGGTAGGTAGGTTTTAGGTAGGCGGTAGGTAGGTGGCAGGTAGGTGGTAGGTAGGCGGTAGGTAGGTTTTAGGTAGGCGGTAGGTAGGTGGTAGGTTAGGGAATAGGTGCATTGTAACGCATGCCGGGCACAGCTAATAAAAATTTAACTGTATTATTGGGACTGGGTGACTTGGCAATCATTTCTTATAATGGGAAAAAGTTATGGAACTTTTGATAGATTCTGTATGTTCTTTCAGCTACAGTCTTTATTTTCAGTAGGTTATTTCCCCAACACACACAACATCACGCTAACATCCCCGAAGGGTTAGGCAGAGGTGTGCCTAATAGTACACCGGCATGTGAGGCAGTGGTTGTAATCGTGACTGCTGAGTTCGATTTCCGGGTCGGGCAAAGTGTTATTGGGGTTTCCATGAAGAATTTCTCAGTAGCAGCTACGGAGTCTGGATTTGCGCCAGGTTGATGGCAATAGGCTCGCCCCCTATTACATGGGACTTAAACATTTTTCATGATGATGATGATGATGATTATTTAATGTAAATATGTGAATGACTGCCAACATTTATTTTTCCAGTACGGTGATCTTCGCTATGGAAGGCATTGGCGTTGTGATGCCGGTTGAGAACGAGATGGCCAAGCCCCAGCAGTTCCTCGGCTGTCCAGGAGTGCTCAACGTAGCCATGTTCATTGTCATCACGCTGTACGGAATCGTCGGGTTCTTCGGATACCTGCAGTACGGAGACTTCGTGAAGGGTTCCATTACGCTGAATCTTCCTGAAGAGGATATGTGAGTACATTTTGCAATCTCGATTTTGGACTTTTCAGTTTTATAATCATAAAACGTCTTTGTAGATAACATGATTGTATTACCATCCAATATGGCTGAAAAATATTGCACGTCGACGCGACAATAACATCTGTCAGAGCCGATGAGCATTGGTATTGTGAAATACTTGATATTATGTACCGTAAAAATTATCTAAAAAAGTTGGCAACGGTTTTAAATTAAAAGTAATTAAAAAAAATATTACTGATAATTTCAAACATTTTTCGGTTGATGAGTCAAAATTATCCGATGCCAGATATAAAATTATCTTGATGGCAGAAACTTTTGATAATTTGATTAAATTATCGTCAAGAAATAACAAAAAAATATCGTATCGTGTACTGAACAGAATTAAAAGTAAACATACCACGAGCACGACAAAAAAGACACGAAACATAAATGAAATTACATTTTTCATTCGCTGTCAAGAGTGTCAAGTCAAGAAAATTTAGAGGACTCTGTAGAGACATTGGAATACAGATGCAACATACTGTTATAGCTTTAGACGACGTATAAATACATGTCAGGTTTTTATTACTTTTTAAAGGTATGACACATATTACACATTTTAAATTTAAGACCCTTCTCATTTGACTTGTCTTTCCTATGAAGTATTTACTATTGCTATTGTAGTGTAGTAGTATTTAATACTTGCTTATAAACGCCAGTTCTTCTAGCAAGCCAAAACTGAAGCTTTTTAAGCTGGCCATAGACCATAGATTATGCATGTGCAGTTTAGCCTGTACAGTCAAACTGGGTACGCATAAGTGTGTAGGAGAAAACTATACAATTATCCTGGCCTGGGGGCCTAAAATGGAAGCTTTATCAGAATCATAATATGAATCACGTTAAAAATTTAAAATTCGTAAAATGGTCTTTATTGTTATGACTACAAAGTCCATTTTAAGAGTTTTAAATTTTTAACGTGATTCGTATTATGATTATAAAGTGGCCATTTTAAGCCCCCTGTACATGCAACCTAAAGAATATCGAAATAGATTAGATATTTCTTCGCTTGCTTTTATACCTGCGCGGTACGACTGCGCAGGCATAACCAAGCGTGTGTCGCAGGGCGTTATGACAAGTAACAAACCAACCAAAGCTACCACTACCACTGTTGTCGTGTGTTGCCGATGATGGCATGCTTGCAAATGAGTCAACCGACAGGCTTGCAGTTACGTGTGTGTCCTCTATGGAACACAGTTTCGTATCAAGGTTTCAGCAGATACATTTAAAACTGTCTTAGATAACTTATCGTCTATGGCCAGCTTAATATGAATCATAGACTTTTGATTTTGGTTTTCTGATGGAAAATTCAATTTCAAAGAAAGTGTCTCTATGAAGTTCAGTGAACTTTAAGAGATCGTTAGGTAGTCGTAAGGCAAAACTGAAATTGAAGATCACATACAATAAAGACTAGGCTACTACAACCTTATCGTCTGTTGTCAAATACGACTGGATTAAGGTCCACAATATTTATTGAACCCTCATAAGTTCAATCGCTTGATCCTTTAAATATGTATTTGGGGATAAGTAAACGGATAACGTACTTATGATAAATATTTTTCCCATCGAGTACTTACAAATATTTTTTCCGTGGTCGAATTTAGGTTTACATACATTATAGGCGATTCTCTCTGTATTGCGTTTTATTGTAAAGCTCACTCAAAACATTGAGCTGATGGACGCATTTAATAGTAAACGGGTCATGAAGGTATTTAAAGTAACAGTTATAACATCAAAAATTAGTATTTAAAAAAAAACTTGTGAAAAAGTTGGAACTTTGACCCCCAATATCTCCGGAACTAGTAGGTTCCCAGGCAATGACGTGGAGAAAAAGTGTCTTTCGGCTTCGTTATGGGTATTTTTAAAACCATTAGACTGTGTCTGATACATGTTTACATTTACAAGGTTAATTTAACTAGCTAGGGAAACTCCACAAATCAGATTATTATCGATATCTAAACAACGAACAAACAAACCAAGTAGTTAGTCGACTTAAATCACAAACATTTTAAATCTGGGTTATCTAAATAAATGTTTCTTTATTCATTAAGTTCATGAACTAGTTCTCCTTTGCAGGCTTAAAATGCCATTTCTAAAATGATTACGAGAAGTGAAAGAAGTATTATAACTCTTTTCGGCTACCAATGTTGTTTTAAAAGGCTTATGCCCGACTCGTCACTGTTCCGACTGGTCACCAAATTTTTTTCCATAAAAGAAGTCCTTCGTCTCCATTCGTCATCATAAGAAAACAAATGATAGATACTTTGTCTATCAAAGTATATTTACTTTTTTCTGTAATCTATGTATTAATACACCACTGATCCTACAGAATACACACACGTTTTATGATTGAATAAAGCTTAAAATTATTTTGTGAACATATTATATTCGTCGGAGTGGCAGGATTTATTCCGCTAGGCTTCTATAACATCATGTGGGCAGACGATGGGTTTCGTGCTATGAAAAGACACTGAGCGATACATTGTTTCTAGCAAAACTAACGAATTACTTGAGAGTACAACAGTTTCAAGAGGTCTTAACTCGGCCGCGATCAGACACTGACTGATTGTCGTCCTGCCTCAGAGTTTACCATCTTGACTCCGTAACAAGCAAGCTGCGGTGTGGGTAGATTTGTAAGTAGATCGTGTGATGTCACCACCGTGTACTTGTGATTCATTTTAATCCCGTACCAATGACCGTCACCGACATATTTATTATCTAGGTACTCGTAATACCAAAACATTTCAAAGTATACATCACTCAAAGATTTGAATGTATTTAATTCTAGTGATTTGAATGTGAATGTATTAAATTATATGTAAAATCTGTGATCATTAAAATTATTATCAAGTAAATTAATTCCGTATTCCATTAACCAATCACATAATTTTAGAATAAAATAACAGAATTATGGAATCTTCACAATATTACAAATAGTGATTATGCTGTCTAGTTTGAAATCATATCCAATTAGTTTTGTTTGTATACTAAACGATTAGTTTGATATCCAAAATATTGACAACTAGCTTTTGCCCGCGGCTTCACTCGAGTTAATTTAGAAACTCACAATCAATTCTGGTTGTACTCTGCTTGCAATAATCTTAAATTGAAACATAGATTTAAAAACTTTTTTTTTTGTAAATATGGCGTATATAGTCCATTTTCAACTAATTGTAAGATATTTTTTTTATTTTAAGTTGATTTTTAGGTTTACTATATTTTATAAACCTGAAAATAGTTTAAACATTATTACTGTTAATATGAGAGAGGTTGATCAAAATGTGATCTAACCTTTCTCTAACAAAGATTAATAAAAATAAATAAAAAAAAGTCAGCAAACGTGTTGAATTACGGAACCCTATTTATATATTCCAAACGTATAGAGATGATGTATACGAAAAGTTCGAGAGAGCACCAAAGTTTGTTAATTAGTTCTGGGATCCTCATTACTTCCCGTACTTCTTACGAGGTAGAGTGGTGATTTTTTCCGTTTCAGCACCTTCTTTACAGATACAGCTGTAGTCAGACACTTATTATTGAACGACCAATCCATACAAATAAACAAAAATTGAACTGTTTCATTGTAATACCAAAATAATGGCTTTTTACTGAATGCATAATAAAATGAAAATTTATACGGCAGTTATAAGAAAAACACTTTTTTTAATTTTTGTACGTCTGTCTGTTTGTTCCGGCTAATCTGCGAAACGGCTGGACCGATTTGACGGGACTTTTACTGGCAACTTTTACTTTAGAAAAATAAATAGGGTTGCGTGCAAAAAAGAAATGAAATTGGTAACAAAATCAGATTCAAAAAAGGAAGTCATATTTTTATAATCATTTTACGCGAACAAAGGTCGCGGGCAATAACTAGTCGTTCAATACATATTTAATAACATTGAATCATTTTTTTATACTTTTTATTACTAAATATTATCAAATCAACAATCTCTTAACTACTGATCCACAATATTGAAATATTGTAAAAGACTGAATTCTGAATTTTTCATTCAAGATCCTTGGGAATAATTATTTCGTGGAAGCACTTCCTTTGTTAGTACTTATGTTTACCCTTAAGCAATATTGAAGTGTTCCTGTTACAAAAATAAGAGCACGGATTCCTTTGGAAGAAACACAAAGAATAATGCCTTTGTCGGGGGCTGAAGTAAATCTAGAATATATGACAAACAAACGGGGAGATTATTTTTTTCTTTAATCTCATTTTTTTGTAGTAGGTCAACAAGACCTACTACAAAAAAATGAGATTCAAGAATGAAAAAATGAGAGTATACAAGCACTCCTATTGACAAATTTTGTCTGTTCGGCAACATTCGGCTCGTGGCTAGATAATAACAACCGCTCGGATCAATCTTCTCAGGTCAAGCCGCGCTTACCTAGGTTGGTCTGTGGATGGGTGACCACCGATTACATACCGAGTTTTCTCCGTGCTTAGGAAAGCACCTTAAGCCGTTGGTCCAGGCTGCCATTTGTAGATCTTTGACATTCGATACAGATAGTCAGTACTCCGAAAGTTTGACAACCAGTCTTACCAAGGGGTATCGTATTACCCAGTACTAACTGGGTTGTGGAGGTCAGATAGGCAGTCACTCCATGTAAAATACTGGTATTCAGCTGCAACTGATAAGACTGGAAGCCGACCCCAACTTTTTGTGTTTGAAAAAGGCTAGGTAGATGATGATGATGGCAACTTTAATCATCATTCTCATCATTCTCCTGCGCTTATCCTTTTATTTGGGCTCGGCGCATGTCTTCTTCTCCCATACTTCTCTATTACCTACTCATCATCTCACTTTACACCTCACATTGTTATTAACGCAATTATATAACATAAAATCAAACCAGTAATCTCTGAAGGGTACCAAGCAAGCATAGGTGTACCATAGTACTCTCAAATTTAGCAACTTATTTTAAGAGGGCAATAACAACAGCAGGCGCCCGGTTGCCTAATCCAGACTCCGTGGCTGCTACTCAGATATTCCTGATGGAAAAACCCTATAACACTTTGGCCGACCCGGGAATCGAACTCAGGACCTCATGCCCTGTCAAGTATTCGTTGCCCTGTAGGCTATTGTTGTTACTGTTGATTCTAAGAAGGCATAATCCAGTTTATTTTGGAGAAATGAACAAAGCAGGGATTTTAAATTGCAGTGCTTCTACATAATTTAAAAAAGTTAAAAGACCCCTCTTTTAACAACAAACAGTTGTCTTAAATATCCTAGTTTTTATTCAAACATCATGTTTCAATGAAGTCTATACATATATTAGTTCTAAGAGGTTTTCATGAAAGAGCAACATATCTTCTTTGCGCGAACATGTTTTACGTAATAACAGTTTATCGTATTACTCAATGTTATGAGATATTTATAGGAGCATTTTCTCTTTATTTGGGTTTCCATAGCAATATTCGTATTGGTAAAATATGAAGAGGCTTTTACGAGTGAAATTGAATAATCCATTTTTCGGTAGTTAATGTATTGTGATGTTCTTCAGATTTGCGGTTTACTCGTAGTTGTAAAAAATAATAATCTGAAGTGGCTTTTTCCACTATATGCGTTTGGATCGAAGGCTTGTTAATATACGGGACATCAAAACATCGTGGAGCAACCGGCATGTCCTAGAATCATAAATTGCAAGACAAGTAGCATCCCGAACCCATGACCACGCCGACGAGCCCCGTCGCGCGTCCTGATCCATGCCCCCGACCCTTGCTCGAGTCAGCCCGCGATGCTGAGCCTGTACTCTTTTTGACCCTAAATAATGATCATGTCCCGATCCAGCCGATTCCTTGCTGTCCTCCCCCATCGAAGCCCTAAGTCGATGTCCATACCCCAGACGATAGTGCCATTAGTGTGTAGTCGCTTAATTTTTAAGTTTTAAGCACCTGCCTGGAGGTCTGACACTCAAAGCACTCGCAGGATAATCCGGTTAAGCAGACGACCTCTTAGGTTAAACTGCGACCTGGCATCAGGGCCCCTCTTACAGATATGAAGCCGATGTCCCAGCTGTGGGGACGTTATAGGGTGAATTTGCCAGTCGAGATAAAGGAAACAACATCGTAACATACTTGTAATAATGTGTACCGAGTAGCGCATGGACACACTTAGACGGTTCAATCTTTTTAGGAAATTATTTCCGTTAGCCTGTTTATATAGTATCTCTGCGATCACGCCGATCACTGTTATAGTAGTCACGCAAAATTTTTCGTAATCGGAAATTATCGTGTCTTAAAACCTCTTTCATAACGGTGTGAGTCCCAAAATACTGTGTTTGTGATAGCATTAATTTCCAATCAATGAAGTAGAAGAAAGATCAGCCAATCAGCTATCTAATTCAGCCGATCATTACGCTGATGCATGCTATTTGGATACCACTTGAATAAGCTCTCGCGTTTGCAAAATCTTTGCATTCATTCATTCGTTTTGTGTTTGGTCTGAGGAAATATGACCATGTTTCTCACTTCCGTAACGAACTAAAGTAGCTCCCTATTCGTCTTCGGGATATTATGTATCCTCTACAACATCCTTTATAACCCTTCATATCCCAGCTACCTGCGCGATCGTTATTTGTTTACCCGCCTTTCTGATGCTCTGTGTAGATCCCACCTCAGGCATCATCTTTTTCCCATCCCATAAAACCGAATTCTATTCTAATTCCTTCTCTGTTCACGCAATACGTTTGTGGAACATTCTTCCGCCTAACATTGGAGATTCTAAAACTATGTTTGTCTTCAAAAAGTAAGTCAAAGAGCATTATCTCTACTCTATACTGTAATATTCTGGATATTATACATATTATAGGTATATATTTATTTTGTATATTATGTGTATATATTTGTGTGTATTTTTATTTTATATAGGTATATTTTTGTTTTAAGTTCTAATTGAAATTTTCCTGTTCTGTCTTTTCTACACACTGTCTCTACATTTCTAATCCAACTTTCCTCTCGCAGGTCTGCTGGAAGAAATTTCTTATAAAATAAGCAGTTGTGCTCTTCTATCTTAATGTAATGTCCTTTTAAGTATTTTGTGTGTACATAAATAAATAAATAAGAAAATCACTTCCAAAAGTTGCTCGCGACTTTACCTGTCTGTTGAATGTTTCCTCGTTAGGAGTCACTCGGGTTTCAAGTGGCTTCTTCGCACATTCCTTGGCTTAAAGCCAAAATCTGCAGTGAGCTAACTTTCAACTGTTTGGAGTAAAAATAGGAGTGCAGAGAAAATTGGTTACATTTTTGTACATACTTATATAATCTCTTCTAGATCAGACTACACTTAAAACTGTAAGATGTGTTCCTTACACTATTGAAGCATGGTATTTTTAATATACCTTGGTCAAAAGTATCAAAACTATTGAAATGTTATATAAGGTCAAATATATAGTAGTGGAAGTTTTTCATGAAAACTTAACATCAACCGTAGTGCTACCACCAGGGAATGCTAACCTGGACGAGGTGTCTATTGTAGGATTTTTATCACATATTATTTAAGTGGCAAAGAACTGAAGTGGCCAAGTATTACACGTGAAACTGTACGTGATGACGCTAGGCCAACGTGCATTGCAATTATAACAATACAAATATCACGTTTCAAGCTTTGCTCATTTTCACTTCTTATCTTTGCAGAATTGCCCAAGTAGCAAAGGCGCTAATGGCGTTCGTGATATTCTTGTCATTCGCTCTTCAGTTCTACGTGCCCATGGAAATGATCACCAGGAAGAGAAAAGGCAAGGAATCCAGATATGAGAACCTGATTCAGATCGTCATCAGGACAGTCATGGTTACTATGGCAGGTAAGGATTACTTACATTTCTTACTTTATGTCTGTATATACCTGCCTACCTGTGCACCTGCTCATATTTCGGTAAAGTAGTCTCATGCATATCATGTCAACTTGAGGAGAGTACATTATTACTAAACTTAAGTGACTACTGGAGACCTAAAAAGGCCGCTTTATCAAAATCATAAGAGATTAATTCGTAAAATGGTCACAAGATGACAATTCATGGTAATAACTGCTTTTACGGCCATTTTACGAATTTTAACGTGATTCCTATTATTATTCTACTAAAGCGGCCATTTTAGGCCTGAACTAACTAGTGAAAAAAAACCAGAAGTTTGTCTAAAGATGTATTCACACAGAAGTTACAGATAAATATAGTAAAAACAAAAAAGCCACACAAGTTTGAGAAAGTTACACAATGTTGTCATTAGTTGCTCTAAAAAAAGTAACTTTTTTAAATGAACCTTAACACTTAGCAAAGTTTCCTCATCAGTGAAGACTTGTAAATTACCTAATAAATGCACCATTTTGAAACATAAATGACACTTTAATTACACAACGAAAGCCGCAAACTAAGTAACGTTGCTTGACTTTAATTGCTTATGGTTCTGAAAAGCGGAAGAACGTTGTTCCTTGCTCCAGAAATGCTCAAAATGATAACAATTTCTCTAAAGAGATGCCTCGTTTAATATCATAACATTAGGTACAAGGCTAGTTACATAAATCTTATTTATGAACGTTAACGTCTTACGGCATTTCATACAAACTTTGAACTCATTTGTTTCCGAAATTACTGAACCGATTTTAATGAAACTTCATACGCATAAGCAAGATACATAGGTCTACTCGTAAAAAGTTGACAGAGATCATTTTCTATTTCATTTCTATTTACGTTTTGTTCTATAAATAAGCTCGATATGAATAGATGGTCTCGATGTTTTAGTGGTCGTAAGGGCTGCTAAGTACGAGGTCCTGGATTCGTTTCCCGGGTCGGGCAAAGTGTTATTGGAGCTTTCCATTCGATTTTTTTCTGTAGCAGATATAGAGTCTGGATTTGTGGTGTGTTGGTGGCAATAGGCTCGCCTCCTATTATATGGGACTTCGAAATGTGGGTGTACTATTAGATACACCTCTGCCTAACCCTTCTAGGATTACAGACGTGATGTTATGTTATTCTTTAAATAAACTCTGGAAATACGCTTTTTCTTAACTTCTTTGAGATCGGCTCCAGTCTAACCGGTTGCAACTGAATTAACTTGACCTTGGTAAGACTGGTTGTTTGCCTTTCGGGCCATTGGCTACTCGTAACGACTGTCCTCACAAAAAACATCCGACCAAATCATTCATCGTCTTTGTAGTAATTGTTCGACAAAGTCATTTGACACTAATAATTGACTATGGCAAAACATCGGTTCGAAAGATAGCGATTAATAAGCTATCAAAAAATTCCCTTCAGCGCCTGTTGAAAAAAATAACGCAGATCAAATCGGTTTGGCACAAAGGCGATACCATACTTACTATAACCAGCACTGTGAGCTTACAGGCATATAATTTAACTAGCTGTTGCCCGCGGCTTCGCGCGCGTTCTGGTCGTATATTATTCCACGGGCACGTTGTAAATATGGCACCAAAATCGGTTCAGTAGATCTAGAGATTACCCCCTAACAATCTCACAAGCACCACGCTCTCACTACCAACAATCACTGCTTTTTTTTCGCCTGGCTAGACAAAAATCATCAAATAACTCCTCCCGCTCTGGGCGGAGCAGGAGGGAGTGTCAGACTTTTACTGACTAAAACCCATGTTCTTTCATCGCCCTTTGTGTTCCGGGGCCACAGTATCTTTCGAACAGTCCCGCAGCCCCACAAAAGCCCCTCTTAAACGAACAATTTGCAAACCAAATATCTTTTCATTAACAATCACAGAACTATATGGAGCAATTAGTTCTCGGATTGAGCTCAATACGACTTCTGAGTGGGCGTTGGAATTGCACAGTTCGACCAAATTAGCAGTTTTGAGTATGGAAAACCACCTTTATGATCTTTGGAGTCGTATTCGAAATTGGTTCATTTTTTTGAGGCAATAGCGACCGTTGAGTTGCATAGGAGGAGCTCATAGCCAAATAATAACTGCTGCACAAGTCAATTTTCAAGGTTAAGTAGCTTTTGCCAAGGTCGGTTCGTGGATTTGACTGATGTGCAGTTGTAGTAGTGGAGAAGCTTGTGGTTAAAGTGGAGCTTGTAGCTAAATAGGAGATCGTGGCTAAAGGGAAGATTGTGGCTAAATAGTACCTCGTGGCTAAAGATGAAATCGTAGCTTAAGAGGAGCTTGTGGCTAACGACGAGATCGTGGCTAAATAGAAGAACGTGGCTAAAGAGGAGCTGGTGACTAAAGAGGAGTTGGTAACTAAAGAGGAGCTCGTGGCTAAAGAGGAGCTCGTGGCTGAAGAGGAGATCGTGGCTAAAGAGGAGCTCATGGCTAAAGAGGAGCTCGTGGCTAAAGAAACACCCAAAGGTTATCTGGCAGGAAATGCCTATGGCACAAAAAAATATTTCTAGCACAAAGTAAAGAGGCAAGTCCTCTGTACTTTGTGCGTGAAGTATTCATTAAATAATCTATAAAAATGTACCTCTACTAATGCGTTAACGATTAAAGAAAAGTGAAAAGTGTATGGTACTGACTTATGCGATCGAAAAACGTTTTCGATCTTATTGAAAGTTGTCGAGATAAGGTTGTCACATACACACTTTGAGAGCAACAGTCATTTGTCTAGGTCCTAAGTTCAAATACCCATTTGTGATATCGATTCATGTTCACACATCTAAATTATACAGTGAGAGATTATTAAACACTGTTTGCAGATAGGTATTGAAATCCAGACGACTCCATTGAAAACTAATTTCAATTAAACGTAAAATTTATCTTACTTCACAAGCCAGATGTTTATCCATAAATCAGTTTAACATAAGTTCGTTGACCAGTCTATTCGTAATGCATTATATTATTTACATTTGTTTTTAACGATCTAAACTTAATTAAAAATTTGCTTTTGTTTAACGCATCGAATTATAAGGCAAAAGCAGCTCAGATATCAGATAATATTTATGAAAAACCTAGAAGAGGTCTGTTTTTGAAGGTATAAAATATACAAGTATGAGTAAATATTAAATTCTTGTTTATGTCTGTGAAACCATACATACACACTATTATTGATATAGATCATGCGCTGTTTGCCATAGCCATTGTTCTGCAATTCACTCAGAAAACTACAACTTTACATTATACAATAATACATAGTAGTAAGATTGACGTTGTTTAGAAAGTTAGCAGGAGAGCAGCGTTGGCCCAGTGGTGGCGGCCCCGATTTACGAACACTACGTCGTGGATTCGAACCCAGGCAGTCGCATTACTTAGTGTAATTAGTTTCATCACCACTGCTCTCAAAACCGGCATGTCTTAGAACCAAAAACTCGAAAACATGTGACATCTACCAACCCGCACTGGGCCCGGGATTTTAGCCCATTCCCTCTCATAGAGAGGAGGCCGTGTGTCCAAGTATTGGCAACATTTTAGGATTATTATATAGAAAGTTCTAATACTCAGAAAAAAAAGACTATGTTTATAAATACTGATTCTTAATTTCCCTTGTTCACAGTCGCCATCGCCGCAGCCTTCCCTAACCTGGAACTGGTCATCAGCTTCGTTGGAGCAGTCTTCTTCTCGACCCTTGGACTCCTCATCCCAGCCGTGGTAGATACCGTCTACAACTGGGATACAGGTCTAGGACCCTTGAACTATGTCTTATGGAAGAACCTGCTTATCGGAATCATTTCTCTGATAGCTCTTTTCTCAGGAGCCTATGTTTCTATTCAAGGTATGATTGAGGATTTCGGTGGTCATAGTCTGGAAAATCATGATTTTCATGATAATGCGACTTTGACGTGATTCTGATGTCATGTAGGATTATGTGACGTTATCAAGTGTATGGAATACTTGGTTGGTTCCATCGTTTAGTTGTTTTAAGTTTAGTTTTAATGGAACAGTTTGTTGATTGATATGCTGTGATGCACTGTTAGTCAAGTTACCATTCGTTTTAAGTAATTATACATACATCCAGTATCTGATTTGAACATGACGCACTCTACTTTAACATTAAATAAAAGGAGAAAAAAAGAAAACACATTTATTTGGCACGTGCGTGCCCCAAGTGCACACAATATAAAACGAAAAATCATTATAAGAAAAAATAAAACAAACTATACAAAAAATTACACACGGTTGCGCCAAATAATAGGCCCAGTATAGCAAAATGCCTGGCAAATAGTGCTCAAAACTGGTTTTCAACTGTACCTGGGCTAGTGAGGCTCCTTTTAGGATTTCTATGAAATCTTTTTCCGCGAAGAACGTGAGTTAATTATGCGGGTCACATTGACGGAATCACCTTCGATATCAATCTTCAATCAATTGTCGAATCACAAACCGAGTGTTCGACAGTCCTAACTCTTTTATCGTGACTGTAAAGACTTAATGTTTGAGTCGCAATTAATATTTCTCACAATTATTTTCGCCAGAAAGAATGATATTTTTATTAATGAATTTGAGCCTTGAATGGAGGTTGTGAAATTATACTTTGTGGATAATTTTACTATAAACTGAATTGAGTTATTATTTTACTTAGGGCAAATTTTATCAATAAGACTGAACGCGGTCAGCGTTCAAAAGCTGTCGGTGACAATATTCCCTAGCAATGGTGAAACTGACAGCGTCTAAATTGGTGATCACGTTCAATTTCTCTGGTAAACTAAATTCTTACTAATTATCTAGGTACGAGTACGTTAAGTTGTTTCAAAATTGAGTACAAACAACTAATTTGTAAGATTTGTATCTTAGTAAATAAGTATTATTAAAGGTATTTTACTTGCTTAGGTTAAATTTATATTATGTATTTGACACGGTTCTATTTTATTAAAGATCACAGGAGAAAATTACAAAAAAGATAGTCAGTTTTAAATACCTGCATAATGTATAAGAAGTTACGAATTAATTGTATGCAAATGCAAGACTTTTAGAATCGTTACGACAGCAGGATTAGTTTTAGTATGCATACATATTGGCTCTTCGCCAAGCCAATTGAGTATTATGTTTTTGCCTGTGTTGCTATTAGATAATTCTTCGAGTATTTTTAGATAAAATTCCTGGCACTGAAAGTATGTTGTGGGCACAACTTCTGGGTAACGGAACTGGGTTTCGGTCTCATAGTCGAACCGCTTCTACCAGGTTTTACTATGGGACCCAAACCGGGACCTCGTGGACTGCTGAATTTCGACAGTTGTCATCATTTTAATGTCATATTGAGAGTAATCGGAGGACCTCGTAGCTAAATAATATCTATAATACATCATAGTTAAGTAGTACTTGCCTAGGTCTATCCATGGATGGGTGACAAACCGTTCATCTTTTGTTTTTGCATCTAACTAGTCCCATTTTTTTTGTTTAATAAGGCTTTGAAGTTTATTAGCGACAAACTCGCGTAGATGCATGTAAACAACAAATTATATTAGGAAAAGATAAGAAATAGACCAGAGGTACGTCAGAAAAATTACCTAAAAGTAAATGTTCTTACAAATATACGTAGTAATTTAGTTGTACTCTTAATTGAAGAAGCAAGCCAGACGATTTATATCAAACATTCACTAATTAGCTTTAAACTTTTATTTTATTTTTGTATACCAAGAATGTAATTAGAGATCCTTGGTCCTCTATTGATTTCGTGTTGTTTATTTAGTTAGGTAAATAAGTTAAGTCAAAAAATAATGATGCTGCAAGGACTAAAAGTGGAAACCATCGTCGCGTTATTTTCTTTTATATAATATGTGACTATACAAGGTGTTAACAGATCCTTCACGAAGCCGTCAACCAAGCATTCTAAGTCGTAACCCTACGCAAAAAATATTGCTGGAAAACGACATTGAATTGTGCTCAAAACATTTTGCGGAAGGATGCATTGAATAGTAAACGCGTCATCGAGATATTAAAAGTAAAGCAAAGATTAGAGATAATAAAAATAAGTGAAAAAAACATGTGAAAACGTTAGAACTTTGACCACTAATATTTTCGTCACCAGAAGGTTCCCAGGAATAGTGCAGAACAAAAAAATATCGCAATGACGGGGACGACAAGTGCCTTTCGACTTCGTTAAGGGTCTTTTTACATGGTATATATTTCGTGGAGTATTTAAAGTAAACCTACTTAATCGTAGATAATCGACGTGAGGATGATAAAAATCATGATTGATTAATATGTATGCCTTCAAATCTATTTCTTCAATGAGTATTATTTCTAAATACTTATTATGATAATGTAAACATTATAAATGTCGTAATAATGAGATGTGTAAATATGATAAGATACTAAATTATGACGAATTATTTACTAATATTAGTCAAACTATATATCAAATTAAAGCTGCTTTTACTCAAAATTGTATTTTTATTGTCTTCTTAAATTTTAATGAAACAGCTGAAGTGAACCAGGGAAAAAAAACGTAAACAAGTTTCCTGGTTCTTTCATTCCGGCACAGAACCCTAGTTATGGTATGTACTCGTAGTGTTTGATCTAGGATATCAATGTCATACCGCACCGCTGGCTCCGAAGCTTTCTGTGATTCTGTTCGCCGGTTCCACGCGCTAGGGTGTTACACAGAAATAGATAAATTACACAAACTATCTTATTACCTAAACTCACCCCAGACTGCCACAACTCCTAGCTTCTATCAGCACTGCACAATAGTGGTTTTCAATAGTTCCGCGTTATTATTCTTCGTGTTTTTTCCCGCTTTTTTTATCTGTCAGTCGCGCTAGCAGTGCTGCTGTTTTTTTGACTTAGATACACGGCCTTTTAGATGACATTGACAGCAGAGACCCATCCCAAAACGGCAAAGAGGGACAATAAACTAATACAGATACAGAATAATGTGTAATGTGATGTGTGTGTTTCGCGAATTCTGTATTTTCTCATATATATTAAACACGTAGTACTACCGAGTTCACTGACGGTCGATCACTTTCAACCTTATTACTTAGGGCTTATGGGTGAAAATTTTCAGACCGTCAGTTTACTAGTACCAAACTGAATCTAAAACTGGATCGCCAGACATCATTTTCAATTAATCTTATCGTAAATTGTTTTTGGTAGGTGAATATTTATTTCAGGAATTCATTCTTCATTTAAATAATGTTTCCACAGTATCAACTAAATGAAGAATACAAAATAATCTAAAACAGGAATTAACAAAGTTAAATAAACGAAAATAGAATATTCTAATCGTTCTGTACAATGGTTCAATCTACAAAAAATAGCAAAATCAACAAGGAGTTTCTTTGTAACTTTGGGAGCTGACTGTACAGTACAAAAAACAGTTGACGAAACAGGACTCGAATGGATGTAGATTAAAATAGTTACGAAAGGGCCCTTTTTCACTTGTTTTGCACGTTTGATGTGCGAATCGGGAAAGTTACCAAACAGGATGTACCCAGATAAAGGTGACTGAACTCTTTCAAAGGAATATGGGAAAATTGAATGGTCTGCTTTAAAAGACAAATATTTTTACAGGACATCCAGCGGAATTAACTACTTCCATCCTGTGTGAGACTTTAAAATGCTGCACCTACGTGTAATCTTGTCTTTTATCCTAATCCGTCCTCTTTTGCGAGATGATGATGATAAAATCAGACACACCTATTCCCTAAAATAGTTTTTTTATATCAATTTTTTTATACAAAAACTTTGAACCTAACTAGAAATTTCTCCCGTATAGTAGGTGCATTTACAAAAATTTAAACACACATTCACAAACAGCCAGGACCCGGAACAACTACCTGCAGGCTATAAAATATTTGTTCCGTGCGGGAATCGAACCCGTGACACGCAGCGCAGCAGCCGATCTCGTGCCGTCTCATCGTCGTCGTCGTCGTTTGACCGCAACTCGCCTGATGTGATGACGTGGCAGAGGGTGGAGCACGTTTGCCTACAAGAAACCGATTCACTCGAATTTGAAGAGATTACTTATTTAGTAGAAACTACATGATGCTTCGAACATACCGTTTTCCCAAGAGGGTAGGCAGAAACCACAGAACGCCACCAGCTACGATCTTTACATACTCCTTGCGCCTCGATTACGTTAATACATCCTGGTCATACACGCAAGTACTTTACTAAAACTGTATAAACGTTTCATCATGAGCAAAAGTGAAATAAGGTGTGTTATACATAATGGTTTATAAAAGCCGAGTTTGTTAATAAATGGGCCCTGATTTTTGTACAAAACGAGAACGTAAGCCGAATTAAACTTTTTATTAAAAAATATACATCTGGGTGCCGACTGGGGATTTAAAAAAGGAAGTATGTCAGTTCTGACATAACCTTTTTATGACAAGCTTATTGTACTATTTTATACGAAAAGCGCTTTGTAATTGACTTTAATTAAAGCAAAAGCGTTTATATAAAAACGGGCCTAGTGCGAGTCAGACAGCGCACGAAGGGGTCCGTACCATTATCTAAAAAAAAAAAACATTTGTTGTATGGGAGCCCCCTTTTTTTCGGATTGGAAATCATCAAATGACCCCTCCTACTCTGGGCGGAGTGGAAGGGAGTGTCGGATTTGTACTGACTAAAACCCATCCATGTTCCTTCTTTTGCCCTTTTGTGTTCCAGGGCCGCAGTATCTCTTTCGAACAGTCCCGCAACCCCCCCCCCTAAATATGTATTTTTATTCTGTTTATAGTATTTGTTGTTATAGCGGCAACGAAATACATAATCTGTGAAAATTTCAACTGTCTAGCTATCACGGTTCATGAGATACAGACTGGTGACAGACAGTCAGACAGACGGACAGTGGAGTCTTAGTAATAGGCTCCCGTTATTACCCCTTGGGTATGGAACCCTAAAAAATATTAATAACATTAAATTAACCTACTAGATAATAAGTCGCGAGAAGACTTTTAATTATTAAAATTGCGAAAAAAATACCAACTTTCCTAGCTACATTATTAAACTTTTCTTGCGGGAAATCAGGTACCTACACTGTCCTTCATCGTAATTTTATCATATATTATCTAAATGCTAAAATCTAAAGTTTCCAAAGCTCGTTGGGTCGACAATGTCGTCAAAATCACGGGAAACACCATGACAAGGGACACTCAGAACTGGAAAGTGTGGAAGGAGAACGTGGAGGCCTATAACGAGCAGTGGGTAATTCCAGGCTGATATGATGATGATGATCTAAATGCCAAACGGTCAACAAACTCTATCCTATTTATTAGAAGCTTATGCCCAATATTTTGATCACAAGTCACGATTTATTGTTTCTTTGACAATTTTGGTCACTATTTTTGAGAATAGCCTTGTTGTTTCTTCTGTTAGATACACTAGGTTATAATTTGTGTAAAAAATATATGAATTTATTTGCAACATTAAGTGTACTTGACCAACCTCGCGGTCAAGCGTAAACTTTTTCAAATGGCTGTCATTTGTTTTGCGAATCAACACAGCAGGGGGCCTAAAACGGCTGCTTTATCAGAATCGTAATATGAATCACGTTAAAAATTTAGAATGATTAAAATGGTCTATATGGTTACGACCAATTGGTTGTAATCATTCAGTTATGTTCTCTGATAGTATAGGTAGAGGGCTAGGGAAATTGATCAGTAATAACCTGAGTTATTGTACCCAAAATTACTGTATGCCAGGGTCGACCTACAAACAGGTTATGGCATCGGTAACAAAAAATGTTTATAATCCTAATACTACCATTACTATATGTGTTGGTAATAGTTCTAAGATTAAAAAAGAAGACATCACTGACTGTGTATCAGAGTTGTTGAAATTAAACTGTAGTAAAATCATATTGTGTGCTTTTCCATATTTTGAAAATTTAAGTAGTAGAAAAAACAGCTTTATACATACGCTAAATAATCATGTACATTTTTAAGTAGGTCACTATAGTGACAGACTTATATATCTGGATATCAACACTATTGTTGGTAAACTTAAGTCGACACGGGGTAAGGTGTATCTACCTGTTAGATGTAGACACAAAATAGCTAGGCTATTAGCTTTTAATATTCACTCAGACATATGTAGTATGTCGAAGTTTGGTTATATTATTAATACTGCGACTATTAGTGATAATACTAATGTACAGGTGACCTTAAATGAGTAAAGCATTAGTGCTATAAATGTTTACAAACATTGTACTGAGGAGGATCCATGTGTCACCGTGGAAAATTCTCAATTAGGGTGTAGTAGTGATAGGGTCTTGTTATCTGGGGATGGCACCAGAGTCTCCGGCCTCACTCCAGATATTAGTAGTAATTTAAACTAGGAAGTGAGACAACAGATGGTACCATTAACAATATTGTTAATCCTACCACCAGCAAGGTACCTTCTTGCACTCAATTAGTTAGTAAAAAAGGGCCTCAGCAGAACACCTTAAAATTATTCCACCAAAATATCCAAGGCATTTCTTCGAAATTATTAGAAATTGAATTGTTTTTAGAAAAAAGTATGTATGATATTATTTGTTTTACTGAACATTGGCTAAAGGATTACCAAATGCTTATTAATTATGATAACTATACGGTGAGTAGCTGCTTTAACCGTAAATCTATGCTGCGTGGAGGTTCCCTAATATTATTAAAAAAATGTGTTAAATATAAGCAACGTAATGACATAGTAGGTCTCTCGGTTGAACATTGCGTCGAACTGTCCTGTGTTGAGCTGGATAAGCATGTAATTATGTGTTTGTACAGACCCCCAAATTATCAAAACTTTTCCTTATTTGAATCAATAATGGAAGATGTCCTGGCAAAACTTTCAGCCAGTAATAAATCTGCAATTGTTTGTGGTGAAATTCCAATAGCAGTCGGTTATTAAATCTTTTTAAATCATTTGACCTGACCAATATTTTTATAGAACCTACTAGAGTCACTCCATCTTCTGCTACTTGTATAGATAATGTTTTCTGCGATTGTGATTACTTAGATAAAGCCATATTAAATTGTCTCCCGTCTGACCACAGCGGACAAACTGTAACTTTTAGGTGTAACACACCATTGCAAAAAGTTCTGATTAAATTTAGACCTATAACTACTAGCAAATTAAATAGGTATACTATTTCCCTACAGAACAAGTTAAATGTTATGAGCCATCATATGGACGATATTAATATAAATCAATTGTATGATAATTTCTTTTCAATAGCTCGAACTGAATTCAACAAAACATTTGAAAAGAAGACAAAAAGTATTTGCCCTAAATTTATATTTAGTGATTGGGCTACTAAAGGTATCAGGAAAAGTAGGGAAAGACTATTTGAGCTTTATGGCCTTAAGCCTTACATAAACACTGAAACTTTCAACAAGTATGTTGCTAAGTATTCAAAAATTTTTAGAAATACATGCAGGGTTGCTAAAGCCCTGCACATTAGCAACAAGATCAAAACAGCAGAAAATAAAATAAAGACTGTTTGGAAAGTCATAAATAACGAGACAAACAGGAAGAAAATACGTAACACTAGCTACACATTAATGCACTACGCTTAATGGTGCTGCAAATTGCACCCGCATACTTATTATTATTCTTGCTCCGAGTCAGTATCCATAACTTGTGCAGATACCCTAGTTTGACGCGCAATTTGTTGAATTTGAACAACTTGTACAATTATTCTCAAATGTTCAACAGTTTGTTCACAACTTGAACTGGGTATTTCTTTAAACTTTGTCTTGGAGGTGGGTTATATTATTTTGTAGCAACAACATTACACATGTATTACCGAAAAAAACTTTTAAGTGATTTTGTTGTAAAAGCTCCAGTTCCCTTTGACATAAGTTTAAGTCTTTAAGGTATAAGCTACTTATTTTTCCATTACCTAAAAGCTGACAAAAATAATTCATCTTTTGAAATAGCTTCCTCTTAGTAATCTATCAAGAAACAGTCAGCTTATAACTAAATTGAAAAGTGTAGCACTGCCTTTTAAACATTTTTTTGTGAGCTGGCAATACCGTGCACGACTCCGCGACTCGCCAAGCTAACCGCTAGTGGACGAGGATTACGCGCGCGGTTCAAAGGCATTCGCGATACGCTCGTTTAAATTCTAAAAATTTACTGTTTACTCCTGTTTTCTTTGTTTTCCAAGTCATACGTCATATACTGTTAACGCTGATTATATACTTTTTACCATTTAACGTGCCTGAACTCATTAAATAGCCCAAATAACGAAATCCCTGAGATCATTAATCTTATAGTGGCGCCCAACTTGCGGCTACGTTATTAGTGAAAAACCCATAAAAATCTAACAGTGACTATAAGTGCAAACTACTATCGTGTTAACTCATCCCGATAGAGCAAAAAAATCGAAAAAGTGCAAAACAAATCAGTAAAACTGTGAGCTAGTCCACACTTCCCGCCAAAATTCCAAACGACGCGTGGGCGGGCAAGTCCATCTTTGCCGCCAAAATTACAAACGTCGCGGAGCGACGCGCAGTCGGGGGAGTCCGTTACGCATAGTGTTTTGGCGCGAATAACACAAAAGTTCGTGTTGAGCAACGAGAATATTAACGAATACGGATATTTCGTTACATTCGTACCGTCCATAAACATTACCCGCGTAAATCCGGTTGTTCGAGCGAGTAACAGGAGAATTAATTACCATGCCGCCGAAACATCCGAAGAAACCTACCGGAAGAGATGCTGGATCGGAATCCGACACGGACGCGGAACAAAACAGGACGATGGTGCCAACATCATCATCAAAGAACATCACCATGTCTGAAGAGATGCTTCAATCTTTGGTATGCAATATTACCAAAAACCAGGCCGAAGCTAATCGCATCCTCATCGAGAGCATACTGGCGAATAAGGATGAACCATGCACATCATCACCAAGAATACCCAATGCACGGGAAAACGTGCGGCAGTCGGGTAATTTTGCTAAGTGCACGGCGCGATATGATGGGGTATCGAAGAATGCGGAGGAACTGGAGGCGTTCATCGAAGCCATTGAAGTATACGGCGACTGCACCAACATCAGCGACGAGCACGCGCTGCGGGGGCTGCCTATGCTGCTAGTTGGCGAGGCCGCCATCTGGTGGCAAGGCGTGAAGGCGTCGATACGGTCGTGGTCCGACGCGCTGCAACGACTACGTGGGATGTACGGAGTGCCGCGACCGGGTTACAAGTTATTTCGTGACATTTTCCGTACTGAACAAGATAGTTTTTTTTTTTTTTTTTTTTTTTTTTTTTTTTTTTTTTTTTTTTTTTGGAGATGGCATCTCGCAGTTCAGCCTCTGAGGCTGGCTACTGCTTAACCGGACTATTCCCTGTGGATGCCTTAAAAATGAATCTAAGGCCTCCAGCCAGGGGCTTAAAACTATACTTAAAAACTAAGCGACCACTCGCTAAGGGCACCCCCTGTGGGGTACGGGCCTCGGCTTAGGGCGTCGCTGGGGGGGGCAGCAAAGGGACAGGCTGGATCTGAGTGATATTAATTAGGGGCTGGTTTAAAACTACCGGCTCAGCATCGCGGGCTGGCTCTGGCAAGGGTCGGGGGGGGTTCGTTGAACGTGGGCGTCGCGTCGGGCCTCGGCGGCGAGGACGGAAACATGGCGGTCTGTATTTGTATATACGTAAAGTGCTGGTTTCCCTACTGCTCTCCTGGAGGAGGGTGATGGGGTCATCGGGGGTGGTGAGAGCATGTCGCGGACGGCGAACCATGCTAATACGCGAGGGCTCGTATCGGGCGGCCGATGCGATCAGGGGGTTCCTATGCTTGATAGCGGAATCGAAGAAACGCTTGGAAAGACGTTTCATAAACTGAGCTAAGGTGGGGATCCTAAGGTCTAAGTGGAGACTGTCATTACGGACATAATAGGGGGCACCGGTAATCTTACGGAGAAAACGGTTCTGAAGGGTCTGCAACCGGTGCAGATGACGCGGGTGGGCATGGGCAAAAGTGACACAAGCGTATGTCATAATGGGACGGATGACGGCGGTATAGAGTCGCAACTTGCACTTAAGTGACAATTTGCTCTTTGCCGTGATCATAAAATGGAGCCTACCCATGGCAAAGGCAGCCCGGTCGCGGGCTGCTCTTATATGCGCAGCAAAGGACAGGTGGTTATCGAGAATGACTCCTAAGTATTTGGCTTGCTTCTCCCAAGGGATCGGCTTGCCGAACATAGTGATCGGAGGGGGGACGGGACGTTTGAGACGCGCCTTATGGAATAGAACTGCCTGGCTTTTATCGGGATTGACCTCGATTCGCCACTTACGGAACCAGGCTCCTAAAGCATTGGCTGCTTTTTGGAGCTGACGGGCGATGGCGTCTTGGCCGTGCCCAGTATAATAGATTGCCGTGTCGTCGGCGAAAAGGGCCAAGTGAGCCTTTTTGCTCTTGGGGATATCAGAAGTGAATAGAGTGAATATGAGGGGGGAAGCGACAGAGCCCTGAGGGACTCCCGCGCGAATGGGGTGGGGGGAAGAAAGGGTTTTCCCTATGCGATAGCGGAAAGTGCGATTCGCCAAAAAGTCTCGCAAGATGAGCACGAGACGATCTGGCACACCGAGCTGATACAGCTTGTATATCAGCCCGTTGTGCCAGACTTTGTCGAACGCTTTCGCTATATCGAAAAATAACACACCGGTCATCGCTCCACGCTGGAAGCCAGCGCTCAAGTGCTCTACGATGCGGTGGACCTGTTGGACGCACGAGTGTTCGGTCCTGAAACCGAACTGCTCGTTGGGAATGAGGCTCTTAGCCTCGGCAAAGTCTTTGAGGCGCTTATAAATAAGCCTCTCATAGATTTTACCGAGCGCGCTAAGGAGACTGATCGGCCGATAGCTAGTCGGCTCGGATCTAGGTTTACCCGGTTTGGGAATACCTATGACGGTGGCCTCTTTCCACACTTGGGGAAAGATGTTATTGCTCAAGGCGCCATTGAAGATGGCCGCCAACAAGACTATGAGCTGAGAGGGGAGGACTTTGAACACCCTATTGGTGAAGCCATCGGCGCCAGGGGCTTTCCGAGGCTGTAGCCTATCTATTATGTCTTTCACTTCGTCGGGCGTGACTGAAGGAAGAGGACAGTCGGGGTCTTCTACTGGGGGGAGAGCGGCTCTACGTTCGACTTCCGCGTCCACCTCAGCGAGATGTCGCATGTCTACTGGTAGAGAGCTGGGCGTGCACTGAGATTCCAGGCTGTCGGCCAGGCATTCAGCCTTCTCAGAGTCGTCAAAGGCGACGCTCTTATCGGGGCGAATGAGAGGAGGCATAGTAACCTCGTCGCTGCTAGCACGCAATTTTCGTTGCAGTTGCCAGAAAGCTAAGTGAGTGGGCTCGAGTTCGCTAAGCTCCTTGTCCCAACGATTCGAACGAAACTCACTGGTGCGCTGCTTTACAGCAAGCTGCAAGCTGCGCATGTGAGCCTTGTTCGCATAGCAGGGAAAGACGCTATAGGCACGAACGGCCGCGTTCTTCTCGGTTATCAGATCACGTATGTCATCGGGTAGTTTCCAGCGGTGATCGCTCATCGCTGGGACTTCCCGTGAACAATCCTTCAGTACGGATTGTACGTGATCTGTAAACAAGTTGATGGCGGCCGTCGTGTCTGCGACTGAGACTATGTGATCGGGGATACCGTCCGTGAGAGGAGACATGTCGGATTTCAGCTTATCGCTTACTTTCTTCCAGTCTGTTATCAAAATAGGGGCAGGGGGCTGGCTGGGGTCAAAGAGGCCCGAGCTAGAAACGAGATGCATGACTACCGGACGGTGGTCAGAGTTAAGCTCGTGTAGCGTCTCAATCGAGTCCAGCCTGAGGCTGACGTTCCTGAGCAGCGCTATATCGAGCACATCGGAGCGCAAACCGACAGTGTCGGGGTAGTGGGTGTGCTCCATAGGAGCGATAGGGTCAAAGGAAAGGGAGTCGCTTAGGTCGTATAACGCCCGCCCTCTCGGGTTGGTCGTTATGCTGTTCCAAGCAGGGTGTTTGGCATTGAGGTCGCCCGCTATGATAACGGACTCGCTCAAGCCGAAGAGAGAGGTGAGATCCTTCTCTAACAGGGAATGGTCCTCAGATGAATTTACGGGGGGCATGTAGGCAGAGATGATATGGACCGACTGATGGCCGGTCATACCTAGCCGACAGATTGAAACCTCAAGCAGTGATTCTAGAGGGGGTGAGTCTACTGGGATGCAGTGCAGTTCTTTACGGTAATAAATGAGCGTGCCGCCTCTGTGGCAGCGGGAACGGTCATTGCGAACTATATGAAAGTTTGCAATCTTGGGGTTGCGGAGATGGGGCTTTAAGAACGTCTCTTGGACAAGAAAGACATCTATCTGATGATCGCGGAGGAACGCGGCGATCTCATCGCGTTGTCCACTAATGCCGTTGGCATTGTAAAAGCCTACTTTAAGGGATCGGGGTTGGGTACTCGTTAAGGGCCTAGTTAGATCCATTATCGGTCTGGTTGTGAGAGAGCGCGCGGAGAGCTGCACGTATCCTAGGATACGATTTGAAGATCATGTTGATCTTTTTCATGTCATTCGTTCCTCTGAGCTCGGCCGCTAAGCGGTCGGCCTCAGGGGATTCGAAGATCGCGAACCTAGCTATGGTGTCGAAGGAGCTTTCCTCGGCATCCACAGACTCTGGGCCGAGTGGCCTGGAGGGAGGGCGCGCTGGTGAGGCTAGGGCAGCGGCCGTTGGAACGGGCGCAGGGCAAGGGACCGGGTTATCTAATAGCCCGGGCATGGGGGAGGTGGCCTTGGGGCTACCAAGTGCTGGAAAAGCACGCTGATGATTCAGCGCGTTCCAGGGGGACGGTCTCTGGGGACTGAGACGCTCAGGCAACTGAGCAGAGGGGATCGGGACTGATGAGGGGGCTTCCCTCAGCTGGCGAGCGTTAAAACGCTTCGCCAGCTTACCCGGAAATTGTTTGGGGGCTTTGGGGCAACCCCTATAGTTGGCCGGGTGGCCTGTCTGACCGCATAGCACACAACTGGGTGGCTCGGTACATAGGTTCCTGTCCTTGGGACGGGAGCAATCGGCAGTGGCGTGATCGCCTAGGCACTTGACGCACCGGGGAGGTGCGAAGCAGTGCTTTTGGGCGTGGCCGTAAAGTTGGCAACCGTGGCACTGGGAAAGCACCTTGTTGCGGTGAGGCCGCTCAATGAGGATGCCCGATAAGGAGCAGACGGTTTTGATTTTAAAAATGGGGTGATGACCCTCGACGGGGTCACAGATGACGAGCACCATGTCGTACTCGTCACCTCCCCTCGCCTTGTGCAGGCGGTGGACGGCGGAGACTGGGACGTTCTGGGAGGTGAGGTCGTCCAGAATGTCCTGGGATGGAATCTCTTTGGGGATCCGCCTGATCACCACGCGGGTGGGCTTCTCCTCAGGGAGAGAGTAAGTGTGGAAGGCGACGTGCCTCCCACGAAGATTGCGGACAAGGTCCCTGAAGTCCGAGGACGAAGGGACGGTGACCTTTATACCCTGTAGGGTAGATTTGGCTGAGGTATAATTGATGCGCAACTCAGTGCACATCTTGGACACATCGGTCCATTTCGCCTTATCTTGGATGAAGATAGGCGGCGGGGGCTTTAGCTTCTTGGAAGAAGAAGCAGAGGGGGCGGTAGGGGTGGTAGCCATAGGGCTAACGGGGCGGCTAGACGCGGCCGGAGCTGTCGAAGCGACAGGAGAAACGGGGTGAGATAAGGGGGCAGGGGAGGGTGGGGTGGGGGTAGAGCGAGCCGCTACGGGCTTTTTGGCCTTATTGGCTTTAGCGCCCTTGCCCTTCCTACGCTTGCCCTTGCCTACCATCGTGTACTCCTCAGAGTCAGAGGTAGCGTCGGACGATCCCGAGTACTCCGAGGCCTCGGAAAGCACGTCCGCAATCTCCATAGGAGAAGCATCGGGACTTGCAGGTGAGGCCTGAGAGTGCACTAACGGGGGTGGGTCGGAACTCGCCGGCGAGATCGGCATGAATACCTTCTCTGATAGGATACCCATAAGGGGCTCCGCGATAGTCATATAATTTTCCCTTATATGAGGGTTGGGGTCACTAAGGAGCCTCTTAAGGAGGTCCGTGAGGGACTTAGCCCAGGCATCTTTCGATGCGAGGGTAGGGATCATGTCTAACTAATGGGACTGATCTTGACTAATATATAGTGGGGGAGGGGGGAAAAACTCCTAGCCCTAGTCCCGAGGAGACACGAAAATCGTGAACCCCCCGGGCGGACAATTCCCACAAAAACGAACCCACCCGTGTGACTTTCCTAGTGCGAACAAGATAGTGAACGGTCCGACGTATTTATATGTAAAGTGCGCGCTTTAATATCTAAATTGCCATATGTTGTGCCAGAAGTGATGGTGATAGACATTGTCTACGGATTGTTACATCGTAGGATAAGGAAACGAGTGTCTCGCGACGAGGTGGACGATCTGGAGCAGCTATTAGCGAAGGCCAGGTTTGTCGAGGAGTCGTTGGCGGAGGTAAGTGCTCCTATCCTTTTTCCTGATAACAATGTAAACATCGTTAAATCCGAATCCGTTAAAAAAGATAACGATAGTGATGGGAAAAAGCGCGTTAGACCAAAATGTACTTATTGCCGGTTATTCGGTCATACAATTGAAAATTGCCGCAATAAAGCAAAGGAAGGTAAGGTCAATGACCCTTCTAACAAACCAAACAAAAGTTCTGAGTTGCGTTGTTACGGATGTGGTCAGCTGGGTGTGGTACGTTCGAAATGCAGTAACTGCAAAGATGCGTCGACTTCAAAAAAGTCGGATTTTTGTAGCGCTCAGGTAGCCAACAGTGACGATCCGCGGCCGTTGGTGGAAATTCAGGTCGTGAATTGCAAGGTGGTTGCTATCTTGGATACGGGGGCTACTCATTCTATCGCAGGCCCCATGCTTTACAATGTACTTTTGAAAGCTGGCGTTGTTTTTAAGGAAAATTCACGTACCATAGGGCTTGCTGATGGATCACAGCAAGTGGGTACTGTGCTCGAGTGTACCACTGACGTAATAATACAGGGACGCGTTGTACCTATTATGTTTATCGTATTACCAGACGCGCAAACCCGTACATTATTAGGTAGGGACTTTATTATGAAAGCAGGGATCATGTTAGATTTACCTCAGAGCAGCTGGTGTTTTAACAATGAACCGGAATGCTGGCATCCTTTTATCACTAGTTTTGACTTATCTACCGGCGTCCAAATGGAGCTGATGAAGGTGGAAGCTTCAAACCTTGTGCTGAGGGATGATGAAGGCACCAAGTTGACAGCTGATCAGAGGATGCAACTGAATGCGTTTCTGTTGAAGAGGTCCGACCGCTTCGAAAGGGGTGGGCCACCAACAGAATACGCCACGCACCGGTTGAAGATTGACCCACATCAGGAACCCATCGCTTCACCACCTTACCGGATGTCTCCTAGTAAGAGAGCTCTGCTCGAACAGGAGTTGCAGAAGTTACTGGATACTGACGTAATAGAAGAATGCGAGTCTCCTTGGGCCGCCAACGTGGTCCTCGTGACGAAGAAAGATGGAGGGGTTCGGCTATGTGTAGATTACAGGAAGCTTAATGCTGTAACTGAGCCTGATCGCTACCCACTTCCGCGAATCGAAGACGTTCTCCACGCAGCTAAGAACACCAGTTTTATGACAACCTGTGACCTCCGATCAGGTTACTTTCAAATTGCTGTGGAACCGGATGACCGCGACAAGACTGCGTTTGTGAGCCCGCTTGGTTGTTTTAGGTTTAAAAGGATGCCAATGGGTTTGAGGAATTCAGGAGCGACTTTCCAGCGGCTTATGGACCGATTTAGATCCGGCAAAGAACTGGCCAATGTTTGCATGCTAACGTATTTAGATGACGTCATTGTCCTATCAGAGTCGTTTCCTAAGCACCTGGAAGACCTGAACGCTGTATTCGACCGGCTAGAGATGTACAACCTACGAGTGAACCGTGAAAAAAGTTGCTTTGCTCGCGAATCAGTCAAGTTTTTGGGCCACGTGATCGTACCAGGTGGGGTGAAGGCAGACCCTGATAAGACAGCAGCTATCGCTAACATGTCTCCTCCTGAGAACACGAGACACGTGAAAACCTTTTTGCAAACGTCAAGTTGGTTCCGGCGCTTCATTCCAAACTACGCCGACGTTGCTAAACCTCTGACGGATCTTCTCAAAAAGGACAGCCAATGGACCTGGACCTCGAAGCAACAAGATGCTTTCGATTGCATCAAAAAAAAGTTAATCTCCGCTCCGATTCTGCGTCAGGCCGACGAATCGATACCGTTTACGTTGAGGACCGACAGCAGTGGATATGGCCTCGGAGCTGTACTGATGCAGGGGGAGGGACCCGAGGAAAGACCAGTAGAATACGCCAGCCGTTTGTTGAATAGTGCTGAAAGGAACTATAACACAACGGAAAGAGAGGCGCTAGCAGTTGTGTGGGCGGTTACCAAGTTCCGCGCATATATCGAAGGATCGGAGGTTGTGATAAAGAGTGACCACCAACCTCTGCGATGGCTCATGACTGTAAAATCACCAAGCGGTCGTTTGGCGAGGTGGGCCCTTACCCTCCAGGAGTACAACCTCCGTATAGAGTATACACCTGGCAGGTCAAACGTCATCGCTGATACACTCTCGCGACCACCTTGTGCTGAGGAAACGGATTACGATATCCGCTACACAGAGGTTGATTTCCCATCGAGAAGCCCTAAGGATGTTCGAGAGAATCAGCTGAAGGACCCTGATGTGCGAAAGATCGTTGAAGACCTCGAATCAACCGACGATCCGTTTAGGGGGAGGAGTTGGTCTGACCGTGGCTTTATCATGTCAGACGGTATTTTGTATAGATACGGAGCTGACGAATGTGAAGAAGAGACAGGATGTCTCGTTATACCGGAGCATGAACGTGATAAAGTCATGGCAGAGTATCACGACGCACCCACGGCTGGACATTGCGGAGTAGAGCGCACACTGGATCGAGTGAAGTCGAAGTATTACTGGCCTGGTATGCGGCAATACATCGTTGGATACTTGAAAAAGTGTGTAGACTGTCAACGATACAAAGCCGATAATAGGAAACCGGCAGGACTATTGCAGACTCCCGCAACCAACCGCCGTTTTGAAGTTACTGCCGTGGACCTTTTTGGCCCATTACCGGAGACCACTAATAAGAACAAATGGATCCTTGTCGTAGAAGACACGTGCTCACGATGGGTAGAGCTATTTGCTCTACAGGATGCTACAAGCATAAACTGTGCCAAGATCCTGATCTCGGAGGTTTTTCTGAGATATGGAGTACCAAGGCGGGTCTTGAGTGACAATGGGGTACAGTTCATTAGCGAGATAATGCAGCAAGCTTGCC
This sequence comes from Eugnorisma glareosa, assembly GCA_947578425.1. Taxonomy (NCBI): domain Eukaryota; kingdom Metazoa; phylum Arthropoda; class Insecta; order Lepidoptera; family Noctuidae; genus Eugnorisma; species Eugnorisma glareosa. The sequence continues at coordinate 3,226,124 of OX387970.1, forward strand.
ATTCATTTGGCATTACGCAATCGCTCACACCAATATACCATCCACAAGCGAACCCCGTGGAAAGAAAGAACCGTGATCTCAAGCCGCAACTTTCTATTCTAGTGGGGAAGGATCACAACACCTGGGACACCCACTTACCCGCGATACGCTTTGCAATGAACTCTGCAGTAACCAGCAGCACCGGATTCTCACCGGCTTACCTGACGTTCGGACGAGAGATGCGCGCACCGGCCGACGTCATCTCTGATATGCGCACCATTGTAGAAAGTGATAACGTCGTGACGAGTCTTACCCCTTACCTACAGAGGATGTCAACCGTTCTATTTGAAGCTAGGGATGTGCATGAAAAGGTACAAGCTAATCAGAAGCGCTATGCAGACGAGGGGCGTAGCCCTGCACCTGATTACTCGACCGGTGATTTGGTTCTTTTAAAGACCCAAGGGAGTAACGATACGACACACGGGCAAACGCCAAAGTTCATACCGAGGAGGGATGGACCATACCGTATTAAGGAGCCCTTAAGCTCAACCACGTATTTGTTGGAAAGGGTTAGTAGCGGTGATACGTTAGGAAGGTACCACGTCTCTCAGTTGACCCCATTCGTAGGTGACGTAGCACCAGCCCCAGTCAACGAAAAGCGTAGGCGCGGTAGACCAAAACGTTATCTTGACTGACTCAGACGCGTGGGCGCATGTCTGGGTCAGAGGGGGAGGATGTAGCACTGCCTTTTAAACATTTTTTTGTGAGCTGGCAATACCGTGCACGACTCCGCGACTCGCCAAGCTAACCGCTAGTGGACGAGGATTACGCGCGCGGTTCAAAGGCATTCGCGATACGCTCGTTTAAATTCTAAAAATTTACTGTTTACTCCTGTTTTCTTTGTTTTCCAAGTCATACGTCATATACTGTTAACGCTGAATATATACTTTTTACCATTTAACGTGCCTGAACTCATTAAATAGCCCAAATAACGAAATCCCTGAGATCATTAATCTTATAAAAGTATTTTATAAGCTAGATTTTTCTTCGCCTGCTACGCACAAGGCTTTGACGTGACATGATTGATTAAGAGAGTAGCATAATAAGTAATTACCTAACTAAACAAAAAAAAAAAGCCGGTTTAATAAGAAGATGGCTTTTTTTTTTTACCGATGGGAAATCATCCCCAACAACCCCTCCCGCTCTGGGCTGAGCAGGAGGGATCGGTATCTCTTTCGAACAATCCCGCAACCCTGGCAGGCGTCGGTCCTTACGGACCCCTTCCTGTTTGCTGACTCTCTTTGAGGCGCGCGTGGAACACGAACGCGCCGTCGACACGGCATGTCGTCATAAGACGGACGGACGGCGAGCTAGCCCGTAGCTCACCGTCCACAGGCCCGCGCCCGGTGCGTCCCCACGCCCGGTGCGTCTCCCGCGGTGGCTGAGACGTGAGGCTCTCTCCCTCCCACCACCTTCTTCGCTAGCATGACTGCTTCGCAGAAGGAGGTGACGGCGTCCCATTCCCTCTCGCTCCGGACCATGGATTGAACCAGGGCCGGACGCGAGAGGTCGCCGCCGCCGAGAAGAAGAAGAAGACCTGCGACCTGCTAGAAGATGGCCTGCGGTCTTAACATCGCGTGCGGAACCACCAACACTTCTATAAATCAAAATTTAATTAAAAATCCAGCCAAGTACGAGTCGGACTCGTGCATGAAGGGTTCCAACCATCGTAGTAGGTAGAGGAGTCCCCTTTAATTTTTAAATTACTTTTTTGCTTTATTTATTTCTATACAAAATCAAATTATTTACATTTTTATAAAAATAAATAAAGCAAATATTTCTTAAAAAAAAACAATATGAAAACATAAAAAATATAAAAAATTGTAGTAAACCGGTATCGGGAACACAGTCCAAGCTACCAGCAGTCAGGGCTCCAGAGATAGTAACCTCCTAACAATACGAGCCGTGACCAGGAGTACCGCTTTCTGAATCAAGCCCTTGATCCAGCAGCCTAAATTATTTTTATTAACAATCAACCATCTGTAATATAAATCATCTGCATCATTCTCATATCGAACATACTACACGACACGACAAACGACACGTAACACTTCCCTATAAACTTTAATACAATTACCTGCTAAATATTCCTCAGTCAGTCTTTGAAACCGCAGTTTTTGCCGCTAAAGTTTGACCTCAACGTTAATATTACAAAAGTTTCCAAAACAGATGGCGGTGCAAAGTGCAAAGTGATGACAATTTCCCAAATTTATCGCTGACATAGTTCATAAGTTTGTTTTATCAAAGTTCCTAGTGGCTTGGTCTTCAGAAATTATGACTCCAAGATAGTTGAAACTGCACAAATTAATTAAATAAAGCAAGGATGAATCGGTAGGTATGTTAATCATTATAATTCGGTCACGGCTAATCTCAACACAAAGTAACCTTGTTTAGGAGCACTCTTTGCTCCTTATACCGTCAATGATAGGTGAGATGGCACTCCGGCACGTCTAGGAAGAGATCAGGTACAGGACCGTCCAATTTATCTGCGGTTCGAGGAACGGGGGTGACAGACCACGAACTTCAAAACTGCAAGCTGCTACTAAGACCTTCCTAGTGTCTAAAATCCAATAACACTTTTCTTGTACACACTTTGGTAGTCAAACAGCTTGCAGCGAGGCAGAAACATTTAAATATAATTATCATGGACAAATTGGTATGTTAGTTACATAGTTCTGTTTTACGGTTGATTAAATTCTTGTGGTTTTCAACAAACTAATTCTCTTAGAAACTTAAATCAAATACAATCTTAATCCAAGTCTTTATTTAACTTTAAACATAGACTATCTATAGTAGCATAATACTGATTCATCGTATGCCATCTGACCTTATAAACAAAGGCAGAGGCTAACGAACTTCGGTTTGACTGAAACCTCGAATCAATGCGCATGTCAGGCTCAGAAAACAATTGTCAGAAATCTACACACACACACTACACACTAGAACACATACACTTTACACTAGACTAGTGTATTGTCTATTCAGTAATCTTAACAGTTGAACTTTGAGGTGTGGCCCTCATTTCAACTTAGGACTGAAATTAGAATTTAAGTTGGGTAAACTATCTAGCTGGTAGTTTGATGATTAAGATTTGATATTAAATTTACATAACTGGTTTGACAGTACCACTCACGTCTTTCTCAGCAGAAACTACCTAAAGGATTTAGACAATAATTATTATTTAGTAAGTATCCTGAAAATCATCCATAATCAGCATCTGCATTTTGACTCGAAACTCTAATTTTTAGGACTTTGTACAAAGATCTATTACTCTGTTCTTACACCTCTTACCTACTATAATAAAACTCCTTGGGTAGATGACAATATTATTTAATTACTTCTTTTCAGCAATCTACTACAATCATCAACTATAATAAGCAAACAGCTTTAATAATAATTATTCTTAAGTATCCACCGAGTAACTTCCACACGTCCGAGCCGTAGTTCGCCCCAAAACCAAATGAACGAATCGATTGCCGCCATGCGCGAGCCTTCTTTCCCACCAAGTGTCACCGCTTGGTGTTGCTATATAAAATAATTGTTTTCAGTTACCTATGTCAGTTTAGTCGATTTTAAATTACGGATAAATTAACTACTCACTACTCATTGACGAAAAATCATAAATTCATAACCAACAACTTATTTTTAAAATAAAAGACGGTGCAATAAAAACAATGGATTATATTTTTTATTATTACACTTAGTTAAGGATAGTCATTCAATCAATAACAGAATGGCTGAAAGGCATAATTTACATATTCAACACACGCAGATTTTCGTATCTATTTGAATAGAAATTGAATATGTCTGAGAAGTGAAGCTCAATTATAGTTCTACACTCGTCTGACGCTCTAAACTGTCAATTGCAAGCAGATTTTTTTTTTTTTGATGTAATAATTCAACCTGCAATTGACAGTTTCAGGATTGGCCAGAAAAGCGTAAGCTGGCGTCAAATGACGTACCTCAAAGGCAAAATGGGTCGTAGAATTTATACAGGTTATTCCCTCATCTGACCACTCATTTACCAAAGTTTATGGTGGTTACTTGTTCGTGCACAAAGAAAGAAAAAATGGCAATTCCAAACAAAATTGAAGTTTAATTTATCAGATAGATCATGAAAAATAAAGTGGTTCACAAAATAAGAACTCGGATTCTGATTAAAAAATATCTTTACAGAAATTTCAATTTCACGCCGTACTAAATTCATATTTCTTTTGATTTATTAATAGTCCTGGGACAGTGCGCCTTTTAAAGTTAGTTATCCGAAGGATGGGTATTGTTGATGGCTTGATTGTTGCAGAAACTAAAAACTTGATCATACCTCATTAAAATTAAAATCAAAAGTAGACCGTAGTATAGTCGTTGCGCCGACACGTTGACAGCTGGCTCAAGCACCTGAAACAGAGAGAGCATCCGAACACGGTACGCGGTCAGGTTGTTTCCTCCTTCTGTAGCCCCATAGTATGAGCGCATGACGTTTTCATTGATGGATTGCGTCCATCGCATGCGCTGCACACTTCCGCCGGGAGCTGGGACCCTATCAGAGGCCGGTGGGCTTCGAGGTCCTAAACCGTCCGGCGGCCGGCGTCCTCCCCGTCGACGAACTGGTGGTGGCGTCGTGGGCGGAGAGAAATACTCGTCGCTTGAGCTCGACGCAACTGCCACGGCCGGTGTTACAGCGCTCACGATGGGGCTGGGTTCCGGCGGCGGCGAGGCGGAGCTGAGCGACGGGTCCGGAGGCGATAAAAATAAAATAAAATAGAAACTTAAGCAAAGCGCACTCGCTTTGCTTAAGTTTCTATTTTATTTTATTTTTCTCAAACATTATACCATTATTGCTCAACCACACTTGGTTGAGCAATAATGGTAAATTATTGCATGAAAAATAATTGCATTCAGTTATCATTATTGCTTTAGCAATTTTATTGTGGATAGCATTCCAAGCGTTATTTAGAATGATGATCTTTGCAATGAACACGACAATTTCACACAACTTCAAAATAATCTACTATCAAACTCTCGGGTGCCTAATTGCCTAAGAACACTCCATATTTCCCAAAAGGTCTTAGCACTCAGACTACCACTAAGTCTGGCAAGTCTAGAGGATATGTCGCAGTAAGATAGTTATAGCCGTGATATAGTTACATACCTAGGGTTATACCAATATTCCGAAAACTATGAAAGTCATGTATAGCTATCTTACTACACTAATCTAGCAAAATAATTATAAGTATAATTATTTGATGCAAGAGCGAGCGAGGCGAGCTCGGGACACCCCGAACTTGGGGCACCACGACTCGGACAAGTTAGGACCGAAGGGGATTCGTGTTTTGGTGGCGGCGACCTCTCGCATCCGGCCCTCGTTCAATCCATGGTCCGGAGTGAGCAGAAATGGGAAGTCGTCGCCTCCTTCTGCGAAGCAGTCAGCGAAGAAGGTGGCGGAACATGAGAGGGAGAGAACCAGACGTCCCAGATACCACGGGAGACGCCCCGGGCGCCACCATAGGCAGGAGCCAGTGGATGGTGAGTAATGGGCTAGCTTCAGCGGTATCCCATCCGAAAAAAAGGGGATTCGTGTTAGGTTACTTTAAACCCTGCATGCAGACAGAAACAGTTTGGAGTCTTTTGCTTTAATAGGATAGCAAAATGTTAAATTTTAGTTAGGTCTTTTAATGTATTTATAATCGCTTTCATATTAATATCATCACGGCTATAGATACACAACATTGATACAGTGCTAATTCGTAGCCTCAATCCATTGAGTGATACACCATTTTGGCTCAGTACTTAAACATAACAAATTTACAACAAAAGTTACAACCAATACTGCTCAAGGGTCGATGCACTTTTAATAATTACTTGGTTAATAGGTGCAGTAAATGTTGATAGTAAATTATAATAAAAACAAAGATAAAACAATGTTTTTGTGATTTACAACAATTATTATGACGTGATTCAGTGGTTAATAAGACTCACTAATTACTTGTTAACTACGAGATTGTCTCTTAGCTAGTTTTCGAATTGATATTTCGTGATACTGAGGTTAATTTATTTTAATTGGAAAAATAATTATAGTACTTAACTACCTCAATCACCCAGGCTAAATACCTTAAGAGTAGATTAGGTGCTAGGTTCTATAGCCGAGATCTATAAACGTTACATAGCACGTACTCTGACTAAGCTTTATTCCTGTGAATGCCACACACCTGTCATACTACAAGTTCACGATATAGACAAGACATATCTTAGTCAAAGTAGTTTAATAAATACTAGCGTATGCCCGCGCCTTCGCCCGTGTGGAGTTCCGTATTTGTCCCGTGGGATCATACTACCGGGATGATACTTTTCATCCATATGTGTTATTAATCTAGGTTATAAACTATCTGTGTGCCAAATTTCATCCAAATTCGGTCAGTAGTTTTGCGTGAAAGAGTAAGAACCATCCATCCATCTATCCTCACAATCTTTCACATTTAAAATATAAGTAGGAAGTAGGATTTTAGAGCAGTTAGTAATAGCTAAGTAGGTACGTAAATCTATCTGGTATTTCCCGAGTCAATTACGGAAATAGGTATTAAGGAAATATTTTCTATTATTTTCTTCACGTACGAGTACTATTTTCCTAGTATATTTTCTTAATTCCAAATGCTACACACCACTGACTTGCGAGTACATCAAAGAAATACGTGACGAATAATTTTACTAAGTACATAGACTCCTTGAGATCAATGTACGTTCCTTTTCAGTGTGAGACGGGTCCTTGTACAGTAACCCTAATCCTAATTATTCACCATCACTACATAGTAGTCGCTTCCCGCTGTCTGTCCCTATGTATGCTTAGATCTTTAAAACTACGCAACGAATTTTGATGCGGTTTTTTTTATAGATAGAGTGATTCAAGGGGAAGGTTTTTATGTAAAACATTGTACCCGTGCGAAGCCGGGGCGGGTCGCTAGTCGCCATAAATGCGAAAGTAAGTTTGTTTGTTACCTTTTCAGGCCTAAACCACTGAACCAATCATCCTGAAATTTTACATATACGTTGTCAGGTGTACCGAAACGGACATAGGGTACCTTTCATCCCGAAAAAAAGTACTGTTACTGTTCCCGAGCAAAACAACAATAACGTTCTTGTGATTATAGATGGCGCCACTTGTCTACCGAATCATGATTGAATTATATTACTGTAGAAACTTTAGTAGTGTGTTAAGAGTTTAATTCACAAATTCTAAATTAACGCGAGCGAAGCCGCGGGCAAAAGCTAGTGGGACAGTAAATAACACCCTGAGATTATTGGGAGCGTGATGTCGCGTAGGTTAAAGAACTGCCCCGTAATAAAAAGTAATGCGCCTGCCTGGGTTCGAACCCACGACTTACTGTTCGTAAGTCGGGGCCGCCACCACTGGGCCACCGCTGCTCTCCTACCACCGCTGCTACCTAGTATAATTTTCCAAAATAAGTTTTATGAATCACTGTCTAGGCAAGTCGAGACTGGTAAGGAAAAGATAACACCATCACGCCTGAAGTTCCGGAGGTTTAGGCAGAGGTCTAGGTATTTATAATACATCCACATTGTTCCAGTTATGTTTCAGTCTCATTTGATAGGTAGATTTGGTTGGTTGGTGGTTTTGATAGATAGTCAACCCGCGATCATGGCGCTTGCAATAAATAGCGTCGAAATATCGGGAGATCAAAATAAGAGACAATCACGGAAGATATCCCGTAAGTGACAGTTTAACTTTACCCCCTATAACCTCACAAACTCACAAACTTTACCTCTTTATAATAAAGAAAACTTTAATTTAATTACCTCTTTATCCCGTTTACCATTCAAAGCATCTATAAGCACATTTTTTTGAGTTCGCTACATTGAGTTTTACAGAGATATTTCACTAAAAAAAAAAAAAAAAACCTAGCAATATTTTTTGCGTAGATTTACTTGGTTAGATGTACAGAATGCTTGGTTGACGGATTCGTGAAGGGTTCGATTACACTTTGTATATAATTCATGTTCCATTTTCAAACATTTTCTTCCTGAAGACACGCGAACTTGCTGTTTGTATGACGTCAGAGTAGTGCACGTTTTTTGCACTCATTATTGTTAAACTGATGACCTTGACCAGACGATTGTCAGCTTTAATGTTTTTTTAATGAATAGGCAGAACATAGCGAGGAAAACACGCAAGATGAATCATGAACAATTGAACATAATAGTTAGTTAGTACTTTTTGTGAAACAAAATTTCCAATGATTGGTTACTGAATTGCCTCGTCGTTGTAGTGGTCGCCAGTGCTAATGCTGAGCCTGAGATCCTGGGTTTGATTCCCGGGTTGAGTAATTCTTTTTTGAGGTTTTTTTTTTGCGTAACTTTAACCGTTCACGCACAACGGAAGCTTTCAAAAGGAGTAAATCCCTTTAATATACTATTACCGATGGATAATCATCAAATGACCCCTCCCACTCTGGACGGAGCGGAAGGGATTGTCAGACTTGTACTGACTAAAATCCACCCACGTTTCTTCTGTTGCCCTTTGCGTTCCAGGGCCGCGGTATCTCTTTCGAACAGTCCCGCAACCCTGGCAGGCCTCGCTCCTCTCGGATCCCTTCCTTTCCGGTTTGCTGACATCTCTTTGAGGCGCGTGTGGAACACGAACACGCCGTCACCACGGCCTGTCGTCATAAGACGGATGGATGGCGAGCTAGCCCATTACTCATTGTCCACAGGCCCGCGACCCTCGACAGCCTTACGTCTTCATCTTTAGACACTCGATGACAATCATACACCAGCTAGAACGAAAGTTCTCATCAAAGTTCTTGAAATGGGCCGAGACACGATAAAACTGCTGTAAACTGTTGCGGACCTCTTGCAACTGCCTTCCGTCTCCATCGTCAGACCTTTGATGATAGACATACTCCAGGCAGGTCTAAAGTTCTCATCAAGGTGCATGAAATCAGCCGAAACACGATATAGATGCTGTAAACTCTTGAGGACCTCTTGCAACTACCTTCCGTCTCCATCGTCAGACCTTCGATGACAGTCATACTCCAGCTAGGTCTAAAGTTCTCATCAAGGTGCATGAAATGAGCCCAGACACGATATAGATGCAGTAAACTCTTGAGGACCACTTGCAACTGCTTTCCTTCTCCATCGTCAGACATTCGATGAAAGTCATACTGACAACTCAGTATGGTTTAAAGTTTTCATCAAAGTGAATGAAATGAGCCCAATAACATTATACCTGCTGCAAACTGTTTAGGACCGCTTGCAATTGCCATTTGTCTCTATCGTTTGACCGTCGATGACAGTCATACTTCAGCAAGGCCTAAAGTTCTCATTAAGGTGCATGAATTGAGCCCAAACACGTTATTGTTGCTGCAAACTCTTGAGGACCTCTTGCAAGTGCCTTCCGTCTCCATCGTCAGACCTTCGATGACGTCATACTCCAGCTAGATCTAAAGTTCTTATCAAGGTGCAGGAAATGAGCCCAAACATGATTTCTCAATTTAAAAAACAAAAGATCATGTATATCGGACTTCTCTGTAAAAAGTTATGCGTGGTCAGGTCATACATAAAATAAAAAAATATAGACGCGTCGAATTGAGAACCTCCTCTTTTTGTTTCGTTGGTTAATAAACCAAGCTTCAGACATTTGACACGGGCGAGGGTCATTCTTTCACGGAAAACTTAACACCGCGACTCAGAAAATGGAGTGAAATTAATAGCGCCATCTATCGAGCACGAAATTTAACCGTTAAAATATAATGCATGTAAAGCGATCGACACACACACTCTACAGCAGGGATTCCCAAAGTGGTCGATATCGACCCCTTGGGGTCGATATCGGTTTCCTAGGGGTCGACATAAACGAAAACTGATTATGGGGGTCGACGAGGTCTAAAAATCGACCCCTATTAAATTAACACAAGTTCTTATTTAAAACTTTCAAGATAGGTAGGTAGGTACTGTATTGTTTATGTTGTGTTACGTGTACTAAGAATAATTAATATTTATGTAGGAAATAGCATTGTTGTAGTAATATAAAGCCTCAAGTTCGTACAAGATGAAAAACTCGGCAAGTCAGTGTGGACAAGTTTGTGCAAGATAATGAGTTCGAGCGTACGTCTTTCAGGCGCGTTTTGACTTGCTCTCTATTTGACGCTTGCGCGATTTAACACGAACGAATTCATGATCAAGTTGCAAGTCCAAACATGTTCCTGATATTTTACTATTTAACGAGGTTGCACTTAGGTTGAAAGTTCATTTGCGTTTTGAAATTCGTTGGAGCTTGAACGATAATAACTCATATAAGTACTCATTTATTTCAAGAGATTACAAAGTTATTACATAGCTAAATTAAGTGAAGTAAAGTGACTGAAAAAGAATTTACAAAATGCTGAGCTCCCTACGCGAGTTAATAGCGTAACCACACAATATCTGCAGTTTATGAAAAATTAACAGGGTAAGTACCAAACAGTTTTTATCCGGCACAGCGCATCAGCATTGCCCCACTGCACACTGTGTGATAGTGATCAGTTGAGCTATCTGTAGATTGTTTGCAACAGTTTGCAGTTGCCTCAGTTGTTTCAATTGTAAAAATTTACCAGTAAATTTAACAGTTTATTAGGTATTGTTTTTAATTTAGGTACTTAGTTTCTTATTTTTTTATTTGCAGGATTACTGAGAGTTTTATGATGGCGGACACGAAAAAAAAATGCAGACAATACAGTTTGGACTACTTGAAGTTCGGATTTATTGCATCTCCATCAAATCAACACTTGCCGATGTGTCTCATATGTGAAAAAGTATTCAGTAACGATGCCATGAAGCCTTCAAAAATGGATGACCACTTATCGAGAGTACATGCTGACAAAAAAAGTAAGCCCTTGACATTTTTTCAAGCACTTAAAGAAAAACTAGACAAAAGGCCATCCATAAGATCGATGTTTGCGTCATCATCTATTAAAGACGATGATGGTTTACGAGCGTCCTATAATATATCTTTACTAATAGCGAAGTCGGGGAAACCCCACACAATTGGAGAGCAGCTTATCTTACCAGCCATTGCGGAGGTCCTTAACAATGTATTGCACAAACCCGCACATGATATTTTAAAGAGAATACCTTTGAGCAATAACACCGTTCAGAGACGCATAGACGAGATGGGACGCGATGTGGAAAACATTTTATGCAAGTTCTTACAGACCAACAGATTCTCTCTCCAGTTGGACGAGTCTACATTACCCGGCAATGAAGCTCTGTTGTTAGGATATGTTCGATATATCAAAGATGAAAATATGTGCCAAGAACTGCTTTTTGCTACATATTTAGAGACTGATACCAGAGGAGAATCAATTTTTCAGGCCGTGGAACATTTTTTTACTGACAAAGCTATTCCATGGAAGAACATTGTTTCTGTTGCGACTGATGGTGCACCGTCTATGGTTGGTCGTCATCGTGGTTTTATAGCTCACTTAAAGCGACAACTGCCTGATGTACTGGTCATTCACTGCGTGATTCACAGGCAGCATTTAGTAGCAAAAAAGCTGAGTCCTAGATTGCATAAGTCTTTACAATATGTAATAAATGCTATCAACAAGATTCGAAGCAATTCTTTGAACTCTCGGTTATTTGCTCAGCTATGTGAGGAAAACGACGAAGTCTTTACTCGATTACTTCTTCACACTGAAGTTCGCTGGCTATCAAGAGGCTCTTGCTTAGAAAGATTTTCAGCCGTTTTTGAATCTGTGTTGGAGTTTTTACAAGAAAAAGATCCGAATTTGAAAGAAAATCTGAACAATTGTAAAACAGATATTTATTACTTGACTGATATCTTTGGAATGTTCAACAAAGTTAATTTGCAGCTGCAGGGTGACGATCTTAACTTGATTAAAACAAAATCAATAATATCGGCCTTCGTGGGTAAACTAATCCTTTATAAACAAAATTTAGGCAGAAAAGAATATTCGCAGTTTCTGCATTTGTCAAAATTACCAGAAACGCTTCAAGTGATGACATTTTATTATATGTCACTCACTTGGACGCATTACACAAGGATTTTACGGAGAGGTTTGAGGATCTTTTAAATTTACAAATTCCTCAATGGATAATAAATCCGTACAATACCACAGCCATAGAAGAAGCCAATGTGATAATGCAAGAAGAGTTGATTACCATCAGCACAGACGAAGAGCTTAAGCAGAAGTTCAACCAAGGCTATCAGAAGTTCTGGTTGCAACGCAACATTGAAACACAGTATCCTACATTGTGGAACATTGCTGAAAAATACCTTATCGCTTTTCCATCATCATACCTAGTTGAAAAAAGCTTCAGTGTGGTAACAAACATTTTGACGAAACAAAGAAACCGTTTGAAAATCAACGAACGTGGAGATTTAAGGCTGCAACTCACCAATATTGAACCGGATGTAGCTAGATTGGTAGATAGTCACCAGGTTCATCCATCACACTGAATGTTTTATTTTCTCTTTGCGAATTAATACTTTTTTAAATATAATTTCCTACCTACTTAAAATTCTTTAAGTACCTAATTTGTAATAATCGTTATAAATTAAACTTGATATTTACTGAATTGTATGTCTTTTTATTTTGTTAAATGTTGATACGAAAATGAAGTCAATTTTACTCACTTAACCAAGTGCAAAGTTTTCCAATTGGTACCTTAGTACCTAGGTATTTTGTGTCAATAGGAAAAAACTAAAGATAGGCCCCCTTATTCATAATAGTCTGCTAACTTAAAGCATTGCTAATTCTCACTCTGTCTTCTTCTATTGACCTAAGTCAGAATGAAAAATAACACACTGTAGCAGCTGTTTTAAGTTAGCGGACCATTATGAATAAGGGGGTTGATCTTAAAAGTAGGTAATTTGGCCATGGGGGTCTGAGGTAACAGTTCATTTTGGAAAAGGGGTCACTTATCCAAAATAGTTTGGGGATCCCTGCTCTACAGGGTTATAGCGTCATGTAGACTAATCTAGAGTACTTTTTGCTCTCAGACCCGATTTAAAAGTTATCTTGTGAGCACATTTTTATTAATTAGCACAATGATGGTAAGTTCTTCTTGAACACTTTAAATTTATAAATCTTTTGATAGAGAGCACTGATTACAGCATGAAACAAAAACTATAACCTTCTCTAAGTTCCCCACAATATTTGTGCATTGAATCTAATCACATTGGTTTTCCCAACAACATGAACACCCGCCTCGCAGCGCGCGCGGGTCATTATTTTGATGCGGAGTTATTTTAAAACTGTGATATCTCCTAAGATATTCATCTAAATTGAATAGTGTAAAGGGCAATTTTGGTCACAATTGAATGCTAAAGATGACTAACATATTTATTTTGATAAGGATTAATACTATGTCGGTAAAAACACCTTCACAAATAAAACATTAATTTTGACCAAATTTTAAAATCATAAAAATGGTTATTGTGAGTCAACCTTAAAAGATAGGCATGTGCCGTCGCGGACTTTTTTTGAGACCTTTTTAAGAGGAATAATTCCCTGCTACATTATATTTGTGCAACTTTAACCGTTTACGCAGCGCACGCAACGGAAGCTATCAAAGAGAATATTTTTTTCCCGTTTTTGCAACATTTGTCATTGATGCTCCGCTCCTATTAGTTGTAGCGTGATGATATATAGCCTATAGCCTTCCTCGATAAATAGGCTAACCAACACAAAAATAATTTTTCAATTCGAACCAGTAGTTCCTGAGATTACCGCGTTCAAACAAACAAACAAACTCTTCAGCTTTATAATATTAGTATAGATGAGAGAGTTCCTGTGTACCCATTGAGAACTACCGGGAACCTCCTCCTAGCTAGATTATGTATAGGTAGGAGTTTCAAGACAAGAGCGCATGTCATGTGACTCTTAGGTTATTGTATTGAGGTTTAATTTGTAATGAGTGACGCGTGTTCATGAAATTCAACTTCTAGTACTATGTAAGTTTGAAACCTGATTGTGTTCAATGTAAGCAGTGAGGCACAACCATAGTTTATTGTCATTCTCCTCCCTATCCTAATTTCTTTGAGGTCGGCGTAGAATTTCTTATTCTTCCAATCTTCCATACTTATCTTTAATTAGTTTTAAACTTGGGTATAACAACACCTTAAAAATTGGTAGGTAAATATTGTTTCTTAAATGTACATAAAGATGACTTTGTGAATTTGTAATGTATTTGTACAACTGTAATTGTAATACAATGCGTAATGAACTAATAAGAGACGACAGAATTTTGTTTGTTTTTACAAAAATGTATTTTGTCACCTGCAAAGTCTGTTTTTTTCAATTAATTTTATGACGTACAATGTTTTAAATATTTTGGCTGTTTAAAATAATTGAAAGTTATTTGTAGGTAATTTATAATTCCCACAATGGCTGGAGTCGTTATTGGTAAAAGATGTTAATAATAACATTTCTAACTTACTATGTAAAATATAAAAGAAGATGTAGTATAAAAAACCGAAAAGAGTATGCTTAAAAGGGATGGTCATGTGGAGAGAATGAGTGAAAGTTGCTTGCCTGTGTTCGAACCCACGACTGTTCGTAAGTCGGGGAAACACCACCACCACTGGCCACCGCTGCTCTTGGGCCACCGCTGCTCTCCGACAGAAGGACATACACTGACCATAATGGTTCTTGAGAAAGGTCAGGTGCGTAGTACTTATAACCGGCGTGCGTGTATGACCAGATCTATGAACGTGGACGAGGCAAAATGAGTATGAAAGGATCCTAGCAGGTGGCGTTCTGTGGCTTCTGCCTACCCCCATGAGAAAAAGGCGGTGAGTTCATGTATGTATGTAATTAACAGGTAAAATAAAAAAGCACAATGATACACACAGTTTATTAATTAAAAATAGCCTCAATTTCTTTGGTAACAATTTTGAAGTAATTGATGGGAAATAGATTTAATTTTGAATTTAATAGTACACCATACCTCAATTATTTGGTATCTTGTCTATATATTTATATACTTATTACGAAGAAGCAAATAAAAAACAAATTGACTACAATTTTAGACATGGAACATTGTCAAAATATTGAAGTCACGTTTAATAGACAAGTGACAACGTTAAAATAATATTTGTAATAAAAATCGATCTACAAAATGAAAAAGCATTTTGTTGTACCTAAATTATTGTTGGATTGAAAATAACCAACTTAAAAAAATTGGAATTGAATTTAGGTGTGGAATAACTTTGTCCTTTTTTACAACATTTCTCATTATAGTCGTGGTTCACAACAAAGTTGACGTAATAAAATGAATGGGCAAATATTGCACTGTTGAAATTTCAATTTTCGTTATTTAGCAGAGCGGTATAAATTCACAGTAGTTTTTAGTCAAGCATTCCTCACCCACAGTTGATGAAAACGGACAATTGGACAGATTAATTACAATCAGGCCTTTCTACAGTACGTTTCATTGCTGAAACGTTCAGGTTCTCGACTTGGGTGTGGTCCCCTAATCTGAGTTTAACATCGCCATAGAAGAAGTAACGACTGGAGAAGGTAACCTCACCATCCCCACAGAATAACTCAATGGAACTTCTGTCCACGAGAATATACCACTTAAGTTTGTATACAGGCCTCCATTTTGTTCTGCGGATTCCATCTTCACCGCCACGGTCGAGAGTAACTTTACCTTTCAGGCTGTCATAACTAATTGAAACACTCGCGTTAGTAGATTCTATGAATAGTTCAAAATTTTTCCATTTTGTTGCAGTGATTTTAATTTCGGCAGCCTTATTTTCCAACTGGACTGTTTGACCTCCTTGTGCCTTACCAGAGTACAAAGTACGACCGCGGGCAACTCTTATCTCTTTAACGGGTTTCTGAATAAGTCTCATATCTTTCGATAATTCTAGTTTTCTTGCGATTGTCATTTGACCAGTAAAGCCATCGTTACGCTCGGGATACTTTGTCTCCCACATATCAAGCCAGGCAATTAAATTTCTACGTCCTTTGTCATCCAACATTGTTTGAGTAGCATAGAAATCATGTCCAAAATCCAATTGTTTAAATTTGGTTATAGGCGTAAACAAAAGTGTCTCGTAATCAAACTTGCCAACTATATAACCAGTCTGATATAGATTTCTGTATAAGTCACCTATGGGTTTCACACCCTGTGGTGAAAATAGCAATACGTAATATCCGTCCAACTCGAAGAAATCTGGACATTCCCACATATAACCCAAAGAGCCATCAGATTGATGTAGAGTCGTCCCCTCCTTCCAAGAAATTAAATCCTCCGACCAATAAAGTAGTGTTCGTCCGAGAGTGTTATTATGGAAAGAATTTCCCAACACCATGTAATAAAGATTTTCATGCTTCCATACTTTCGGGTCTCTGATATTCGGTTGATGTTCCTCCGCTTTGATGACAGGATTCCCTGTATATTTTGTAAAATTGACACCGTCAGTACTTGTGGCCAACGCTTGAAACTGCATGTTATCCGGACTTCCAGGAGTATTAACGTTTCCTGTATATAATAAATGCATTGTTTTGTTTTCAATTATTGCACTTCCCGAAAACACTCCAGTTTTGTCGTAAGTTTGATCTGGTTTCATTGCGACTGGTTGAGTTACCCAATTCATCAGATCTGTGCTAATTAAATGTCCCCAGTGTGCAATTCCAGGCTCTAGGCTGCTGTAAGGATTGTATTGAAAGAATAAATGGTACTCATCTTTGAATTGGCAGAATCCGTTGGGGTCGTTCATCCATCCGTGGAGTGGATATGGGTGGTACCACGGACAAAAGGTACATTTATCAATATCGGCTGAGCATCTGCAAGAAAACAGTGCTATTAGCAAAAACTTTGTCACAACTGCTAGCATCGTAAGGTAAACAGACGCGGGGACTGAGCACTTCTATCTGAATAGTTCATTTCCGCTGTTGATCATTTATATGCCTTCGTTATCGTGTGGCATCCAGCTGTGGCTCAATGTAAATAAACTTATAGAGCAAGATCCCAGGGCCGCCAGACATTACTTATTTTCTGATTAACAAAATGTGTGGCATCGAATAGTGTTAGTATGTAACGCGAACGTATGCATACTTGCTAACTTGTGCCGACGGCCAATTTTTAAATATCAGGTGCTATAGTTCCGTAAAAATAATAAAAACATTTGTTAAAGCCCGAGCCAGATACATCCCTTCGACGGCTTCTTTTTCCAGGTACTTTAAAACACAGACAAAATTATGTGACTTTACCCACATATATATATATTTATTATTTATTTTTTATATATATATTTATTTTTTGCCTGAATCTAACAGTGATTATTAAAATAACACTGAAAATCAAATAAAATAAGAAAAATATTGACCCAAGTTAGAAGGTATGCATACTTTCACAGTACATACTAACGCTACTCGATGGACATTTTGTTAAACAGACAATGAGTAATGTCTGGCGGCCCTAGGATCTTGGACCATTACAAAAATTATTGCGACCATTATCGTAGAAAATGCGCAGTGCTTCAGTTGAATTGCTTAGTTACGTTAGTAACTTTAGTTGGTGTTTGCTTAGTGGGTTGTCTGTGAGGTGTTGTTGTAGTATTTTTTTAACTTTAAATTGCAACACATTCAAGATAATGGATGCATAATTTATAGAAGTGAAGTAGGGATAATAATAGGTAAAATGTAGAATTTCAAGAAGTCGAGGGAGCTACCTACATCATTTATTAGATAAGTACTAGAAACCTTCCCTGGCATATAATAACTGAAAAAAAAACACACATAAATATCGGTTCATTAGTTTAGGAGCCTTTAAGGTACGAACAGACAGTGATCAATATGTACATAATAATACATTCCAAAATCGAAGTTACAAATAAAAAGGTATTCTGTTTTTAGTGTGCAAGACGAACCACAATACGTTCCTATAAATAATCCAACCAAATAAAGTCGTGGTATTTCACAAAATTCTCAATAAAATTATTTTGCGTAACTCGTGATCATTTGGTTTCCATCTGTTTCAGAACTTAAGGATAAACTATCTGAAGATATCGCGGTGGTGATAGTCTTATATATACGATATGTGCATAAAGAATTTCCCGCATTTTAACTGAATAGGGCGTCAATTTTATATGTGGTTAAAATAAATAGTAAACCTTTTAATTATGTGTACCACTTTTGCCCGACCTGTATTTTTATTTCTATGAGTTCATTGTGGAGGCCGACCCCAATATAATTGGCTTATCATATAGTGAAGATCATCTGAAGAAATGTCTAGAGGAGTCTCTTAAGGAGATCCCATATTTCATAGTTTAGTTGAAGATCTTAGGTAAGGTTTAACCTTACAAACACATCCAAGTACTTAATTTTCTGAAACAATAAACGTTTACTGTTGAAATTATATTTAACAAAAATAAGTTAACCTTTTTGAAACTATTCAATGCTGGTAGTTATTTTATTAACTGCCGAGTTATCTACCATTGGGAACGTCTACCTAGCATGAACACACACAGTAAAAGTCACCTAAATTCGAAGTATTTTATGAAACTTTTCTAGCATTAATTTAGTTGAGTCTTCGTTCATATTATATTTTTCAGTGCTATACTTGTTCTTGTCGTATAAAAATATAAGAATGTTTTAGGATAGTTATATATTTAAAATGGAAATAACCAACTGAAAAAAGCAATTCAATATTACTATTACGAAGACTGTTGATGCATGTATTTCTTAAAGAATATAGTTATATTGTGTTTTCAAATTTAGTAAAAATAAATACGATCTATGGTTTACCATTATACGTTCATATTATACACAGGTACGTATGTAGTAGTACATACAAAACAATAACATAATTTTCTTCATACGTGGTGCATGACCATGTTATTTTCTGCAATTTCTTGGAATTATTCACGGGAAACTATGCATAAGGAAAATATTACAAAATAAATTTTAAACAAAACATCACGCTTGTATTCACCGAAGAATTAAACAGAGGTATGCGTGTACCCTAGGTACACTCACGTTCATAATAGTAGATAAGTTAAGTTGGTAACAGTGTACCTATGTTGGTTTAATTTAGACGAGTGTCACTTTACAGGCTGAAAGTGACAACAACAAAGGCTCACGTCGTATTCAGTACATCATTTTTAACCACCACATAGAAATTTTTCATCGGTTATTGAAAAAAAATCTGTACGGAATACGTAGTACAATTTGTGTTTCGGTTTACCTTCCAACCTGTATTATTATCCACCCATTTGTGTCCCAGGGCAGGGCAAAGACCTCTCTTCCCTACTTCCACTTATCCTTATCCATAAATGAATTTGACCAGTCCTTGAAAAAAGAATTGAGTTCTGTGTCCTTCGGGGCCCACCGCGTTGCCATTTGCCACTGTTTTGGACCCGCTATGTGGTTACTTTAGCCCACGCCTCCTTCGGCATGTGGTAGATGTGGCCAGCCCAGTTCCATCTTAGCTTGGCCGCCGTGTGACTTTCATGAGTGATTTGAGTTTTGGAATGCAATATCAAGTTTTTAAGGGGAAAAGTGAGGTGAACTCTTAAGATACGGCGTTCCATTGCTCGCTGACAGACAATACTCGTACCAAATAATTATGGTAACACTGTCAACATAAAATAATGATGATGGCGACACTCGACATTGAATTTTTGAATTAATTTCGTGCACAATTTCCGAGTATATACAGAAGCACTTAATATTGTTTATACAACTACTTTCGTAAGTAAGTATAACGCATAAATTAAGGTTTTTGTTAAAGGCTATTTAACTGTGTTTTGAGTTTTTGTCTTCGGTATTTTGTAGCCAGTTCGATTTCGGTCAAGGGCGTCGCCAGCCTTTGAGCTAAGGGTGGGTAGAAGGAAAAAAAAACTGGGCAAATGCGAGTCGGACTCGGGCACCGGGTTCCGTAGCATTATCTTAAATAAAAAACACGTTTGTTGTATGGGACCCTCCTTAAATATTTATTTTATTCTGTTTTTATAAATAGTATTTGTTGTTATAGCGGCAACAGAAATACATAATTTGTGAAATTTCGAACTGTCTAGTTATACGCCACAAAGACAGACAGACAGACGGACAGTGGAGTCTTATTAATAGGGTTCCGTTTTTACTCCGGGTACGGAACCCTAAAAATATAAATAAATATATCGCTTGACATTACACACAGCGCCATCTAGGTACCACACTAAGCAACGAGGCTTGTGTTGTGGACACCAGATAGTTGATATTACTACATAGATACTTTTTGTTTGTAAATACATACTTATTATACATATAAACATCCATGACTTGGAAACGAATGTCCATGCTCATCACACAAACATTTGCTCCTACCGGGATTCGAACCCGGGACCCTAAGAACGTAAGGCAGCCTCACTACCGCTGCGCCATTCGGGTCGTAAAAAAGCAGCTGCCCTCCGTATTGTAGTGACGCCCATGACTTCAGCACGGAATAAAAATATTTTGACTGATTTTGAGAGCGACGCCGACGTGTAGATTTTGGGTTCGAAGCTCAAAGGCACTTCACTGTGAAATTATTTCATCATCCCAGCGATATTTATTTATTATTTATTTATTTCATCATCCCCAAAAATAGCCTTTCATGTGAGGGTTTTTGCATTGTAAAAGTAAGATTTATTTATACAGCATACATTCTACGACACAGGAGAAATAATAAAAGAATGTTTCATCGGCTTGTGGGCTCAGATGTAATTTGTTAAATGAGAACTATAGAGATACGAGCTGTAAAAAGTAGTGCTTGGCGCTATGGTGACCTAACACTCCTTTCTCGTATTGATAGGATATTATGGTTTATGGTATAAGTTAAAGTCTCGAATTGTAAGGGAAATAGCTATATATTAATCCACTATACACTTAGTTACAAGACAATGGTAATGGTGATGGTAATGGTTTATGAGTACGCGGTGTCTCTAATGAGATCTGAACACGAACTGGCCCACATTTTGGTGAACGAGCGAATGTGCATACTTGCGTTCAATGCAATTATGCATTTTCGCTTAGTGTTCGATTTAAACTCGAACATATTCCCGAGAGCGAGAAGAAATGCGGGATGATAGCTATAAACTAGACTTTCATTATATGGTGTGCACAAAATTATTAAACTACTTAAACACATTTGTTTCTAGTATTCTGAACTGGTATGTATAAAAATAATGATTAAACAAGTATAAGCAAAAACATTATGACTTATTGGACTACTTAAATTATTATAAATTATTAGAAGTTACACTATTGAATCTTCCACAGTAAAAGCAATATTTTGATTGCCTGTGTTCGTAATTTTGTCCCGTTTAATCGCACTATAGTTCGCGCTAGGCCAGCGTTTGGCATAATTGTGTATACGAAAATTGACTTCACTTTTGTCCTTTAGATCACTGGCACTGAGCACTTCACTATACACTTCGTGTCTTCTGGTTGGTTTCGGTGTCAGCGGAGCCGCTGCCAATTCCTGTTGGCAGCAGCTCTCGCTGCGGCGTTGAGGTCTCGGGGGCGGTGGGGTCACAGTGGTC
The DNA here is from genome assembly GCA_947578425.1 of Eugnorisma glareosa. Lineage (NCBI taxonomy): Eukaryota > Metazoa > Arthropoda > Insecta > Lepidoptera > Noctuidae > Eugnorisma > Eugnorisma glareosa. The sequence continues at coordinate 3,247,689 of OX387970.1, forward strand.
TGCCGCCGGCGGGATCCTCCGCCACCGTGTCCAGCTGCGGCCTTCCGGCACAGGCGACATCGCCCGGTCTGCCACAACCAGACTGCTGCTACGCACAGCGCGATCGCCATCAGCACGTAACATATTACATATTGGTGGATGTCATGCGGCGATATATAATCATCTATTTCGGAGTCACTTTTCTTCAGTTTCTCTATCGCCTCCCCTAGACTGGTCATAGATGTTGTAAGGTTTCCGTCATCAGTCTGTCTTTCTTCAGGGATTTTGATGTTAATCAAATGATTAATTTGATCGAATTCAGGTATGTTTATGGTAGGTGTAATGTTCATTTGGTTGGACTGATGACGTATTGAATATAATGAGAAGTCCTTTCCTTTGATGACGCATTCTTGATCTATGCTAATGACCCCGGCTTGGCTCAGCTGACGAACTGTTACACGGTCGCCGCATATTATTTTTATTGTGTAGGTGTCACAACAAAAGTATAAATGCTGAGAAGTCAAATGTAATTCAAGCCATACGTTAGCGCAGTTGGTTTTTTCTAGTTTACATGTATTGGTATCCGGGTTCTTGTCGCAAAAACTTTCGTCATTTTGCAAGTCTGTTATTGGTTTTAGCAGCTGACAAATGTAAGTGCTTCCATGGTTTAGACATGCTGTTAGTTCTTGTGTCGACATGCTAAAGAAAGAATCCTTCTTCAGGTTGACGGCTACGTATTCTGAGACTGGTATGATTGTGGTCTTAATGGTATTTGTTTGGTGTGGTATAGGTATTATCTTGTACAATTTGAAACTTTCTCTGGATACTAGTGGAAAAGTAACTTCAATTATGACAAATTTTTGAGTCGCTCTGGCTTTGACTTTCAGTAGTTTGTAAAGATACTGAAGATCAGTGTCTAAATTGGCGATTGGTAGTGTGAGTTCGCTTGGCATCTGGCCGTATATGGTTTGGAGCTCATGTTTAAGTTGCGTTGGTGGCAGTAAATGTATGCTAATTTGGCCGTGGTAGATGTCTGTTAGAGTATCAAGCAACGTGTCTTGAAGTCGTCTTAATCCTTGCAGCAAGTTGTTTCCAGATATCGCTGACAATGTGAAGTCATTGACGTATGAAATATTTTGTATTTCGCGTTGGAGAGTGCTCGCGTTTTCTTGCAAATTTAAAAGCTTCTTGGTTATTAATTTGTGCTGCTTATTTACAGTGCTCTCCATCCTCTTCATCAGGTTGAATTCTGCTTCGATTACGGATGTTTGGTTTTTCCATAAATTAGAAAGGTGTTTCTCATTGCGATGTATGGTTTCAATGTCCTTTTCATACTGGTCAGCGAAACGTGAGTCCAACACACCGAACAAGTCATTTGCTAGATACCCGACACCGTCGATTAGGCCTCGTCGGCTCCGACCCGTCTTCCCTGCGCGCCGCTGTCTAGCGTGGATATGAAAATGCTGTGTTAGCAAAAGTTCATTATAGTATTCGAGTTCCTGATAATCGTGTCGGGCTTGGTGTACGATCGTATTACAATGACTTTGCGTTTCAATGGTTGCGCATAATTGTTCTTGATAATTTGTTATTTTATTGTAAGTGGTTATACCAGTCCAATAGGGTTCCATGTCGTAGTACATGACTAATGTCCATTTATCCCTAATTAGTTGTACCCTTGATATGGGGTCAAAATAAAGCGTCTGGTTGTTTGGAAATGGTTTTACATCGTGTAAACCGTATGATGGAAAAATCAGCATGAAAAAACTCAGTAAGGTAGTTGCTACAGTTGCGATTTTTGATCTCGGTTTTCTTTTCCTTTCTGTCAATTTGGTTGTTGGCTTTAAATCTGGTTTTGGTGTCGTTACGTTATTCTGGTTAACGGGCAAAATGGAGAGTTTCACGATTGGGCGTTTCGTGACTCCATTTTTGGTTTTTAATGAAACCGCTCTGGTAAGGCCATCATTTTCTGGGTGTGTGTCGACTACACGTCCAAGAGCCCATTTCCCTGGAGGCAGATTTTCATCATGAATTACCACAAGGTCTCCAATTTCGATGTTTTTTTGTGGTTTCATCCATTTGCTTCTTGATGAGAGTTGTACCAAGTATTCAGTCTTCCAACGTTTCCAAAGATCTTGGAATAATTTGGTGGTTAGATGCCATCTGGTTCTAGCATCTCGCTCTGTTTCTATAACAGTTGTTCCTGGTCTTCCTGATAAGAAATGAGCTGGTGTAAGGAAGTTAACATCGTCAGGATCCTCGGATATTGCGCATAGAGGTCGTGAGTTGAGGCACGCTTCTAATCTTGCTAACAACGTGGTGTACTCCTCAAAGGTCAGTCTTTGTTGACCGATAACCCTCTTGAGATGATGTTTCAGACTGCGCACTGCTCGCTCCCATAGACCGCCGGCATTAGGCCAGCTAGGGACATTAAAGTGCCATTCTATGCCCATCTCTGTTATCTCGGTCATAAAACTTTCACTGAATCCTTGGTGAAGCTGGTTAAATTGTTCCTGTATCATCCTGTTTGCTCCCACGAAGTTAGTGCCGTTGTCACTGTACATGTGTCGTGGCGCCCCTTTTCTGGCTGCCATTCTGGTTAGAGCTGCCAAAAAGGTGGAGCTGGTCAGGTCTGACACGAGTTCTAGATGTACCGCTTTCGTGACCATACATACAAAAACTGCAATGTATCCTTTTGTGGTTTTGATTCCCCGTCCTTTATTTGCTTTGACCTCTACGAAGCCTGTGTAGTCTACGCCGCAGTGATAAAATGCATGTTCTGGATTCACCCTTGGTTCGGGTAAATCTCCCATGAGCTGGTGCTGCCGTATGGGATTTTGTTTTCTGCATATCACACATTTTCTTATAAACTTTTTTGTGGCCATATATCCGCCGATAATCCAGTACTGTTGTCGTAGATTTGCTAATGTCAAACGCGCTCCGCCATGGAAGGTGAGTTTATGAGCTTGATCGATGATTAATATGGTTAGCTGATGATCGTGAGGTAAGATGATGGGATGTTTCATCTCCGGACTCATGTCAGCGTTTTTCAATCTACCACCCACACGTATAATTCCGTGTTCATCTATGGTTGGGTTCAAACTCAAAAGCTTGCTTTTGGAGTGCACTCTTCCGTATTTGTTTATTGACTCTAGGTCATTTGCAAATTCTGCTTGCTGAACATTTTTAATTATCAGCTGTTTAGCGCGACGGAGCTCGTGTAATTCGAGGTATGGCCGGTGAACTTGTTTGTTTGAAGTGGGCAATCGCAGTATCCACGCAAAAATACGTATGATTTTTGTAATGGTGCAGTATTGGTTTATCAATTGTTTAATAATTGCGGTAGTCAGCGATTCTGTTGATTGTTCAATGACTACCGCGTTGGTTTGTTTGGAAATAGACCGCTTAACTTCTAAATCCGTCTCATAACTGGTATGATGGTTTTCTTGGTTCGTGTATGATGGCAGCCATGACGGCCCTTGCCACCATAACTTGTGGTCTTTGAGTTGCCTGACAGTCAAACCGCGACTTGCACAGTCCGCTGGATTATCTGTCGTCTTCACATATTGCCAATGTTTTGATGGTATGGTTTTGGTGATTGTTGTTACCCGATTTGCTACGAATGGTTTCCATCGGGCTGGATGTCCTTGTATCCATCCTAGTACTGCAGTTGAATCAGTCCAGCAGTAGATCTCCGTAGGGTAATCTGATAAGCAGCTTCTGACTTTTTGCATTAGCTGAGCTAGCAGATGAGCGCCCATTAACTCCAGTCTCGGTATAGATAAGACTTTGCTTATGGGTGCTAACCTGGCCTTCCCGGCAACTAATGTGATGGTTGTCCCTTCTTTGGTTACTACTTTGCAATAGATTACACATGCGTATGCCTTGTTAGAGGCGTCGCAGAATCCGTACAATTCTATACTTTGGTTTTTTCCCATTCCTAACCATCTGTTGACTTCTATGTTGTTTATGTCCGGAAGTTCTTGTTTCAGTTTAGTCCATTCTGAGTTCATTTCCTCTGGTAGGGCGTCATCCCATTTTATGTTAGACAACCAGATATTTTGAAACAGGAGCTTCATGGTAGTGCTCAAGGGGGTTAACCACCCTAATGGATCGAACAGCTTGAAAATGTCTGAAAGTAGGGCTCTTTTGGTAATAGTTGCAGGTGATTCGGGTTTTATTTTCGAGTTGAAGGTAAAATTATCTTTCTGTGGGTTCCAACCGAGACCCAATGTTTTGGTGGAATCGCTCTGCTTGAACTCGTATGTTGACTGGTCACATTGCTCTCTCTCCAAATCGGTTAGTAGCTCTGGTTTGTTCGAGGTCCATTTTCTAAGATTAAATCCACCCAATCGGCATAATTTTATGAGATCGGATTTCAGTTTGTTCGCTGCTTCCATTGAGTGACGCCCTCCGCAAAAATCATCCATATAGAAACTTTCCTCCAATTCTTTTGCAGCGTCAGGAAATTTTTGTCGTTCATCAGATGCTAGTTGTTTTAAACACATCATCGCTAAGAAGCCCGCTGGTTTGGTTCTATATGTTAGTGTGACGAGTTGATACGACTTTATAGGTTGGTTTTTTGACTCTCGCCATAATACTTTTTGGTAAGTTTGATCTTCTTGGTGCACTCGGATCATTCTGTACATCTTCTCGATATCAGAAGTATATACAAATTGAAATTGTCTCCATTTCAGGATAAGCTCTTGAAGATCCTTTTGTATATTTGGACCCCTGTACATGACGTCATTTAGACTGTAACCTGATGATGACTTTGCCGAGGCGTTGAAAACTACTCTCAGTTTGGTAGTGGTAGATTCAGCCCGAATGACTGCATGGTGTGGTAAGTAGCATTCGGGCGCCTGGTTAATGTTGCATGGTGTCATGTGGTTTAATGCAAAATATTCGTCCATGAATTTTTTGTAATCTGATTTCAATTCGCTGTTCCTCTCAAATTTTTTCTCTAAGTTCCTGAATTGAGCTAATGCTTGTTTTTTGGTTTCTCCCAACTTGTCATTGTGTTCCGGTTTAAGCGGTAGTCGGACTTCATACCTTCCGTCCTCAAGTCTCTTTGTGGTTTTAATAAAGAACTGTAAACACTCATGGTCATCGTTGGACATCTCTATCTTCTGGTTAATGTCTTCGTTTTCCCAATATTTCAGAAGGTCTTCTGTGTTGTTGAGAATTACGTTGCATTGGTAATGTGGTTTCATGGATCCACAGAGTAGCCATCCTAGCTGCGTCTGTTGAGCGATTGGTTGATTGGCTTTGTCTCCTCTTAAGATTCCTCCTAACATTATCTTGCTATAGACATCTGCACCTAGTAGCATGTCTACGGGTCTGCTTATATGGAACTCCGGATCGGCCAATTGTATCCCTTGGATATGGTTCCACGTTGTTGGTTTAGTAAACGTGTTGTTTGGCAGTCGTTTGATCAAATTGTTCATTATAATAATGTTCGTGTCACAAGTAAATTCACTATTTGTAGACTGTAGTGTTACCTGTAACATACCCTTCGCGTTGTTTTCTTTTTCACCAACACCGTAAATTTGACCTTTAAAACGATCTCTCTTTAATCCCAATATTTGCGCTGCGTTTACGGTGATTAACGACAGTTGAGAACCCTGGTCAACTAAAGCTCTCATCTTGTGCAGTGTTCCATCAGCTCCCTTGACTTTTATAATTGCGGTGGCTAAAAGTACTTCAGATATGTCATCCCAAGACACGTGAGATGACCTAGATGTGCGTGTTTTGGTTGCAACACTCGTGTTGGAGATTTCCTCTGCTGACGCAGTTGGACTTTGTTTTGCTAATGCTTCGTGAAGTAAAGTGTTGTGCGTACCTAGGCATTTGCGACATCGTTTGCTCGACTGACATGATTTATTGTTATGACTGTATAGACAGTTTTGGCAATAATTTAATTGCTCAATTTTGTTTGCCTTTTGCTCATGATTCATTTGCAAAAAAGTAGGGCAACGCCACAATCTGTGTTCTGAATTACACAATACGCAGGTTATCGATTGTGACACATGTAACGCGTTCATGTTAGACTTTGAATTATCTTTGTTGCCTGATTGATGGTTATTGCGGTGAAAACTTTTCTTCTGGTTTTGGTTATAGTTCTTGCTTGATTGATGCAGCGTGGTTTTTTGGTTAGCTGGTTCCTGCTTGCGCCGAGACGCTTCTAGCGCTGTAAATTTCGTTTCCAAGAATTCCAGGAACTCCTGTAGATCGGGTAGCTCTCTAGGATTCTTGACCGATTCTATATATTCGGTGAAAGTATCGTCATCAAGCTTTTGCGCTAAGAGGTGCACTAAAAGTGGATCCCAAGTTGTTATATCAACTCCCAGATTCAATATAGCGTGCAACGTCTCCTTAGTTATGTCATGTAGCTTTTTGATCGTGGCTAGCGACTGATGTTGTATGTTGGGAAGCCCGAGCAGTATATTTATATGGGACGTGAAAATTAATTTCTTGTTGCCATACCTATGGTTTAAAATCTTCCAACATACATGATAATTGTCAGAGCTAATCTGTAAATGATGAATCAGACGCTCTGCTTCTCCAGTCACCTTACTCTTCAAAAACTGCATTTTTTGTGCATTAGACATCGAGGGGTTTTTGTCGACCGCTTCGCTAAACAAGTCTTTGAACGGAACCCATTGATTATAAGTCCCATTGAACACGGGGATGTCCATCTTTGGAGCTGACTTTTCACGGTGCTTCACTGCCCACATCTTTTTGTTGATGTCGTTGGTCAGCTCACTGTACTTTTCCTCGTGTTTGCAGAATTCCATTTGGTACGTAATATCGTCGTCTCCATCTTCACCTTCAATTTCCCAATGAAGCTTGTCGATCTCACCCCATCGGCTATCCAGCGATTTTAGAGCGTTTTCGAATTGCCATTGATTCTCGAAATTATCGACTTGTATATTACTCACGGTTCTCATGAACGCTTTGAAATTAATATTCTGCCTCTTTATTAATCCGTTCAGCTTGCTGGAGCCTCTATCTTTATATAGTAAACTCTCTCGCTGTGAGGACTCCTCATAGCGCGGCGACGACGTACCTGGTTGTGGCTGCGCCGCCTCTTCTTCCTGTCGACGATGGTCTGCGCCTATCTGTTGGCTAGCCCGGTTACCTGGTAAAGGTTGCACTGCTTCCGTCTTGGCTTTATAAGGGCTTTCATCTTTCAGCTGCGCCGCGCCTAACTGTCTCATAGTTTTGTTAATTATCTCCTTTGTTTTCAAATAAACTTCCTGGGCTGTTTCAAAACAACCTTTTTTGAAGTAAATATGGTCCGAATCTTCAAACTCGATCATTTTCCTGTGGTTTTCTTGATAATCGCGCCAGTATGCTTCCAGCATATTAGCCTTGCGCTTGTAATTATCGATGGTTTTCCTCTCGGACCCATCCTTCTTTATGTTGGTTAAAAACTTGTCCAGGATATCATAGAGTTCCGTTTGGTTGATGAACAGAGAATCGGAATCCATATTTAAAGTTGGTTTGGAAATATTCGGTAATGGTTAGTATAAATAAATGGTTTGGTCTGACCTTATTGTGCCCCAACCGACCGTCTCAGCAATCCGTGGTTCTTCAAATTGCAGCGATCTTCTGGTTCGCGTGCCACTGTTTCACTTGGTAGTCACTGGTAAATAAATGCTCGAAGGACCATGTAAAAAGTAGTGCTTGGCGCTATGGTGACCTAACACTCCTTTCTCGTATTGATAGGATATTATGGTTTATGGTATAAGTTAAAGTCTCGAATTGTAAGGGAAATAGCTATATATTAATCCACTATACACTTAGTTACAAGACAATGGTAATGGTGATGGTAATGGTTTATGAGTACGCGGTGTCTCTAATGAGATCTGAACACGAACTGGCCCACATTTTGGTGAACGAGCGAATGTGCATACTTGCGTTCAATGCAATTATGCATTTTCGCTTAGTGTTCGATTTAAACTCGAACACGAGCAATACTGTGGAACAAATATCCAAATATCTCTAGAAATTTCGAACAAATTCTTGTCAAGGACACTAAGATTATCTGAAAAAAAAAAAATGGGTTACGAAACTTAATTATTTTATTTTATAAGTAAGTTTTATGTGTTGTACATATTATAAGTTCCGTGGTTTTATGTGATTACAAACATCGAAAAACATGGCTTGCGTATCGCATAGTTTCAACACAGAAATATAACCAACGAACTACTAATTTCTCCCTTGGCACTTGCCAGATACTTCTCGACAGTATGTAAAGCCAAGTCAGAGGCCTATGGGTGGCATAAAGCACTAACCACACGATAGAGAAAAAGAAGGATACCACTTTGATAATTTTTTTTCTGCTGTATTTTCTACTTATGAATCAAAACAGTTGAAAAACAAAAAAGTGATGATCAGACTTGGACTTGGTTGGTAGTTATTTAACTGTTCTTGATAAAACCTGTATTTCAGACTGAGGAGCAGAAGCCCGGTATCTATTATCATTATTTTTTTCAAGGGTGCATTACTTCTTGTTTTGTATGTCTTTGTTCCCGAGGTACGGTTGCATTATTGTAGGACAAAATAAATTCTTCTCTTTTGTCAATCAGAACAAATTCCAGTCTAGTTAATTTCGCAAGAAAATATTTTTTGCATGCCATTTTTAGGGTTCCGTAGTCAACAAGGAACCCTTATAGTTTCGCCATGTCCGTCTGTCCGCAGCTTAGCTCAAAGACTCTTAGTACTAGAAAGTTATAACACGAATACACAGATTAGTTCTGCCGACAAATCGGTAAAATAAAATCTTAAAAAGTATTTTTTTAACCTACACGTAAAGTGGGGATTTCTTTTTCTCTCGTACCCCTTATTGTGGGACATCATTGGATTGGCCTTTAAAAAATATTGCGAGTTTGAATTTATAATTTTTGGATTAAGCGATTCGTTTGTAAAATGTTAAGATTTATATAGAATATTTTGCGACGTTAAAAAAAAACTATCAAAGCTCAGTAGGCTTTACAAGTTTACGAGTAATAGTCGACTAATTTATAAAATGTACATAGATAATAAATCTTCCTAAACATAATGTATGGGAGCACAGGTTTTTCAATTTCAAATGTAAGTTTGTTTTTTATTATTACAATAAAAATCATCGTTCCGAGGCAAATCCGCATATTTCGATGGGAAACTACGGAACCCTACATTGTGCGTGGCCCAACACGCTGTTGGCCGGTTTTTAGTGGTAGTGTTTTTAAAAATAAAGATTTAATTTTATTTAAGTTCTACGGTATCGATATTGGATGAAGAATAAAGTGATGAAAACTTGACAGGTTTAAACCACAGAGCAAACACAAAAATCACGAGTTGGTCGCGTTATTTTTAGATAGGTCAGTAATAAATTGATTACTCATGAGCAGGAAAAAAGTTTCCGTAACACGCGACGGGAGTTATTTCAAACTACAAAATAGTTTAGGAAAAAAAAATCTGTCAGTTTATTTTAAGACAATCCAAATAATATCTTAAAAATTAACTGGCTAATATAATTACATTAGTTTTTTACCTATAACATAAAGTTATTTTACAATGACTACTGAAATACGTACAACACTAATTTATTTAACATTCGGTATAAAAACAATGAGATTATCGATAGACGTGCATGACACATGGTTTGACGGACAGATTACGGAATAATTAATTGCTAAAAATAAGCGATAGTTCGCTAACCTTGAGTTTGAGGACATGTTGGCGGGAAATTTAACAAGCGAGCACAAAATACGTCTTATCTTCATGGCGTGCAGGACGAGTACTGAAAAATATTAGGGAAGCGGGTAGGATGAGGAGGGCAGGGGCAGGGCAAAACCACGTGACTATTCCGTGACACATTTAACTTTTTGAACGTTGAAAACGGTAACTAGACGACTTATTAAAGGGGATACTAAATTCATCAGCCAGCCTAACCTTTTCCGAACTATGTTGGGGTCAGCTTCCAGTCTAACCGGATACATCTGAATACCAGTATTTAATTAAGTAATACGGTACCCCTTGGTAAGACTGGTAGTCTGACTTTCGGGGCACTGACTACCTGTAACGATTATCAAAGATCTACAAATGACAGGGATACCTACCTAATTACTGTCTAAATTAATTAAAATCAAATTTTCAGATGAGAGCGCAAATTCCGTGAGGTGAGACCATCAAATAGGGCTGACATCAATGCTGAAACGACGACTGGGACTACTCCCAGTCGTCGTTTCAGCATTGATGTCAGCCCTATTATGTCAGCCCTATCAATCTATCTGGCCCGCATCATCATCCATGGTTTACCTACGTAAACCATGGATGATGATGCGGGCCAGATAGATTTTTCGAGGGATTCGGGATTTGGATATTTTGAGGAGAAGAGGATGAACAGTGCCAGTTTATGGCTAGTTAAGTCGCAGAACAGCTACGTTTTCAATTGTGGTAAAAGCAGATAAGACATTTCCCGAGACACATTCGGAAACAGAACGCGAGCGGAGTAAGCGCGAAATTTCACGATTGTTTTCTGATATTCCAACCAACAATAGAATTCCAACAATAGAACCGGGACAACTGACTTGTTGACCGGGACACAATGTTCCAAACCGGGACATGTTTCCGTGTTCCGGGATGTTTGGCAGCCCTACCATAAATGAAAATACACTGACCTTATTTGTGATGTTCTTTGGAACGGTCCCGGTGTGGTAATCTCAACGGTCGTGGATTAGGCAAAATACACACATCAAAAGTGTCTAGGGATCAAGCATTTTTATGTGGATTTCTTGAGATTGAGATGTGGCTTTGTAATAAATTTATGATTTTATAAATTTATATGGATCCTTTTTGGTGCATTTCATAATTTGAATCAGGAACTGTGAATCAAATTCGAGTAAAAGATGAAAATCAGCTGTCAATATTTTCCCTATAAAAACATACAACGCATTGAAGACATTATTAGTGCTACTGTTTCCCTACTACTGATTAAAACCAACGTTATTATGGAGCGGCGACGTCATTTAAGCAGGGAAGAAATGCTCAGAGCCGTGGGAATGATAGAAGCTGGTTCCCGGCAACGTACTGTGGCTTTAGCTCTGAATACAAGTCAGAGTGTTATCAGTCGACTTTGGACACGTTACCGAAGCACTGGTACCGTGGCTGAGCGCCATGGAGGACGGTATCGCTGCACCACACGGAGACAAGACCGATACATTCAAATCTTAACTCGAAGAGCTCCAACAATAACCGCCATGATGTTAGCCGTGAGGCTTCATCACTCTTCAGGGAACTTAATTAGCGACCAAACAGTCAGAAACCGCTTGCATGAAGTGAACCTTCATTCCCGAAGACCGCTACGGGTACCACCTATAGCAATGCACAATCGTAGGATACGATATCAATGGGCTCTTGAACACAGAAATTGGGCAGAAGAACAATGGCGTTTCGTGTGCTTTTCTGATGAGTCTCGTTTTGGTATGAGACCGGATACAAGACGTATACGACACTGGAGAACCCCTGGACGCCAACAGCGATTAAAATCCTGCCAGGAAGTCCATCCTTATAGTGGTGGAACCATCATGGTATGGGCGGGTATTTGGATCGGCGGAAGAACTGAGTTGATTTGGATCAGAGGCAACCTCAACGCTCAAATTTATGCTGAGACGATTGTATCAGACGTCATCGTTCCTCTACAAGTGCAAATCGGTCCCTTATTTCAGTTAATGCATGATAATGCACGACCGCACACCGCAAGAGTTGTAAGACAGACTCTCGCCGCAGCTAACATCAATGTCCTGCCCTGGCCTGCTCAGTCGCCAGACTTGAATCCGATTAAGCATGCATGGGATATGCTACAGAGAAGAGCTCTGCCGAATATGGAGGGTATCCAGTCGCAAGAAGACCTTTTTTTGTTGTTGCAACGAACATGGGCGGCCATTCCACAGCGTGATTTGGATGAACTCATTTTGAGTATGCCAAACCGATGTTCTTGTGTTGTTAGTGTTCGCGGTAGAAACACGGATTATTAATTGTTTAAGTTACCAAATAAAATTTTAAAGAAAACTGTTATTTCAGTCTTTTTTTCGAACTTTTGTGTTAGTGGTTCAAATGTCAAAAATCCCTTTATTAGGAAAATGGCAAATTTCTTTATTAATGCAAAGGTGACTTGGTTTATCGTTACTGTGACAAACGAAAACACTTTATTTGATGAATCCTTAAAGAAAATTTTAATTAATATCAATCAGGAGAAAAGTTATTGCAAAAATATATGTTGATCCCTAGACACTTTTGATGTGTGTATTTAGCTATTGTAGCAGTGGCATTCTTTAGTTTCTGCCTACGTTCGTCTATGCGTAACTAAACTGCTAAATATGCGCCCACAACCGAGGCCATGAGTCTGCTAAACGCCATGATTGCTCAGGAACCGGATCTTGATATGTTTATGAGTAGCAGTAAAGCTATGCTTTATATTATTGTATAAAGTTATGTAGTTTATGTTATGTGTGTGCTTACTGCACGCTTACAAACTGTAAGTGCAGCAAGTATCTGTCATATAAGAAAAAAACGACTAGTATAACACACATGGTATGATTGTATCATATAAATGAAAATTGACGTAATGTTTACGAAACTGAAACATTTTTCCAACAGTCGTTTGGCCCATGAACCGTTGGTCAACATTATCTTTAAACCATTAACTTTTCATCCAAAGCACTTTTCACGCACGAACGTTTCGCCAACATAACTCTACGTCAGTGAATGCTTTACCAACAGAATGTTTTGACCAGTAACTTTTCTCACAAAGAAAAATTGGCCAACAGACACCGGGACAGGTGAAAGTAAATAAAAGCTTGTCAAAATAACTAAATAAATACGATAGTTTTTTAATTATCACCTGCTAAAATCGGAGAAGGAAAACATCTTGAGGAGACTAGCACACCTCAAAGATTTTTCAAAGGTGTGTAAAGCCATGTCAATAAAAGCAGCTAAGTGCAAGTCAACTCGCGCACGAAGGGTTCCGTACAATTATCTAAAAAAAAAAAAAAAACACCTTTGTTGTATGGGAACAAAATACAAAACTACACGTATGAACTGAATTAATAAAATATTTAAGTATATACGTATGTCACTATGTATATAGTGTATGTATTAATTCTGTTTTTAGTATTTGGGTGCGTCCAGATTAAGTAACATTTAACAAAACTTGAGTTATCTAAAGGGCAATACCTAAAATACTTCTTCATGATTTTGGCCCCCTGGTAGTCTGCGAGACCATTGTTTTTGATTCTCATCTCCTAATTTTCCTTGCCGTTTTCCTTATACGTAATCTTTCATTTAAGGCGTATATAATATTAATAATATTTTTACTGACTGAACCATCCACTTCAATAGACCAGACATCACATTAATAAATAAAACAAACAATACTTGATATCTCATTGACATTAGCTGTACCAAATACACACAACTTACAAACTTTCCTAATAACATAGTAAGCTTATGCATAGTTAGCTTATGCTTATGGTAGAGCAGCGGTGGCCCAGTGGTGACGGCCCCGACTTACGAACAGTAAGTCGTGGGTTCGAATCTAGGCAGGTGCATTACTTTGTGTAATTTATTTCATCACCACTACTCTCAAAAACGGTGAAGTAAAACACCGTGAGGAAACCGGCATGTCCTAGAACCAAAAATTCAAAGACATGTGACATCTACCAACCCGCACTGGGCCTGCGTGGTAGATTATAGTCCATTCCCTCTCATAGATAGGAGGCCGAGTGTCCCAGCAGTGGGAACATTAAAGGCTGATTATGCTTATGCACTGCATCCTCCGTTGACTTACCAGAGCGGAAACCAAACTAAAGAGGAGATTAAACTATTGCTTTCAAGATAGTTCTAACGAGTGTGCTATTAATTATTCTTTCTAATATCATTGAGAGCTGGTACGAGTAGTATGGCAATAGGCCTGTAGTTACAAGCATCGAGTTTATCACCGGATTTGAAAATAAGAACAACAATGGCTTTTTTAAGTACGTCCGGGATGACACCCTGTCCATGGTAAACATTGAAATATGACAAAGTGACTGAACAATTATATCTTTAATAATGGCTATAAATAGGCTGTTAGATATGTTGTCATGTCCGACTGCGCTTGTAAGTTTTAGTCCATTAATAAGTGTCAGAATCTCATTTTTATCTGTGTCTAATAATACTAATGAGGCATTATTCGTGTGATTTGAAACGGGAACTTCAGTTGGATTTTGAACTATTGTTGTACTAAGAAGCCCGTTGGCCAGGGAACTACTAACATTGGTAAAGTAATCATTTGCCTGGTTCACAGATTTTTGAGGAGAATCACCGAGGGGATCGGAAGATCCTGATTTAGTTTTATTTGTATTTTTTATGGTTTTGATATCTTCCCAAAGCTATTGATAGCTATTGTTGTTGCTATTTTTGACCAATTCAGTTTTGTCGCGTTCCCTCTTGAGTCTTTTCAACAAATCATTACAATGATTTCTATACCTAGTGTATGTTAGTATTAGCGTTTCATTATATTATCGGTATAGCGTTTCATTATATAGCGTTTCATTATATTATCGGCTATCCCTATTTTTAATACATCAAAGCGTACCCTATTTTTAATACATTAGCGTATAGCGTTTCATTATATTATCGGCTATCCCTATTTTTAATACATCAAAGCAATCCCGGTGTGAACCAGGGTCTAATTATTCGATTTTAACGGGGGATTTTGACAATAATGGTATTTTCATTTATCGCATTTTGTAAAATCTTAATAAGATTGTCCATAGCCTGATTGGGATCTTCTATATCCTTAATGAAGCTGAAGTCAATATTCTTCAGTTGTTCACAAATAGCAGCGATGTTAACTTCAGTAATATGAGATTGATGATGTTTATTTTTGTGAACTTGATAAAGACAGAGAAGTACCGCGTTTTGATCTGTGATTTTGGAATTTACGACAAAGGTGTGCGATTTAAATTTAGTTTTAAGCATGACGTGATCTAGACAGGTTTTACCTTGCCTAGTGGGAAAAGTATGGGCTGGAAAGAATCCTCCAAAAGCAGTTGTATTAAGGTATTCAGGTGCTTTGGTGTCGTGCAATTGAATTGAAATATCTATATTTATGTCTCCAATTATAGCAGCAGATTTAATATTTTGTAAGGAAGATAAAGTTAAAAAAGGAATCAAGTTATTGTATGATGGTGAGCGGTACACTGCAATTATAGCTATGTCATTATTTATTGGGATAAACTTTCGATTATGGGCCGTTGATTTGGAAGTTCATATTTTTTTTGTAGATAGTACTCATAAATAGAAAGCTTTTTACAAATTTTTAAGTTACAGATGTTCACAGTTTACGAGATATATTTTTTTAAAGTTTCCATACAAATTGGAAAATAGCAAGCCATTTGTAAATTTTTAGGTTGGATTAATTGTCATGGTAGACGTCAAAGTTGACATTTCACGTTCTGTTGACGGTGGAGGTGTATTTTATTCAATTTTATGTCACGTTTTACTTAAATATAATATATATATTTTTATAATATATTTAATAATTACGTATTAAATTTGGTGTGTAATAAATGTGCACAATAATTGTTGTATTAGGCAATTACATTAACTTTTTACACAAAAATAACGAATTTTTGTTTACACTATGTGGAACGAAACGTGAAGCGACGCCATTTTGTTTTAGAGAAATGGTGGAAGCCATAAATTAAAGTAACTATAAAAGTTAATATTTTGGTGTTTTACTGAGTACAAGAGCGAGCGAAGCGAGCTCCGGACTTGGGGCACCCCGACTCAGACAGGTTAGGTTAGAAGGGGATAGCGGGGTCTGTTCGCTCGCTTCGCTCGCTCACTTGACCCCGCCATCCCCTTCGTGGTTATTTCGCCGGGCTCCGTCGACCTGGCTGAAGCCTCGACTGCGCCACGTTGAGTTCATTCGTCACGTTAGTGGCGTAGGGGCGGGGGGGCTCCGCCCAACTCTCTCCTGCAATAAATCAGGTTTTTAAAGTCCAAAACATTACAAAAACACGGAAAACATAACCTCAAAATGACATTAAAAAATAATAAAACTGCACCTCTGGCAGAAGGGTGAAGTGGGGGGCAACTCCACAACTCTCACCACCTCCCCCCCACCCGCCACCCCCTCATTCAGACGACTCGATTCTAAACCTTACCCACGCCATTCTAACCTAAAAACTTCAACCATGGATATCTCCATAACCATGGGGCTCCGAGAGGTAGGAATGATACAGGGGGTAGCCTACTAACCCCCCCCTTCCCCTCCCCCCTCGCCACCCCATTAATCAACGGCCCATAATGGAAATTTTTACCATTTATTGTAATTACTAAACAGTTGCTATCCAAAAATGGTGGTTCAATTATATTTACATTAAGCGATTCTTTATAATAGATTGTATTTCCGTCGTTCTGGTATTTATAATTCTGTGTTGTGTGATACTTATAGCCAGGTAGCTTAGGTATAGTAAGATTGCACGATAGCTAGCACTCTTTTAGTATTATAACATCACACTCCATTTTTAATCTTTGCAAGAGGACAACTAGTTCGTCAAAATTATGAGAAATACTAAGTATAATTTGGGTCAGTATTTTTATATCGGGTTTACTGTGTGAGATAACGCTATGACAGTCTTCATCATTGCAGACCATGGACTCCGATATGGTTAAGTCATCAATTTGTACGCCTCTATTAGCCATTTGTAAAAAATAAAATGAAAGAGGGCGCAGTATTATTAGTACCGTAATAACAGCAAACGTATTTACATTGAGGTATAGTCATTAAGGCGCCTCCCCGAGCAAAACGCAGCGGTAGCCGTGTTTTGTGCAGTTTTTGGAAGCTATCTACTCTTTACCCAAAATAAATACCAACTTATAAAATTGACATGAAATTTCTACATATTCTTGACTCCAAAATGGTAGTTTTGGATTTCTTTTTGTAGTAAAATGTAAAATTAATCTCCTCACAGCGAAACCACAGAAATGAGGCAGGATTATTGATGGCTTGCATCTCCTCGTAAAGTAACCATCATTTTGATTTTCTTTTTACACTAAATGGCAGGCAATTTAATAATAAACATTATGCTAGTTTTATTTTTTTCAAAAGACCTAAATTTGATTTTATAAAGATTTTATTCCAAAATCTGAGCGTACTCGCTACGTATATTGCTATTTTCTATCTCACGATCTTATGCTGGGTGGCGTGCGGTGAAAAGGGACGAATGCTCAAGGTTATTTGGTCAGGGTACCGCTTTAAGCGAGTGCGTCTGTATAGATACAGGTAGGTAGTATAATGTTTAGATGTGCATAAGATATTAAACATTAAGTGGGAGTTTAGTAACGCTTGTGTCGTTGCCGTATAGAATCCTTTGATCGCACAAATTACGTGTTTATTTGCATTGTGAATTAAGATGAGGCAATGAATCTCATTCTTTATCCTGATTAGACTGGTTTTTATCTTGTGTGTATTAATGTGAAGTGTAAGATATTTGTACATTATTAAGGATTTCACAAGAAGTATATAGTGGAATGCAAGTTGCGAAGAAAGTGAGGTTATGACGCTTCCGAGTGTAACACGAATGAAATCATTCGTGGTCATTGGTCCATGTTTTTTTTAGTGATGATGTGTTTAGTTTTTGCGGTAATTATCTTCAGAGCGATTTCCAAGTGTGGTAGCGGTGGAGGTGTAAGTGTTATTTATGTGTAATGTTTCTTTGTATTTTCTTTGATGTTTGGAGTTAATATTAATTTGTGATGACAGACATATATTATTTTCTAAATAAAACTAGATTTGCATAATTACTACAATACAGAAAAAGTATGATAAGCAAAGAAGGGCAATACATGTACAAAAGATTCAGAGTTAGTCAAATATCATTACTTTGATTCGTCTTCAGTTCATTCAAGTGATCTTCATCTTTGCGTGATATAAATGTGGCCATTTGAGGCCCAGGCAAACATATAACCAGCAGTTTTTGCAGTTTTGCGTAAGGAATAAAAGCCGCTTCATTGTAGCTGTGAGTAATTCTGAAATGTAGATCGGTTGTTTTGATGTTTGAAGGCCCATGTTGGTTGAGTTGAGTTGATCAGATTGTTGTTTAGAAAGGTTTCTTTACCGCTTCTTGAAAATATTGTTTGGGTCAGTGTATTTGTAAATACAATTGCGACTGACGAACTGCTTGTTTCCTTCTTAGGCGGGAATCTGGTGACATCACGTATGTCGTTTTTATTTAATTCCAAATAGTTTATTGTCTTGGATAAGTTTATGGTTATGTTTCGATCTATTTGGTTACGTCCAAATAGATCGGATTTCTTTTCATTGTGGACTTTGGGTACATTTCTTACTTCTGTATATGTTTTTACAATTGTCTAGACGATAGTTTTGCGAAACACGGATTTCGTTCATCATGGACATTATTTCGTCTTTAAAACTTGGAAAAATATTATTTGTACGATCATAATGCAAACGATGTGACTGGTGAAAAATGTGGGTGTACTTTTAGCTTCAATTCTGCTCAGTCCTTTGGGAATCACAGATGTGATGTTACGCTTGTATTATGATACACTTTGTTATGACTGGTTGTCAGACTTTCGGATTTTTGCGAACCTACCTGTCAGGTTCGATATCACCTATACATGGGCATATATGTATGAAAATCCTATCAAAATCAATAGTGAAAGTGGTTCGGACTATCTAAGCGATCACACAGACATACATAGTTTTTAATATTTAAGATATCTATATCTTAAACTAGCTGTGCCCGCGACTTCGTCCGCATGGACTTACATCTTTCTCAGCCTGTTACTTGCACAGGCACTTTGTTACGGGTCTATTTGAAATAAATTATTTGAGTTTGAATCGTCTATAACCTGCCCAATCAACAAACATCAAAACGGTGTTAATTGTCATACTAACAAACAGACAAAGTCATGAGTTGACTTTTATATTATGAATCAGGCTAATCAAGAAGTCGAAGTCGCGGGCAAAGCTTGTTTGGAGATAAGATTCTTCTACGACACCAACGACACGATACTTAACTGTCTACATCGAAACAGTTCACACGTGCGAGGGTCATCACGGAAAATCTTAACACCGCGATTCAGAAAATGGCAAACCCTGACACAAACCCTAAAAGGTAGGCTAGGCTATGTAGATTTTCAAAGCAGCGTCATGTAAACTAATCTAGAGTACCTTTTGATATTATTAAAAATTTTACTATGATTACAAGTTGTCTTGTGAGCACATTAATTCATTATTACCACATTGGCTCAACAGATGTCGTTGCATGTATCTTAAGTAATAATAATTAGTCCTGGAATAATTGAAATTCATATGGTTTTTGATAGAGAGCACCGATTACAATGAAACTAAAACTAAAACCTATTAAGTTACGCACAATATTTGTGAATTGAATCTCACATTGAAATCCAACAACATAACCGCCCGCCTCCCAGCGCGCGCGGTTCATTATTTTAATGTGGAGTTATTAATGATTAAACGAACTTACCTGTACGTGAAGTTCTATCATAATTATATGAAGACTTCGTATGAAGGTATTAGTAACGTGAGATTAATATAAGAACACTATGTAGTAGGCATAATAATGTCTTCACTCGTTGCACTATAGTATAAAGTAAGAGAAAATAATGGCCACACGACTAGGGTGTGGCAACATTATTCTTTATTCCCGCCGCTCTGTAGCGTGCTCGCCTGCGCTGCGCTCTTCATTTAGTTTAGAGATAATGTTATAGCTAGATATTTCCGTCGCTTGGGATACCTGGGGAGGGTGGGGTTACTAATACCTTCATACGAAGTCTTCATATAATTATGATAGAACTTCACGTACAGGTAAGTTCGTTTAATCATTAATTATATTCATCCTTCGTATTCGGTATTAGTAACGTGAGATTAATATAAGAACACTATGTAGATGTTGAGAGTGTTTTTAGGAAATATCGTCAAATAAAAAACGTGATTTAAATCAAGTTGTTTTATTTAACACAATTTTAAAAGGTGTACCTGAGTACGAAATACTTATTAAGTACGTAAGTAGAATAACTGAGCTAATCAAGTATAATATAATATAATTATTATACACTTAGGAACAATGTTCATCAATATTTATTGTGTACAGATTAAATAGAAATACTTTTACTTTGAGAACTTAATATTGATCTGGCTAAGACCATATTATTTTCATTATTCAATATTGGTCTATTGTAGAATTTAGCAAAGGTAGTGGAATTGCCACTCCATCCAGCAGTTTGTCGAATGACATCAAGGCTGACTCCCAGTTTGTGTGCCATAGAAGTTGAGGCATGGCGCGTACTATGGGATGAAAAAATGGAGACATCAATTCCACTATCTTTCAATGTTGACTTAATCCAGCGACTAAGGGTTTGTGAACAAACACAGTTATAAGGTTTACGAAAACTTATGAAAAGATTATTCGATTTCCGAAGATTTTTAGTTCTATCTATGTAAGTTGTTAATGTTTTTGCGGGGCATATTTCAGGATGTTCATTAAATAACGGCAAATGTAAGGACGGTTGTTTAACACCCACTTTTGAGGTTTTGATATGTTCCGGTATTTTAATAACAATACCATTATCAACTGTAACGATTTGATCTACGTGAATTTTGGACAGAGTTTGTACTCTATGTGCTGTTACAAGTGCTAAGAGAGTTATACATTTTCTTGACAATTCCTCTAAGGTTAGGTTTTCGTTTGGGAACATCAATGATAGGTGGTTCAAGACTATGCTTGCATCCCACGTGGTGTTATACTTTGGCTGTGGCGGCCTTAACTTATATACACCCTTACAGAAACGTGACAGTCGATCATCCTCCGATATTGATCCGATGATGAGGGAAATTGCCGATCTGTGACTGTTAATTGTCCCGAACTGGCCACCCTCATTATATATTTGCGTTAAAAAATCTATAATCATGGGAACTGATGGTTGGTACATATCTATGGAGTTTATGGTGCAAAATAAATACCAGCGTTTGATGCAAACATCGTATTGTTTCCAAGTGTTGTCCGAAAGTGACGCCAGCATGATGTCTAGGGCGGATTCTGGGACACAGCGTCGTAAGAGTGCCGTCCGGACAACACTCCGGCAACCAGGGTAAGGTGTGGTCGAATGTTCATGTGAGTGTGAGGTTGGTTGCTGGAATGAGGAATGAACACGTCATCAGAATTTAGTTTGACAATGTCTGAGGTAAGTTGGCGAGTAAATAGTGGGTACCATGGTTGTGTGGGCCAATCAGGTACAACCATGATACCCTCTGCTTTATCAGATATTATTTTTCTTATGACCTTAAGTATAATGGCCACAGGGGGAAAAGCATAAAAGAATAGATTTGACCAATCCAAGGTAAAGGCATCTGATGCAGAGGCATCAGGATCTCTATGCCATGAGGCATATACCTTGCATTTTTTATTAAGGCGAGAGGCAAATAAGTCAATTTGAGGGGCAGTGAATTTGTCTATTAATTTTTGAAACCCTGTGTCAGACAACTCCCATTCGACGTCTGGATGGGTTCGTCGGGATTCCTTGTCAGCGACCACATTGTCTGATGATTTTATGTAGGAAGCTACTATGAATATTTTGCGAGTCATACACCACTGCCAAATATCTTTGGTTACTTTTGTTAAGTGAGGGTATCGGATACCACCCATACGATTAATATAACATATCGCGGTTGTATTGTCAATTCGTAATAATATTTGACAATTGTAAAAATCTTTGGCAAATATTTTTAGGGCAAAAAAGGCTGCTAATAGTTCCAGTTGGTTAATATGCAATAGTGTTTCACTATCAGACCAACGACCGTTAGCCGTTTCATCATTGCAGGTAGCTCCCCACCCCGTTGTTGAGGCGTCAGAAAAAATCTCAAGTTCATAATTGTCGTTCCTAATCCTATGCACGGAATGATCGATAGTACCTAACCACCAATTTAAGTCCGGTAGTACATGATGTGGCAAGGTCATATATTTTTCGTAGTCACCGTCATTTCCAAGGTTGAGAAACTTACAGCGTTCAAGCTCTTTTGTATGTAACCATCCATACTCTATGGCGGGACAAGCCGATATCAATAACCCTATGAGCTGCGCGAATTTTCTAATTTTACATCGTTTTATGTTTTTGATGTTTATCAATTCCGATTTTATTCGAGTTCTCTTTTCTTGAGGTAAACTCAATTCCCACTTGTGGGTGTCAATTATATATCCTAGATATTTGCAAGATTTTGAGGGTATCTTGAAACTCTTTTCTTCGTTTATGATGAACCCTAGTGACTTTAATAACGATTCCGTAAATTCAACATTATGTTTGCAGTCATCGTATGAACTACCTGTTAGAAATATGTCATCTAGATATATAGACGAAATAAGACCGCGTGACCGTAATAATTTCATTATCGGTTTCATTAATTTGGTAAAGATAAATGGCGCGGTGCAAATTCCAAATGGAAGAACGTTAAACTGAAATATTTTATCATCCACTATGAACCGTAAGAATTTACGTGAATCTGGATGAATGTTGATCAAAAAATACGCATCCTTGAGGTCTAGCGTAGCAACATAACAATCATGAGAGATTAGTTTCAGGCATGTTCTTATATCCTCTAATTTAAAATGTTGGGTATTTATATGTTTATTTAAGCTTTTTAGGTTTAGTATAAACCGCATTTTACCATTAGGTTTTGGTACAAAAAATACACGAGACACGTATTGATCTGAGGAGGGTTTGCATTCCGAAATAGCTCCTATATTCAGAAGATTAGCTATTGATTCTTCTAAAACCATGCGGTCTGATTCAGAAAAGTTATTTGAGCTGGGCGGGTACGATTGACATATAGGATTATTAAATCTTATTTTGTACCCACTGACCCAAGACAAAATAGTACGGTCCTGTGTTATTAAAGACCACTGTTTGTAAAAATGGGCAAGTCTACCCGCATAGCGTACCGGATCTAGCGACGTCGCGACTGTCTGGCCCGATGAGAGTAGTTGCGCGATGAGGTCCCCCGATGCGGCGCTGCAGGCGGTTGATGGCGTGGCGGTGGACCCGATGCTTGCCTGCGGTTCGATGTCCCCGCCTTCCAGTTTAAATTCTTATTCGATGTTGATGGAAAAGGAGCGGTGTTTGTCGCAGGTTGCCGGTTT
Organism: Eugnorisma glareosa; assembly: GCA_947578425.1. Taxonomy (NCBI): domain Eukaryota; kingdom Metazoa; phylum Arthropoda; class Insecta; order Lepidoptera; family Noctuidae; genus Eugnorisma; species Eugnorisma glareosa. Next base: position 3,270,881 of record OX387970.1, read on the forward strand.
GTCGGTTTTTTCGGAGTATCAAATTTCAAGTCTGTGCTAGACTTAGATACAGCCTTTGCTGCCTTAAGAGTCTCCGGGAGATCTTGACCAAAAAGAAATTTGTCAATTTTTGTTGTTGTCAGCTGATCTTTCAGTTCCTTTTTAACTGAGTACAGGGCGAAGTTACGCCGTGTAATAGATTCAGTATGTTGGACGTCGCATAGGATTCTACCCACGTCCATGAGATCTTTTACGAGCTCGTGGTTCTTTTCCGGGAGGAAGAGTTGGCTGGAAATGATCTTTCCCAAGCAAGAGATACCCGCTGATATTTGTTTTTGTTTCAGTTCAATAGCTTTGTCTCGCTTATTAGCTTGTTCGTTAATCGCAGCTTTAATTTCGAGATTAAGCTGGGGAGCATCAGTGTATTTGCAGTTTGCGGGTACTAGGTACTTATTTAGAAGGTCTCTTCGTGTCTCTTTGTTCAAACCTGTGGTTGCCATGTGTTCGAATCTATTCGCAACTTCCTTGTTGATTTCGGGACCATATTCAATTGCGATCGTTGGGTCGACCCCTAGAATGTCTAACAATTCCGAAGTATTGTCGATTTCTTGTGCGTCCTGGTTTTCCAGTGCCGGTTCCGGTGCTGGTGCCGGTTCGGGATCCGGTGCCGGTGGTGGCTGTGATTCGTCGACTATATGCACGACGTCTTCTGTGGTTGCTTCCTGCGCTGCAACGAGGAATGCAACGTTTAGTCATTGTGAAATGCGGCGATGTAGTCCCAGAAACTACTCAGATGCATAATGACTGACTAGGCAAGAGAGCCGATATTATTTAAATGCGGCGAGATAGCCCCAAAGGCTACTCAGGTGCATAAAAAAGTATAATGCGTTGATATAGTCCCAAAAACTATACAGATGCATACTGTTTAATTAATTTTTTTTTTTTTTTTTTATGTGAGGGTAGGCACTTATTGAAAAATTTGTGTTATAATTCTTGTAAATTAACCGATGTAAGTATTTTTAAGATTATCTTGCAGTACTTACTGTTTCTGTTATCGCCTGGTAGGCTTCCACATCTTGATGAGCATGTTGTCGAGCTTGATGATGACGTCTGGCTAGAAGATGATGACACACTTAAAAGTCGTCGTCGTTTCGCTGAACGTGATTTCTTAACTTCTTTTTCTAATTTACGCATTTTATTGTAAATGAAATCTAACTTATCTTCGTTATTTCTCTTCGGCATGATTGCGAAGGAGTTTTTTGGTTTTGGTGCGATACGAGTGGTTGAGCACTAAAACGCGAATGAAGAGCGCAGCGCAGGCGAGCACGCTACAGAGCGGCGGGAATAAAGAATAATGTTGCCACACCCTAGTCGTGTGGCCATTATTTTCTCTTACTTTATACTATAGTGCAACGAGTGAAGACATTATTATGCCTACTACATAGTGTTCTTATATTAATCTCACGTTACTAATACCGAATACGAAGGATGAATATAATTTTAAAACTGTGATATCTCCTAAGATATTCATCTAAATTGAATGGTGTAAATGGCAATTTTGGTCACAATTGAACGCTAAAGATGACTAACATATTTGTTTTGATAATGATTAATACAGGATCCTGCCGTTTTGCCGAAAAGATTTTGAGAAAATTTCTTTACCCAAACAAATTTTAGCAACCTTTTTTTATACCATTGCAATATTTCGAATGATTTTCGTACGCATAGTTTTATTTGGCCAAATTTTTACTTAGCAAAATATTACCAAGTATAATGTCATTATGGCATTTGGTCTTTAATCAAATGAATTATTACAGCAAACAATCTTCAGACAATAAACTTTTGGTGAATTGATTTGTTTAGAAAAAAAAATATTAGGGGCAAAAATATATTTTTTTGGGAATTATATAATTAAAAATAATAAAAAAAAAGAAAGAACTAAAAGATATTGTTTTTAGTAGGATACCCGGAACTCAACTATTTAGATTAGGTTAATTTCTTCTTTAAACAAAATGGGTGGGTTAGGTTAGGTTAAAACTGTGACCTCCTACGCACGAGCCGAGCGAGCGAAGCGAGCGGTGCCGCGGCAGCGGCCGGCGAGTGCCAGAATCGACTTGCATTAATAGAAAAAAGAGATTGTTTTTAGTAGGTTACCCGGAATTGAACTATTTAGATTAGGATGATCACTTATTAAAAAAAAAATCGTTAGGTTAGGTTAAAACTGTGACCTCCTACGCACGAAACGTTCACATTTTTGTCATTGAAGCATTTGAATAGGAAAGGGTGAATTGAAAACTGACGACACTAAATATTTGGCTTATTTGATTTTGCGTAAAAACTGTTATTCCAACTGAAATATTTGACTAAATAAAAAAAATTAAAAGTACTAGTTGGTAAACAAGTTAGAGTTTAAACGTTCATTTCCCAAACATTAGGTTTGCGTTACAATTTTTGTGAATAGATTTTTTGCTAAGTAATAATGTAGGAGTGATTAAGGTTCAATATTGAATGTAGGACTTCTTAAAAGAAACAGACACGTCTTTACTGCACGCTGCTTTATTCCGAACTACTTTAATGAGCAAGACAGACGATTATATTTACCGAACATACCGCCCACCAAAAGGGATATTTAATTCCTTTTACAATTATCTTTGAACTTATAATCAAAATTAAATCAATTAACAAATAAATCATGCAGACATTATGTTCATCAAGTATTAATTAATGTATAATAATTATCAGATAAACAATATTACGATCCAGATAGACTACAACATAAGTTTTATGTTACAAAACAAATTGGGAGTCTTTCAAACTGCTATTTAACACTACATGTATGAAATATAACGTAGACTATAAAGTTAACGAAAATTCAGAGAACAATTAACACAATTATTACACATTACATTATCTTTAATAAATCAACGATTGTCGATTGGTAGAAAACAGAGTTTGGAGATTGATCTTCTTACAGTATTCATACCAATCTTTACGCTATAAACCCTAGTAATCCCATCAGATCCTGGGTGTTTGTCCACAATCCGTCCTAAAGGCCACTTGCCAGGTGGTAATCCTTCTGTTTTGATAAGAACAATCTGGCCTATGTTAAACTCCTCTTGCATTTTTTGCCACTTTGGTCTTTGTTGAAGTCTAGAGAGATACTCGCACTGCCAGCGATGCCAAAAGTTCGACAGTACCCGTTGACAGTGTTGCCACCGTGATAAGCTTGATTGGGAGATATCTTTCAGGCTCGGTGAGGGTATAGTAATTGGAGACTCTCCAATGAGGAAGTGGCCAGGTGTAAGTACATCCAAGTTGTTTAAATCTGACTCAATAAGTGGACAAATAGGACGGGAATTAAGACATGCTTCAACTTGACATAATACGGTGGTCATCTCTTCGTATGTCAAATTCGTATTCATGATGCGTTTGAGGTGGAACTTCATTGATTTTACTCCGGCTTCCCAGAGGCCTCCAAAATTTGGACTGTATGCAGGTATGAAGTGCCACTGAGTGCCGTCCACTGCGAGTAGATTGGACATGTGATCTCCAACTTCAAAGTTCGCTTGCTTGAACGCCTCTGCAAGTGACTTGTTTGCTCCGACGAAATTTCTTCCCTGGTCACTCCACAAATCACTACATCTTCCACGACGTGATACAAAGCGCCGAAAAGCAGCGATAAAGGCTTCCGACGTCAAATCTCCCACAAGCTCCAAATGAATTGCCCTTGTCGACATGCATATAAAGATGGCGATGTAGGATTTGTTGGTTTTTGCACCTCTGCCCTTGGACATAAGGACATCATAAGGGCCAGCAAAATCAACGCCACGGTGGAGGAATGGCCGAGCAGGGGTTACTCGCACCTTCGGCAACTCGCCCATTAGTTGCGTCCGAGATCGGGCATTCAACTTCGCACAAACAAAACATTTATGAAGGTATGTCTTTACTAAACCCTTAACTTTCAGAATCCAGTATCTAGACCTCAGGTAATTTAGCATCAGTTGTACTCCTCCGTGCAGCGTCTTTTTGTGAGCATCAGCGATGAGTAAGGAGGTTAGTGGATTTTTGTGGTCTAAGACTATAGGATGCAGACGGTCGTGTTCTAAATAATAAGCGTTTTGTAGTCTCCCGCCCACCCTGAGTATCATTTTAGAATCCAGATATGGATTAAGGGTTTTCAAACGGCTTGTATTTTTTACTTGATTCCTTTCTAATAGGTCTCTAATGTCTTCCTGAAATATAACATCTTGTGTGATTTTTATGCAGGTCTGCAGCGAGTCTTCGAGTTCTTCAGTAGTGATCGGCGAATGTACCGGTTGACCTTGTCTTAACCTTAGAAATCTTTTAACATACGTGATAGTCTTCAGTAATTCCGGTAAGTCTTCAAAAAATTCAATTTTTCTGTACAAGGAATTTTCATCGCTTTCTCTTGTGTGGTAAGTACTAATGGTTTTTCTTCTTTCTAAGTCAGTTTCTTCATTTATTAATGTTTCCATGTGTATTTTTTCTTGTTTCAGGTGTTCCGGACCGTGCCACCAGAGTGCGTATTTTCTCAATTCAGGAGCCAACATTCCTCTCGATGCGACATCAGCTGGATTTTGTTGTGACTGTATGTGGAACCATTTGTTTCCAATATTGTCAAGTATGGTTATTACTCTATTTCTTACGAATGTGTGCCATCTGTTGGCATCTCCTTGCAGCCATGACAACACTATTGTGGAATCAGTCCAACAAAATATCTGACTCTTTGGGATGCGCGTCGCCTCACTTATATGCCTTAGTAACTTTGACAGGAGAACTGCGCCGCACAATTCCAGCCGTGGAAGGGATAATGATTTGATAGGAGCGACCTTTGTTTTGGCAGCGATAATTCCTGTCTGACAGTCTCCATTGACTCCTGGAACCCTCAGGTAAGCGACAGCTCCATACGCCTTAGTTGAAGCGTCACAATAACCGTGAATCGTTACATCTTTCAACGTTTCTTGGGTTGTAAACAGCCATCTCTTTAATTTCATGAATTTAATATCTTCAAAACTGTGTCTTATATTTAACCATTCGTTTTTTGTTTCAGGTGAGAGTTCTTCATCCCAATGGACCCGTTGAAGCCATAATTTCTGTATCATTATCTTTGCAGGTACCAGTGCTGGAGCTAACCATCCCAGAGGATCAAAAAGTCGTTGAACCTCGGCCAATATTTTCCTCTTGGTGACTGTTTCTGATAAGGGTGGTAGCTTAAGGTTATATTTAATTACATCTTCTCCCATATTCCAGGATAAGCCCAGTGTTTTTATCAAGCCGTCTAACTTGATATCGATGTTAACATGAGAGCTGAGCTCAGCTGGATGAAATTCTCTAAGAAAATCTGGATTATTCGACGCCCATTTTTGTAGGATGAAACCACCTCTCTCAAGAATTGCCTTCACGTCCTTAGCTACACTAACTGCATCGGATACCGTATCTTGACCGGACATTAAATCATCCATGTAAAAGTCTTGTCTAATAGTTTCTGATGCTTCAGGATGATTCTCGCCCTCATCGTTCGCCACCTGGTGCAGAGTCTTGACGGCAAGGTATGGTGCACATGCCGTGCCAAAGGTGACTCGCAGAAGCCGGTATTCCTTCACAGGTTCATTGGGGCTGTTACGCCAGACAATCCTTTGATAATCTACGTCCTCTTTCGAAACGAGTATTTGTCGATACATCTTTTGAATGTCGGCTACAAATGCTATCTTTTTCAGGCGCCATCTCATGACGAGTGATCTCATATCTTCCTGAAGCTGCGGTCCAACCAGTAACTCATCGTTGAGTGCTATGTTATTTGAGCCCCTGTGAGACGCGTCAAACACTGGCCTGACCTTTGTAGTCTCACTTTCTTCCTTTACCACTGCATGGTGGGGTAGATATACAGCTGGCTTATTACTTTCATCACTTGGAACTTCCTCCATGTGTTTCATTTCGTTGTATTCATTAATTGCCTTAGTATACTCCTTTCTCAGCTCATCGTTCTTGATAAAACGTCTTTCCAAGTGAAATAATCTATTTATAGCCCCTTCTTTCGTATTACCATGCGGTGATTGTGGGTTTTCTGTTTTAAATGGCAGCTTGACTATGTAACGCCCGTGACTATTTCGTATGTGTGTCTCTTTATATATTCTCTCGCACTCTTCTTCTTCTTTGGTAAGTTTTTCTTGTGCATCTGTTTCAACCTCCCACATAGATTTCAAAATTTCATCTAGATCAAGCTTATGATGCATTACTAGTATTTGTTGTTCTGAAGTTTGTGCTTGTATCTTTCCAAATAAGATCCAACCCAAGCTTGTATTTTGGGCACATGGGGAGCCAGGTGGACCCTTGATTATGTCAGCCTTTAAAATTTGAGCACAAACTTCTACGCCCAACAGCATGTCTACTCGCCCTGGTGAATGGAAGCTCGGGTCTGCCAGGGTGAGTCCTTTTAAGTGCGGCCAGGTGTGCATTGTACCAGTAATTGTTTCAGATGGCAAGTGTGATGTTAATCGCGTTGGCATTACATAGGCATTGATAGTAATCTTGACGTCATTATCATATCTCGAATGAAGCTCGACTTGTATCACGTGATTGACTGTAGTCTGTGTTGCTCCAACACCAGTGATTGTTCCCTTTATTCGCGATCTCTTGACCTTTAACAGTTGCGCTGCTCGCTCACTAATAAAGTTTGCTTGCGAGCCCTGGTCTACCAGCGCTCTCAATATTGTACTGTGTCCATCTTCATCTCTGACTTGCACTAATGCTGTAGCAAGCAACGCTGTTGACTTCTCCGACACAAAGTGCGTAGATAATGCCAACTCAGGATTGTCACTGTGTTCCGCTTTTTTTTGTTCTTCCTCTACTTGACTAGGGTTTGTTTTCACATTGTCTGACTGACCGCTGCTGGGTTGGTGTAACAATGTATGATGGCGGCGGTTGCATCTTCGGCAGGACATTCGATTGCGGCATCTCCTGGCAGAATGTCCTGTCGTCAGACAATTGAAACATAAATTGTTCTTCTTAATAAACTCGTTGCGTTCATTCGGTTGTAACTTACAAAATTCTTTGCAGTGACACAAGGCGTGCTCCGCATTACACATACTGCATGACTTGGTCGGTGATGTAACTGTCTTCTCTTCCGGTGATGTGGAATGGAATGACTTCGCCTTAACATTCGTCTGCTCCCTTTTAGCTGTAGGGTTAACCATCTCCAGTGTCCGATATTTTGTTTCCAGGAAAGCCTTTAATTCTTCCCAAGATGGTAGGTTGTCAGTCTTTTCCTTGTAAGAATCTTGTTCCCAGGCCATGTGTGTATCGACATCTAACCTTTGTACAACTATGTATATAATCAGCTGATCCCAGGACTCGACCGGTACTTCTTGATTCTTCAAGTTATTTAAGCACTGAGAGGTTGTATCTAATAAATTCTTTATTTGGATAGCCGATGGAGTGGTAATTTTCCTTTGAGTAAATAACTTCTGGAGTAAAGAATGAATTATTAAACGTTTGTTTCCATATCGTTGTAGGAGTGTATTCCATGCCTGTTCATAATTAATATCAGTGATATTAACGTGCTTCAACAATTCTTTAGGTTCACCAACCAGGCTCAACTTCAGGTAATGTAACCTTTCGACGTTACATAAAGACGTGTTGTTGTGTACCAGCGACGTAAACATATCTCGAAACATAGGCCAGTCATCGTAGCTCCCGTTGAAAGAAGGTAACTCGATGCGTGGTAAGTTAACCCGTGGTGGCGACGAGGCGTCATATGCTTGTATATTGTCTTTAGATTTCGAAAGCATCGACAACGTATCCTTCAAATCGCCCAATAAACATGAGTATAAATCTTCTACCACAAAGTAATCTTCGTTTGCGAAATAAGGAACATCATTTCGTTTACACTTAGGTGTACATTTCACTAAATCTTGATGTGTCGTATTAAACGTTCGCCAATATCCTTCGATGGTTTGTAGCTTAGTTTCTATGTAACCTCTTGATAATCTTTGCTTTGGACATTTCTTTAAATTACTTTGGGTCTTTTGTAACAGTAAATAAATATCTTCTAATGAGTTAACTAACTGTTGCTGTTCACTAGTTAACGTAACACTCATTTTTATGTATATTCGTCTTGATATGATAGTTTTATAGCACTCACAATTCACCTTTTAAAGTCAATCGTTCAACTTGTTTATTAATTATTCACGTAGCACTAATGTCTTGCAAAAAAAGGTGCACAAAAAACCGGCTCAGGAATGCGGCCTATTGTTCTCCGATCGCCGGGTCGTCCTTATCTATGTTTCTAATAATCCGGCTCGTTTGGACCATATGTAGGAGTGATTAAGGTTCAATATTGAATGTAGGACTTCTTAAAAGAAACAGACACGTCTTTACTGCACGCTGCTTTATTCCGAACTACTTTAATGAGCAAGACAGACGATTATATTTACCGAACAAATAATTTGGCAAATGAAATTATGCGAAAAAATTTTTGGGAAGTAAAATTTGTCAAATTCCTTTCCTTTTAGACCTTTTTAAAAGAAATAATTCCCTTCTACATTATTTTTGTGCAACTTTAACCGTTTAAGCAGCGCACGCAACGGAAGCTCGAACGAACGAATCGAACGGGGAAAATTTATTATTTTTGAAAATAATAAATTTTCCCCGTTTTTGCAACATTTTTCATTCGTTTCGATTTTGCATTGATGCTCCGCTCCTATTGGTTGTAGCGTGATGATATATAGCTTTCCTCAATAAATGAGCTATATAACACTAAAATAATTTTTCAATTCGAACCAGGAGTTCCTAAGATTAGCGCGTTCAACCAACCAAACTCTTCTCTTTACAATATTAGTATAGATATTAGAAACTATGTCTGTCTGTGTGATCGCTCATTATGTATGTAAAGTATACATAATGAGTAATTTACTATCAATACTTTATATATCTAGCTCAGCCGCGATGTAACAACAAAATAAATGACACCTTCATAAACTTAAACTACATTAAACAAAACATAACATTAAACTACATTATTATTTAGACAGACACAGACATTTTCCTTTTATTTAAACTGTAGCCGTCGTATCAATAGTTACACTACGAAATTACGTCAATGATCTAAAAAACCACACCCAAAATGCGATAACTTGTAATTACAAACGCTATCATTTTAGCAATTCAATTTCCTTAAATAAAATAAATTAGTCTGCTCCACAATTATATGTTTAGATCAACATGGTGTGAGTACAGTTCTGAATATCTAGATAAAATGAAAGCGACTGTGACACTCAAAAATAATAATTTACTTTAATTTGACTAATTATTTTGTTTACATGAATCTGGGTGGTCAATGTGGCGGCAATTGGGGAAGGCCTATGTCCAGCAGTGGACATCTTTCAGTTGAAATGATGATGAGGATGAAACTGGGTGGATGGTTCAAATATCTGACGAAATTTATGCGTATCTGTCATTGTGTGTCTTCCGAACTGCGTTTCTGTCGAGTTCCGTTTCTGACAAGTTGCGCGTCTATCCTGAAAGATGACGAAATGCTAAAGATCCCACAAATGCTGGTACACAGCAACTGCTTGGCCACTAGGTAGTACATGCTCAAGTAACACGCATTTTGCGACAGCAACTGCCACGAGGTTTTTTTTATACAAGGTAACATAATAAACGCAAGACCTCTCGTTTGGTCTCTCGGGTTATGAGACTGAACCACTTTTGTTCTACGAGTTCTTGAAATTGGCAAAAAAAATGACTTTCCATAAGGACTCGATCAGCTGATCAAAATTGTATGGTAAAACGAATTTGAATTTATTTCGAACTAGCTTTTGCCCGCGGCTTCGCTCGCGTTTTGGTCGGAAATTACCAAAAAATTAAATTAATTAATTAATTAAAAATTACCAATTACGTGGGGTACCACGGGCACGTTGTAAATATAGCTTAGAGCACTCGGGAATAATTTAGCTTCCTCGTGAAAGAATTTTCAAAATCGATTCTGTAGATCCAGAGATTACCCCCTACAACCTCACAAACTCATAAACTTTACCTCTTTATAATATTATTTTATTTTAAATTTTATTTCGAAATTTCGATTTGTTGTTTCTGTTCGGAGAAGAACATCCAACAAGGCTAGTAAATTCTCCATGGTCCGGAGCGAGACGGAATGGGACGCCGTCACCTCCTTCTGCGAAGCAGTCATGCTAGCGAAGGAGGTGGCGGGACGTGAGAGGGAGAGAACCTCACGTCCCAGCCGCCGCGGGAGACGCACCGGGCGTCGGGGGCCACGTGGTGGCCCCCGGCCACCGTAGACGCGGGCCTGTGGACGGTGAGCTATGGGCTAGCTCGCCGTCCGTCCGTCTTATGACGACAGGCCGTGTCGACGGCGCGTTCGTGTTCCACGCGCGCCTCAAAGAGAGTCAGCAAACAGGAAGGGGTCCGCAAGGGCCGACGCCTGCCAGGGTTGCGGGACTGTTCGAAAGAGATACCGCGGCCCTGGAACACAAAGGGCAAAGGAAGGAACATGGATGGGTTTTAGTCAGTAGAAGTCTGACACTCCCTCCTGCTCAGCCCAGAGCGGGAGGGGTTATTTGATGATTTCCCATCGGTAAAAAAAAAGGCTAGTAAATTAAGGCTCTTATAATTTTCATAGACCCGTTTGCAGTGCTTTAATAACGGCCTTGCAGGTCGACCTTGTGTACACGTCACGCTGGTTTCTCTAGGCAAATAATAACAAATCCATTTATTCTATAACTATACGTAAGTATTAAAAATTAAAGTTAGTTTCGTGTCTGTCTGTCTGACCACAATTTGTACAAAGAATTTAGATGTGGTGTTCACCAACAGTTCGTGAATTTACTTCGGAAGGTTTATCAGGGCGCTCATCAAGTACCTAACTAGAAACTGTCAAATTTTCTCATTCGATTTTGAACTTAACCGTCAACATTTTAAGGTTTAAAGTCATTTGGAGGAATTTGACAGTTTGTTGTAACTTGATTTGTTGGCGAATATACATAATACCTACCTACATAATTAAGAAACTTGCCTACAATAAAGTTCTCTCCATCAATCTTGACGTTTAAAACGGGGACGGATTTAAATCCGTCCTCGTTTTAATGACCCGGGCTTGTGGATCGTTTAAGACTTGATTATTTTGATTCTATGGGACCTCGCATACTACGCGGCCACGACCACGACTTATGACCGCAGAAGCTTCGACTAGGAAGAAAGTTTGTTCGCAGAATCGGGTGTCCGACCAGTTTTGTTCAAGATAGCGGGCGGTCATGCGACAAGTCGTGTCGTGAACGTGTTGTGCACGACGTTCCTTATTATAAATCACAGAAATTAGAAATGCATAATTCACCTATTAGGCAACATCTTGAAAAACTAGTTCACTCCGCCAGGCAAAATAAATTGTTAGATCTTCACACAAGAATGAAAATAAAGTCATGAATAAACTGTCGCAAAAATCGGCTCGTGTTAAATAAATCTTGCATAATTAGACGCATAAACTTTTCCTTTTCTGTCAGCTCAACGATTGAACTATAAAATCTTCTAGAATAGGGGGTCAGTGACCTCGTCAACAGGTTTTTGTAAAGGAAGAAATGCTACTAACCCTGCAAGGTAAAGTGCCTGCGAATATTGAAATTTCTTTGGGCTGCATTACTGCTGACATGGTATTGAGATCTGTGGGTGATAGCCATCAAGAATATCAAACTTTACTAGGCTGTCGAAAACTCAACAGACACCTACCAAATTTTTTCAAACAGCGTTTTAGGTTATTCGACGTGGGCCAGAAAGGGTAATGAATTAATTATGAATTGTAGCGCGGGTGCACCGGAATGTCAGATGTCATAGATTGTTCGCGCGTTGCGTGTTGTTTTATCACGTATTTTTACAAATATTCACGATTGTGGTCTAGATTGAGCCATTCCTGATTAATTATGACTTGAAGAGTTTAAGTAGCAACTTAGAATCCTAATTTTCAGTACTGGGAGGTAAAATGATTTTTAAATTTTTCATGCTTGCTAATTTTAGGAAAAATATTGTAAATATATGAACCCGAAGTTTACACTATGTTGTTATACGTAATAAAATAAACTTTTTATGAAGTTATTGGTACTTTAAAGTATAAAATAGAATTATGGACAGGACTTTAATCGGCAGTATCGCCATCTGGTGAGCTCAAAAACGATAGGCCTTATTCTATTGAAATGAATAAGTCAAAATGGATGAGTCAAAAATGCATTGAATTGACTTAATACCGAAAACTTTAACATTATACCTGTAAAGTCGTAGTGACAACATGAAACACTACGAAAGACATTTTCAGTTGTTTTAATCCCTTAGAAATCTTAATGATCCAAACATTACAAGCAAAAACATTGTTTACTACGTTCAATGTCAACCAAGCAAACAACAAATTCGCCACAACCACGTGGTAAAGATTTGTCTCGTCATCATGATTTCGTAAGTAACGAATCATTTAACTTGTTGGAATGGCTAACATAAACGTTTTCAGCTTGTTGTCCAGTGATAGATAAAGAGAAAAATAAATTAAAGTTTATGATCAGCTTAAAACGTTCACATTTTTGGTACATGGTGCTCCTCTCTATCCAGCCCACGTGGTGGATTATCGTCTACTCCCCGGATCAAAATCCACCACGCGGGCACAGTACAGATATCTCATGTTTTAGAATTTTGGTACAGTTCAGGACATGCCCGTTTCCTCACGATGTCTGCCATCACCATGTTGCAAATGTGATGAAATAAATTTAAGTAAAGTACCCACAATAAACAAAGTTAAATACGTGCTTGCGTTCGACCCAGCCAGAAAAAATAAATTTGCCTTAGCAATACAGTACCGTCCCTAAGACGACCCACTGACCACGCTCGTTCCGTCATAGACCTCATCTCTCGCTTTCCATCAGGCGCGATCGAGGTTAAGAGCAGAGTACTTGACAAAAAAAAGTGAAATAGATATGGTGACAAGTTCGAAAGAGCCCTTCGAGTTCCGAAACCATCCTATTGTTTTGGGATAGCTCAGTCCGAGAACCGAGCAGAGGTAATGAAGCCCTGGGTTCGAATTGCACGACAGGAATTTCTTAGTAGACAGAAAGAAAAAGTATTTTTTAGACTAACACAGGACAATACAAAAAAAGTACAAACAATGGTTGAAATAACATAATACAAAATTATATAAATAGTAAACATTTGTAAAAAAAAAACAAGTGAAATAGGTCCTGTGCGAGGCCAAAAGGCCCCCCCATATCTCAGCATGGTGCTGTAACTTTAGAAAAAAAAGTCACAGCGCTGGTATTTTGATAGGGCCCAAAGTCATGCCACGGTCAGATACGAATATAAATTTAAATAAAAAATAAAGTGTACAACGAATAAACAAATATAAATATGTTTTGTCTTGAACTCAAAAGGAATAAAGCTATAATAATGAAATCTACATCCAACCCCGTAGCCTAAATGTTTGTCTATACCATGAGTGTTAATGGCAACACAGACAAACAGACGTGGGCGCAAACATTTATGTCAGCGAAGAAAACCCAAAACAATAAATCAATACTATTGTTATTAAAAGATAGTGTGCAGTGTTCGTGTAAACAATATCTACTGTAGCTATCAACAGAATTTAATAAGAAATGGACATAAAATAATCATTATTACAAAGCAGTGCGTAAGTTACCGAAAGGAAAAGTGACAACAACCGAAATAATTTAAAGTTATCGGCAAAACAAATGCATATTGGTATCGAGGATTCACTAACAGACGCTAGAATATTATGTTTTATCCACAGTGCATCTTATATAATACTAGTAGTATTATTTAAGTCAGACGCTCCGGTCACCATTGCGAGCTGCGTGCAGAACATAGTAAGTTACTCAGCGGTATCTTTTTGCTGTTGGAGTAAGTATCGTTTAAATTTGTTTCTAAAAGTACCAACTGTTAGTAGCAGTCAGAGTGTATGAAGTTGTGATCGGTTGATGGCAAAAGGCTTGCCTATTGACAAATAACATAAATACATCAAACACAATAACATATTAACATAAATTATGGCAGTGATAGCCTAGTGGTGTGACCGTCGGACTGCGCAGTCAGGACACGCACCTCTAACTTTTCGGATTCATGTGCGTGTTGTATAATTATTATCACTTGCTTCCGTGAAGTAAAACATCATAAGTCACGTAAAGCCAAGCCAGTGGCCCATAGGGGGCGTAAAAACTCTGACACCAGGTTCAGCACCAACCGTACTATAAAGAAAGAAAATGCAAATCAGTTCTCGCCAGGTAACTTTCATTTGGGTGAAGTTTATTGATTGCATCACAGAGAGATCTGCAAAATATTTCAAGATGCATGTCATTTGCATTTTGCATGGTGCCTTTTTGTGTTTGATAATTCGTTATGAATAGTTTACTTTCTAAAGAGCCGTTTTGCTATATATCACTGGACATAATCCAACATCATCACAATAAGTCGCTACGGTCCATCACTAAGCATCATGAGGATCGCCGAAGTGGTAAGTTCAGTCTATTACAAGAAGTGAAAAGAAAACTCAGTAACAAGTTAAGTGTGGCTAACCTGGAGGTTAACAACTCTACATCAAAAATAAGTTTTTTGTAAATATGTTGGAATAAAATTCAATTAAAAGTATGCATGCATCATGTAAGGGCACTGCGAAATAACTAAATTACATTACATGGCGTAGAAAAAATCAGTGCGCGCTTCCGCAAACATGCCCGAGGCACTGCAGAAACGAGGCAGCCCCAACACTGTCCTGAACGCATTGTTATACTAGACGCGTAGCGGACTGTACGGACTGTAGCTAGCTTATGTGTAGCGAGCCCACAGACTGCACGTGTATAAGAGGTGCAGTACTCTTAGAAAATACCCTTTTCCTAGAAAAGGGTGGCTTCCCGAGATCAGACGTGACCAAATACCTAAAGTACTTAAATTGATTCATTCAGATAAAGCAGAGGTACCGTTTCGGGGCACTTAACACCACTTGCCGCAAACACCAACAATAAATAATTTTCATAATTATTATTATCGTGTGGCATTTAAAAAAAAAATGTTTAAGGATTGGAGAATTAGAATTAGTCAAAAAATATAAATTAAACAAATTAAAATAAAATTATAAACAAAAATGAAATACCTCATGTATACAAATAATATATATAAAAATAATGGTGAGCTATTTATTCCGTTATTCTTTACTTATTATTGTATTTTTAATGTCTCCCATTCAAAAATTGTGAATCCAGGCTTGTGTAACTGCGTCAGTTTTCTTCCTATTTATTCCGGCTTAAAACACATTTACGTACTGTACACACAAACAACTTGTTGAGTCATGCATTGTTTTCACTAAGCATCAAAAAGAATCCGCAAACAAAAAAAAAACCGCCTTTGACGGACCAAACTAGAAGTCAATTCCTGTTTTCGAAAATGACTAAAATCTATGCCAAACAACTTGTCTGCAATGTTGTTCCGGGTGTGATTGGACACACAATGTTTCATTATTTATTTATCTAATATAAAATTAAAGTGCCTATTTGTAGTTTTAACATAACTGCTTTTTACTGAATGCATTTGCAAGTCTATACGGTACATATTAACTTACTAAACTGACAGCCAGTTTACCAAAACCCAATAAAGTTTCAAGAGGAAGATTTCGGGATTTACGCAATCAAATGCCTTCGATAGGTCACAGGAGATTCCTATGACATTCCTATGGTTCCCATAGTTTTTTTTGTGCCTTTTCCATCTCAATTAAATATCTGTTTTGATATAGTGACACCAGCGTCAGTCGTACATCGTCCTCTGGTGAATTCATACTGTTGCTCGTGTAAGATTCTATTGATGTTAAAATGATTGAGCATCTGCTAAAGCATTACCTTTTCAAAAACCTCGCTGAAACTAGCAACACGGATACGGACCTATAGTTTTGATGTCTTTATAGACCCCGGATTAGCCCCCGAAATGTTTATAAAGCATTTCCTTACTGTATTCCATTATATCCGCACAAGACTAAGCCCATTATCACTAACACTAACAGAGACCTAAATATTTTATAAATATGATTTTATCGAAGCATTTATTGTAGGGCGTCGCCATTTGTTACTGATAATGGTCACTAGGCGATGTTTATAAGAAACAGTCTTACTCGTATCAACAAAAAATTACGAATTCAACTAATTTTCTGCATTCGAACGATTTTTTGTCCGAAAATGCATTTGTTACTTACTTACATAGTACCCATTAACTCTTTTGTACTTTTACACGCTCTTGTCTCTTATTTCAGAATTAACTTACAGATTTTATTTTCGACAGTGCACATTCCTCACGTTGATGGCGTATACCAGTGCTCAAGGTGGCTACTACGAATACCGTTACCCAGGCGATGGCGGTGGTAGCCAACGACGCCGCAATGGCAATAATTTCCAAGGATGGAATGGCGGCGGTGGCGGCGGCGGCGGCAACAATCAAGGCTGGGTCGTAGGCGCTACTGCCGGCAACAATCAAGTCACTAGCATAGGTGTCGGCGGCGACGGCAGCAAAAAACGCTGGGTCGTAGGCGCTACTGCCGGCAACAATCAAATCGCTAGCATAGGTGGCGGCGGCGACGGCAACAACCAAGGCTGGGTCGTAGGCGCTACTGCTGGCTACAATCAAGTCGCTGCTGGCAACAACCAATTTGCTGCTGGCAACTATCAAGTCGCTGCCCGCAACAATCAAGTTGCTAGTGGCGGCGGCGGATACGACCTATTTGCTAACGGAGCAGGTGCCGGCGGCGGTGGCAACTACCAAGTCACTAACGGAGGAGGAGGTGGCGGCGGCGGCGGCGGTGGCTTTGGCGGTGGCCACTACCAAGTCACTAACGGAGGAGGAGGAGGCGGCGGTCGTAACTACCAAGTCAATAATGGAGGAGGAGGCGGCGGCGGCGACAGCAACTACCTATCTGCGAATGGAGGAGGTGGTGGCGGCGGCGGCGGCGGCGGTGGCAACTACCAATTTGCTAATGGAGGAGGCGGTGGTGGCGGCGGCGGCGGCTACTACTACCAACCCGCTAATGGACGAGGTGGTGGTGGCGGTGGTAACTACCAATTCATTAATGGAGGAGGCAGCGGCGGTGGCGATGGTTACTACCAAGTCAAAAATGGAGGAGGCGGCGGCGGCGGCGGTGGCGCCGGCAACTATCAAGCCGCTAATGGAGGAGGTGCTGGCAGCGGCCGTGGCGGTGGTGGAGGTGGCAACTACCAATCCGCTAATGGAGGAGGCGGTGGTGGCGGCGGCGGAAACTATCAATCCGCTAATGGAGGAGGCGGCGGTGGTGGCGGTGGCGACGGTGGCAACTACCAAGTCTCTAGCGGAGGTGGAAACGATGGCGGTGGCGGCGTCGGCGGCGGGAACTACCAATCCGCTAATGGAAGAGGTAGTGGCAGCGGCCGTGGTGGTGGTGGAGGCGGCAACTACCAATCCGCTAATGGAGGAGGCGGTGGTGGCGGCGACGGAAACTATCAATCCGCTAATGGAGGAGGCGGCGGTGGTGGCGGTGGCGACGGTGGCAACTACCAAGTCTCCAGCGGAGGTGGAAACGATGGCGGTGGCGGCGTCGGCGGCGGGAACTACCAATCCGCTAATGGAAGAGGTAGTGGCAGCGGCCGCGGTGGTGGCGGAGGCGGCATCTACCAATCCGCTAACGGAGGAGTCGGTGGTGGCGGCGGCGGTGGCAGCGGCGACGGCGGCAACTACCAAGTCAGTAACGGAAGAGGAGGCGCTAGCGGCGGTGGCGGTGATGGCGGGAACTACCAATCCGCTAATGGAGGAGGTGCTGGCGGCGGCCGCGGCGGTGGTGGAGGCGGCAACTACCAATCCGCTAATGGAGGAGGCGGTAGTGGCGGCGGCGGAAACTACCAATCCGCTAATGCAGGAGGAGGTGCTGGCGGCGGCCGCGGCGGTGGTGGAGGCGGCAACTACCAACCCGCTAATGGAGGAGGCGGTGGTGGCGGCGGCGGAAACTACCAATCCGCTAATGGAGGAGGCGGTGGTGGCGGCGGCGGAAACTATCAATCCGCTAATGGAGGAGGCGGTGGTGGCGGCGGTGGTGGCAGCGGCGACGGCGGCAACTACCAAGTCACTAACGAAGGAGGAGGCGCTGGCGGTGGCGGCGGTCAAGGTGGCGGCGGCAGCGGTGGCGGCGGCCGCGGCGGTGGTGGAGGTGGCAACTACCAATCCGCTAATGGAGGAGGCGGTGGTGGCGGCGGCGGAAACTACCAATCCGGTAATGGAGGACGCAGTGGTGGCGGTGGTGGCGGTAGCGGCGACGGCGGCAACTACCAAGTCACTAACGGAGGAGGAGGCGCTGGCGGCGGCGGCGGCGGTGGCGGGAACTACCAATCCGCTAATGGAGGAGGCGGTGGCAGCGGCCGCGGTGGCGGCGCCCGTGGCGGCCGCGGCAGCGGCGACGGCAACAACCAGTCCGATAATGAAGGAGGCGGTGACGGTGGCGGCAGCAGCGGCGGTGACAACAACCAATCCGCTAATCTAGAAGGTGGTGGCAGTGGCAGTGGCATTAACCCATCCGCTAATACAGGAGCCGATGGCGGCGGTGGCGGTGGCACCAACCTATCCACTAATGCACGAGGCGATGGCGGTGGCGGCGGTGGCAACAACCAATCCACTAATTCAGCAGGCGATGGCGGCGGTGGCGGCGGCGGCGACAACTACCAAATTGTTAACGGAGGAGGTGGCAACTACCAAGTTGTTAAAGGAGGAGGTGGCGGTGGCGGCGGCGGCAAGGGAGGAAATGGTGACCCCAACTACGAAGGCTGGCACGCCCTAATTCTTCTTAAACACCCATCTGGCGTTACATCTGGTCGTGTTATATAAGGTGTGTTTGAGAGGACTTCGTCAAGATGGTCTTTTAATTCCAATAAGGTCACCTGTATGACTGATCTAAAGAATGCCTCCTCGCAACGACGAGGCTGCTCCGTCTGGCGTGGCTACATTGCTCTTCTTCGTCTTCTTACTTTCTACTTTTTACTACGGGGGCACTCTACCGGGATAAAACTAACCTACATCCCAGGTCCTATTCTATCTCCGTACCAAATCCGTTCAGCTGTTAAGGCGTCGTCTGTAACAGACCTGTAGCGGAGAGTACAAAAAGTAGTTCAGCAACATATTACAAAAAGTAATACAGCGCCATCTATGCCACAAAAGAAGAACTAACATCAAAATTCTGAATCGCACTATTGAAGTTAGCCGTCAAATAAAACTACGCAGAAAAACCCGACAGCAACTGTCGGGCAGTAGCCCACTAGACCACAGACCCGTCTGTCGGAGGATCCTCCTTTTACTATGCGGAATAAAGAACTTCACACCATATTCTTCATACTCCTCCTTTGTCGGGTCTATACCCGACAAAGAGACCGACAGACACTTGAATTTAATTTATTAACCTGTTTAACTATTTTTAAGTTGTTATTGTTTTAGAAATAAGGACAAAATAAATGAGTTTTGACTGTAAACTTTGTTTTTTAACCCATGAGTTAAAACTATTACCTGGTACCTTTTGCTCCACAAGCAAGCAAGTAGAATTCCACCCTCTGAGGTGGTCGTTGCTAAGTCACAGTACATTATCCTGGAACCAAGAGTAATGTTCTCAGCTGTTGACATAGCTAAGACCATTGGGTGTATGACCAGGGGTAAGTCTCCAGGAAATGTCAGACTCAACATCGAGCACCTACAGTGTTACGTAAGTGTTTTGGCCATGCTGTTCACGTTCTGCCTTCGCCAATTGTACTTGCCGAACGAGCTGATGAAGACGGTCTACTTGGTACTAAACCAATTATTGTTAAAAATAAAACAGGTGATATTTCAGTTAAAAACCATTACAGACCGATCTCATTAACGACAGTCATCGCGAAGGTATTTGGCAGCATGCTTACTGCTCAGTTAGGGCTCATTTAGCGAGAAGCGATATTACGCGCGTTTGCTTGAACTGCATGCGGCGCCCACTGCGTCGCCCGCGGCGGCGAACGCGGCGGTGCCCGCGGCGGCGCCCGCTGCCTCGCCCGCGGCAGTGTCCGCGGCGGGGAACGTGGCGGTGCCCGCGGTGGCATACGCGCTTATAGTCCGGGAGGTATCGTTGCAAATGAAAAAGTCATAGTAAGCCGGCTGAAATTGACATAGATAGTTGATCTTATATGACTGATAAGAGAACCGACCGTCAGCTGCTCAAGTTGCGTGGGTTTGGGTGTGGGAGGATACGGACGTTGTAAAAATATACTATCTATGAAAAAAGCCAGGCGGACGTAACTTAATTTTTTATTTTTTTTACAACTTCCGTAACCTCACACACCCAAACCCACCGCTACTTGAGCAACTGACGGTCGATTCTCTTATTAGTCATGTAAGATCAACTATCTATGTCAATATCAGCCAGCTTACTATGGCTTTTTCATTTGCAACGCTACCTCCCGGACTATAAGCGCGTGTACCACCGCGTGCACTGGCGCGTTTGCCGCCGCGGGCGACGCAGTGGGCGACGCAGCGGGCGACGCGGCGGGCGACGCGGCGGGCGACGCGGCCGGCGACGCGGCGGGCGACGCGGCAGCCAACGCGGTGGCCACCGTTGCTCCTCACGCACCGCACCACGCGCCGTTTCTCCGTAAACAACATCGTACATTGCCATATGTTTGTGTTTGGGCGTGCGATAACGCGGGCTGCTGCACGCACCGCCTCTCCGTAAACGGAAAAAACGCTCAACGCGCCGCGCGACGCACCGCGCAACGCGCCGTCCGACGTGCCGCTTCTCCGTAAATGAGCACTTAAACAATACAACAACTTTGCTCGATAACCAATTTAGGTTCAGGTCCAAACTATCCACAGATAGTGCTATACTGAGTTTAAAGCACGCCGTCAGATATTACACGGATCGCAGCTCGCCTGTTTACACCTGCTTCCTCGATCTGTCCAGAGCGTTTAACCTGGTTCCGTAGAAAGTGCTGTAGACAAAGTTGCTCGATAGGCAAGTTGCACCTGAAGTTGTTAAAATCTCATCACTGGTACGGGAAACAGGTCAATAATGTTAAATGGTCGTAAGCTCTGCTAATGATATTATTATGGTACTGCTGAGCGCGTCAGTAGGCGGACTCACAGAGCTAAAAAGCATTTGCAAAACGTACGCCCATACACATGACTTAAAATGTAATGTGAAAAAGAGCGAGGTTATGGTTTTCAATGCGGGTTCTAAGTTTCCGGCGCAGGTTCCACTAGTAAGGCTATGTGGGCTGCCCTTGGAGCGGGTACATGCTTTTAAGTATCTAGGCCATATTGTGACGTCCGACGCTGATATTGAACTAGAAAGGAAGGCGCTGTCGGTGAGGGCGAATATGATTGCCTACAGGTTTGCTCGTAGCTCCAAGGATGTGAAAATCACCTTGTTTCGAGCCTACTGCACATCTTTTTAGGCCTTACATGCACCCGTATATCGGGCTTGGGGCAGATAAAAACTTACTACAGAATTGACACACAGATTTATACACAGAATTTATAATAGTTTATAATTTATATTGATTTATTAATGTTTAATATTGATTAAGTATTAAATTTAACGTATTTTAAACTTTACATAGTTTAAAACAAAGCCGCTTACCGCTATTTGTACGCTTAGATCTTTTAAATTACGCAACGGATTTTAAAGCAGTTTTCAGTAATAGATAGAGTGATTCAAGAGAAAGGTTCATTATTATGTATAACATTGCACTCGTGCGAACCCGGGGCGGGTCGTTTTGTAATAATGGTTGAGTATTGAAATTAACTTATTTTATTTTTATTTTTAAACTTGAGTATGGACATTCTACATTTTATATGACAAAAGTTATTGTATTAATTTAATTTAAATTTTATTTTGTCTACAGCTTAGTTATAATAGAATTGTGTGGTGTGTATTTATCTCTGATTATTTGATTTCCTACTAATATTATTTTTAAGTCTACCTTAATTATATGGATCGTTGTCTGATACAAATTTTACTAAACAATGTTAATGTTAATAAATTAACTTATTTGTTACGATTTATTTTACATGGGCCTAAAAATAAATTAAGAATTTCATCATCTCTGATCTCTTTTTGGTTAGGTACAGTTTTTGAATAAACAATTTCCGTAGCGATAAATTCTAGTTACATAAGAGACGATTTGGCATCTTCTAATCAATTTTGAACGTTTTACCATTCTACCTTATATAACTTTGTCGATTTCTTAACTACGACGTCACTCATATCTAACGTGTTTATTCATTACACAACGTCGTGGTTCTCTATAGGGTTCCGTAGCCGAATGGCAAAAAACGGAACCCTTATAGATTCGCCATGTCTGTCTGTCTGTCCGTGTATGTCACAGCCACTTTATTACGAAACTATTAGGACTACACAGTTGAAACTTAGGAGGTAGATGTATTCTGTGAACCGCTTTACGATTCGTATACAAAAAAAAAATATTGTTTCACCAAAACCATACGTTCGGGGTATTTGTAGAAAGGTCTTTAAAAATGACATTGACGTTCCTAAAACAATTTTTTCTCAAAGACAGTTTTTTGAAAGATAGTCACTTCCAAATTCTAATTTCTAAAGAAGAGGAGGAAAATTCTGAAAAAATTTAGGATTGTAGAACGCAAATAAAACTTTGTACCAAAATTGGTATGAACAAGATTTGATGTTTAGTATATGAGATATGGGACTTTTTTATCAAACTGCAGCAGTAACATTGTTTTTCATTACAACATAATATGAATGAGCCTCCAAAATATTTTTATTATATTGTTTGGTGCTACGGAACCCTGTGTGCGTGTGAGTACGAGTCGGTTTATTTAGGTTTTGGTTTTTATAGTGTTTATAACTGGTTAGATAAAAGCAATCATCTGGCAATCATTTAAAGCAATCATTTATCTGGGAATAAAATTTTGGAACTAATTTGGAAAAGGTTTTGAAGTAGTCAGTTGGCAACATACATGTATTGGTTTTAGTGTTTATACCGATGCGGGAGTCATTACCCTGTCGAGGCTAGCCTTTTAATCTAAATCATTTAAAGAATACTGAAAAGGGAAAATAATTTCCTGTGACTAAACTACTGGATTTATTCGATAGAATAATAGATTATGTTACTAGCACAGCTTAAAGTATATGTGCTGGACGGGCGTGATCGCTGGATGCTATAGATTGAAGAATGTCCAAGCGGCGCTGACGTCCTACACCTGTTGGTTCAGTTGACTGCATGAAACTACGGCGATGATGCTGAACGGGAGTAACTAGGATGAGGCTTCGATGAAATAAAATCAACAGCTATAAGTCTTCATAACTTTTCAGGAAACGACTGGCGTAATTCTTCAGGAGTACTTTAGAGTGAAAGAGAGAGAGATATATCTTCCTTGCCGATGACTACGATTAGCCCGAGAGCGCGCGTTACTAAAGTACTGCGAAACTTTACCGTAACGAGGACCGCTAATCGCTTCCTGATTTAATCTTTATTTGTAGAAAATATTGCTTGCGCGTGCGTACATAGTAGTGATTATTTCTAGTGTTCTGACTGTGACCTAGGTCATGTAGGTCATCGTTGTGAACCTTAAAATATTGCCCGTCTCCTGAAATCATGACGTCGATTGCATCTATAACTACTGAAAAACTATTGCAGTGTAAAGGAAAATATTTAACAAAATTCTACTATTATTTAGCTTTACAGGCCAGTATTTCAGGAGGCGTTACAGCGATTGTTTTGTAACAAGTGGCGTTAAGTAACCAATGTACTTCTTTTATGTAATCTACTATGTACATAGACACACCTATGTATTTCAGGGCTTCAGACCCGTTTAAATTAGGGGGAAATAAAACAAAATAACGATAATCTTATAATCAAAAGTTATGTACGTAACATCTTGCGACCTCGGTTAAGTGGATTATTTTAAGGGTTTACACTACAAAAATTAGGTCCAGGCCTAGGTCTCAACCTAGGCTACCTGGATATATTAAAAACAAACTATATTTCGGCTATTTGCCCACTCAAACGAAGCTACAAAATGGATTGTACTTACGGTTTTACACAAACTAGATTCTAGGTACTATTTAAAAACACTATGTATGCTAACGTTATATACACTTCACTAAATTGTTTTCTAAGTTATCACTTATGATTTGTTGGTGACGCTTCGTCGCGAACATCTCTCCCGCCGTGCAGTGCTGTGACGACTCGGTGCGACGTCGGCGCGGCGCTGCATCACCCCGGTGAGCGACGACCGTAGTCGCGGCGCCCGCCGCCGCGATGCTCGCCGTCTCGACGCCTCGCTTCCAGGCTTACTTCGGTAGTGGGACGAGCTTCTTCACCGGACGCTTCAAGGTGCCGCAGGCAGTGCGCACCTCAGCTGTCCGGACTTCTCCGTCCGCCCCGGGGAACACGGCGACTATACGGCCTCGCGGCCATGTGTTGCGAGGCAGCTGGCCGTCGGCGATCAGGACGGCGTCGCCGACCTGTAGGCCAGGCCCCCGGCCGTGCGGCTCCCGCCGGTTTTGCAGCTCCGGCAGGTACTCTCGTACCCAGCGACGCCAAAACATGTCGGCGAGTATCTGTGAGCGTCGCCAGAGTTTCTTGCTATCTATGTCGTGCTCGGTGAACACGCCGGGTGTTGGTAGTCTGGCCGACCCACCGAGTAAGAAGTGATTCGGTGTGATCGACTCGTCGTCTTCGCTGTCCACGGAGACGTGTGTCAGCGGTCGGCTGTTTACTGTGTACTCTGCCTCACACAACAGTGTGGACAACACCTCTTCTTGTGGGTGCTTTTCAGTGAGTACGGTGTACAGTGCGGACTTCACGCAGCGAACGAGGCGCTCCCAGGCGCCCCCCATGAATGGTGCGGAGGGCGTGATGAAGCGCCACACGATGCCTCGGCGATTGGCTTCCTCTCTGAAGGCGTCTCGGAGCTCCTTGTCAGCACCATGCATGTTGGTACCGTTGTCAGAGTGTATTTCGGTGGGACAGCCGCGACGGGCGGCGAATCGGCGCAGCGCTAGTATTGCGGAGTCTGCGCTGAGGCTGGCGGCAATCTCGAGGTGTACGGCCCTGGTTGTGAGGCACGTGAACAGCGCCACATATCTCTTCTGATGTTGACGGCCAACGGTGACGGACAGTGGGCCGAAGTAGTCAAGCCCAGTGTAGGTGAACGGCCTCTGATGATGTGCTAGGCGCGTTCTCGGGTGGTCACCGGTCGCAGGCACGGGAGCTCGCGCCTTGCGAATGCGACACTGCAGGCAGCGTGTCACCACCATCTTTACCGTGGGTCGCAGCTTGATGACCCAGTAATGTTGTCGCACCTCGTTGATTGTGAGTTCTGTCCCACTGTGTTGTAGACTGCGATGTGTCCAGTCAATGTATAACTGGGTGATGCGGTGATCGCCGTGCAATATCGGCGGTCGTTTGACGTCTTGAGTTATCTCGCAGGTCGCGGCTATACGGCTCCTTAAACGTATGACGTCGTCTTCGACTTCTATTTGCAGCGGTCGCAGTCTGCTATCTCTATCTATCGATTTGTTGTTTCGTAGACTCGCTATTTCCTTAGCGAATGTCTGTTGTTGTACGACTTGCACGAGTATGTGTTCAGCCTTCCGTAGAAACTCGGCGCCTATTATTATTGAGTCTGGCGTCTTTGCTATTAGTTTTGTTGCAGGCGTTATCGATTTTTTCTGTTTCCTCCAGTCTGGATCTTTTTCTGTGTTCTTTTTCGTTCTTTTGTAGAACGTTCTCTCCGACGGCTTGCGACATAGAGATACGAAGCGTAGAACGTTCGCCGTCGCACGAAGCAATCGTTCCCATCTGGAGAATCTTGTCGGATCGGGAATGGTTTCTGAGAGCTGTCGACTTTCACTTTCTTCGACGGTGATGAGCGTCCTTTCTTCTCCTGTTTGCTCTGCGATTGGAGGTTTCTCTGATGGCCATAACGACGGTTCTTCATACAGGAATTTCGGGCCACAATACCACTCATGTTTCGAGTCAAAGTGGTGTGGCACGTCACGCGTAGCGGCGTCGGCGATGTTTACTTTTGTAGGTACCCATCGCCAATCTTCGACTTTACTGTTCTCTTCGATGGCGGCTATGCGATGAGCGACGAAAGGCTTGTATACTCGCGCTCCTCTTCTGACCCATGTGAGTACGGTCTTGCTGTCCGACCAGTACGTGGTCGAGGTGGGCTTGAGTCGGTGTTCACGTATCACAGCCGTGGCCACGCGGGTTCCCATCACCGCGGCCTGCAGCTCGAGACGTGGTATCGATTGCAGCTTGAGTGGTGCCACCTTCGCCTTTGCCATGACGAGGCTGACGTGTGTCTCGCCGCTTGGTGTCGTAGCTCGCCAGTAGACTGCCGTTGCGTATGCCATCTCGCTCGCGTCGGTGAACACATGGACTTGTATCTCGGCGGCCTCACTATAACCTGGGTAACATCGCGGTATGTTGATGTTCCCGAGCCGCTCGAGGTGTACTATCCAGCTTCTCCACTGTGTCGCCAGGTCTTGGTCGATTCGCTGATCCCAGTCTGTACCTCGCCTCCATGCTTCTTGCAGTATCTGCTTGGCTCGTATGGTAACTGGCGAAGCGAGGCCGAGCGGGTCGTACAGTGACATGACGATTTTCAGCGCCTCTCTCTTAGTCGGCACCTCCTTTTCTAATACGCCACTCGGTAGGCGAGCAAGGGTAAGGTTGAAACCCAGCTCGTCTGTGCTCGGTCTCCATATCAGGCCGAGTATCTTCTCTATGTTTTCTGTACTGCCGATGTTGACAGCTTCAGTAGGGCTTTGTGACGGTTCTATATTTTCTATGACTTCTGTGCTGTTTGACACCCATTTCCTGAGGTCGAATCGCGCCTGTTTGTGTATATCTCTGACTGTTGTTGCTATGCGCGTCGCCTCTTCTATTGTCTTGTAACTATCAAGATAATCATCCATGTAGTGGTTTTCTATGATTGCTTCTACGGCTTCTGGATGCTCTGTAGAGTGTCGTTTCGCGTTCCAATTCTTCGCGAATATGGCCGTGCACGGTGAGCTCGCTGCGCCGAATATGATGGACGTCATGCGATACTCTTCAGGGGCCCCCTCTCTTCTATTACCTCGCCAGAGGTATCTGAGTGCGTCTCTGTCTTCACTTCGCACTTTAACCTGCATAAACATCTCCGCTATGTCACCGGAGATGGCTATGTGGTGTCGACGAAATCTCATCATGACGCCGGGCAGCGACTGCAGCAGGTCAGGTCCCGTCAGGAGGTAGTCGTTGAGTGACAGCCCTCTTGACTTGGCGGCGGCGTCATGTACTATGCGAATCTTCTCGGGCTTCATCGGGTTGTACACGTCGAAGTGAGGTAAGTACCAGGTTCTGCCCGGTGTGCTGGACTTGGGTGCCTTTTCTGTATATCTATCTCGAAGCGCAGGGTCGCTGTCGAGCTTCTTTTCTATTGAGACGAGCCTCTTCATCGCTGTCCCGTAGCTATCTGGCATTTCTATATTTTCATTTTTCCACAGTAGAGCTGTTTCTATGTGGCCATCTTCTAACTGTCTCGTGTGACGATTCAAGATATCTTCTGCTTTCTTCTCAGGATCTGAGTTCGGACGTCGTGGGTTGATGATCAATGATTCTAATGCGAAGAATTCTCGCAGCTGTTGGTCGAGGTTGTCGCTCGCCGCCGTGAGTCTGTTGACGTAGTGCACCTTCTGGCCCAATGTTCTGGTGTGCGCGCCGTGAAGAGTCCAACCCATCGCAGTAAGTGACGCGACAGGCTGGTGCTTCGGACCTCTGCGGACTTCGGTGGCGAGTAACAGGTGCCAGTTGTCTTGGCCGATGAGAATCTTCGGTGCGCCAGCGTCATATGTGAGTTGTTGCCTGAGGTCATCTAGGTGCTCGCAGTGTGCGACGTCTTCTTGAGTGACTGTTTGTGACGCGAGGTGCAGCTTGGGTATGGTGCGCGCTTTGAATGGCACCCTATTCTTCAGCTGGCTGGCGAGTGTCACGGTGATTCTCCGCGAACAAGGAGTGTCGATCGTGGTGTTACCGATCGCACCTATCTTCAGCGGGTCGATGCGGCCCTCCGCCCCGACTTGCTTCGCGATGTCTTCGTCGATGAGTGACACAGTTGACCCATCGTCCAGGAGAGCATAGGTGGAAGCCTCTCCCGCCGGTCCGATCACCCGCACCGGCACTATCTTGAGGAAGGCTTGACTCGACGTTGATCGGGAACTGGCCACCGTTTCTTGTGACTCTGTCTTCTGTGTCGGGACGTCGGGCTTATCGACTTCCTCTGCAGCAGGCTTCTTGTTATAGTGAAGAAGCTGATGGTGCGTGGCTGTGCACCCCTTGATGTCACACTTCTTGCGTTTACATGTGTGACCGGAACGACGACTTCTCAGGCAGCGAAAACATAAGCTGTGTTTCTTCGCTAGTTCCCACTTCTTGTCGCTTGATGCTTCTTTAAATTTCTTGCAGTCAGACGCGTAATGTCCCTCTTTTTCACAGACACGGCACTTTATTACCGGTTTTTCTACAGCTGTGTGAGTTCTCTGCGTGGCACGTCTGGTTGTTGAAGCGTCGGCAGCGCTAATGTTCTCGGGCGGAGCGAAGGCACTGCAGAAGTGAGCTTGTTCGGTGACGAATTCGCTGAAGAGTGTGAGATCTGGCAGCGACTGGTACTTCTCGGTATAGGTTCTGTACCACTGTACACGCAGAGAGTTCGGCAGCTTCTCGGTGAGTGTGCGTATCAACTCGGCGTTCATCAGGTAGTGTTCTTTCTTCAGCGCGCGCAGAGTGACGATACCGCTTCTTACTCGGCTTGCGAACATGCAGATATCTATGGGTGATTCGCTGCAGCGCGGTAGTCCTCGCAGTCTGTCTGTCTCGGCTTGAGCGATTGAATCTGGTCGGCCGAACTGTAGCTCCAGCTCCTTCATGATGTCATCTGGTCTGGCGTGCCCGATGAGCTCCGAGCTCACCGTCTCAAGTGCCCGTCCATGCAGGCTTCTTCTAAGTCTTGCTGTGTTCTCAACGTCGTTGAAATATCTTCGAGTTGTATCGTAGATGGCTCGAAATGACAGCCATTCTGTGTGTGCTCCACTGAAGTTTGGTAGTGTCATGATGACCTTCGACGCCGAGGGGTGGTTCGATGTCCAATGTTCTGTTTTCTTGTCGGCGAGCGACGCTATTGCGGACGTGAGCTCCATTATAAATGGACGGAGCTTATCTTCCCCCTTGATGTCTTCTATTTGTTTCGATGTAGATGCGATGTGGTTCTTCACTTCATTCACTTTAGAATTCGACAAAGGTACTTGCGTTCGGAGGTCCACTGTATCTTCGATGTCCACAGGGGGGGGCGGCTGCGCTCGGCATCTATTCACTATGTCCCCCTCGGCGGCGTTGTCCTCTTTCGGCGGCTCAGGTTCGGGTGCCTCTTCGAGCCAGGAACGCACGTACTCGTTGTTTGAGTTTCTATCTTCTAAATATTCATTGTCCGAATCTTTTTCGGCCCTCTGAAGTGCTAACTGTGCAAGCTCCAACTTAATCTTCAATAAGTCTTCACGTGCTTTTGAAATTTTTCTATGTGACCGCGTCGTTCTATTCGTAGTCGACGGCGGCTTGCTATGTTCGGTACGGGCGTCACCCCGGGTAGTCATCGGCATGGCTGATCGGCTATATGTTCTATCGGACGGTCTCACTGTTCTATCTGAAGTTCCTTCTTCTGTTCTGGTAACCTTCCTGGTTCTGGCAGCAACTGATTGTTCCACTTGTTCTGTTTCTTCGGACGCCCTAGGCGCAGGCGAGTCTTCACCCCCCCTCGGGGAAGGGGGGCGCGGTCGCTGCTCGGTGGTACCCTCGGTGGTGGATGGTGAACGTGGGGGTAGATGGTGACGAATGGCTGTAGCACTACCCATCTCCACCATGAATGCTTCAGGCGCCCTGCCTTGCGATCTTGTTATCGGCATGCTTGATAGTTGATTTCAGTTGCTTCGATAAGTCTTCAGGTTTCAGGAATGTTCGCAGTCTTCAATGCAGCCGTCCGGCTCGAAGGGCCAGCAGATGTGCTGGACGGGCGTGATCGCTGGATGCTATAGATTGAAGAATGTCCAAGCGGCGCTGACGTCCTACACCTGTTGGTTCAGTTGACTGCATGAAACTACGGCGATGATGCTGAACGGGAGTAACTAGGATGAGGCTTCGATGAAATAAAATCAACAGCTATAAGTCTTCATAACTTTTCAGGAAACGACTGGCGTAATTCTTCAGGAGTACTTTAGAGTGAAAGAGAGAGAGATATATCTTCCTTGCCGATGACTACGATTAGCCCGAGAGCGCGCGTTACTAAAGTACTGCGAAACTTTACCGTAACGAGGACCGCTAATCGCTTCCTGATTTAATCTTTATTTGTAGAAAATATTGCTTGCGCGTGCGTACATAGTAGTGATTATTTCTAGTGTTCTGACTGTGACCTAGGTCATGTAGGTCATCGTTGTGAACCTTAAAATATTGCCCGTCTTCTGAAATCATGACGTCGATTGCATCTATAACTACTGAAAAACTATTGCAGTGTAAAGGAAAATATTTAACAAAATTCTACTATTATTTAGCTTTACAGGCCAGTATTTCAGGAGGCGTTACAGCGATTGTTTTGTAACAAGTGGCGTTAAGTAACCAATGTACTTCTTTTATGTAATCTACTATGTACATAGACACACCTATGTATTTCAGGGCTTCAGACCCGTTTAAATTAGGGGGAAATAAAACAAAATAACGATAATCTTATAATCAAAAGTTATGTACGTAACATCTTGCGACCTCGGTTAAGTGGATTATTTTAAGGGTTTACACTACAAAAATTAGGTCCAGGCCTAGGTCTCAACCTAGGCTACCTGGATATATTAAAAACAAACTATATTTCGGCTATTTGCCCACTCAAACGAAGCTACAAAATGGATTGTACTTACGGTTTTACACAAACTAGATTCTAGGTACTATTTAAAAACACTATGTATGCTAACGTTATATACACTTCACTAAATTGTTTTCTAAGTTATCACTTATGATTTGTTGGTGACGCTTCGTCGCGAACAGTATACTTAAATCTCAACTACTGCAGTCTACTCAAATTATAATATACGTTTAGGTACTGTGTCTGACATCATCCGTTATTTTTTATCAGATATTCTACAGATCGTTAAGCATTCAAATTGGAGAATTGATAAACAAACTCATTGTGATGCAGTTTCTAAACGAATTATGTAATTTAATTTGAAAAAATCTAAAATGTCCGACCTTGGCAGGTGACATAACATAACATATGTATACGTAATACATGACGTAGACATGCCGATTTAAACCTAGTTGCGAATCTATATTCGCGTAGGTATGCATATTTTGGTCGGTATAGTTGGTACTTAGACAGTGAGCAAATATAGGTACGAAGGCTGTGTATCTGGGTACCGAAAACAGAAATAATCAGATGCAAACCCATTAACGTACAAGATTTCGTTATTTATGACCTCCAAAACCCAGTTAGTACTGGGTAATACGATAACCCTTGGTAAGACTGGTTGTCAGACTTTCGGGCCACTGACTACCTGACACGACTGTCAAAGATCTACAAGTTACAGCCGGGACCAACGGCCTATCATGCTTTTCGAGGCACGGAGGAAACTCGGTATGTAATGGGTGGTCACCCATCTACGGACCAACCTAGGCAAGCGCGGCTTAACCTAAAGATCGACTCGAGTGGCTGTTATTATTTAGCCACAAGCTCTTGGGAATAAAAGGTCCTTGCTCCCTGAAAAATAACTTATTTAAATAAGAACTGTGGTGGATTCAAGACACCGCCTTATGTGCGGGAAAAGTTGTTTCATAGCACTATTATTCAGCTTAATAATGTCAATCTAGTGGCATGGACAATTTAGCGCAACACAATGAGGGCAATCGGTTTTCAGCTCACCAGATGGCGCCACTCTCGATTAAGGTCCTGTCAATTATTCCATTTTATACTTTAAAGTACCAATAACTGCATAAAAAGTTTATTTAATTACGTATAACAACATAGTGTAAAGTTCAGGTATAAGGTATACTTACAATATTCTCCCTAAAATTAGCAAGCATGAAACATTTAAAAATCATTTTATCTCCAAGTACTGAAAATTAAGATTTTAAGTTGCTACTTAAAATCTTCAAGTCATAATTAATCAGGAATGGCTTAATCAAATATTCACAATCGTGAATACCTATTTGTAAAAATACTTGTTAGAACAGCACGCAACGCGCAAACAATCTATGACATCTGACATTTCGGTGCCCCCGCGCTACACTAGCGCCTCTAGCGGTGAATTCATACGCGATAGCTCCCATTGTTTAAAGCAAGTTACCGCGATACGACTTGCCATGTGATAAGGTACTCACACGAATGGACCAAATGAATTTTGTGTTGACTGTACATTATTGTAGACCTTAGGCATATCAAAAGTACTAACGTAAATAAAAGTAGGCATACTGCGATTAGAATAATGTATTACGGAATATTTTTGTCCATATGAGATTGTAGGCATTATGTGACCTAATGTATGGTGGTTCCAAAATTTTTGCATTGCGCTACCGATTAATTGGAAATACAAAAAAGTAGTCATACTACGACAATAGGCATCGTGCTACGAAATCATTAATTCCCTGTATCTAGGTTACAGTTACAGCAAAAACATCAACAATAGGATTTCGATCCTTTACATTAAATTTTTACGAGCAGGTACTAAAAGTTACATCACGTAGTATCGATTCTGGAACACTCTACAGGTTGGAATACACCGACGCGAAGACGGTTACCACGCAGTTCACCATTCTAAACCCCGCTGCATAGAAAATTTTCATCGGTTATTTAAAAAAATTGCTGTTCTATACATTTTGGCTGTGTAGGTATTGCACTTTTGTAGGAAAGCGCAGTTTTTTTTTAATAACCAACTAAAATTAATTGTGTATGTGGGGGGCTCAGAATGATATACCTAACCGTTTTCGCGTTGGCGTCCCCAACCCGAATACTCTGACGTCACTTCTCGTTTTTCTATCCTCCAGTTTTCTCGCCCGATACCCACGATAGATAGGTAAATGAGGCCGGCTCCTTCATCACCATCATCATTATCTTTTCAGCAGAAAAACGTCCACTGCTGGACATAGGCCTCCCCCAAGTGTCGCCACATTGACTGGTCCCGTGCGACTCGCATCCAGCGGATCCCCGCAACCTTCACCAGGTTGATCCACTTAGTGGGAGGCCTTCCAACGGCTCCAAAGCAAGCAAAAACAGTCGTAATTTTGCTTTTTAACCTGCGCGTCTTTCTAAATCGTCCACACATTCATTTATGTACAATTTCAACATAGATGATATACCTAACCATGGTTTTGTGTCAATGTTTTTGTTTTAAAACAATTTGCATCGAGTTTTTTTACCCAAATTCTTCTCCATAATTTAATGAAGATGAAGTAAAGTTAGGCTATGTTTTTTGTATTGCGTTTCTCAATTAGATACGGTCTGCCAGTCTGCTAACAAAAATATCACTTTACATCCAAGTTGTTAAGCATTTTAAATATTTTTTGTGCTAAATCTAGCCTTATAATAAGAAAAAAGAAATACAAAATAGTCCTAGTCGTCGTGTCTTGTTAGGCTAAATTCAGAGAGTCCTGTTCCTTACACAATGATGAGAAGCAAAATTTGCAGAAATTATTTCTGCAAAGTTCTTCTCCATGTTGCTGACGACTTCCTACAAGTTGGTCTTAGAGCCTTCGTGATTCATCATTGACCCTATATTGATGGTGAATTACGTGGGTTGCAAATGCAACTAACGCGTAAGTCCAGAAGCGCGTTTACGAAACACGTGACAGCATTACTACAAAAAGTGAAAGTGGGCGAAGGGCCATAAGGATATATAAAAGGTTATGATAAGGGTAATCCTACCCTTATCATAAAAAAAAATAAAATCATAAAATTTTCCTTATCATAAAATTCAAATTTTTCAACACCACCTGGAGGGAAAGTACTCTAAATACAGGAGATAGAAAAATTTACTATAAGGAAGCATACTTTTATTTTTAAAACGAAATAAGTAATTTTTTATGCATTCAAAAATTTTCGAAAATTCGCTTGCCACACTTGGAAATCAAACCGGCTAAATTCTAAAAAAATAACACCCTGTATTTTTATGGCATTCATCGGTAGGGTCAATCATAAGGATCAAATGTCTCTAACAAACGTGATAAATTAAATGAAAGGAAAACCATGAGATCTTAACTTGTTGCTCAAAATAAGCTCCATTTTGATGGATACACAAAATTCTTAAATGGAATTCATTTCCAGTAATTTTTAATCTCGAGGTATGATGAATATTGAAAATCGTTTTAATTTTTTTGGAATTTAGCCGGTTCACTCAAATTTTTGAATGCAGATTTATTTCTTTTTAAAAATAAAGAAATGTTTCCTTTTAGTAAAATTCTCTATCTCCAGTTTTTAGAGTACTTTCCCTCCAAGTGCCCTCGAAAAATTCCACCCTGTCTAAGGATTATTATAAATGACTAAACAAAAATATCACCATCATAATTTATTACAAAAAAGAAATGCCGTTAATAAAAATACAATAAATAAACACATTCAATCTATCTAAACTTCGCTACAATTTCACTAACAGCCGCATAACACCCAGACAATAACACAATGAAATAGAATATCAACAGTAATATGTTCTTCCACAAAATGTAGTTGAATTTGCCCAGCCCTCGTTCCCACTGATGGACAGTTTGGACCACAACTGGAATCAGCAGGCCCAGGGTTGAGAAGAAGATGGCTCCAACCAGCCCTATGAGGAGTTCTAGGTCTGGTACGGCTATTGCGAGGATAACTGCAACAAAGATTGGAAATAGATAACAACAATAACAAAGAAAACTCATCAGAAAAAGATCGCCACTGATTCTAATGAAATTAAGACACTAACAACATCTGATCTAAGGTTGGAAATATATCGGCAAGCTCTTTAAAATTTCAAGGGCTTGTACAATCAAACATACATACCAGATATCTTCCCTGTTCACAATAATTTAAAATCGAGGAAGATATCCCGTAACTGATAGCGTAAGCTTCAAAACATGAAAGCTGAAAAGGTAGGACTTTTATTAGGTTTCCCGTCAGCCTTTTGCCAACTTCATCGTCATATCATCATTTCAGCCCGTTGCTGTCCACTGCTGAACATATGCCTCCCCAATCGATTTCCAACGTATCCGGTCCAATGCCACCTGCATCCAGCGACTCCCTGCAGTTTTAATTAAGTCGTCGGTCCATCTGGCATGTGGCCGTCCCACGCTGCGCTTTCCAATGCGTAGTGTCCATTCCAGTATCTCTTTGCCCCATCGGCCGTCCGATCTTCGAGCTATGTCGCCTGCCCATTGCTACTTCAGCTTGCTTATCCGCTGGCATCGTCATATGTCAACGTCAAATTCCTCTCAAAGCATCAAAATCCCAAACTGCTAACTTGTAACGACAACGTTCACAAAGAGACAATTATAAAATAACTAGTGTTTGTCCGCAGCTTAGCCCGTAGAAATTATCCAACAGGATTCCTGCTACTGGGATATAAGTATTTTATGTCTTAATCTAGTCTGTAGTCTAACCGAGTGCCCAAAATAGTTAGAAAGATTTAGTTACTTTCGTATTTATAATTTATATTTTCGGCTTGCAAGCCGAAGCAGTTTTTGCTGAAAGTCGTTTTTGATCAATAACTTTTGCGTAGAGTTACTTGGTTTGGTGTACAAAATGCTTGAATGACGGCTTCGTGACTCTGTCTGTTTACACCTTGTATGTAAATACTCACCCGTCAAAGCCACACTGAGAGTTCTGAGAGTGATCTGGCTGATGTTGTAATACTCCTTACTGAACCTGGACTTAATCCTCGTCCATATGATGTCCATGGGCGCGTACATCTGAAGGCAGTAGGTGAAAAACACTGCTACTGCCACCAGGATCTTTGCTGTCAATGCCAGGCTGAGAACAATGTGTAAAACAAATTAATCAGAATTATAGGTATACTCTTTGGGATATGCTCAGAAAATGGCGATCTTGCCAAAATAGATTCTAGATTTAAATGAATTTACTCTAGATTGTACTTGAAAAGCATGTTCACTGTGCAACACACTATCAACCACAATCCGAAGGGTTTCATAGGATAGGATGAGAAGGATCACTGATTTTTAAGTTTGAAAAGACTACTCGTCCACTTTAGGTTAGAGCAAAACCTAAATTTTGTTGAACTGTCAAAATAAAATGCATTGTGTGGAAATTACTTGAAAGGCTTCTAGAGTCTTGTCTTTCTTTCCAATTTCATTCTGCTATCTTCTAGGTACTAAACGATTCACGTTTCTCAATATTTACACATTCAATTTCAGTCCACAATTTACCTCAAGAGTATACACACTTGATGCAGTACATTCAATTCGGCTGTATTTGCTGAACAACAAAACCGAAGCAGTTACAAACATGTTTGACTTTCATTCGGTTTGTACCAATCGGCAGACCTGTTAGCATACATAATCAGCCTATATAATTGGGCACAGGCCTCTTTCTGTTGAAAGAGGACGGTTCGGCATCTACAATCACTGAATCAGTTATTGTTTCAGCTCTGCGCAATCCAAACTAAATCGAGCAACTTATTCCCGAATACATATCAACCACTACATTGTATAATAACACATTCTACATTTTATAATGCAGTTCGGATCATCATTTCAGATAAAAGAGGTCCACTGCTAGACAACCTGCCCCAAGTGTCGACATATGTAATCGGTCCACCGTTCGGATGTGCCGACTCAAAAACATGTTAAGCACCCCTCCCAGATCCCTTTCGTTCAAAGTACAATAACTTACAGTACCTATACATAAAGTAATATTATTATGATTTATGTAAGTACACTTTAAAGCAGCCAATTTAATTAGTCACACTATTAATCTAGCTTTAAGCCTAAATCTTATTTATGGCGAGAATGTTTCCAGACAAAATAATGTTTGTTTTGCCACATTTGAATATTGTTGTTGTATTACTCGTATTCGTATTTATTAGTTTTGTATTACAATGTTTTTTTCGGAAAGAAAAAAAATGGAGTAAATGAGCACCGGTAAATTGTTTTCAATCAGTTCTCATACTTTATTAAGTGTCTCAGACTTGTGGTCATTGTATTACAATGATCACAAGTCTACATTTCTTATCTTCCACAGCTAGTTAGAGAACTCCCCAATTCCACGCAGTTATGATGTTCTGCTTTTTTCTTCCAGCTCCTACCAGTTACCACAGGAAGATCGTCGCACCTACCTAGCTTTAGGGAGAGTTTTCTACCTTACGATTTCTGATACTTGGTCTCTAGTCAAGAAAATTTCTACTCCAACTGTCATCGATTCTACATGTATAAGAATAGAATAGAATATTCTTTACGAGTAATATTTTTCACAGAGGGTGCCATAATGGACGGTCTTATCGCGTTAAGGCTGAATGCAATGCAAAGAGTTTCGTACTCTAATCTGAGTTTAATTAAGCTCTTGAAATTTATTCTTCGCTCCGCTACGCACTAGGTTTCCTAACTACAACCGTCATTAGCACACCTACCGGGAATTAGAAATTGGAAACAAATGTCGCAAATTAAGCAAGATGTCTGAAAAAACTTTGTAAGTAAATCTTGATATTTTAAACGCTTTATAAGTCTTTAACAGAATGGCAGTCTTTAACAAAACATATTAAAAAAAACCGGCCAACTGCGTGTAGGACCACGCACTATGTAGGGTTCCGTAGATGCCCATCAAAATAAGCGGATTTTGCCT
This sequence comes from Eugnorisma glareosa, assembly GCA_947578425.1. NCBI lineage: Eukaryota > Metazoa > Arthropoda > Insecta > Lepidoptera > Noctuidae > Eugnorisma > Eugnorisma glareosa. Next base: position 3,308,768 of record OX387970.1, read on the forward strand.
CCGAACGATGATTTTTATTGTAAGAATAAAAAACAAACGTAAATTTGCAGTTGAAAAACCTGTGCTCCCATACATTATGTTTAGGAAAATAGTTATCCAAGTACATTTTATAAGTTGGTCAACTATTACTCGTAAACTTGTAAAACCTACTTAGCCTAGGTGTGATAGTTTTCCTTTTAACTTCGTTATGTATATACTACAACCGTAAATTTTTACACACACCCAAACACAACTGTTTAGCTGGTAGAGGGGACACCTGAGTCTAACAAAAAATAGCACTTTAAAGCTAAATATTTTTTTTTTTATTTTTATTATCAAATGGTACAAAAAGTAAGTCTACCATAAGCCCCACAAAACCGTTGTAATGGTTTGACTGTGGGGTAAATGGTTTGACTGTGGGGTAATGGTTTGACTGTGGGGTTTATGGTTTGACTGTGGGGTGAATGGTGAATTTCACAAAATATGAATCCCTATTTAAACAAACTCACAATATTTTTAAATACCTATCCAACGACCTATCCATCCCGCACTAAAGGGTACGCGAGAAAAAAAAACCTAACTTTACGTGTAGGTACAGGAGATACCCTAAAAAAATACTTTTCGATATTTTATTTTACCACTTTGTCGGGGTAACTAATATATATGCATGCCAAATTACAGATTTCTAGTACTTAGAGTCTTTGAGCTAAGCTGCGGAAAGACAGATGGACATGTCGAAACTCTAAGGGTTCCTTTCTTGTTGACTATGGAACCCTAAAAAGCAGAAAACTCAATACGCTTGACTCTCGGCTCTGTTTCATAATTTTAAAATGCTTTTAACTAGTTTGTTCTGCCACACTTCAACTGTAACTGGCTGGTGAGTTTGTACCGTCTCTTCTTCTCCCAGCTAAACACTAGGAAGCGGCGAAGGTCGGGCGTTTTGGGAGACTTTCTTCTGTAATTGACGTTCAAAAAGTGCTGATCTACAGAACAGTTTGAACAAAATTGTCTTTTATTTTGATTTTTAGTAGTTTGAACTAAATCTACGTAAGCTTGAAAATCAAAATAACTTAGCGCATTGAAAATTGTTCATGCCCTGAGCAAAGGAACAAAGCAATGAATATTCACTGTACAGTTTATTGTGAAACTGCAATTGAAGCGTTTTCTGTTAACTTTGTTTTTTTTCCTTCACCTCCGTTGACTTGCTAGTAATGACGGGAAAGCCATTAGCTTTAAAAGGTCGGTAATACAAAAAAAGTTTTAAAATGTTTTAAAAGCTTTTTAGTGTCGTTTGTGAAAGTAGACTTGACTCTCAGTCAATTAAATCAGGTATTCAAAATAAGTATTATACAAAAAAAAATATGGCGACGATTAGACAAGATCATAATAATTATGTATATAAAAGATCAGATGTTCTGAATGTAAGCGATTATCAACTCACAATAAAGGCCCTATTATGCTTCCCTGAAGAACCCAATTAGAGATATCAGATTTTTTATAAAGGTAATGCTGATTTGAATTGATTGAAATTGTTAGGGAACATAGTAGCATCTTGAATTAAATACGGTTTCACCCGCCGCTTCTGACTTGATTTCTTTTTGCTCGGCTCCTATTTTGCCTTCTTTGATAAATGGACCATCCAACAATAAAATATTTTTTATTCAGTATAGATCATCTCAAGATGATACCCTATAGAACGTGCACCAAGAAAAAAATAATTTTAATATCTCAATGTTTTTTGCCGTTATATAATTGAAAGATGCAGACATATGAAAAAAATATGACAAAAAAAAAGATGTATTCAATAACAAGATACAAATCGGTTTAGGGTCAGGCTCTCTAGAGAGTTACCGATTTAAAGTATGTATTTTGTCAACAGCTATCCAGAAGCGTGAAAGAGTTAGAATACATTCGACACTTTGCAAAACAAACCTGAACATATTAAATAAATAAATAAATATCGCAGGACATTACACACAGCGCCATCTAGGTGCCACACTAAGCAACGAGGCTTGTGTCGTGGACACCAGATAGTTGGTACTACTACATAGATACTTTTTTGTTTGTAAATACATACTTATTATACATATAAACATCCATGACTCGGAAACAAATGTCCATGCTCATCACACAAACATTTGCTCCTACCGGGATTCGAGCCCGGGACCCTAAGAACGTAAGGCAGCCTCCCAACCGCTGCGCCATTCGGGTCGTCGATATTACATGAAGGAAAAATAAAATGTGGCTTTAAATTCCTTTATCCCTCGGATGATTGTAGCCACATGCCATTTTCTCATACGAATATGAAAATAACTTTGCGAAAAAGAAATTATTGGAGGCACAATATTCCCTGGAATTTAACGTATGTATTCTTTCATGTCGGTATTTTTTTTACGTGAAAAACCGAATGTTTTCGAGATTATACGAGTATTAGTATCTTCATTGCGTGGAAACTGAAAACAACTGAATCACACCGATTAGTTGATTCTAAAAATATTTGGCATTTATCAATAAGATTGACAGCAAAACTTTTTCTTTTAGGTACTGCCGCAGTCGAATTAAAATATTTCATACATTACTTTGACCTTAAGCATAATCAACCTATAATATTCCCACTGCTGGGATAGGCCTCCTCTCGCGGGTTGATAGATATCAAATGTCTTCGTATTTCATTTTAGTTCTGGGTCATGTGGTATTCTAACAGGGTTTTCTTTCACCGTTTTGAGAGCAGTGGTGATGAAATAAATTACACAAAGTAATGCTCCTGCCGAGGTTCAAAGCCATGAGCTACATACACTTTGTAAGACTTGGCTGGTAATGCGAGGCTACCACTGCTCTCAATCTGAATTGACTTGACCTCTAGTTTGTGTAAATATATAAGTTTAGTTATCATTGGTGTTGTCATTTAAAAGCAGTGATAGCCTAGTAGTGTGACTGTCGGACTGCCAAGTCATAGGTTCAAGTTCGAACCTAAGACGCGCACCTCTGACTTTTCGGAGTATGTGCGTATCGTATAGTTATCACACCGAAAGCAGTAGGATAACATCGTGAGGAAACCAGCATGCTTGAGAGATATTTCTCGTAACCACACGATGAAGAAAAGAAAGAACGCGACTTTTTGCAGCGATGCAAACGCAAAATGGTCGCGATGCAGTTGCGAAGCTGTCACTTTTGCCAGCGTAACCACCATTCTTTATAGCTAGTATATCGATGACTACCGTTGCGCTTCAGTCGCACGCAAACGCGATTCAGTATCGATATAGAAATGCCTGCGAACAATACAGATGCGAGATGAACTCCGCCGAGACCAATACAGTAGGTGCAGCAGCGGGAGCAGGGTCCAAGGTACCAGTCGATCTGGAGACAGGAACCTCCTCACAATGCGAACCGTACCAATTTAAGGAGGACCTTATGAATCAGGTCCTTGATCCAAAAACCACTTGGCGAGAGCCTCAATTATTTTTTATGTGTCGTCACACATTTTTATACTATTTTAATACAATTTGAATAGTTAATAATCTTACTCCTTCACTTGTAAATTGTAACGTATTTTCAAGAAAGAAATACCTACTATTTATTCTGCACATCACAAACTAGACTAAGAAAGCCAATTTATCCGTAGCTGATATTTTATTCAGTTTTACAGTTAACGATTAATTTCAGCAAACGTCTATCCATTTCAAAAGTCAAATTATCAAACCTTTAAACGCCTTAAAATATGTATTTGCTTTTAAATGATTTTCAATACAATACTTAACCCGTATTGACTTTACACTTGTTAATCGAGTTAAAAGTCGTAATCGCTTTGTGATTGGAGTTTTAAATAATAGATCCAGTTCTAATTGGGCTTTCAATAGTGCTTTAAATTTATTTAAATTAACTGAAAGGGTTCATTTTGTTGTTTAATGTAAGGTCCCATTAAAATAGGTGGACAAATTTTAATACAGCGTTTGAAGTACGTCTAACCAAAGATATCCAATCAAAAAAAATAGGTAGCTTTTGTTTTACTATTCTTTATTTTTGTTCATGAAGTCGGTCATTAATGTAATAAAAGTCGATTTAAAAATAATCATGAACGATGATTAACGTCAAACATGATTGAGATGCGTTGAGATCCAAAACAGACAAACATTCTTTACGTTGTCATAAAAACCATCTCGGATTACTTATCTGAGGTATTAATTACATCGATGCACTCGATTTCCCAAGCCCCCGATCTTATAAAACTTTAAACACTAAAAGTGGGGTTATAAAGAAGTAACCAGGTTGAGAAGTTTAACAGAAAAATACACTAAAAATCTAGTCTAGACTAGATCTAGTCTAGTTCTTGTCTAGTCTAGTTTGGATCTTTAAAGTTTAATATACAGTGTTATCTTTACGTATATACTGCACTTTAGTACCAAAACCATCAACGAATGAAAGAGGGAGATACAGACTTACAATTAAACACTATCAAAATAACCAATGAAACTAACTAAATAAATTGAGATGAATGGACCATACCACACTTTCATGGTAAAATTGGAACATCGTCTGCAAAATCTTCAACTAAATTGAGGTCAGATGGTAAAGGTTACTTACGTACCTCAAATATTACTATTCATAGTTCCAAATTGTAGGGTCTGATATTGAAGATTTAGTCTAATTTATACGCGAAGTTTCCGAATTCGTGCTATTTCTAGATGCCCATTTACATCTACGAGTACTATTGGATTAATATGCATGAAAACTAAAAAATATATGGAAAAATGGTTTTTCGAAAATAATTTGGTCAGTCTGGACATGAACTCGTTGCAAACAAATATTATACTTTTTGGAGATTGCGAAACCACAAACGTAAGGTAGAAAGCCTACGTAGTAGGAGGTCCTAAGGCTACGTGGAGCAACGATCTTCGTAAAGTGGCTGAAAGCACCCGAAAAAGAGGTTACGGTGAATGGTGTTTATGGCATGGGGAACCCTTTGTCCAGCGGTGGACTGCTGTAAGCTGTTTATGATGTTGCTCTTTTTCTGATGTCAAGTGTTGTTTTTTTATTAGCCATTAATGTCCCACTGTTGGGCAAAGGATTTGCCCATTTTTTTCTAGGTACTCTTTTCGTGCACCACCTCAGTGAGCATCAAGGTCATCTCGCCACCTCTTTCTGGGCCGGCCTCGGCGGCGACGTCCATCATTAGGACCTATAGCATGGAGACTTTATAGTTATTGGTATGTATATTTAGTTTGTATATTTAGATTAAAGTATTTATCTATGGATCTTTGTAACCTGAAATAAATGGTTTATTATTTTTTTATTTTATTGGTGTGGCTTATATAGATACTCACTTATCACCCTCTGGTAAATTCAACGTTATGCTTCCAAGGACCCCTTCCCCATACTTCATGTAGCCAAAAACCCCGACGACACCATACAATATGGCGACGAAGACCATGGTCACATTGAGAACACTGGGACAGCCGAGGAAGTCTTGAGGCTTCGCCATCTCATTCTCCACTGGCATGACGACGTTTATGCCTTCCATTGCGAATATTGCGGTACTGGAAATAGAGAAAATAAAAATTAGAACATAATCAACTTATACCGTTCTCTCTCCTTAGACACAGACCTCTTGTATGTGAGAGATAGTGGCCAATAATTCTCTACGCCGGGGTCAAGTGCTGGACCTGCGATTTTCTCACGGAGTGTTTCCTTCACCATTTAGTAACATGACTACTGCCTAAATTCGAACCCAAGGCCTAGAAGGTCATCGCGGGCTTGTGGACGGTGAGTAACGGCTAGCTCGCCGTCCGTCCGTCTTATGACGACAGGCCATGTCGACGGCGCGTTCGTGTTCTACACGCGCTTCAAAGAGATGTCAGCAAACGGAAAGGGATCCGAAAGGAACGATGCCTGCCAGGGCTGCGGGACTGTTCGAAAGAGATACCGTGGCCCTGGAACACAAAGGGCAAAAGAAATAACATGGATGGGTTTTAGTCAGTTCAAGTCTGACACTCCCTTCCGCTCCGCCCGGATTGAGAAGGGCCATTTGATGATTTCCCACCAGAAAAATAAAAAAGGCCTAGAAGGTCATTATTCGGGTCCACTGGGTAACAACAGACTTTTCAATAGTAAAATGAACCACTTCGAAGCAAGTTAACAGTGGACTTTAACTTGTATATAAAGTTGAAGGAAACATTTGGAATATTTTTGTAAAATTATCATACCACGCACTGCAGAATAAAGCCACATTCCAAATGATAATGTCCAGAATCAGATATTTGAAATACGAATAAGATTAATAATTAAATGCAGCTCGTCCCATCTGCATCTGTTAAGCTTTGTGGACTATTTGTGACCAGTTTAGCTGCAGTATACACACGACGACATAATATCAAGCTTTACATTTCCAGTATGACATGGCCTCGCTTTGTACAGATTTTCTATATAATGAAAGATCCGCATAAACTGGTTTTGTTTTGTATTATAGCTTGATTTGTCGTCGTGCGTACCAGAGTTTACTTTGTGTTTGCTTTTTCTGGCATCTCATTAGCCAGTCTAGAAGACTAGATAAAGAAGACTTAAATTATGTAAAGGAACTAGACAGAAGAGTTATCACTTAAGCCAACTTTTCTTTGCAGGCGCGAAAAAACAGAACTAAAACAAATGTACCAAGTTTGACATATCGATGCAGTTTTTCTTTACAAGCAGCGCCACTTTGAACTGCACTTATAAAGTGGTCATTCTGTACTTTGTGCATGGTTCTTCTGGCATGTGACTATAGTCGAAACTATCGTCACCATCTTGTTTTCTCAGTTCTATTTCCGCAGAAAATTTCACATTTTTTTAACAGCGTCTTGACTATGTATTTCAAGTGCCAAAAGAATCATGTAGGTAGCTCTGTGAGTTGAAAACATTTTCGTTCACCATACTTTGTATTTGATGATATTTTTGACCTTGAGAAACAATACCTACGGAATAGAATATTTTTTGGTGAGGAATACCGCAATGCATTATTTTTTATTGACAATGTTAAAGTATGGATTTACGGAGAAAAACAAAATAAATTAAAATACATCGTACGGCGCCAATTTTTTATGTATTGAAAATATTTTCATTCATGAATACCCCACCTTCGAATTCCGGAATATTTCAATTTTCATATTCATCCTAATTCAATGTGCAATGTCATTAAAAGCTGAACCAACTCAATAATAAATGGATATGCTATCAAAGAATGTAACGTAATATAAAGTTCACCAGTATTAGCAGAGAACCGAAACTGAACAGAATTAACTATGAACCGTGACTAAAACAACAATGTGTGTAATGTTTTATCCATACCTGAACAGAATTATCTTTGATCCGTGACGAAAAAAACAATGTGTGTAATGTTTTATCCATACCTGAACAGAATTAACTTTGATCCGTGACGAAAACAACAATGTGTGTAATGTTTTATCCATACCTGAACAGAATTATCTTTGATCCGTGACGAAAACAACAATGTGTGTAATGTTTTATCCATACCTGAACAGAATTATCTTTGATCCGTAACGAAAACAACAATGTGTGTAATGTTTTATCCATAATTATGGACAAAACACACTCATTATTATACATCACATCACATTCACACATCGCACATTCGCATCGTCGCATTGTTCTCATTTTTATTATTATTTATTATTTCCTTTATTCTATTATACACATATTACATTAGGTATTTATTATTATTCTATTTCCTTTATTTAACTTTTAATACAAATTATTTACTATTTTAAATATTTCTTTTAAAAACAATATAAAAACATTTAAAAATATAAAAAATTGTTGCCCACCGGTATCGGGAACAGGGTCAAAGCTACCGGTGGTCAGGGCTCCAGAGAGAGGAACCTCCTAACAATACGAGCCGTGTCCAGGAGTACCGCTTTCTGAAGCTGCCTAGCAAGAGCTTCCTCAGATGTTCGTCGAGGCTATTGGCTATTAAGCCATTGGCCGACACGACAATCGGCACAATAACTGCTGTACTCACGTCCCACATGTCGACAACCTCGCAAGCCAAATCTAGATATTTGAATTGTTTATCTTTCTCTGCTTTCACGAGGTTCTCGTCATGCGGAACCGTTATATCAACAATCATTGCGCGACGCACCAATTGATCTACCACCACAATGTCAGGCTTATTGGCAACAATAGTCCTGTCAGTGATGTTAGGTCGATCCCAATACAACGTGATATTACTATTATCGAGAACTGGGTCGGGCGCATACTTATAGTATGGCACTTCTGATTCCACAAGGTTGTACTTCAAAGCAAGTTGCTGGTGGATAATCCTGGCAACGAGGTTGTTTCTATGCAAGTACTCACCGTTAGCCAGACGAGAACACCCAGAAATAATATGTCGGATCGATTTTCCCGGACGGTGGCATGCCTGACATATGTCAACCGTGCCATCCTTCACAATGTATTTCCGGTAGTTATTCGTCATCATAACTTCGTATATATTATTATTGTTATTTTTTTTTCAGATCATTATTTGGTACCCTACCACAGCGTTTTCTTATTGAACCCAAAGGTTGACTGGTAGAGAATGCCTAATGGCATTAAGTCCGCCTATGTACCACTATTGTACATGAAGTTTAAATAAATAAATTATTGGTATTCTGTTGAGTACCCCTACTAATACCTATTGCAGAAATAAAGAGATAATATTTTAAACAGGCTTTTGAAAATGAGAGCAAATGGTGATCATCAGGTTCTGGGATCGATTCCCAAGTCGGGCAAAGTTTTATTGGGTTTTTCCATCAGGTATTTTCCAGCAGCAGTATCAGTCTGGATTTTGGCCTGGTTGATGTGAATAGGATCAAATATGGATGTACTAGAGAACCTCACGTCCCAGCCAGCAAAAAAAAAAAAAATGGATGTACTACGGGTACATCGCTGCCTTACCCTTCGGGAATCACAGGCATAATGGCAAGAAACCACCGCCACCACTTTCAAACAAAAAAACATCTTACCCACCTTAAAAACAAGGGCCATTTCTCAACACCAGCAACCATCTCAATATTACTCAGTGGCGGCAGGTCAGTGAACGTATAGTAGCACGTAATACCAAATGTTACTACTAAGCACACGTTCGCTAACACCGAGAATGGTACCAGGAACTTCAGGTGACGTATCTGAGTGATCAGGATCAGTGGGAGGAGTAGGAACCCGCAGTAGACTTCTACTTCGTACATCGTAGATGGTATGAAGTGGTCGAAGATCTGGAATGAAGATTTTAGTGTTTTATGTTCGTTTCAGTACAGAGCTGATGCTCCTATTGTATTTTTTTTTATGTAGTGAAAAGTATGCAGTTTTTATGAAGTTATCACAGATTTATATTTATTGCGTGAATACGGTATTTTGAGTAAGTTGGTAAGTATATCGTGTTGACGCTCCAAAAATATCTACTCAAAAATGGCACGCAGTGCGGCCGGTCAGCCACTTTTCAATAAGTACGTAGACTAGCAGACGTACTGACAGGTGTCAATACGTCGGTGTTGCTTGGCGCTAGAGGCTCAGACTAGCGAAGACGCCAACCGCAAAGTACGTTCGTTTCACTTCGCTACTTACAAGGCGACTCACTAGCTTCTAGGCACTAAGCAAGCCACCTGTCATTGCGTACCTAACCTTATACTTTTGTCTGTGCTTAAGTGAAACGGGTTTTATTTATAGAAAACACACGATAAGCTTCTTACTCCTACTCCGTAGCATGCAAAGGTCACAGGCTAAACGTAATCCTTTGAATCACCAAATGGTGGGATTCTAGAGTAGCGACCCGATATTATGATAATAATATTGTCTCACATTGAAACGGAAACTTGAGATATTACTGGAATTTCTTTGAATGGAATAACTAGCTTACAGAAGCCCTTTAGATACAGGGTGTAACAAGACCCTTCACGAAGCCGTCAACCAAGCATTATGTACATCAAACTAAGTAACTTTACACAAAAAAAGTGCTGGAAAACGACTTTTTTTCTGGGGTGTAAAATCACATTCTACAGTAGGACTCAATGTAACGCATTCAAAACATTGTGCTGATGGATGAATTGAATAGCATGGGGGTCGTGGAGCTGTTTAAAGTAAAAATATGAATGTATATGAACATGTATTTTTTTTAAAAAACTTGTGAAAATGTTGGAACTTTGACCCCCAATATCTCCGTAACTAGAAGGTTCCCAGGTATGGTCTAGAACAAAATAATGATCGCAATGACAGGGGGAACGAGTGCCTTTCGGCTTCGTTAAGGATCTTGTTACACCTTTTAGGGCATTAAGAGTAGATTTCAGACGACATTAAAGTATGAAGCATTTTGGTACCTAAGAATGTTTATGTATAGGAGTAATCTGCAATTCTAAAAATTTGTTTATATTTTAAGTTGTATAAAATTGTACAAGCTGTACAAAGTTTTTGTAAGTAGAATTATCAATCATGTTTAACATTTTAATCCATTACAGCTAGGTTTACTTTCGTGATTTTATTTTCATGGAGCATATAACATTATTTTTAAATAAGGATAAAATCTTTTTCTCCAAGCTTCTTAGGCTAAAATACATATTGATAAAGAAACATTTGTATTTCGTTTAAACACTACACGTTTTCATTTATTTTTGCTGATATACGACCTCCAGACTCATATAATTTGAATTATAGACTAGAGACAATAGTGCAATGCCTTTAAGAGTAATTAAATGTTTAGCTGTCATTCTCAGCAGTTAATATATTTAAGGCCCTCCGGCCACGTCGACTTTTTATCGCATACACCATGAACCATCGCGCATCATGTTAATCTCATTTGCAACACGCGACGAAAGCGATGTAAACGCATGTCAACATCCCTTCTTTTTTTTTTTATCGATGGGAAATCATCAAATAACCCCTCCCGCTCTGGGCTGAGCAGGAGGGAGTGTCAGACTTTTACTGACTAAAACCCATCCATGTTCCTTCCTTTATGTTCCAGGGCCGCGGTATCTCTTTCGAACAGTCCCGCACCCCTGGCAGGCATCGGTCCTTCCGGACCCCTTCCTGTTTGCTGACTCTCTTTGAGGCGCGCGTGGAACACGAACGCGCCGTCGACGCTGCCTGTCGTCATAAGACGGACGGACGGCGAGCTAGCCCATAGCTCACCGTCCACAGGCCCGATGTCAACATCCGTACTGCATTGATCTTGGCGGAGTTCATCTCGCAACTGTATTGTTCGCAGGCATTTCTAAATCGATACTGAATCGCGTTTGCATGCGACTGAAGCGCGACGGTAGGAATCGCGATAGTAGCGATATAGAATCGTGGTTACGTTGCCAAACTGACAGCTGCGGGACTGTATCACGACTGTATCGCGACCATTTTGCGTTCGCATCGCTGCAAAATGTCGCGTTCTTTCTTTTCTTCATCGTGTGATTACTGCCTAACCTGGTGTCAGAGATTTTATGCCACCCATGGGCCTCTGCCTTGGCTTTACATGCCGTAGCGAAATATCTCTAAGGAATGCTGGTTTCCTCACGATATTTTCCTTCACCGAAGCAAGTGATAATTAGGTATACAATGCACACAATTAATGAATCCGAAAAATCAGAGGTTTTCATGGATTGGTGTGTCTTGAGTTCGAACTTGAGACCTATGACTTAGAAGTCCGACGGTCACGCCACTAGACTATCACTGCTATGTAAAGCCGCGGTGAGCGAGGTCCTTTAAGTACAGACAATATTCTTGTAATTTTCGCGTCAATTTGTCACATTAAAGCGGTTTCATACTTTGATGTTTGCGTACTTGTATTACAATGAATAATTTGAGGCAAATGCAATTTTGGTAACAATGGCAACACTCCTACTTGCAAAATGATTTTAAAGACGAGCTCAAAATTGAAGATTGTCTGATAAATTATCAGTATTTGCAGTGTGTTTTATGTAAGGGTAAATAGGAGAAAATGTTTATATTGTGTTAAAATAATAATACCAGTCTATGGGTCCCACTGCAGGGAAAAATCCTGTCTTCTATTATGTTAAGAACGCAACATTCTCAAAATCAATACGTGCAAACACACAAATTCGCTTTTCTTCTTCGCTTTTCTTTTTTCTTTTCAAATTCGCTGTCAGTTCAGACAGTCATAAAAAGCGAATTTGTGACCGCTTAGATCTTTCAAATGACGCAACGGATTCGTCATTGTTGTACAATATTTATTCTTAATTGCATTTAAGAATCTGACTGCCTCGTTGGTCTAGTGGTCGCAAGCGCGACTGCTGGGCATGAGGTCCTGGGTTCGATTCTCAGGTCGGGCAAAATGTTATTGAAATTAAATGGTTTTTCCAACAGGAATTTCTCGGGAATGAGTCTGGATTTGTGCCCGTTTGATGGCAATAGGCTCGCCCCCTATTACATGAGATTAAAACAACTGGCGAAATGTGGGTTTATTATTAGGTATACTCCTGCCTAATCTTCGGGGAAAGCAGATGTTATATATTTACGAGTGTGTTATGCTAATACCTACTCATTTGTTACTTCTGTCTATATCCTAATTGGAGGAAGCGTTAATGGCAATGTAATTTGTATTTTTAAGCAAAATTGGTCAAGCGAATAACGTTTCGTAATAATTGATTTCCATTAATTTACAAATTAACAAAACGGCCTTTAATTTAACGGATTCCAATATGTGGAATGGACTGAACTTCAAACACGAAGTTAATTTATCGCTTTTGATTTTATCAATGCTTAGTTCAAAATAGTCAATCGCAAATCAGCGATAGCACTTTCAGTACGAAAATGGCCCTTGCAGGGACGACATAAATGCGCTATCAATTTCAGTTAGATAATATTGATGTGCAGTTGTAGTAGTGAAGCTCGTGGCTAAATAATATACTCAGAGGTCGAAGTCTGTTCTAAAGTCCAGTGAATTCACTATTTATTAGGTATGTAGGTAGGTTTATGGTAAGGCAGTGGTTGAGCGATTGCGCGATTAGTCGCGAGTTCGATTCCCACACGGAACGAATATTTGTACGGCCTTCAAGAAGTTTTTTAGGTCTGGTTGTTTGTGAGTTAGATGTTTGTAGCCTTTACAAACATCTAACTCACAAACAACCAGACCTAACCAGACCCACGATACAGGAGAAAATTCTAATGTGGGGAAACGTTTCTAAAAATAAAGTAGGTAAATCAATTACTCACTTTATTTATCCAATCAAATATTGATACTTGTACCAATTAAATGGGTATGCTCTTCAAACATACATAAATTCATGAAATGGAAAAGCACCTTACGTAAATGGAGTAAATATTTGAATAGCCACAAATGATTTCAAATGTTCTGAAACTATTTTTAGACTTCTGTTTTCCACCACTTTCATAATGAGAGCTATCGTTTTTGAGCTCACCATGTGGCGCCACCCTCGATTAAGGCCCTGTCAATAATTCAATTTTATACTTTAAAGTACCAATAACTTCATAAAAGATTATTTTATTACGTATAACCACGTAGTGTCAACTTCAGGTTTATATTATATTTACAATATTCTCCCTAAAATTAGCAAGCATGAAACATTTAAAAATCATTTTACATCTAAATACTGACAATTAAGATTTTAAGTTGCTACTTAAAATCTTCAAGTCATAATTAATCAGGAATGGCTCAATCTAGACCACAATCGTGAATATTTGTAAAAATACGTGTTAAAACAGCACGCAACGCGCTAACAATTGATGACATCTGACATTTCGGTGCCCCGGGGCTACACTAGCGCCTCTGTCGGCGAATTCATACGCGAAAGCCCCCATTCCATTATCTTACCCGAAGAAGTAGTATATTTGCGTACATAATAATTATGTTGATTATTCTCGTCTCTGCTTAATTTAAAGAATAATAAGTGATTCCACAAGGGCTATGAAAAGATGAAAACAATCTTTATTTTAAAACAACTGTGTTCCCTCATCCATCACATTGCAACCCACAGGAGCAATTTGCTTATAATATTTTGAAATAAGTAAGTGGTTCTATAACCAAGGCGTTTTATCACCAAAAAGTAATATAGTAGGCCTATTATAACGGTAACCGTTATGACTGCTTCTACTATAAATGTTTTTAACAGAACGTTTTGGTGCTGTATGACTATAGAACATTTAAGTTCTATAATTTAGCGCTTAGAACGCTTACAGGACCATACAAAAGAATCTTTAAAGTGTAACACTATAATAGATATGAAAAAAGCGATTATGGTACTATTTAGTACTATAGACGTCCAAAATAGATACATAAAAGTGTCAGTAACTTTTATGTACCTATCTATTTTGCAATTCTCCTTCCCTTATCCCTACTTATTTGGGGTCGGCGCAGCATGTCTTCTTCTTCCATTACTTCTCTATTACTCGTCATCTCAGCAGTCACCTCGTTTCTAGCCATATCATCCTTCACACAGTCCATCCATCGTTTCTTTGGTCTTCCTCTACTCTTATAGCCATCTACATTCATACTCAACATTTTCCTCAATACATTCTCCTCATTCCTCCGCAACACACAAACACCAAAGTAAGTGTAAGTATAAGTTTTTAAACTGACATGGTCACTAATATTATCATCAACAGTTAGTCAGTTTCCAGTGATTCCACTGTGTAAAAACAGAAAAAGTGCCAAAAAAAGTTCGCGAGCGGACACAGTGAGTTTCGTGTGCCGGAAATAGAATCGGTTTGTGAGTGACAGTGGTAGCGTTCCCGGGCGCGTAAAACAAACAACAAAGAGGGTAGACCGAATTGTCTGCTCATAAACGTGCCCTGACCGCCGGTAGCTTGGACCCTGTTCCCGATACCGGTGGCTAACAATTTTTTTATATTTTTAAATGTTTTTTATAAGAAATATTTAAAAATATAAATAATTTGTATAAAAGATAAACAAAGGAAATAATAATGTACTCTTACTATTTGTTTTTTAACATCATACTGCTCATCATTCACAATCCTAAACCCACTGCTGGAAATAGGCCTCTCTCACTGCACGTTCCCGAGCCAGCCTCATTCAGGATACACACGCGGTGTCAGCATTGTTGCCTGACACTGAGGACGAACACTCCCTTTTCTAGTCCTCCCCCAGTCCCATACTCCTACTATATGTGCATCAAATTCCATACGGCTATTTACAAGCAGCGGCACATTAAGCTGTACATCTCCAGTATAACTTGGCCTCGCTTTGTATAGATTCCCCATGCAATGAGAGATCCGCATAAACTGGATTTGTATAACTTGATTGGCCGTCGTGCGTACATCAAATTCCTATTTCTTCGGCCTTTCTACTTAAGAACCTACTAAACAAACGGAAAAGCTTATTTTCATGTTAACGTAAGAACACGTTTTGTTCATCCATTCTCCCCTGTCAGACGTCACGGCATCATTTACTCCTCTCTCTTTTTCATCATTCCTCACAAAATCCATCAATCTTTTTTGGGCCTTCCTTTCCCTCTCCTCATCATCATCTAAAGAGGTAAAATTGTTTTGTACGTTTGCAAGTTTGTATGTAAGGTTCCCATGGGTTAATTTCCGTACATAACGGGAGCGACGCCGCGAGCAAAAGCTAGCTATTAATAATATAGTAGTGTTAAGTACCTACAGTACATCACGTGCCAAGTAGCTAAAGTAGTTTATTTAGACATTTCGCAGGACAAGTCAAAATCACTTCTTAAACGGTTCATACTTCTACAATGACTTCGGATTAACTTTTACATTAACATAACTCTACAATAACTTTTATCGGTTCAATGCAATTTTGACATTTTCATCAACATTATCAGAGATCGAAGGTCTAATATCTAGGCCCTAAGATATTGCTGGGAGATTTGTTATTCAATGTTAGTGCTGTTCAATCTTGAGATCAATCTCAAACGATAATTACATGTTGCAATTCACAAAGGGATGATGTTCATGAGATTACAGTTGCTTAGACATCGTTAAAGTTCGAATAAGCTTACCAATTTATGATACACGTGTTGACTAACTTAGCAAAAGTCTACTAACATTTTCAGCCATTATCACCTCCCTAACCTTTTCGCAATTAGTTTGAGGTCGGCTTCCAGTCTAATCGGATGCAGCTGGATACTATGTACTTTACATGAAGCGACTGCCTATTTGACCTCCACAATCAAGTAAGATACTTAGTACCCCTTCGTAAGATTAGTTGCCTGACTTTCAGACCACTGGGTGCCTGTAACGACTTTCAAAAATCTACAAAGGACCAACGGCTTAAAGTGTTTTCTAAGGCACGGAGGAAACTCGGTATGTAATGGGTGGTCACCCATCCTCGGACCAACCTAAGAAAGCGCGGCTTAACCTAGCGTTCGACCCAAGCGGCTGGTATTATTTAGCCATGACCTTGAATTAGTTCGATAAACTTCTATTATTTTTTCGACTGACATTTTCTAATACCTGGATCTATTAAATAGTACGGTGGTCATGGACGTGTTTAAAGTAAAAATCTTACATTAAAAACTTGTAATAAAAAAATCTTGTAAAAAAGTTGTAACGTTGACCCCCAATTTCTTTGAGGTACGAGTATAATCTAGAACCAAAAAAAAATATCGCAATGATGGGATCTTGTTACACCCTATCTTTTATATATTTTATATTTGATATATGCTGTCACTATGAACAACATATTTAAAACGGTACCTATCTTAATTGTATCTTACATTGTATTATCAAACTATACAGCATGCAAATTGCAAATGCCATGTATGTACGCGGTTACGAGATGTCTACACGTGTCTAAGCGTGAAATAAGTTGCAGTTCCAAATGAAATTCATTCATTAAATGAACACAACAATTAATAATGTTGATGGAACAGATACTAATTTCTTGTTAGGTAGATAATATCTTGTATTACCATTTTATATGCAAAAATTTGTGAGAATGGATGAATGTTTGTTACTTCTTGACACAAAAACTGCTAAACGGGATATATGAAATTTGGCCCACAGATACTTTATAACCTGGATTACACAACACACATAGAATACTTTTTATACCAGTATTACGATCCCGTGGGCGAAACCACGGGCACAAGCCAGTAGTATAATATTCTCAGCAAGGAACAAGCCATCAAAAAGTAATGATTGACGAGTAAGGAAACTGACCAGTGGTACGCTAACTCGTAATTACTATAGTTGAAAACCTGAACTTTTGTGTAGAACCTAAACGTACTTATTGTACTCATTATTATCAACATCTCTTACCATGAGACCAATCCTGGAATCACAGGAACAAAATCAGTCGTTCCCTATATTTTGTCTAGTTTTTTATACATAAATAATGATGCGGGTGATGTGTTCTCCTGTTTTCAGGGCTAGTCGCCATTTGCCAATACTGCCGCAGTCAAATAAGAAAGAAGACATATTGGGACTCACCAGGTCTTAAATCCAAAATCTATTGGCTATCCCCGAAGGCCGATAATTCAGAATAAGAATTTGAATAATTCAACAAAAACTTCGTGGTTGGAATCATAGTTGATAAGTAGGAATAGGCTCGCAGGCTCCTGGGACAACTCACTGCCATTGGTTGATTTATTTATTGTTCTTAGGGTTTAAGCACACTGAAATGGCACCGTGCGACCAATTTTTTGTTTGTTTTAACAAACAATAGCTACACAGCTATTGTTTGTTAAATTGATATCAACGCCCACAACTTGAGAATTCTCTTATGGAATCATCTGGCAAATACGAAGAACCGCAAATTACACCTAAAACTACGATTCTGTGGACATTTTGAATGTCATGACGACTCTTGTTGAGCACTACAAACGGCGCTTGGGATATGAGTTTAGTCTTGCGATATTTAAATTCCGGCCGCGTGATCCTTTCCAGTCATTCAAGCGATAGTACTGGAGATATAAGTTTAAAATGCTTTAAAACTGAAAATGCTTGCCGCTGCTCTGCACTGTTGTATCATTTCTGTGTGTTCCAAGCTTTATACTCACATCTTTGAGAGAAGATGCGATAAATATCACGTACACACTTGTCCCGCCGAGACAGACTCCGGCCATCGCTGCGTCCACAAAGTGCCTGAAAGTTTTAGTTCTATCAATATTTTATTTCATGTGATGTATTTTAGTAATAATATGAAACTGGTAGAAAGAAATGAAAAGTTTTTATTCAACTCAAAAAGAGAACAACAAAAAAAATGAAGACAAAAAAAAATACTTTAAAAACAGAAAACAATGTAAAGAATGTTGGGTCTAATAGCCGAAATCAGACTACTGGTATTTTTTGTTTAATTCCACGTGTTCATATGTCCTTTGCTTTTAATTGTGGTTCATTCGGTAAGCGAGTGAAAAAGCCGTGTGCTGAAATCTTGCGTCGTTGAATCGCTTGAATTAATTTTCCATTACTTTTTTGTTGAAACGTTCCACTTCGAGTAAAAGTTTTTCAATAAAAAGCAAATTGAACAAGAAATTAAGAGTTTCATACATATCTGTGTGTTTTAGAAATACAATGAACGCAGCGCATTAACGTCTACGTCTATTCCATAAATAGAGTACATTATTGTTACATTACAACAAACTTTATCTTGAAAGGACAATGGGTATTTTTCTATGATCTCTGTGCATAAGACCAACAGAATTTAAATATATAATCAAACAATAGCTTACATTAAGGACTTCACTTCACATTCAGGACCAAAGTTGCCGTGAAACAAAAATAGAGACACTTGAAATATTTTTGTGTATTTTGCCAAAGATGTGACCTACATATTATACAAAGGAATAATATCGTTTAACAATAGGGTTTCGTTGCACCAACTCGACAGTCCTTAGTCGATTCTAGGACCACGCTAGCCTAGCTCGGATTAATTAATGAGTGACTGCTAGCTGTAGCACGTTATCAACATGATCTACTATAAAAACAAATGACCTTTGTAGTCAAATCATCGACCGTATGGAGAATTGCAATATTTTCAATTGACTTTAGTTGCGATTTCCGGCGACTTTGGTACTTATCGCATTAGTTTGAATTGGAGAACTTGTTGAGAGCTATGATTTTAGATATATTTCAATTTTGTGTTGGAATTACGCTCATTTTGACAATGACCTAGGGAGTCTCTTTCCAATTTTTATAATTCCCTATCTCGACTATTACATCTTACAGAAACCATAACTGTCTACACCTACTCAGGTTTAATCTATGCAAATGTCTAATTATTCACGCCTAGTTATTCACACATATTTATTCACGTCTAGTTATTCACGCCTAGTCATAATAGACAGAAACTGCGCCATACCGACTTTCTTTGTCAGACAAACGTTCAAGGTTCAACTTTGCGACTTCTCCATAACATTTTGAGTGTGTATATATGCAGTTGCCAACGATCTTGTGTAACTGCCGTGCAGTTTATGACCGTTCTCACACAAACCAAATTTTATTGCTTCGTTGAAAATTCAACTCTCAGAGCTGAATCGTACGTTAAAATTACAACAACTTGCTTTTAATTAGGCGTTCAACTAGGTGTTGCCTATTGTTAATGAATACTTGCATTAGTTTTAATGTTTTTTGGGCCGATTGCATTCAAATTGAATTTAGCAGTTGTTTTTTATCTATATATGGTAGGATGTGGTTGGCACAGGAAGATTGGCACAAGAAAAGAGAGGCCTAAACCCAGCAGCGGATGAACAGGCTTTGGATTATGATGATGATTGTGTATATGCCCTCACTATGCCAAAGAATATACAGAGTGTATGTAGTGTTATCTATACCAACGTACCTGATATGTGTGGAATATTGTTTTAATCTCTTTGGACCCTGCTTAAATACCTCCTCACATGTGTCTGTATAGCTAAGTGAAGGTACTCGGGATTTCTTGCAGACTTCTCGCGAGGTTGATACCTGTAACAATCAGAAATTTATTAACATAAACAGTTTTAATGTAGTGGTGAATGTAAAGATGTGTCTCTGCCTTATCTGGTGGTCGTAAGCGTGACTGCGATGGTATATCCCACCAGCAAAAAATACTGGAACTTTCCATCTAAACATAATTATATATCCCAATAGTCCTCTTGACCGTTTTTCACGTCACGGCGGCCATTCTCAACGCAGATTAGCTATCGGCGCGGGAGATATTTTATTGCACAAGTGTGTGCGCAGACGCAGGGCTACTCTCTATTCCTATAATCTCATAGTCCGATGGGACGGCAATCCGACACGACCGCAGAGAGATCAGGCGCAGGACCAACGGTTTAACGTGCTTTCCGAGGCACGGGGATATCATACCGCCAACTTCCAAACTCCGAGCTACTACGGAGAAATTTCGAATGAAAAACCCAACAGCACTTTAGGTTCGACCCGGGAATCGAACCTAGGACCTCACGCTCAGCAGTCACGCTTGCAAGCAGGATACCAATGTGGCAGTCAAGTATCTCACTAATACGCCCGCGAAGGACAGCTTTTCTGACACACATGCGTTATTACGACGATTTTATAAAATGTTTCACGCTGTACCGTAGGTACCTAAAACATGCATGATTTTATTATTTTCTTATCATTAGCACTAGAAACGGGATATCCGTGTGTTTATCCGTGATCATGGTACTTGCAACAGCGCTGAAATTTCTCGGGAACTCAAAATCATGATAACGTTAGTGACCATGACAGTTTTACAATACACTTTCTTACAATATTACTTTCTATTTTTGTTAAACCGTAATTATTTATTTTTATTCGAAGGCCGAAATGAAATGGAAGTTTTCACCAAAGTAAGTAATTTTAATTTTCTAAAAAACTTCCTATTATGTTTATTTTCGGATAATGATGATTACTGCTAAAAATAATTTTAAAACAAATTAATACACCTGTAGACCTTCATTATTATTTTCAAAGCCAGTGAATATTATAGTCGGCTCAGAACAACGCTTTTTTCTCATCTAGACAATTTAATTTAGAAGGCATTTTATTTTTCGAAAGTCTTTAGAGCGAGACAAACATTTAGTAAGATGCCATTTTTAAGTGGAAACATTAA
Organism: Eugnorisma glareosa; assembly: GCA_947578425.1. Taxonomy (NCBI): domain Eukaryota; kingdom Metazoa; phylum Arthropoda; class Insecta; order Lepidoptera; family Noctuidae; genus Eugnorisma; species Eugnorisma glareosa. The sequence goes on from OX387970.1 coordinate 3,329,742, forward strand.
ACTGGTATCGTATTTAACAATCAACGGAATTTTGTTAATTGGTTTAGCATTCGGGTTTTACTTCAAACGTAATACTTCAGCTACTATTAATTTACTAACAAAATTGTACTGTATCATCTTTTATGTCCTAAACTCTGTATACTGTATAAGCTTGCTTCATCTTACCTCCTACGAAATAATAGCAGAAAAACTTTACAGCATTTCTGTACTGATGGAGTCTTCAGCAAATTTTTTGATTTCGGTAATCACAGAATCGGAATATTTGATTACATTCTCTTCGTACTTGGCCACAAACTCTTTGTCCACATTACAAAAAGAAAATTCTTGCTTTGTATCATTTTTTACGATACTCATTGTATTATCTTACGAATTTGTATATTTTCTGTGTTGTGGTCTACAAGGTTTTTCGCTACAACAATACTCAATGTTCGTCTATCAAGATTTATCATGTTACATGTGTCGTATACCTCAGATTTATATATCAGATAACTATAGAAGAACAGTACGAACTATTTGCAAATCATTAAAAGATGATTTGGAAAATAAACATATGAATGATGCCGATAAAACCAAACATGGTAAAAAATGGATTGCTGCCTACGCAAAACTATCAACCAATTCGATTTCAACGATCAAAATAATGAATCTAAAGGTAAGTAAAACTGGATTCAACAACCTATATATAAGCAAGTGACACACCGCCGCGCAAGCACATTCCCATTCTTAGCGTGTCAATGACAATTTAAGTTGAGTCAGACCAAAATTTTGCGACGAATTTGGCACTTTCTGTAGCATCCATCAGCTCCTGTGATGTGCAAGCAACAGGACAGGCAAGATACGATATCAGGTGTCCGATCGATTGTGGGGCAACACCACATTTACACTCCAGGGCAAAGTCATCTATGAATCTCCACCTGAACAGGTCACAGCCCCCTATTCCTCGTACTCTATCCGGGCGCAACGCTCTACTGGACGCTATTGCTAAACACAACTGTGATGTGTTCGCGGATGAATGGAAGACGATCACGTCGGTAAGTCTGGAGTTCTGCGAAACGTACACACATAATACACTATGAATGTTGTCTAATATACTTTCCCTTAACTAATGTAATTAGCGAAAAGCTGTTTTAATGTCAAAGTAAAATAAATAAACTCGGGCCGTCCAGGATTATTTCTATGAAACTTTGTAGTGCAACTCATAATTATCAGCATCATCACGGCATCGCTTTGGAACAGCTAGTTAGTGTGGGGCAACCTTTATTTTAAAAAACAAACGAAAACCACTGCACCAACAGCAGCCACAATACCGCGCCGAAGATGCCTCGGAAATATTCATATTCATTTATTTTGCATTCCATATTGTATAAAAATTACAGAGGACTTAAAGCTAGGTACACCTGGAATATTGAGTTGAGATCCAATTACGTGCAAACGTTAGGTTGGCTGCCGACGAGCCAATAACTCTACGAGATGGTGATTCCTTACGCATAATTATGTTGCGGGTATTCCCCGATAAACAAGATACAACAAATAAACAATAAGTAAACTTAGGTTTCTGGGTTAACTTAGTATTACTCAAGCTTTTTGGGTAAAATCCAATTAATCTCTAAAATAATTTTAAATGTGAAGGACTAGCCTTTTTTTTACTGGCGATTTGATGCAATCGACTTGGATGTAGCGCTCGTAGATTCACTTGCATGTGGCACTGCTCGATACGCTCGCTCGGCTTGCGCGCGTTTAGTTACAGTTCTAACCCAACCTAACCCATTTGGTAAGTGTGCTCTAGCAATAAAAAGATACACCTAAGTTTAACGAACTGCTACCGGCTGCACCTAGGTTCTTCTTCATTATCGTGTGCCTAACTTAACGACAGAGTTTTTATGCCGTCCGAGGACCTCTGCCTTGGCTTTGCATGCCATTACTACATATATATACACCGTATACCCGTATATACCCGTGTATACCCGTATATACCCGTGTATACCCGTAACATAGTTACTTTTCCAAGAAACTCGGTTAAGTTTAAGTTAACCTGGGTAAACCTACTTACTTTTTCTCTAGCATTAGGAATACTTAACACATTATAAGTATGTCTTGGCATTTAGTGTATTACAGACGAGACGAAATGATAATTAATACCTAAATATTATTGTTACAGATGATCATAGCTTTTGGGTGTGATTTTCTTAAATTATTGGCTGTGGTATATGCCGCTAGCACTTTTATCACTTTCGTAAGTTCGTTTTTATGTGCGCCAGTTGTCAGTGAATTTAAAACCTTTTTATTAGGTACTTAAGTTAGTAATCAAGTCAATGCCATATATGTTTATTTTCATATAAGTTCTATTGTTTCAGGATCTTCATGTGATAGCCCTTTGGGGTGCAGCAATGACGTTTGCTTTAACAGTATCGTCTATACCTTCATTTTTAATGGAATTAGGTGCAAATGACCTGGATGACATGAAATTTGTATTTGCAGATCAGTTGTTAATTTACAAAGGTATAGGTATACATAGCTATGATACTATTGTTGATGCCAGTGATCACATCAATGGTCCTGTATACCAGTGGCGGGTGTGGGATATATGGCATAATAACAGATAGTCTAATATTACTTGAAATAACGTTCACATGACTTAATTATCATATGCTAAAAAAAACAAATAACTTAATTTAATGTGATCTAATGTTATATTTCATATAACCTTCTTTTGCTCCAATAATATTTAGTAAAAGGGTCATTTCATATAATTTTCAAATATTATAATCCACTTTTTATATAACGTTCAGTTGACCGACTTTTCATTTGATCTAATTTTCATATTTACTCATTTCCAGCCAAAATTCTGTAATGAATAAGTAAATATCAGGAAACATCATAATAATATAACCTCATCTAACCCAAATGATTCAATAACAGTAGATGTTATATGGTGCAGGTATATATCCTTCTAAATACCTGCTGTGTGATCTTCTCCTTAGAAGATGAAAACACAAAAAAATATATTAATACGTATTTATTTATTCATAAAACAACAAGCTAACTTGCAAAGTAGACGTTTCTAAATTATATTAATAATAATAATAATAATAAATTAATTTATTGACACACACAAGTTACAAATTATACAAGAAAACAAAAACAATGAACATAGCTAAGAGAGTGCAAAACTAGAGGAAGCCGTGGGCTCCAAACTAGGCACAGCCTGTATCTTGGTGGCCCAGTATAGACAGTTAAAGCAGATTGAATAACTGACTGTTCAGCGTGACACAGCACAACAAAAAAAAAAAAACAGGTAATTATGATAATTATAAATAAATAATCAAATGTTAAAAATATCTATGTCAATGTCAACAATGAAGTGAATATAAAATAAAATAGAAGATGAACATGCGAAATTCAAATAATTCAAGTTATAATATTTAGTAAGCATGCTGGCAATCAAATAAAAATCATAAATCATTCGGATATAAAATAAAAATCCAATAAAAAAAAAATTACAATCAATAAAATGACCATAAAAAAAAAGGAACAAAATAAAATCAACATGCGTAGTTAAAAAGATCATTGTACAAACATCACTATGTGGAAGAGTGGAAGATTGCAGTATGTGTGCGAGAATGAGCATTCGTGTGTGGGGAAGTGTGTGTGTCTGTGTGTGTGAGTGTGTGTTAAACAGTTAAGACAGATGCAGGGAATGTTCTTGATCATGTGAGTTTTGTTTGAGTGCAAGTTACTTCAAGGGACACAAGAGATTTTCTGTCTCATCATATATATTAAACGTTACTTATAGATTTTAAGATTATAGTAACTAAACATTATACTAACTGAATATTATTCAAATGTGTATTAAAGAATAAAAAAAATAAAATAATAATAATAAAATAGAAATTATATCAATAATTCATTATATCATTTCATCGTTATATTAAAAAAAAAGTATATTAAATGAAATTAGGTCAGGTGATCATTAGAAATTTTGTTATTACTTCAAACGTTACACACCCACCAGTGGCAAGTAGGAAATGGAAGGAAAAAATTAGGTACCTCGCACAGTCGATTCTCTTGATCCCTGGATTTTCGGGGCGCCCCTCTTCTTTCACTAAATGCACACAAATTGTCTCCAAAATGACGATTGCTATGTACATACGATAATTTGGTATATACTGATTTAAATTAATTATATTTCTAATTAGACGCACTTTGAACGGTGACGTGACACGAACTGATTCGTGATGACGGCTATGCATTGTCTTTTAGGTGCGACAGGGGTGGGGAATAGAGTAAATGGGTGAGAGGGAAAAGGACAGGAAGTTACCAGCCATTTTTGCAGTTTCTAACCCAATTTGAATTTAGAATTAACGATTTAGCGTTAACATCTTCCCCGGCTTGACAGGACGATAGACCTTCAATAATACAAGGCACATTCAAAATTAAGTCACTTCGACGCACCTTAATTAGGTAAATGAAAGCAATACAATACGCATTAATATTCGCAATTTAAAACTATTTATTTGAAATTTTAGTAACTACATTATTCGTAACTTATTTATTAACTTATGTACTTCGTTAAACTATTAACTATTCGATAGCTAAACTAGAAATGTGGACTGTATTTTTTTTTTTTTTTTTATTGGGTAGGTAATGGGTAAAGTTTTACCACGGGTCTGCGGTAAAGACCTGATTTCGTGCGGACGTCCGCAACTCTCACGACACTGTCCTTACCTTCGAACGTGCGCTCGACCACTCCAAGAGGCCAATTAAGAGGAGCGCTGTTGTCTGATTCGAGCAGCACAACAGTTCCAGGTTGGATAGAAGTGTTAGACTTCGTCCACTTGTTACGCACTTGAAGAGTGTTAAGGTATTCGACCTTCCATCTTTTCCAAAATGATTGGACAAGATGGTTGATTGCGCGTTTTCTACTTATAAGATTGACATTTTCGCGAGATAGGTCTTCTGCAGGTAATGATTTAAGAGGTGTTAACACGAGAAAGTGGGCTGGCGTTAGAGCTAGAGGTTCCGCAGGGTCACTACTCAAAACCGAAAGGGGCCGCGAGTTTAACAGCGCCTCTATTTGAGTGAGCACTGTCAACATCTCCTCAAATGTGAGAAGCTGAGTTCCTACTACCTTTGTTAAATGATTTTTAACAGCCTTCACGTTAATCTCCCAAATGCCGCCAAAATGCGGTGCCGCCGCTGGGTTAAACCTAAACTGGATGCGATTTTCACGCAACTCGTTCGCGAATTCATCGCGATACTTTTCTGACTCGAGTAAGTTATATATATTATCAAGATAAGATTTCGCGCCTATGAAATTTGTACCTCTATCGGCGTATATGACACTCACTGGCCCCCGTCTAGCCAAAAATCGTCTAAACGAATTCATGAATGCTTCAGTGCTAAGATCTGAGGACAATTCTAGGTGGATCGCTTTAGTAACGAGACATACAAATAAACAAATGTACGCCTTAATGCTGCGAATGCCCCGACCGCGATGCAGGGTAATAGACAAAGGCCCGGCGTAATCGACGCCTGTATGACAGAATGCCTTGGCTTCCGTGACTCGACATGCAGGCAAGCTTGCCATAATGGGGAACTGGTTGACAGGTCGCGTCTTAAAGCAAACATTGCATTTGTGTACCCTGCTGCGTACTATGTCGCGAGCTGCTAAGATCCAGTACTTTTGTCGCAGTAAAGACATTAAGAGTTGCGGCCCAGTGTGCAAATTTTTACGGTGATAATAATCGATAATAAGGTCGACGATGTGATCGCGTCGCGGTAACAAAATAGGGTGTTGACTATCATACCCAATTGGGGCATTGGTCAAACGGCCACCTACGCGTAGAACGCCAACGTCGTCTAAGAATGCCCGAAGTTTTTGAAAAGCAGGAGGCATAACTTTCCCTGCCTTAAATTTGGCAATTTCATCAGCGAAATGTACGCTTTGAAGATTCCTTATAACAATAAGTTCCGCATATTCAAGATGGGATAGTTCAAATTTCGACGGTAATTTTTTAATAAATCTAAGGACATACATTACTATTCGGAGTAATTTGTTCCATGATGAGATTCGATTAGCGAGCTCATAAAAAATAGGCGGTGATGGTGGACATACTTCAGTTGTGGTCATCACAGTTACCTTAGCTTCAGGTATTTCACCTGTAATGTTAAAATCTTTGTCAAGTGGCCATTCGGAGCGAGGCTGATTAGCAAACCTCGGTCCGTTAAACCATAATGGATGCACAAGTAGTTGTGCAGGGGTTAAACCGCGACTTAAACAGTCAGCGGGGTTATCTACGCCGGCAATATGGTAGAAATGCTTCTGATCTATATTTTCTTGTATCTGAGAAACCCTATTAGCAACGAACGTCTGCCATCGGCTGGGTGTTGCATGAATCCACGCGAGAGCTACCTTACTATCGGTAAACGCATAAACGGAACATGCTGGTAATGAATAGGTATTTATCACCAGACGCATTAGCTTGGCCAAAATTAAGTTCGCGCATAGTTCCAATCGAGCGAGAGTAACAAGAGTTTTCGACGGTGCAACTCGGGATTTAGCGCACACTAAATTTACCAAGGTATGACCATATTGAGGGAAGTACACGTGAATATAAACTACTCCACCGTACGCCTTCTCCGAGGCATCCGCGAACCCCAGTAAAGAGATGACGCAACCATCTGTGACTCCCACGTGACGCGGCAATTTAATATTTTGCAATAAAGGCAATTCCGATTCAAAGTTTTGCCATAATTTAATAATGTGAGATGGTGGCATCTCATCCCAATCAATGTTGTCGTTCCAAAGTGATTTTACAATTAATTTTGCCGAAAGTGTAACGGGTGCAATAAAACCTACCAAGTCCCAAAGACGGGCAATTACGGAAAGTACATTACGTTTCGTACACTCGCGAGGTTCAAGATTTACGCGAAACGTGAATACGTCTTCGGCCGGTAACCAATGTAAGCCCAATATTTTTAGTTTAGATGATCGCTCGGACTAAATTCTACAACCTCGGAAACGCGATGATTGGCAGGAATACTAGCCATGACCTCAGGTGAATTACTAGAAAATTTTACAAGTTCGAATCCGCCGGCCGCGAACATTTTAATCAGCTGATCGGACAATTCAATACCTCGGTCAACCGAAGAGCAGCTAGTAGCCAAGTCATCCACGTAAATATCCGTGTCAACCACTTTGGCTGCAGCTGGATAACGAGAGCTCTCATCATTGGCCAACTGGCGAACCGATCGCACGGCTAGATACGGGCTACAACACAACCCGAATGGAACGCGAGTTATTTCAAAAATTTGAATCGGATCATCAGGGTTAAAGCGATACAACAATCGTTGAAAACGCAAGTCGTTATTATTCATAATTAGTCGCAAATACATTTGTCGAATATCTGCGCTAATAGCGATGGGCAGTAACCGAAACCGCAGCAATATTTGAAATAAATCATTTAATACTTTGGGTCCGGAATGTAAAATATCATTTAGCGATAAACCGGACGAAGTCGTGCTACTTCCGTCTAGAACGACACGTAGACGAGACGTACTTTTATCAGTACGCACCACGCCATGGTGAGGTATTACGTAATGCGGTTTATCAAAGTCGGCGTCAGTATTATCGACAGTACGCAAATATCCCTTTTCTAAGTACTCAATAAATACATTATCGTATTCCTTTTTAATCGCGGGGTCGGTCAACAGCTTGCGCTCTAGTGCTAGATACCTACGCTTGGCAAGACGTATGGAATCGCCTAAGGCAGACGCGTCGCGTTTGAAAGGTAGGGATACTACAAAGCGGCCTAATTCATCGCGACGAGTAGTACTTGCATAAAACGCTTCGCACTCCTTTTCGTCAGGAGAAAGTGTATTTTTAATGATAGGCACTTCTTCCAATTCAAAGAACCGATTCACGCGATTGTCAAGCGATTCGTTTATTGTGCAATAGGAACGAACAATATTACAAACAGGATTAATCACGGGCGCCTGACCGACTACAATATAACCGAGCAAAGTTTCTATAGCTACCGGTTCGCCGGGCGAACGCGCTACGGTGCGCGGGCGCAATATACGCGCGAACAAATCCGACCCTAGAATAATATCTATGGCGGCCGGTGAGCTATAACAACTATCTGCTAAAGGCAAGTCTTTTAAATAATCTAACTGAGTGGTATCAATTTTTGAGACCGGCAGGGCATCCGTTATACGACTGACAATTAACGGTTGAATGGTAAATTTCAATTCATCGTTGTGGCGGGAATTGAATGTTAGGCAAGTGATGCCATCAATCGGGTTTGTGACGTCACCAACACCCGATACAAATTTATTTGCGGTCGCATAGACCGGCAGTTTTAAACGCTTACAACATTCGGTTGTAATAAAATCGCGTTGCGACGCGCTATCAATAATAGCGCGGATAATTGACACATTACCCATCGCATCAGTCACGTGACATTGAGCCGTCCCTAACAAGACTGAAGTCGAGGGTTTAATATCTGCCGTGCTAACAGCGGCGCAAGACGCACCTACAGTACACAAGGAAACGGGGCGGTCGGTGGCACTGCAATGTCCATTCTGACCGTCACCACGTGTATCAGGCCGCGCGGTAATATGACGCTCGTCTGCAGGCGACGAGGTGCATTGTTTCAGTTCGGTCATATCAGACAGCGGGGTTGTATTCTGATTTAATGCAGAAGAACCGTTACGCTGATTAGTATCATTCCTATTTGGTGAGGAAAAGCCGTTATTGTTAAAGTGTAACAAGGTATGATGACTTCGAGAACAAGTCGTACACCTGTTTGTTGATTGGCAATCAAACAGCGCATGTTTATTAGAGAAACAAAGAACGCACAATTTATTACGCTTTACTAACGAGAACCTATTATGAGGAGACATTGACAGGAATGTAGGGCACTGAACCAATTTAATGTGGTCCGTTTTTCCACAAATATCACATTTACCGTGATCCTGCACATTTACAAATGTCTTAACATTATTATGAGTACGTGATCCCGGGATTTTACCAGACGATTGGTTGGTAGTCGAAACCATATTTTTACGAGAAATTGATTTTACGTTTGTGACGTTATGTGCTCGTTGTAATATTTGGGCATGTTTACGCATGAAGTTTACAAACTCGGTACAGGTAGGTGTTTTTTCATTACCGATATCATCTAACGACATCTCAAACGCCTTAACTGTCTCGAGATTAATTTTCTTGCAACCAATATGGATAAACAATATATCTTCCAAGCTTGTAACCTCCAATTGTCGCAACGCCGAAATAATTGACGAAAACTTATCGACAAATTCTTCCAAACTGCCCGCCGAACCTGAGTCGACGGTAGGTAAATCTAACAATTTATCTAAATACGACGATGCCAATAAACGTTTATCGTTGTACTTATTTATTAACGCATTCCAAATAATTTCATAATTTTCGGCAGACGGTAATATACCCTGACAAATAGCTAACGCCTTGCCTTGTAATCTACCCACTAAATATTGTATTCTCTCGCCGTCGGTAAGTTCCGGATTATCATGAACGACCGCACGAAAGGTCTCATAAAAAAACGTCCAATTTTCATGTTCACCGTCAAATGAACGCATTTCTAATCTAGGTAATCGCATAGTACCTACATGACCCTTACTAGTCGAGGGTTTTACATAAGTCTGTTCGCGTGATAACAATCGTATTTTATACTTAATTTGCGAATAAAGTTGTTCAAACGACAATAACGCTTTATACGAAGGTAAACTTGCATCGATTAATGACGTTTCATAACGACAACGTTCCTCTAACGCGTCAACATATTTCTGTTGTATTGAATCGATAGTGAAACTAGCCGCCAGAAATGTTTCAATGTTATCTGGATTACTAAAATCTAGTTTTTTCATCATGTCGTAAATCGATTGAACATGTTCGAAATAAACCGTTAATTTGCCTTGAATTCTTTCAAATTCACGATCAGTACCCTCTTTTACCCTGGACATTGTATTATACAATGAAATACCACGGTAAGATCAGTATTGACTTACACTTGAAACTTACTAGAAGTTAAAAGATCGACCGGTAATTAATAACCAAAGCAAAATGGCGGGCGTTAATTATGAACACAACGCTCGGCAGCGTGCCTAAAATTTTGCAACATTTACGTATCCGGCTCGAAGTGACCAAAAAATGAATGCGCGATGCTTGAATATAATTAAAAAATAACTACCCTTAAAAAATAACTACCCTTAAAAAATAACTACCCTTAAAAAATAACTAATAGGCTACCATACCCGAAGGGATAGGCAGAGGTGTATCAAATATTACAGCCAAACGCAAGCTATGTTAAAGTACCATGTAATAGGGGCGAGCCTATTGTCATTAACCGGGCACAGATTCAGACTCCGTGGCTGCTACTGAGAAATTCCTGATGGAAAAACCCAATAACACTTTGCACGACCTGGGAATCGAACCCAGGACCTAATACTCGCCAGTCGCGCAGTGCGACTGCTCGACCAACGAGGTAGTCACTATAAAAAAAAAAAAAAACAAAAAAAAAATGTAAAAATCATTTATTGCATGTGCTCAACTTCTCAATACTTTATGTATCTTTACAGACAAACAACTTCGAGACGCTTTATACGACGCCCTGGCCTATATTGACGTCAGTTTTTCTAAATGCGCAATTTGGAACCAGTTCCCTCTTCATGTGAACTTACTTTTGGCGTATTTTAATTTGTGCGCTGCTTATGTCATTGCTTTACTACAATTTTCATATTAATTTTGTTTAAATTTATAAATATTATTTTATGTTGTAATCAGATTTATTACTCGAATAAAGATGACAATTCTTAATGTATTTAATTACTTACTGCTGAGTAAGCATCGTAATGGTTGGGTCAATGCTATGAACGAGTATAGGTTTTAAGGATATGCTCCAAAAACAATGAATACTAGAGATACATAATTTTGATACATGTGTGAGTTACGGTCTTTTAATATTATATGAGCTTTTTTAATATTTTATAAATATTTAATACCCTGGATTTGATTATTATATAATAAATATATACTTATCACCCTTTTCTCGACACTGTATCGTGAGTGCGTTTACAACCAATTAGACTCATCAGCTAGACCCGGAACAACTACATTTAGGCCATAAAAATGTTTGTTCCGTACGGGAATCGAACCCGCGACAGCAGCCAATCGTTCAACCACTGCGCCAACCGTGCCATCACCGACCGTATATACACTGAAACTTTAAATGGTAACAGTACCATGTCTAAAATAACTAGTGTCCGGCCAAATCGATTTCTGGCTGAAGCCGATTAATCGGCTATCGGTACAACCTTCGGCTGTAGCCGAAGCCTAAGGTTTAATAATTTTAAACATACATTCAGTTCAAAAAACGCTTAAAGTAAGTAATGTTAACGGTATATAAAAAACTTAACGAAATGATTAAAAATATCTTGCAATTTGTCGTAAATAAGCGCTGCCTCTTCCATCGTATTCTCGCGCATTCAAAACAGTTGGTTCAATTTCGTCGATTGCTAGAAACCTTTGGCTTAGCTTCGGCCGAAACTCTGTCTCGTTTTGGCCGAAACCGAAGGTGATTTTTTTGGCCAAAGGTGGCCGAAGCCGAAGCCGAAGTTTTGGTCAGACAATGACAGGCTATATTAAGGTGAAAGCGCCAAAATTTTCTTAGGTTCTAGCAATTTGTGTGTCGGGTTGTATGTTGATTTTAATGATTATAATTCTGTAACTGTATATGTATTATGGTCGCAAATCATATTTCGTTTAACATATAGCCTGAAACTGACCTGCAAATTGCAATAAATCTGAAAGGGCCTGGAAGACTTTTATACAAAGCCTGGCCGACCTAGCTTCCGCCATTTTATTTTAATTAAGTAAATAGCGGCCACTCAGCCAGCTATCGATTAATATATGTTTTACGTGTGACCGCAACATAGAAAAAAAATAGTGGCAGTTGGGCTGGCCATTTAATTCAAACCACTTTGAATTTCACGGGCTACCCTGGCCTTTCCCTCTTAATGTTCAACAACCGAACTAATAACCTACGACTGTGTATTTTTATATTCGAAGGTAAAATAAAATTATACACTGCGACATGCAATGCTCACGCGATACCCATATAATAATTTACTAAAACACTAAGTATTTTCTAGAACTAGACATTGCTCAGTTTTAATTATTCGCTCACCGTGTACACGTTTCTTCGAACCTAATTTATCTTGGAACGATTTTCTCATTATTTTTCTGTAACCTGATCCACGTGCAATTTATATTTTGTAAAATGCCATTTTTTCTTAAAGGTACGGTGAAACTAGAATCGTGTTAACATTCAATGGAATTTTATACTTTATTCTAATTTGTGGGTGTTACTTTAAATGCAATACGTTCCCTTCAATATGGTTGAGCTGAAAGGAGCTGATGCATGCGTCATGTTCGTGAACGGGCGCTGTCAGTTGGGACTGGTCATCTCTTAGCTGCCACGGTTTATTTTAACTACTTTGTTTTTAAATTGTTGATAGTTATAATCTTTTACTCTGGACGCTCTTAATGTGCACGTCTTTCTACATCGTTCTCACATATATGTATAATCTCAACATGAATGATGTAACCAAGATCTTGTAACAATATTTTGATTGAAAAGAGTGTCCATGGAGTTTCTTGCCCATTCTTCTCCATAGAGATCTACGCTTTGGAATGGGCAACTACAGTACTTTCACAAGTTATTATGCCTTGTGTCTGTGACTGTAGCTTCGCCTTTGTTTTTCTGACTTTCAAAAGTGCCTGCGAAGGTCTAATTGAAATAAACGCTTTGAGTTTGAGTTTGAGTTTGAATACATTGGTTATTATTTCCCACTAATACACACATACTGAATACATCATACTCACGTACCCACACGTACCCACGCATACACACACGTCCACAAACACTCGCGCTTTAGTAAAATGTTTTGTTTCGTTTAGTTTTTTTTTTCTGTTATTTATCTTTTTTACAAATAATTTACATTTTAAATATTCTTTAAAAAAAAACACTATAAAAACATATAAAAATATTTTTATTTTTTATTAATATTTTGTATTTTTTGTTCAAAGTAGAAGTTTTTGTTTGTGAGCTTTTTTTTGTCATATGGTTTCAACTGTCGCAGGAGTAAGAGAATCCGAAATATACCGTGTACAATGTTTTTATTTAAATATTTTTTTTTTTTTTACCAACGTGGCATGTAGTACTTGTAACTACTTAGTAACAAATCTTTCTGTCTAATGCCATACGTCCGCTTGTCGGGATCAACATTTTTTTAACGAAATTATTCCCAATGTCCACTCTATATGTCTTTTAAATCTCTTTGTTAATACTACTACAATGAAGTTTGACTTACCAATATGTGCACGCAATGTGTAGCTATGACTCCAACGAGAACTGTTCCAATACAACCAGGCACCAGACCGGTATTCTTGAAGGCAGCTGGCATCGCTAGCAATCCTGACCCTAATGATGATTTGAGTAAGTGGAAGAATGCGCCTAAAGTCCTGTGAACAAAAACGATGTATTTTTAATTGAAAATTGAAATGGTTTTTTTTTTCTATTTATAAAAATAAAGTATTCCAAGTTCTAGTAACAACTTTATTTCTATTATTAATTATGCACTCCCCCCACTTTTTTTTATCTCAGTTGGACTTTTATTTCAGTGAGACTGTTATTTTTGTGAACGTCTTATAAGAAGGCTATGTAGCAACTCCCGCTATAGTAGAATCGTTTTAAAATGTCAAATACGTGTGTGATATGATACTTAGCAACAGTCAGAAGTAGCGATAGCTATCGTTTAGAATTGCGAGTTTTTGGTACAAGTTGTCAATCACTTGTTTTGCCAGCTTAAATAACAATTCTACGAGTACTATAGTTTGGAACAAACTCCTTTCTTTAATTCCCCCCGGTCAGGAAAAAGATCACTAACTGGTCGACTTCTGTTTCTGTTCTTTATTTAAGATGGACAGAATCCAAAAACACTGTTTTCTTTTTTAAATTTTCATCAAAACTATTTTTAATGTCCATGATTTATTTAAACTATTTGTTAAGAAAGATCTTTCTTAAAAACATAAAGTTGACGACAGCTATTTTTAAAATCGTTTTTTTCTAAAAAGGTTAACAATTGCAGATATTAAAATAAAATATCACTGCATTTCAAAGCACTTTGAAAATCTATTTTATTTATTTAAAAGCTTAAGTATTTTGCTTATCTTGAATTCACATTCTGAAAGAAATATATATGTTTTGTAATCTTTTTCAGACTGTTAGGTACAATAGTTTTTATTTAATAAATTAAACTTCGGTTGACAAGCTTCTTATCATGACCAGCAGGGCTATTGCGTATCTCTGTTGACAGTTCATAGTGATCATCACTTGGCGAGTTTTGATATACAATGACAGTTCTGCTCGGGTATCATCAGTTGAAACCAACAAGAACGGTCATTGTATAACAAAACTCGCCAAGTGATGATCACTATATATGGACTGTCAACAGAGATACGCAATAGGCCTGCTGGTTTTAAAACTAAAAACAAATTGTCGTTTAAAAGTTTACACTAAATTATTTTTTGTTACGCTGGAGAAGTACTACTATCATATAGAAACTTATGATTGCCATACACGCTTATACCCTGCATCCTAATTAAAGCGATCGGTTGCGCGAGTTCACAATCGAAAGGGAATTAGGACGAAATTCCGGCTACATAAAAAAACGCACTATTGGATTTTTCTTGCTCTTGGCAATGAGCCGATTATTAAAAACCAACTTTTGCGCGGCTTCGTTTGCGTTATGATGGGATAATTACCACAAGAAGATTTTAAATATAGCATATGATACTCTAGGTTAGTGTAGCTTTTCTTTGGTGAATTACATTTTATAATATTTATTAGAATAGAAATAACGTGAAAATTAGTGAGCGTCCATTAAACAAAAAAATATACATTATATTTAAATTAGTAGTGGACATTAAGGTATTTAATTTCATAAGGCATTGGTCAGTCATGCATGTCCAAAATAATAATTAGGTATTTTAAATTTTGTTTACACAAATATCTACCTACTAACATAATATGGACTTGTATCAATTAATGTGTATACTTGGTCTGAAATAAATATTTCAATTAGCAAGTTTGGGCAATAGTGCAAATAGTAAGCTCAACCAGAATTCACGTGGCATTGGCTTATACGAAATCCGTTGATGCCTAACACGTGTGTAACACCGACCGACCACCGCCAACACAATCCCTACTGCGCGGACGTCCAGGCCCTGCCGTCTCGACATAGATAGCGATCGCAAACAACCGAATTCGGTCGCAAAGTTATAACGATGCGGATTTAAGGTGGAAGAGTCAGGGTAGTCCGCAAAATTCAAAATTGCTTACGTTTTTTGCAATTTGCAGGTCAGTGTTAAGTTTTAATTCGGTTGTTTTGCGATCGCTATCTGTGTCGAGTCTGCAGGCCTTGTATCGTGTGAGAAGTATAGCATCTAAAGAATCGATAAACATCAAAGTTGGTAAAAGGGGGTATACTTACGAAGTAGGATGAACAACATCCCTGTGTTCAAAGGGATTATAGTCGTCATCCTTGTCATCCTCCTTTCTGTCAAGCGTGATCGTTGATTGTGTCGTCGACGGGACATTTTCTGTACTGCTTCGTACACTGCAATGAATAAAATACGCATAAAACATTTCGATGTACCGTTAGTGTCAGTACCAAACATACATTTATTACACATCATCGTCTGCCTAGCTTCTTCCCAACAGTTTTGAGGTCAGCTCGCAGTCTTACCGGATGCAGCTGAATACCATTATTTTACATGGAGTGACTGCCTGGTTTTCAGACTTTCGAGCCACTGAGTACCTGTGGCGACTGTAAAAGATCTACAAAACTGACAGCCGGGACCAATGGCTTAACGTGATTTTGGAGGCTCGGTGGAAACTTGGTATGTAATGGGTCGTCACCCATCCACGGACCGCCCTTGGTAAGTGCTGCTTAGTTGTAATATTAAAGGTACAGAAATAAAATTAATTTCGGTACGAAAATAATCTGTTTTTCTTGGAAAGAAAAAGATAGCTATTTGTATTACTTTATTCACTTACTACTAATTAATGTTTCAACAAGATAGATTCGTTTTTTCTTCGAATACGTAATTTTTAATTACTGAAATGTTTTCAGAGAACTCAAATTAAAATTTCATGATCCTCTCAGCTCTTGCTCACTACTGAACATGAGGTCCTGGATTCGGTTTCCAAAGTCGGGCAGTGTCATTGAGTTTTTTAAGGTTATTTTTTGTTGCTACTGTCAGTCGTAAACTAATTGTGGCAGGACTGGATAACCAGGATTACCTGTTTTTTACTCAGTGGGTCATCCTAAGGGCGGATTTTTCTAGGAAAAGATAATAGTCGAGTCTATTTACAGTGAGATGAAATTTTAATTTTCTGAAGCCATACTGAAGCGGTAGTTTATTGCGAATTTCAATCTTGTACTGCACTTGTAGACTTCCCATAACAATTTTTCTAGGAAATAATAATAAGTGGTTTTTTTTACAGTCAAATGAAGTCTTTTTATATTTTGAACCGCTTGAGTATGAAGCGGCAGTTTACTGCGAATTTCAATTTTCATATTGTAGTGCACGTGTAACCTTCCCGTAGCAATATATAATGGCGGATCGGGCGAATTCCTAATTACATAAAATATTAATATTATTTTTCGGAATTCCCGCCATTTTTGTTGTTCCGCCAACTTTTGACGGCAGAAATGACGAAGGGCGTGTTATGAATGAGATTATTTTATTTTAGCCTTAACATAATAATTAAAAATGAATTGACAAAATAATTATTTTCTTTTCCTTCTTTGTTTAGGAACAAAATACCTAGTTATACATACTAGGTGTTTCGTTTTAATAATTGAATTCAATTAATAGGCTGCTATGAGGATGATATGGCTAGAAAAGAAGTGACTGCTGAGATGACGAGTAGTAGAGAGGTATGGAAGAAGAAGACATGCTGCGCCGACCACGAATAAATTGGGATCTAATTCAAATTCAAAATCATTCATTTTTTTTTTTGTTTTTTCTAAGGAATATTTAAAAATATAATAGATTTGTAAAGATATAAATAAAGGAATTTGAAAGAAGACTATTATAAGGGCAAGGGAATGATGATCAACCCTTTAATTTTTAGAGGGAGTGGAAGACTAGAGACAAGATAGATGGATTGTGCAAGGTTGACAAGGGAGAATGGATGAAAAAAACGTAGTACGTTATCATGGCTCATGGGCAAGTAGATAATGAAAAATAATTATTTTTATCTTCTTATTATTTAGCTTCTTATTTTCTGTTGTTGTATTACCTTTGTGTGTTTAAATGGGTGACAACATGACATGACATTAACGTCTTGTTTTTAATTATCTGCAGTCGTTTCACATCGTCATTAAACTAATGGCACTCAACTCGTTTTCTGGGACATTTTAATTTACATTGTTTTAGTGATTATGAATGTAGAACAGTTTAAAATAATCACTGTCTGATTATAGTCTTAATTCCTTTAAACTGTGTTGTTTTCTTTGTAATTTTTCTTAACATGAACAAGACAAAGACAATTTTTTCATTCAATTTTCTTTTAGGTAGCGACTTAATTTAGGATTCTTACTTTAATTTCACAATACACGGTGCAAACGTACTCTTCACGAAGCTGTCAACCGAGCATTCTATGCATCTAAGTAAATCTGTGCTAAAAATATTTATTGCTGGGAGACGACTTTTTTTGGGAAAAAATCACGGTACCTTGGGACCGTAATAAGTAAGGCACTTAAAACGTTAAGCTGTTGAGTGCATTTTTTTTTTTTTTTTTTACCGATGGGAAATCATCAAATAACCCCTCCCGCTCTGCATTGAATACAACTGCAGGGGTCATGAAGGTATTTAAAGTAAAGTTATAAAATTAAAAACGGTATTAATAAAAATGTTGGAACTTAGACCCCCAATATCTCCGTAACTAGAAGGTTCCCAGGTATGGTCTAGAACAGAAACATTATCGCAATGACGGGGAGAACAAGTACCTTTTTTTTTCGGATGGGAAATCATCAAATAACTCCTCCCGCTCTGGGCTGAGCAGGAGGAAGTGTCAGACTTTTACTGACTAAAACCCATCCAATTTCCTTCCTTTGCCCTTTGTGTTCCAGGGCTGCGGTATCTCTTTCGAACAGTCCCGCAACCCTGGCAGGCATCGGTCAACTACGCGTCCAAAATGGCCTACATTTTGGTGAGTAACTGTCAAAAGATGCACAACTACATTCACTAGCTTTTATTGACGAGTGCTGCTATCTTCACGTTGAGGTCGGAAACTTTTCAGACCACCCAGGTAATTAGTGCATCATTTGAAAACCCCGTTACTAAAACAATCAGTAATTAAAAAAAAAAGTGTTATTCCTTTTTGACCGCTGGTTTTTCTAATCACCGTTCTACCATAGTCCGGAAATTATTGACCGATTACGTGCGATCTCTTCACGCTACTTGACTCGGCTCCAACTGATTTATTAGTCAAGTTCCGTTTCATTGTTGATTCTATGTAAACGCGTTTGATCAAAACAGTAATCTTTTAATGATTATTGTACCAACCTGAACAAATTAATATAATCTTTAATCAAGTACCAAAATTGATTTAAATTTATTTATGAAAATTATTAAGTTTTGTCAGTGAGAGTCTTTCATGTTAGTAGATATTTAGCAAATAATTTACATTTACATTGCATACAAAAATGAGAAAAGAAATTGAATCGTGATTTGCGTACTTGACGGATTAGAAATATGACAACCATGACTGAGACGAAACGTTCCTTAAGCAGATTAAATTCCACCATTTCCGCATATAGAGTATTATTCAGATTGGCTATTTAGCGTTTGCTCTAAAAGATAACGATAATGAGTCTTTGTACAAAGAACACGATGAAGACGTTCAGGCTCAGAATGTCCCTTTCCCAAAATGTCCCTTGGTTTCAAATAGTCCCTTTCCCGAAATGTCCTCTCCCCATAATGTCCATTTCCCAGAATGTCCCTTTCCCGAAACGTCCATTTCCCAAAATGTCCCCTTCCCCAAATGACCCTTTTTCAAAATGTCCCTTTCCTACGACAGCTACGCGTTTAAACCGGGAATATGAGTACAACATTTATTAACGTCAGTTTTTTTTTTTTTTGAAAATTATATAAAAGCCCATTATTCGCATGAAGTCTCAAAAAGCGTCATCTATCCTAATTAAGTTAATTAACTACAAAAAATATTACTGTCTATCTCTATGGACATTCTAATACAGGTTTGTTCTTTCTACGGTAGATGGTGTTTCCTTATATTGTTTTAGTAGGTGACTTTAATATAGATGTTCTTAAGAGAAATAGTCAATCATTAGCATTTGAAAACATTTTATTGAGCTTTAACTTAAAACTAGCTCTTTATCAACCGACGCGTCTTAAGAGCCAAACATGCATAGACAATTTTGCGCATAATTTTAAAAAGTCCTGTATAGCCACAGTATTGGAGTTAGCGTTGTCAGACCATACTGCGCAGTTATTGAAATGTCCAATTAGTAATGTATGTACTTTTAAACGGTGGCCGAAGAGAAGACGTGATTACAGTAACGACAACATTAATAAGTTTAAAGGCTATCTGCAAAACCTAACTTTTTCAGACGTATATTGTAACAAATCTACTAAATCCTGTTAAGAATTAAAGGATAAGAGTAGACTTGTACATTTAAAAATTTAATAGAGATATGGATGGTTTTACAAATGAGATAAAAAATACAAGTGTTTATAAAAAAGACGTATCAAACCCGCACTCTGGAAGCAGTTTTTGAGTATATTTACACGATTAAGTAGCACTGTTGAAGCACGATGAAATGTAGAGGTGGAGATGTAGGACGATAAATCAGGTCTGCTCCACAGGAAGGCGGCGTTTGTAAGAACAGGAGTTGAGGTCCTGGTAGATCTTTAGAGTTGGATCACCAGCTTTTAGACCCAGGGCAACTCCGCGAGATGATCAGCAGGGATGGCACAACGACAGTTTTTAATAATAAGATTGGGAGTAGTAGTCGCAGGTGTATCTTTAGATGGATCACCTTCAAGAATCTGTCTTGTCTCCAATTTTAAGAATTCTTCAGTCTCACATTTAAGAAAACGCTCTCTCGTCTAGTCTAGTCTAGTCTCGACTCCTCGTCTGCTCGTTTCCACAGTAGTCTCCTTCCATTTTTGAATCTCAGATTTTCTTCTTGCGGCCATGTAATAATCTCATCTGACAAGTGTAGTCGGCCAGGACGTAAAACCATGAGTGCGTAAAGAATTTACAAATATAATTTAAAATTAAGTTATTACTAAACAATCATTATTATCTATAAAATACAATATTTCAGCTAAACATTGAAAAATATAATTTAGAATAGATAAACCAAAAAGTATTCATCATAGACTAAGCTAGTAAGAAACACTATGACAGAAAGAATGTACGTCAGTTTGGCAAATCTGACGTACATGTCACAACATTGAAAATTATGAAAATTTATTTATTTATTTCAGCAAATATAATGAAAACGAAACGTATTTAGATCGATTCGCTGAGTATAAATAAACAAATCAATAAAAAAGGATGATAAATGGTATATGGTATGACAATTGTAAGTATAGTACAAAGTGTAAGTATAGCATATACTACAATATGCAGCCAAGGACCCAAATGTAGCATATGAGGAGTTCTTAGATATTTTTATTTTGTTATACGACCAGTGCTTCCCCGTAAATCTTATTTCAGTTAATGTCCATAATAAACAAAAATGGGTATCGCGTGGTATTAAAAATGCAGTGAGAAGAAACGTCAACTATTGTGGCAGTATCGAATAAAATCTACTCAACAAAATAAAACGCGATTTAAGAATTACTCAAAACTATTTAAGAGAATAATAAATTTAACACAGAAAGCACAAAATAATTACAAAACAAAGACATCAATAAACAAATCCAAGACAACCTGGCAAATTATAAACGAATCAAAATTAAATATACCAAAGAATAATCCCTAATATTAAAATTAATAATGAAATTATATCGGATCCAAACCATATTTCAAATTCATATAACGATTATTTTATCGACAAAATTCAACCCTCGCTCAATTCAGGGCATAGAGTAACAAAAAATATCTTGAACAAAAAGGAATAACTAGACAAAACACTAAAACAAAACATGAAGAAAGCATTCTATCGGAGGAACGAACCGTTACCTACGGAGTTCCACAAGGGAGTGTTTTAGGACCTCCACTTTTTACCCTTTACATAAATGACTTTCCAAAGTCAATTGATCATCCTGTAACACTTTTCGCGGACGACAGTACTATAACTATACCCTGTAATAATAAAGACCTATATAAATATGACATTAATAATACATTGATCAATACTATACAATGGTTAGACAATAATAATTTGAAAATTAATTTAAGTAAGACAGTAATTGTGCATTTTAGCCAGCGTTTATTGACCTTTTCCAATCTTGACATAACATATAACAATATTACAATTGACACGGTTAGTACGACTAAGTTTCTGGGACTAATTATTGACCGACAATTAAATTGGAAGGATCACATAGATGCTCGAAGTAAAAGAATTAGTAGTAGCGCCTATGCATTGTACTTACTTTCACGAAATGTCAATAGGGAGGCGTTATTAACAGCCTACTACGGTCTGGCTGAATCCGTTCTTAGATATGGTGTGATCTTTTGGGGTAACTCGACTAATAGAGAAGTAGCATTTAAAACACAGAAGAGATGCCTAAGAGCAATGTTTCATTTGAAAACCACGTACAGCTGCAAACCCTACTTTATAATGCATAAAATTTAACATTGCCATCTATATATATTCTCGAAACTGTTATGTTTGTAAGGAACAATCCTAAATTATTTCCGCGCAGAGCAGATCAATTTCCCAGGAACAGGCGTGACCAAACCCAATTATGTGTACCTCCCTGTAGGACTGCACTTATGCGCAAAAGTGTTTTCCATATGGCTCCAACTATTTACAATAAGTTGCCTAAAAGTTGGAAGGAGCTTAATAATGTGCACTTGAAAAGAAAACTTAAGATATATTTAGTAAATAAAGCATACTATACCATTAACGAGTTCCTAGAGGAAAGATTTGTATTGACATAATAGCTTATTTGATTTGATTATTATTATTTTTTGTGTTTTTTAATTTACAATGGAATAGTTTAATTATTTTTGGATCCTTTTTTTTATAGTTGACATGTTGATTGTATATTAGTCTTAATAACTTATTTTTGTTTTTAATGTTCTGCTTCATTTTTGTTATTTTAAATTTATTATTCTTTAATTATTTAATTTATTGTTGTTGGGAGAATGTTTTAAGTAGTAATATTTCTGGACATTTGCACGTCACATCACGTGGCAAACATGCCTGTACCTAATAACGTTGTTCTTGTTACCATCTAGCATGCATGTATTTTCTTGTATGTATGACACATGTTTAAGCAAATAAATATTATCTTATCTTATTATCTTAACTTATCTTCCTTTGTATGTTACTTATATCACTAATTTAAATAAAAGTAATTTTTGTTAATTTGTTTATTAGATTACTTTAACTTATCAAATATTGTTATTACAATTATATGTATTAATTATAGATCAAATAACAATATAGAAGTAATTCTTTGCTAAAACTAAACGCATTACCAAAAACGGTTCGGTGGTCGCAAGTGTGGGTAGTTATGCAAAATTATGAATTCATATGTCATTAGTCTTTATAGAACAACAAATACTAGAGTTGATAAATAAAGTTGCATTAGAGAGGCTAATTTCTTTGGTGTCTGTCTTTTTTATATTGAAAAGGTGACGTAAACATGAGCGAGAAACTAGTTTTTATACGTAATCAAAAACGAAAGCTTGCATTACTGTATAAAGATTTTCAATATAACAAAAATAGAACAAAAAAAAGCACATTATGGAGATGATTTAATAAAACTAATAGAATATGTACTGCGTCGGTTACATTAGACAAAACAAGGAAAATTATGTTAAGAGAATCACCACATTCCTGTCATGTGAATTCCGTACAACTAACTGTTGAGAAGGAAATACAAAAATTGAAGAGGGCGGTCTGAGAAAATTTAGGACCAATACAGAATGAATCTTCTTTAGAAAACTTAAGAAATAAGAACCCTGATGATCAAGAAAAAATCTCCAGTGTTGTTGAGCTGCGCAGGTCAGCGCCATCGCACCACAAATGCCTTAGAAGGGTGGCATCGACGAGTGAATGCCCGTATACCCAAGAACCCCAATTTATATTATTTTATATTAAAAAAAGGAAACTAAGTATTGGGATATTCGCATAAGCAATTCATTATTTAAAAATTTGGCAAATCGAAGAAGGCCGAGAGACATCGAGTTCGATAAAAAATATAACAAATACTTACGAAAATTAAGAACAAAACATATGAAAGTGGCATAGTTTTTAACAAAAATAATATTTTTGAGAAAGTGCTTATTTAAATAAAATACACTTTATTTAAAACTTAAATTATTAACTAAGACTTTCTTGATTTCTATAATGTTTTATTTTATAATAATATAATATAATATAATTATGTTAACAGTTAGGTATCACGTGGATAATTATTGGCTTTTGACGTTTTGTTTTATAATGTGATTAAAAATTGATTGACTACTTGGCTTACGTTATTTAAATATTCCTAGTTTAAACGCTTAGCTGTCGTAAAAGGGACATTCTGGGAAATGGACATTTTGGGAAAGGGACATTCTGAGCATGAACGGATGAAGACATATACTTTTGTCATTCATCTCTGCTTTCTCTCAAGTAAATGTTGAATTGTAATTCGCATAATAATATTAATATTATTAACATAATAATATTATTAATATTGTTGATTCGGTTTGACCTAGCTTAACTTAAGATTATTGATATTGTTTCTGTTGTTTTCATTATGTTGTTGTTTTTTTCGTTGTTTAGCTGTTGCGCATAACATAATGCATGTAGTGGTCCTCCTTAAGTTATGGGCACTTAAACTTTATTTTAAAATGTTTTCCTATTATAGGGTGTAAATGGACCCTTCACGAAGCCGTCAGCCAAGCATTTTGTACATCAAACTAAGTAACTTTATGCAAAAATTATTGCTGGGAAACGACTTTTTGGACTCAATGTAACGCACTCAAAACATTGTGCTGATGGACGGATTGAATAGTACGGGGGTCGTGGAGGTGTTTAAAGTGAAACTCTTACATTAAAAACATGTATTTATTGGGACTTTGACCCCCAATATCTCCGTAACTAGAAGGTTATGTATGGTCTAGAAAACAAAAATGATCGCAATGGCGGGGAGAACAAAGTGCCTTTCGGTTTCGCCAAGGGTCTTGTTACACCCTTTATGTAATAGCATACCCATTGTTGAAGAGCTAAATTAAATAAATAAATAAATGAACTTCTGGATCCAACAACAGTGCCCTAGTCTCATTCATATCATTCTTTTGTGACTTGTCTCTTGCTATTTTTAGTTATCTACGATTATTCCCCATTTCCTTTAGCAGAACAAAATAAGATCACTTTTGATGTATGAGGTACGTATATCTATACGTCATACAATATACAACCATTGATCAATCACCATGAACACAGATCTATCATGATGCATCGCAATATGGGTGGGTGTTCCGCAATTCCCACTTCTTCGGAGAGGTACAATTTTGACAGTGGGGTATGTTATCATAGAATATAGCCTAACTAGAGGTCGCTGGATGTGGTGTTCCGTCGCTTCCGCGGGCAAATTCCACAAGAACGCACAAAACATCGTACAAATGAAGTGTTACTAACATGGTTAAAAGTTGCTTAATATACTGACAAAAATGTTATTAGAATGTATAATTAGGTTAACGTATTTATCTATGGGTCTTTGTTACCTGAAATGAATGGATTTATTTAACTGCCTCGTTAGTCTAGTGGTTGCAAGAGCGACAGCTGAGCATGAGGTCCTGGGTTCGATTCCTGGGTCAGGCAAAGTTTTATTGGGTTTTTCCATCAGGAATCGTTGTCTGGATTTGTGGTCGGTTGATGGCGACAGGCTCGCCCCCTATTACATGGGTCTTAAACAACTCGTAACTACGGGGTGCCCGGTCCCTTTCATTGAAAGGGAGGCAAAGCCCAATTTCCACAATAAATTCAGTACAATATCTCCAAATAATTACCTACAGATGTATTAAATATTTGCTAGGAGAAAGTGAGAGGTCAGAAGCCAGCGGGTGTGAAAGAGAAAGCGTTAGCACCGGCCGAAACCCCTAAAGAAACCCAAAGAATGTTTATTTTTATTTGTTGAGATTGATTGTAAGGCAAGCTGGGCTGTTCGGCTTGTATGATAGGTCCGCCAATGCCGTAACTGGTGAAATGTGGATTTTCATTACATTTTTACATTACATTACGTTACATTCAATCACTTAACAAGTACTTGTTACATACACCCCTGCCTAACTCTTCAGGGATTACTAGGCGTGATGCTATGTTATGTTATAACGTAACTGTCCAATGTAAGCATTCCTTGTCTATTTTGTTTTCGGTTAAATTAATAATGGACTAGCTTATACTCAGGACTGCGCCCATATGGAAGTTAGATATTATCCACCAGAACGCATTAACCCATGTCACGCTGTATCTGTGAGCCAAACGTCGTTGAAATCCGTTGAGCCGTTGAGACATAAGATAAGTATATTTATACAAATAAAGAAAATTGGGTAAGTGTGTGTTTGTTATTTCAAAATAACAGCTTTTTACTGAATGCATAATTATGAAATAGTTTATACGGTGCTTATAACAAAAAATCGCGGTCGGTCTGTCTGTCTGTTTGTTCCGGCTAATCTCCGAAACGACGAAACTTATACTGGGAGATAGCTGATGTTATAAGGAGTAACATAGGATAATTATATTTTAGAAAATGGATTAGTGTTTCGTGAAAAGAAAACCCTTTAAATCGACAAATAACATTTTTATAATAATTTCACGTGGACGAAGGTCCTGGGCAAAAGCTAGTTTATAATATAAATAAAAGATAATATTGATGTATGGATCAAGACGTGTCAAAGGTATACAAAATTAATCAATAACACACACTATCTTGATTTCAGTGATAATAATTATAATCTATAATAGCAGGTATAAGTTAAAGTAAGGTTGGTTTAAGATTACTCGTCAGGGAGAAGAAATCTATCTAAGATTCAAAATGCTTACTCAAAACTGTAAATAATGAAACTAAGTGGAAATAATTTCGAATTTGTTTCGTTAGGGTTGCGTCGCATCTAGCAGCACGAAATCGCAATTTTCTCTGTTTCTCGCTCTATCAAATGACGGTTGTGAGCGACAAAAAGGATGGGACCATGGAAAAATGCAATTAAGTGTTGCTAGATTTGGCGCAACCCTTTATTTTGTTATAGTCTGACAAATATCAAAATTGGTAAATATTAAAATAAAGATAACATAACTAAAAATAGCATTTTCATCGTGAAAAATACAAATAAGGAGTCATAATTACGTGTCGTCTGAATACTACGAGTATGTACAATTGACTTAATGATTGTTTCAGTGTATGCATAATTATACTATTTAAACACATTTTTATTTTTTATTTACTAGTATAAACACGTGGAGTATGGACATTGTCATAAAGGTTGAGTTTATGTAAAGGAATAACTATCGCAAATATGAAGCCCGCCAGTTTTAGGTTTGATGATTAAAATCTCATTTATAAAGTTTATTAAATTAAAAATAGGGCTATAAATAGATACCTTTTTAGATTTTGAATAAAAGATAGGTGTAAATCTTAGCCATGTGCCAATACTAAAGAACAATGGATTTTCGAAGACCGGATTAAATGCAATTTAAATCTTTAATAATCTAGTGCTGTTCCAAATTATTTAAGCCTTCTATTATTTAAAGTATTTGTATAACTTGAAATGACTGTTCTACATCCATTGAGATCAATTTAGGTGCTTTATTTACGGGTACCACATCTGGCATATTTTTCCACTAAGATAAAGTTAAAATTAAAAGGAAACATGCCTGAAATATACACGATCAGACGATTTTAGCTATCATGTGGATTATTTATTTACTTATTTTACTATTTATGTACACAAAGTAGACAACACAGGAAAATAACATTATCATTACCGTGAAATAAACAACAGTACTAAGAAAATAAAAATGCAAAATGCAATGCATCATTATTATATTTACACTGTTGCTCTTGAACTAGGTTTAGATGCGCAAATCCCATGCAGTCTCCCTAGTGATGTTCAGAGTACCTACATTGAGAGTAAGTAGGCCGTACAGTTTAAGGTGAGGTCGCAGTACAGTATGTAGTGAAATCTGTCCTAAAAAAATCAACCCTCCATGTTTGATCACCGGAAAAGTTGACTCAAAATGTTAAGCTACTAAAAATTTAAAACTACAAAAAAAATGTATTCTCATGCACTTTTCCAAGAATCATCAATCTGTATACACTTATTCGTCAAATAGATAAAGATCTAACATTATTTTTATCTCTCAAATACGAGTACAAACTAGTCATTATAAACACAGACGTAGACATTATGTATATTGACGATAATAAAAGTAAATAGTGTGGAATTGCGATTGCGATTTTGTTATCATTCGTTTTTTTGACTTGTGTCGAAAAAATGGCATAAGTCTAAAATCTTCTCGAAGTAGAGAGAAACACGACATCAGCCTATAATGTTAGCATTTTTAGGACACTGGCCTTCTCTCTTTGCGAAGGAGGTAGGTATGGATTGAAGGAGGTAACACGTTTTTTTTTTTTGTTCTAGAACATTAGTTCTCTGAAAGGCCAAACTGAAAGTTTGCCAATGAGCTATGGAGCATTTATAGCATTTTAAACATCAAAGTAACCGATCGAATACGCAACACCACAATACGCTCCAAGACAGGCATCGCCGATGTTGGCGATAAGTCGGCGAGGTTAGAATGGACTTGGGACGGTCATATTCCCAGAATGGCTCAAGACAGATGGGCCAGAATCGTCACTCAGTGGGTTCCTGACGGTCGTCGTCACCGAGGCAGACCCAACAAACGCTGGCGTGACGATTTGGACTCGTTCCTGACTAATTAGCCAGAGAAGGCAAAACAAGTCTCCCGGAGACTTGGAAAGGACTGGAGGAGGCCTTTGCCTAGCAGTGGGACAGAATTGGCTAATTAAAAAAAAAAGAACATGCCAGCTTCTTCACGATGTTTTACTTCACCATTTTGAGACCAGTGTTTATTGAAAACATAAAGTTAAGATAGTTAAATAGTTTACACAATGGAAGGTTTAAACGGCAACTAAAAATGTATAAACAAGACATTGATGTATTTTTTTTCAGTTTTCGTGTAACTGGAGTCACACGTTATTACTATTTAAGTTATGTGTTACATTTATACGTGCGTCTCCAGTTATACGAAATCGAAAGAAAATACATCAATGTCTTCTTTATATTCCGTATAATTTCCGTTTTTGTCGTAGTTGAGTTTTAGTTTTCCATTTGTTTTATATTTTACTATACACACAAAGAAAGGTATACTCTTTCAATTAAAATTCTACTCAATAAGTTAGCGAATAAACATCTTTAACGACCCTAGTTTTTTAGAAGAAATCCGCCATATGTTTGTTCATATTAAAATAAGTAGCCCATGTCACTCGAACCGTATATTCACAAATCGATTGACATCTCATTTATAAAAAATGTGCTCAGTATAGTTTAGGCGTTACGGTAGAACATAAAAATGTTACAAGCATACATACATAGTCATTAAACACTTCTTCTTTTTTATCGTGTGGTTTGTGCCTAACCTGGTATCAGAGTTTTTAGGCCGCCTATGTGCCTCTGACTTGGCTTTGGTTTCCTCACGATGTTTTCCTTCAGCGCAGCAAGTGATCATTATACAATACGCACATGAATCTGAAAAATCAGAGAAGCGCAACCAAAGCGGAATCATTAACACTAGAAACGGAATATTTACCATGTTAACTGTTAGTTTACTTAAAACTAATAGAAACATGGTAAAAACCCCGTTTCTAGTGTAAGTAATAATGTCACTAACACTAGAAACAGGATATCCATGCCGGTTTAAAAACTAATACATACATAGACTGCTAAAATTACATACAGCAACTTCGTAATAATTATATAGCGGCTGATCGATCTCCATAAACACAGATCTATCAGACTGCAGCGCAATACGCGGAGATTAACAATAATCAGAGGGTGGCTTATTGAGTCGTAAGGTTTTAAACACACATAAAATCATGTCTGTATTTGTCAAAGAGGTAGCAAGTACGTGTGAATGTTTCTTTCCTATGTTTATTGATGGAAAAGCCAATAATTGTTACTCCGAACAGAATCTGAGATGCTTAGTCGTGTTTGCAACGAAAGCAATCAAGTTTAAGTCGGTGAGATGATAATCTCATGTTTTCCTTCATCTTAATTAATTAACTCATCTCAATTAATTACTAGAAGTTGTAAATGTATAGCAATGCAGTTTGATTATTCGATACATTACCTAATTTAAAAATATTATAATGCCATAGTAAGAAATATATACAAGGTGAACAGCTTTTTACGAGTCATTCAACAGAAAATAAGTGTCTCTACGGGCTTCTCAACAACTCAATATTAATTTTAAAAATACAATAATAAATACCTTGTAACACATAAGACGCATACATACAAAATGTTGTTTTTTTTTTGTTAATGGCATCTCGCAGTCCAGCCTATGAGGCTGGCTACTGCTTAGCCGGTCTAAATACAAAATGTTGGTTGTGCACATACTATATTTATTTACTTTCATATCGATACTAATGCTTGTCGGATTTTTTTAATCCAAATGCTGTGGAGTAGTCGTATTTTCGAAATTTTTAGAAAAAATGTGCTAGATGAACTGTACACAAAAATTATTCCATATTGAGCAGATACTCGTACATACGGTTGTAGTGGTAGAAAACGACGTGCTTTGACAATACAAAAATTGCAATATTTTTTTATGTGCATTTATTGGTCACACAGTAAGTGAAAGAAAGAATGCTAAAATCGGGTTTTGGTGAATACCCAAAAAAAGTACTAGGCTTGCATAAATTCTAGATGGTATTTATTCAAAAAAATCCGTCATTTATACACGCTATTTATGAATATTAACGCTAGGGCCTCTCGTTTCGTTTCATTGTTTGTATGTGAGATTAAGCAACTATTTGTCCTTAGTATATCTGAAATAGTTTGGACCGACTCTCATGTTTGTAAGTACATTTAAATTGTTACTGACTGTTGCAGCGTTCCCTCTGCATTAAAGCCTCTTTGAACCTTACCGCATGAAACCTCAAGGCCTTATTTTTCTTTTTGCTCGAATATTTTTAAAATTAGAAAACAAGAAAATTTTATGAACAAAACAAGAAAAGTTTTTTCTGAAGCCATCATTCTTATGCCAGAGATGATTTAATTTGGTCGTTACACCAAAAATTATATTGATTAATATTTTATTCAAAGAAAAGTTTATAATCCAGAGCTAATGCTCTCCATCGCTGCTTTATCGCTTGTATAGCGATTCTTAAGTGATTTTGATATATTTCCTGGTACGTATTTTTTTGTCTAATTTTATCTCTGATAATTGTTTTTTTGTCATCTGGATCCTCGATCCTTTAAATCGATCGCGGCGACGCGACGTTTGGCCACGTGTTTCATTTTTTTCTTGGTGTGGACGTTATCTAGTAGATCTGCTGTGGAGCGTCGAGACGTCATTTCACTCTTGAACCACGTATCTGGTTACTTTATTTAATTATTATTCTTCGGAACACAGGTACAAGTTAATTTTTTTTTGGTATTCTTTTGGTTGTACGTGTTGGAATATCACTAAATCTATATTTTTATGATACATTTCTTTAAATTAATTACTCCAAATTTATATTTTAATAATCAATACTAAACATTAACTGTAAATGTTTAAAAGGTCCTTCTGCACGGAACGTTCCAGGCAAAATTGCCAATTCAACATCTAATTATTGGTTCATAACTCATTGTTATTAATTTTTTTTTTTAATATCATAACTGTCTTAAGACGGATTTAATTATTTTGTACACTTAATTTTATTGTTTTTATTTTTCTTTGTACCTAGTTACATTAATCATTAATTATATTTTATTTAAAGTGGTGTGCTGCTTTTTTATTTTTTTCAACGCCACACTGTGAAGGATAAAAAAATAAATATGTATGAACTATTATTTTGACCAGACATCTCGTGGGAAATTTCGTCGTGTACCTAAATAACAAAGACATCGTCTGCAGTAAGTAATTATGTATTAAATATTCATGTTTGTTTGAAGATTTAACGATGTAACCTCTGATGTCAGACTTATATTATTTTTTCGGTTTTATTAGGTGATGCGATAGAACTGTTTTTGGGTAATTGTCACCACGATATATAATTGTAGTAATCTCCCTGCCCTTGTCCCATAATACTTGAAGTCGGCTCAACACGTTTTTTCTTGTATTTCCTTTGTCAACCGTCACGCTATCATATACTTCTTTTTTTTTCATACCATTCCTCACAAAATCCATCCATCGTTTCCTTGGTCTTCCTCTCCCTATCCATCCATCTGCATTTAGATTCATCACTCTTTTAGTCACATGCGATTTGTCCCTCCTCATTACATGTCTATACCAAGATAGTCGATTCCCTTTCAACAGAACAATAAAATAAAATAAAATTTCTGGTCGGCGCAGTATGTCTTCTTCTTCCATACTTCTGTATTACTCGTCATCTCATCAGACACCTCCTTTCGTGCCATATCATTCTTCACACAGCTCATCCATCGTTTATTTGGTCTTCCTCTACTCTTATACCCAACCTCTTTCCTCACGACATTTTCCTCATTCCTCCGCATCACATGCCCATACCACGACAACCGATTACCACACAACTTTTCTGTCACCGGCGCCAAATAGGGAACACGTCACTGGAGGTCTAATATCTAGCACTTAACGAGTCTCTATAACGTAAGTCGGTTAAGTGGGATTTAAGAATGCAACAATGTATTATGTACTATCTTTGTTTACACGAGTCTTTTCACTTGAGCATAATCTATGGATTAACTATAATTGCTTGAGTCTTGATTGGGAGATATAATTATGCCGTAGGTAGTTAATATGGGTGTAACAAGGCCCTTAACGAAGCCGAAAGGCACTTATTTTCCCCGTCGTTGTGATAATTTTGTTGATAAATTTGTTCTACACCACACCTGAGAACCTTCTAGTTACGGAGATATTGGAGGTCAAAGTTCCAACATTTCCACAAGTTTTTTAATGCTTTTTTTAATGTAAGATTTTACTTTAAACACCTCCACGACCCCCGTACTATTCAATTCATCCATCAGCGCAATGTTTTGAGTGCGTTACCTACATTGAGTCCTACCGAAAAAAAAAAAAAAGTCGTTTCCCAGAAATAATTTTTGCGTAAAGTTACTTAGTTTTATGCACATAATGCTTGGTTGATGGCACCGTGAAACGTTTTGTTACACCCTGTATATAAGCATTTACTTTACATTACATACTAACGCAGACGATCAGTCTAGACAATCGTAAATAAGAATTATTCGAAACAATCTATTGCCAATCGACAATCAGTATTAATATAGAAGTCAAATAGTTCAAGCGGTCTTTTTTCCCGATTCTCAATTACTATGGTAAAAAACTACCATAGTTTGAAGCAAATTGATTAGAAATACTTTTAAATAATTCTTCTAGATTTTACAGTCGGACAAACATTAGAGGCAAAGTGACCTTGGCCGCGCCTTGCCAACTGCCTATCTGACCTTCACAACCCAGTTAGTACTGGTAAGACTGTGCCCCACCATTTATTTAGGTATCACTTTGTGTTTGTGAAAACGGGCCTTAGGCATTAATTTAGATATCACTTTGTGTTGGTGAAAATGGGCCCTATGCACTTATTTAGGTATCACTTTGTGTTGGTGAAAATGGGCCTTATGCATTTATGTATCACTTTGTGTTGGTGAAAACGGGCCTTAGGCTTTAATTTAGGCATCACTTTGTGTTGGTGAAAACGGGCTTTAGGCATTAATTTAGGTATTACTTTGTGTTGGTGAAAATGGGCCTTATGCATTTATTTAGGTATCACTTTGCGTTGGTGAAAGCGGGTCTAAGGCATTAATTTAGGTAACACTTTGTGTTGGTGAAAATGGGCCTTATGCATTTATGTATCACTTTGTGTTGGTGAAAACGGGCCTTAGGCTTTAATTTAGGCATCACTTTGTGTTGGTGAAAACGGGCTTTAGGCATTAATTTAGGTATTACTTTGTGTTGGTGAAAATGGGCCTTATGCATTTATTTAGGTATCACTTTGCGTTGGTGAAAGCAGGTCTAAGGCATTAATTTAGGTATCACTTTGTGTTGGTGAAAATGGGCCTTGTGCATTTATTTAGGTATCACTTTGTGTTGGTGAAAACGGGCCTTAGGCTTTAATTTAGGTATCACTTTGTGTTGGTGAAAATGGGCCTTATGCATTTATTTAGGTATCACTTTGTGTTGGTGAAAAGGGGCCTTAGGCATTAATTTAGGTATCACTTTGCGTTGGTGAAAATGGCCCCTATGCATTTATTTAGGTATCACTTTGTGTTGGTGAAAACGGGTCTAAGGCATTAGCTTAGGTATTACTTTGTGTTGGTGAAAATGGGTCTTATGCATTTATTTAGGTATCACTTTGAGTTGGTGAAAATGGGCCCTATGCATTTATTTAGATATCACTTTGTGTTGGTGAAAACGGGCCTTAGGCATTAATTTAGGTATTACTTTGTGTTGGTGAAAATGGGCCCTATGCATTTATTTAGATATCACTTTGTGTTGGTGAAAACGGGCCTTAGGCATTAATTTAGGTATTACTTTGTGTTGGTGAAAATGGGCCTTGTGCATTTATTTAGGTATCACTTTGTGTTGGTGAAAACGGGCCTTAGGCTTTAATTTAGGTATCACTTTGTGTTGGTGAAAATGGGCCTTATGCATTTATTTAGGTATCACTTTGCGTTGGTGAAAGCGGGTCTAAGGCATTAATTTAGGTATCACTTTGTGTTGGTGAAAATGGCCCCTATGCATTTATTTAGGTATCACTTTGTGTTGGTGAAAATGGGTCTTATGCATTTATTTAGGTATCACTTTGTGTTGGTGAAAACGGGCCTTAGGCATTAATTTAGGTATCATTTTGTGTTGGTGAAAACGGGCCTTAGGCATTAATTTAGGTATCACTTTGTGTTGGTGAAAATGGGCCCTATGCATTTATTTAGGTATCACTTTGCGTTGGTGAAAGCGGGCCTTATGCATTAATTTAGGAATCACTTTGTGTTGGTGAAAACGGGCCTTAGGCATTAATTTAGGTATTACTTTGTGTTGGTGAAAATGGGTCTTATGCATTTATTTAGGTATCACTTTGTGTTGGTGAAAGCGGGTCTAAGGCATTAGCTTAGGTATTACTTTGTGTTGGTGAAAATGGGTCTTATGCATTTATTTAGGTATCACTTTGTGTTGGTGAAAGCGGGTCTAAGGCATTAGTTTAGGTATTACTTTGTGTTGGTGAAAGCGGGCCGTAGTCATTAATTTAGGTATTACTTATGTTGGTGAAAATGGGCCTTATGCATTTATTTAGGTATCACTTTACGTAATGCCCCTTGGTAAGACTGGTTGTTAGACTTTCGGGCCACTGACAACTTAACGACTAGCAAAGATCTACAATAGTAATTGACTGTCAATACCAACGGCTTAACGTGCTTTCCAAGGCACGGAGAAAATTCGGTATGGACTGGGTGGGTCTTACCCATCCACCGATCAACCTAGGCACGAAGGTCGTCCCGATTGGCTTTTATTATTTAGCCACAAGTTCCACCTAGGCCTAGCGAAGTACATAGTTTTAATAGAGCTTAAGATGGATAACCAGACCGATAAAATGCTCAAGGCTGGGTCATCTGCTAGATGTGAGAAACCAAGACCGGTCAATGTGAGGAATCCTGGGATGGTCATCTAGAGCAATGGACATTTTTCGGTAGATATGATAAAAAGGTTAGCTTATAATGGTTTTATTACCACTTACGAGAGGCATACCTACTTTACTAGTTCTTTTTTTAAGAATATTTATTTATTTAATTATTTATTTATTTTCTCCCACAAATATTAATATGTACACAGTCTATGATACAAACAGTTTGACGATGGGAGTCAGGAGCCCATACTAAGTAAAAACCTGTGCTACGGGTGTCCTGGTCTCCATATCTCGAATACATTATTGAGAGCTAATCTAAGGACATAAGTAACAGTAGCAGAGAACGTTTACGGCTAATGAACAATAAAATTAATACGAAAATTAAGAAAAAAAAAATATGAATTTCGATAGTAGTAGGTATAATAATAAGGAAAATAGCTGTTTGAAGATTCTTAAATTATGGCTGCGATACAAGCAATGCAAGTTATAAC
Organism: Eugnorisma glareosa; assembly: GCA_947578425.1. Lineage (NCBI taxonomy): Eukaryota > Metazoa > Arthropoda > Insecta > Lepidoptera > Noctuidae > Eugnorisma > Eugnorisma glareosa. Next base: position 3,365,376 of record OX387970.1, read on the forward strand.
CAAGGTAAACGTGATCTTTGAGCAGTTCTAGAACATTTGACATTGGACAAAACGGAAAATCCCAGCCATTCGTCTAAACTATAATTTAAATTGTGTATTTTTAGGATTACGTACCTCAAAAGGAAAAAACCGAACCCTTAATTATAAGATCACTCTCTTGTCCGTCTGTCTGTCCGTGTGTCACCACCGATTTTCTTAGGAACGGGTGGACCTAGCAAGTTGAAATTTATACCAGATAGTCTGAAGAAAGCCTGAAGTCTATAGTCCTTATTAGGTGTATAAAAATCAAGGTCCCGAGTCAACACGATATAAAGAAATAGGCAAATTTAATTTTTCGCGAAAAATTGTAAGTACTTATTATATTTTTCGGAATTTTCCCTTTACTTGTGCTGTATGACCTTGGTTAAAAAAATTAAAGGGTGTCCCTATACATACATAGTTGACGCCAAATAATTTAATTTTTTTTAGATAATGGGACGGAACCCTTAGTGCGCGAGTCCGACTCGCACTTGGCTGGTTTTTTTAATAACATTCTGACAAACCATAACGTCTGTTGGCGCGACTAGGTTTCCAATTATACAGCGTGTAACAGAAAGGGTATAATCATATGGAATACTGTGGTACAGACCATCAAACTGAACAACTTTCTCTATGGGACAACCATCGAAATCGTATAAAAATAATCAGCTGTCCAATACAAAATTTCAATACCTACTCGACCCAAAATAAATGTATGGGACAGCTGATTATTTTTTTACGATTTTGATGGTGGGCCCACAGAGAAAGTTGTTCAATTTGATGGTCCGTACCACAGTATTCCATATGATTATACCCTTTCTGTTACACCCTGTATAATTGTTGAAGCTAAAATATTTCCGTAATTTTTCTTTCTTTTCAGAATTCATATAATTTCAATTATTTGATGGGACACAGTTGGGTTCTCTACTAGAATTTATTTACTTAAAAACATAATCAAAATGACGTGCATTGTTAGTAAAACAAAAGGATTCTCCAACACATTGCCAATGTTTATACAAAGGCTATAAAACGATTAATCAAAACGTATATCTTGTTTATAATAATACCATAAACTACATAAACTCGTAGAGTGTTCGCTCAATATCAAACGGTAAATAAATACATACTTGTAACATGTATGGTATCAACACTAATGGATACTGAATTAATCATTCCCATTCACTGCAATCCTCTAAAACACACAAGATTTCAATCGAAACACTAGATTTTACCTTCCATTTTCCATGTTCATATTCATCACAAACACCCAACACTATACCACCTTTATCACTGTTTAAATAGAGTTTGTTCTCTTATATCACTTGTTCACATTTTAGACGCACCAATAAAGACGTACATCGAGTTGTATAGCCGTTATCTTAAGAGTAGTAAAGTAAGGTTTTCATAACCGTAGGTTTGTAGTTAGAGTGGGGAGAGATGGACAGACAGGTGAACACTAGATTGAATGCCGCGCGGTCTACGATTAATTGACTATTGACCAGCCAGCTACTGCTAAACAAGTACTGACGTCGGTGAGGCCGTACAGTCACGAGCACCAATATGTTAACACTTATCAACTTTTAAAAGTGTTTTTCTCCTACTTTTCTGATTAAAATTTCATGTTGTTACGAACATAGTATTCTGGAACTCATATTTTTATGGTAAAGATCCTATCTCCAAGATACAATCGTTATTTCTCGCGAAAATTGCTTTTAAAATTGTGAAAGTGTATACATATCGGTGCTCGTGACTGTACTAGGACCGCGCGAAGAAAAAGTAACTTTGAAATTCGAACGACATTAGAATCGAAATCTTAACTATTAAGAATTTTGCTTAATTTGATTTCGATTCAAATAGACATATATTTATAGTCTAAAAATTAAGGAAATATTATAAGCGAATCTATAACCGAATAAAAAATGGAAAGGCAATGACCTGCAGTGGAACACATCAGGCACATAAAAAAATAAAAAAAAACCGAATGTTTTTAATTTTTAAATCGTTCCAACTTACGTTACATTTGATACTCGCGTTCGTGTAAGGCCGGTACGGTATGTTTAAATGAGAATCTGATATTGAAACAAATATTAATTTATTTTAAAACAGGATACAATGACGAGGAAGTAGTAATATTAGAACAAGTTTTTCCTTAATAACGGAACATTTTTTAACAGTGGTTATACACTTTAAGCTTGTATATGGTACTTATACTAATAACTGCCTCGTCGGTCTAGTGGTCGCAAGCGCGACTGCTGAGCATGAGGTCCTGGGCTCGATTCCCGAGTCAGGCAGTGTTATTGGGTTTTTCCATCAGGAATTTCTCAGTAGCAGCCACGGAGTCTGGATTTGTGCCCGTTTGATGGCAACAGGCTCGCCCCTACATGGGACTTAAACATAACGAAATGTTAGTGTACATCTCTGCCTAACCCTTTTGGTATTACATGCGTGATGTTATGTTATGTGTTATTAGTAGGTATACTAACTATAATGCACTGTGTTGATTCAGTGACACTTTATGTTATGATTATATTAGTTAAAACATACGGTTTGCGGTCTGCGTCGTTGTACTATTCCGTCATGTGTCATCATAAAATAGAATAGGTAATACATAAGCAAATGCCATTATACACAAGAGATGTTACAAGTGGCTTAAAATATTACCTAAAACTACTTGATATAGTGTTGTTGCTGGTCAGTATGTGTTGTATGGCAATGCTAGCCTTTGGCCAAGGTAAATCCAGCCCTTGGGTCACGGGAAGTGTCAACTAAGCGTTTTCAAATGTCCTTGAAAAGGCTGTGAGTCATGGAGTTTCAACCCCAAAAACCTTGAAAATATAGTTACCAATACTACTTACTATAGTTACTATATTTACGCCGCTTGAGGTTCTCTGCAGCCGCAGCGGCAGCGCCAGCACAGCACCATGAGCTTGGAAGATGGGATGGCGCAAGAGTATCGACGCAAGTTGCGTCCCACACTTAAGGCCTACCCATCTTCTTACTTTTTAATGACCGATAACTTGTATTCAAGACCAAAGAAACGATGGATGGATTGTGTGAAGAATGATATGACTAGAAAAGAGGTGTCTGATGATATGACGAGTATAAGTAAGGAAGAACAAGACATGCTGCACCGACACATAAGGGCAGGGGAATGATGATGAACTTGTATTTGTAGTTGTTAATTGAAGTTGGATATTCTATACTAATATTTTAAAGAGCAAAAATTTGTATGTAAGTTTGTATGTAGGAGGTAATCTCTGGAACTAATGATCCAATCCTGAAAATTCTTTAACTGGCAGAAAGCTACAATACTCGTGGGTGATATAGGCTACTATAAGTTATATTTATATCATGAATATTAGCCGAGCTATCACAATTTTTGCGAACGAAGTCGCGGGCGAAGTTCTAGTAAATAAATAAAAACATTTTTATACATGGTGGCGATTTAAAATTGTTGATAGTTATAATCTTTTACTCTGGACGCTCTTAATGTGCACGACGTCTTTCTACATCGTTCTCACATGATGTAACCAAGATCTTGTAACAATATTTTGTTTGAAAAGAGTGTCCATGGAGTTTCTTGCCCAATCTTCTCCATAGAGATCTACGCTTTGGAATGGGCAACTACAGTACTTTCACAAGTTATTATGCCTTGTGTCTGTGACTGTAGCTTCGCCTTTGTTTTTCTGACTTTCAAAAGTGCCTGCTAAGGTCTAATTGAAGTAAATGCTTTGAGTTTGAGTTTGATTTACTTATCGAGATTTGGCAAGACCGTGATTCATCATTTCATACTAAATAACTTTCTCTTTTTTTGACGATTCGGTTCGGTCGGATAAGTTGCACAGCGAAAGTAGTTTCGTCTGGCAAGTAAGATCAATCGCTAGACGGATGCGGAACAGTTAACTGTATTTCAAGCCAGAATTGCACACAGACCCAATCTGCTTAAATCCTATCAAATCCTTAAGCCGGCCATAGACGATAGGTTATGCGTGTGCAGTTTTACCTGTACAGTCAACGTGTGTGGGAGAACACGGTACAGAAATCCAAGCCTGTATATGCAACATATACAGATTTTTTTCCGCTTAGTTGATCCGACATAACCGAGCGAGTGATGCAGGTGCAGACGCTAGCACATCACGCTCCCGAAACTGTCAAATTTTCCCAATCAACTTTAAACCTAATGCTTTAGCGATAAAGTTGAAAATCTCTTAATGATATTTGACAGATTGTATTAGCTTGATGTGCTGACGTCTGTGCATAGTGGCGTGCAGGTTTGGTGCAGGTTTTTTATAACAAATAATGAACCCATTATAGCAACCGTATCGTCGTGTGTTGCCGCTGATGACATACTTTCAAAAATGAGCCAACCGACATGCTTGCAGTTACGTGTGTGTCGGTTGGTTTGCAAGATGGTTTTGCATTCACATTTAAAACAGCCATCCTTAGCATATCGTGTATGGCCGGCTTAAGTAATCAATTAGCCAAAGCAATTGACGGTGCACATACTCCTCAAAGGATATATGCATCGTTAACTAGTCAAAGCCGAACGACATCAGGTCAGGCTAAGTCAATTTGAGAACGCAATCTCTTGGTAGGCTGACTCCGATTAGCAAGGTAAATGAACGGACAGTTACTCTGCAAAATGGTCCTTGATTTTGTTGATCACAGTCACGTAACTAAGGACTAGGCTTCTTACGGCTCGCCGACGCCGTGCACGACTGGAAGTTGCCCTGTGAATGACAGCACGTGTGTCAACAGTAGTGTACGGAGAGACGTAAGCGCGGGGACGACGAGCCTTAAGCGAGTTGACTTCGCACCACACCGCGCTTCGTGAGCTTGGCCGGAGGCGAGGAGATTACGTTACGATTCCGATTATTGTGCGTTGCAGTAGGGAGTTTCATACAAAGATACTGGACAGCTCAAGTTGATACGGTGCCGATCCCTTTCCGATTTGATGCTGTGTCCTATAAACTCCAAGTAAATTGAAAATTGGTCACCCGTCAGTGAACTCGGTAGCACAAAAGACATAGTTTAGGTCTATATTTGCACCTAATAATATTTGCCTAGCTAGTCCCAAACTATGTTCGGGTCAAATGAAGGCCTGCCTATTTGACATCTCGAATCGAAATCCAGCAACGGAGAAATACAATACTATGAGTGAAGAAGTCAGTAGCGATAGGAAAAAAGGAATATTTGTGATAGTTATTTTATATCTCTCTTGACAAGAACTAACGAAGAAGTTACAGTTGGTAATATTTTGTAAAATACAAACAGTATTTTGCAACTTGTGTTGCCGATTGTATATAAACAGAGAGTACGCTGAGCGTAGTTCATATATCAACAAGTTATTGGTTTTCAAAATATTATTACCAGAATTGAGTATGTGGATGTTTTCATTAATTGCTAACGTAAATATAAATATTATCGTAGGCCTTGTCACAATGGCATTTCCCTTAGATGTACTGAAACAATTACAAGAGCCTTTGTCAGTCCTTTGACCACGTTTGCGGATGTAAGGACCAATATAAAGGCCATTTTGAAAGGTCACGTACTTGAGGGTTACGTAGAAATGGCATGACACCACCAGGGTTCATATTAAGGAAACTAGTAAAAACACGTGTTAATATAATATTAGTAGGCAAAGCGTAAAAACAAGAGTAGATTTATAAACACAGGGTGGACGGGACATATATGCTAAAACGGCTGAGAATCAAGTTGAGTGGTGTGTGATTGAGAAGACCCACGTCCAGCAGTGAAGTGTTGTAGGCTGTTGATGATGGTGATGAACCACAAAAATAATAACAATGAATTAAAAAAGTAAAGGGGATTCCCTACTACGATGGTACGGAAGCCTTGCCTGGTTTTTTTTGTTATACGTATAGATTAAGTGAGCAGATTAAATCAATACAAAATTATGCTTAGAAATATTCTATGTCACTAATTTATAATTTGCATAGAATGTAAGACATTTGCAACAGCCGGTTCTGTTCGAGAATCTATAATTACAATATTACAAATACCTTGTCAATTCATTGTGAGTTCTATAGCCTAAAACATAGAATTTAATTTTGAATGTACAGCGCTTTCTGCGGGTAAGGCCTTGGAATATGTAACAATGGCAGAAAAAAAAGAAATTTATGTGCTTTAAGGCGTTTGTTAACGGTAATTTCGCAGAACTAAGAATATTTGTAATTGATAGCTACAATATTTTATCGGATAATGTTAATTCCATTTAAGTTTTCTTATGTAGGTCATCATGAATCACCATCTTCATCTTTCTTTATTAATTAATTATCTTGTTTAGGATTACGTTAAATATTTTTAATCTTCGTGCGTTTCCCACTTGTTCACCTTCAAGATCTCCGAACCAATCAAAACGCGTAGATATCACGCCATACAATAAATACGGCTTAGGCATTGGCTAATGTATTGTCCCCCTACCCCGCTCTCCTCGATCTATGTAACCATTTTTAATTTTGAATATACACACTTTTATGGTTCTCAACGTCGAAGCATTTTGATTTTGTTACTCCCGAAAATTATCCTCAAAAGGCCTAAAAACCAGGCCACAGATACGCCAAAATCCTGTACCGGCGCCTCAATCCGGTACAATCTAGTAGTAGTCTTTAGTAGTTAGTATTGACATAAAATGAATCGCAAGCGCACCAGTGCAGTGCAGCATGCACACACACACATGCGATCTACTTACCAGTCTACCCACACCTACAGCGTGCGTCTTCAGAGTAATGATGTTTTGAGCTCGTAGCGAGGTCGACATGCAGTGTCTGGTCACACCGGAATTTAGTTTCAGCGTTCATAGTAATTTCAAGTAATTTGTTAGTATAATATAAGTAGTGTACCCTTCGGAACAAATGATATATATAAAATCGAAAAAAAACGTTAAAAGTACATATAAATCTCTCAATAAAACCGATTTCAGCCGTCACGGAAAATTCCATTAATGGATATGTGAAATATTCACGCTTCAATCAAAGGAAATATATAATGTAAACGGAATTTGTAATGACAGAAAACCTCAGGAATATGTAACGAGAGAAGTATTGCTGTCGATGTTTTTTTTTTCAATACAGAAAAGAGTCCATTAAAAGTTAAACATAAAAAGTGATGGAAGTCAAAACGGGAATGCTATTTTTTACCGACTTTCTTGAAAAACGAGGAGGTTCTCAAGTCTCAGTTTTTTGTTACCTCGTAACTCCGTAATTTAATTAATTGTAATTTGTAATGAAAATAATAAAAAAAAAACATTCTGCGAAGAAAAAACCGACTTCCAAAAAAGCACTAAAAATGTCTAAAATAACTTGACTTTCGGAAGTCGGTGGCAAAAATCCATAAAAAAAACAAACTGAAAGTTTGGCTAAGTCCCTGCCCCTAAGCATACTCAAGGTAAAGATGATAGGTAAAGATGATCTACTCGGGGATCCTGATCTACGCGGGGATCCTGCGGTCCATGGCCCTTTACGGGGCCCCGGTGTGGGCGCGTTCCTTGAGGCTGCGGGCCGCCCACTACCTGAACGTGCCCCAAAAGGTGGTAGCCGTAAGGCTGATCCGTGGTTACCGCACGATCTCCCGCCAGGCGGCGAGCATACTTGCCGGATTGCCGCCATGGGATCTAGAGGCAATAATCCTCGCGCGCCTGCACGAATGGCGCGCGGAGGCACTACGCCGGGGGGAAACTCCGCTGCCGCGGCAAATTGCCGTTCAGTGGACAGACTTCCGGCGTGATCTCATGGCGACATGGAGAGAACGACTGTCGCAACCCCGTGCAGGGCACGCCACAATAGTGGTGATAAGGCCCTTCTTTGAGGAGTGGCTTGAGAGGCGCCACGGCGTCCTCACCTTCCGCCTAACGCAGGTCCTCACCGGACACGGTTGTTTCGGGAGGTACCTGCACCGGATCGGGCGGGAGGAAACGCCCGTGAATTACCACGGTGGAGCACACGGTGGAGGTCTGCCCTGCGTGGGCGGAGCACCGCCGTGTCCTCGTAGCGGCGATTGGCGGCGGCGACCTCTTGCGTCCGGCCTTGGTTCATTCCTTGGTCCGGAGCGAGACGGAATGGGACGCCGTCGCCTCCTTCTGCGAAGCAGTCATGCTAGCGAAGGAGGCGGCGGAACGTGAGAGGGAGAGAACCTCACGTCCCAGCCGCCGCGGGAGACGCACCGGGCGTCGGGGGCCACGTGGTGGACCCCGGCCACCGTAGGCGCGGGCTTGTGGACGGCGAGCTATGGGTAGCTCGTCGCTCTGGGTCCGTCCGTCTTTTGACGACAGGCCGTGTCGACGGCGCGTTCGTGTTCCACGCGCGCTTCAAAGAGATGTCAGCAACAGGAAGGGGTCCGCATGGGCCGATGCCTGCCAGGGCTGCGGGACTGTTCGAAAGAGATACCGTGGCCCCGGAACACAAAGGGCGATGAAGGAACATGGATGGATTTTAATCAGTAAAAGTCTGATGCTCCCTCCTGCTCAGCCCAGAGCGGGAGGAGTCGTTTGATGATTTGATTTCCCATCCGAAAAAAAAAGAAAGGTGAAGATGATCGGCCGACACTTAAAAAATTTTTCATGTTTTTATGTTTCTCAATATTTCTCGGGTTTTTTTTACACCATCTCATGGATTGCGACTAGAGCAACAATTTCTTCCCGAAAAGTTTTTATCCAAGCTACCATTTTGGAAATATAGAGCGTTTTATATAAAATAAAATATAATACGAAGGCCCATAATTCGGAAACGGTGCGTCGCAGAGCCATGCTTCTCAGAATGTAAATAGTTTCTATGGTTAAGGTTAACCAGAATCTGCAAAAAAAACATTCAATTTCCGTAAAACAAAAAAAATGGAAAATTGACTGTCCCAAAAAATTGTTTGCTGTTCATAGTGCCCCTAAGTGAATACTCCAACTCCTAAAACTCCGCCCCTAAGACGACCCACTGACCAAAAAGTCAAACAAACTAAGACACCGACTTCCGAAAGTCAAGTTATTTTAGACATTTTTTGTGTTTTTTTGGAAGTCTGTTTTTTTCGCAGAAAGTTTTTAATACTCCTCAAAGAGGACGTTATATAATATGCTTTTACCACACATTGAAAAATCACTAACTGAACTACCAACTAAGTTAAAAGTTTAGATACACACACAGGACGCAGGCCAAGGATCTGTTTATCTACTGACTTAGGTATACATAGAAATCCTGTATTTGAATTAAAAATGTCGAAATAAATGCAATGTGATTGTGTGTTCCGCAATATTATAACTCTGTTTAATGATTTACGTTCCTTCTTTGTATGAAATGAGGAAAGCAGTAGGCTAAAGCTTGTATTAAGACAAGTAATTACATTTCAAAAAGGATTTTATTACAATTCTCTCAGTGATTCAATTTGAAATGAATATTACATCACTCCTGTAATCCCCGAAGGGTTAGGCAGACGTGTATCTAATAGTACGTACACCCACATTTCGCCTGTTATGTTAAAGTCCCATGTAATAGGAGGCGAGCCAGTTGCCATCAACCGAGCACAGATCCAGACTCCGTGGCTGAGAAATTCGTGATGGAAAAACCTAATAACACTTTGCCCGACCCGGGAATCGAACCCAGGATCTCTTGTTCATCAGTCGAGCTTGCGACCGCTAGACCAACGAGGCAGACCAAAGTAATTTTGAAAATGCCAAATATTTCATGGTCATACAATTTGGCACACACGTAGTTTATAACTTTGAGTCAATCCAGTATATAAATACATTTATGATACTTTTTATCTCGGTACATTCCACCCAGGATAATTTCCAACGCGAGCGAAGCCGCATGAGAAAACCAAATTAACGTAATTTAATAAAATTTACAAACCTGTCCAATTTTGATAATTATCCAATTGCATGGCTTACAATTTACAAAATTATATTATCTCAGTTTAAATGTCAAAACTTCTTCACATTTCTTTGAAGCATTTTAATGTTTATTTTAAAAACCTTTTTACTGTGAATTTTTTATCACTAAAGGTACGCTCTAACTGATGTGTAAGGCTCTTAGCCTTGAAGCAGGTTTTAGCAACCACTTCTATGTTACAACTTTTTAGTGACGTTCTTGTTAGGCCTTGTGCAAGCTGATGGATAAGTCCAGGTGGCCTACCATGACGTCTTAAAGCAGTAGTGTTTTAATCTCATTTCAGAGTGGGAAAGGTATGGCGCTAGACGTACTCTATAGCTCTGTCTCTTTCCCAAACTGGAGTGACATTTTACTTTCTACTTTTTTTTTTTTTTTTTTAACCAGGAATCTAAAGTGGAGTAGCAAGAAACGGTAGAAATGGTTTTACAAAAAATACAAATCAATCAATGGTATTTGAAAAATAACTGTCAAAGTTACTTATTTATTCTTCATAACTTTAATTTTACATTTTTAAATATTAAAAAAATAACATTTTTCGAGGGACGAAAGTTTTTCTCAAATCAAAATAAAAGCATTTATTTCAAGTAGGCCAGTTGCACTTTTGAACTGTCGAAACAAAGATAACACTGAAATGTAGCTACAGTCCCAGTCACAAGGCAGGAGTTTCTCTTGGCTATTAAACCATTGGCTGAAACGACTATCGGCACAATGATCGCGGAGTTCATTCCACACAATATGTGGTCAACCTCGCGGGCCAAGTCAAGATACTTGATTTTATATTACGCATTTAAACAAGCATGAATATTTTGAATGACTGGACAAAGCTTAAACAACTTCAGCATTTGAGCTGCCTCAAATGCTGGTCTCGGAAAACTGATGTATTTGGCATACCAATACATCAGTTTTCACAGACCTTTATTATTAAAAGATTTCAGTAACTCAAACGTTGTAAAACTTTCAGTCGTCGTACTTTCGGCAAATGTCTAAATTAAAATAAAATACAACTGCATTAATGTGAACGTTTTTAGTCCTCCTAACTTTTGACGCTGTGTCACAATTTGTAAAGCAAAGTTTAAAGATAAGAGGCTGACTTGTTTACAAGTTATTTCTAGTTTCATTTAACATTCTAGAGTAAAGATTTATTAAAATAAATTTAAAATAAATGTATAAAATTTATTTTGAATAAACCATAAAGGTTTAATCAAAATTAATTTACATTTTTATATTTATTTTCGATTTCTTTTTCTGGCTATATGGTAAACTTAACAAGAAATAATTAATATTCATCTTATCTTTAAATGACATATTTTTAGGACTAATCTATCGCATTGTTTTTAAACATCCCATGAAAGCCAAAATCAACAACCGGAAAAGCGCAAACATCTAAGCTCGACGACGTCCCGGAGAAACAATCTCGCAACGAAATTAATCAGAAAAGAATAGCGCATTAGTAGGAGAAACATAATTTCAACTGTCCTCCATATCAGCAGGAGCCAGAACTTTGAACCAGCCATCGCAGTGCGCGGCCAGGTCATCTCCTCCAGGCCTCGGCAGCGACAACTATATCGTTCGTAAAATAATTTTATTCATCATCGTCTGCCCACTTGCCTTGCCATTTTTCTACTTTCATTCGTATGCAGATGAATACCAGTACCTACTTTACATGGAAAAGGATCGACTGCCTTTCTATATAACCATTCTCTAGGTGCTTCTAAACGACCTCTAAATAGTTTAACTGCAATGTATGGCTGCAATGTTGTTTCCGGCAACATTGCCAGTGATTACAGCCAGGCTATGCAATATAAAATATTTTTAATGTGACCGCAAAGTTTGATGTGTCGCAGGTTGCAGGACGATAGACTAGTTACGGGAAATACTGTGATATCGCCGGGCCAGATCTATTGAGGGCGTAGTCTACCAACTTTGACAGCCCGTCGAAATATTCGCGTAGGTTTACAATGTTTTTTGACTAAAGTTTTTAATGAATTGCAATTATGTTTAGTGCAACATAATATTGGTTATATGCTTAATAACTAACTTAATACCTACTTACTTTTTAAAGACTAGCTACATCGCAAGAGCAAAGAGTAGCTTACATATTGCATTAAAAATATTGCCCTTGACCGTTTAGGAGCCCCTTTATGTACCTTGCTGTTGAGAGACTCTTGGATCTCTGACTAAATAAATAGTCTAAATAAATACTTTAGTAGAATCTAGATATACTTAAGTAGAAGCGATTTTTTCATAAGTAAATACGTCAGAATAATAACACGGTCTAATTAAAAAAGATGCATTGTTTAGTAGCAGGTATGTTTCCACTGAAAACGTATTTAAAATTACGCATTTTCTTGTTCACAGGTCAGGCAAAGTGTTACTTAGGAAAAATAAATTCTTACCTCTCACTTGCGTTTTTGGTTCCGTATCGACCAACCTCTTGGTGTTGTGGTTAATATCATCAGGTTGACAATGTATAGACGTCAAGCATACTGGTACTGTTAGCCTGCATCACCTCACTACTGATCTAAGGCCTCTCTCCATGACTTCCTTTAATAAATAATAAATAAATAAATATCGCTGGACATTACACACAGCGCCATCTAGGTGCCACACTAAGCTACGAGGCTTGTGTCGTGGACACCAGATAGTTGATAATACTACATAGATACTTTTTTGTTTTTAAATACATACTTATTATACATATAAACATCCAAGACTCGGAAACAAATGTCTATGCTCATCACACAAACATTTGCTCCTACCGGGACTCGAACCCGGGACCCTAAGAACGTAAGGCAGCCTCACTACCACTGCGCCATTCGGGTCGTCAAACCAGAAGTAATGTCTACCACGTCTAAGTCTTTAGATTTATCCAGCTCGCGCTGCCAACAATAAAGACATAGTTGAAACATAACGTCGCATTATCGAGACATCGATGTAAACTCATCGATGTAACAATTTTCGCAGAATAGTATTTCGAAATTATATAGGGAACCCCTTCTACAAGGTCTGCCGTGACGTCTTCTAGAATGCAAACATAAAAAACTGCTTCTTCATTCACTCCGCTCCTGCAGGTTCAAGACAGTCGAATGATGCCTCCAGAACACATAGCCTCAGCGCTTTACCAGTGTTTACTTCTGTTGATTCTGGCATTCAGGAGTTGCAATACATAAAAAAAATACATAAATCGCTCTCACTGTAACCACACACCTTGTGATTCTGGAGCCGACATCTCATTTCCACTTGAGTTGTTCACATTATAGCAGAATTTAAGAATTAATTTAGCTGTTTGCTAGCACGCCTCCGTTCTAGTGTGACAAATCATCATTTAGACAGGAAGTTTAATGTTAATTGGATATCTGTGGATATTGATACAGATTCTTACAAAGTAAGAAATGTGTATACAAATATGTACTTATACATAGTTGCATATACAAAAATACCTAGATAGGCTATTTTATGAAACTTTAAATGGGGTTAATGTATCTACCTACTCACTTGAAACTTTTTCTACGAGAGCATCCCTGTAATCTAAAAAATTTGTGGTTCCCAAAATTTTGTCGAGTTAGGCAAACATTATAATGGAGCAGCTGTTTTTGGGATTCCAGAGAAGGTCCTACAGTTAAAGTGTTCATAATAATGAGTACCATTGTACGAACTCAGCAGAAGTACATAACATCAGAAATAGGTATCTGGTCTCCACACTAGGGTTATCTGTGTCGTGGAGCCCAGCGTCTTTCATTGTAGAACAAAAATATTAGCATAAAAGAATTTAACAAAAACAGATTTTTTTTTTTTTTTTTTTTTTATTAAATGTTGAATAACCTTCAGCATAATTTCATTAATCTCAATAATCTCATCAGCCAATTTTAAAGTAAAAAAAAATATAATGTGTGGTGTGAACAATTACTGTTTCCATCCAAAATTGTGGATCTAAGAATAAGTGTGTTCCAAACAAAAGGGAGATGAGAGATACTACGATTGCGGTAGGTTCAGCGCACAGCTAAGACGAGTCATGCATGCATGATGTAGCATGAGGCAGTATACGGTAGCCGGCGTGCCGTCACGCAATGTTACTTATCGTCAAGATTATAATTATTGTGGTATTTGTACGAGTATACCTATACAAATACCGCACCTTTATCTCTAATGAGTGCATTTCGACGCTTAATTGTATATTGAACAAGGTGTAAGAGAACCTATCACGAAGCCGTCAAGGAAGCATTTCATACAACAAAATAGGGTACTCTACGAGAAAATTATTTCTGGTAAACGACATTTGTTTAGCGTGACCTTTTTACGGTAGGATTCAATATTACGCACTCAAAACGGGTACGGGGGTCGTGGAGGTATTAAATAGTAGATAATTTTATAACATTAAAATATTGTATTTAAAAAAAAAAATTACAAACCAAAACACAAAAAAGTGAAAAATAACATTAAAATTAAATTGACAAAAACACCAAATCAATCAAACAAAGGTCCAGCTTCGAAGTCGGTGACAAAAACACAAAATCAATCAAACAAAGGTCACCGACTTCGAAGCTTGACCTTTGTTTGATTGATTTGGTGTTTTTGTCAACGGTTTCTGCAGCTAAAGTTATTTTTCACTTTTTTTGTTTTGGTTTGTTATTTTTGTTTTATTTTTAAGTCGGTTTTATGGTTTTATTTATTTTTCTATTTTTAGTTGTTACCATGTCGCCATGAATTTATTTTACATTATTAAATAAGCGTCTAAATGACAACAACAGTTCTTTTCTTAAAGTAGGTTAAAATGATTAATACTTCTAGTTTCTAGCACTCACTCTGTTGTCTCTAGAGAAATCAAGTATCGATATCGACATGTCGCATTATCTATTCATTATTCTAGAACAATAAATCATCTAACTCCTAACCGTTAAAGAGTTGTACCTTCCTTCATCAGCTCAGCCTCATGAGATGACGATGACCATACGCAAATGTCTCAATAGCTTTAGAAATTATTTTTTACTAACTTTTATGTCGTGGCTATTGTGTTGTGTATAAAAATACTGGTATTCAGCTGCATCCGATAAGACTGGAAGCCGACCACAAAATAGTTGGGAAAATGATGCAGATACTGAATATGAACAATACATGTCATGGTAATGGGCTTATCCCCAATAAATGGAATATCTGGGTGTATTGTACACATCTGCGTACGCCCTCAGAGCATACAGGCGTGATGTTACGTCATGATGTTGTATAAACAATAAACATCCAAGCGATTGCAGCAATCACAGCTGATTAGCCGTCTATTTTTGAAGAGTTCCATAGTATATCTCCGAAGATCATCATCAGATCTTCACCAAATTTAAATGGGACCACCTCAGAAGGATAATCTTTCAAATAAAAATTTTGAGAATCGGTCTACATATGGGGGAGAAATCAGGTAAAATACATAAAAAATACATACACAAGATATATAACCTCCTCCTTTTTTGAAGTCGGTTAAAAACACACTAAAATCCGATCATGAAATTCCTAACAATATGGATTGCAACATTTTGGTCTCGTAAGCTAAGTTGCATTCCAGTTACGGAATGTACATTTAGCGATATATATACAGAAGGTTTCATTACAATGTCTGCCTTTGACGTGGTTTCTGAGGGTACGCATAGTTTTACGTAGTAAAGCTCTTTGCGTAGGTGTTTGTCCGGAGAAATACGTTTTACTAAATACCTATCTATTAATATCGTCAAGTAGCTGAAGAGAAAGCAGTAGCTTGAGCAAATTTAAATGATATCCTCAGAAGTATAATCTTTCAAATAAAAAAAGAATTTTGAGAATCGGTCCACAAATGGGGGAGAAATCAGGTAACATACATAAAAAATAAAAATAAAAAACATACACACGAACATATAACCTCCTCCTTTTTTGAAGTCGGTTAAAATGGAACTTCGACCTCCAATATTTATTTATTTATTAAAACTTTATGCACAAGTAAAAAAACTGTACAAAGGCGGACTTAATGCCTTGGGCATTTTCTACCAGTCTACCTTAGGGTGATGCAGAGACAACATACGGTAGGTGCAATAACAGAAAACAAAGACTAGAAAATATTTATAACTAAAGCATATAAGAATATATACATACATATAACAAAATATATAAAGTTATGAGAGTTGTACAAGAAAAACTACCAAAACTTAGTTCTGAGACGAATCTGCCAACTTCTTGCGTATTATGTTCTCGAGCTTTCACTTTGAAAGTGAACCGACTGGTCACCGTCCTGATACTCTGAGGGAGCGCATTGCAAAGAAAGACCGCCTGGACAAAGAAAGAAGATTTTATAAAACCAGAGCGGTGAGAAGGACATCGTAGAAGACAGTTATAACGGAACGAAGATTCTTGCTGTGCGCAGAGCATAAGTATTGACAATTAGAAGTCAGATAAGAAGGAGAAGTAGGTTTGTGAAGAAGAGAAAACAGGGTTGTCAACGCCCTCAATGCTCTGCGCTGTCGGATGGGTAATCACCTTAAAAGCGATCTATGCGCAGATACCTGATCATACTTGCGGAGATTGAAGACGAATCGAATGCAGTTATTAACAAATCGGTCAAGTTTATTGAGGAGATCTGCATTCAGCTCGTTGTAGCACACATCACCATAGTCAATTATGGGGAAGATTAGGGACTGTACAAGCATTGCCTTAATGTGCGATGGGAGAATATTTTTCAACCGATAGAGCTACCGCAACGTTCCGTTGACTTTCTTGCTCACAATCGCGACCTGCTTACGCCAGTCAAGGCAAGTGTCAACATGCAAACCCAGATCCTCGACGTCGGAGCTAAACGGAATCACTGTGCTGTCAAAAGTAACCGGTGGCACCGTTAACCCATTCAGCCTTCTCAAGCTATGGGGGCTACCAACAATAATAGCCTGGCACTTGGTTGGGTTCACCGCCACACCGAAACGATCAGACCAGTTTTTAACTACACGTAAATCCCGGTTTAGCTCCTCGATCACACCAATATCTCCGTAATTAGAAAGTTCACAATATGTAGGTATGGTCCAAAACAAAAAAATGATCACAATGACGAGGAAAACAAGTACCTTTCGGCTTCGTGAAAGGTCTTTTCACACCCATTATAGAATTCTGTATGTTAAACATTTTCTTCTTAGCGTGTCGATTATCACAATGAGTCGATCCAGAACTTAGCTACAAGTTTGGAGTTATCACCACCGTCCATGAATTCCTGTAGTGTGCAGGCTTTAGGGCATGCACGAAACATGATATCATAAACGATTTGAATTATTGTTGGATCAGCGTCGGCGTTGTAGTGGTGGAATGTGTGTGAATCTTAGTGTGTAGTTGTTAAGTTTCATAATTGTATGCTACATGTATGTTCCCACTGGGTTTTGGAAGTCATAGGCAGTCGCAAAATACTGGTATTCAGCTGCATCTGGTTAGACTGGAAGCCGACCCCAACGAAGTTGGGAATAAGCTAAGCAGATGATGATGTATAATCCCACTGCTAGGCCACAGATATCATCAAGGTGAGAAAGAGCGGAATGTAATCCACTACGCAGGTGACGTGAGTGTTGGAAAAATAAATGGAAGACTTGTGTATATCGCGTCTCAGAGTTCTTCAGTTCTTGGTCTTACTGATCGTGACCTTAAAGTTATTTTCGGATTGGCAGTGATTGTGGATGACTGGTAATCAAAAAAGACTCACAAAAACTCGTAGTCTTTTTATTATGAAATTCAAATAAAAACATCAAAAGTATTTGACAATCCAGTTATAGTAGACATAGTGATTGTTATTATGTATTTATTACTAAGTAACACAAAATACGCGCTTAGACGTGGAGTTGCGGACAACAGCCCGCTATACAATACAATACAATACAATACTAAGTAACACAATTATTTATTTTAAGAACATTTATATTTATTGAACAAACTTCATAAACTGTTTATAATATGAATTAGAAAGTAATTAAATGTTTAGCAATTATAAAACTTGGTGAGCCACAAAAAAAAGCATTTAAATCAGGCAGCAATTCCGAACATAATTTTGATAATGGTCAAAAATTAAATCATGAATAGGTAGCTGAAGGAACCTATAGTACACTAATTTTAAAAGTATTTGTCCGTAATAAAAGGTTGGCATCACACAATATTATCAGAAATATCGTAATATTAGATATGTACAGCATTATAAAAGTCGTTGAGGAAATTTTTTATTGTACAAGATAAGTTGATAGCGCCAGGGTAGCATACAGGACGTCTATCCCCATCTCTTTCCCATTCAAGAATAACATTGAAATGGTAATCCTCAGGTCTACGGCCAATCAATTAAACAGCAATATACAAACGTCAGTGCTGCTGTTAGTGTTACAACCCTAATTGTATTAAATTAATTGAGTGATTGTAATGAATATAGAATTTCTGTAAATATATGTTCATTTAGGACGTTTAATTAGTCATCGACGTAGTGGTTTTTGTTTTATGTTACAGTGTTATAAAAAACTATTCAGACATTTATTAATTAATATAACGAAGTATTTATAATTTATCACACAATCTCAATAACTTACAATATATTTACATAGCTTTGATTATGTTACATTATATTTATAACAATTATTAAAAATAATCAGTTTATCGTTTCACACCCACTTTTATTTAACTCTCACGATAAAATATCTCTTATTTTATACACATATTAACCCCTGCTTCGTTAAAATTATAAAATATTTCAATGTAAGAGACTTGGAGGTTTTTGGATCCGCATTGACATTACTGTTAATCGCATTAATACATAGGTACCAATATATTTCTTATATAAGACATTAAAATAAATGGAAACAACAACATGTCGCAGGCAACGGCAAACTGCACCGACAAAGCGACTGGTTTCTATTGCAACGTTAACAGGCGGTAATGTCACTATGTACATAAATATTTGCGGTGTATCAAAGTAATTTACGGAATGATTGATGGTTGGCGCAGTGGCTGAGCGATTGGCTGCTGCGCTGCGTAATGCGGGTTTGATGCCAGCATGTAACAAAATATTTGTATGGCCTACTGGTAGTTGTTTCGGGTCTGGCTGTTTGTGTATGTGAGTTTAAATGTTTGTAAACTGTGGCGTGGTAGTCGATTAATCTAGAATCGATTACCATGCTCAATCCCAATGTGACAACACTGTGCGTAGTCTACACTCTATGGTAGATACGCCTGGCTATAAATTGTCACCCCGGTCTGCGATCGGCCTTTCTCGTTCGATCTTCTTCAAATCAACTAAACTTATAAGAAACCCCTCTGTGCCCAAGGGTAAGTGCTTTGCGTAATCTGCTATTTTCTCCTATCATGTCTTGTCAACCGCATTCATCTTATTTCATCTATATTCTGCGGTGATTGTATTTCATGTAATTGCTCGGTTGTCAAAATGGCTTCCGTCCTGTACATGACTAAGCTATTTCAATATCATGTATTTTCCACTAGTGCTTCTAAATCTGTAAAGCATCCGCATGCCGTGTTCACCCTTCGCTGCTGTGTCTTAGCCGCTGTACGCTTAATCCGCCTTGCCACGCGGCTAGGAACTTTTATATTGTGCCACGCGGCATGCGCTCGCTTATAACCTTTGTGAACCGTCACGATGGTGAGTTTCCCTGCCTCCCCCTGGAGCTACTGCTTGGGTTTACGGCTGGGAGACGCACGCATCGCTGACGTTCACCAATCCTGGCACCACGCTTACGGAAGCACCCTTCGTGCTGATTCCAGGGTTTTCTTTCTTCTTTTCTTTCTTTATTGAGAGATAAACTACTGACACCGCTGACGGGCGTCATCGCTACCTCCGCGCTCTACCCGCTGGAGAGACGTCCTGTCGCGTGTTCAAGACACCTAATCTCCACTCCTACCGCGTGTTAGACATACCTCCGCGCCTACCGCGTGTGAGGCCTACGTGACGTGCCTAAGCACGCCGCCACCAGATACCGCGACCGATAGACGGTCGCTCCGGTCACTGCTGAGTGACCCTTACCCTCCACGTGGCTGCCACGTGTGAGTGCCGCCTGCCTCAGCCGGCCAAGTGCCGTGCCAAGGGACGCGCCTTCCAGCTGCCGCGAGCTACACGCGGTCGCTCCTGCAACCTCTCCGCATCGCTGCCCTGCTTCGGTGTCGCCTCGCCGGTCCTCGTGCGTCGCGGCCTAAGCCCAGGGCAGTACCTACTTTACCCACCTACCGTGGTGACTAGTGAACAAACTCTTGGTGAACTGAATCCACCCCTCTACCTGTGAGCAAGCTAATAAATGTATTAATCTTTTGTGGTCTTTCTGTTCCTTCCTCTACCACGAAACCCACAACGTCACAAAACGCACCCGCGATACAGGAGAAATTCCTAGTGTTGAGAAACGTTAAAATAAATGTGCGATTCTGCTGCTACGGTTTGCTTTTGCGGCCGCTTATAGTGAAATCAAATCTTAATAGCCATCGATATTTTATATACACACATACATACATAAACTCACACTTTTTGCCCATGGGGGTAGGCAGATACCACAGAACGCCACCTGCTACGATCCTTACATACTCCTTTTGCCTCGTCCATGTTGATACATCTGATCATACACGCACGCTGGCTGTGAGTACTACGCACCTGACCTTTCTGAAGAACCTCACCAATAAGATCAGTGTATGTCCTTCTAGGGCGTCTTCCGGCGTTGCCACTCACATCTGCCTTGTAAATACCTTTTTTTAATCCCCTTTTACTCATCCTCTCCACATGATGAAACCATCCAAACATACTCTGATCAATTTATACACGTACGACTAAAAAGCATTCTTGTGAGCAAAACCTAATGTGCGATTAGAAAAAAAATGCCTCACATACCATTTTCATCGAATAATACCTAACACAGCAAGCATCGAGAATATTTTCGATTCGGCAAACAAAATCCTATGTACCTATTGAAATGAATATTATTGACGGTGAAAATTTAAAATGCCGTAAGGATCAATGCGCTCGCTGTTGAATTAGCAAAGTACTGTTATGTGCCAAGAGTCGAAAATTCAACACACCCTCATGTCACTTACGCCATTCCTAATTTCTAATGTCGTATTTTTTTTGCAATATCATGTCATAGAAAATTTTAATTACAATAATGACAATTAAAGAAATGTTACATATTCGTACGTATTCGTTGTTTCTAGAGACATTTAACAATCTTCATAATAATTTTCACTGTGAAAAAGACGCCAATAATATAACAGTGAAACAGTAATAATTATCTTCTAATTGAGCACAATAATTCTAATAATTTATAGCATAATATTCTTCACATCACACACAAATTTTCTTAAAACAGTTTTTCTGAAGACCAGAAAGTTAATTGTATTATATGTTTTTGTATTTTAAGGTTGGCAACTTAAGGTGCATTAAACGGTTGCAATATACAAAACTAATATCGTGACACTGAATATTTATTTTCAGATGATAAAAAATATTTGTAAATCAGCCAAATACGTTTTTATCACTAAAACTGCTACAGCGCCCAGTAAAGTGTTTTTAATGCCATTCATAAACAAAATTTGAGTGCCATACAGCGATATTTTACGATTTCATTTAGAAAATATTAATCAATTGACCAGTTGAAAATAGTAAAATAAAGACATATATTTGCGACGCTGCCAACATTCAAAATATATGCCTATTCCAAGTGTGAATATTATAAAAGCAAGCCTTTCTCAATATCAGACACATATTAATTAATTATTTAAATAATATCTTATTAAATCTTTCACAAAATGTACGATAATTATAATTACAAGTTTATATTACAATACAACATTATTTACATGTGTTTAAAGCACAAATTCGAATGTCACCTTATTTCGTACATTAATCACAACACACTTTAGCTTGTCTTACGCCTTCTGATCTATCGACAGTGAAGAAGGTTTATTGGTGCACAGTCTTGTGCAATAATAATAAATAATGTTGACGTACGACACGAAACGCTGCACTAACGTCGAGTGCAGCGTTTTCCCAGCGTGTGATTGATAGATGGCGGAGGTTCTTTAGTGCTGAGGTCTTAGTTTGAATTTTAACGTATTACATCGTATCGTAAAACCTGACAATGACGGAAGTATTTTACTGAGAGTCTAACGCTCAAGCTGTCAAAATTAGAAGAGGTGCTTTTTGAATTTCAGTCCTAACTTGAGTCGAAGTCGGCGTTTAAAATACGATGCTACACGGTCAAATTCGTGCTAGGGCTTCTATTACAGCCGGCCAGCAATTACGAGGTCAACGATGTAAACTACAAAAAACCAGCAACATATTTTTCTTACTAGTCATATTTTTTAAGGTTAAAAGCAAATCACAACCTTATAGGTACATCTGCACTACTTCCGCTGACGTAAAAAAAAACCATGTAACACAATTAATCACAATTTTACATTATCGGTTGATATCAAAAGCAGAACAACAGTTCAGAAAGTGCACAACAAGCTTAAAATCTTCACTAGAACAGTTTTTTAGTCATTATAACGTGTCATTTTCTATATTTTTATCACTAAAAGTATTTTTTTATCCTTAAAAACACAGCACTGCAGTCAAAAAAGTCATCACTACACTGTCCTTTACAGCCCAAAACGAACCTTGTGCGGAGGATCTAATGTGCACAATCGTATATCACTGACACATCGATAGATTCTTTTACTCATAAAGTGGCTGAGTTGGGCCATTGGACTTTGAGAGACCCGTTCTGGCCCACGTGATGCGGTACAGGAACTGGCTTCCTTCTTCTCCTGTTTCGATGACCTGTAGAGAGGAAAACAGATTACTTTTTCAATATAATTTATTTTAAATTGAACTTCGGTGATTCCTGATCGGGCAAATTATTCAGTTTTTCCACCAGGAATTTCTAAGTAGCAGCCACGGGGTCTGGTTTGGTCCAGTTGATGTCAAAAGGCTATTAAGTACACCTCTGCCTGACTCTTTCTAATATCAGTACTTACAGGCGTGATGTTACACAACCCGTCTGGATGGAGGATCCTTCCTTTCCGATAGGGGGTTGAAGCACTTTAACCTGTTCTTCATATCCCTAAAACCACCTAAAGAGCAACCTGAAAAGCTAAGGGGGAAACCTTTGCCCAGCATTGGAAAAATAAAGGCTGACACTATTTTCTACTGAAACTGAAGGGGCATAAATACGTGATTCAAAGTCATGACCTCATGTTTACCTGCCTTTTCTCTAGTCGTATACCTATATGATGCTCTGTGCTCTAGGCTGTCTACATGACATA
Organism: Eugnorisma glareosa; assembly: GCA_947578425.1. Classification (NCBI taxonomy): domain Eukaryota; kingdom Metazoa; phylum Arthropoda; class Insecta; order Lepidoptera; family Noctuidae; genus Eugnorisma; species Eugnorisma glareosa. Next base: position 3,388,550 of record OX387970.1, read on the forward strand.
ATCTTTTTATTTTTATTTCAAATCAAACAAACCATAGACCTTGTTGTTAATAAGAGAAGGTTTTGCAACGCTACAATACCATTAAAAAAAATGGAAAGAAAAAGGATCAAAATTCACCCACGTCCTATACCTAAGAGAAGTATCTAAAAAAAAAATGGGTACAAAAAGATGTTATACTTCCAAACTCCATCCTTACAGTCTAACATATAAAAAAATGCTATGAAAATTCGTTCAGGAGCAGTAATATCTACAATGAATATAAGTAGAAACCGCCTATTACGACTTCGTTTATAACGACTAACCATTTTTTAGCAACGAACATGGAAACTTAAGTTTTCTACAGTCGTACCATGATAATATATCCTTTTAGTATGTCTCCGGTTTATAACCGACCAACCGACCAACTGCTTAGAACGACCTATTTTGACCATAACTCGTCCGGTTAGTTAGAACGACGCGCAGTGCTTTGTTTCGATACCTATATATGCACCCCCGCTGCCCCGAGTCGCTGCTTTCTTCTCTCGCCCAGTATGTGGATTGGCGCAATCAGTGTTTTTAATCTGTTTTAGCGAGATCAAGCATACATAACCTACGCTACAATGAGTACCGTGAAGCGAAAGTGTTTCTCAGTTGAAGAAAAAAATCTTTAATAAAAAATATCCGGTCGTTTTGTGCGTCGTGAATCAAGTTATAATTCACACTAGTTAGGTGTTCGGTGGTCGAACAAGTGAAAAAAAACCTCAGTTGTTCGATCATATATAGAACTCAATAATTGCAGTCAAGTCAAGATATTAGAATGCCAAGTATTTCTAGTAGATATTACTGCCCCTGAACGAATTTTCATAGCATTTTTTTATGTTTTAGGATGGAGTTTGGAAGTATGCCATCTTTTTACAACCATTTTTATCTTTTTTTTTAGATACTTTTCTTTGATGTAGGACGTGGGTTAATTTTGCATGGACCGTGCCCCTTCTTCTTTGAAAATCAATGTAAGTAATATGTATGAAAGCGACCAGTAAACATTCAGTACTCAACTGAAACGTGACGTATTCAAGCGTCGGAAAAGGAGTGCTATAAATTGCACAACCACCCGATATATTGCTTTCAATTGAAAGGAATAAGATACAACCACCGTATAAAGATAACCAGTAAACCAACTACACCCTTTTTGTGAAATCAAACTTGTTGTAAGGTTTGTCAACTAAACTTTTTGTTATGTTGCACACCCATATAGCGTACCTAACCACTAGCTTCAATGCGTAGACGAGTACGACGTAAACTTAACGTAAATACGTCGATTTTAAAATTAAAACTAGATAGGTACCTGTTTCTTATACAGCGTGTAACAGAAAGGGTTTAGTCATATGGAAGAGTATGGTACGGACCATCAAACTGAACAACTTTCTCTATGGCACTACCATCGTAATAGTCTTGTGTAGTTCGCGAACGAACTAGTTCGTAAGAGCGCTCCCACAGATGAACTACGCGAACTAGTTCCGTCATTCCCCGCTCCATAGTTCGTTAGTTCGTGACCGAATGAGCAAGGGTGGCGTTACTTTAGTAAATAAATAAAGTTAAACCGCGCCGTGTCGTATTTGTCTTAGTTACTCTGTTATTATAGTTATTGTAGGATAGTAATAGACATCAAAATGAGTCAAAGTTAATTAGTTTTCGATTCTCAAGGCTGCAGTATTTCGCCTCTGAAAATTGTGTAGTATAACAAGAAATAAGTGTTTATTGTGACCCAAAAGTGTGTGAAAACGGAAAAATTTTTCATCAGTATTATATTTAGTATATTGTTAAATGTGTTATGCAAAAACAAGTTGTTTCGTAAAGATACAATTAAGAATATAATTGTGTTCAAAACAGGCGTTCAAAATGATTTCATCAAAACAGCAATTCATATTCTTGTCGCGCGTGCCCGTGCAGGAGCATTATCAAAACGAGCGCGAACGATCTGCCTTCGGCCTTCCTCGGCTCTGACTGATTCGGGCTGGGAGTGGGAGCGGACGAACTAGAAGAGCGAACTAGTTCGTTTAGGAGCGGCGAACGAAATTGAGCGATCTCCGTCGCGAACTATTATGCGCAAGACTACATCGTAATCGTAAAAAAATAATCAACTGCCCCATACAAAATTTCAATACCTACTCGACCCAAATGTATGGGACAGCTGATTATGGGATTTCTGTTACACGCTGTATAATATTTTCGTAATTTTAAGAATCTATTCATATCTTTAAATTATAGGTACTGATTGTGCTTGTTGCAAACAATTTAACTAAAATGCTATAGGATAATTGTATTTCCGATTAAAAAATCGACGTATGTTACCAGAAGCACGCAAAAAAATCGTATAAACGCTTTTCAAGGGGTGTGAGTCGATTCCGACAATTTGTTCCAAGTTGAAATACTGTACATTAATACTATCATGTCGACAGTGATAACATGGTTGTGGAGTTGTTTATAGGTGTCACGTTCAATTATGCACGACGGTTGTGAATTGTTAACATCGTACGTATGGGTAATTGGGTTGAACGGTATTTTCCCTAAGCCCTACTACTGAACATGAGGTCTTGAGTTCGATTCCCAGATCCAGCAATACTTTGCTACAATACTTATTGGGTTTTTCTATCAGGAAATTACCAGTATCAGCTCATAGTCTGGATTTTTGTTCCCTTGATAAATAAATATCGCTGGACATTACACACAGCGCCATCTAGGTGCCACACTAAGCTACGAGGCTTGTGTCGTGGACACCAGATAGTTGATAATACTACATAGATACTTTTTTGTTTGTAAATACATACTTATTATACATATAAACATCCATGACTCGGAAACAAATGTCCATGCTCATCACACAAACATTTGCTCCTACCGGGACTCGAACCCGGGACCCTAAGAACGTAAGACAGCCTCAATACCGCTGCGCCATTTGGGTCGTCAGTGTTGTGATGGCATTAAGCTTGTCCGTGTTGTACATGGGACTTAAACATAAACAAAACTGGGAATTGTCTGTAATCTATAGGTGCTCCTCTGATTAACCTTTCGGGAATTACAGGTGTTTTGTTATATTCGTGATATTAATAACGCTTTATGATTTCAACTTATTGTACAGTTCATTAGCGTCAAAGAAGAAGTAAAGTTGGAACAAGAACCAAAACTATCAAAGGAAAAGATAGTTGAACTGGAAACTTAAGTAACTTTAATATCTACCACGTGTATCTTACCATTGATAATGTTCCTAGGACCAAAAATCTTTATCATTTTCAGAATCTAAAAAGACCCAGTGCGTGGGACCCTATTGTATCGAAGTGAATGCAAAACAATGTCACAAATACATTCATCGATTTTCCAAGTTACGAAACCTACAATGATTTATTCAACTAAATGGTTTTCTATCTTCCTAATGAGTGTCCTCATTACGTGGACACTGGACAGATGACTTAGGCCGTAGTTCGGCTTTGAATGTTAGCGGCCCAGAACAGATAGTTTTGGGAATTTATGGGAGAAGCTTTTGTTCAGCAATGGATGTGATTCGGTTGATATGTGGTAATAATGGACGTGGAGAGAAGTTGAAGAGACAAATAGGTATCATCTATAACGTTATCACTGTATTCTCTCTGGGAGTAGTAGGCCATAATCTACGGTGGAACGTGCAGAAGGTGGATTTGTACTTAGAAATTATTGAAATAATGCAATTTATCGATGACTTTTGAGGTATCAGGAACAGGGTGTAAAACTCCTCATGACCGATTGTTAAGGAAGAATCCTCCACCCAGACGGGTGTTGTGTCTGGTTGGCTAACTGCCCAACGCCCCGTATATAGTCTTATCTTACGGTTAACCCTTAATGCGCGATGCAGGATTTTTAATTCTTAATTAGCGTCATAGACTGATGTCATTAGCGATGTCTTTGTCACTTTGATTATGTTCGTTACAAAACTTTCTACGAAGACCAAAATAAATTGAGAATAGGGCACGATGTCCGTTCTCATTTCCTGTCAGAGAGGAGTGGAGGTTGGTGTCCCAGGAGTGTGATTATGCATGGTGATGATTATAAAGTGGTCTATGATGTGTCAAGTTACCTGTGTGATGGGTCGCGCGACTACCGGCGCGGGCAGCGCGGGGTGCACGCCGCTTCCCAAAGCAGTGCTGTGTGAACCGCTGCTAAACACAATCCTCACCTTCCAGTCCATCCAGCTCTAAAACAAGACAGCTCAGTTACTGAAGAAGAAAGAGATGGCATAATGAAAAGATTGGAGGTAGGAAAGCGAGAGATAGACGGAGCTACATTACTGTTATCAAGTAGGAAAAAACTTCGTAGTTTATATGTAGTTACATAGTCGTAGAACTTTAAAAGGAAACTTATACGAGTACACAGTGTAAGATACATCGACACACAAGCTAATGCCATTAATGAACTGATGCATATGATTTTAGACAGCTCAAGAAACCAGTTGTTAGACACATTCCAACGAATTTCAACGTTGGCAGGTCCAAAATCATGAACTGACACGTGTCTATCCCTTTTTTTTTTTTACCGATGGGAAATCATCAAATAACCCCTCCCGCTCTGGGCTGAGCAGGAGGGAGTGTCAGACTTTTACTGACTAAAACCCATCCATGTTCCTTCCTTTGCCCTTTGTGTTCCAGGGCCGCGGTATCTCTTTCGAACAGTCCCGCAACCCTGGCAGACGTCGGTCGTTACGGACCCCTTCCTGTTTGCTAACTCTCTTTGAGGCGCGCGTGGAACACGAACGCGCCGTCGACACGGCCTGTCGTCATAAGACGGACGGACGGCGAGCTAGCCCATAGCTCACCGTCCACAGGCCCGCGCCTACGGTGGCCGGGGGCCACCACGTGGCCCCCGACGCCCGGTGCGTCTCCCGCGGCGGCTCTTGAAACCTTCTGTATGTATATCGCTAAATGTACATTCCGTAACTGTGTTGCAACTTAGCTTACGAGACCAAAATGTTGCAATCCATATTGTTAGGAAGTTCATGATCGGATTTTAGTGTGTTTTCGTTGCAAATTTTTGATAAAGTTCGAAGGCTTTGGCATCAGTCAATACAGACAGAACGGAACGGCCGCGTTCTAATCAAAGCGAACGTTGTGCGAAACCGCGATCATTTTGTTCAGTGAACATGAAGGCGTATTCGTGCCGTCAGAGGTTTTCAGTGTAAATCAGTAACGTTGCTTGCATGTATAATAATATAATATCAGTTTGGTTGGCATGCGGTTTACACACACACACACAAAAGTAAAGTTTTTTAGAAGAGCAATAGCAAAATAACTCAAACCACACAGAAATTCTGACTGCCAAAGTTGTACCGTTTTACTAACTATTCTAAACGTTTTCCAACGTACAAACTAAATCACAATCAACAACATAATAATACAATTGTGTCCCATACACATTTCATTGAAGTTTCGACATAAAAACATGAATCTATCGATGTCTGCTGGATGTGAAGTTATTGGTGGTTGGAACTACGAGTACAACTGGATACGTTACTGGCAAGCGTCCAACGCCAGATTTATGTAACCACTTCCACTTGGATACTACGAGTCTCAAACAAGTTCAATATACAAACTTGTTTGCGAGTTGTTTCATAAATTTAATTAAACCATTGTTCCAGGTGTTAAAACCTGGTTAATGGTCTACGATTAACATAACCCTATTACCACTCTTATTTCCTTCGATTTCTAACCGCTGTTTTCCTTCTGCTTTCCTTCTTGACGAGCAATTTTAGTTAAGAGGCGACATGGCCTGCGAAATATTTCAAAAATAGGTATTTGAAAAAAACTATTGCCGTCGCGCAGCGTCAAACCTGCCCCGTAGAGTGCGATAAGGACAGCTGCAACTCAGAAATATATATCACAAAAATTTTGAAGAGATTGACGTTTCGTATTCCCCTTTTTCCTCCCCGAAAACTGAGCCGATTCAATCATTTTTGACATTAAAATTTTAAGAAAGAGTATGTCTAGGTTTCTATTAATTTCTTTTATGTTAAAAACTTTCAGAATTTTTCTGGTAGCTCTCTAATCACGGATGTAAAAATGGGGCATTTCTTTTCAACTTTGGTTGGTCATAATTCCTTTACTTAGTAGTTGCTGAAAAAAAAAAGAAATAACAGGGACGTCTACACTAGTCCTTGATTTTATGAAAAAAAAATGATAGCTCTACAGGCATTATCGTATGGATTTACATTCATGGTATAGAGAAATCTCAGCCCATCTCCTCTTAAGATGAGCATTGTAGTAAACCCTCAAAGTATGTTTCTATTTTAACGGCAGTTTTATAATGTCCTGATGTTAAATTGAACCATATTGCGGCGACACTTGATATGCGAAAAGGCATAGATCTATTAAGGCTTTTGTCAAAAATTATTACAACTCGTAGTATTTATTTATTCCTTATGGTTTTCTGCTCTTGCCAGACTGGGACGAATTCAGCTCAGAATTCCAGACAGGACTTTGTTTGAATGATTAACTAGACACACGCCTATTTGCGCTAGTTTGAACACGTTAGTACAAGTTAGTTACCCTGAGAGTGACACAATCGGTGCGAGCGAGTTTCGGTTAGCATTTGTTTAACCAGTGGGCCTAAAATGGAAGCTTTATCAGACTCATATACTTGAATTTTTGTCTCATAAAAAGTCTCTTTTTAGGGTTCCGTAGCCGAATGGCAAAAAACGGAACCCTTATAGATTCGTCATGTCTGTCTGTCCGTGTATATCACAGTAATTTTATTTACTTAGTAGGTAGATGTATTCTGTGAACCGCTTTACGATTTTATACAAAATTAAAAAAATAACTGAAATAATAAAATAAAAAAGTAACATCAAACCTATACGTGCCCGTGTCTATAATTAGGTCTTTAAAAATGTCATTTAAGTTCCTAAAATATTTTTTTCTCAAAGTCAATCGTTTGAAAGATAGACAATTCCAAAGTGGTAAAATGTGTGTGTCCCCCCCCTCTAATTTCTAAAGTAAGAGGAGGAAAATTCTGAAAAAAAAATGTAGCATTGTAGAACGTAAAAAAATCTTTCAACCAAAATTAGTTTGAATAAGATTTGATGTTTAGTTTTTGAGATGTGTGACTTTTTCATAAAACTAAAGCAGTAACTTTGTGTTTCATTAACATACTATGAAAAACAAATTTAGTTTTGCTGTTGAATGTAAAACAATACAACATAATAATTATATAAATATAAATTGAGCCTTTAAAATATTTTTATTATATTGTTTGGTGCTACGGAATCCTATGTGCGGGTGAGTACGATTCGCACTTTGCCGGTTTTTATTTTCTTATATAGGCAGCGTGCAAATGGACGAAATAATAAAAAGAGTAGTAGAAAGATGCGAGTATCTAAACAATAAAAAGGGCTTACAAGACATTTTAAAACATTTGCCTGACACACAACGGTACCCAGAGACCACATAAAATTTTATATTGTGCTTCTTCCATTTTAGTTCTTAGTAACCATTGATTTTAAATTTAAAGTTCACTTGCATAATGTTCGATGACATGCTGAACCTAACGACCGTCTTTATCGCTTTTTAACTTTCGTATATCAGATATCATTTTAGTTGTAGTTTACAATAACATACAGACATAACATCACGCGTGTAATCCCCGAAGGGTAAAGCAGAGGTGTAGGTACCTAATAGTACACCCACATTTCGCCAGGACGTATGTAATAGTTTACAATAAATTACTAATATGTTTGGTAATTTTGTCAATTTACTTGGTGCTCTAGCTACAAACCATACCAAGATTTGGAACATCAATGAGCTCGCGGCTAAATAATAAAGCTCCACGGGTCGATATACAAGCAAACCATCCCAAGATTTGGAACATCAATGAAAGAAAGAAAGAAAGAAAAACTGTTTATTTGTCGCAGGGACATGACGTGCGTACAAGAAATAAATTAACAATAATCATTCAATACATAACAAATATTATAAATACACAGGACATATAGGTACAAAGAAAAATAATTACAAAATTAACAGCTTGCACGTCGTGACCGCGACAAGCAGGTTACCACTCAGCATGCTGCTGTGCTATGGGGAGGCCACAGCACAGCGCTGGTTTTCAGTGGTCACCCGTGAAAAAACGTACGAAAGCCAAGACAGTATGCTGTCTTGGCTTTCGTACGTTTACATATTGAATTACATTAAATAAGATAAAACAAACAGTACCTACTAGAATTATAATATAAAGAACTATAGGGAATATAATAAACACTAAAAGATAATAAGTATGTGCGCAGGCTAAACAAAACAAACATGAATACAGTGAAAAGTGTTTTTTTTTTTTAATGAGCTCGTATCTAAATAATAAAGCCCCACGGCTCGATCTACAAGCAAACCATCCCAATATTTGGAACCTCAATGAGCTCGAGGCTAAATAATAAAACCCCACGGCTCGATCTACAAGCAAAAAGTCCCATGATTTGGAACATCAATGAGCTCGCGGCTAAATAATAAAGCCCCATAGGTCGATCAGCGCTTGCCTAGATTGGTCCGCGGATCGGTCACCGTCCATTAAAGACCAAGTTTCCTAGTGTGCCCGTTGTTCAGCTGTCGTTGGTCTCGGCTGTCATTACGTATCTAGTCCGAAGCCCGAAAGTCTACCAACTCGTCTTACCAAGGGGTATTGTATTACCCAGGTATTTGGTTGTGGAGATGAGACAGGCAGTCGTTCCATGTAAAATACTGGTATTCAGTTGCATTCGGTTAGACTGGGAGCCAACCTTAAGAGAAAATGCCGGTGGTCTTTTCTCCAAACAAACGATCTCACCTGTTTTCTTTCTGGTTTATGACCTTAAAGCTATGATTTTTTTACTGTTAAATAGATATCAACCTCTTCTATGTCCCTATGTTTTCCTTTTTGATGATACATAATCTGTATCAGCACTAGAACCTTTACAAAATGCTCAAACTTGCCTGTTTGAACCGCTGTCAACAGAGGCCTAGTGTACAAATTTGACAACTATTAATGAAAAAATAAAACATAGGGACACACTATAAAGGGTGTAACAAGACCCATCGCAAAGCCGAAAGGAACTTGTACTCCCCATCATTGCGATCAAGTTTTTGTTCTAGACCATACCTGGGAACCTTCTAGTCACGGAGATATTAGGGGGCAAATTTCTGACTTTTTCATAAGTGTTTTTTTGAAATACATGTTTTTAATGTAAGATTTTTACTTTAAACACCTCTACGACCCCCGTACTATTCAGTCCGTCCAACAGCACAATGTTTTGAGTGCGTTACATTTATAGTTGTAAATAAACCGTTTTAAACCAAAATCAGTGCTTTAAAACCCGTTTTAAATTTGTTTAAAACGGTTTAAAACCACGACCACGTGGGCCGTACATTGATTACGAATTACTTAAAAAAATAGTTTAAAAGGCTAATTGAAATCATTTACCATTTTTATTAATATATGTGAAATCATTTATCATATTTATACTATACCATTAAGGATTAAACACTGAAAACAATCATGTTTTGGGTATTTATTAAAATAAAACGGCAATGCCGCATTTTTATTTTTCACTTTGCTACCAAAATCGCAACGGGGAGAGATGGGGCAGGTAGGGATCGATTTTATGTTTGTCTGTCATGTTAATGAAGGTTGATTTTAAAACATTTTTATTTTATTTTCCTTTTATATATTCTAAATCAGGATGGAGGTGTGGTCTAGATAACTTCGTGTAAAGCCTCAGTGCATTCCAAAAAAAAACATTCTAAACCATATTAAACCGCTAAGTGTGGTTTTAAATCGTTTTAAACCAAAAAGACGGTTTAAAACAAAATGGTTTAAAACGTTTAAAATCCGTTTTGCATCTCTAGTTACATTGAGTCCTACCGTAAAACGAGATTTTTCACCCCAAAAAAAAAAATCGTTTCCCAGCACTGGCGTGCAGTAGTTCTTCTGGTAAGGTAGGCCACCCATACTGAATTACTGACACCCAAAACAAAAAACTCGGCAACATCACAGCGTCGATCTACTTAGGATGACCCTCAAAGTAGTCACATCTATTGATATATTCAGTCACCCTTCCGGGCCCCCCGCACCCGCCCCTGGTATTTTTAGAACTTAAGCTTATGAGAAACAACGCCATCTAGCTTAAATATCAGGAATTTCAATGGCATTCAGTCAATACAAAAACGAAGGTAGAAGCTTCGTTAAAAAAATCTTAAAAATAAAACAGAGTGCGCTGTCAACAAAAAAATAAAATTACCTAAAATTACCATGGTATAGTGTAGATTTTTGGAATATTAGAAAGAAAACATTGAAAATAAGCCTATAAAAACCAAAGTTATAAATACAAGAACTCACCACATTATTCAAAGTTCAAATCACGATTTTCTGACAATGCAAACAGAAGCAAGATTCATTTGAAATGACGAGTACGATATGAATTTTGGGTTAATTCTCGTAATTCGGGTACCTACACCTTTAGACACAACTTGAATCTTATCATTAAACGATTGTGAATACTTACTGTTTTTAACTTATAACAAACACACATTATCAGCGCAAACTTCACAACAGAACACCATTTTACGTAAATAAACAAATACAACAAATAATATTTACACTACTGTACGTTTCAAAGCGAATTACAACCGTCAGATATTATAAAAAGCAAAACATTCAAGATCGCGAAATAAATTTTGCTTGTCACATGAAACAAATATGGCTTACAACTTTCTAAGAAAAACATAATTGCTACTTTGTCGATAAAAAACACTACCAAATATAATTGCATCACTGCATACCGTTTTAGCCGGATAATACTTTGTGGCCAATCAGTGGCCAGCTACACTCGCAGGAGTTGAGCCCCCAATCTATCAATGATCTATACATGTGTGCCGTTCATACACACGAAAATGTGCATCACTGTGCGTAAATTTATCAATGGAAATTAGGCCCGCGGCGTCGTTGCCTAGAAGAGCCGGGAGCGAGCGTCGTAGTATTACTATCAGTTACGTCACACGGGCGCGACAAGTTGCTATAAGTATTTTAACAGGAGTTTTAATTATTTTTTTAAATATTTTGCATTATTTTATTACATAGTTATAATAAATACATTTGTTGCGTTGTTGGTAGGAATGGTAGGGTAGGCTAGGCCTAATTGCCTCTATGGACGGCACGCCCCTGTTTCCCAGCAATAATTTTTGCGTAAAGTTACTTAGTTTGATGTACATAATGCTTGGTTGACGGCTTTGTGAAGGGTCCTGTTACACCTGTCTTTCTTATTCAGTTTATGAAATATCTTTTAAATTGGTCGAATATTAGAGGAGGACATAGTCGGGAGCCAAACCTCGAATTATGACTTTCTACATGTTGGATATGTAGTTGTCTTTATCGCACCAATATCAAAATAGCACTCGTTGAGCGACAGCGATAGTTTCTTCAAATACCTACCGCATTCCGTCTTAACATTGTTTGGAAAAGGCTAGGCTGATGCTTTGGAACATTAAAATTGTATTTAAATTATTTGAATATTATGATGCTCGGTTAAAGGATACTATTATGTCTCCTTATTTGGACACATTTTGTTTCCAAGGAATTATTCCAATTCGCAAACGAATTAAGACCCCAAAATTCTGTATGATCCAGCATTACAAATTCTATTCATGGAATTTGCAAATTGGAATAGTGGTTATCAAATTAATGTTTGAAATGGAAGCTGTTAACAATATAAGACTGTTCTAGGAATTTTCTAATTTCTTTTGAAGTGACAAGTAATACTGGTTGCCTTGTTGGTCTAGTGATCGCAAGCGCGACTGCTGAGTATGCTGATTTCTCAGTAGCTGCCACGGAGTCTGTATTTGTGCCCGGATGATTGCAATAGACTCGCCTCCTATTACACCACTTTTTTTTTTTCGAATGTGAAATCATCAAATAGCCTCCCCCGCTCTGGGCTGAGTAGGAGGGAGTGTCAGACTTTTACTGACTAAAAACCCATCCATGTTCCTTCCTTTGCCCTTTGTGTTCCAGGGCCGCGGTATCTCTTTCGAACAGTCCCGCAACCCTGGCAGGGCCTATTACAACTCTGCCTAACCCTTTTGAGATTATAGGCGTGATTTTATGCTATAAATTAAATATTTTAAATTCGAAATCCCTACAAGCAGTTCGCGTTCGCATCTCGCGTCATTGGTTTGCCATCGTGCATGCGGTCGACTGCCATTCTGTTTTTAGTTTGATCGATTTATGTGAGGTATACTGAAAACTTCGAGTCGTGACACTTGCTTTTTGTGACATTTTGTTATCCCAGAGAACTAATACTTGTATTTTATTACATTTTTTTATTATCAACAAGAATTTGTGTGGTATACTACCACTAAAACCCCGACTACTAAAACATCACGCTCTAATTAAAATTGTTTTTTTTTTTCGGTTCGTAGCTTATGTTACCCGTGATATAATAACGAATCGGTTCACACCTTATTCATCAAAATTGGATAAATAGTTTACGCGCTATGGAGGAACATATGTAAATACAAACATAAATACATAGACTGCTAAAGTCATAACCCTTCCTTTTGGCTTCACCGTGGTCAAGTAAAAATAAGGTAAAGACACATACAAAATAAAAAGGTTAAGCCATAGTTTGAATGTCACCAAAAGGTCGCGATCTACATGGAAACCTACTGTTCTCATCTCCAATTAACAAAGCCGTTTTGTAGGATCAGGCCTATTAGAGAATGTCTGATATCTTCGTAACGTAAGCAGGTACCTATCTACATTCCTCCGACAATTCGCTAATTGGATCTTCATGCTCGGTTGAATGGATTGAAAGATTACGTGTGACGAAATTATTAACATAGATTATATCCTCTCTCAATACGTAGGTATTGAGATCGTTTTAAAATTCTATTGGTTATCGAGTTGGAAGATATCTTAGAAAATTCACTAGCAAAACTCCGCTGACGTCATTGGTATCGATTTTAAGACATGATAAAACGCATTTTGTGTTTAATTATTAGTTTTAGTTTAGAACCGATTAAAAAAGTATATTGTGACTTACTTTTCTTATTCTCTAGTAAAAGGAATCAAAATAACAACTCCTGCCGTGAAAATGAGCAAATCCGCAAGGTGGCAGCAAAGCTGCTTCTAAAGATGATTAATTCCTGTGCCAAATTACCTACATTCAAGCCACGATCTCACCCCGTTTCTTAGTATTGTACAAGCGTCTGCGGTTAATCTACCGACGTCGTAATAAACTCACAGTATTGTCTCACAGGATGGAAACTTTCAATGGGATAGTAAGGGGAACTACCTTAACAGTTACAGATAAACGAAAATGGTCTTAGAATACTATCCATAATTTTTCGTAGCATTTTGATTTCCGTTCATAGATTTTCAAAAAAAAGTACAGTTAGCAAGAAAATGACCTTATTACACATAACATTTTTTGATGCCAATCGATCCTGTTTCTAATACAGATTAAAAACTTCCCTGGGATGAACCCTATTTTTTTTTTGCTCGCAGTTCAGCATATGAGGCTGTTTATTGCTAAACTGGTCTAACCCTGTGGATCCCTTGAGTTTAAGGCCTCCAGCCAGGGAGGGTTGAACCCAGGTTACTAGATAAGTCAAAAAACTTTTCCCATACATTTTGTTTGAAAACAACCAAAAAATTGTTTTTGATTTTAATCGATCGTGTTTCTTATCAAAACTCACTCGAAATAATTGCAGGTCCTAAGAAAGAATTTGTGGATTTGAAATATCATAAAATAAATAAAAGACAAATGATCACGAAGACAGTAAGTAGCATTACGTTTTTGCTATTTCTGACTTTTTAATACTCACACGATGGTTGATGGTCCTATTGAAATTTTTGATCAGTGTTAGAAACAAGATCGATTGACATAAAAAAAATGTTTTGTGCAAAATGGTCATTTTCTTGCTAACTGCTTTTAAAAAAAATCTGTAATAGGGATCAAAATTTAAAAAAATATGGATAGTCACCGACCATTTTCGTGTAGTTGCAACGGTTATGGTAGTTTCCCTTACTGCCCCGTTGAAAGTTTCCACCCTGTGAGGCAATACTGTGAGTTTATTACGACGTCGGTAGATTAACCGCAGACGCTTGTCACAATACTAAGAAACGGGGTGAGACCGTGGCTTGAATGTAGGTAATTTGGCACAGGAATTAATAATCTTTAGAAGCAGCTTTGCTGCCACCTTGCGGATTTGCTCCTTTATGGTTCAAAATTGATAAACTTTCTTCACATCGGAAGTTAAAAGCACTTCCTAGTTTCATGACTGCCACAGTTTCCATCAAAGTTTTCAGTAACCGTGTGTTGACCACTAGTGCAATCAATTATTTCCTGTGTTGATCGTGAAGTTTCAAGGGAACTATAAACATTTCTGCGCTAGTTTGGGTGGACAATGTGAAGTGTTTTCCTGTCTTCCAGATTACGCAAGAGGGTCTGCTACATAACACGATCATGACGCTTGTATTCGCCGATAGATAGGAAAATATGTACAGTACGAGCCTATCGCCAAAATCCCGACTTGTGTAGGTATTTTTGTTGTGCCTATGAACAATTTCTATGTGGGGTGTTCGCAATTATGCACTGAACACGTAATAACCGTTTTTGCGACGATGTCCCTTTCGGCTGTCACGTTCATAGCACCGGTGCAGTCTAACGCATTATTAGGAGTAAATTAAAATTACTTCCACAAGTAAAAGTGTCGTGCCATAAACACGCTCTAGAAGAAGAAGCAGGAGGTACGTTCCTGTAAAATTATTATTTCATGGCAAAATAAGCATGATAGATTGGCGGTCATTTACTCGCCGATGACATCAACTTTCAGGGTGGGAAAAAAAGTGTTACAAGGTGACATCTACTAATATTTATAGCCTTTGCAACAAATGGAAGAGAATTTCCAACATGTTCAAATTGACATTATGAGAAAGAGCGGGCTTTTTCATTACTTTGCAACATTTGTCAAGAAAAGTGCCGTTTTCGGAGGACGAATAAAGTTGAGCTTCGGGTACCTTTATGATTTAAGTTAAAAGATCAATTTCAGATGTTACAGCTTTACACATTTTAGACTGGACATTCAAAATTGGTTTTTCTTTCTCGATATTAGTTTTAGTTCTGAAAGCTTTTTACATGTTCATGAATTACTTTGATTTAATACTTTTAGTACGTTAATTCAATATAATCATATAATCCTTTGTAAATGCCTTTCGCGTTCGTTTTACCCCTTTTTTTTTTTTTTTTTTTACCGATGGGAAATCATCAAATAACCCCTCCCGCTCTGGGCTGAGCAGGAGGGAGTGTCAGACTTTTACTGACTAAAACCCATCCATGTTCCTTCCTTTGCCCTTTGTGTTCCAGGGCCGCGGTATCTCTTTCGAACAGTCCCGCAACCGTTTTACCCCTTGGGTGCGGAACCCTACAAATGATGCACTAATCGTTACCAGCTACCCTTACCGTAAATCACTAGTATTAGTTCGCAATCAAATATTACTTATAACATTGAGGTCACGTTGTCAACTCATAGGTAAACTAACCCACTAACTAACTTATTCACATTAAAATAGAACCCAGTAAGTTTGTTATAATACTGGGCAAAGCTTTTGTCTGCAACTTTGCGAGTGTTAGAAATTCATCATAATTGATAAGCATCTGGCTATGGTAATAGAAAAACAGCATGGATTCTCCTGTTAAAGATTCAAACTTCAAAATTCACTGAAGTGACCTAGCAATACGTATTAAACTAGTTATAAGTATAAAGTAAACAGTTTATCGAATATAGTAAGAACACTCTACTTTGATGAACTCTTTTGAAAATTTATCGAAGGTAAAACAGAAGAATTTTTCTGTTCGAAGAAGCATTGTGGAGTTAGAAAACAAGTGCCTTTTTTACTTAGTACCTACTTAGGTAACTTTAGAAGTGCTTATGTGAAAAGTGCTCTGAAGTGTTGAGCTGAATGCAAGTCAGGGAACGTCGGATTAGCTGTTTTCTGCAAAATAGTTTGTTTGTAACTCTAAGATTCGTACGAGGAAAGAAACCTAACCAACCTTTTCTATAAATGTGCCAAGTCGAATTGACACACCAATAAAATAAAATCAGTTTATACTACACCTGCTTGGAAAGTACCTTGATACTTTATCAAATTTACGGTAGAAAGTACGTCATTGCATATCGAACAAATATGCGGGGAGAAAACGCATCTGAGCGGGAGAGAAAAGTGTATGAAAATCCATTTCTTACGTGGTTTTTCTTTTTTAATTTTGGGTAAGACTACGCGCCGGTAACCTAAATATCAAAAGCCAAAAAGTTTTTACAGTGAGTTTTTATCTCCAAGTTCGCAAAATGACACTGGCCACTAGCTGTGTGTTGGATGGTGTCGGGCTGGCAGTGCGATCCTGCGGCGGCAGGATAAACAATTTGAAAAAAGAACATGTGAAAATTGCAGACGCCGGAAAAAGTGTTACATTAAGCTTCACTAACTGCAACAATTTCAATATAAATTTCAATTAGTAAAGATTTAGTTTTTTATTTTCCTCGTAGGTGTAGTATAAAGCACTATGTATCACTCGAGAGAAACGATACCCTCGACGATAATCGGTCACTTTCTCCTCTCGGTGAACAATGTACTATTCTATTGACGCTGCTCTCAACATGCCGTGGGTGCTGATATCTGTTCTGTGCCGGAGAGAAGCGCATCGTTTTCGAATGATGGCATAAAAATCATCCACTCTCGCATCGGCAAACATACCCGAAGCGCTACAATACCACGGCAGCCCCACAAGCATCCTGAAGGCATTGTTATACTGCACACGCAGCGCGCTGTATGCCTTCTGCGTATACTTGACCCAAAGGCTGCATGTGTAAAAAGTCTGACAGTAGAATAATGATATTGTATGAAAAAACAAAAATGACCCCGAAGTCAAAGTAGTATTGGGCCGATACTACTTTGACTTGCCGATGCCGACTGATTTCAAGAGCTTCTCTTTGTTGATCTTCTGATTGTTTCGTAGCGATCGATGGTTTATTTTGTAAAATCTCTTGGGCCCAATAAGTGCCCACGTTAATCGCGGTGTCAGTGGCGTTTTTAGGGTTCCGTAGCCGAATGGCAAAAAACGGAACCCTTAGAGATTCGTCATGTCTGTCTGTCCGTCCGTATATCGCAGCCACTTTATTCTACAAGTATTTGGACTACACAGTTGGACCTTGGTAGGTAGATGTATTCTGTGAACCGTTTTAAGATTTACATACAAAAAAAAGGGTTATGTGGTTAAGGTAAATGTTAAGATTTGATGCATTACGTGCACCCCGCACGTAAAGATTTGATGAATCTCTAAAAGTCTACAGATAGGCATTTAAGATGACAAAGAGGTTCCCAAAACCATTTTTTCTGAGGAAAGTTCTGAAAAAATGTATAATGTATTGTAGAACGTAAAAAAAACTTTCAATGAAAATTGGTTTGAATAAGATCTAATGTTAAAAAAAAAAAAAAAAAATTTGTTTATGAAAATAAAAGGTAAATTTGCCAAATTACTTAAGCTGTACTATCTCAAGACTTTCTGAACTGTCTTTTACTATTAGTTTGCTTTATAAGCCCAATAAGTGCAAATTGTCCGCACTAGTAAACCTAATTTTTTAGTACTGTTTGTTCCGTTCCCACAGACAAACCGTAAAAACGGTTTTGTGGGGCATAGTTTCTAAGTTAAGGTTTTTTTTTTTTGTAAACATGTCATTAATAAAAAAACCTTAGGGGTTTTTTTTGTAAACATGTCATTAATAAAAAAAATAAAAAAAATTAAAAATGTTAGTTTTTCAGTTTACTGAGAGCGTTTGGTTACTCTCCTCTCACAAGAATCATAAAAATCACTTTTTGCCAAATTGCATTTGCTTTTGCTGGTAAGTCATTAAAGACGTTCAGATACAATTTTCAATTCATTACAAAGCGAACTTTGAAGACACCTTTCAAAATTCAGTTGAGGGTAAACCTATCGTTAAAATTTCTTGATCATAAACATGTTTTGCTGCCTATAGACATAAAATCATGTGCACCAATATGTAGACACTTTCCTAAATTTAAAAGCAATTTTCGCGAGAAATAACGATTGTAACTCAAAGCATTCCTCCTATTGAAGAAACGTTTTAATTTTTTTATATCCGTTAATGTGAGACTGGGAGATATTGGTACAATATTTTATTCTTTTGTGCTTTTAGGTCCATGCCTCACCGAGATGCCATGGCGACGTGGCCAGCGACGTCGCCAACTAGTTCTTATTGAGATGTATGACGGCTAACTCACTTGGCGACCGACTGGCGACGCAGGGACGTCAGACGTAGCCATGGCAAACGTCGCTGGCCACGTCGCCATGGCATCTCGGTGAGGTATGGCCTAAGGGCCATACCTCACCGAGATGCCGTTATTAAATTTTTAATTGTATTGTTCTCTTAATTTATAATGTTATTGAATTTTTTTATTTATTTTTGTGATTTTATTTTTATTATTTAGTTATAGATTTATTATTTCGAACACAATGTGAATTGTTCATGAAAAAAATTGAAATTGAAAAAATAATATGAAATTGAATTAACGTCTTAGATCTTTTTATAAAAATAATATGAGTTCCAGAATACTATGTTCGTAACAACATGGAGAGGGCTATGCTCGGAGTTTCCTTGCGTGATCGAATCAGAAATGAAGACATCCGCAAGAGAACCAAGGTTACCGACGTAGCCCGAAGAATTGCCAAACCGCAGTGGCAGTGGGTAGGGCACATTGCTCGCAGAACGGATGGCCGATGGGCCGAAAAGTTCTGGAGTGGCGACCACGAACCGGAAGACGTTGCGTTGGAAGGCCTCCCACTAGGTGGACCTATGACCTGGTGAAGGTTGCGGGGATCCGCAACCTTCACCAGGCGATGCGAGTCGCACGGGACCGGTCAGTGTGGCGACACTTGGGGGAGGCCTATGTCCAGCAGTGGACGTCTTTCGGCTGAAATGATGATGATGATGATGAACAACATGAAATTTTAATAAGAACAGTAGAAGAAAAACACTTTTAAAAGTTGATAAGTGTTTACATATTGGTGCTCGTGACTGTACATTAATGTAGTCAAGTTTGAAATATCAGTCAGTCAAGTGAACATATTTAGTAAGTCATGTGAAACATAATATTTTAGCATACGTCTAAAATATAATTTAATGTTTAATTTATTACTGAGAGTGTTGTGATTACCGTTAGTTTTTCAAACTAAGTAGGTATTAATCAATGACAAGTGGGATTTTTATTCTTTATTTTGCAAGGTAAGTTTTACGTCCATAATTAGTTTTTTGCTTTTGACCAACTTCTCGTTTTTTTTCTTTCCATCAATGAAACATAAGCCAACCTTAAACGGAAGAGAATCGAATGGCATGAAACAAAAGGAAGTCAACTCACACTTGACCAAAAAATTGAATTGGTATGCATAGAAAAGTTTCCAGGCATCTCTTATGGATTCTGATTTCCCCCTTTACGTGGTTCGTGTTCTTCAAAGTTAGTCTTAAGAGTGTTATTTCCCATTAGACTCTATAAAATAAAAAGAAAGATAAACCTAATAAATAAGTGTACCAAAGACGCAGAGCATCAATAACTCAAGCAAGTCTTAATTGCCTTCTGTAACTGCGCCATATCTGAGTACACATGCCGAAATACAAACATATTTACAAAGCGATGAGGAAAACAGCTGCTATTGGGAAAAGCTCTCTGCTAAACAAATTTAGTATGTACGGGAGCTGGAGCTAAATACAGGGCCACTGGGGTCCTGTGAAAAGCAAGAAATGGAATTGAAAATCCAGGTGCATTATCGTAACGTTGACAAGAGGACCTGTAATTTTCAGTAGAAAATGGCGCTTTGTACAGACAGATAATTATATGTCAAAATTATCACTTGTTGATTCAAGCTTCTTCGAAGGTGATTCCAAGTTAATCATAATGTTGAGTATTTTGAATTTGTAGCATGCTCATGCACGTTTTCCCAATACTATCTGTGAGGGGAATTCTAGTGCAGGCTGGTGGATTTCACAAAGTTTAAAGAATTTTGATTCTGGAACATGCAGGTTTCCTCACGATGTTTTCCTTCACCGTTCTGACACGAGTTAATTACACAAAATAAAATGCATCTCTGAAATCCTAATAGGTTCAATTTTGTAGGTCATTATATTAATTATTATCACAACATTCGATTCAATTTATAATTTATCACAACAATTCATTTCTCGCCGCGCATATAAGGGAACTGAATCCTGAACTAATGAACAATATAGTAAACAGGTAAACGCAGATCAAACATTACGTACAACTCGGCCTTGTCTATCACCTATCACGAGAAATGTCGAGAACAAGGTTTTCTTGACAACTCCCTTGATACCTTGATGCCTTGTCACTCAGGGGTGCTACACACAATATATTAAGGTCAGCAATTCAGCATGATATATTGCACAGCCGGGCGGCAAAAATTGAATATGCATTCAGATAAAAGCCGTTAGAATTGTGCTGAGTCAACCCAAATAAGATTCAGCTCTGGTAGATGCTGAACGGAGTTTGCCAATCGGTTACGTGTCGAATGAGAGCCGAGTATGTGTAGTAATCGTTTCAAGTCAGCTTTGTTGTTTAACAAATACTGAAAAATTGAATGAGTGTACCGGAACAAATGTGTATCACCCCTTTTTTTTTTTTTTTTTTTTTTTTACCGATAGGAAATCATCAAATAACCCCTCCCGCTCTGGGCTGAGCAGGAGGGAGTGTCAGACTTCTACTGACTAAAAACCCATCCATGTTCCTTCCTTTGCCCTTTGTGTTCCAGGGCCGCGGTATCTCTTTCGAACAGTCCCGCAACCCTGGCAGGATCACCCCTTAACTACCCAAACGATCTGCTACCAAACGCGAAAACTAATTATTTTTGGTAATTCAAAATCAAAATCAAAGCATTTATTTCAAGTAGGCCAGTTACAGGCACTTCTGAACCTGTCGAAACAAATTAATAACACATCCCCGGTTAAACTAAATGTGAAGATGTTTTCGTATAATTATGTAACCTACGCGCAGAAACTGACAATGTTAGTTTTGAAGCATTAAATTGTGCGTCAATGTGCGAGTGAGTGGGATGATCCACCATCTGGGCCCAGACAGATGTCTTATTAACAAAGTTTAGCTTCATAATTATCACATAACAATACGTTACACGTGGTTTATTCGAAAGTCCATTTTTTCTATGAAATTAACGGTTTATAATATTATTTCTGTACAAACCATTTCATCAACGTGTAAAATGAATTTGCTGAGTAGATAAAAATTGCAGTATAAATCTTTTAAATTTTGTACCGCTACACGTTTACAATGCAAAGAGAGAATAAAGAATAGGTAAACATATCCAGCAAATGCAAGCAGCCTTTGCTAGATTTGTTTACATTTAGTAGTCAAATAGCAATATGACTAGTATGCAATCGGTTGATTTTGGTTGCATATTGCCTTAGTCCTATGGACTGAAAGCGGTTACAGTTAGAGGTTAAGATACCTCCAAAATATATCGGTATCGCTTTCAAATAAAGATTGACTATACCGTTATTTAAAATTTAGGGCGTTTGTGCACTACAAGGTATTTTACTGTCCGATTTTTTACGGTCCGATGTGGCATGAAAAATCGAACGATTGGCTTGTGCACGTGTCCGTATTTTAAAACAAACATTTATAAAGATTATATATAGTATTTCTACCAAAACATACCGTTAGGCATACTCAAACTAAAAAAATCCGCTACTGAAAAATAAATCGGTACAGAAATATTTCGGTAACCCTTATTTAACGGTATGACGGCCATACTGGAATTTAATGGTACCTTAATTTAATGGTACCTTAATTTTTGGGCAATTCAGTCCCTGCTTTGGAGTAAGCTTTACTCCACGTTAAGAAGCTTGCTAAAGCTTACTTGTGTGTTGTGTTTTCGGTCACGGCGGCCAATCTCAGCGGAGATGAGTCATCCACAAGTGTGTGCGCAGGCACAGGCGCACTCTCACTCCCCTCACTCTCATAGTTCGATCCAACGGCAATCTGACACGACATAACGTGCTTTCCGAGATACGGTCGCATCATGCCTACAACTTCCAAACTCTGGGCTGTTACTGAGAATTTCCTAATGGAAAAAACCCATGAATTTTTTTTGCTCAACCATATTAAATGATCTCTCACTAAATGATATGGCGGTATTGCAACTTAAAAATGCATAGGTCGATGCGGCATCGGCCGCGCGAAGTGCGTCATGTCAATCAACTGTGTTTCGTTTTCGGATAAGTTCTTATTTATTTGGCAGGTATTTTCGTGTTCTATTAATAGTGATATAATTTAGTTTATTAGACTCTGAGACAAAAATATTTATTTTATGTTATTTATTTATTACACACTTAGAAATGCCCATTTAATAGAATAACGTTATTTATTTACTATCTACTACTCTCATCCGTGTGTCACTGCGGGAGGCCTACTGAAAACCAGCGCTGAGTGTTTTACACCCAGCATATGCTGAGTAGGTGACCCTTTCGTTATGGGCATGCTCAGCGCAGTTGAGCTGTTTTAATTAATTGTTAAGCTGTTTGTTAGTATATGTATGTGCTGCTCTATTGTGTTGCTGCTGTCCATTAGCGAATAAATGTTTATTCTATTCTATTAATCCAACCCAGTCGCGCCTGGCATGTCATCACTAATGACAATAAAATAAAGGGTGTAACAAGACCCTTAACAAAGTCGAAAGGTACTTCTTAGGTAAGGTGTTCTCCCCGTCATTGCGATCATTTATTTGTTTTAGACCATACCTGGGAACCTTCTAGCTACGGAGATATTGGGGGTCCAAGTTCCAACTTTTTCACAAGTTCTTTTTAGTACATGATTTTAATGTAAGATTTTTACTTTAAACACCTCGAAGATCTCTGTACTATTCAATCCATCCATCAGCATAATGCTTTGAGCCCCTTACATTAAGTCCTACCGTAAAACGTGATTTTTCACCCCAAAAAAGTCGTTTCCCAGCAATAATTTTTGCTTAAAGTTACTTAGTTTGATGTACATAATACTTGGTTGCCGGCTTCGTTAAGGGTCTTGTTACACCCAGTATGAAATAGATAGGTACCTGTGCGTCCAGTGTGGCTGCCCCTGATCGCGCAAGCCGTAGCATCCTGGCTGGAGCTCACCGGAGGAGGAATAGCCTGCTTGCACTCCGACTTCTCAGAAAAACAGGCCCTGAAACATTCAGTAACGTTAATATATTGCCGGCTATAAAACGAAATGGTTCGTTAAAGACGGTTCGATACCCTCGTACGAATCGGTAATGATTTGTAAAGTACTTTGGGAGGATTGAAAATGTACACTGGAATATGCTATCGCGATAAGTATCAAAAAAATTATGTTGGAAATGGAATACTCGTACTCATGTGGATTTTCTGGCTGAAACATAGATTTAAATCATAGATCGCAAATCACATCGCGCCAAAAATTGTTCACATTTATATTTCGTTGATAATGCGATTTGTATAGTATTGGCTCGCTTACTCACACTGTTTATCGTATTAATCGTTTCATGCGAGATAAGCGACTTCGCTCGTCTCAGTATAAACACTTTTTCACACGACCTAACCTCGATGAAAGCACATCTACTTGCATCTGTGAACTGAAATATTTACGCTTGAGCAAATATGCAAGAAGTATGAAACGGATATGGGATCTAAGTCCTGTCGAAATATTTTCCCGTTCGCGCGTACAGTTTTCTTCTAGAATTTGAAATAGAAAAGATCACAGTCCTTATCAATCAATCTACCTAGCCTTTTCCCAATAAACTATTTTTAATATTATAAAATAAATATTTCTTTACATTTGAATATTTATGTAAAAGATATTGACAGATTTACTAAAGACTTGTTAAATTTGTTAATGCCTTTCATTTCATTTCAGACACATTCCTTTTTTTTTCGTTTTATATCTTAACGATATTCAAACTTAATAATTAATAACTTATTTTAATTAAACTCTAATTCTAATATTTTATTTATAAAGCCATATAAATAAAATGAGTTGGTGTAGAGGTATTCCGGAAGGTATAATAATGTATGTGAGCAAAGAATTAATTAATTTAATTTAGTTATAGGATAGAAAACTAGGTCTTTTAACTTGTCACAATTTCTGTACATTTCACTCGTTCGAGGCGTATCCTCAGACTGCAAACGTTCTGTAATTGCACCCCATCCACATTTTTCTTTTATTATATTTTTTGCTGATTTACACTTCACATTGATTCTGATTAAAATTCTCGTCACTAAGTAAAAATGGTTGAACGCTTTACGTGACGAAGAAATTGAAAATAAAACGAATAAACTTTCAAAGAAATCCCATTGGGATCAACGCGACTTTGCATTCTAAGTGATGACAATTCTTCAGAAGCAGAAATGAAATCGAAAACTTTGAATGAAGGCACTCCCTCACCGGAGCATTCGCCTGTAATTTAACAATGCAAGATTCGATTTTTTACAGAAACAAGTGATTGTTGCAAATTATATCGTTACAGGTTGCGTACTGTAATGCTCGGTTTACCTCACTCACTGATGTAATGTTCGAATCAATGTTACATTATAGGGGACGACTCCCAGTGAGGGAGCACCTTAAATAAAGCGAGTCATTTCCCCACATTCACTCTAACATAAGTTTAAATTGAATATTTCGAACGTGGTCTGGGAGTTGAACTCGTTTAGTGACCCAAGCTATCTAAATATGAATGGCTCTTCATACTTCGTGTCAACATGAGTTGAACGCAAATAAATTCTCCTCGGGGTTAAAAGATGTCACGTTCTTGAGGTTAGAAGACTGACTAGAGTATGTTTAATGTTGAAGGGTCTTTCATGTTCCAAAGAAAATCGAAAGCTAGATTTGAAGCACTGGGAACGAGGGACGTGACTGCAAGCATCTTTTTTTTACACCCCGTTCATCAACTCTAGCGAAAGGACTTGAGATGGCGACTTGCATCAAACGACACGACACGTATGAATCACGGCACGGACGTGACGGTACTCAACCGTCACGTTGCAGCGTGCTCTTATTGTCCAAGATCCCATGGTCAGTATTCCCAGTCATTATTTATTTTCTGATTAAGAAAATAAGTGAGATCGATTCGTGTGCGCTGTGAACATACCTAAGCAATGCAAATCTGCTAGTTTGGGCCGGTAGCCAATTTTCAGGAAAGATGCTAAAACTTACATAAAAATATTACTCACTTTTTTATTAAAAGTCTGAGTGCTGATTTTTATGCTAGCAAATATGCATACATTCACATTACAACACCACTTATAGATTCCACACATTTTTTCATCAGAAAATACATAAGGTCTGGCAGATTTGGGATCTTGCTCTAAAGCGAATTATTTCGTTTGTTTTATCTTTAGTAGCTACTACCTGTTGCCCGCGGCTTCGCTCGCGTTTTGGTCGAAAATTATCCTACGGGCAAGTTGTAGATATAGTCTATAGCACTCGGAGATAATGTAGCTTCCAATTATTGAAAGAATTTTCAAAATCGGTTCACTAGATCCAGAGATTACCTCCCACAAACTCACAAACTTTACCTCTTTACAATATTATTATAGATTACAACACGCGTGTCACCTGAGATTATTAGGAAGTCACACGACTTTTGCGACCGCGACGGTTTGAACACCTCCATTGATACAATGTTAACACAATCAGTGAATTTCTTCCCGCATCCCGCGCAAATTTCGCTTCAGTATCCTGATGCAAATCTGCTCGACCCGCGTAAACATTGGGACAGTAAAACAATGGGGATTTGAGTGAAAATATACTGTTTGCCAGTTGTTGGCTGCACTCGAATCGTAGAACCACTAAATGATTATCATGCAAATTAGGTTGGCGGTTTAAGGAAACCAAAATTTCAGGGATAAATAAGACTTCTTAAGATAAAGAGCATTTGAGGAGCCTTAAGGCGACCCTCTGACCAACTGAAGCTTTTCTAATACTTTTAAATCGAATAAATACTTGATGGTTTTTTGTTTGTTGAAAGAAAAAATTGATGTACGCAAATGAACGCCCAATCGACAGAAACAAAATTAACTTTTGTGTTCAATGAGCAAGAAAAGAGTGTTTTTGTAAAGAAAAAGATGTTCTCGTTTGTTCCATTGTTGTCGGTTGATAAATTATTTGATAAACATTTTCAAAGCATTATGGTGTTCTGTTTTTTATGAAGGCCGCAACTGCCCAAGAAAATAATTTTTACGTTCTTTCTCAATCGATGGTAAAGAAAACAAGGATTGCATTATCGCCATAATTATTGAACCAACACGCTTATATATAAATCACGCTTTAAAACTCCTCAGGGTCATGAAGATCATTATTTGCATTCAAACAAATCTTAAATTAATCAAAAATCATGAACAAATGATGAGTCTCAATGGTGTTACAGATTGGGTGAGAAGTAGTGCCAATATGTCACAGTGTTACTGTATGAGAATATTTTATTCCCAACGAGTCACACTCTTCAGTTGGCGTGTGATCCGTTGGGAATAAACACAAAAAGTTATCCTCTCGAGTAACATTGTGACTGGTTGGGATTTTTATTCACAATGTTAATAAATAGCTTATTTCTGCCCGAAAGATAGGGACCAGCAAAAGGGATTATAATGGAATTAAACCCGAATATCAGAATTGCTATTGTAGCCTTCAATGTCTTTATAACCCAGATGTGTTACACGCGATGGAAGCCTTTCCATTTTAAATATGGATATTTAGTCGCATCTGGTGTGGCTGAAGCCCGACCTTACCCTAGTTGAGGGAAACTTTCAACAGATGATAATTGTGGCTGGAAAATTATTAGAATGTATGAAATACATGTATGTGTATTCGTCTGAGTGGTCGTGAACGGGCGCTGTCAGTGTGACTGGTCATCTCTTAGTTGCCACGGCTTATTAGTTTTTTTTTTTTTTTTTTTAATTTTCTTTTTTGTTTTTACTGTGGACACTTTTAATGTGCACATCTTGCTACATCGTTCTCACATAGTGTACCATCTCAACATAAATGATGTAACCAAGATTTTGTAACAATTTGCTGATTTAAAAGACTGTCTATGGAGTTTCTTGCCCGTTCTTCTCCATAGAGATCTACGATAGGGAATTTTATGCCTTGTGACTGGGACTGTAGCTACATTTAATTGTTATCTTTGTTTCGACAATTCAAAAGTGCCTGTAATTGGCCTACTTGAAATAAATGCTTTGATTTTGATTTTGGGAAATAACTTTCTACACAGGCCCAGGCGGGCACTCGGGCAAGTATCGGTATCGATAGGTATTTATAAAAAAAAAAATCCCTGTTGATGTCAATAGGCCCGGTCCTTTTTATTTTACTAAATAGAATTCATGGATTCAAATATATTTAGCGATATGTGGGTGTTACTATACATTTATAATACCAACTTCTGCCTTTTTAGGGAAAACAGCGTGATTATATAAAAGTATCACATTTCGTCGGCTTTTCGTTATGATGAAAGTACAGAGTACATTTTAAACCTTGGTTGGTATTTAGCCGTTTTCTCTTGTTTCGACGTCATCCGCCTTCAAAGTAGGTTATTTCCGGATTCTGAATTATTTATAAACAGACAAAGATGGAAGGATAAAATGGTTTACCTACCTTCTTACTTGAACACATGACGCTTTTCCTATATATTCCTACATAATTTAAACTCTCTAAAACACAATAATATATTTAGATGAAATGAGTGTTCTGGTTTCAACAGAGAAACGTAAAACATTTTCTAGCTGAGTTTTCTATGCTTTTCTTAGTGTGTCGATGGCAAGTTTTAATTTATATTTGGCCCAAAATTCGAATTCCGCAGAAGTTTTCTAAGTAAAAAAAGTCAGTAAGTTTACTTACTGACTTTTTTTTAACCCGACCCGACCCGTCCCGACTTTAGTCGGGGATTATTTATTTAACGACGACCGAACGGCGCAGCGGTAGTGAGGCTGCCTTACGTTCTTAGGGTCCCGGGTTCGAATCCCGGTAGGAGCAAATGTTTGTGTGATGAGCATGGACATTTGTTTCCGAGTCATGGATATGTATAATAAGTATGTATTTACAAACAAAAAGTATCTATGTAGTATTATCAACTATCTGGTGTCCACGAGACAAGCCTCGTTGCTTAGTGTGGCACCTAGATGGCGCTGTGTGTAATGTCCAGCGTTTTTTTTTTTTTTTAAGAAATTGGCTAACAATTAAAATTGAGAGACATTCAAATCACAACTGTCATTTGGCCACACACACAGGAAATTAGCCGCAACCGGCGTGCAAGGACACCAGGGGCCCTAGCACTAGCGCGCGGTGTAAACGTGGCGTAAACATGGACGATTTTAAAATTGAAATTATTCCTATGTTTTTATAAAATTAACTTGATTTTAAGAATTTATTTATAACTATGGGTAATAATAATTGTGGTTGTCACAGAAATTGCACCAAAATACTATAGGATACTTGTATGTATTATAGAGAATTAGAATATTTTATACGGACAATACTGTAGAGCATCTTTAGCATGATATCAGATTGTTTGAGTAGGGCAGGATGTTAAAGGGGTGCCCCGCCGACATGATTTGTTTTTGCAGTGCATTTTCTAGTTTTACACACGAAGACTTTAGCCTTAAGAGGGCCCTTCCCGTCAACGCGAGCATGGTCGAAAAGCTTGTTATTTCATCCAGAGCCTCAGCGGCGATTTTCTTTCAATTCCCCGGTCTTACCCTTCCCGACCCCGCACAACTCGTCTCCCACGCACCTCATACCGCCTAACGCGTTGACATTGAACGAAAAATAGTGTTCGAAAATTTCTTAAACTTATTCCAGGAAATACGTGTTTTTGAATAAGTCTTACAAGTTTCAAGGTGCGCAAGGTTTCTATCGGGATGTTTTCTTTACTTTTATAGTTTATGAGTACATTATGAACGGCCAAAGTTCAGTAAAATTTGTGAAAAACAGCAATTTTTGGAGGCTTATACTGAATTTGTTTCTACAATTTTTTATTTTTTGCTACTATAGAAACCTATTATATTATAGTTCAAAAAAATTATAGATAGATGTGTAACAACTGCGTAATCACGTACGAGCGTTTGTATGACAAGGATGACGAGTTGAAAGTTGAAAATCTATTAAAGAAATTTGACAGATTGTAGTAGCTTGATGTGCTGGCGCCTCAGGTACATACAGCAACGAGCATTAATATGTATCCGATTATTTCTAAAATCTCTTAGATTAGAGCTATTCCAAAATATTATGAGTTCCAAAAACTATATTCGTCACAACATAAAATTGCAATCAATATTGTATAGAGAAAATAACTTTTAAATGTTGCTAAGTGTACACACGAGGAGCTCTTGGGTAAATATTAACAGTCACTCGGGTTGATCTTTAGGATAAGGCTCGCTTGCCTAGGTTGGTCCGTGGATGGGTGACCATTATGGAGGTCGGATAGGTAGCAACTGCATAATCAAGTACGAGCGTTTGAATGAAAAGTATGACGGGTTAGCCGCTCTTAAATTATAAGTGTCCCCACATTGACCTTCATCAGGTCATCGGTCCACCTAGTGGGATGCCTTCCAACGCAACTTTCAACAGAATCGACATAATAGCTACGGCAGTACATGTCAATCTAATTTTGACTTCATTGTCGTTGATAGAATGTCTCTTTGTCTAGGCCCACGGATTAGTTAACGAGATATCATAAGATTATAGTTAGTAGTCAGCCAGCCAGTACCAAAGAAAACCAAAGAAACCGTGGATGGATTGTATGAATGATTTGAAAGGAAAAACTGGACAACTGCGAGTTCGAAAAACGCGAGTGATCCTATAAAAAAGAATGAAGACATATTTATTTGTCGCAGAGACATGATGTGCATACAAAAAATAAATTAACAATAATCATACAACGCCAAATATTATAAATACACAGGTCATAAACAAAAAAAGTTAACGGCACAGTTAGGGGTTCCGTTTTTTCCTTTTGAGGTACGGACCCCTAAAAATGTGTTGCGCCCACCCCAAGTAGCATGGGTCAAGGGCAGATAGATGATGGGTCAGCCCGCCACCTTTGTGGGTTGGTATGAACAAAAAAAATTAAACTTATTTTAACAAGTTAGCCACATTTCATTCGATTAGTCTAGTCCTGTCTGTGTTTGGAGTTGTGTGTGTGACGTCAAAGGAAATTAAATTGTGGACCCAACAGATTGTTACGTAAAGCTTGATAATTTTCAGGTATGTTTTTCTAGTATTAAATTTCTTAGAAGTGCATGCCTTTAGCCGGGTCAGCGACGCAAAAAAAAATCTAAAACCACTCAATTTTCTCTCCAGAAGGAAAATTCCCAAAAGAATTTGTAGCCAATAAAAATAAATTGGCTTTCCAGATTTCTTATTATTAGTAATAAGTAGCACCTGTGTCGGTTGAAAGAAACCTTAAAATACCTACCTCTCCTCAATTTTCACTGTATAATAATAATACGTAGAGGTACCTGCCTACAGCCATTGCCAAAATGAACGCTTGATCAAAGCAAAAAATAGATGTTTGAATTATTATTATATTATAATCCCCTATCCTATTTGAATAGGTTTTGTTAACAATTTCAAGGGTTTAAATTTTTTTTTTTGCGCGGATTCTTAGAATAGAATAGATTAGAATACTCTTTATTATGTACACCATAAAAATTACAAATACAGATGTAAAACATTATAAAAGGGGTGACACAATGGGCGGTCTTATCGCTAAAAGCGATGTTTTAAAGACAACCTTTGTATGGATTTAAGTGGGAAGGAGAGACAATACTGCAGGTAGCCTGTGGTGTACCATTTACATATATACAATAAATACATACATAAAACATATTACACTTAAATACGTAAATACATTTTTTTTTATGATCAAGAAACAAGTGCGAAGAACTAAATTATAATACCTAATAAAAATGAAAATTAAGCTTAAGGAGAGAGATACAGTTTTTTTATCATAATCTAAATTCTTTTTCTAAAATAAAACGGCTTAAGTTACTCCTTATAAAATCAGCTATCGGACAGTAAAAATCCCGTCATAATCAGGGAAGCCGTTTTGGGTATTAGCCGGAACAAACAAACTGACATAAATTAAAAAAAAAAATCTTTTTTGTTATATGTACCACAATGCTTTCATATGCATTCAGTAAAAAAACTGTTATTTTGAAATTATAAACAGACACATTATCTTATTTATTTGTATAGAAGATAAACCTACATGGGCACTTATGAAGCTAGAAGCACGGTTTTAATTTGCTATTTTTGTAAAGACGAACTGGTAAGAAACTCCACTGTTATGTTTTTTTTTTAAATTTGCTTTTACCAATTTTAAGTGAGATTTGGTTTTTGCTCTCGAGTCAATATTATTAACAGTAAACTAGTTGAAATCAGAAAAGTGAAACTCTATCTCGATGACAATTATTTAGTAAGTTTCACTTGCTATTTCTTTGAAAATAATTATCTACTGTCGACGAAACAGACACAATCTACATACGAAAACCATTTTCAGTTATTTAACAATGAAACTCTCCTTAAAAATATATTTGAGCTAACAGAGCCGCACACTTTTAGTGTCGTGTGTATGTAACATGCTCGTGTTCAGATACATATAATACAGTACAGTACAAAAGAAAAAAATAAAGATACGTAGAAAAGCCCTTTGGAGAGAAGTTCAAATAGTCACACGACAGCTTTGTAAGCTCCGTTTGATCTCAACGGAGATATAAAATACTTCAACGAGTTTGCACCGAGACTTTTTTGCTAGACCTAAAACAGGATATTGTTATTTTTTATGCCTAAAATGGTGATAACTGATTACATAAGGGACCGAAACGTGGTCGCTCACAATGGGCCTCATCAGAAGGTTAACAGTCACCAGGCAATGGAGAGGGCTATGCTCGGAGTTTCCTTGCGTGATCGAATCAGCAATGATGACATCCGCATTAGAACCAAGGTTACCGACGTAGCCTGAAGAATTGCCAAACTGAAGTGGCAGTCGGCAGGGCACATTGCTTTCAGTACGTATGGCTGATGGGGCCGAAAAGTTTTGGAGTGGCGACCTCGAACCGGAAGATTTTGCGTTGGAAGGCCTCCCACTAGGTGGACCGATGATCTGGTGAAGTTTGCGGGGTTCCGCTGGATGCGAGACGTACGGGACCGGTCAATGCGGCGACACACTTGGGGGAGGCCTATGTCCAGCAGTGGACGTGTGTCGGCTGAAACAATGATGATGATGCCTAAAATAGCTAAGAATAGGGTTATCACTATCTCTGACCTTTCAGCACATTCCATAACATCACGCCCAAAATTCTCGAAGTGTTAAGCAGATGTTAACCCACATTTCCAGGGACCGAATTACCGTTACTTTTTTTATAACGTTACCAAATACCGTTATGATAACGATAAAAAAGTAACGATATGATTAACGATAACCGTAACTCCGTTAACGTTACCTAATAACTAAAAGTAGTATCGGTAAAAGTAACGATGCTTATACCGATAATTTATACGCCAATCTCTTTCTATCGATGTGGGTCGCGCTCGCGCTCGCACTAACTCTAGTCGCGCGTGTATGAATTACCTAGTGAATTAGTGATTGGTGGGGTGGGTGTATCAACAAATTTTGAAATGGCAGGAAACGGTAAGTATTTTGGTATTTACATGATTGTAAAATTTTAAATAAGTACGTACCTACAGGGTTTTAATCTAATTTAAACAAATTCCGTTTTTTTATCACTCGAGAAGACACGAGTAAAAACACATTATTATCTATGTTTTTAAATTTAGTATGTAGTTAATAGGTAGCTAGTAGCTACCGCTACTCGAGGAATGGGCCATTCGCAGACATTCGGAATGGCCCCGAATGGCTCATTCCTCGAGGCGGTAGCAGCTACAAATGTGTAGGTACTAATAAAAGTAATAAAATAAGTTTTGTATTTTTTCTTTGCAGATGGTAAACGGTTACGCAGACGCACTGTCTCCCCGAGCCTTCTCGACGATGATTGGGATGTTATGTCCCAATCAATTTTAGCAAGGCCAACGAAGAATCAAAATCTCGGAGGACATGCTGAAAAATCCAGCCAAACAGCAGCGGTAATTCCTGGAAAAGACAGGGAACACATACAAAAACCGCAAATCATGTACCCAAACGAAAGTTGACCCCACAAATATGAAGTACCATTTTGCTAAATTAGTGGAGTCATGTTTAGAAGACATAAGGCCCTGCGTTCTGCCTAATGTTTATGCAAAAATCATCACATTTTGGCAGCCATGAGAAGGAAATACAATTTGACACTCAAACTAAATAATTACCAAAGGATTTTTTTTTTCTAGCCACGTTTATAATAATAATAAATAATTGCCATGTATATAATTTAGTTTTATTTCCTAACGCAATAACTAATAAATAACCCAGTCGCTGTGAGCTGGGCACATTTTGGTTTTCCCTCTCGTTATACCTAATACAAGGACAAATAAAAAAAACTATAATTTCTTTAATAAGTTTAATTTTCTTTCTAATTTTGTAAAATACCAAAAAAAAAGTAAAAGTTAATATTATGTAGTAATTGTTACTACCTACTATTAACTTTACTTTTTACTTAAAACTTTTTTTTTATTTGTCCTTGTATTACGGACCTTAGAGTCCGTGCGCAAGCTCAGAGGAATTGGTGGCTTAAGTACTTAAATGATCAGTGGTTTTATTTCAAGTATATAATACCCTCATAGAATGATTTCATAATTTAGTTCGCGCAGAGTGCAAAATTATGAAATCATTATGTAAGGGTAAAATCACCGATGATTTAAGTAAGCCAGCCACCGATTCCTCGCAGCTCGCGCGCAGACTATAATTACAGAAAAATAACATTTGTTTATAAGTTTTATAACAGAACAACTTTGGCAATAATCAGCACTAAATCTAGACAAAGAAAAACCTGATATTTTTTTCTCGATTTCAGGTTACACAATGCGTAATACGGTAAAAAAAAATAGTGAAGGATCACTATTTGTACTGTATAACGCATTGTTTCGATTTAATACAATATTTTCAATTAAATCTTATTTTAAATTGTATCATTACATATCATCAATTGTATTTGTACCTAGATACTACAAATTTTAAAGATGAAAATAGCCTCTCTACACTGACTTGTGAGGCCGGGGCAACCAACACAACCTGACTTAACCCATATAAATAAGGAAACTTGTGTTTTTTGGTTTCCCAGTAATCAAAAACTTTTTCTCCGCGAGATTGCCAGCAACATCAAGGCGCTGCTGGCCTTTCTCGAGGAGTTAGGGTGGATCGAATAGATTTCCCTACCGTACGCAAAATACACGCTTGGACGTGGAGTTTCGGACACTAGCCCGCTATACAATACGATACAATCAAAAATTTTGGTAGTAGAATTAAGTAACTAAAAAAACTATAATTTCTTTAATAAGTTTAATGACTGGTTAAAAAAACCTGATAAAATATAAAATATGGGTATTGGTACCTATTTTACGAAGATAATAACTAATAAAAAACCTACTCATATTACTGTTAGGTACCTATCATTATTACAGTCGACAACACGTAGCTGCATATAATTTGACCTCTACAATTTGTCTTTTAAATATTTTCGTAATGAAAGAGTATCCAGGGACATGTGGTCGACTATAATAATGATTCAAATAAAAACTTAAAAATCCCATCATCAACATCGAACGTAAAGCTGCACAGAACACACTTTTAGGTATCAGCTGGGCGCGGGCGCAGCGGACGCATCCTCTTATTCATCTTGCTTGCTTGACAGTCATTCGCTCATTCGCAGTCGCAGCGCAGTTCCGAACCTAATCTGTGTTCCGATTTTCCGAACCTCCATAAAGCTTGAACAGAACTAAACAGTACTCAAAAGCACTCAATGGGACTTTTATGGTCGAAATAAATATTTTAATTAAATATTAATATACATAATTAGAATGATATAGTTTAAGTAGAAAGGTGAGTAGGTACACACGGCTACAAATCAAGCTATAAATTTCCAGTTTATGCTGATCTCGCATTGTATAAGATTTCCGTACAATGCGAGGTCAGCTTATACTGGAAATGTAGTAACTTGATGTGTAGCCGTGTGTACTTACGTTTAATGTTTTATTGCACAATGTGCAAGTAGATGTTTTCTTTAAAATTTTTGAAATACTGATAAACTCTGTTGCACTTCTTTCGGCCCATAATAATATTTTTTAAACAAACAACTAATTATAATAACAGAACAACAAAACAAATCTAATTTGGCGTATGCAATGTTTTATGACGTACTGGTACTGGACTACAAAAGGAAACACGCGTAACGGCGTAAGCGCGAGCAATTTGACGCGTTTTCGTAAATATCTGTCCGATCGTTGTAAAATTCTAGCTGTTGCCGCTCTGATTAGCAGAGCCGAACGAAAAGACGCGCGGCGCGCGTTCGGTTTGGCAACGTCGCGCCAGATAATGTTAGTTTTTAGTGAATTAACGTTATTAGTAACGTTACTTAAATACCGGTAAATTCTATAAATTAACGTTATGTTTAACGTTAATATTTAACGTAGCATAACGTTAATGTTTGGGTAATTTTACCGGTATTTGTTTGGTAACGGTAACCGTCCCTGCACATTTCGCCAGTTGGCCGTGAAGTTCCAGACGAAAAATCCATGACATGAAAAATCATGACCGACCTGGTAATTAAACTTTATTTTACTTAACATGTAATCCCCTGCCTGTAATCCCCGAGGGGTAGGCAGAGGTGTACCTAATATAGTACACCCACATTTCGACAGTTAACATAACTGACGATTAATTACATGTAATTGGGGCGATCCTTTTGTATCAACCGAGTGCAAATCCAGACTCCGTGGCTGGCACGTCTCTGTTTTTATAACTAAAAACAAACACTACCAATTAACGTGGAAAGCTCTTCATTTAACAAAATAATTTGACTGCTCCTAACTCTATTTAGAAGTATCTTTAAAAATCACGTTTAAATAGATTGTTCTCTTGAATTGGATTTAGAAATAACAGTAGTAACAGTTAATTGTATTTCCTTTTCTATAAGATTTTGTGACGAATATTAATTTAAGTTAATGACAACCGCAATGTCACCTACTTTACGTCTGGCATCGATCTCGAAACTACACCTTAAGCAGACGTTAATAAATATAGAAACACACTACAGACTCCTGTACCGTGTCACGTCTGAAGCAAATCGTTTTCATATATTTACCATGGTTAGAAACACATTTTTACAATGTGTTGTGTCGCAGCAAAATTGAGTTTCTAACCGTTTTAAATGTATAAAACCAATATTTTTTTAATTTATTTGTTTAGGATCTCCAAAAAAGGATGTACACAAACACCATGAAATAAATAATTTACGAAAAAAGTATCACGTAGGTGTATTCTTTCACATAAAGGAGACCACAGCATGCATAATAAAATGTAATTTAAAATATTAAAATCAAAACACATTTGGTAATAAAATAATTATGCTGTTATTCGACACAGTTGTGTAATACAACCTTCTTATTATTGTACTTATAGTTAAACAACGTTTACAATGAGGTCATTAAGCTTCCGAATATTACAATCAACGACTGTCAAATTACAACTGGAGCGACCGCTTGATTAAACGAAGTAAATTCGATGCCCTAGCTAAAATTTATAACTTAAAAGGTCACATTTAACTGATTATTCTCTTGAAATGGAACTAAAAATAATTGTCTGTTAAGCTCGCGGCTTCACCCGCGTGGAGTTCAGTAATTGTCCCACGGGATTGTACTGTGATGATGGGAAATCATCAAATAACTCCTCCTTCTGGGCTGAGCAGGAGGGAGTGTCAGACTTTTACTGACTAAAACCCATCCATGTTCCTTCCTTTGCCCTTTGTGTTCCAGGGCCGCGGTATTTCTTTCGAACAGTCCCGTAACCCTGGCAGGCATCGGTCCTTACGGACCCCTTCCTGTTTGCTGACTGTACGACACTGTCGACACGGCCTGTCGTCATAAGACGGACGGACGGCGAGCTAGCCCATAGCTCACCGTCCACAGGCCCGCCGAACTATTAATTTTAAAACCTATTTGCAGCACGTCTAGTAATAGCTTAAAATCGAGCACATTTTTTTTTTACTGTTGCGCTTTCTTAGACTCTTACCAAACTGCAACATGCAACATCGTCATAGTTAAGAATCAAAACAATTTAAAAAAAAATAGTTTTTGTTTAAGTTAATAATCATTTTTGTCTAAAAGCCTAAACTTCCAGAATTTCACGTAACTAGAATTTAGTTACGTGAAATATAAATAACGTAAATAAGAGTAGTTGAATTTCGCATTATTGCTGAGCTGAAGATATACTTTATCTGCTTCGTAATCCACATTATTATCCACTAAAATGGCTTCAGACAACAAATATTCAGAACTTTTCAAATACACAAAGCCGTAGGCACAGTTGGTAACTGAACAGGCCCGTATAATTATGTGCCGTAAATCTCAACTTAAAGGATTTTGAGTTGAAGAATGACTAAAGGGCTTTTTTACTTAAATGAAATCCTTGGTATTCATGGTAGAATATACAGGGTGTAGACTCTTCAGAAAGCCGTGAACCAAGCAGTCTGATAAAACTAAGTACTACTTCGAAAAATTATTGCTAGGAAACGGCTTTTTTTTGCTGTGAAAAATCACGATTTACGATAGCACTCGATGCAACGCATTCAACACATACATAATATGTGTTGAATGCGTTGAACAGTTGAAACTTTGACTGTTGGAATATCTTGGTAAGAACAAGTGTCTTTCGTTTTCGTTATACACCCTATATTGATATAGGCCATTTCGCTAACTTTGCAGAACTCTATTACCAGCCACACATAGATGAGAACATACTAAATATATCGCTGACAACATAAATACACGTTCCTAGCACCATCACGGATTTAATATAAGTCCAAGAAAGACATGATTCCTATTTCCATGATAATATTAAATAATAACAGCTTTATATATAAATTATTTCATTCAAAATAGTCAAATACTAATGAATAAATTTGAAGCACACAAAACCAGTTATTAATTTAATTACACATTGTGTGACAATGAAAATTTCACAGAATTCACAATTATTTTCTGCCCTAATATTCTATATTTATATCAAAAATTAATGACTAAAATATACACAAATTCATTTGCGGAAAATTGCTTTAAATTAAATTATACGGATCCACTGTTTCCTTTAAAACTCTCTGATAGAATTCCTGCGGAACAATAATTCCATTAAATTTTCCGACACGTTCTTC
The DNA here is from genome assembly GCA_947578425.1 of Eugnorisma glareosa. Classification (NCBI taxonomy): domain Eukaryota; kingdom Metazoa; phylum Arthropoda; class Insecta; order Lepidoptera; family Noctuidae; genus Eugnorisma; species Eugnorisma glareosa. The sequence goes on from OX387970.1 coordinate 3,426,967, forward strand.
ACAAAGATCAAATTATATAAACAAAGCTGTATATTCTGGGGATAAGAAGCTTCCCTATTTCATTTGAAATACCACACTCGCCTCCGGCAGAAATTCTGAACGTTTCAGGAGATTTAATTAACTGAATGTGCCCGCATTTCAACGCTTGGGAAGTGTCTCGATTGAAGAGTGTAAAAAAAAGTAGGTGAGGTAAATCTAATTACAACGATGTAGAATATAATTTAGGACTAGAAACTTTTTCATAAAACTCAAATACAAAGCATTTATTACAAAAAGTTCCAAGACAGGCACTTTTGTATTGTCAAAATTAAGCTACATAAAGTCCAGTCATAATACCTGTGAATGCCCTGCAGTTACCCATTTCAAAATCTTAGATCTCTTGGAGAAGAGTGGGCAATATTTTGCAATGACAATAATAGTTGCCACATTTACTTGTGCATGGATACCTGATTTTTATTAAAGTTTTGTTATACTCTACGTGAAAATGCAAATAAATATCGCTGGACATTACACACAGCCCTATCAAGGTGCCACACTAAGCAACGAGGCTTGTGTCGTGGACACCAGATAGTTGATAATACTACATAGATACTTTTTGTTTGTAAATACATACTTATTATACATATAAACATCTATGACTCGGAAACAAATGTCCATGCTCATCACAAAAACATTTGCTAGGAGCAAATGTTTTTGTGATTCGAACCCGCTCACCGCCTCACTACCGCTGCGCCATTCGGGTCGTCAAAATATTTTGTCGTAGCACACAGTGCTACGAGCGACAGACAAAAAGCTGGCTTGTCGTAACAATAATTATTTAAAGTAGGTTAGTTAGATAATGCAGAATTTTACAGTTTAATTATATGCTTACACCACCTCCAGGCTAAAAAAGTAAGATAAAAAAAGTTTTGACGTATACAAAATTGTTTTTTTAAAACAATTTACAGAAATCAAAATTAAAATGTCATTTATCATAACATATTGATGATAATCATCTGCCTAATCTCCTCTCGGGATAAATAGAAATAATAATAGATTAGCATCAGCACATTCAGCCCACACCAAAAATGTATCTGACTCACCTATTTTTACTGTGTATTTAAGTGCTTGTACATAATAACGTTAAAACATCACAAACACAGTTAACAGAAATATATAATGAGTTGATTAGAAATGTAAAACCAATTTACGTGTCTATAGCCTATTTATTTCATTTGAGCAAAAATACTAGTAACATTAAATTCGTTGAAACCTAATTACATCGTCTATATTACGTGCAAATTGCTAGTTTAATTTTGCAGTATGATCTAATAAAATACAGGTTTAAGGGCCATTCATTTTATTTTTGATACTGTTCTGGCAAAATCAGGGTATAATAACGCCAGACAGATTCAGACTGATAAAAAAGAAAGATTGAATAAAATGTTTTCTAGTTTTATTAAAACCTAAACTTTCATTGGAGGCGCCTCACATTATTTAATATTATGTATTTTAAACTGGATTCTACAATTCTTTCCATTCTTCAAAAAATATGAAGAATGGATATGATATGTTATCCTGGAAATAATCACGATTCCCTGACAATCAGTCGAATCTTACCAAGGGATATCGTGTTACCGAGTAACTATAATATAGAAGTCAAATAGGCAGTCACAAATTCATCTATACTATTATTATATGTTAAGTTTGTAATGTAGGAGATAATCTTCGGAACTCCAAATCCGATTTTGAAAAATTCTTTCACTAATGGGAAGCTGCATTATCCCAGTGTCATGCTATAATTAAAACGTTCCAGTGGGATAAAGTTAGGCAGATTGTAATGAATTATCTTTTTGGATATCCAGATTCCAGATCATAAATTATATTCAGCTGTTTCCATGGAACGAAACCAGGTTTTAATTACTTTAAATAGAACGGCCGACGACAATTACACTATTTAAAATATAATTATTTATTTAAGCAAGTCGCGCATTCCTTGCAAAAAATTCAAACATACTGACAGTATCATCTTCCATTCATCCGCAATCTTAACAAGATCTGTGTTTGAGTTCAGGAGAGCGTTATTAGTGGTTAATGTGCGAGGAATACGGCTGTACGGCAAGTTGGAACAGCCAGCGGTGTTTTCTGCCACGACAGGATCGACGGGCCATAAATAAATGATCACAATCACTTACCCAAATATCCTAAAAGACTTGATCAAGCTGATGAAGGCCTGTCTGAACTTCCTGTTCATGAAGCAGTAGGTGATTGGGTTGCAGCATGATGAGCAGTAGGCCAGAAGTTGCAGTAGCACCACGCCTTTGGAGCCAATGTACTGGTACAGCTCGTCTGGGTAGAACAGGTAGATCTGGAAATGAGGTTTGAAGTTAGAGAAAAGGTCATGCAGCGTTATATACTATTTCATAACACATCAGTGAAAAGTCGGAGAACAAATTCTCTCAACAAATTGCCTAGCCTTTTTAGGGGTCGGCTTGCAGTCTAACCGGATGCAGCTGAATACCAGTATTTTACATGGAGCGACTGTCTATCTGACCTCCACAACCCGGTTAGTACTGGGTAATACGATACCCCTTGGTAAGACTGGTTGTCAGACTTTTTGGGTCACTGACTACCTGTAACGACGGTCAAAGTTCTACAGATGACAGCCGGACAAAAAACAAAACCCACAAATTTGAATATGTAGGTAGGATTCTTATGTAATTATGCAATTTTAACAATAGGACGAACTTTGATAATTCGATTTCTTCTTTTCTAAAATGGTTTCTCATCAAGCAAACTCAATGTTGGGAAAAATCGTTTTTTTTAATTAACATTATAGTAGGTACCACCAAACCAGAGGGCCTAGAGAAGTGAGTATTGCCTACAATGCGTTAAAAATGTCTTCAACAATTACTGTCAACAAAATCATCACCTGTCTTACCAACCATGTTGGGGTCGGCTTCCAGTCTAACCAGATGCAGCTGAATACCAGTATTTTATATAGAGCGACTGCTTATCCTATTGGATATTGTTGGAACAATATCTCCTATTTGTTTAAGCATATGATATTTTTTACTGTATGTGCACCCAAAATACAGGAGAATTTCCAATTTTTGTACCTTGTTTATGTAAGTTTGGTTTACAAATAAAATAAAAGTGTACCAGTATTTTATTTAACCCTTCGTGTGCCGGGAACGTGGATCTACGCGAGACACAATAGCTTTTTAATTGTGTCTATAAGGTTAAAAAGTAAAATTGTTGCTGTGGTTATAGTATCTACCAAAGGGCAAAGTGCAATTTTTCAGCGAAAACAAAGTTTTAATAAAGTTGAAAATATTTAGATTGACATATTATGCTACGCAGTAGTTACAAGTTTACAATTTGCAGTTCAAGGTGACGCTGCTTACCAATAAAAATACATCGATATGTCAAACTTCGTATTTTAGTTTTGTGTTTTCTCGCCTGCACAGACAAGTTGGTTGGAGTGTAATGCTGTTCAAAATCGCAGAAATATAAAACAATTTGAAAGCGAATATCATTTGTCTGCCCTCCAGTTGGTTTATATCAAGGAGTGTACATTATCCTCTTTGATGACAGTCCCAGGAAAGGTCTTATGACACTCATTGCCCAGCAAGGATAATCAATTTGGGAGTTTTGTACCCTGCTTGATATTTACGGTTTTATAAAGTGGTAAAATTTACTCGTTGACGTTGTAAAATGGGCTAGAAGTAATGGATGGTAAGGTTTATTATTAGCTATTTTTTAGATAGTATTATTAGGTATTTTAAGAAAATAAAATCTTGTAGATAGTGTTATTCTTACTAAACAATTCAGACTAAATAGAGTAATATCAGAAGTACTCGGCTCGGCGCCGACGACGACGCGAGAGTTGAAATTCTAAAAGACAGATTTTATATTTGGATGAATTTAGGTCATCATCTGCCTAGCCTTTTCCCAACTATGTTAGGGTCGGCTTCCAGTCTAACCGGATGCAGCTGAATACCAGTATTTTACATGGAGCGACTGACTATCTGACCTCCACAACCCAGTTAGTACCGAGTAATACCACACCCCCTGGTAAGACTGGTTGTCAGACTTTTGTGCCACTGACTACCTGTAACGACTGTCAAAGATCTACAATTGAAGCCGGGACCAACGGCTTAACGTGCTTTCCGAGGCACGGAGAAAACTCGGAATGTAATGGGCGGTCACCCATCCACAGACCAACCTAGGCAAGCGCGGCTTAACCTAAAGATCGACCTGAGCGGCTGTTATTATTTTGCCACGAGCTCCTTCTCGCTCTTTTTGGATGAATTTAGGTGTTTCATAGTATTTTGAACAATTTTAAATTAAATAATGTTATAGCCTAGGCTTGCTTTGTAGGCTAGGACATGGAACATGGCACTTTATCCTCATCATCATTCAAAGCGTCCACTTCTGAGATAAGCTTCCTCCATTTCTGAAATGTGCTTCTATAATGTCCCAAAAATAGATGGAGATCCATCTCTTTTAATGGGACCTTATATGCGTACCAACTCACATAATATTAAGTACATAGTTACAGTTTAATTTCCACCAAAAGCAATTTATTTTCGTAACCCATTAGAAGGGTTTCTTTACAATACAATAATTACTCACATACACCGTTGGAAAATACAGCCGTAACATACATATTTTACATTTAATAAAAAAAAACGAACAAAAACTCGATAAATGTTAAAAAAAAAAACGCGTTGTTGACCTCTCAAAATATTTCAGAAAAAGTTTTTAAATCAAAGTTTAAATCCACTCTCTTACTGTCTAGAAAAAGTTTTCCTTCAATCCTATCATAAAATGAAACAAATAATAAAATAACAGACCTCTATGAATAGCTTATATTCGAGTACTGGATGCTGCAGACAAACTTATAAAGTAGTTCGGGGTGAGAATTTCCGATTTTGCCAAAGAGTACAAAGGAAAATTATTCCTATTAAAAGTTAGCTAAGTGCCACTTTGCATGGTGCTCATTACTGAGCTCATCAACATCCTTTTGGACACTAAAACATTAGAAAAGATGTGAAATACAAATTTGTTGACGTCAACAATAGTACTGTGAAATTTTAATTTATTATTTGCGTGTTTGTCAAATTGGAAAATTGGTGCTAGACGCACCAATTTTATTTATAATTGCAGTTTGTTTCACTTGAGTCACGAACTGATGACTAAATACGGTACATTCGCATTATAAGAATTTAATTTAAAGACAACCGTCCCACAGTAGCCCACGGCTAAGCTAGGCATTGCACCTGTGCACTGCTACATGCTGTAAGCTGTACATTACCACCCACAGTCGAGCAATGACCGGGTTGGTCAGTGGCTAGGTGACCACCCATTCATACCGAGTTTCCGGCACGCCTTGGAAAGCACGTTAAGCTGCTGGTCCCGGCTGTCATTAATACAGATCTTTGACAGCCGTTACAGGTAGTCAGTGGCCCGAAAGTCTGACAACCAGTTTTACCTGGGTATCGTATTACCCAGTACTAACTGGGTTGTGGAGGTCAGGTAGGCAGTCGCTCTGTGTTAAATACTGGTATTCAGCTGAATGCGGTTAGACTGGAAACCGACCCCAATGCACAAACACGTGAGTCAAAACAAATGAAACCGCAGCTAGAGTAACCTCTTCGTGCTCGTCCTATAAGCAAAGGACGGCTTTGCTCATTGTGAGCGTTGCTAACTACATTGAATGACTCATAAGGCACTCTAAGCGGTTTCTAAATTCAGTTTTTGAAGTTGAAAAACTGACAAATTCTAGCAGTTAATTTTGAAACCGGATCTTAGTGTTTCTATAAAGAGGCCATGAAAATCTAGTGACTAAGGCAACTTCCTTATTTTCTTTTATCTACAATCACTGTCGTTAGAGACGTGTTGCTTGAGTGTGAAACTCATGGCCACGAGGTAAAGCTTGGCGTTCGTTCAATGACGTTTCAACTTACCACAATGAAAATAAAAGCATTCTTAAAAATCGATTTAATTCATTAGTCTTAACCTATGACATTTACTGTCGTTTAGAACGCTTGACGGTGCAGTTAACTGTCGGTTCGTAATGGTTCATACACTCGAGGGCAACAGCCATTTAAATATCAACGATCACTGACATTTTAACTGCTAGTGTTCGAAATAATCGGGCGATTCTTGAAAATAACCAGTCGTTGCCATTTACGGTTGTAAAAAAGAGCAGATTGTGTGATTTTACTGTGAAATCATTATGAACGCAGTTATAATAATGATTTCGTGGTAAACTGTATTTTTTAACTATCAATTAGCATCTGAAAAGTTTAGTTAACTGGTCTTTAGATCCAACCCAAGCACTTTTTTAGAGGGGCAGAACAAAGACCACAATACAACTGTTGACGATAGGAATGGACTGTATGGGATTATATATGAGGTGTGGTGCAATAAAACCAAGTAATGGCAATATAAATCTAATAAGCAAGTAGGAATATTCTATACAATGTGTTGAAGGGAAGACAAACTGACAAAATCACTTGAAACAAAATCAAAAATAGACAACTAAGATAGCATACCAAGAAGGTTGTCAACAACAACTTTTTAAGAAATCGTATTTATTAAATTAAATTACCCATTTGTCTAGCCCCGATTGAAATCGAAATAAAGCCCTAATTAGTGCCTATATACAGGTACTTTATTAAATAAATAAATTGTACTCGTGGTGAACAGAGCTTGAAAATACCGGCCAAGGGCGACTTGGACTCGCGCACCGAGGGTTTCGTATAAAACATGTGCTCTGTATTTTGATGTTATTAAACTACATATTTACGGGTTTCAGTTTAAATTTTTTCCTTTACATGTGCTGTAAGACATTGCTTCTTGCCCATGATTTTACGTCAACGGGAAGTTCCGTCACATCAAAATGAATCTTCTCACTTTTAAAACAAAATCCCGTGCACACTATATCCACATCTGTTCACCACCCTTACTACTATTGGTCAGCACAGAGAGAGTGCGGACCAATAGTAGAAAAACAATAAAAAATATGCGACCTTTTTACATTATCTTTTGTTTTACGAAAATTCTCAGGCTCAGTTAATGATCACAGATGTTTGACCACCCTTTTTTGACTAATAGGAATAACACAAAAAAGGACCAATGAAGAGAAAGTTTTTAACTAAGCGCTTCTATAGCGGCCGGATGCTGCAAGCAAAAATAGTCCGTAAGGTGATCAGATTCATTTTGGGTCGATTGTACCTACCCTATATAGTTTTTGATTCTCTTGTAATTTTTTTAAAATATGCGACATAAACGGTCATATCTTTTGATCGCTGTGACTTAAAAGTTTAATTTTTCATCGTTTCAAGGGGAACATTTGATATTAATTTCAACCTTTCAGACCTGAGTATTTGATATTAATTTCAGCTTGATACCACCACGCGTTTCTGAGAAAAAGGGTCTTGATAAACGGTAAAAGGGCAACAAAGTGATCCTATAACGTATTTGCTGACTAGGGTATGGAACCCTAAAAAGATCACCTGTGTATAATATATCGAGTAACTATATGCCAGATTTTCAATTGTTTTATTTAAACATAAATAAATAAATGATGAAGTCTAGAAATTCTAAGAGAAATAAATGGCAAGCTCTTAAACGTCAAGTATTTTAATTTTGGATTTGTATTATTTTCTAGATTTAACGTGTATTTTTCTGTAAATGATTTATGATAAAGGTACAATCTCCGAGGCGCCTGTAATTTCAAACTACAACAGCAAAGCCAGGCGGCTGATAGCCTAACATATCAGTTAGCATAGCCACTTGCTATGATTAAATATGGTTCATTAGTAACTTTGTTAATACGCATCGTACATGACAAATGTCTTAGATGGTCTTTTAAGAAGACTTTTAAGAGGTCTTTTTGCAAGACCTCAAACAACCATTCTAGGCTATAAAAACCTCATTTAATTCTAGAATGACCTTTGAGTACATTTCGTCATATTTTTCTTTTCACAGATACATAAAATCCCTAAGAATTAGGCAAAGGTACACCCATATTTTGCCACTTATAAGATATTCATGTAATAGGAGCATTTTTTTTTTCGTATGGGAATTCATCTAATAACTCCCCCCGCTCTGGGCGGAGCAGAAGGGAGTGTCAGACTTTTACTGACTAAAACCCATCCTTGTTCCTTCATCGCCCTTTGTGTTCTGGGGCCACGGTATCTCTCTCGAACAGTCCCGCAGCCCCGGCAGGCATCGGCCCTTGCGGACCCTTCCCTTTTGCTGACATCGCTTTGAGGCGCGCGCGGAACACGAACGCGCCGTCGACACGGCCTGTCGTCATAAGACGGACGGACGGCGAGCTAGCCTATAGTTTACCGTCCACAGGCCCGCGCGTGTAATAGGAGCAAAATAGTTTAGTTTCACTTATTGGGCGCAAATCCGGACCCGCAGCTGCTTCTAAATTCTTTGTCCAAACACACACTCTTACACTTTATTTTGCACAAATCTTGAGAAAAAATCGTAGAAGTGAACACAATGTCTGTCTCATCATCGTCATTTCAGCTCAGAATCACCCACTGAAGCCTATACACATAGGCTTCCCCTTTCTTCTGCCTAATACCCTTGCGTTTACTGAAAGTTTATTACGACCCCCAACAGCAACTATCCTAATGATAACTGGAGGTGTAAATACCGTCATAGAGAGTGCTATATATGGGTCCTTAAAATACGGGTATCGAGGACAGTCTGATTTTAGTGGCTATGAAATTTTAAGTATCAATAGCCGTGACTTGGAAAAGTGATTAAAATTGAGTCTGGACGTATACTTTAAAGAATTACTTATTCTTTATAAGAATTATCACTTTACTTTTTTATTTTTGTGCAATTTTATGGCAAAGAATTCAATAGTCGACGATGAAATGTATCAATTGGCACATGTGAACATCTGTTACAAAAATATCTTCAAGAAAATTTAAAAAGCAACAGATTTTTATAATAACATGAAGGTGAAACTGCGGACAAGAGCTAGGTAGCAATATCTGTAGAACCTAGGCATAAGAATTAAGGCAATGCGGTCTTTATTGCTCAAATCACGTAATTTTCCTAATACATGAGTCAACATTTTCGATTACACATTTTACCCTCTTACATAATGTGCAAAACCCTGTTATCGTATTGTGAAGTAATGAAAATCCGGAACACGAAAAAGTCGGAAAGGTAGACCCGAACCATATTCGAAGTGCGATATCCAAAGGAATTCTGCCAACAAAGGCAATATCAACCATTTTATTGAAACGCTCTCACTTTCTGAATTGAGCTTTTGTGACTATCCCTTTTAGCGAAGTAGCTGGTTAGTTCCGCTCAACATTGAGTAGGAATTCTTTTGTGAGTTAGGTACTTAATAGCTTTTGCTTGCACGGAAATTAACCCACGGGAACAGTTTTTTTTTTTTAATAATGGGTGTAACAAGATCCTTAACGAAACCGAAAGCCACTTGTTCTCCCGTCATTGCGATCATTACTTTGTTTGGTGACCATATCTGGGAAACTTCTAGTTACGGAGATTTTGGGGTCAAAGTTCCAACTTTTTCACAACTTTTTTTTAAATACATGTTTTTAACGTAAGATTTTGACTGTAAACACCTCCAAGACCCCCGTACTATTCAATGCATCCACTAGCACAATATTTTGAGTGCGATACATTGAGTCCTACCGTAAAACGTGATTTATCACCCCAAAACAAAAGTCGTTTCCCAGCAATATTTTTTGCGTAGTTACTTAGTTTGATGTACATAATGCTTGGTTGACGGCTTCGTTACGGGTCTTGTTACAGCCTGTATAATAATCGAACCTAAGTTCTTGCTAATATTATGAACGCGAAAGTTCGTGTGGATGGATGGATGTTTGTTACACTTTCACACAAAAACAACTAAACAGATTTGGACAAACTTTACAGTGTTATAAGCTTAAACATCAGAATTACAAATAGGCTATAATTTAGGCGCAGGCCACACCGCTAGCGAGCGAGGGAAAGGCTAACAAAATAAAAAAGAACTATCAAAAAAAGTAAAGCTAAACTTTTGACATTTCTTACTTCAAGCAAGTCCTAAAATACAGGATAAAATCGTATCATAAATAACAACTTTTACTCAAGTAATCACTTTGACTTATTTCTAATAACGGATTTTGCTATCTACGTACCGCATTATGTCTCCAAATAAAAATGATTCGACACGAAAGCTGAAACATTTAGATTTTTATTTTATATAAAAACAGTACGTACAAATTTATTAGACCAAGTTATTGGTAAATTAAAAAAAAAAAACAAACTAAAAAAACTTAACGATATATTTTTCAAGTCAGCTGTAAGCGGTAGAAAACTGTGGAGTCGTTGAGAATTAAAGCATTTTTTTAAAACTATTACGAAAACTAGCATTTCATAAACCCGTACTAGTAAGTAGTTGTGACGACTTAGTAACTTTTTTAAATCCATTCTATTGGGAAAGGTGTCTTGTAGTTGTTTTTTGTCTTTTACCTCATGAAGTTTAGACCGTAATTAGCCTGTGTCTACGTGTTACTTAGGCGCCGGCAAAAAGCTAGTTATGGGCCTTCATGCCTGACAATATTTTTATTTTTTTATATATTATAATAATTATAAATGCAATAGTTTATTATATAACAAATACAGCACGTTTTTTTTTTTTTATAAAATCTCTATAGGTACAAAAGATTAGAAAATGAAGAATACAATGGGCAGAAAAGTTTTTTCTTATTTTCCAAGATAATATTGCAACTTGAACTTAGTTGTTACCTTGTGGTCTGTAAAGAGATTCTCACTCAAGTTCCAATTTAATAAATGAAAATCTGACGAGTTCCGGACTGCTTTTTACTGCTTTTTGTTATTTTACCTAGAACTATATTCGGTTTTCCTTCTACAAATCAATGAAGGTGCAAGAGATATGCAAATATTTAAAATTCTGTTCGCGGAACTTCAAAACCAGTATCTAAAAAAAGTCTTTACTATTTTTATAGCACCAAGCTCGTGGCTAAAGAATAACAGCCGCTTTTAAAAATAATAACCGTCGATCAGGTCAAGCCACACTTGTCTAGGCCAGTCCGTGGATGGGTGACCACGCATCCATACCGAATTTCCTCCGTGGCTCAGAAAGCACGTTAAACCGTTGGTTACGGCTGTGATTTGTTGATCATTGACAGTCGTTACAGGTAATCGGTGGCCTGAAAGTCTGACAACCAGTCTTACCAAGCGGTATCGTATTACCCAGTACTAACTGGGTTGTGTAGGTCAGATAGGCAGTCGCTCCATGTAAAATACTGGTATTCAGCTGCATCTCGTTAGACTAGATGCCGACCCCAACATGGTTAGGAAAAGGCTAGGCAGATGATGATGTATTATACATTGTCATTGAATAATATCAGCTCAGTATGTTACGAGTCCTCTTAAAATATCCCTCGAGTACTTACAGTCCTTTTACCTTTATCTAACCCCTAGCTTTCCATCACTGTTACAGCCATAATGATCTTTACAGTCGTCGCAATGAGGTTGCTATTCGATTGAAGCAGTGAGAGGTAAAATATCCGCAAACGGACTGCAAGAGCGATTAATGTGTACGCACGTAGTGATGAGTCATCGGTGAGCCATACGTTAACAATATTCAGTCGCTGAATAACCCCTCATTTATCTTCATTCTGAACAAAGTTAGTCAGTTTTATTGCAAATATTCTTTACACAATACATACTTCAAAGGACAAGCGGAATTTCGAAAGCAAAACTTCGCATATTGCGTTGCATAAACGTTTTCAAGCAAATAACTTTAGAAACAACAATTTTAATAAAACAAATCCTTTTGTATTAAGATTTATTTATTTAATTAGGAGTTTTTGTAGAGAATGGAATGTTTTCGAAGCGATCTATCAACATAAAGCTCATCGCCAAAGAGCATAGTCGAGAGTTTTAGTTACTAAGTAGTTGAGAAAAAGTTATGTACCTTGTTATAAGTTTGTTCTAGCGGCAATAACTTCAAGAGTACGGTCTTTGATGTTGCGATTTTCTCATTGCAACAATAAAAAATAAAAAAAATGTTAATTTTCTATATCGTTAGAGCACATAGCTGTTTTTAACGTATTTGGGTTTAAATACATTTATTTGACTTACAGTTCACTTAAAGAGAAACTTAACTAAGTTAACAATAGGTTGTAGTTTACATTACAACGTTAAAGCCATCCAAGAAACTGAACACCATATAGTTTAATTTCTAAAATAGCAAGTAAGTAGTTAAGAATTAATAAAATACAAAACAATTCACGCTAAACTTATGTCTAATATAAAAAGCTAAATTTATATGTCTAATATAAAAGCTAAGCTTATGTGCCTAATAATATATAATTCGTTAGGCCTTTTTCAAACGTTGGTATGCTTGTACACTCTCTGACATTTTTTGGTAATTTATTGTACAGCCGAAGCTGTGAGGGGGCTCACACTGTATAGTTTTCCTGCCGTGCAGGGTTCTCATTCTTGGTACTTCTAAGTATTAGTATATAATACTAGTATATAATATTTACGAAAATAAGCAGGTTTTCTGAAGGAAAACCTAACCACGTATATTTTATACTACCTGTTGCCCGCGACTTTCGTCCGCGAGAAAATATTATAAAAATATTACTTCGATATTTGAATCGGATTTTGTTATAAATTTCCAGGGTTTTCAAGTTTGTTGCACGGAACGCTAATTCTATTACTGAAATAAACGTAGCCTAAGTTACTCCTTATAACATCAGTTATCTGCCAGTAAAAGTCCCGTCAAATTAGCCGGAACAAACAGACAGACAGAATAAAAAATAGTTTTTTTGTAAAAAGCTTTTATTTTGAAATTATATACAACACTAATTGTATTTATTTGTATAGATATTGGAAAATAGTGGTAATAATGAGAGCAGCAGTGGTCTAATAATTACTATATATATTTATTAACAATGTACACAAACATAAACAAAGCCGTTACTATGCTAATTTCAAATGACGGTGACAGACATGAGTGTAAATAAAATTTTATTCACACAGGGCAAGGCACACATCGACTTACCAGCTGAATTATTTACTACATAATTGCAGATGCTAAGTAAATAGCTGAATTGCCCGGTGCGGCAAACGCACTTACGCGTTCAATAAATATTTCGTGTGGTGCTATGAACGCGTATGCGCGGTTGAAGAAAGTCTACCCAGTGCGGCTGGACGCATTATTGCGGCGTTCAATACTTTGCCCAAGTGCCGCACGGCGCTTATGTGCGTTTGAAAATTTTCGCGTTTTATCACGGTCATCATTTTTTTTAAATATTTATTACGCTACATGTAAAGTTTATTTCACACTACAGTTTTTTTTGTCAATTTACTAGGCCGTAATGTAACCTCACGGATCAAGCGCTAACTTTTTTTTTTCTCATCTGTTGCCATTTAGTGGTATACGATTTTATGATTTATTTTGTAGAGCAATAATATCAGATTAGACCCATATTATTTTATGATATTTTTTTTTTCGTTATAGGTATATAATCCGTCTTTTCACCACGAAAGCAAATAGAAGTGTCTTAAAACACTTAATTTTGGGTTACAAAATAGAACTCCAGTAAAATAATGTAGAAGACATTTTAAACAAAACAATAGGCAAGCGAGCGAGCGAGTGAGCGATCGGCGGCGGTTGGCTAATAAAATACATTTTATGTCCAGCATGTTTGCCAGCTACTTAGGTAACTAGCTAAACAAACTAACAGGTGTGTAGACAGCTTTACAAACCCTTATTTTACGATGCTTTCGAAACAATACTGATGCACAATGAACGCACAGGTGCGTCGCGCTGAACTCGAAGAAAGTTTTGTAAATTGAATGGCCGCGCATACGCGCCTGCGAGCACATGTTAAAAGCCCGAAAAACGCGCAGGTACGTTGACCCCAGTAAATGCGTAGCGACCTCCAATATTAACATTACAAAATTAATCTGTCTGTCGATTGCCGAGTAGGTATCCGAGTCCACTCGGTCCGAGCATACGATACCTCTCCCTTAAAAACGAATTCCACGGGACGAACTGCGAATGGGACCAACTGCGAATGGGACCAACCGCGAATGACCAACTGCGTATGGGACTGACTGCGAATGGGACTGACTGTGAATAGGACCAACTGCGAATGAGATGATTTTTGAACGCGGGACGAAGTGCGCATAACCCCTCTGATCGTATCAACGCGGCTTTAACAGCTGGGAGGATTTCGATAATGGAATGGAAGGATATCGATAATAAATTTAATGAACAAGTAGACCATGATCTAGGTGATTCATGATAAGATATTCGTTGTCCCAGTAATACGTTCTTGTGGAATAATTTCTGGCATAAGGTAGTTAGAAACAAAAATATTGTTTATCTCAAAAACAGTTTGAGAAGCACAAAACTTTTTAATAAAACGGCCACCAGGGAAAGTAAATGAATATAGTATCAATACGCAGAACCATTAATATAATAGATTTCCACAGGGATTATTACAATTGTACATCTACAAATAGCTATATATTTGTAGATGTACAATTATAATAATCCCTGTGGAAATCTAAAAGGGAAATGATGGGAAACGTTGAAAATGGTACCTACTTATATCTATGCAAATAAATAAAATTATTGAAGTGAATGTTTGTCATATCAAAATAACAGCTTTTTACTGAGTGCATATCGATGGCTTACAAGACAAATGAGCTAATTACAAAATTTGATAATGTAATCTTTTTATGCCAAATGTATTAAATGAGCATGTTCTACCGATCGCACTTATCCAAAAGACATAATTCCGTCTCTTTATATCTAAACTGTATTTCTATGTGCAGTTTTAAGATATAGTATTTAGAAGTTTTGAATGAATAAAAACACCACCACACACCTGAAAAATTGCTGTATGTAATTAGCATGTCTGTCTTCGAGACCATCGTTAAGACAAGAACAATAATTATCTTATTTTCTGTTTTATTACGTTTTCAAGAAAATAAATGCACTGGAATACGTACTTAATAACCCTTGCAACTGGCATGCTAGATACAAAAGACTTGAATATATTTGCCAAAGGGTTAATTTCGGGATCGAGGTTTTGACGTGCATTTAATTATTCTCAAACGGACAATACTTTATTATTAATATTATTAGCAAAACACTCCCAGCTTCGCACGGTTCTTACAACTTAAGGTCACAGCACACATATCAAATCGGAAAGGGATCGGCACCGTATCAACTCGGGCCGTTCCGTATTATTTTTATGAAACTCCTTTCTGCAACGCACACTAATCGGAATCGCAACGTAACCGCCTCGCCTTGGAACAAGCTCACGAACCGCGGTGCAGTGCGTGGTCAACTCGCTTACGGCTCGACATCCCCGCGCTTACGTCTCTCCGTACTTGAGCTTATGTCCCTTCGTCCACCCTTTTTTTTTTTTTTTTTACCGATGGGAAATCATCAAATAACCCCTCCCGCTCTGGGCTGAGCAGGAGGGAGTGTCAGACTTTTACTGACTAAAACCCATCCATGTTCCTGTTCGTCCACCCTTACGCACACTACTGTTGCCACATGTGCTGTCATTCACAGGCCAATTTCTAAACGTGCGCGGCGTCGGCGAGCCGTGAGCGCGGCGTCGCCTAGCCGTAGCCGAGTCGACGTATCGGAGCTGCTGATCCACTTTCTTACGTTAGGTTGATGCCTGTTTGACGGTGAGGCGAACGTCGATACAGTGCCGATCTCTTTCCAAGTTGATATGTTTGCTGTGACCTTTAACGGACACATCGTGACTTCTTATAACATCACTATTCTCCTGCTTTTATGCTAATTTATTTTTAGTCGGCGAAATGAGTCAGTAATTCTTCTTTGTGACTCCTTATAACGTGGGTTGTAAAGAATGAATTTTTTTCTTTTGACACTACTAGCTTTTGCCCGCGGCTGCGCCCGCGTAGAAATCGGTAATAAAATGACGCCAGGGGATCGCACTACCAGGATAAAAAGTATCTATCTGTTAATCCAGACTATTAACCAACTGTGTAGTGTGTACCAAAGTGCGAACGAATAACAAACACATCTATGTTTGCATCCATCCTCAAAAACTTTTCCTTTTGTAGCAGTAATAGAACCTTTCGGAATCCAATATGTAGTTAATGAGAACTAACCGGCCACACAAACATACGAAAACCGTCGATAATGAAAAGTATCAAGCCGCCTGCCTGTTTGTTCAAACATTCGTTTTCGTTCTCATAAATTTTAACTTTACACAGTTTGATTAATTCCCTGGGAAAATTCCCAAAGTACCTAACTAATCAAAACACTGATTAAATTCTAACCCTTTGACATATTAAAATATTCATAACAGCTCAATGTTATTAAAATTCGAGGAAAAGAGGTAGTGTACTTTTTTATATTTCAGGCACGTCCTTTTCTCAACTATGTTGGGATGGGCTTCCTAATGGGATGCAGCTCAATTTTAGGGCAATACTATGCCCATTATCCTTTAGCTTGGCCCTACCAAGAGGTAAGCGGTATCGCGATAAGAGATATTTACTTGAAATTAGATATTTTCGCGTAATATTACCTACTGTAAAATAATAATGTTGGAAACAACTTTTACAACATTACAAAATTAAACATAATTATTTACTGGCGTAGACACAAAAAATAACGTCAACATAAATGCGTAAATTACAGTCTGAACAATAAAGTATTCTTGTATTTATTTACATTGAAATAAAGTAAATTTCTCGATCCGAATTCACATTTTATTTGTTGTTTTTATTGTGATGTCCAATTGTGTTCAGTCTTGCCAATTCACATTGGTTTGGTGTTGAGATTGCTATAAATATTCCAAAAAGTATACATGATGCACACATAAATTAAACCGATTTTTTGCGAAACATAAATTGTGTTGTTTTTTTTTTGTGTAGTGAACTTTGAATCGTTTGAGTCTGTATTAGATATTAGTATAGACAGATTTATTTCACAAAGTCCAATAAAAAGTCATGAAAAAGACAATATGTCCTATGGGACCATTCTGGCTATCTGTTTACAACGCGAGAAGATTTCGACTAGCATCACGTAACGTACGGCCGAGTACTAAGAAGGTTCTGTTGTTACAAAAAACATTCCAATCCAATTCAAATCAAGTGAAATGTTTTGTGCGTTCATATATTAAGTGTTAAAGTATACTAAAATAAGTATACTAAAGTATAGCTATACCTATAAATAATAATTAGTTTAAAGTACGTTTAAGAATGAGTGTATAGAGACTCACCGACCCCACAGTCAAACTATTACTACGGTTTTTAACCGACTTCAAAAAGGAGGAGGTTCTCAATTCGGATAATTTGTGGTGCTTAGTTTACAAGTTTACTTACCACTAATTGAGTATAAATAAATAATAAAATGGCAAAAAACGGTACCGTTATATATAAATTCGTCCACGTTCGTGTTACTCCAAAAAAAAAAGCAATTTTGCTCCGAGACTGTTATTACCACACAGTTGAAATTTCACAGTGTATATTTGTGTTTAAATACTACAGTGTATATTTGTGTACAAAAAGCTAACACGAAATGTTTGAACTCCCCGTATAGTTTATCAAGCAAAAACAATACTTGAAAACAACTTTTTATTAACTATCTGCAGCTGCAGTTTTGTCCATTAATAGGTATCAATAGACCCCCACAAAAAAGAACATCAACGCCTGTTATTACATAATTATTTCACCAGTTCATGTTTATGGCAGAAACCAGACTCCGGCCTGCTACAGAGAAATTATTATCTAATGAAATAATCAAGTAACACTTTGTGCGCTCTGGGAATCTAATATAAGAATCTCAGTAGTATTTTTGCGAACTTTCATCCAACATCAGACAAACCGGGTGCAGCAGAATACCAGTATTTTACATGGAGCGACTGCCTATCTGACCTCCACAACTCAGTACTGGGTAATACGATACCCCGTAAGACTGGTTGTCAGACTTTCGGGCCACTGACTACCTGTAACGACTGTCAAAATCTAAAAATGACAGCCGGGACCAACGGCTGTATGTGCATTCCGAGGCTTGGTAGAAATTCGGTATGTAATGGTCACCCATCCACAGACCAACCTAGGCAAGCGTTGCTTAACCTGGCTTGATCTGAGCGGCTGTTATTATTTAGCCGCGAGCTCCTCCAAAACAAAAACAAAACTAATCATCAATCGTAAATATAAGATAGTTCTTGCCGATTCAAGAAATACGTAGCAACCTGGACAGTTCTCATCAAAATCCTAGAAATTGTAGCCCTACTATCTGCTTACAACAAGCTAATTACTAATCTGTTGGTTCCAATTATTGCAATTTCTCCTTTGATTATCCATTGAACCGATTGAGGTCATTGGAAAGCCAATGTTCAATACTGTATTGTATTGCCATAACTATTGTGGTCTGAAGTAGGGTCTATAGAACAGCATGCGTGTGCCGTGGTAACTAATTAGTTCTAGCCTGTTGCCGTTGCACATTTGACGAGAAACTATTGTAATTGTTTTGTGATACTACATCTTCTGCCTGGAACTATGACTGCGTGGACTCATTTACCGGAATGGAAAGTATCCTTAGATGTCCACGGCGCCCTCACCTTCCGCCAGACGCAGGTCCTCACCGGACACGGCTGTTTCGGGAGGTTCCTGCACCGAATCGGCCGGGGGCCACGTGGTGGCCCCCGGCCACCGTAGGCGCGGGCCTGTGGACGGTGAGCTATGGGCTAGCTCGCCGTCCGTCCGTCTTATGACGAAAGGCTGTGTCGACGGCGCGTTCGTGTTCCACGCGCGCCTCAAAGAGAGTCAGCAAACAGGAAGGGGTCCGTAAGGACCGATGCCTGCCAGGGTTGCGGGACTGTTCGAAAGAGATACCGCGGCCCTGGAACACAAAGGGCAAAGGAAGGAACATGGATGGGTTTTAGTCAGTAAAAGTCTGACACTCCCTCCTGCTCAGCCCAGAGCGGGAGGGGTTCTTTGATGACCTAACATCGGTAAAAAAAAAAAAAAAATGTTAATCTAGGTTATAAACTGTCTGTGTCCCAAATTTAAATCAAATCTGTTAAGTCGTTTTTGCGTGAAAAAGTAACAAAGAAACATCCATCCATCCTCACAAACTTTCGCTTTTATAATGGTAGTAAGTTAAAACGGCTGCCGTAAAGTTTTGGACTGCAGTAACTAAAACACCACTACTCTCTAATATGTCTATGTAATGACATGATTTCAAATCGAATTCTCATAATAATAGATAATAGATTTTAAAAAAATGAGTAAGAAGAAGTGATGCCAAATAATTTGCTTTCCTTGTTAAAGCAAAATATAAATCTACAACTCTAACACGATATGAGTTCAGATTCTTTCCACCAAAAGTTTCCCTTAACCCATTAATGGCTTACCTAATGAAAAGTAACGTGTACCATGGGTTGAAAGTTAGTTTAGGAAAGTCAAAAGATCAGGAAAAACTATCTAGGAATTAAGAAAAAAAAATGTCGAGGTACACTCAACGGCCCCTCACCTTGAGGTACTTCACGATTACTGCAAAGAAATAAAGTCGTTGCCAAAGTCAAATTGTAACATGGACATAGGATTAACTGTACCATTTTGATTAAAATTGTGATTTGAAAATTCTTGTGAGTAATAATATACGTGAAATTGTTTTGTTCGTGAACTTTGCAGATCATTTCCCAGCAGAGCATAAAACATAATAATGTGAGTTCGCAAGCAGCTGAGTTCTAGGGTTCCTTATATTTTAAAGGACCAGTTGTCAGGAAACGACTGGACAATTGGCAAGGACTGGGATTCCTGCTAACTTTCGTCAGCAGACCATTTTTTTACAGAACCAAATTTAAAAAATGATTTAGTCACTCTTTCGTGAGTCGTTCCATAGTTCCTATTACTTTTCCAAAAGATTTGAGTTTTTAATATTACCAATTAAATCGGTGCGAATATTTCTAGCTTCCGGCAAATGGTTATTTGACCGTCAATAACAATATTTTTCGTTGCTTCTAAATTAAATTCCACAAACGGATATTTCGCAAATCAACCTTTTGATTGCAACCGCTGAAGCCTTATATTCAATTACAAGAAAGGCTAGCAAATAGTTATTTACATAAAGGCATGTATTTAAGTAAATCTTAAGGCTAGTGCTCTTACTTTGAGATAAAACCGGTCCATTGAAAACGATTGGATGGACAATTCCGTTTTGAAGTCTCGTCTCGAAGTCTATTCGTTAAATAATTTGACATCAAACATACGACCTACTCCTTTCCAGTCCGAACGATTCCAATTGGTTAAAAGCATATTTTAAATAATATATTCGATCATATGGA
The DNA here is from genome assembly GCA_947578425.1 of Eugnorisma glareosa. Taxonomy (NCBI): domain Eukaryota; kingdom Metazoa; phylum Arthropoda; class Insecta; order Lepidoptera; family Noctuidae; genus Eugnorisma; species Eugnorisma glareosa. The sequence goes on from OX387970.1 coordinate 3,447,327, forward strand.
CTCAACCGTCAAATTATACTCCAAATCAAAAAGGGTAACGTTGAAGTCGGACACACATCTTAACATAGCGTTCTATTTTTGATTTCAGTTTTCAATCTATGAATAAAAGAATCTCTGGCCAGACTGGAAGGATAAGAAGTATATTTTAGGTTAGCGCATAACAAAAAAAAAAATTGTTTCTTAAAAAGTGTTGCAATAAGATATGACACTGGATCCTGCACTAGGATACCCTGTGTCGCAGGATCCAGTCTCTCTCGACAAATATGGTTGATTGTTAAAAGATACCAAATGCAACGTTTCCAATCATAAAGGTGTGTATGTACGATGAGTGTTAGTTTCTATGTGTCGGTGTTGTTAATACTCAATTGCAATTATGTTTTCTGTTTCGTTATAGTTAAGTCCGAGTAACCATTCCTGGACTTCTTTTTCGCACCCAACCTTGGTCATAGAGAAGATTAGCTTTTTATTGACCCTCTCATACGGATGTGGCCCAACAATATATGAGCATTCTCATTTATTGTTTATTTATTTCGAATGTTAAGTTTGTAGGAAACTCTGTTCCACTTAGGCTTTCTACGTGTGCGCTGGTCCGTAACCACTGTGGCAGCTGCAGTTTTATGGTAACTGGTGTCTGAGTTTTCATGCCGCACATGGGCCTCTGACTTGGCTTTACATGCCGACGGGTAATATCTCTTAGGCATGATGGTTTCCTCCCGATGTAATGTTTTCCTTCACCGAAGCAAGTGATAATTATACAATACGCACATAAATCTGAAAAATCAGAGCTGCGCAGATCCCTAAGCAGCTACACCTGTCTCAATTTGTCCTTCAATATAGTTTTAAATCTGTTGTTAGGCCACCCGCAAGAGTTATAAGCACATCGGCCAATATGCGAAACTTATTTCATTGCTTGATACAAATATCTGCTTGACAACACCGTTATTTTATTTACGAAAGCATTATATAGACTTTAGTATATAAGCCGAACGGCTTATATACTAAAGTCTTCCTTTTATTCACTTATTTTTACGCCTAAGATATATGCACAGAACCTTGGAGAACATAAGAGTTTCTAGGCCCATTGTTCAATATACATATGGCCTGAAATAATACAACAGTTTTTAGTTAATGAGCTAAATTACCGGCTGTGCCAATCACGATCACTCCGTAGACAGATGAACATCTACAACATGCCTGGAGGAAACCAGCATGCCTGAGAAATATTTTTTGACGGCATGTAAGCTAAGTCAGAGGCCTAAGGGCGGCCGTTGCTGAAAACCAGCGTTAGTGTTTTATATGAAAATAAATAAATAGAGTCCAGTCTTTATCCTGACCTTGAGGCAGAAATCCAAACGTGCCTAGATTGAAAATGGCCAGCAAAAAAAAATGGTTTCAGGCTGGAACCCAACCGTGTCAGATGTAAGTTTACTCAAAGCCGACCGCAATAAATAAAAATATTTTTCTTCTTTATATACACCCACACTGATCACTGAATTTTTCAACATACGTTATGGAACAGTATTTTATTATTTAAAAGATCAGAAAACTGGCTTATAAGTTATTCCATTTAAAAGTATTTTATTTGACCTGGTTTTGATTTTAAAAAACTACGTACGTGTGTAACCATCACTGTATGGGTACAATTTTATAATAAAATATAGAAAAGGTTGGCGAAAAGGCCGAAGATTTTTCTTTTACAAAATTTTACTTTTTTGCTGAAAACAATATTTGGAAAAAATTGTATGCCAAGGCTTTTGTGAAAAAATTCTGCCGATGTTGCCACGTTAATAACGAAATCAAAATCCCTTATGTGCCAGTTACTTCATTGGCTATGGTGATTGTAAATTTTTCAATAATTATGCTAAATGCGACTCGCACGGGACTGGTCAGTGTGGCAACACTTGGGGGCGGCCTATGTCCAGCAGTCTTTCGGCTGAAATGATGATGATTATGATGATGATGCTAAATGCAAAAAAAAAATAACATTTCGAGGAATAAGGTCTCTAATCATTTCATCAGTTAAAATGAAAAAAATACTTCCTATTCGTTTATATATTTGAAGAAATATGGTTAACCTTAATTTGACTATCAATGACATCATCTTAAGAAGGAATTTCTTGAAATAAGCATAAACCTGCGTGTTGTGCCCGCGTGATTCTATTACTATGGAGTAGAGGTCCACGCCGCGGTCAAGAAGGCCGGCGGGGCGGCGCGCTGGTAAAAGTACCCGGCGCGGCGCGGCGTCGCCGGCGTGGTATCATTTTTTTGGCAAATGATTATGTGGTTGGAAATGTTGTAACAAAAGTTATTTTCTTGTTAAGTGTGTAGAAACATAATCAAATCTTGTTATTAAGAAAATCAACAGGGTCCAACTTCGAGAAAGAGGTCAATCGTCGAATCCAACTCGATGACTTACGAATCTGAAACGTGTTCTATCACAATAGGTCTTATACAGAAGCTCAAAGTCGCTCAGCGGGCTATGGAGAGGGTTGAGCTCGGCGTTTCTCTACGTGATAGAATTAGAAATGAGGAAATCCGTAGACGAACCAAAGTTATCGACATAGCGCAGTGGAAGCTCCACTTCCTGCCAAGCTGAAGTGGCAATGGGCAGGCCACATAGCGTGAAGATCGGACGGCCGATAGGGCAAACGGACACTGGAGTGAAGACCACGCATTGGAAAGCGTGGGACGGCCACTTGCCAGATGCATTGACGACCTTGTTAAACCTGTAGGGAGTCGCTGGATGCAGGTGGCATTGGTCCGGACACGTTGGAAATCGATTGGGGAGGCCTATGTTCAGCAGTGGACAACAACGGGCTGAAATGATGATGATGATGAAGAGAATCATACATTAAAACATATTATTGGACAAATTTGTCATGAAAATTATTTTGGCCGAAATAATTTTATTGCCGCACCATATGGCAACAGCGCGTAGCTAAGCAATGTGTGGATGGTTGCTAGGTGCCGTGAGGCGTCACTCGCGTGAATTTGTAATAACATTTTGAAGTTGCCGCGAATTATTTAATGACCCGGCGGCGGCGGCGCGCCTTTGTAACCGGCGGCGGCACGCCGGCGCGGCGCGGACCTCTACGATGAAGCCTCGCATCAGCGTTCAGTTGCGATGCGGGCACCGCGCGATTTAAATTTCATAACAAGAGCACAGCCCAGCGCAACAGAGCACGCGCGTTTCGACACTGAATTATTTATCGATAAAATGGAAAAAGACATGCAATAATAATATGAGATCTTTATTCTCAATAGGCAAACGAAAATCTCTCAAACATTCTTAATTTGGGATATACTGTTACGAATTCGCCATGTACGAATCGGTCACCTATTATTGGATGTACCCAATTATCTTTTCTTTTTCATTAGCAACCGGGTTGCGAATTTTTCTAAATATTCTTCAGTCGCGGATAACTTTAATTGCGTGATTCAGAATGTTGTTGTTAATTCTCTATTTGTGACAAAGATGGCGGTGTAGTACTTTTGTACTGTGATGCTACAGTAATATGGGCGCACTCCCTTAGAATTGTTAGATTTCCATTAGCAATCATTCATATCGGCTCAAAACAGTTATTACATAAACAGTTACCTACAGGTGTGAATGTATGAATTTCCTAACTAAACATTACTGTATTGATATTAAAGTAGATTCGTTCCGTACCATTATAGATTAAAAAATCCTATATTTTACTCGTCTAATGTTATAAAAGAACTTCCCCACTCGCGTACTAACCATAGCCACAGTATAAATTATATTGTGCCATAGCTATCGGTCGCGCAAAGGCACGATCGTCGGGTTCATAATAATATCCTTAATTTTATTGAAACACCAGACGGCGAGTGTCTGAGCTACCGGGTTCGCCGAAAAAAAAATTGTGAGGCTTGCATGTTCGATGATAATAGGATAGAGCCTTATGGTTTTAGACGAACTTCCTTTTATTTCAATTGATATGATTTTGAAAAAGCCTAGGTATCAGGAGGCAGCGGCCACCTTTCAAGTGAGATGATAATAAATGACGTTAAAACAATAAATTCTTACCGTATTTATGACGTGCAGAGGCGTCCAACATACGAAGAACTCCATAATGATGACAAACAGCATTCGTATTACCTGGAACAATAATAAAAATTAAATACTTGTAAACCACTACACTGTGAAATCCGAATCTGTTTTCTCGATAGTTAGTGAAGTGAAGCCTAAACCATACCTGGTTTAGGCTTCACTTCACTAACTATCGAGAATTTTATTGTATGGTTCAAAATCGACCCGTGTAATACCTTACACGGGTCGATTTTGAACCATACAATAAAATTCTCAGCCACAGATGATTTTAGATTTAAAGAGTAAGATTAGTTTTCCCTTTCGAAGAAGTATTTTACATGGAGCTACTGGATAATTGACCTGGACAGCTCAGTAACAGGGAACCACGATACCCCTTGTTACGACTGGTTTAAAAGTTTTTGACGATTTATGAAGTACTATCCAAGATCGACGCATACTTGAGACTAGACCAAGTACTTATTTATAATCATGCTTTTCGAGGCACAGAGCTCCATTAACCTTTCAGTATGGACGTGGAGTCTCACAGGTTCCGCGGGGTTCTCAAGTTCTTATTTTCACACACTTGCCCCTGCTCCGCGCACCTGAGCGTCTCAGTAGCTTCACTTTTAGTAGAAAAATAGACAGTGAGATTGCGTCGCTGGATGCATAGCATGTGAGTAATATTCATTGAATTATTGGCTGGAGCTTGTCAGGCTTCACGTCCACTGTTGCTTTATAAAATATTTTGATAGAATTTAGGTTTGTTTTAGATCTTGTTATGAAAAATGGCAGAAAGTATTAAAGCGAGTTGTGTTAGTTCAAAATAGCCTCAGAAAAAAAATGTAATAAACACAAAATTGCCGAGAAGACCCTTCTGATTTGTTCTGCAGACATGCAGGCAATTCAATCGCCATAAGAGATAAGATTCTGCTCAATATGTGAAAGATATCAGCGTTACTTGTTTTTTACCGAATATTATGCAAATGAAGTAGCTACACACCCACATAAGTCGATTCGATGAGCAACTAACCGAAAATCGTGCCGAGTAAAGTTCCATAAAAGCTGTCAGAGCAATTACTGTTACATCAAGCGATGTGAACCGAATAATATTCAGTTTTCCAGTTCAATAGGTTTACACGTCTCGAGATTGCATATCTATTGAATCTTGTATGATGGAGTTATTGGTACGGTATAGACGCTGTTGGCACGTGTGGACTATTCAATTAAAACACTTGTAAGCCCTGTTGAAACCTTGGGCCGGTTTCGTTCCAATTTTATGTATACTACATACATACAAATAAAAAATTGAAATGTCTGTTTGTAATACCAAAATAACAAGTTTTTACTGAATGCATATGAAAGTATTTAAGGTACTTATAACAAAAACCACCTATGGGAGGCCTAAAAACTCTGACACCAGGTAAGGCACTAACCACACGATAAAGAAAGAATAACAAAAACACATTTTTTTCAATTTTTGTCTGTCTTTCTATTTGTTCCGGCTAATCTCCAAAACAGCTGAACCGATTTTGACGGGACTTTTACAGACAGATAGCTGATGTTATAAGGTTTAACATAGGCTACTTTTATTTTAGAAAAAAAATTAGGGTTCCGCGCAAAAAACTAAAGCCTTTGAAATTTTAATAAAATCCGTTTCAAATAGCTAATCTCCGAAACGGCTGGACTGATTTTGACGGGATATTTACGGGCAGATAGCTGATACCGTAAGGAGTAACTAAAGCTACTTTTATTTAAGAATAAGATAAGAATTAGGGTTCTGTGCAAAAAAATTAAGACCCTTGAAATTGGTAACAAAATTCGATTAAAAAAGGGAAGATATATATTTTTTTAATAATAATTTCACGTGAACGAAAAGCAGGTCGCGGGCAACAGCTGGATCAGTCAATCAATTACAAAAATAATCAAGACACGTTTAAAAATAGAAAAGAAATACATAAGCGGACATATTTTAAATTATCACAACTACAGCAAGAAAAGTAATTAATTTTCATTTCTTTTTTATTCATTAGTAATTTCTTATGAACTGCAGACCCACTGCTGCAGTTGACTTATAAAAGTAAATATGAGCATAGCTTTGTACTTTTTATGGTTCCGTGTCTATTTGTCACAGGGCTTTCCAACTTAATTAAACACCCAATTGGTTGTTTTTAACAGAAACTATGTAATTGACCTTTAACGTGGCAAAAAAAGCCACAATCCAGTTTATACTGGTTATTAAGATACCCCTTGGTTAAGACTGGTCGTGAGACTTTCAGACCACTGACAAAATCTAGGTATGTCAGACAATACAGTTTGTAAGCAATGCATCCGGGAACATGTATTTCGTAATTGGAGGTCATCTTTACAATATATTAATCATCTCTGCAATATTCCAAGCCACAATAGACACACAGAGTACGGAGACGTCTCACTGCTAGATTTGATAATCCTGGTTAGCATTATCAACATATGCCATACTAGCTGTTGCCCGCGGCTTCGCTCGCGTTTTTGTCAGAAATTATCCCACGGGTACGTTGTAAACATAGCCTATGATACTCGGGGATAATGTAGCTTCCTATTAGTGAAAGAATTTTCAAAATCGGTTCAGTAGATCCAGAGATTACCCCCGACATACAAACTTACAAACAAATTTTACCTCTATCTGTTATTAGTATAGACAAAGCAAGCATGTCACCGTTTACTCGCACTCCAACACTAATGACGTACCTATAGAAGATAGCTTTGTAAGCGGTCCGTGATAGAAATTGCGAGCTTAGCACATTTTCGGTACCACGAAATTCATTAGTGTCAGTACTAAGTCTACACGCTATCGTGATTTTGTGCCCTGTGCATACGTACGTTTGTCTTTACTTTAAGTCATTGTGATACACCTTAACAATACCGTACGCTGTAAACTTTTCTGCGAACAAGCCTGCTAGTGTATAAGATATTCATGCGCGATGTATCCAAGCAAGACTGGATATTAACTGCTTCAATCGAGTGAATGTTTCACTAGAGTAAATGTTTGTTTCATTCCACTTTTACATGACTCCACCGGCGCGGCGTCACAAAGGAATTAACGTTTATTTTCAATACTTTTTTCAATTAAGCAGGAGAGTAGTGAAATGCAGTCAAACAAAGAGAGAAACTTCAAACGTCTGTTTAAATCCTGCTTTTATTTTTTATTGTTTTATTCGAATATTTGAAACGAAAAAAAAACGGAATTACACGGAAAATTTGATTTCAAATTAATGAAAAGTCAAACTGAAAAACTTCGCTCAAGAATACTCAAACACCAAAGAATGCTCACCCTTAAAAACTCTTAGTTGTTCCAAAAGTTTTCAAATAGGTCGTCAAATTAAACTTTAGTCCCTTACGATAAGAATTATGACTTAATTTTCCCTTCATTCAGTTTTCTTTCAAAATTATAATCGTATTGAAAGCCTCTTATAATTTTATTGAAGTTTTTCTGTCAACAGCTTATTATAGGGAACGAAGGATTGCCACCGCGGCGCCGCCATTGAAACCCGCATTTTAAATGCAAAGTTGATAAAGCAATCACATTCGTATTCAACTCAATAAACGGATATCCGTGCTTTCAGGCCATTAGACACAATGCTAAGGTATGAAATAAAATAACTGGATTAATCAAAATTCAAGTGTTGGATTAGGCCATAATTTGAATGTCCAATTCATTTGTTAAAAAAATCTTTTGTCATACAAAAGAAACGAGTATCAACAACTTTGCTCAATTTTTAACCGACTTCAAAAAAGGAGTAGGTTATATGTTACCTGATTTCTCCCCCATTTGTGGACCGATTCTCAAAATTCTCTATTCTTTTTGCAAAAAATAAATCCGACTTCAAAAAAACAACAGTTGTTTTCTTTTTGTTTTTTTTTTTGTGTTTTTTTTTTTGGTTGTTAAAGTTTATATGTATAATCAACCTTCAGTTAGGGTATGTCACATCATGTCATGTCATGTGGGCATAGCCTTAAGCCCCGTCTTCACATCAAGTTAGCAACACTTAAGTGAAAAACCAATAAATATTAGATTTGTAATTCTCAGTAGTTCGATCATATTTAAGCATTAGGGTGAAAACAGGCAGAAAACCTAACGATAACGACGATGGAAAAGTTTGTGGGACTGACAAAAGCTATCGAATAAAAACGAAAGCCAAATTATAGACCTTGCTGATCACTGAAATTATAAACAGAGGCCCAGGTAGCACGAGCTCGTTTGTGTAAACGTAACGTAAGTACGTCGATTTTCCTGCCAGGGTTGCGGGACTGTTCGAAAGAGATACCGCGGCCCTGGAACACAAAGGGCAAAGGAAGGAATATGGATGGGTTTTAGTCAGTAAAAGTCTGACACTCCCTCCTGCTCAGCCCAGGGCGGGAGACCCCTCCCGCCCTGGGCTGAGCATATTTGATGATTTCCCATCGGTAAAAAAAAAAGTACGTCGATTTTAAAATTAAAAATACCCGTTTCACGTAAAGGGTGTAACATGATCCTTAACGAAGCCGAAAGGCACTTGTTCTCCCCGCCATTTTAATATTTTTTTCTAGACCATACCTGGGAACCTTCTAGTTACGGAGATATTGGGGTGTCAAAGTTCCAACTTTTGCCAAAGTTTTTTTATAAATACATGTTTCTAAATAAGTTCAGCAGGGCTATTACGTATCTCTGTTACAGTTCATAGTGATCATCACTTGGCGAGTTTTGATATACAATGACCGTTCTTGTTGGTTTCAAGTGACGGTACCCGAGCAGAACTGTCATGGTATATCAAAACTCGCCAAGTGATGATCACTATGAACTGTCAACACAGATACGCAATAGTCCTGCTGGAGTGGCCACCGTGAACCGGAAGACATTGCATTGGAAGGCCTCCCACTAGGTAAACCGATGACCTAGTGACGGTTGCGGGGATCCACTGGATGCGAGACGCACGGGACCGGTCAATGTGGCGACACTTGGGGAGGCCTACGTCCAGCAGTGGACGTCTTTCGGCTGAAATGATGATGATGAGGACTTGTTTGTAATGTAAGATTTTTACTTTAATCATCTCCACGACCCCATACCATCAGCACAATGTTTTGAGTGTGTTACATTGAGTCCTACCGAAAAACGTGATTTTTCACCCCAAAAAAAAAGTCGTTACCTATCTTAGCGTTAATAATTGGTTGGCGGCTTCGTGAACGGTTCATTTACACTCTTTAATATTTTCATAATTTTAAGAATTTGTTCATGTTATGGATGTAACTAACTGTTCTTGTTGCAAACAATTACACTACAATGTTATAGGATTATTGTGTTTTCTATTAAATAATCGACGTATTTACGTTACATATACACCGAGCGCCCGCGCTGAGGCCTCTGATCATGTGGTACCTACACCCCAAATTCTTCACAAAGGAACTAAACTGTTCAATTCAAGCTTCAATTGGCTCAAAACCGTTTTATATAAAAGACCTTGACATAAATGAATTATTTTAAAAACTCACACAATTCCAGGCATTCCAATTCCGGAACTTAATAATATAATGAAGCGCTTTGACCCAATAAATTAATTAATTCTGATTAAACCGGGTAGTGAAAAATACGAGCGATATAAGCCTGGATACAATTATTTTAAAACATACGATGTTTGAGTTAGTTATTCGCTGTGGCAATTCAGTCCGGTTGAATGTTTGTGTGTCACAAAGCTTTATTTCAGATTTAAAGCTGAAAATTGAAAGCTTTCTTTTCGTAATTGGTACGAAAACACCTATTCGGTGGTTTTTGTTCTACTTGTGGGCATTTTTCTATGCAGTTCCAATTTTCAATTCGCTTCTTTTTTATTGTTTGAAGTTACACGAAAAACACAAAAACGTTGTACTATAATATTGATTGAAGTGGTCTATGCGAGTACACCGTCAATAAAAAAGTGGTCCTCTACACAGACAATATTGTTTTACAACCAAGAAAAATTGGTCTACATTATTCAAGTTTCGTGTATCAGGTATATTTTTGGGGAAATTTTATTCTTCACCCACAAAATGTATTGCATTGTGTGACATTTGTTAGAACCAAATTCACACTTTATTGGCTTTCAGATTGATGCCTTGTCTTCGTATGAAAATGCGAACGTGTAAGAAAGGTCGGCCACGTAATTATTTTACCCCCATAAGGTTGAATGTCACTTGAAATTCACTAATGATGCCTTTTATTCACGGCGGCGAGTTTTGACAATTGAATGGAAGCTGCAATTGACGTCACGCCGATACCTATTGTACTTTAGTAGTGTCCACGTAATCGTCATAAAACCGGTATAGAAGCTGAACGTAGAACGTTCCAGTTTTTTTCAAGTAGCATCGCGAAAGGACGCCTTTTCATTGAGAAAATTTCAACGAATGATGAAAATTCTAGAAATACGCTTGAGGTAATCGCTGCCGCACGAGCTGCATGACGATTGCATCTGACGTTATCACTTCGTGGAACACACTTTTGTTGGTTTCTACGTAAGATTCAAGAAAACACGCAAGCGTAATCAGCTTACGTGGACAGTAGGTTAAAATACGACGTCGATTTTCGAAGTGTAACCTCGTTTCAACATTAGAGACATTAGAAATTGTTGTCAAAAGTGGTAAATTTATTACGAGATCGACTATGCCTACAGTGCCACGTAAGTGCTCAAATACTCCCGGGATCTCCACGAAGCGATTACTTATGTATAGCTACTAATTGCCTTGAACTTTTACGCAAACAATGGAAAAAAAAAACAAAACAACATTAAATACGAGTCATCTACATTAAAATACCATGAAACATTTCTCTGAAGCGAGCGATTATCTTTTTATTTCTTTAGGATAATGCCGAGTTTTGTTTTTATTGTCTCGCATTTGGTAATGGATGTGTTCGTATTAAGCTTCTACAATATTTAGAGCTGTTGTACCGAAATAAATGGTTTCATAGAGAAAATAATGGTTTCTTAAGCGTACACACGGCTACATATCAAGCTATACATTTCCAGTATAAGCTGACCTCGCATTGTACGGAAATCCTATACAATGCGAGGTCAGCATGAACTGGAAATGTATAGCTTGATGTGTAGCCGTGTGTACAATGTACATCATTTTAAGTATGTTTATAAAGGTAGTATCTCGTCTTTGAATATTAAGGTTTAAAATGCAATGATAAACCTTTATAATGATAATTTTTTTTTTATTCATTTCACAAATGTGTCAACAGAGCCTTCTGTTAACGTCGTTCACCAAGAGATCCTTGTAGAACAATGCATTTGAAATAAGAACACAAGCTCCTTCAATTCCTCTTTCAAGTCGAAAAGTATACAAAGGAAACTACTCACTTTTCTCTTAGCCTCTATGCTCTTATCGATGTGCGTGGATCTGACAACGTGCCTGAACTCCATGTCCACGGTGTGCATGCAATACGACTGTGTACTGGTATTGTCCACGTCTAGTCGCTGTTCCGACTCGTCCTGTGGACAAAAGGATAAACGTCAGATTAGTGTAACTAAATAAAAACATGTTGGTCAATTTGGACCACTTAGGGGTCATAATGACAATCTTCTTCTGTGCACAAGTTTATGAAGCTTACGCAACCAAAATGTGCACTCGCGGACAATTAATATTTTAATATTTAATATTTTAATCGCATGTGATAGCGGCGTTGGCCGCGGCGCAACTCATGTTATTACAATAAAGCGTGGTGCATTGCTCATTCCAAATGTTTGAATGGGTTGTAGGAGGATTTTTGGGATGCGAATGCCAAAGGTACATAATACCTTTTTTATTTACCGCGATTACGGCATGCTATATTGCTATCGATAGTACATTGTTTTGTACTTCTTCCTGTCTCGTTAGAATATTATTAGAAGAGGATAAAGGCACCAATCTTGTAGCGCTACTTAGTTTTACAAAAGTGGGTGTATTATCTTGTTCTAAAAAAAACATTGTATTATATTTTCAACCATTAAGTCCACAAAAAAGGGATGTTTTTAGAACGAATGGATAATGTAGGTAGTAAAAATCACATTTGGTGAAAAAATATTTCCGTGTTACACTTTATTTTCTTTGGTTAAACTCTGCTGGTTGGTTTATTATAACTTTGTTACTAAAAATACAATCCGTTAACTACACCAAGATATATACAGGGTGTAACAAGACCCTTCACAAAGCCGTCAACCAAGCATTATGCACATCAAACTAAATAACTTTACGCAAAAATTATTGCTAGGAAACGACCTTTTTATTTGGGGTGATAAATCACGTTTTACGGTAGGGCTCAATATGACGCAATCAAAACATTGTGCTGATGGATGGATTGAATAGTACAGGTACAAATCTTACGTTAAAAACAAATAGGTATATAAAAAAAAAAAACTTTAAAAATGTTGGAACTTTGACTCCCAATATCTTCGTAAGGTTCCCAGGTATGGTCTGGAACAAAAAAATGATCGCAATCACGGGGGAACAAGTGCTTTTGGGTTTCGTTAAGGGTCTTGTTACACCCTTTATATTTTATTGTTGTTCGTGCTTTTTGTTGAGTAGCGGTGGCCCAGTGGTGTTAGCCCCGATTTACGAACAGTAAGTCGTGGGTTCGAACCCAGGCAGGCGAATTACTCTGTGTAATTTATTTCATCACCACTGCTCTCAAAACGGTGAAGGAAAACATCGTGAGGAAACCGGCATGTCCTAGAGCCAAAAAAATCAACGACATGTGACATCTACCAACCCGCACTGGGCCGGGTGGTGAATTATAACCCATTCCCTCTCATAGAAAGGAGACCGTGTGTCCCAACTGTGAACTGAACTATCTGAACCATCCACAGTCGAGTATTTTCAAAAATTAAGTAAGCAGCTGTTTCCTAGGAAACTGCAAGACCTACACGCTGAAAATGTACGTAAAAAATTATTTAAAAAAAAATACCGATGAAAAATTTCTGTAAGGGGGGGGGGTTCAGAATAATGTATGTACTTATGACTTGGTAACCGTTTTAAGATAGCTGTCCTATCCACCTTGTATACTAGTAAATACTTCAATTAATTGTGCTACAAATATTTTTTACTAACTATAATATTAATTACTTAATAGTAGTGGCGACGAACCCCCCCCCCGGGTTCAGAATAATGTACTTATGACTTGGTAACCGTTTTAGGATAGCTGTCCTATCCACCTTGTATACTAGTAAATACTTCAATTATTGTGCTACGAATATTTTTTACTAACTATAATATTAATTACTTAATAGTAGTGGCGACATGGCAATTACTTAGCTTCCATCCTCCATTAAACCATTTTAATTGTAATAAGTTATCAAACCATTAATAATAGAGACAAGGCATGGCTGCTAAACAATGTAGGTACGTATCCCAAATAAAATATTATTCGTTTCGAAAATCATCATCAACATTTTCTTTACAAACTATTTTCTGGTCACGTTCAATAAACCAATTATAATTAACGAGAACTTTTCTACTTAACGACCAAAACAATTACCAAACTTTATAATAAGCCAAAAGTTAATGTTGAATTTCACTCGTTAACGGGATTTATTTAAACTTTTGTCAATGGTGTTGCCTGACCACTTTTTTGTTAAAGAAAGAAAGAAAAAGTATTTATTAGACTCGTACAGGACCAAACATTTAAACAAAATAAATAAAATTAGATCAACAATAAATAAAAAATAAAAACTTATATATACAAACACTTAAACTGATTTGGTACTGTATGAGACCAAAGGCCGCTATCTCAGCATGGTGCTGAAATATCTAAATATGCCACAGGGCCCAAGTGATGCCACGGTCAGATATAACAAAATTAATTGTAAGTTTCTGTTAGTCTGCATCATCGCAATGTTAGGCTAAGGCCTCATGACTTCCATTGTGAGGATCGACCGGAAGACACGGTGGAGCACACTGTGGAGGTCTGCCCCGCGTGGGCGGAGCACCGCCATGTCCTCGTAGCGGCAATCGGCGGCGGCGACCTCTCGCGTCCGGCCTTGGTTCAATCCATGGTCCAGAGCGAGACGGAATGAGACGCCGTCACCTCCTTCTGCGAAGCAGTCATGCTAGCGAAGGAGGTCGCTGAACGTGAGAGGGAGAGAATATCTCGTCCCAGCCGCCACGGGAGACGCACCGGGCGTCAGGGGCTACGTGGTGGCCAACGGCCACCGTAGGCGCGGGCTTGTGGACGGTGAGCCATGGGCTAGCTCGCCGTCCGTCCCTCTTATGACGACAGGCCGTGTCGACGGCACGTTCGTGTTCCACGCGCGCCTCAAAGAGAGCAAACGGGAAGGGGTCCGAAAGGATCGATGCCTGCCAGGGTTGCATGAATGTTCGAAAGAGATACCGCGGCCCTGGAACACAAAGGGCAAAAGAAGGAACATGGATGGGATGGGATGCGCTCCGCCCAGAGTGGGAGGGGTCATTTGAAGATTTGTCATCTGTAAAAAAAAAGGCTTCATGACTTCCAGGCCTTTCGTTTTATGGCTTAATATGTGGACCATACACTGATTGCCTGTTTTTTCCAGCTCGTTCCGTTATCTTCTACGGGGTCTACGGCGACGCCTTCTCGGTTTTCACCATTTTAATTAAACAATTTTTTTTTCAGTTTCACAGTCTCATTAGTTTATGACGAGTTATGGAAACTCGTCATTCGTCGTATCGTTGTCTCTTTATCTAATCCTTCAGATCAACCATTTTATTAAATTAGTAAATTAGTTGTGCACGAGGGGCAGGAGAGAAGGTGTCGGGGCTCGCATTGTGTCCCAAAAGAGGCGGTTATACCCCATATAGACAGCTTGGATCTGCAGCAGCCAACTTCAGCCGGCAGTCGGTTCAAAGATATCCATTTGGCCAATGCAGAGCTGCTGCTGGCTAGGTGTTTAGACTTGTAACCAATAAACATTGAGCATGCCATCATACGCACGGAACTTTATTTTGTTTGCAAAACATAGGTGGTCTGCTAACTGCAAATCCCATAAGGAAAAACGACGTGACTTTAACATTGGTATCACACTTCAGAAAAATATTGGATTTTTACTTTGTCGAGGATCAGTAAAATGTTTTTACGTGACTGACCGTCCATCATAAAAAGTAACGGCCTATAGTCGTAAATATTACGCCATACGATGGTATTGTAGCTGTATAATATAATTAAGCCCTCTATTTTCAGTTCGTCTAAAGTTACATAAACAATGTGATACATAATAGCAAATTGTTGCGAGATTTCAACCTAACATCGCAACATCAGGCCTGCGATTCCCAAAGGGTTAGGCAGAGGTGTACCTAATAGTACACCCAAATTTTGCCAGATATGTTTAAGTCCCATGTAATAGGGGGTGAGCTTATTGCCATCAAATGGGCATAGGCTCCGTGGCAGCTACTAAGAAATTCCTGATGGAAAAACCCAATAAAATTTTGCCCCACTTGGGAATCGAACCTAGAACCTAATACGCAGCGGTCGCGGTTGTATTGTAACCACTAGATCAACGGAGCAGTACCTCCAAATAGTGTTTTTTTTGTTATTATTGATGGACTAGCGTTTAAACCCCATCTCACTAGAGATACGCGATGATGTGGTGGGCGATGGAACACGCTCCGAAAATGGAGGTTTCCACGCCGCAATCACAACCATCTTGTATGCCTTGCATGGTCATATTTTTACCAAAACATTCTCGTTTAATTCTCGTCAATACAAGAAAAAGAAGAAACAATCTCACATTTCTAGAATAATAGTTATTTTATAGCCACACGTGCGAGCTTATTCGAGCTTGACCATTACCGGAGCTGGCTTGCCCATTTGCAGCGCAAGGTAAGGAAGTACGTGAACGTACTGCAAACAGAAAAATATGCTTATTCGGTATGCTCTATTTTCGCACGCCATAACCAAGCCATGCGGTATAAAAGACACAAAATTGCACATTGCATTCATTGCACTTATACAGGCCAAATTATTAATTTAATGGCACAGTTGGCGCAGTGGCTGAGCGGTTGACTGCTACGCTCCGTGTCACAGGTTTGAACAGATTATCACAAAGGAACAAATATTTGTATGGCCTAAAGATAGTTTTTCCGGATCGGGCTATTTGTATTGTGAGTTAAAACGCACCCACAATACAGAAGAAATTCCTAGTGTTTGCAACGTTTAAAAAAAAAACATTTTCTATCTGCAATTCAGCGCAGAGCAGTAGTATCCCAGTTTTATGGGATCAGCTTATGAGTTTGTAGGTCGTAAGTTCAAAACCTGATAGGCATTTGACTTTGCGTAAATTACTTCATCAATACAGAATGTATTATACTCAGCATGACGAAGGAAAATATTGTGAAGAAATCTAAATATCCTAATCTACCTCAACATTCGAGGATATTTGGTAACCAGGTGGGACACGAGTGCTGGTAGGTACCAGCACTCGTCTGGGCCCGCGTCATAGGTGCCTATCCCAGCAGTACAATCAAGACGAATTCAGAAATAATAAAAATTCACGAAGAAGATTTTCCAAAAGTGGTTGCAAGTAAGAAAATAGATATATTATATCTCTTTCTGCACAGTAATTGTTAAAACCTTAGATATGTGAAGTGCGTACATAATAAGTGTTTTGCTTTAACTATATAGCGCAATCGCAACACATCCCCACTGGATCCGAAGCACATAACAGGCAATTAACTATCTTAATATCAGTGGCGTGCAGTGCTTCCCGACGGCGGGTAGGCCACGCAAAAAAAAAACTCGCAACATCACAGCGTCGCTCTACTTAGGATGACCCTCAAAGTAGTCACATCTATTGATATATTCACTCACCCTTCCGGGCCCCCGCATCTGCCCCTGGTGTTTTTAGTAAGCGTTTGAGAAACAACGCCATCTAGCTTAAATATAAGGAATTTCAATGGTATTCTGTCAATACAAGAACGAAGGATGTCGCTTCGTTACAAAATATTCTACAAAATAAAACAGAGTGCGCTGTAAACAAAAAAAATAGTTTACTTTTCGTTCCGTACCCAATTTTGAGCGTCTGACCGGAATATTTGAAAAACAAACATTGAAAATAAGCCTGTAAAAACCAAAGTTATAAATACAAGAACTCACCACATTAATCAAAGGTTCAAATCACGATTTTCTGACAATGCAAACAGAAGAAAGATTCATTTGAAATACCGAGTACCTACACATTTTCCTTTAGACACAACTTGAATCTTAACATCAAAAAATCGTGAATACTTATTGTTTTTAACTTCTGACAAACACATTATCAGCGCAAACTTCACAACAGAACACCATTTTTAAGTAAATAAACAAATACAACAAATAATATTTACACTACTGTACGTTTCAAAACGAATTACAACCGTCAGATATTATAATAATCAAAACATTCAAGATCACGAAATAAATTTTGCTTGTCACATGAAACAAATATGGCTTCTAAGAAAAATACAATTGTTATTTTGTCAATGAAAAAAACACTACCAAATATAATTGCATCACCGCATACCGTTTTAGCCGGATAATACTTTGCGGGGCAGCCAATCAGTGGCCAGCTACACTCGCAGGAGTTTACGCCCCTATTTACTATGTGTGCCGTATATATACACGAAAATACGCATCAGTGTGCTTAAATTTATCAATGGAAATTAGGCCGGCTGGGGCCTTGCCTAGACGGCCGGGAGCGAGCGTCGTAGTATTGTTACCAGTTACGTCACACGGCCGCGACAAGTTGCTTTAAGTATTATAACAGGCGTTTTATTTTTGATTAATACAGTTATAATAAATGCATTTGTTGCGTTTTTGGTAGGAATGGTAGGGTAGGCTAGGCCTAATTGCCTCTATGGACGGCACGCCCCTGCTTAATATGCCAGCAATATGAGCCATTATATACAGGCTCAATACATAACAGTTCCAGTAGACAGTCATAACGCTGGATTCTATTCTTATATTAGCTCAATTTCATTCGGGAGGTTGGAAATTGCAATATTAAGACATTATTAGTTAGGGAGCTTGTGTCGCTACCCAGGTGTAAATTAATCGTTTGTAGGTTTAGCAGGTGTAGTCTTCGTAATTGCTTTGCTACCGTAAGGTTGAATCTCGCTTGCACATTGTGAAACGTCAAGGTTTTATGTTTTAAGACCAATGTGACAGTCACTATGATCAACCTTAGTGAAGTTTCAATTTTTACTTGGAGATTTTGCCAAAAGTGGTAAAGTCTAAGATACAATCATGGACTTAGTATACAAACAGGACTGAGTTCTCCGTATTTCGTAACACACAAAAATGAACCATAATACTCACACCGTAGGTTTACTTTTGTTATGCTATCATAACCGAGGCGAGTGAGATAGCCATAAGGGATCCCTTTGCCCCTTTCACTCGATTGCCAACAGATTAAAATGTTAAAGATGGCAGAAAATATTACATCGACAGTCACCTCATACTGCATGTAAAATAAGTTACGTAGATATGTTTTTAGCTTTAAGATACAATCGTTTCGAGAAAAGGTCCTATTCCAATTTAAACATTTAAGATAGGATACACAATACTTTAGAGTTTTTTCTATCTGTAAGAGTTTAATGTATCTCCAAGTAATAAATAACAGTCCCAAAATATTTTTACTATTATAATTGCGAAAGTTTGTGAGCATGTAAATGGATTTTCGTTCCTCTTTCACGCAAAAACGGTAGATACAATCGTTTCGAGAAAAGGTCCTATTCCAATTTAAACATTTAAGATAGGATACACAATACTTTAGAGTTTTTTCTATCTGTAAGAGTTTAATGTATCTCCAAGTAATAAATAACAGTCCCAAAATATTTTTACTATTATAATTGCGAAAGTTTGTGAGCATGTAAATGGATTTTCGTTCCTCTTTCACGCAAAAACGGTAGAACGGATTTGTTTTTTTTTTTGTTTGGTGGGTGAAATTGGGCACACAGTTACTTTACAACTTGTATTTACTTTTATTCCGGTAGTACGATCCAATGGGATAATTACCGAAGTCAAAGCGGGCAAAGCCTCGGGCAGAGGCTAGTATTTTATAATCACGATTTGTGTGGACTCTCTTGAATCTACCGGCCTTCTCTTCCCTAATTTTGATTCAAATACGATAAATTTATCTATTGGCGCGAGGACGGAAAATTGAACCAAAAAAAAATTGACCCTATCTGCCAAAAGGCTTATATCACTCCAATCCCATTAAGTGCTATAGACATATGAAACCCTTTGTGCTTGTGACACCCAAATATAACTTCAGTTGTAAGCAATTCTACTTTGAAATAAACAGACAGATAGTAATAGTTGGTCAGACAGGCAAACTTTAACTAACTCCGAGATTGCGAAGATATATCAGTCGACATATCTAGGTTGCCATAAAGTTCGGTCCAGTCCCAGTTAAAGTTAGTATTCGAATATAACTTGCACAATTGAGACCACATGAACGTGGCTCACTAGCATCGTGTTTTTTGTTCAATATTCTGCATATAAAAACAAATATTGAAAAAAATAAATATTTTTTTTAGGATTTTCGTTATACAGGTTTCTGTTTTGTTTTACGTCTATATTGTTATAGTATTCTCAATATATTTTTACTCACCTTCTGTAATTTCTTGGTATACCATTTCTTGCAGCAAATCTCAGCTGAATTACTTTTTATGATCGGGGTTGTTGGTATCAGGTGGTTGCTCTTGCAACTGGTTACTGTGGACAAGGAAATGAAAATATTCAAATCATGATTATTTAAGAAATAATTCGCAGCCGTTGATTATAAGTCTAGATAGAGCATCAAATGTGCGCAAACGTGTCAAAAAATATCAGCCAACTGTTGGCTTATAAGTTCGCACACAGAGACATAGACGCAAAGTGTAAAACGCCGGCCGTAAGCTGCCGCACGCACACATGTTTGAAATTGTTGGCTCGGTTTCTTTGTTTTGATTATTGGGCGACGCTCCATCTAGACATTATAATAATCAAAGTTCACAGCCAAGTTTTTCCAACGATACGGTGGATCGGCCCACTGCCTTTTATAGAGGGGAAGCCTATTTCTTGGAACTGAGCTCTTTGGGATGATTGATAAGGTTCAAAATCCTAAATAGCGATACTAAATTATTCAATTGTATTTTCAACGTTTTCGCGAATAAGACTGTCATTTAATAATAAACTTAATTAAACTAGCTATTGCCCGCGACCTTCGTTCGCGTAAAATTATAAAAAATATTACTTCTCTTTTTAAATTGGATTTTGTTATCAAAGGTTTTAATTTTTTTGCACGGAATTCTAATTATTTTTTAAAATAAAAATAGCTTAAGTTAGACCTAATACATCAGCTATCTGCTAGTTAAAGTCCCATCTAAATCGGTCCAGCCGTTTCTGGAATTTTCCGGAATAGACAGACAGACAAAAATTGACAAAAAAAAGTGTTAAAAGTGCAGTATATATTTTCATATACATTCAGTAAAAAGCTGTTTTTTTGGTATTACAAACAAACGCTTCAATTTTATTTATTTGTTTAATTATAGATATTTTATTTTATTTTATTTTATTTTATTCTATTCGGGAAACTTACAGCTAATATAAACAATATTCATAAACAATACACATTTGAAGGCCATTTACAAGTTTCCACAGATAATATAGATCATCATCATTCTTTTTTGAGAAATAAATTTATTATTATTATTTTTGGGATGTGCTTTTGCTTCTCAGCTTACTGGTACTTCCAACTACATTTACGGGTCGAAACCAAAGTAAATGCAGCGTGTGGTGTGTTATGTTGAGTGTGTGTTATCGCCGTCCCCGGAGAATAAAATGGTAACTGCCATTATCTTAGTTTTAGTGTTATGTCATTTTTGGGATCTGTGGGTGGTAATACATCTGCTCAATTTTTTCTTGATTTTTATACAGTTATTCGACGAAGTTACAAAATTTTGCAATAGTATTCAAAGATTTAACACAGGCCTAAAATTACGAGACTAAAGTGTTAATATTAAAGTATTGAAATGTTTTCCTAATTGTTAATATGACAAACAGTCATAGAATTATGTTCTCGTGAAAAATATTCAACTAGGTAATGATAAAAGCAGTTATCGTTTTATTCTCGTTCAAAATAAACCAGTCGCTTCGTATAAAGATGTGTTATTAAAACTACTTTTATGATTTTGAACAGTAAGACATATTGTCATCCTCTTCTTTCACTTGAACCCTCTCAGCGCACTGCTGGAGGGTCAAATATCACCTTTACAAGGATGATCTGACACTCTTTGCCCCAAACAATTTACAACCGACAAAGCTACTGAAGTTAACTACACTTGAAACTAGCGCCATCAGGATGGAATTTGGTGTAGACAAATTAATGTGCAGTCATGCATGTGAAGTGAGGGGAGATTATGGAATCCGTGGGAACTCTCGGATTCCATACACCTTGGATCCCTTTCATCAACAGAAACCTACCAGTATTTTTGTATGTTGCCGACATGAAATAATCATTGAGGGAGCCCTTCTTTAGCCGCCTGAATAAGGTGCTAACAACAACAAACATTTAGCTAGCAATTAGCTAATATGGCTCATAGATATATACCTTACAGACTTATAATAAAATACAAATTGTGTTAGTAAATAGAACCTTAAAACTATGTTATTAACACTTCACTTGTGCACTATGTCACTATACGTTCATGTGACACTTGCCCGTGGAAGCGACGAAACACAACTCCTAGTGGCCAAAAGAGTCGTCCTTCAAGACTGAGGTGCAGATAAAACGTTGGTATTCGCACCACGAACGCCTTAAAGTTGACGCACGTACTCCACGATGTCCTCCGCCGTAGTGGTGTAGTGTCGGCGGGAGATGTACACCGGAGTGTTCGGCTTTGCGGCACGAATAGGCACGTTGGGCTCCGATGGCAGAGCCGTACTGCAGCGGTTCTAATTGGCACATTTCTTTCGGCATACTCAAATGAACTCAACGAAACTTGATGCCCTGAATGCGACGGAACTCAGATGCATCACCCTCGGTCGTCGGTGATGAGACTGTATATCCCACGGAAGTGCGGGGGTTGTGGCTTCTTAAATGCCAAGACCCTGCACAGGTACAGGACCCCAGAGGTATGCAGTCTCAGGATACTTCCTAGATGCCGACGTGGGGATGCAACGAGATGTGGTTTCAGCGGACAAGGCCGTCACCCCGCTCTCCCTGGCTAAATAGAACTGGCGCAAGCCTATAGTATTAGACACTAAGAACAGCAGAGGGGTTCGAGGTCAACCGTCGAATCCGACTCGGCTGGGCAGCGTTCGGGAAGCTGTGCGGTATCTTCTCGTCCAACTTACCGCAGTGTCTCAAGACGAAAGTCTATGACCAGTGTGTGTGCCAGTGATTACATACGGGACCGAAACGTGGTCGCTCACAATGGGCCTCATTCGAAGGCTTAAAGTCACCCAAAGGGCAAAGGAGAGGGCTATGCTCGGAGTTTCCTTGCGTGGTCGAATCAGAACTGAAGACATCCGCAAGAGAACCAAGGTTACCGACGTAGCCCGAAGAATTGCCAAACTAAGTGGCAGTGGGCAGGGCACATTGCTCGCAGAACGGATGGCCGTTGGGGCCGAAAAGTTCTGGAGTGGCGACTGCGAACCGGAAGACGTTGCTTTGGAAAGCCTCCCACTAGGAGGACCGATGACCTGGTGAAGGTTGCAGGGATCCGCTGGATGCGAGTCGCACGGGACTGGTCACTTGGGGGAGGCCTATGTCCAGCAGTGGACGTCTTTCGGCTGAAATGATGATGATGACCGCAGAGGGGTATGGCAGAGCAAGGAGCTTTACCGATGCTTTTTCCGAGCCCTATATGGGCCCGATGTAGACTTCAAGCCCTGGCTTCGCTACGGCGACCTCTTCGGAAAAATCGAAGGTTTTGTCTGTGCAATAATGGATGAAGTTATGATGACACATAACTACCGGGAATACAGTGAGGGATATCACCGTCCGGGAGAATCAATCTGACGCATTATTTCTGAGTGTTCTCGTCTGGCTAACGGAGAATACTTGTACAAACACAACCTCGTTGCCAGGATTGTTCCTTGCTTTGAAGTACAACCTTGTGGAATCAGAACTGCCATACTATAAGTATGCGCCCGACCCAGTTCTCGATAATGGTAATATCACGTTGTATTGGGATCGATCTGTCGTCACTGACAGGACTATTGTTGCCAATAAGCCTGACATTGTGGTGATTGATCGACTGGAGCGTCGCGCAATGATTGTTGATATGGCGGTCCCGTATGACGAGAACCTCGTGAAAGCAGATAAATATATGCAGTTCAAGTATCTAGATCTGGCTTGCGAGGATGTCGACATGTGGGATGTGAGTACAGCAGTAATTGTGCCGATAGTCGTGTGACCCATTGGCTTAATAGCCAATAGCCTCGACCAATATCTGAGGAGGCTCTCGCTTGATTCATAATGCAGTACTTCTAGACACTGCGCGTATTGTTAGAAGGGTCCTCTCTAAAGAGCTTTGACCAACATCACCGGTAGCTCGGACTCTATTCACGATGCTGGTGGGCGACTACTTTTTTTTTAATTATTTTATATAGGAATACTTAAAAAAATATTAGATGTGTATATTTAGTGATGTGTATAATAAATTAAGTAATTCAGATAATATGTGGTCACAAGGCTAACTTTAATTAATACCAAATAGGTACAAAACTATTGTTTTAATTATTTTTTCATGTTTTCATTTTTGACGACTGAGACCCTAGTTTATTTTGTTATAGAACGATTTGGAAGACGTTTGTTACAAAGTTAATATTCAAACACTTGAATTGAATAAAACTAATGTTGATTACCATATCATAGTTTTATTGGGAAACCCAATTCAAAGTCCTTAATAGAAAAATAGTTTCACAATATTTACGAGAATAAGACGATATTAAACTATTATCATCAGCACTTGCACCCTAAAAACCCGTAGAATAAAATGATAAATAAACAGTGCAATTTGATTCTGGTCAGGCTGTACGGAGAATAAAATGATAATCGTCTTTAAACAACTTGGACGATGATTGCTTTTGACTAACTTCTTATTTTTTAAATAATAACTCTATTTTAATAATTAGGCGTGTTTCACTAAAATATTTCGAACATACAAAAAATAACTTTTTTTCAAAGCTAACAATCATCAGTCTACGTCCAGTATTTAAGGAGCAATCAACGAAAACATGTTTTTTATTTTTCCTGAAAAGTTGCGTTTTTGTAATTATCATTTTATTCTCCGGGGACGGCGTTATGATAAGGACCTATTTCATTTTCTTCTAATTGCGTGAACTTTCTGACGATTCGGCATGTATTTAAAATTGCAGCTTTTTGTAGGGTGATGTAGAGCGTTTGTTTTAGACTAAGTAATTTGAGGCTATGGAGTAGGTGATTCGGGATAACGCCGGTTGTGGAGAGGACTATCGGGACTACATAAACTTTGTCCTGGCGCCATATTCTTGTTACTTCCTGCTTGAGTTCTGCGTATTTACTAATTTTTTCGGTGATTGTTTTTTGTATGTTGTGTGTGTTGGGAACTGCGATATCTATTAAGTAAGTGACTTTATTTATTTTATCTTGTAGTATTATATCTGGTCTATTATAGTGAATTGTCTTGTCGGTGAGGATGGCGCGATCGTAGTAAAGTTTATGTGTATCATTTTCGAGGGTGACTTGTGGGGTATAATTGTAGTAAGGAGTGTTTGTGTCTTGTATAAGTGAGTATTGGATTGCCAGTCTTTGGTGAATAACATTTGCCACCTGATTGTGCCTGTGTGTGTAGTCGGTCTGCGTGAGAGTTGTGCATGCTCCTGTTATGTGTTGGATGGTTTCTGGTTGCATGTGACACTTGCGACATTTATCATTTGTTACTGAAGGATCTTTGATAATAAATTTTCTATAGTTTTTGGTGTTAATAATCTGGTCTTGTATAGCAATGATAAATCCTTCAGTTTCTGGGAACAAATCACCTATTTTGAGCCATTTATTTGAGGCAACTTTGTTGACGTGTGATTGTTCTAGGTCATGAGGATGTCGGCCATGGAGAACTTTTTTCTTCCAGTCATCAATTTTTTGTGTCTGCGGGTCTTCGTTATCAATGTGTAAGGTATCTGATTGTTCATTTAAGTTAAGTGGGGTGTAATTGTGGTCATTTTGGACCATGGCCTGATGGATGTTACTAGTGTGAGATTTTGTGTGAAAGAATGTTTTTAATCTACAAACTTGTTTCCGCCATAGGTGCTGGATGTCTATTAGGCCTCTCCCTCCGTGTTGTCTTTTTATGGTAAGTCTCTCTATGGCAGATTTAGGATGTAAGTTATTATGTTTTGTAAGGGTGGTGCGTATAGTTCGTTCTAATTGTTCTGTGTCTGTTTTCGTCCATTTAATAACTCCAAATGAATATGTTAATATGGGGACGGCAAATGTATTTAAGGCCTTGATGAGATTTTTGCCAGACAGTTGGGTTTTACAAACAGCGTTAAGTCTCCTCTTGAACTCTGCAGTAAGTGTTTCTTTAATTCTAACGTGATCTAGTCCCTTCAATTGTGTGTACCCTAAATATTTGTATAAGTCGGACGGTTCCATCGCTGTTATGGTGTATGTGTTATTTATTGCATAGTTGCCGGGTCGTATCTTGCCTCGTATGATGTGAAGTGTTTTACATTTATCCAGACCAAATTGCATATTTATATCTTGGCTGAACTCTGCTGTAGCTTCTACTAGTTTCTTCATATCTTTTTCGGTTTGTGCATATAATTTAATATCATCCATGTAAATTAGATGTGAAATTATTGTTTGTTCTGTAGTGTGTTTGAGACAATATCCGGCCCCGCAGCGCTCCAGCAGGTGAGACAGAGGGTTTAGTGCGAGACAGAACCACAGGGGACTCAGAGAGTCACCTTGGTAGATACCTTTCTTGATAAATATTTGTCGCGTAGTAACATTATTTTGATTACAATTTATTTGAAGTGTTGTTTTCCACTGTGACATTATGTTGGATAGGAAATCTATTAGTTTTGAATTTACTTTATAAATTTTTAGTATCTTTATTAACCAAGAATGAGGAACACTGTCAAAGGCTTTTTTATAGTCGATATAGGTGCAATGGAGATTTCTATTCTTTGTGGTGGCATGTTTATGTATAGTGGAGTCTATTATTAACTGTTCTTTGCATCCCATGTGGCCCCGTCTGCATCCCTTTTGTTCCTCCACCATTATGTTGTGGTGTTCAATGTGTGTGTTGATTTTCATTGTTATTACTGATGTTAATATTTTATATATTGTAGGTAAGCATGTGATTGGTCTATATTGGGAAGGGTGTGATGAACTTTTAGTTTTAGGCAGCATGTATGTTATGCCTGTTGCAATAAATTCTGGAATATTTTGTTGTCCTAATATGATTTGTGTTAAGTTTCTTGCGATTGGTTTGTATAATGAAGTTAACTTTTTGAACCAAAAATTGTGTACTTTGTCTATACCAGGAGATTTCCAATTATGTAATCGGCCTGTTATAAGTGCAATATCGGCCTCTGTAATCTCTACGAACTCCATTTCATGTATTGCTCTCCATTTGGTTTCTTCCTCTGTTATCCATGTTGCTTCGTCATTGCGTCGTGCTTGTTCTTCCCAAATACTAGACCAATATGTTTCTAATTGTTCTTTTGTAGGTTGGATAAGTGTGTCTGTGTTAGTGTCGTAATTTGTGTCAGTCTTTGATTTGTTTAGGTTTCTGTAGAATATTTTTTCATTGGTGGCAAATATGGCGTTATCATTTTTGCGCTGTTGTGCTTTTTTGTATCTTCTGAGCCTATGAACTTTAAGCACTAACTTTTGTTTTATAGTGTCTAAGAACTCCTCTGGTTTTCTGTTGTTATGCTCGTGCCTCGTATGAATCAAATGGCTTCTAAAAATAGCCTCAACTCTCCTAACCACTTTACTTGATCTGTTATTGTTAATGTATTGTGTAAGTCTACCAATATCTGCTCTTAATTTTTCTATGTCTTTTTCTAACCTCTGTTGCCATGCTGGCTTTATATTCTGTTTTGGTCTTGTGTTTTGCGAATTTTGTGTGATTTTAAAATTAAGTTCTTCGGATATGACTACTGCTGTGCAATATATAAGTGTGTGTATATCAATAAGTTGTGTTTCGTCGGAAATAAATTGGTTTAGTATGTTTTCATTAAATAAGTTAACTAAACGGAAAAGATTAGGGCTATATCGGAGTTTAGGTAGCCTTGGTCGAATTGCTGGGTCCATCCCAGAGTATTGTGCGAGGGTTGTTCTGAATTTATCATTTATTTCTTGGATGTATGTATCTGTGGTTAAGTTATGGTTTTCGACGACTAAGGTCTCAATATCATTTTCTAGCGTAAGAGTTACGTATTCAGTTTGTGTAGATGTGTGTGATGTTTGCGTGTTAGCTTGCGATTGATTGTATATTTGAGATTGAATACTAGGTTGTAATTGGGTATATGGTTGTGATTGTGATTGTTGCGCAATATCGGTTGTGTTTTGTAATAGTGGGGTAGTATTGTCATCGATTTGTAGTTGTATTCGCGTCTTTTCTTTTAATTGGTCTATTATTTCGTGAGATAAAAGCTTATTTCTAACTATAGCTCTTCTCTGATCTGAAATTCTTTGTTCTGATACGGTTATCTCAGGGTATTGTTGTGTAAAAAGTTCATGTAATTGTTGTCTATAGGTGGTCATGTCGGTCTCTAATTTAGTGATATAAAAGTAGGTTCGCATGATAAATAGATTAACTTCTTTGCTCCATCTCATGCGAACTCTTGCTTTTCCAGCCTTGGTGGACGCGGGTAAAAAGGTAGATACCCCCCGCGCAGCATTCAAGGCCGGTGTGGGTGGAACTGCATTTAAACTAATAATGAGGGGTGATGAAAGTGTTGGTGACGATGATATTGATGGTGATGATGGCCTCGAAGGCGTGTATGACACTGTGCTTGGACTATACGGTTCTACAGGGGTGTTTGTCCTGTCCGTCAGTCTGTCACCATCGTCAATGATTTCGGCTGTAGTATCTTTGTCGGTGGGAGCCCGCCTGTTCAACTCCTCACCGCTGACGGTTCGCATGCTGAGACACCCAGCGTCAGCTCCAGGTGCGCCCCGGCGATCGCCCCCGGGCAGCGGCCCTATACGTTTACTTTTAGAACGAGTCTCCATTTTTTTATGGGTTTCCAGAGCCACGTTAGCCACGCCAGTAATTTCTCCTTCGTGTGTCCGCCCCCCACGTGATTCGATGTTCAATCAGGACGTGTGGTTGTTTTGGGGGGCAACTAGCGCAACTCATTTTTCATCAACATACAACCTGACACTGACCTGCAAATTGCAAAAAACGTACGAAAATTTGAATTTCGCCGAAAACCGTACCCTGATGCTTCCACCTTAAGAAGTAACACTTCATTCGTCACCAAGAATTATATTAAGACTTCCTTGTAAAAGATACGACTGAGTGACTAAATCAGCCTTTAATCGCAAGGGGATAAGACGTTTTTTTCAGGATTCAGGTTAATGCTTTTCCATCTCAATTATTTTCCAGTTAGACCGTAAATTGAACTGAGTGACGTAGGATATTTATGGTCTGACAGATCAGACTAACTTAAGGCGAAATATATGAACATTATTTAGTACTTTAGCAAAGGCCTGTTTCACAATGTCCGAATAGCCACTGGCCACTAAATAAATTCAGAAATGGAAATGAATTTGTATCAAATTTATTACCTGCCAGGTAATTTAACGCACTTAATCGTAGATGGTGAAACAAGTCCTAGGCGCGATTACATTAGGCAAGTATTTCATGCAAGTATGAGGTCACATTTGCGTATATTTTGCTTGCATTGGAAACATGTTTTCAAGAGTGTGTAATTTGCTTGCTGGTTTTACTTGCATACAAGTGGAGATGTTCAACAATTGAGTAGGAATGAGCGGGCGAAGCCGCTGGCAAAAGCTTCCTCGAAGATGTAAATTGATACATTTTTATAGCATTTTTTTTTTTTCTTTGTTGTCTTACCCCGAAGAACTTTTATTTCATCAATTTAAATGTTTTAGTTTTTGAAAGTACAAAATTTAACGTAATTTCCGAAGGATTCCCAGTTAGGTGAACCATGGGTGCATTATTTTATATAATCATTCTTAGTTCACCAATTAGGTGAACCACCGGTACATTATTTTGTATAAATACCCATGGTTTACTTATTAGGTGAACCAAGGGTACAGAAAGTTAACCGTGGAACACCTAGGTGAACCACTTTGGTGCTCCACGGGTCAGAAACGATATAATCGCGCCTTGAGCGTTACGACTAGCACTAACGCTCAACTGTCAAACTATGCAGTTACAGATAAAAATTCAACCGTGTACTTTACATTTGTGTGTGATAAAGACAGGAACATAATATTATCTTAGTCAGAGCACGTGATAAATAACGCTTGAAGATTTCTGCTTTTAGCTTTGAGCAAAATATTCTTAAAATAACATCGCTATCAGTTTACCTAATCTACAAATTCATGCTCATAGTAAGTATTTTTATTAAAAAATCAGAATTTTTATCGCTATCATTAGTACTGTTTAGGTTGAGACCTCTTTTTAGGTATGTAAGTACTTGCAAGTCACTTTTACCGAAGAATTACCCAAAAAATAAAACTGAACAATTCATCATTTTCCTTTATCAGACTCTACAGATTTTAATAAAAATAGGACACCCATTTTTACTAAAATCTGTAGACTGTTTATAGCATTCAAAGGCGAGCGAGAAATATCGTTAAGAAAAATATTAAAAATATTGAGGTAGAAATTATTTTCACCAACCTTTTTTTCGGTCTTCGGTTTCTTATAATAAGCAAAAGTAACTTTTAGGGCTTAGTGTAAACAATGCCAAGTTTATTTTCAAAGAAACTGTACTCCAATGGAATGGACGTTTTATACTCGATACACGTGCCTGGCTGACCTGGGTCGAACAGCCAGGTCAGGTTTCAAATAGAAAACGGCACTATAAAAAACTAACCGCCTACATGTCCACATCAACCTTTGCTCGTGGGCGACCAAACAGCACTGAAATAGCGACTTTTATCACAATCTCAAGTATTTTGAAGGAAATTCTCAAAATATTGCTTCTTATGTTTGAAAAATTTCATCTGGTAAAACTTAGACAACTTAAATGTACTCACACTCACATTCATATAATTATGTCTTGCAGACAAAATTGTAGATTTGTTTTAAATCACCGATGAAAATAATAGAACTTTACCCACCGATTCAGTACATTATTATACTGGGTGTAAGAAGATCCCCTCTACTCGTATAACATAGAAATTTTTCATCGGTAATTAAAAAACAAACAGCAAACAAAATTATTTTTACACAAGTTCCTTTTTTGGTAAGCTTGAAGGGTCAATTTTGAAAAATCGTCTTACAATGGGTCGCTGTTTTTGTCGATGGGACGGCCCATTAGTCACACGGCTTAGACATACCTACGTAAAAAAAACTAGCCAAGTGCGAGTGTCGGACTCGCGCATGAAGGGTTCCATACCATCGTAGTAGTAAGCCATCTTTAATTTATTTTTATTATTTGCTGTTATAGCGGCAACAGGAATACACATTCTGTTACAATTTCAACAGTCTACCTATTACGTATCATGATATGCTGCCCGCTGATAAGCCTCCTCTACACGTCTGCATATGCGTCCGCGGATGCGTCCACTTGTGGACAGACGCCGGACGTCCGCGCCGAAACCCTTTGATCTGTGCCACAAAAACCGACAACAATCGGATTCGAGGCGGACGCGTCTGCGTGCGTCTGCGGACGTTAAATACCTACAAAAGATGCACAAATTACCCCTCTATACGTGCATCTGCGGGCATCCGCGGACGCATCTGCAGACGTGAAGAGGAGGCATAAGACAGACGGACGGACTGACGGACAGCGGAGGTTTAGTAATAGAGTCCCATTGGTTCCCCTTCGGGTACAGAACCCTAAAAACTACTTAAACACAAAAAGGCATCATCAAACATTTGCTCTAAAATCCGTCAACACTGTGATTCAAAAAAACAACAAACATTTTCAGTAGAGACCTATTCAAACAGTCGGTTGTGTGTACAGAATTACAAGCTCACAAACATTATTGAGTAATGTATTTACCGTGTATTACTCACACGACAAATACATTATCTAACGTGTGTGATATTCGTTTCAATTCTCAATATTCAACAGAAGCACGTACCGACAAAATTGAGTCCTTTTTGCCACAAGCTTTCGTTGAATAACAGGCTTTATTTATTTATTGTGATAAATATATAAAGTTTTTAGAATACCGGCAAAATTTTAATAAATCCGTTCATCTCTTGAGACGTGAAAAGTCGACAAACAGACTGATATGTATTCTATACCCAGGTCTCCTTATATGTCAGATTTCATAGGAATCCCTTCAGCCGTGTAAAAGTAACAAAGAAACGGACTGACCTACTTTTGCATTCACGTGATTTGTAGAAATTACGGTAGAAAATAAGTTCGAGAAAAAGTATATTACCCTATCTTCTTCTTTTTCCTGTTTATTTCTTCTTCTTTCTCTGACACCAGGTTAGGCACAAACCACACCTCCGACTTGACTTATGTAAAGTCAAGTCGGAGGTGTGGTTTGTGTCGCAGTCGAGAAATATCTCTCAGGTTTTATCATTCCTGACGATATTTTTCTTCACCGAAACAAATGACCCTACCGTACCGTATTATTACCCTATTATGGCTATATATTTCTGCTGCTAATCATGGTATCTACCAAGTCAACAGGACTTTTGGTGTGGTAAAAAAACAAATAACATAGGTAACAAACCATTTTTGTGGGGTTTAGTTTTAAAACTAAGACTGATGTAAACTTTCTAAAAGTAAAGAAACAGATTTCTGCTTTCATTACCAGGCCACCTGTTTGTATGCTATATGATTCAATTTGCCATAGACTAAACACAACGTTTTCAAGTTTGTTATGTTACCACTGCTTATCGAAGCCTACGACTGCCGCGTTGGTCTTGTGGTCACAAGCGCGACTGTTGAGCATGAGGTCCTGGGTTTGATTGCCGGGTCGGGCAAAGTGTTAATCGCTTTTTCCATCATGAATTTCTCAGTAGCAGCCACGGAGTCTGGATTTGTGCCCAGTTGATGGCAATAGGCTCGCCTCCTATTACATGGCAAAATTTGGGTGTACTGGATTACAGGCGTAATAGAAAGAAAAAGTATTTATTATACCCACACAGGACAATACAAAAATGGTTGACATAACATTAAAACAAAATTATACAAAAAGTAAACATTTTACAATAAAAAACAAGTGAAATAGCACCTGTGCGAGGCTAAAAGGCCCCTATCTCAGCATGGTGCGGTAACTTTAAAAAAAAAAGTCACAGCGCTGGTATTCTGATAGGGCCCAAAGTGATGCCACGGTCAGGTACGAATATAAATTTAATTAAAAAATAAAGTGTAAAACGAATATAATAATATATAATATTATGCATGCCTACCGAAGCCCTATAACAATAACCTTTGGCAAAGTGATAATGGGTTTATCGATCAAGAATTTTCTAAGTAGCAGTCTGCATGGAATTCAACTATATAACTAGCGCAAAACGTTGATTTCCTTTAAGTACACCTCTGCTCCACCCTTCGATGAATACAAGAGCGAAGTTATATGGTATGTCATACTACATTAACTTCGCTTTACATGCACCCATGCAACCTCTATGCTGTGTCAATAGAACTATTGCATTTTTGAAATTTGTGTACCGTTGTATGAGGGGCTTATGTGTGCCGAAGGCTTGTAAACTGGTGATGCTTCAATAAGTACAATTTGGTACAATGACCACGAAATGTTATTCGGTTGACGAATAGGTATTGCAAAGTAATAAACATAATTATAGATTAACTAGCTTTTGCCCGCGGCTACGCTCGCTTTAATTTAGAATATGACAAAAACTATAAACAAACTACTAAAGTTTTTGTAATAATAATTTATAATTCAATCATGATTCGAAAGACACGTGGCGCCATCTACTACCATAAGATGGTTATTGTTGTTTTTCTCGGGAAAAGTACTTTTATCGGGATGAAATGTACCCTAAATCCGTTACTGTACACCTGACAACGTATATGCAAAATTTCAGGATGATCGGTTCAGTGGTGTAGGCGTGAAAAGCCTACAAAAAAAAAAAAACTTTACTTTCGCATTAAAATATTAAATAGAATGGGATTCTGGTTGCACTGTTTGGCAGTTATTCGTATGGTGGTATTTATGACGAGTGAATTATTAACCGACTTTCTTCAAAAAGGAGGAGGTTCTCAATTCGGTTCTATTTTTTTGTTAACTCATAACTCCGTTGTTTGTAAACTGATTTGGGTTTTGGTATTTATGCCACTAGGGTAGATATTCAACTAATTCTTATTTTGGCCATCTAGGTAAGGTCAGCATTTTGAATCGGCAATGAACGTGTTAATACGTATTTTTTCTTCTTGGGCTATATTGATGACACGATTATTATAACTTCTAGTTACAATGTATAAATTAATTCATGACAAGAATTTGTAGGGTATACTACAACTAAAAAGGGTAAAAAAACTTGCTGCGATAAAAAAACCGACTTCCAAAAAAAACACTAAAAAATTCTAAAATAACTTGAATTTCGGGAGTCGGTGGCAAAAAAGTCAATGAAACAAACAAAGTCTGAAAGTCAAGTCATTTTAAACATTATTAGTGTTTTTTTGGAAGTCGGTTTTTTTTTCGCAGAAAGTTTTGTTTTTTTTTTTAAATTACTTTGATAATGAATCTCTTGGATGAACATTTTGTTTTGCAACTACAGTGCTTTCACAATTTTATTATGCCTTGTAGCTAATTTGTAGCTTCATCGTTTTGTTTTTGACAAATCAAAAGTTATATGTAGAATTGAGAACCACATCCTTTTTTTGTCGGTTAAATAGTCCCATAAAAGCTTTAATGAAAACCCTTTATTTTCCAACTATAGGACAAATTTCCCACTCTCTTCCCAGTGCACTATATTGACACGAAAATCATCCAGAAAAAAAACAACATAAATGTTTTTCAATGATGAATACTTTTTCATTGTGGGACATAAACTATTTGTTTGTACCTTTTTTTTTATTTTTTTTCGGATGGTCTGTCATCAAATAACCCCCTCCCGCTCTGGGCTGAGCAGGGGGGAGTGTCAGACTTTTACTGACTAAAACCCGTCCATGGGCCTACCTTTGCCCTTTGTGTTCCAGGGCCGCGGTATCTCTTTCGAACAGTCCCGCAACCCTGGCAGGATTTGTTTGTACCTACAGTTTTAATCATAGATAGGTCTGTATCTAGGTATTGTACCATAGGTACCTATTCAAATCCATTAAGTCGACGGAGATTGCTTCTAGGATATCCGTTACACGTGTGCCAAGTCACAGTATAAAGTCAGCCAGTAAACCAACTAAGTCCTTTTAAAAAACGTGTAAAAGCTACGCATATGTGTGTGAGCTGATTCAGACAATTTGTCCCTGGTTCAAATACAAATAACTGTATTGTTTCAGAAGTACATTAAATCATAATAGATCAGAATAGATCCACATTAGAGCTCTTTGTGTCGAGGCCAGTCTCTTTCATTGTAGAAATGTACATGAAATAAGCGTAATTAAATAAATTAATAAGCGAGTAATATCGCGCTGCGTCAAGCCTGCCTCCGGACTTGTCGGAGGTTAGAATTTTTTAAAGCCTTATTTTTACATTAAGCATTGCAAAGCATTATCTTTACATTAAAGCAAGTATGAGAAATCGCAATAAGCACGTTTTTTTTTTAAGTTTTGCTGAACTCTCTAGTATATATTGTGTTCAGAAAAACTTTAAAAAAAAAACGAGCCTAAACTGCTTCTAAATTAATCGCAACTACGTTACTACTTACGTTACGTTACTTTTTTATTCTTTGTTGGATCCATTATTGTTTTTTATGTCTATTTTTAAAGACCCTTTTACTAAGAAAAAGTTAAAAAGCCGAAAGACAGTGATACCCAAGACTGACTAAAAACAAAACAGCTAACTACAAAGCTCAGAAACTGGGCACAATATATTTAGCTAGGCTTTGTTTCACTCGTATAACTCAGTTTTTTTTTTGTACACTTATAAAATTTTACTTAAAAAGCCAGACAAATGCCTCTTTTCTTATAGATAATGCATTGACCATTGATCACCATGCTTGTTCTGTTACATCACTAGTTATTATGTTGGCACCACCACGTGAGACGCTTGTATCCGTTTCCTTCACATTCACTCTGTCTGAGTTGAACATGGCTGCATAAACTCCATAACTGTATATAAATCTATAATGTAAATGTTATGTGTGCCTTTAACAATAAATAATCATAAAAATCATTGGAAGATTTTAATTAAAAGTAACACAACAGTACAAGGACATCGACAGAATGGCAATTTCAGCCAGATATTTTTAAAGTCCAAACCTTTACGATATTTTCATTCATCGATATCAATGAGGTCCACGATAAACTTCGAATTAGATTTGAAACCACAACGTCATTACGGTCACGGCACCATTTTTATGTGGTGGTACACCCTCTATGTGGAGTGTAAGGCATGTGATCGTCTATATATCGTCAAGTGCATAGACCGTTCTCTCAGCTGATTCTAAATTACTCTATGCACTTGACGATATATAGACGATCACATGCCTTACACTCCACATAGAGGGTGGTTGTTAAAAGGGGAACACCCAAATACTCCGAAATATTTTATTCCGAATTTTGATGTTCCGATTTTCAAAAGTCCGAATTTCATAATACCTAAGAATTATAATGTATATTATTAAAAATCAGGAAATTTATTTTACCGAAAGTCGTAAATGCGATTTGTTAGTTTTCCGATTTTCATACGTTCGATGAATCAAATGCTCGAAGGGTTGTCGGTCCGAAAACCGACATACCGATTTTCAATACTTCGAATAAACTACTAAAATTAGGATTCTGAATCACTCTTCCGAATTTTATTTGTGCGAATTTCAATTTATCAAAAACTATTGACCGACGTCTTTTTTGTTATATGCATTATTTGACATACATTTTTAAAAAGTCAACATGTTGTGCTACAAAATTTAGTGACAGAAACGAATCGCTGCAAAACCGACTTCACGCAGTCTTGTCTGCCCTACCCTAGAGTGAGGCGCGGAGGGGTGGAGCGGCCCGCGAGCTGAGGATCAGGTAGTTTGAAGGCCCGCCACCGTGCCTGAGGCTTCGAGCCAAAGCTGCGGTGGTGATGCATGCCTGCTTGCATGTTGCATGCTTACTTGCATGCTGCATGTCTGCTTGCACGCTGCATGCCTGCTTGCATGCTGCATGCTTGCTTTCATGTTGCAAATCCCCTGTATTATTGATGAACTACTTCGGTTAGGTTAGGTTAGAACTGTGACTATTAAAGCGCGAAGGCGAGCAAGCTATGCGAGCGTGCCGCGGCAGCGGCCGCCGAGTACTGGATCCCTCTATCTTTGGTGAATCATTTGGGTTAGGTTAGATTAGAATTGTGACCAGGGAAACAAAATATTTTTATTCAGCAATTATGTGTTTATTTGTCTTGCTATTCAGTTTTACAAGGCGTTTTTATTTCGGAATTGTATTAATCGGTATTTTAATAATTGGAATTCGTATTTTTGATGTTTCGAATTATCATTAAGTCGGACTTTTTGTTATTCGATCTATTGAAACTCGGTATTTTGAGAATACTAATTATAAACGTTAGAAATATTGAAATTTAGGAATTATAAAAACAGGAGCAATGATAAGTCGGAGTTGATATATTCGGAATTTTGAACCATTCCGAATTACGAACATCGGTATTTTGAAATTCGTATTTGTGATTGACGGAATAAAGTTTTTCGTTTTTACGCAACAAAATTCGGGAGAACCTTTTTTTTTACAAATGTCATGATTGTGTTTTTTTACAAACCTACGTCGTAAAATTCTAGACCTTTTTTATAAAAAACAGAAACGTACCTTCTCCAGTTATTTGAAATTCCTGACAAATGAGGCACGTTCTTAGAGTTTCTCAGCATTGGATTTGTATAATCGTATAAAAAATTCATCGTAGGCAGATATCGGTTTCTAGAACGGATTTAGATACCCTATGAGGCGTTTGATTGGACAAGAAATATAAAAGGAAAAGGGAAATCTATTCCCTTTTTCTTAGGCTTTATTTCACGTATCATTTCAGCATAACTTTGACGAAGGTTTGGTCTTGAATCATTGGAAGTCTGGAAGCCTCTTGTTTTAAATAAAACACACAGCAGACATACAACTTATTCTGATAAATAAAGCCAAGAGATGAAGCTTTAAAAAACCCAGACTGTGAGCCTCTCGCGTGCACCTCAAAATTTAGTTACTCCTTTATGATTCAATGGAGGACGAGATATACAAAAGCTTTGCCCTGAGCTACACAAGTGTGCAGGAATTTTACATGTTACCATAAAAGTTAAAGTGCAAAATTCATCGGTTTTCCCGAAAAGACGAGACACATGACATCCCCAAATGACGTCCAATTTCCCAAATATCATTAAAGACTTACATAGTCGGCTTTTCACATCACTGCACGTGGCTTAATGTGGTTATTGACATAATTCGGATGCAAGTCACGTAGTCAATGCAAGTGCTATTTGGTTGATTAATTACCATTGTGTCGGCTATACAGTTGTACCAGACAAAATTGCAACACGCTGAAATTTTGTCTTACTGATGATGATGAGGTAGAATAGCGTACAGGAACACAGCTTAAACGTAATTAAATTATGAACTTGTTTTTGGAAAAACAAGAAAGTGTTCATGACAAGCTACCCTGTTTTCTTAGATAGTTAAACCACAGAATAATAAGAACAATAGTTAAACTATAAAACATAGTTGGTAACTTAAAAGAAAGACAAAAGCGTAACTATTTTTTTAAGCTTAGAAGACACTTAAGAGCGGCCAACCCGTCATACTTTTCATACAAACGCTTGTACGTGATTATGCAGTTGTTACACATTTATCTTTGTTTTTTTGAACTAATAGGTATTTTGTGCACTATATCTAGGTTTCTATGGTAGCGAAAAATAAAAATTGTAGAAACAAATTCAGTATAAGCCTCCAAAAATTGCTGTCGTGCACAAATTTTACACATACATGAGTACATTATGAATAGCCAAAGTTCAGACTTTGGCTATTCATAATGTACTCATAAACTATAAAAGTAAAGAAAACAACTCGATGAGAAACCTTGCACATGTAATGGAGATCCTTAATGACAAATATTTATTTCACACACTTGTAAGACTTATTCAAAAAAACGTATTTCCTGGAACAAGTTTAAGAAATTTTCGAACTCTATTTTTCGTTCAATGTCATCGCGTTAGGCGGTATGAGGTGCGCGGGAGACGCGATGATGAGATGTGTGGGGTCGGGGCGGGGTAAGACGGGGGAGTTGAAAGAAAATCCCGCCGTTGTGGCTCTGGATGAAACAACAAGCTTTTCGACCATGCTCGCGTTGACGATAGACGGACCGGGAAGGGCCCTCTTAAGAATACACATTGAAAATAACCCAAATACGTGCCCGTGACCTATCTCTCTAGGGTGAACAAACCGAAATAATATTTCCAGAAACCGAACTTTTATTTTGGTCCGCCACACAATACCACATTCTCTGTTGCTCCAATTACTTTAAAATTTGGATGTGCCCTTATTTTTGATTCATCATTTATTAAAAATTCTTTAAGTTGGCAAAAGCAAAGTTATTGCAAAATCTTTTAGCCTAATGACTTTTTTCACAGCAAAGTTCACCAACATTTTAAAGTCTCAATTCTTTATGAAAGTCATTTCAGAAAATTATTTATACAGAAACCGTAGTGCAAGTTTAGACACTAAGTTCAGACACACTTATTAAACACGTAAGCCGTATCGGAGTTTTCACTACGACTTGTTAATTATTATTTATTTTCAGAATTAAATAACATACCATAGATTGTTAGTAAATAATACTTATAACTATGTTAGAACATTATTACTACATATTTAAATTAAAATTCTTAATTTATTCTGCACATTTACACTATTTTACAATGTAAAGGACACCTCCAGATCCGTGAACGGTATTCCAGTGCCTCACAACCGGACAATCAACCCCTTCCAATATGGTATTCAGATAATTAACCTAAAATTATAATAATGCACAGAAATTATAACGTCTATTTTTCAGCCAAAGTAGCCTTTAATTTGTAATATTAAAAATTCTAACGAACCGTGTAGTTGCAGCAGTTTTTAATAAACCTCTCACAAAAAAAAAATACTTGTCTTAAAATATGTAGTAGGTAAGTACCTTGTTACGAAATTTTGTTAGCTACTATTCGGCAGTGCTGGCTTTCCTTTTTGGGTTCCTAAGCTAAACTTACAGTTAACCCTAGTCACTATTATATTAGGTAAGCACGTAATTATTATAATTTTATAGTTTCCAGTTTGTTTTGATGTGCAAAATGGGGGTTTGAATAGGTAACAAATTAATTCGCACTGAGACTAGGAAAACGTAGTTTGAATAATCACATTTTAGTCATGTTAAGGTCCTAAATATAATAAAAGACCCCAGAGTGATAAAACGTCTATATATAAGTGTCACTAGCTAATTTATTTTGACCCTACGTGTGTTGCTATGGCAATGAGGGCTATCGTTTTTGAGTTCACCAGATGGCGCCACTGTCGCTTATGGGCATGTCAATAATTCTATTTTATACTTTCACGTACTAATAACTTCATAAAAAGTTTATTTTATTACGTATAGACAACATAGTGTAAACTTGAGGTACATGTATTTACAATATTCTTCCTAAAATAAGCAAGCACGAAACATTTAAAAATCAATTTACCTCCAAGTACTAACAAATAAGATCCTAAGTTGCTACTTAAAATCTTCAAGTCATATTTAATCAGGAGTAGCTCAATCTAGACCATAATCGAGAAAAACGTGATAAAAAAGCACGCAACGCGTGAACTTTCTATGACATCTGACATTTCAGTGACCTCGCGTTACACTAGCGCCTCTAGCGGTCAATTCACACGCGATAGCCTCCATTGCACTAAGATTTTGTAAACAAGATGAACAATCTGGTCCAATAGTAAATTTATACTCACTGAAATTCAACCAACAGATTTTTGCTAAGCCTCAAGGTCAAGGCGTACCCAATTATGAATTTCCTCAGCTCGTAGTTTAAAGTAGGTAATAAACTTAAGAGCTAAGTAAGCCTCTTGCCGATGAAGCAGTTTGCTCTCTTCCTTAACAACTTGTGCAAAATTCCAACGTTGAATTTTTACAGAAAACCAATTTAAAAATCCAACAAAACATGAATCGTTCTGTACATCTGCATCGTTCTGGCCCTTCAGTCTCAACATAGAAAGCGATCGCAAAACAACCGAATTCGGTCGCAAAGTCATAACGATGAGGATTTAAGGTGGAAGGCGACACCGGCGGGTCGCGTCCGTCTCGCGTCCACCTTAAATCCTCATCGTTATGACTTTGCGACCGAATTCGGTTGTTTTGCGATCGCTATATATGTGAGACTGCTGGGTTTTGTCAATCATTCAAAAATGATGGAGGCAAAATGCTTTTTTGCGCTAAACGCATGTTTAGAGTTCCCGTGACTTGCTGCCGTATTTCACCTTCTATAACACCGGCCCATTAGCTCAGTTGGTTAGAGCGTCGTGCTAATAACGCGAAGGTCGCGGGTTCGATCCCCCCATGGGCCATAATCAACGTTTTGGTTTTTTTTTATGAAGATTGTTTTGTCATTTCATAAAACTACTAGCTTTTTTAACATAGTAAAATAATATTCCATCCATAAATATTGCATTCTTTGGTCTCCCCGACCAAATTTACCATAATATCCTGGTATAAAATTGCGATCAATGGCTTTTTAACCCCCGACGCAAAAAGAGGGGTGTTATAAGTTTGACCGCTATGTGTGTGTGAGACATTATAGCGCCATTTTAACGAGCAAACCTTATCCTTATCCTTAATTTCAATACCTAATTAAAATATATGGTGTTACTTAATCGAATTTGATGGCTCAACGATATGCATTATTTTTGACTTTTTAAATGTTTGCTTTTCTTTTTTGCGTTGGGAGTTTTTTTTAATTTTTAGGCCGTGGAATTGATTAATGAATAGGATCACTTACATCTGTAAATGCTAATCTATATCAGCGTGAGTGTTGAGTAACTGCTATTTAAGGCAAATTCTTTACAAAAGTAGACCATAAGCAATATCTTCAGGTAGTGAGGCACACTGTGATTTAATTGCCAGTCTGCAGTTTCATTTTCGGTTCTCTATACCAAAGACCTTTTTTACCGTTCCGTAGAACCAAAAGAAGGGAAGGAAGGGAAACCAACAGGACTTTATAACTAAGCTTCCGATGTCCGTTCGTCCGTCCATCTGTTTGTCAGCGGGCTGTATCTTATGATCCGTAATAAGTAGACAGTTGAAATTTTCACAGAACGTGTACTTCTGTTTTTTTTTTTTAAATTCGTTGTGCCTATTATGATGGTACGGAACCTTTCATGCGCAAATCCGCACTTGGCTGGTATTTTTATGTTCTTCGCGGTGATATTGAACTAAACGACGAGCTTAATTTCTTACACGTGCCTATATTTTCTGTTTTGGGGGTGAAAGCAAAAATATAGGCAGTTATCAATAACTAATTTATTGTGACTTCCTTTTATGAAGGTTTTCTATAAGTATCAATTTAGAAACTAATTGAGCGGCTGTAGTCTGGTCGCCATCTTTGAAAGGGAGGGTCTATTTTCAGCATAATCAGCTTATAGTATAAAAGCTTAAGATCCTGTTACTTTTGGTTATAATTGTAAACCCCTACTGAGATTGAAAATACATATAGTATACGTCTCAAAGCTGAATGTGAGACAGAAACGGAACGGGACGGACGGGACGTGTGTGTGTGCATGTGTGTGATGTGTGCTATGTGTGTGTGTGTGATGTGTGCTGTGTGTGTGTGAGGAATGATCTTTCTTTCTTTTCCATGTGGTTTGTGGCTAACCTGGTGTCAGAGTTTTTATGCTGCCCATGGGCCTCTGACTTGGTTTTACACTTTTACATGCCGTCGTGAAATATTTCCCAGGCATGTTGGTTTCTTCACGATGTTTTCGTTCAACGAAACAAGTAATAATGGGACAAGGGCAGGAGGTAGATGAT
This sequence comes from Eugnorisma glareosa, assembly GCA_947578425.1. Classification (NCBI taxonomy): domain Eukaryota; kingdom Metazoa; phylum Arthropoda; class Insecta; order Lepidoptera; family Noctuidae; genus Eugnorisma; species Eugnorisma glareosa. The sequence goes on from OX387970.1 coordinate 3,489,651, forward strand.
GGTGATTAGCGTTTCACAATTTGACTGATAATGTATTGCAATTACTTCAAACAGGATTGAAATAAACTTTTTGGAAACTTCTATCAATGCAATTCATTTTTAAGGTTCCGAAAGCGAGAGCCAAAAAAGGAATAGAATAGAATACTCTTTATTATGTACACCATAAAAATTACAAATACAAATGTAAAACATTATAAAAGGGGTGACACAATGGGCGGTCTTATCGCTAAAAGCGATCTTTTAAAGACAACCTTTGGATGGATTTAAGGGGGAAGGAGAGACAATACTGCAGGTAGCCTGTGGTGTACCATTTACATATATACAATAAATACATACATATACATACATAAAACATATTACACTTAAATACCTAAATACATTTTTATTATTATTATTTTTTATGATCAAGAAACAAGTGCGAAGAACTAAATTATAATACCTAATAATAATTAAGCCTAAGGAGAGAGATACAGCTTTTTTATCATGCTTTTAAAAATTGGCAGAGATTGAGCACGCCTTACAGCCACTGGCAAAGCATTCCATAAACGAACTGCTTGAACTGTAAAAGACTTGTCATAGAAACTGGTGGAATGCATCCGGCATCTCTAGTCTTAAGTTTTCCGATGACCTCAGATATCTATTATGTGTGTCATGAAGGAACTTGAAACGTTCTTTAAGATAAGAGGGGGTTGAAGGAACCCTCATATATTCTTCATCTCTGTCTGTCTGTCCGTCCGTAAGTCACAGCCACTTTTTTCCGAAACTATTACCACTAAACAGTTGAAACATGGTAGGTACATGCATTCTGTGAACCGCTTTAAGATTTTTATACAAAAATAAACAATTAAAAAATTAACGTTCTTAAAACTTTTTTTGTCAAAGTCAATCGTTTGAAAGATAGACACTTCCAAAGTGGTAAACTGTGTGTTCCTCTAATTTATAAAATAAGAGGAAAATTCTGAAAAAAAAAAAATACGATTGTAGAACGTAAAAAAAAACTTTCAACGAAAATTATTTTGAACAAGATTTGATGTTTAGTTTTTGAGTGTTTTTCATTAGCTTTAGTTTTGCTGTTAAATGTAATACAATAACAACGTATGAAATTCAATGAGCCTTCAAAATATTTTTATTATATTATTTGGTGCTACAGAACCCCGTACGACTCGCACCCAACTTGGCTGGTTTTTGACCTTCATCGCGTTTCATCATTATTGCTGATAAAATTTAACTTTACCTGAGCCCTCTGCTGTGGTAGCTTCTTACGCAGTTGTTTAAAACTAGCGATTCATATTTTTCAGATGTCTTTGAGCATGATCATGAAAGTTAAGGTCAACAATATTAGTTAAAATTAAGGCGTCGTATGCAAAAACTAACTTCTGCGAACACTTACACAGGTATTCTTAGTCGTGGATTGAACTTAAGTCGGACTTGACAGACTTGTAGCTGGAATGTAGGCGATTCCAGCTACAGTTTGTTTATAATTTGACTTAAACGCCCGTATAAACCCGACATAAACGGCGTCTAAGTCCAATTATAAACAAACTGTAGCTGTCAATATGTCTAATGGGGCGGAATGTAGGCGTGTCAAGTCCGACTTAAGTTCAATCCACAACTAAGAATACCGGTGTTAGTGCCTGACGAAATCAATAAGTTGGACACAGGATAGTTCATTATTACGTCTTTACTAGTTAATTTTACTAGTTGCTGCCACCTCAGCTGTTTCAATCTAGACCAAATATGCGCGTAGGTAATCATTATTAAGATTATAAGCAGAGATGCGCGCGAAAATTAATTACTATTTACCTTTTAATTAATGGTCACTGGGTGGCTCTCGAGAAATCTGAGATAGTACGGCGTCGGAGAATAAGATGAATGGTAGCTTTGCTTGATAGTTTGTTAGCGAAGTCTAGTCAGTGTGGTAATGTCGATCGCATACCGGTAATTATAGACACAATTAAAATTAATTGTGTCTATAATTACCGGTATGTGATCGGTTATCCGACGTCGCGATATGGGGTGAGACACAATTAAAAGTAATTGTGTCTCGCCCGATATTGCGTCGGTGGGACGCGAGGTATTAATAGGGGAAATGTTCAAACGAACCTTAACGAATTAAGGAGGCGGTTTTCCATTTGTAAACAAATCTATACAAATAAATAAAACGGAAGTGTCTGTTTGTAATTTCAAAATTTTGGTTTGTCTGTCTGTCTGTTCCGGCTAATGTCCAAAACAGCTGGACCGATTTTGACGGGACTGGCAGATAGATGTTATAAGAAGTAACTTAGATTACTTTTATTTTAGAAAAATAATTAGAGTTCTTTATAAGAAAATTAAAACACTTTAATTTGTTAACAAAATCCGGTTCAAAAATGGAAGTAATATTTTATAAATAATAATTTCACGCGAACGAAGGTCGCGGGCAACAGCTCTTGTCTTGTATAACTGTAATCGTTCATATTGTATGAATTAAATAACTGTATCACTATTAAGGAAAAATATGGAATTCAGAAGGGTTTGTTTTCAATCGTCTAATTATATTCTCTTCATACAATCTTTTAAGTTAAAGAATTTGATGAAATAAATAATTAATTTATCCATTTCAGATTGTATAGTTGCCAGTTAAAATTAATAAACACCCAGACACAGTGGTGACCCATATCTTAACCACCAAACACAACTCTTTCGATTAAAAGTGCTTTTTCAAAGTTACACTCGAACTCGTCAAAAGATGACGTTTCTGCGATAGTAATCATCAATCGTATCTTTCGTTCTAAGCTGGATGGCTTTTTACAAGACATTTTTTTTCGTGCAATTCAAGAACAGTGATGGCCCATGGACCATAAAACCGAGAAAATTGACGTTATGATTGCAATCAGATTAAGAAAATATATTTTTTTAACTAAAATGTTGAGCCAATTTTGAAGACAAGGCTATTTCGCTTTTGTTGCCCCGGAAGGAGTGCTGAAACAGAACTCGGATTTGCGTTGGGTACGAGAGGCCTCTTTTCAAGGCCTGATGTACACCACGGAGCGAGATTTATGAACTTTAAAAAAAATACGTAGTTATTAAGCATCTATTCAATATTATGTTGCACTAAAAATAACTGCAATTTATTAATAACTTTAGTCTAAACCACTTTTTAAACCTGCGCGAATATTTCGACGGGCTGTCAATTTTTTTGGAATCGGCCCGTCATTGACCTAACTATAATAATGAAAGTTGCACTCACAATGTCTCTGCCACTTGAAGTTATGCTGGATCTCATGCCGCATACCCCTCCACAACTTGGTGACGATCAAGGAGTACGCGAACGACATGATGAATATGGGTATCAGCAGCAGTCCAGCGTCTATGCCGAGGTTGAAGGCTCGTTCTAACTCCAGGCTTGTCCACACTTCTCTGCATTTGAAAGCTGCGAAAGAAAAATTGGTGTAAGATTTTGGTATAAATACTTAAAAAACATAACATAATGCCTCTATATCGGAGTTAGGCTGAAGTGATAATTAATTACTATTATTGTTAAGTGTGTTAGTCCAAAAAGCTGCCAAAATTCGTAGTCACAACATTAAAAAATCTCCGTTCAAGAATCATTGAGAGATTTTTTTTTCTTATGATGACGTATCGGGACTTTTTGTATGGCAAAAAAAATTGGTGACCAGTCGGAACTGTGACGAGTCGGGCATAAGCCATTTATAATAGTACAGTACGCAGGATACGCGCCTTGGACTCTTGGCCTTGACGTGTATTTTGTATCATAATTTCATAAAACAGAGACGGAAAACAGATCGATAGAAAATACAAGGTAATGGTGCCATGTCAGTACAATAATTTCAATTTGGACCAAAATAAACACAGCAAGGAATTTTGACCAATTTATCGTCCGGGAATGGATGGCTTGCATAACTTGCATATTTACTTTGGCGAAAAGTTTCAACATCATAGAGGATACACCGGCTTAACAGAGGATATAAAAAAACATGTAATAAATAAATTCAGGTACAGATTCGAAATATGCGAGAGTTGGAACAATTCAGTGCAATTTGGATCCAGCATAAAGTTCCGGATTGAACGAATTCATTTACCAAATATACATATCTATCTAGCTTTTGCCTGCGACTTGGTCCACTTGGAGGTTATAAATTATCCTTCTGGAACGTAGAACTGGGATGAGAAGTATCCTTTGCCCAAACCCATGACATTGTCTATCTGTTTGTCATTCATGAAAACGCACTCAGCCAATAAAGCAGGAAAAATAAACGGACAGACAGACATAATTTAGCATTTATAAATAATAGATATGCTGTAGAAATAAATTGATGATGATCATCATCTGCGTAGCCTATTGTCAACTAAGTTGTTGGGGGCGGCTTCCAGTCAAACCAAATGCAGCTGAATACCAGTATTTTACATCGAGCGACAGCCTATATCTGACCTACATACCTGACACAACCCAAAAATTGTTTCGTTGGTCAAAACATATCTGCTAATAGTACTAACTATTAGCTACTGTACTAACTGGGTCCACCATCTGGGTAACCATAATGGATGTCAGGCCTTTTTTGAACCATCTCTAATTACATAGATGTCCGTAAAGTTGTATCGATTTCTGATCAAAGATATTGGCTAATAGTTCCATTATGAAATGGACTTTTTCCGACACCTTCATAGGTCACTGGGTCAGTAGACAATGGTGAAAGCGATCGACTATAATTGGATATCTTATTGACCCGCCGATAGTAATGGGCTGCGGTGTAAGATTTCAAGTATTGAGTTACAAAACTACTATACCTACGTCGTGTGATTTAATTATCTGTAGATTAAGAATTAATAGGAAACAATATAAAAGTGCTGGTATGTATGCCTTTTACAGGTATACGCAGCATTTACCATAGTGACAACGATAAAGTTCTCAAATCATAGTATTACAATCATACAATTTGAATACTTCAAACTGAGTGATTGCGTAGTACTATCTTTTCCCGGCACCACCTCACGAGATCACAAATTAGTCCAAGGGAACGTATTTCAGGGATAAAATGTATTTAACCTAAATTCTAACGGCATCCTATGTCAAGAAGTTCATCCAAATAAGTTTCTTTATACATTTCTCTCTTTCTCAGATTTATTATTACACAAGCAAACGTGGCTTCTGCGTTTATCATCACGTTATCATACTTTTGAGTTTCTAATTTTCTTTTCAGCTAAAAAAACTCACGAGGGACGGAATTTTGCAGCTATTAGTCTAGTACATTTCCGAAATTTTTCAATGAAAAATTAACAGCAGAGTGCTAGCCAAGTTCGGAGAAAAAATGAGCAGTCGTGAACATTACCAGTGAATCATATCTACGCCATTTCAGGCGGTATTTTAGAATTTTCGCGCAAGCGGGGTCACAAAAATATTGAAAAAACTTTGCAAAGCGAGAACTTAAATTGCAGATGTGACGTTTTCAGTTCGTTTTTAGTTGCCAAAAAAATCATTCGCTTTAAACCTTGCATTTTTCTATATATGTTCAGCAAAATAAACTGAAACTAAAAAGCAATTATTTTGCAATTAAGAAATAAATAAACATTAACACTGGATCGAAAGAACTGGAAATAAGGAAACAAGGTCGTTTGCCCAGCAGTGGGAATGTGCAGGCTAGCAGTAGCAGTCAGTAAACTGAGGATTGTAATACTTTGGAGTAAATAAAATGTAATCCATTGCGATAAAGTGTGAATTATATATTTTTGAATAAGTGATAAGTCGAATCTAATTACATTTATCGAATGAATTTAAGTATGAATTAAAAAAATTAAATTATTAAAAACACACTTCCACAGATTAATTATTAAACACAAGGCTTTCAGCTTTGTCCCAATAGCCCATATATCAACACCTAAAAATATAAAAAGCGTTTTGCAAATTCTGCTGCAAGTTTAACTTTGTTTATCTCTGCCTTGGGAATGCTCGCATGCGGCAGTGTTGAGCTGGCGAGTTTAAGAAAATATCGGTGTCCGCTGGGGCTTTATAAAACACCTACATTTTCAACATTTTACGGTCGCTTTTCCGAGAGAGCTAGAATTTCAGAGGGTTAATGTAAACATGTAAAAGCTGGTAACTTGAATCGCATGAAATAATCGTGCTTTATTTTCTTACCGGTCCTACTCAGGAGTATTGAGTTACCCAGTACTAATAGGGTTGTGGAGGTCAGATAGGCAGTCGCTTCATGTAAAATACTTGTATTGAGCTGAATCCGGTAAGACTGTAGGCGGAATCCAACATATATGATATTATCTTCGAATTTCGGGGGTTTGTTAAAGCACTTTTGTTGCCTAAGTGCACGTTGTAGAACTTTGTTGCTCTATTAAATTTATTCCTAATACCGTCGGAAACTTAACAATAACTTCCAGGATTATATATTATATTTTATATTTATATTTTGCAACAAGATTTTTGAAGCAAGTTGATTAAACTTATTTTGCATTTCATCTCCAGTTTTAGAATGAAAGCCAATTCATCAAGTCAAAATGTCAATAGCTTCGTGAGTAAGTGAACCAACCAAAAGTTTATAATGTAATTCGACATCTGAAATTCGCATTATGATTTATTCATAGATTTCTGCGTAAGTTAAACGCTAGTAAAATCGAATGATATTTGGGATACTCGTATTTTCGCTTTGTAAATAATTTCGTTCATCGGTAGAAAATTGAGTTTCTTGATTTGTGGCTGAACTGAAAATCTTTACTTACATATTATTATATCACATCTGCTCTCAGACAGCTGAAGGAAAATACAGTTTTATTTTAGCTTATGGTTTAAAAGTTTTTCGTTGTTGAAAAATTATAGGTACCTTTTGTTAAAAGTGGGAAATTTGTTATTGCATTCGAGCACGGAATTAACACCCGAGCTGCAGGCGAATGTGTTATGGAGCCGAGAACTGCAGTAACAAATCCTCACGCGTATCAAACGACGTTTTTCAATACACTTTCGAAGAAATCAAATATTAGAACGGAAAGTATGTATGTCAGGAATTATTAGGAAACTATAATTTAATTTTTTCCGCGCTTTGCTTTTGCCAGGTTGAAGAAGAAGCAAAGGTATGATGCCGCTAAATAGCCTAAAATGAAAAAAAAAAATCAAATGTTTTTGAATTTAGAACACAAATAAATGTTAATTTGTTCATAAAAGTAAATATTTGTATTGAAATATAATCATGTTTATCTGTGATATTCTATTTATAAACACAATTTAAATACTCAGAAAATATTTACGCCGTGAGATTTTAAAAAAAATCACCGCCGACTATAGCTATAGACATTGAACCCATTTGGACTTAGCTGTGGAAATTTTTATTTCCGCACATGTGCGGAAAAATATTAAAAATCCACGCGTGTAGATAACATTGCATGTTGAACCTAATCGTAGTGCGTTAAGAACGAGTCGAGAAAAAGTGTATTGAAAAAGTAATTTCTTTCAATGCTTTGGGGGAAGGCTCTTTTGAATCATGCGTAAATATAAGTTATGGTCGTGACTTTCATAAAAATCTAAGTTACAAAAACCGCACCTCACCGCTATTTAATTGTTGTGTGAAGCTCCTAAGAAACGTGAAGATATAATATTAGCTCTAGTGCTATTTCCATGGGGTGTTGACATAGGACCATAGCTGCTGTATATTCTCCGCTTTCAACATCTAACTACACTTCCCTTGGGAGCAGTTGCGATGTATATCGTGGATTTTCCGGCTGCGTGCGTGCGGTATGGTTCGCCTCAAAGTCAACACTGACCGAGGGCACGGAAGTAGGTACAGCAGGCCACATATGGACCGGGAGAACGTATACGACTATTTCAATATTTTGCTAGGCGGTTGGTACACCTGTGCGATTTAATTGCACAGACCATACACCAAGTAAATATACGAGGAAAACAGTGAACGGGAAAAGCTAGTTTTATTAAGTGACTGATACTTTTTACACAACTGTTTTTGTTGATAGTTTTTGTTGAGACAAGCGCGACTACTGAGCATGAGGTCTTGGGTTCGATTCCAGGGTCGGACAAAGGACTATTCGATTTTTCCATCAGAGATTTCACAGGCGCAGCCACGGAGTCTAGAATCGTGCCCAGTTGATGGCAACAGGCGCACCCCCTATTAAATGGGACTTAAACATAACTGGCTGAATTTATGTAAAAGTTTGTGAGGTATATGTATCCTCAAAAACTTTAGCATTTATAATAATTAGTAGGAAATAGGACATACATAGGTGTATCATTCTGGTAGCTCACCTATATCCAAATGTGCAGATAAACCTTTAATTAAGCGTTAGCGTGAAAGGATTACCTACCTACTTATACTTGCTCACAACCCACATTGCAATGTGGGTTGTATATATATACTGTGCACATTGCAGTATAAAATAAACTGTTTAGAAGTCTACAATCCTTTAAAGTCAGGAACGGAAGTGATAATGAAATTCTTTCTCGTGAAAAGCGCTTCCCACATACATTGTTAAGTTCAGGAGACTGGGCGCAATATTGTAGTGGTGAATTATATAGAATCTTCTTGCTTCAGGTGATACCATACATAATCAATGTGCTACGTACCTCACAAGCGTAACAACGTGTTTTCGTAAAATGATCTTGTTATTTTTAGGTTCCGTACCTCAAAAGGAAAGAGAGCAGGTGTTCGTGGCTAAATGATAACAGCCGCTCGGGTCGATCTTAAGCCGCGCTTGCCTAGGTTGGTCCGTGGATGGGTGACCGCCCATTACACTAAAGCACGTTAAGCCGCTGGTCCCGGCTGTCATTTGTAGATCATTGACAGTCGTTACAGATAGTCAGTGGCCCGAAAGTCTGAGAACCAGTCTTATTATGGGTATCATATTACCAAGTAGTAACTGGGTTGTGGAGGTCAGATATGCATTCGGTCCATGTAAAATACTGGTATTCAGCTGCATCCGGTAAAACTGGAAGCCGACCCCAACATAGCTCTCTAGTTCTTTGTTATTACATTATGCTTAGTTATTCATATTATGCTTAGATATTGATTATGTTCTTAGTTATTAGTTTGTGCAACAATAGTTTATTGCTAACTGCGGAGGCTTGTAAATGGCTTGTCGTTGATTGCCTCACTATAAATTTTTGTATTGTTAGCTGTAAGCCACCCAAACACAATAAAATAAAATAAATAAAATAAAATAGCTGGTAAAAGGTTAGGCAGATGGTAACTTCAAAAGGAAAAAACAGAATCCTTATAACATCACTGCGTTGAAGGTGATTCTGTTTATCTGTCACTTATCCCAATGTATTTCTTACATACCTCTCTACTAATCGTCATTAAAGTAGCAGGAAGAAACTATACACTATAACTATGACACAAACCCGCCAAAAGTTGAGCGATTTGGAAGAGACCTACACTCGGCATTGTCTGGCTATGGGTTGAAGTAGAAGTCGTCATGTCACCTCCTTTTCAGCCGACTGCCGCGAAGCCCAAAAGGAGGGTTATTAACAGTAATCGGAATAGGTAGAGCTAATGTGCCTAAAGTTCAAGGAACAGAAACGAAACAGGAGACTTACTTACGACATTTTTTTTTTTTTCGGTTTATTTGTTCCGAATATCGGAACATTACTTAAGTACAACGAAAATTAATAAAGTAAAACAACTATCGAATTCATTTACTGATTCTGTTAAAAAAAGTCCACGTTTTTTATTGTTTAAAAAATAAGATAATCTCCATCTTCGTTTGAACGCCGTAAGTAAGTGCGGAAGCTAATTTAATTTTTCATAGCCAATAAATTTTTAGTCTTAAGGAACACTTTTCGTTTCTGTTCCTTGCTTGAACTTTAGGTACATTAGCTCAACCTATTCCGATCACTGGTTATTAGTCATTCTATCTTCCTCTACTCTATCCACTTTTGTACTCGCCATTTTACATCAAATCGCGGGCGCTATACGCAGCTGCGACGCCACTCAGGAAGAAATAACAGTTTTTCAAAGTCTTGCATTTTATCCACGAGCATATGCAAATTCCCATGGTTGGCCTCAAACAAAAAAAGAAAAATCATAATATGTAGTTTGGTTTATCGTTTTATTTGTAAACAATACAACTCAATAGAATTCACTAAAATAAATAATAAGTAAAATACAAAAAAAAATACAATCTATGCATTCAACATTTTTACCATTCACATCAGTAAAATATTTCTACCATCTTTGATATTTTTTGTGAAAACTATCTCTTAGGATTGCAGACGAAATAATTCATTCTATTAATATTAACGTCCAATGATACATACAGGATGGCGCCGACAACACGGCGATAAATTAAACTGCGTCTGCAGGACGTTCCCAGTCTGCATACAAAAATTCATGCGAAAATATTTAATAGTTTAGTCACAGGACAATTTTTCATTTTCAACATACTCTACATGATAAGGATTAATAGGCTAGCACCGACAATTTGGCGACCCCCGCATCGGTATAAAGACTCAATACATGTTGCCAACTCGCCACTGAAGAACGAAAATTTAAGGAACGAAACAAAATTAAAGGAAGAAATGATGAATTAAATTTTATTTTGCAGACCCGAATTAGTGCAAATTATATCTAAGGTTACCTTAGTTAAACCAATATTTATAAATGTTGTATTCGGTTAACAATTTTATGCTATTTAATTTTTTCGTTCTTTTTTTTTTGTATAAAATTCGATGTTACTATTTATTTAATAGTTTAAAAATACTCCTCAGTACCAATAGGTACTGAGGAGTATTTTCGGCGCCATCCTGTATTCATTTTTTTGCCCTACGTACATCCAAATACTGGGTCACTATTACACAGCCAAAACAAAAGGTTTTGTGTCAACCCAGCGGCATATACTGTAGTTATGTATAAGTAAAACAATATCTCAGATTTGTGTTCAAGGAGTGACAGTTTTGGGTCTTACAATAACGTTCCCTTTGTCTTTCATTGTATTATAATCTTAGCTTGGCCTTTTCTTTTTGACTTTTGGAATCTGATTACTTGGGATGTACTTTTAGATTTGATTCTGACTACTATTTGACCATGACTGCTGTCGACTTGACGACAAGAGCCGCAATTGCTGTGTCAACAAGAATTACACGTTAACCTACATTTTCTAAAACTTTATTTGTGTGACATCATAATGGAAAATAAAACAAATCTGGATTCACGCGCATCGTGTTTAAAACATGTTGGCAACACATGTAAATTGCTCTGTGCCCACTAGGTTTCACCTAAATTTTCTTTATAATTTCAGTTAATAAAAGTTTTATTGAAGTGTCTTAAGGACAGGAGGCAGATGGGTACAACAGTTCATTCCAAAGTTCCTTTTATTAATGTCCAATTATAACATACGAATCATATTGCTAACTTAGATTACTTAGTTACTAGAATATTAATGGTTTGCTTGCGAATCGTGACTTGTTATTAGACCGACGACTGTCTTAATGGGGATCAGCAAAGGCATGTCCTTACACCATCATAATGGAAAACTAAACAAATCTTTAAAAATCTGAATTCACGCACATCGTGCTTAGAATATGTTGGCTACACATGTAAATTGCTCTGTGCCCACAAGGTTTGCACATTTATTTTATTTTATTTTATTCTATTCGGGAAACTTACAGCTAATATAAACAATAATCATAAACAATACAAATTTGAAGGCCATTTACAAGTTTCCACAGATAAACACTTGAAACAAAAAAGAAAACAAAAACAAGGTAGGTAAGAAATACTATAACATAAATTGGAAACAAAACAAAATACCGCGATCGAATAATACAAATTACAACCTAAAAATAATTTAAAAAAAAACATAACTAAAATCTAAATTCAGACGTAAACGATTACTTGTCTGTAAAAAAGCTTTTCACTAATAAATGCTTAAGCCGAGAAACACTGGTATTGAAAATGTCCAAATCGTGTTCACATCATCGTGTTCATCGTGTTCGTGTTCATTAACCTACATTTTCTTTATAATTTCTGTTAATACAAGTAATCACATTCAATAGCTATTTCATGAAAAAGTCACTCTTTGAGATTATATGAACTTGGTTGTATTGATGATTTGAATGAGTATAATTCTGTAATTCCATACGTGTTACTGGCGCGATTCATATTTTCATCAACATACAACCTGACACTGACCTGCAAATTGCAATAAACGTAAGAAAATTTATTTCGCGGGCTACCCTTGCGCATCCACCTTAAACATGTTGGCTACATCTTATGTTGACTAGTTTCGTATTTATTGTTTAAAATTTAAACAACTGACAAAAATGTGACTACTTATGTGATATACTTAATAATACAATTACTAAATGCGGATCTGCGGAACCTGGTTTCGGTCAATTAGTAATTTAGTGTATGTATTTACTACATGTCAAAAAATAATATCACAACTTGTAAAATACACACACACACTCACGCTACATCACACACTCACATTTTATTGTAACACTATAAAAGAACCAAACTTTTTTTTAATATTTACATGAATACAAATTCGAGATGAAGACTTACGGTGCAGTTTTCTACACGCATTTAAATCCTGTAGCATTTGCTTAACCGCACAACTAGGAATAATCTCACACAGTGAATTAGATTTCGTGTAATTATAACTAAAGACATTAATGAGCCTAATCTACGCGTAAAAGCTATTTCCAACATACATATACCTACATTAGTGCTAACGCTAATGTCATTGGTGGTTTCAAAGACTACTTAAGTTTCTATTCGCTTGCGTAATATGTGAGGCTCTAATTAGAATCTTATTAGTTCTTGGTAAAATGTCATAAACGAAATAATTAACCAAGTTCGATAGTACTCGTACGTCTAAAGTAACTCAGTAAGGTTGCGGGACTGTTCGAAAGAGATACCGCGGCCCTGGAACACAAAGGGCAAAGGAAGGAACATGGATTGGTTTTAGTCAGTAGAAGTCTGACACTCCCTCCTGCTCAGCCCAGAGCGGGAGGGGTTATTTGATGATTTCCCATCGGTAAAAAAAAAAAAAAAAAAAGTAACTCAGTAATATACCATAAAAAATCTGTCTGCCTTCAAATGTCTTGGAAAAACAGTGAGAACTAAGAGTAGATATTTTTTTAGTTTAGTTTAGTTTATTTATTTAAAAAATTCAATAATTACAGGACGGTTTTTTATCACAAAAAAAGTAAAAACTAAAGTCATTAAACATTAAAAAGAGTATTAAACACAACATTAAAATAAAATTAAAATTAGAATAATTAAAAACAATAAAAATAATTAAGAACACGTGATAAACAGAATAATATAAACAATACATATTAATCATATAATAAAAAAATCTTTATTTATCTCCACAAATTACATATCAACGTAAGTATAAATTACAGTCAGATACAGAAATTCGGGCAAAGTGTGTACCTAATTTGTGGGAGATCTGGAGTCTAAACTAAGCCTAGGCCTGTGTCATAGAACTCCAGGCCCCCCATTAAATTATGTTGCTCAGACTGTCGACGTCGTGAGTAAGCAGATATGCAAGTGGATGAATGAGCTAATAAGAGCATGCGTGCATGTGTGTGTGTGTGTGTGTGTGCGTGTATGTGTGTATATCAAATTACCTTAAACCATTATTTTAGGTCTTACAACACCTGGTCGGTTAGCCAGCACTTCAGTTTAGCTTTAAAAGCATTGTCAGACATCGTGCTTAAGATGTTATCCGGTAGCCAGTTGTATAGTTAGTTAAATAATTACACAGAATCTCGCCTGTAATGTCCGAAGGGTTATGCAGAGGTGTACCTAATAGTACACCCACATTTCGCCAGTTCTGTTTAAGTCCCATGCCATAAGGGGACGAGCTTATTGCTATCAACCAGGCACAAATCAGACTTCGTATTTGCTACTGAGAAATTCCTGATGGAAAAACCCAATAACACTATACCCAACCTGGGAATCGAACCCAGGACCAGCAGTCGCACTTGCGACCACTAGACCAACGCGGCAGTATTTTTAATTAAGGTGGAAGTGTCAAGGTAGCCCGCGAAATTCAAAGGAGATGTTTCATTTTTGTATGGGACTCCGACCATAACAATGTACACTTTATAAAAGCTGGGAAACAAACCTCTGAATAGAATAAAGTAACGTTGTTCGTAAAACCATTTCGGATTGAGTGGTATTTTTTTTTTTTTTTCAACTCATAAACTAGATTACTATCATTTCATGTATTTTTTTTTCTTTTTAATTTATATGCCTGCTTGTTAAACATTAACACATTATGTATTTTTTTTTTGTTCGCATTTACTTGTTAGCGCAAGTCGCATTTGTTTTTATAACTAATTGTTTTTATAATATGTGGAAAATGTCGTTGGTTATACATTTACTCACACCCTAGATATAATTATCTGTAATACTGTAATGTGTAACCGTTTGTTTTCCCAAATAAATAAAAAATAAAATAAAGTAACATTTTTTACATAATAACATATGGTTTTAATGCACGCAATAAAAATTAAAAATGTTTGACGTTTGTCGTGAGTGTTATGACAGCTATGCCAGCCAGGTTGTAGAGTTGTTTGCATAACCTAGAAATTGTTATTTGAAAATAATTGTACAAAGCAAAAGTCGTAGGAACAAAACATAAATGATAGAACGTAAAATAACATCGAATACCACGAAAATCGAGACGAACGAGACTCGACTGACAGACACTGATGGGTTTTGTCAAAACAAAATGTCATTTTGTATTTTTCGTTCAGAAGTACACAACAGAACAGTAGTACTAATTTTATGTTTTTAACAATGAAATCATCACTGTTGCTTATAATTAGTCGAAGATGACGTTTAAAAGTATAATAATGATTATTTATTACAAGAACACATACTTTTCGTATTTAACATCGACGTGAGATTAAGTTTTTATGTGACATGATTTCAGAACGAAAGCAGACAATGCAAACAGTAAGACGCCATGTTGAATAGAATATGGCAATAATTGAAAAACTATTACTTTTCAGGCACAACAAATCAGGCTTAAAGTCTCGAGAGAATATTTTTGATAACTTCGTGGTATTTTTTCCTCTTTTTCGATAAATGTACATCTTATGGCCGAAAATGAAACATCTCCTTTCCTACGTTTTTTTACAATTTGCAGGTCAGTGTCTGGTTGTATGTTGATGAAAAATGAATCGTGCCAGTAACACGTATGTAGTTACAGAATTATAATACTACTAGCTGACCCGCGCAACTTCGTCTGCGTGCGTGAGTACATTAAAGAAAGAGAGGGTTAGAGAGAGAGTGCGTCAACCTTTAAAGTTAGACATTATGGCCTTTGCGGACATTTTTTTAGAGCTTTTTACGAGGGACAATTGCGTCATACATGATAATTGCGTAACTTTAACTGTTCACGCACAACGGAAGCTCTCAAAAGCAAAGCTGTTCTTGAAACATTTTTCATTGATCCGCTCCTCGATAAATGGGCTATCCAACACTAAATTATCATTTCAAACCAGTAGTTCCTGAAATAAGCGCGTTCAAACAACGAAATAAACAAACTCTTCAGCTTTATAATATTAGTACAGATTCAAGTAGTTAACAACTTAATTTCTCAAAAATATTTGTATTAATCGCAAATATATTCTACTTATGTTTTTCCAAATAAGGCCTTCCTTTTTTTTACTGATGGGAAATCATCAAATGACCTCTCTCACTCTGGACGGAGCGGAAGGGAGTGTCAAACTTGTACTGACAAAACCCATCCACGTTTCTTCTTTTGCCCTTTGCGTTCCAGGGCCGCGGTATCTGTTTCGAACAGTCCCGCAACACTGGCAGGCCTCGGTCCTCTCGGACCCCTTCCCGTTTGCTGACATCTCTTTGAGGCGGGCGTGGAACACGAACGCGCCGTTGATACGGCCTGTCGTCATAAGATGGACGGATGGCGAGCTAGCCCATTACTCAACGTCCACAGGCCCGCAACCCTCGACAATCTTACGTTTCATCTTTAGACACTGCATGACAGTCATACACCAGGTAGGACGAAAGTTCTCATCAAAGTTCTTGAAATGAGCCGAGACACGATAAAACTGCTGTAAACTGTTGCGGACCTTTTGCAACTGCCTTCCGTCTCCATCGTCAGACCTTTCCATCGATATACATACTCCAGGCAGGTCTAAAGTTCTCATCAAGGTGCATGAAATCAGCCCAAACACGATATAGATGCTGTAAACTCTTGAGGACCTCTTGCAACTACCTTCCGTCTCCATCGTCAGAACTTCCATGACAGTCATGACAGTCATACTCCAGCTAGGTCTAAAGTTCTCATCAAGGAGCATGAAATGAGCCCAAACACGATTTCTCAATTTAAAGAAAAAGGATCATGCATATCGGACTTTTCTGTAGAAAGTTATGCGTAAAATGTTATTTTATGTAGTTATGACCTGAGTCATACATAAAATAAAAAAATATAGACGCGTTGAATTCAGAACCTCCTCTTTTTGTTTCGTCGGTTAAAAAACCAAGCTTCAGACATTTGACACGGGCGAGGGTCAATCTTTCACGAAAAACACCGCGATTCAGAAAATGGAGTGAAATGAACAGCGCCATCTATCAAGCACGAAGTTAAACCGATAGAATATACAGCATGGAAAGCGATTGAACACACACTCTACAGGATAATAGCGTCATGTAGACTAATCTAGAGTACATTTTGGCATCAGACCTTTTTTGTAAAGCCGGTCAGCCGATTTAATAGTTATCTTGTGAGCACATTTTTATTAATTAGTACCATTTTGGTGCAATAGCTGTCGTTGCATGTATCTTACACAATGTTGATACGTAATTCTTGAACAATTTAAATTCATAATTCTTTTGATAGAGAGCACTGATTACAATGAAACAAAAACTTAAACCTTCTCTAAGTTACGCACAATATTTGTGCATTGAATCCAATCACATTGGTTTTCCCAACAACATGAACGCCCGCCTCGCAGCGCGCGCGGGTTATTTTGAAACTGTGATATCTCCTAAGATATTCACCTAAATTGAATGGTGTAAAGGGCAATTTTGGTTACAATTGAACGTTTTATATGACTAATATATTTATTTTGATAAGGATTAATACTATGTTGGTAAAAACACCTTTGCAAATATGGCATTATTTTTGACCAAATTTTAAAATCATAAAAATGGTTATTGTTACGATGCGCGGACTTTTTTTTAGACATTTTTAGGGGGAATAATTTCCTCATACATTATTTTTTGTGCAACTTTAACCATTTAACCAGCGCACGCAACGGAAGCTCTCAAAAATAATAAATTTACCCCGTTTTTGCAACATTTTTCATTGATGCTCCGCTCCTATTGATTGTAGCGTGATGATATATATATAGCCTATAGCCTTTCTCGATAAATGAGCTACCCAACACTAAAAGAATTTTTCAATTCGAACCAGTAGTTCCTGAGATTAGCGCGTTCAACCAAACAAACAAACAAACTCTTCAGCTTTATAATATTAAGTATAGATTGATGGGTAATGGGTATTACCCAGTACTGAGTTGTGGAGGTCAGATAGGGACTGCCTATCTGAATTATAAAATACTGGTATTCAGCTGCATCCGGTTAGACTGGAAGCCGACCCCAACATAGTTGAGAAAAAGATAGACAGATGATGATGAACCATCATACAATTGGTCAGAATGATGATATCTAATCTTTTCTACTTCCCTTTGTGTGAAGTAGGTAGCCCCTAGAGTGCGACGTGTACCTTCAATCTGAAAAAGGTAAAAGGGGCCAAATTCCTCGTCATATTTTGTTCCAGTCTTTGATGATAGGTACTTATAATGTCTAGATGGAGCGTCGCCCTTCAATCAAAACAAAGAAAACGAGGCAATAATTTCAAACATGTCTGTGTGCGGCAGCGTGCGGCCGGTGCACAGAGACAATAGACGCACAGTGTACACTGTGCGTCTATGCCTCTATGTGCGAACTTATAAGCCAACAGTTGACTGTTATTTTTTGACAGGTTTGCGCACTTTTGATGCTCTATCTAGACATTATATAATCAAAGGTTATGTAGGTATTTCGTGGTCCCTTTTGGACAAAGGGTACTTCTTAAATAATGTACAAAGATTTCATCCATATCATAGGAGAAGTCTTTGAACAACAAATAGTTCATCAAAAAAAGTGATGTTGGAATTTATTTATCTTTATTTCGTTATTGTTGTTCAAAGATAGCACTGGCCACATTGAGGAAAACCCACGTGGGATGCGTGCGTCAATTGTTTCAATGATTGAGAAGGCACGTGACTATTCGCGCCTGTTTAAACCTCCATACATACACACAAACAATCGGTTGGCGGGCGGTTCGTTGCACGTCGTACGCGGGATATGTTTCAGTTTAGTCTGAGGTTAAGAGGGGACATGGGCTGCGATTTCTCCATACAAATGTTGACGAAATCGACGTTTCGTATTCCTCTTTTTTCTTATTGAATAATGCCTCTAGAACAATCATAATTTTTGTTTCATAAAATCAAGGTCTATTGTAGACACGTCCCTAACATTTCCTTTTTTTTTCAGAAACTAAATAAGTAAATAAAATAATGTGACCCTTCAAAAATGGCCAAAGATGAGCCATTTTTACGGCCGTGATTCGAAAACTGCCAGACGAATTTAAAAAGTTATTAACATAAAAAAATGATAGGAACATAGACATACTCTTTCCTAAAAAAAAATGTCAAAAATAATTGAATCGGCTCAGTTTTCGAGGAGAAAAAAAAGGGGAATACGAAACATCGATCTCTAAAATTTTTGTGATACAGTCTGAGCTACAGCTGTCCCTATCGAACTCTACGGAGGCAGACTTGACGCAGCGCGACAGCAATAGTTTCTTCGAATACCTATTTTTAGGGTTCGGTACCCAAGGGGTAAAAACGGAACCCTGTTTTAGTAACAGGGTTCTCCACTGTTTGTCCGTCTGTCACCAGGCTGTATCTCATGAACCGTGATAGCTAGGCAGTTGACATTTTCACAGATGATGTATTTCTGTTGCCGCTATAATAACAAATAAAAACAGAATAAAATACATATTAAGGGGGCTCCCATACAACAATCATGTTTTTTTTTTAGATAATGGTTCGGAATCCTTCGTGCGCGGGTCTGAGTCGCACTTCGCCGGTTTTATTTAAATTCATTGCAGGTCCTGTTCCCTCTTAAATGAGAAGAGGTTCATGGAATTATTGTCTACAGCGACAGCTTTTGCAATGTCCAATACATTAACACACCATTTATTATACCTAGGCTCTATTACCACGAAAAACGGTTTTTCCGATATTGTGGTGACAAACATTAATATTATCGAGCCATCCACGTGTGAGGGATTAATAGGAATTTATTTTGATAATAGTTGGTAATCTCATCGATGTTCATAACAATAATGAACAAAGTTTCTTATGAAATAAGCAGTACTTTTGTGCTATTCTATCTTAATGTAATGACCTGTTAAGTATTATGTGTGTACATAAATAAATAAAGTAGTTGAGTTTATTATATACGTAATATTACTGCTTACATATTATTATAATTATTCGCGAGGAATGCAAGGAGTGGAGGGAGCGTTTCTACGGACTATGAGGTCTGGGTTTTGATTCTCAAGTGGGCCAAAATGTTAATGGATTTTTACACACATAACGGGTGTAAAAACACCTTTAACGAAGCCGAGAGAGAGTGAGAAAAAAATATCACAATAACCGAAAAACACGTACCTGTCATTGTAACATGGGACTTGAACTTATCTGGCGAAAATGGTGTTGACTTGGTGTACTTTAACACTTCCCTTTGGGGCATTACAGGCCTTATGTTGTAATGTTGCACTACCTTCGCCTACCAGTAAGTTAAATTTTCGAAATCAACCTTGAAAAGCTTGAACCTAACTACCTGCTTTAGCGATAAAGTTGAAAATCTTTTAAAGAAATTTGACAGACTGTAGTAGCTTGATGTGCTGGCGACTGTACCTATAAAAAAAAATCGAGGCTATATCGACTTCAAAGCAGATAACTTTAAAACAAAAGAAAACTCCGAAAAATAATAATATAATAAATGTGTATTTTTTAGATACGCGAGCGTCTTGAAAATATCTCAGCGATATGTTACACATGAATTAAGAATGAATGATAGATGGAGCGAATGAATGATAGACCGAACTATTTTCTAGGGTCGTACGCATAGATTGGAAAGTCACGCAATACTATTACTTCTAGATTTTCTTCACACATTCTTTGAACCTAAGAGGATTTTTCTTGAGCTTTAGTATTCGCAATGCGTGTTATTCGAAAGATTTTTTTGTCCCAGATTTTGTATAGTTATTCATATTGCGGGTTAGGTCTAAGCAATAGATGGGATTTTCCTATTTTTTTTCGTTAGATACAAATCCGTGACCTGATTTGAGGGTCGCGGATTTCAGTTTGATGGATTTGCTGGTTCATTTCTGTTTTTTATTTGAGCATGCTTGACAAGCCTTGCAAAAATGAAAACTTTCGTCGAGCAATATTACGTAGTTTGTTTGACAAGCACACCATCAAGCTTCGTTCTAAACGATTCAAATTACTAGACAAGCTTGAAAAATTCACGTAATTATCAAGCGCGACTTCTGAGTATGAGGTCCTGGGTTCGATTCCCGATTATTGGGTTTTTCCATCAGGAATTTCTCAGTAGCAGCCACGGAGTCTGCCATGGATTTGTGCCCGGTTGATGATAATATAGCAAATGGCTCGCCTATTACTTGGGACTTAAAATATAACTAGCGAAATATGGGCGTAGGTACTATTAGGTACATATTTTTATTTTTTTTATTTTATTTTATTCTATTCGGGAAACTTACAGCTAATATAAACAATATTCATAAACAATACAAATTTGAAGGCCATTTACAAGTTTCCAAAGATAAACACTTGAAACAAAAAAGAAAACAAAAAAAAGGTAGTTAAGAAATACTATAACATAAAAATACTGTAACATAAATTGGAAACAAAACAAAATACCGCGATCGAATAATACAAATTACAACCTAAAAATAATTAAAAAAAAAACATAACTAAAATCTAAATTCAGACGTAAACGATTACTTGTCTGTAAAAAAGCTTTTCACTAATAAATGCTTAAGCCGAGAAACACTGGTATTGAAAATGTCCAAATCGTGTTCAGTCGTGTTAAGTTTATTAAAACTTCTACTCGCACGGATCAGAAACGAATTCTGCCTGTACGCGGACTTTGAATGAGGGACATGCAACAAACTAGGTTTGCGAAACATTTTGCAGTGTGTAACTAAACCTAAACTACTTAACAGTTCAGGGCAATCGATAGTACCATTTGCTATTTTAAATAAGTATGCCATATCAGCAATGCGTCTGCGCTCATACAGCGGTAATATATGAAATCTTTTGCATCGCGCTACATAATTGGGAGTATATTTCCTGGTTTTGTACTGCAAGAAACGTAGGAACCGCTTCTGAATACCCTCAATTCGGTCTATATAAATATTGTAACTAGGGTTCCACACTTGCGAGGCGTACTCTAAATGGCTGCGGACAAAAGCACAATAAAGGATTTTATACGTTTTAACGTTTTTAAAATCAGCTGATAACCTTAGTATAAATCCAAGTGCTTTAGAAGCTTTACTGACAACGTTTTCAACGTGTGCATCAAAAAGCAACTTAGAATCAAAAGTGACACCCAGGTCCCTAATAACGCTTATTCTATTTATATTAGTATCATGCAACTTATACTGAAACATGATTGCGTGTGGTTTACGTGTGTAGGTACTAACAAAACATTTAGAAACATTGAGTTCGAGTTTATTAAGGAGGCAATAACTTTGAAGTCCATCTAAATCCCGCTGTAAACTAAAACAGTCGGAAAGTTCTGATATAGGGCATAGAATTTTCATATCATCAGCGTAAAGAATTATTTTGGAACGGGTAAAGCACGAACCAATGTCATTTATGAAAATAATAAAAAGTAAAGGACCCAAAAGGGATCCTTGTGGTATTCCCGAGGGTATTTTAACAGTTACGGAACTGTATCCATTCAGTACAACTGTCTGACAGCGATTCTCAATATAAGACTTAAACCATCTGAATAAATCACCTCTGATGCCCACTGCAAGCAGCTTACGCAAAAGGACACCGTGGTCTATACGGTCAAATGCCTTACTGTAATCAGTATAGACAACATCCACTTGAGAGGGTTCAGACATGGTAGAGGACAAATAGTCGGAACAGATAAGCAAATTGGACACAATAGAACGGTTTTTTAGGAAGCCATGCTGACAGTCATTAAGTGATTGTTTAATAGCACCATGAACTGAAGCGTAAACTATTTTTTCTAAAACCTTTGCAAACAAACAAAGCTTAGATATTGGCCTATAGTTTTCAACATTATCCTTAGGGCCTTTTTTATGGACGGGCGTAATAAAAGCTGTTTTCCAAACATGCGGCACCATTCCCTCATTAAGAGAACGACGAAATATTAGGGTAAGTGGTAAAGTTAAGCTTCGTGCGCACTTAATTATAAGTATAGCAGGAATACCATCAGGCCCTGCTGACTTATTCACGTCAATAGCCCTCAATAGCTTCAGTACTTCAGTTTCGCAGACTTCAATACAGCTTATATCAGAGGCAGACGTTTGATAAAGACAGTGCATGTCGCTATCCAATTGTGTTCCATCGGGGATAGTGCTCTGGAGAAAGTTAAACTTAAAAACTTCACTAAACATGTTACATATTTCATCACCCTGTCCCGACGACTTCTGTCCATACTTCATCACCGATGGATAAGTACACGAAGATTTTTGCTTGCTCTTAACGAAAGACCAAAAAGCTTTAGGCGATTTATTAATACTATTTTCTATAGCCGCAATGTAACTATCGAACATTTCTTTTTCTAATTGTTTAGCACGATTTCGCAAAGTTAAAAATGAATCAAAGTCTGATAAGTTTCCATATTTCTTAAACTTGGAGTGATATTTAAATTTTTCTTTAAGAATTTTGATTAGAGGGGTTTTATACCAAGGGGGGTAATTAGACATAGATTTGATGATTTTAGTTGGTATGAAAGTTTCACAGATTTTATTTAGTCTGACGTACAACAATGACAAGGCATCTTCCACTGACCCTTTGGCGATATCACAGCGCCAGTCGAACTCATCAAGTTCTTTCATTATAGAAGGAAAATCAGCTGATTGATAGATAAACTTTTTTCTTTGCTCCGATGGGAGCGAATGATACTCAACAAAATCTACAAAAATACTAAGAGCTGTATGGTGAGGGTCTTCAGGAACAAGAGGGTCAGAGCATTTATCCACAGTAAGGTGATTGTTACAAAAAACTAGGTCCAACACCCTTTCATTAAGATTCCTATGACCATTGTACTGGACCAGATAAAATGTGTTCAAGATATCAAAAAAATCTGTCTGAAAAGAACCGTGAATATTTTCCGGGCGAAAAGAGCATCCATCGTCAGTCAGTAGCCAAGTTAAGTTTGGCAAGTTAAAATCTCCTAATATAATAAAAGTGTCGGTTAAGTTATTCAATAAAATATCATTCAACTTTGTATAAAAATATGTAAGCTGTGCAGTCAGTGAATACCCTCTGTTTTGCTTGCAAAGATAAATTGTACAAATATGCAATTTATATGATACTATGGGTCTGGAACGCTTCAGAGTAAGAGTAACCCATAGGTCCTCCGCGGACGAGCGCCAATCAGAGCGTTCCTCCGCAATGAGCTCGCGTCGAACAGCAATAAGAACGCCACCACCAAGTGTTTGATTTCTATCTAAGTAATCTCTGTCACGTCTCCAAACCATATAGCGGTCATCAAATAATTCGCTATTGTTAAAGCCCTCTTTTAGCCACGTCTCTGTTAAACATATAACATCGTAGTTACTTGAGCACACATTCCTAAGGAAACTTGACGTTTTAGTCCGCAAGCCACGTACATTTTGGTGATAAATATTAATTGGCATATTTAAAAGGGAAAATAGTTAGAATTGAGAGTAACACAAATAATGCTGGTACCAAGATAAACGTATAATAAATACCTGCAGTGTACAGAACCAGAAAAAGTATGCAGTAAACAAAGTGCGGAGTTATGATTTGGTATAAACCAATGTGGAATGTTATGCAGACTTCCCTACGTACCACGGAAATTAAACTAGACTGACTCGCTAATGAGATAAACAAGGTAAGATTATAGTGATCAATTAAATAAATAGTGTAAAAAAGGCAAATATTGCAACAATCCGCGCAGTAACTATTTTTTACAAGGTACGATAACTTCAATATAAAAATTGTTGTACAGAATGAGCGAAAAGCGACTTTAAAATGAAATGGATAAGATACACAATGCAAACGATCGGCAAAGAAAAGTAAACGATTAGCGCAGGTAAACAAACCCGATGTAACAAAAGCAAGGCGCATTAAAGCCGCTAATGAGGTGATTACGACATACACACCAGTGCCTCTCAAACTTGACCTACTAACTAATATAAAATAATGAAAGAACGACAATATTAGAAAAACTAACATATTTTTTTCAGATCCAGTTCTGACGTAATAGCGTATGTAGGCGAGGTAGGATTTTTTTTCACCAGGATTTTGCAACCCTTTACCCAAACAAAAGAAAAATCCTTCTCCTTGCACAAAATCTTCGCCCTATTAAGAAGCTGTTTATTTTCAAAAGTCAGATGATCATTAACAAAAATCTTGCTAACACCGTTAATACCCAAGTCAGATGCTGTTAATGACTTGTGTTTCTTAGCCGCCGCTATGAAATCGTCCCTCAAGTATCGATTGTGC
Source organism: Eugnorisma glareosa (assembly GCA_947578425.1). Classification (NCBI taxonomy): domain Eukaryota; kingdom Metazoa; phylum Arthropoda; class Insecta; order Lepidoptera; family Noctuidae; genus Eugnorisma; species Eugnorisma glareosa. Next base: position 3,514,465 of record OX387970.1, read on the forward strand.
ATGCATATAATAATGTTTTTAGCATCCTTATTATTACGTTGGGGAACTCTGGCAACATAATTTATTTGATCCTTCGAGACTTCGCACTTGATTATGCCGCCAATTTTAACAACAATAGCCACGAGGTTCTCCGACTTCGTGACCGGGACTCCCTTAATTTCTATATTGTTTAGCCGCGATCTCTGCTCACTCTCGCGCATGCTTAATTCCAAACGGCCAAGTCGCATTTCGAATCGTGAGACGTCCTCCTTAGTTTTTTGTAGGGACTCGATTTGTCTGTCAACGTCCACCAACTTGACCGAGAGCTCATCAACCGTACCATGGACATAGTCTAGAGATTTCTGAACTCCAACAATCTCATCTTTTATGCTCCTAAGGTCAGAAATATCAGCTTGAATCGTCTTTACTTTCTCCATTAAAATAGGTAACGTTGCCAACTGTTCCGTGAGTTTGCGGAGCTCCAGATGGATGCTTTCCAAATCACCTTGTGCAGCCTTCCCAGGGGGTGGGTTAGAAGGACTCGCCAACCCAGCTTTGCAGTTACAGCACTTCCAAGTAGCTTTCCTGTCTCCAAGCTTGCGATACCCCGCCTCAGTAATACCGGCACAAGGGAAGTCGAAGCTTTTGAGGCAAAGTGTACATTGCACGCCATCCCTGGCTTCGACCTGGCAACGATGACACTGGAACATGATGAGTGAGCAAAGCGGCCACTCAGTATTGTAAAGAGTACAAAAGTATTAGCAAGTTTGCAGTAACTAAGCAATTTGTTATTATACACGCAGCGGTCACAAAATCCACACCGCGTTCTTCGTAAACACACCGGGCGCTCGCACTAACTAGCCAGCGATACGTCACTGACTTACGGCGCGCGCAGTTTTCGCTCGTACGCAATCCGCACAACTACGACACTCCCGTGCACTTGCCGAGCCGTCCGTTGTGTCACTATGTCCACCGTGATTTGCACTTATTTCCAATAATGTTTTAACTCACTTTTGTTTGTTGTCTTTTGTGTTTTTTGGTATTGTACTATGTTCACACTCACGACTACACAGCGTATATCAACAGTCTTCAGCCAAAGATGACATATATATTGTAAAAAGATTTTTTATATACTGATATATATCTGCCTAACCAGTCAAGGATAACAAGCGCGATATTATATTTTCAATACACTTTCTCGAAAACTGGTTCTTATCGCACTACGATTAGGTTCAACATAAAATGTAATTCACACGCGTGGATTTTTAATATTTTTCCGCACACGTGCGGAAATAAAACATTCCACAGATAAGTCCAAATGGGTTCAATGACTATAGCTTTAATTGGTGGTAATTGTTTTTTTTAATCTCGGCAAAGAGATATGCGTCTTTACGGCGTAAATATTTTTTTTAGTATTTAAATTGTGTTTAGAAATAAAATATCATAGATATACACGATTATTTAAAACGAATATTTACTTTATCAACAAATTAACATTTCTTTGTGTTTTTTTTCTTTTCATATCAGGCTGTATAGCGGCATCATACCTTTGCTTCTTCTTTAGCCTGGCGAAAGCAAAGCGCGGAAAAAAAGCAAATTAAATCATAGTTTCATAATAATTTCCGCCAAAAATACTTTCTGTTTTAATATTTTATTTCTTCGAAACTGTATTGAAAAACGTCGTTTGATACGCGTGGGGATTTGTTATTGCAGTTCTCGGCTCCATAACACCCTCGCCTGCAGCTCGGGTATTAATTCCGCGCTCGAATGCAATAACAAAGTTTCCCCACTTATATCAAAATGTACTATATCCGTACTATGAAGCAATTTTGACTAACTATGATCCCTTAAACTTTCAAATCTACTAAACTTCTCGAAATCCAATTCATTTCTGATTTTTTAACGTTACAACTGAATGTCACTAGAACGCTCTTTGTCAAAGCCCTCTGATTAATTTAGTAAGATACAAGTATAGAATAGCTTATACCGTAGTAAAAATAACACCTAACCTTTTAGAAAAATGCCTAACGGAACTGACAGCCCAGGGACCTCCTGACGTCGGTACATTTATTGCTACACGTGAATGGCCTGTAAAAGAAAGGCCTTGACCCCTAATCGCGTGTTCTCCAACGTCAATAATTCACTACAATATTAACACAGAGGAAAGAACATTAAATCAAAATGATTGACGTAAGAAATGATGGAATTAATTATTCGTGTTGGCTTACTGAATAATTTCTCGATCGCCTTTTGTTTAGCTTCAGGTCATTAAGGCGATTAGCTTTTGTTTGTGAGGCTTAGTTCGGATAGTCACGTGATCTATGACGGGCTATACAACCTGTAAAGGTTCGACGGAACAATAACGTACACGTAGCGTAAAAACGAACAATTTCTGAATGTATACCAATAAATATAATTAATAAATTATAATTAATTATTTAAAAAATAAATAATAAGTGCCTGTTTGTAATTCCAAAATAACAGCTTTTTACTTAATGCGTAAGAAAGTTTATACGGTACTTACACTTAGAACAAAAAAACTTTTTTTTTAAGTTTTGTCTGTCTGTCGGACTGTCTGTTTGTACCGGCGAATCCCCGAAACGGCTGAACGGAACTTTTACTCTCAGATAGATGATGTTATAAGGAGTAACCGTCTGTGCAAAAAAAAAGAAAAACCCCTGAAGTTGATGACAAAATCCGATTCAATTAGAGAAGTAATTTTTTTTAAATAATTGCACGCGAATGAAGGTTGCGAGCGACATCTAGTAGAAAATATAACTAGAGAGTCCACACAAGTGGCAATCTCTTTTAAAGTGTTTTAGGCTCGAACTCCACTTAACCGGAGACGAGTCGAGAGGAGCAGATATGTGTTGTAAAACACCAATAGAATTTTGATATCAACAGTTCTTCCTTTCTGCTTAGCTTTATAGTCCAATAATTACCATATTACGTGGGGGGTGTAGAAAAGCTTAACTTCAAATTGTCGACCAAAATTTCCTATGGGCATTTTTCGCCATCTTGAAAAAAGGGTTAAATTCATTTTTTTTTACAATAACTCTGTCCTCCGTTGAGATACGAAAATTTTGATGCAATAATTTTTGTTGTTTTTTTTACGATCTACAATTAAGGTCCTTTAAATTTTTCACAAAAGGGTTAAATTCAGTTTTTTTACACTAACTCATTTCTCCGTTGAGATACGAACATTTTGATGCAATACTTTTTTGTTGCTTTTTTTACGATCTACAATTAAGGTCCTTTAAATTTTTCACAAAAGGGTTAAATTCAGTTTTTTTACACTAACTCATTTCTCCGTTGAGATACGAACATTTTGATGCAATACTTTTTTGTTGCTTTTTTTACGATCTACAATTAAGATCCTTTACATTTTTCACCTATCGTTCATCGTTATTGAGATATCGATCGAAAAAGCCAAAAAATTTAGTAGTGATATTAGTTTCATAATGCTCAATGGGCGTGAGTAGCCTGTACACATATTTCTTTCAATAATACCCATAGATATGAATAAAGATCTAAAACTGATCAAAACTGTCGGTCGAATTTACGATATGATTACGCAACGCGTTCGTGTAAGAGCCTAGCACGGCATCGCACGATATTGTGATAATAATCTAAACGGAGCCTTAAAGTGATTTAGGTTATTATGGATTATTTATAGGATTATTTAAATTATAATTACTCGTGAATACCGAAAGTGTCAAATAATACTGACAGAAAATTATTTACTAAACAGTGTACGGGAATCAACGCGAATTTCTTGAAAAGTAAATTGTCATTTACAAACGTTAAGCATTAAACCTAAGTATGCAGATATTATTTAACATCATAATGCAGAAATATAGTTAAAGTTTCCTTAAATAAAATAAAAGCGTGGATTCCATTCGAGGCTTAAACCTTTAACTGCCCACTTTGGGCCGAGATTCGATGAATATTCCGAGCCAGACTTATGAGGACTTTATTGTTCATACGGAACCGCTACAATCCTCAGAATGTATTATTATAACCGTACTTAATTTCAACCTTGTTTAACTAGATTAGATCATATTTGTCTTCTTTAGAACAAAGTATTGTACGCAGGACCTCTCTCTGTCAGTTTATATATTACTTGTACTCAGGTTAGAATTCAAAGAAGTTAAGAATCATGTGAAAATTACCTCCCTGTAAAATCCTGGGATATTCAAAATTTTCGTTTTAAAAGTTCGGTTTTTTTAAATGGTCTGTGGCGAGGTCCCTTTACACATTTTGCTGGTTAAGATGTTAAAAGGCAAAGCGAAATTAAACTACCAACCACCGACACTTACTTACCGATCTTGATATAAAATAAAACAAACAATTTTGTCAATAAGCTGATTTCCTTTGGAGCAATTAATTTTATTGCTCTCGCTAATTAGAAGACATTGAAAGACGACCTTAATTCTGTCTCAATGGCGAAAGCTATATTGGAAAATAAGTTAAGGAAAATATTAAGAAGTTAAGTCTCTGAAAGTAAAATGAAATAAATAATCCCCCCAGTAGCAAAGCGCGGAGTTGTTTTTCAATATTATTTATTCCACTAATGCGAAATTTAAGTAATCAATTTTGAATTAGCGAAATGATGATTTCCGAGTAGGAATGAGAGGTAATTTGTAAAACAATCATTTGAACAAACGATTAAATTTAATTAATTAATTAATTAAGATTGATAATTAAAAGTTTTTTGGTGTTTTTGTTTACCCGATTGGTGATATTGAAATCAAAACCCACATTGGTTTCTTCTAGTCGTTTAAATCCACAAGTGAACCATATGAATTACTAGCTTATGCCCGCGGCTTCGCCCACAACAAGTTCAGTAATTATCCCGCGATCGTACTACTGGGATAAAAAGTATCCTAAAGGATGTAACAAGACCCTTATCGACGCCGAAAGGCACTTGTTCTCCCGGTCATTGCGATATTTGTTTTGTTCGAGACCATACCTAGGAACCTTCTAGTTACGGAGATATTGGAGAGGGTCAAAGTTCCTACTTTTTCAAAAGTGTGTTTTTAATTAGGTACACGTTTTTAATGCAAGTTTTTTACTTTAACAACACGTCCCCCGTACTTTTCAATCCATCCATCAGCACAATGCACAATGTTTTGAGTGCGTTACATTGAGTCCTACCGACGTGAATTTTCACACCAAAAAAAAAGTCGTTTCCCAGCAATAATTTTTGCGTCATGTTACTTAGTTTGATGTACATTATGCTTGGTTGACAGCTTCGTGAAGGGTCCTGTTACACCCTGTATACAATAAATATAATAATATATAATCCAGGTTATAAGATGCCAAATTTCACCCACATCTGTTTAACCATTCTTGCGTTAAAAAGTAACAAACATCCATACATCCTCACAAACTTTGACATATATAATAATACTAGCGACCCGCCCCGGCTACGCACGGGTGCAATGTTATACATCCATTCAACCTTCGTCTTGAAATACTCTATCTATTAAAAAAAAACGCATCAAAATCCATTGCGTAGTTTTAAGGATCTAAGCTTACATAGGGACAGACAGCGGGAAGCGATTTTGTTTTATACTATGTAGTAATTATTAGTGAAGTAAGAAGTTCTAGCTAAACTGAAGCGATACCGACGCGGGATGCAAAACAAAATTCGAGCCCGCACCAATTGTGTCAATTACCTTGTAAGCTGGTGCGAACAGTCGCGTTACTTCCATTTGAACAATCGACGCAAGTATTAACTTCTTGTTTCCCGCGCGGGACTCGCCTTGATATGCTCAGAGCTTAAATGAGCTACTAATTATTCAGTAAGAAACTTGAGAATTACTGAAGTGCCACCGTACCTCGTAAGTTGTAAATTTGTAACAAATTTTCCTAAGCTTCACATACGTTAATTTAAACTCAGCTAAATTACAACCTGAAACTTCTTAATAAGGTGTCTCGAAGACGAAATTAGATCATGTACTTAACCTGACGTGGCTGTGATGAGATTTGTGTTTAGCTAAGTCGTTTTGACAAGCCAAAAAATCCTTGTAAGTTAAGAAACATAGAAGAAACGTGAAAAAATTATAAAAATAAGGATTCTTATTATTTTTCAGTTTAGTTGTAAAATAACGTACAGGTCATCACACCTTGTAATCTGCGAAGGATTAGGCAGAGGTGTACCTACGAGTACACCCGCATTTCACCAGTCAATAGAGGGTGAGCCTATTGCCATCAACCAGGCACAAATCCAGACTACGTGGCTAGTACTGAAAAATTCCTGATGGAAAACTCAAAAACACTTTGCCCGGCCCGAGAATCGAACCCAGGACCTCATACTCAGCAGTCGCGCTTACGACCACAATACCAACGAGGCACTTATTTTTAAATTTTGTTTGTTAATGTTAAAAGTCTCAAAATCTTTAAAATAATTGACCAAAAGTAATACTGTGGCTAACATAAACTTAATCCACCATATTTATTCCTATATTAAAAACAAGTGTCTACCACACTTGTTTTTACTGGACTCTTGACACTTGTACACTTGTTTTTTTGGCTGGTTTTTATTGGACTTCGATACAAAAAACGCCAAATAAAAACTTATCGCCACATACCTACCTAATTGGCAGTTTGCCAACGCCAAAAGATAAATGAGTTTCATATAATTGACAAATTGCCTACCTGGCGGTCTAACCTATAAAAGAGGACCTTTATTTAATAATTTTACGTAGCCTGGCAATCTACATTGATAAGAATTATCCTGAACACCTATTTCACGAATAAAAAAAAATGAAAGTCAGACTGAATAAAATAAATGTTAAAAAGGTTGGTATACCTAAGCCCAGTTTTATTTCAAACAAATTCCTCATACTTAGCTACCCCTTGAATGAAAATGCCAGGTCTAAAGACCCTTTTGGGAAGGTATTACCCAGATTAGCATCCTAAATTTGATGATTACATTTGAAGCCTTTGAGTCCTATTTTTATTTGTATTTTATTTTCTTTGAGAGTTAAAGAACCGTTTTTTTTATAGAACTAGATTATTGGTTTATTTGAATGATACCTGAAATTTCCACTAATAGACACAGTTTACTCAAATTTCCAGAAATACACCGTGTTTTTTTTGTTATCTTACAACCAATTCATGTATCCAACGACTACTAAACATTCAATAAAAATAGGTATTTATAAGATTTGTCACCGGTCAGTGTGGCGACACTTGAGGGAGGCCTATGTCCAGCAGTGGACGACTTTCGGCTGAAATGATGATGATGATGATGAATAATTTAAAAATAAAAATATTATTCATAATTATGACGCATGACGTAGTTGAAACACCCTGTTGCGAGCGATGATCTACTCGACTCTTGCGCTGGATAGGTATGTCCTACCGTTTGACGCGTAAACATTATTAACAGGAAGTTTCATAATTCTAATGTATTATTTATTTTTCTTTGTACCTTATATCTTAATTAATGGTTAAATAGATATAATTGGGCCTAGAGGTATTTTATGTCAGATACATTGAGTGGACCACCTTTGCAAGACGACTAAAAAGTCACGGTGTATACCGTCTGCCAGATATAGGTTAACCTCAGGCTCCCGTATCATAGTAGCACGAGAAACATAGTGCAGGAGTTTTATTAGTCTGGAAGTGATCCAAATAAGTTTCAATACGGAGAACCCTTTATATGGCTAGAAAGGAGGTGATTGCTGGGATGTCGAGAAATAGAAAAGTACCTCATATAAATTGAGATAAGGGCAGAAGAGTCATGACAGAAAACCCTTTATGGGGTCCGCCTCCTCAGGTTCTCTCTTTCCCTAAGGACCCATGAAAGGAAGGATAAAATATCTCTTTCCATACAGATAAATTCCGAGCATTGGTGATTCACACACAATATCTTTTACATTGACAGGCAACCAACAATTCTAGAACCAAGAGAGTAAGGCTCAATTTCTATCAGAGGGGAAGCTTGGAACCTGAAGCCGGGAACGTCATAGGTCGATTAATGCTACTTCGCTTAGCCAGCGACTGCTAGCGTTTTCTGACCAGAACGTAAAATAGGTATTATGGATTTGCTCGTGATGTTCATCTAGTTTTAATGCTAATCTAGATTTCACAATCTTAAGCTGATTGATGTTTAAATTATTCATAGAATATAAATTGAATCGCCTTAATTGAATCACTCTCATCCCTTTTAGCAGCTCCCTTTCCTAAGATAATATACTTTAACTTAACGTCTTTAAATGTATGAACATCGAAAGACTAACGACCGTTTCCAATAACTTATTTAGGTTGGTGCTTCTTAAAATGTGTATCTGAGATAGCAACGTTCCGTTAACTGTTAGTAAGTTATTGGAAACGGCTGATTTTACACCTCCTTGTGTTGATAATGATCTATTAATTTTCTAATTAGCTTCAAATTCTGTTAGCATTTATCTAAAAACAAACTTCTTTATCGCAGACACGTATCTAAACTTCTATACTAATTACTAATAATTACTAATCTATACTAATATATATCTATACTAATATTATAAAGAGGTAAAGTTTGTTTGTAAGTTTGTATGTAGGGGGTAATCTCTGGATCTACTGAACCGACTTTGATAATTCTTTCACTAATAGGAAGCTACATTATCCCCGAGTGCAATAGGCTATATTTACAACGTGCCCGTGGGATAATTTCCGACAAAAACGCGAGCGAAGCTGCGGGCAACAGCTAGCAATAATATAAAGAGGTAAAATTTCTAAGTTTGTATGTAGGGGGTTATCTCTGCGGGCCTGGGGACGGTGAGCTATGGGCTAGCTCGCCGTCCGTCCGTCTTATGACGACAGGCCGTGTCGACGGCGCGTTCGTGTTCCACGCGCGAATCAATGACAGTCAGCAAACAGGAAGGGGTCCGAAAGGACCGATGCCTGCCAGGGTTGCGGGACTGTTCGAAAGATACCGCGGCCCTGAAACACAAAGGGCAAAAGAAGGAACATGGATGGGTTTTAGTCAGTAAAAGTCTGACACTCCCTTCTGGTCAGCCCAGAGCGGGAGGAGTTATTTGATGATTTCCCATCCGAAAAAAAAGGGGGTAATCTCTGGATTTACTGAACCGATTTTGAAAATTCTTTCATTAGTAGATAGCCTATGGCACTCGGGGATAATGTAGCTTACATTATCCCCGAGTGCCATAGGCTATATTTACAACGTACCCCGTGGATAATTTCCGACCAAAACGCGAGCGAAGCTGCGGGCAACAGCTAGTTAGTTATATTTTATTTTATTAAGTAAGATAGGTATACCTTCTAATTAGTTTCATTTCAAGTCTAATGCAATTTGGAAAGATGTTATTCTTGGTAATTAGACACTGTTAATGAGGTTGGTAGGTATTATTTTGTTGACTAAAACATTTTTAGGAGCGTACGTATCACATTGTGATGTTATATGATATCATCTGGGCTATTTAATTTATAACTCCAGGGGTCCTACCATCCTGCCGGGGCTGCGGGACTGTTCGAAAGAGATACCGTGGCCCCGGAACACAAAGGGCGATGAAGGAACATGGATGGGTTTTAGTCAGTAAAAATCTGACACTCCCTCCTGCTCCGCCCAGAGCGGGAGGAGTTATTTGATGACTTCCCATCCGAAAAAAAAAAGGGGTCCTACCATCATCTCTAATAGCGGTATTATTTTAATAATTCCTTCAGTGTTGGCAACGAAGAGTTCATGACAAAATAATAACAGCCGCTGGGGTCGATCCTGTAATGATTGTATTTTCACATGGTTTTTATACTTGTATTTTTATAATATTAACCTGAAAAAGTAACATTCCTGCTCTTCAGGTAGCTGCATGCTCATTAACTGGAGTCTTAGCATACTTTTTACCTTGTAATTCATATTATTTAAGTTTTTCTGTAGATTTTTAACACTCTTGAATGTTTGTTTACTTTTCTTATGTCAGGTAATGACAGGCCTAGGTTTTTATTTTTAATTCATTGCTGGAGCCTAGTTTTAGGTCGTATAGGCAATCCATATCGACCTCGTTATATTTTTATTGTATGTTCTAGAAATTTCTTCATTCAAAAATTGTAAAATGTCAATTATCTGGAGATGGCTGTGAAGCGGCAGTCTTCGTCCAGAGCTCAAAAGTATCACAAGTCTTCAAATTTACAAGTTTTAAGAGGAAGTCCTCTAAGATTTTATTCATGTCGCATTATTAATAATATCATCGTACAGCGCGTACCGTGGTTCTTCATCTGTTGCTTGAGCTATAGACGTACTAACGCCCTCCGTCCATTTCTACTGATGGAAGACGAAGTCTGATGTCCCTCGGCCTCTACTGCAGCCGAGAGGGCTGCCGTACTCCACGTTCCTCGACCACTTCTGCAGCCGAGAGGGCTGCGGTTCTCCACGGCCTTCGGCCATTACTGCTGCAGCTGAGAGGGCCGCCTTCCTCCGAAGACTGAAGCCTGATGTTCCTCGGCCACTGCGACAGCCGAGAGGGCCGCCTTTCTCCACTTCATCATAATTTCCATGTCCCAGCTTCTCTGGTCTAGTGAGGATAGGTATATAGCTAGCTCCAGCTCCATTTAATTCCATCTTTTAAAATAAGTTTGTGTATTTTTTATTAAACTCTGTTCTTGTTTCCTATCTTTTCTTTTAACCCGTGCTCCAGAATAGGTAGGTGAGTACCTTAATTGTGACCTTACAGTTTCCCTGCTCTAGGAAACTGTAACGTTACAATCCTCAGGTTAAGCCGCGCTTGCCTAGGTTGGTCCGTGGATGTGTGACCAATCATTACATACCGCGTTTCCTCCGTGCTTCGGAAAGTTCTGGCGGAATAACCTAATGATATTTTGCCTGACTTGGGAATCAAGTAGTAACTGCGCTGAGATGCTCTTAAAGATTTTAAATATTCAGAAAACATTCCCAATAAAATAATAAGAACTCAATATTCCGCTCAGTGAACTCCTTTTGAATATATAAGTATTTTCTGTACTTAGGTCTTTGGCAGCTGTTTTCCTTATACAGTTACTTACGATGGTTAACAGTATTTTTCTCACGCGTTTCATGAAAACCGTAAAAAGTAATAGCTTGAATATTACATATTGTGAACAGAAGCATGGATTATGTAAGTCTTCTGTTATTAAAAGCTTAATATTATCCTCTATGAAGTATGTATTCAATAAGTAGGCACGAGTAGGCAGTAAACGTTGTGTTATGTATGACTGGCAGCTTTTTTTGCAAAAAAAATAATTATTTGGTTAACAAATTAAGGCTAAACCTCAAAAAGGTTTTTAGAATAATTATCTCAATATTATTAATTTATTCTTCTGAAAAATACCTTTTAACTTTAATATTTTCATACTTTTCCGACTCATAACAAAAACAAATATTACATAACTTACCTTTCATAAAATAAATAAATAACATAGCATTACGGCTGCTGTCCCCAAAGGGTGAGACAGAGGTGTACCTAATAACCCACATTTCTCACATTTTATTTTACTCACATTTCGCCAATGATCTTTAACGTGCATGTAATAGGGAGCGAGCCTATTGCCATCAACCGGGCTTGAAAACAGACTCCGTGTCTGCTACTGAGATATTCCTGATGGAAAAACCCAATAACACTTTGAACTGGGAATCGAACCCAGGACCTCAGCAGTCGCGCTTGCGATTAGACCAACGACGCAGAACGGTGAAACCGGACAGAACATCAGCACAAGTACTGTGTTGCCTCGAGGTCTTATACGAGTATATTGAACTCCACCCACTAGCATTAAACAAACTAGCATCTTCAATTACTTATACAACAGCTGAATCACGAAAACACGTACTCAAGACCTATATTTTCCATGTTTTCTGAATAATTTTCCTTCGAGCCTTCTTATTTGCCATTATTTAAATAAATATGGCAATCTTTGACGGAGGCCCCATTTCCGAAGTTTCTGCCGCCTAGTTTTACCTTGTATATCAAATAAACAAAATAAATATATTACCTGATTTGTGCTTTCTTTGCACATATATTTATATCAGGCATATCTATACTAATTTTATAAAGAGTTAAAATTTGTAAGTTTGTATGTTTGTATGTAGGGGGTAATCTCTGGATCTACTGAACCGATTTGGAAAATTCTTTCACTAATAGGAAGCTACATTTTCCTGAGTCCCATAGGCTTTATTTACAACGTGCCCGTCGCATAATTTCCGACCAAAACACGAGCGAAGCCGCGCGCAACAGCTAGTGAATAATATAAATAAGTATTATAAATAAATTAAAAAAGTATTTGCACAAATTACACCATTAAAGCTGTTATTTGAATGGTATGTCAAACCTTGATCAATCTTTATTGACCCAAAAAATAAAACAAACGAATTCGCTTTCGAATAGTATGACATGTAGCCACTTGAAAGAGGTTTAAAGCGCACTTGACGTTACATGATTCAAAGTATGTCACGAAGTTAGGGGCCGGATTATTTTTAGAAAAACTGGGTCATAACATGTACTACTAAAATATCAAAACCAGCCATCAGTCTTTCTTATTGTCTAATAATATTTCAGCGTCTATAATTTTATTTATAGGCATGTTTGTTATCGGTCACGCGAACCTTAAGTAATTTAGATTGTACACGACAAGCTTACAGAACTACCGATGATGCACGCATTCAAATCTAACCTTTAAGGCTATACCTTATTGGAGTATTCAGAATATTTTAACTGCGTACCTTTAGGTTTCAAGCGTTCCAAAATATTGTAAAACAAATGAAGGTAACCAATGGTAGTCCTTCGCAGAAACCACAAAGGTTTGACAGAGCAATGACTTTATTTCAGCAACATAACATAACGCCTGTAATCCTCGAAGGGTGAGGCAGAGGTGTAACAAATAGTAGACCCACATTTCGCCAGTTATGTTAAAAGTGCCATGTAATATGGGGCGAGTAATACCATGTTTTTTATGTAGTAAAGAAAGTAAGCAGTTGATACGAACCTTATATTCGTATTCTTCATAAGCGAATATAAGCAAGCGCTTTATATACCTAAACATTATCTGCTCAAAAAGTATTCGTATAAATCGCCAAAATAATTAAGGAAAAATATTTCAAAGTGGGTCTGTCAATCGTGCCATAAGAGCTCCCATCTTGCTGACTAATTGAGATCTTGAATCATGGCATAGTAAGATCTATACTTACACTGTTTTGTGCTGATACGTGAGAAAGAAAAAAGCTATTTTCGAATACTTCTCCCTCAGGACATCATCTCTGATCCATCTGAGTCCCTGAGGAACTCATGTGGATGATATGATCCGAGTATCATCTCGCTAGATTCGCTTCCTTATAGTGTAGCGATAACGATACAAACTTTCACGAGGGAAACATAAAGGCATGCTTACTGATCAAAAACGTTTTGAATAAGAAGATCACATTAGTTTTAAACACTATGCGATTGTAGAATAAAAATGAATTCTACCCTTTTACAATTTGTTTCTGACCTGTTGTCTGGAGCTGTGTAAAAAGAACTATTGGCGTTCGGGTAAGTAACTTAAATGACTGTAACGATTGGGTCATTTTTTAATTTCAAACTTTATTTCGACAAAGATAAGGTTACAAACAAAAACGGGCTATTTTCCTAAGATTGACAGAAAATGAAAGATATCTTAAATAACAGTACTTCAGTGCTAAAAGTATTAAGTAATTTGTAGTGTATCAGTTGTCAATTTTGAATTGCGAACTTAATAACACTTTGCATAAGGTTCTAAATACAAAAATGTCTCGAAAGCTTGGACCAAACTTAGATCTCATTTTGTAATTTAATCGGATGAAATCTTGACCTACGGAAATCCAATATTTATGGCAAAACCCTAAATTGCGTGTAACTTTGTCCAAATTCTTGAGTAAGTGGTAAGTTAGTTTTCCTTCTACGCAAAAAGGTGAGGTAAGTAATTCAATGTACATAATTCTACTTTGTCGTGACTTGGGGATCTAGTTACGACTGAGCTTCAGAAATGCGACTTGTGAGTCATGAATGGTACAGTTTTGAAAGTGAGTTCAACACAATTTCATCTTTATCTTTATATTGACTTGGTACAAAATAAAGTGGTTTTTTGTGCATGACCCGTCTGTCCATTTAGATTTTAGTTGTAAAAACTATGCCAAGCAGAGCTAGTGTTTTATGAACATACTACTTTTTTTTATTACCAGCTTTTTAGTTTAACAACGTAGTATGCCCTTAAAGTATCGCTAACCGTTAACCAAACACACTGTACATAGGATATTTTCCTTTTGTTTATACGATTTATCACTTCGAATTGATTTTTAACACATGTATCAGTCACGTCATTTTGATACCCCACTCAATGGAATTAGAAGAAAAAAAACAAAAACGAACTCTACGACCCCAAATCCGCTATTTTTCTTTGTTTTTTAATTTTACTGTAGCCAGTGACACTCGCGCTACCAAGACGAATCGTTAGAAGTTACATAATTCGTTTAGGAGTTACGAGAGGACAAATAAACGGACATACATACATACAGGTCAAACACGTAACCCTCCTTTTGGGCTTCGCCGCAGTCGGGGAAAAACAAAGGCTCATCGTGGTATGTCAACTTAATTATTGCTAAATCTACAACCCGATTCAACAACCCTGGGACTTAAGTGAACCCACATAAGAGTGTTCCTGTATAATTATGTGTTTACGAAATTAAAATTTTTTTATATGATTACTGATGATTACGTAACTGAAAATAAATGTTTGTTACATTTATATCATTATTTAAAATTCTGGCAGAATAAGACTGAGGTCTTTGTATACCTACTTACGAGTATCTATACTCTATATATGTATACTACGAGTAATATTATAAAGAGGTAAAGTTCGTGAGTTTGTGAGGTTCTAGGGAAAATCTCTGGATCTACTGAACCGATTTTGAAAATTCCTTCACTAATAGGAAGCTGCATTATCCCCGAGTGCCATAGGCTATATTTACAACGTCCCCGTGGGATAATTTCCGACCAAAACACGAGTGAAGCCGCGGGCAACAGCTAGTTAATGAGGAAGATTGTGCATAGTTCCCCATACCTACTTCTCTGTATAGGGATAATCCTTCGAATAAACCGGTGCTGTGTATGTGAGCTCTTGCCGGGCTGTTTTTGTACGTGTGTAACATCGTAACACCCACATTTCGTCAGTTCTGTTTAAGTCCCATATAATAGGGGGTGAGGATATTGCCATCAACCGGGCATAAATCTAGACTCCGTGGCTGCTACTGAGAAATTCCTGATGGAAAAACCCAATAACACTTTGCCCGACCTGGGAATCGAACCCGGACCTCATGCTCAGCCGTCACGCTTGCGGCCACTAGATCAACGCAGCAGTCTGTACGTACTCGTATGTATGCGCGGATAACTCTCATATCGTGATCTAGGTTACGTCACCACATAACCTTTTATATACTCAACTTCATTCAAGCATTATTAAACTTATTTTGTTGGCATTAATACGACTGGACTATTTTGCAAAGCCCTAAGCAAGCAATCGTAGCAAAAGTCGTTGTTCACATACTGGACCTAATTTGTAATTAGCTTCTCCTTGACTTAGTACTTACTGTCAAAAAACAAGACCTCTTAAATATTTATGTTTGATCCTTTCATCCAATGAGGTTATGTCGCTTTCACCGAATTTATTTGAGCAAGCTTTGAAGCCTCGTTTAATATCAAAGTCAAAGGTTTTCAACGAGAAGTGTTTATTTAAATGGTAGATTAATTTCGTCTAGTTTGTCTCTTTTCGTTTAGACCGTTTAATTCCGACCAAAAAGGGCAATTATTGACGAAATCACTACATAGCATAAAACCAAGTCGCTTCCCTCTGTCTGTCCCTATATATGCTTAGATCTTTAAAACTACGCAACGGATTTTGATGCGGTTTTTTTTAATAGATAGAGTGATTCAAGAGGAACGTTTAAATGAATGACATTGCACCCGTGCGAAGCCAGGGCGGGTCGCTAGTAAATAATAATCCGTTCTGTAAAAGTAGTTAGCAAGCACCTTGTAAATATTGTGTACCCTTGTCGATTTTGTGTCAATTCAGTAGCTACCAAAGGGATATTGAAAGCTGTGGTTCATTGAGTCAATGTTCTATTTTAGAAGAAGCCTTAGCGCTGATCTATGGAACCGAAATATCGTAGAACCAAATATTCGTAGACATATTTTTATATCCACCAATCTGTACTGGGCCCACGTGGCGGATGCCCCAGAGAGAAGGCCTGTCAGACCCCAACAATGAGAACATAGGCTGATTCATCATCTGCATACCTTTTCCCAACTATTTTGGGGTCGGCCTCCAGTCTTACTGGATTCAGTAGCAGTATTTTTCATGGACCGATTGCCTATCTGACCTCCACAACCCAGTAAGTACCTACTGGGAAATACGATACCCCTTGCTAAGACTGGCTGTCACTGACTACCTGTAAAGACTATCGCTTCCGTGGTCACCGTCAGGAGAGGACTAGCAGAGGGCTCAGATTCTTATTTTCTGGACATAAATTCCAGGGTTTCAAGTTCCGGGTAATTTGCCCGTGAAACAGCTGCCGTAACATCATCGTCGACACACAAGACCGACATCTGGCACCACTTCAACCAACCCGCGGGTCCTCTAGCACCTAGGGTCAACTCCTCGGCTCCTGCGTCAACTACAGCTACGCGTAAAGCCAGGACAGTACTTGACGCGCCTACCTCCTTAGAACAGGGAATTTATGACGGGCTTTTGTACTCACGACCAAAGAATAAATGTTTAATTGAAAGTGTTTATTGAGTTTGTTTTTGACTTCAGTAGTTAATCATAACTCAGACGCTTCATTGGCCATTCTCCATTGGCATCTATCCCTAAAATAAGATTAGGTTTAATATCTGGAATAACGAAAGCTTTTAAAATATGAAATTGATTTTCGAAATGAATTGGAATATTGATATAACCTAAACTCTTAATACTCTGACCTCCCGCAGCTGTTACTGTTATACGATCAGATTTGACAAGTGGCAAACCATAAGCACCTAGCACTGAATGAGCACCGTTGCCTAAAATAGTGACAGCAGAGCCAGAATCTAGAAGTCCTGAAATAGTGAGGTCGTTAATCTTAACAGATACGTAAGGCCTATAATCCTGATTGCCTTTGTCTTCGAGAATTGCGTTGATGTTATACGATTTGAAAAATAGTTCAATAGTTTGTAACCAGTTTTTCCAGTCTTCGCTATCAAATTTGTTATTTTCACAATTCTCGTTACTTAATTTTTTGAGTTCGTTTGTTTGGCTTTGGTTTTGCCATAATTTGGACAGTCTGGTGCTTTTACACCTTTGTGGCCACATCTGAAACAGACCAACTCATCTTTGCTAGCAGTGCACTGCCTCAGATTGATTGTTCAAGACAAATAAAATCTTGTGACAATTCTCAGGGGGTTACTTGTGGCGGGACGTGAGAGGGAGAGAGCCTCACGTCTCAGCCGCCGCGGGAGACGCACCGGGCGTCGGGGGCCACGTGGTGGCCCCCGGCCACCGTAGGCGCGGGCCTGTGGACGGTGACCTATGGGCTAGCTCGCCGTCCGTCCGTCTTATGACGACAGGCCGTGTCGACGGCGCGTTCGTGTTCCACGCGCGCCTCAAGGAGAGTCAGCAAACAGGGAGGGGTCCGTAAGGACCGACGCCTGCCAGGGTTGCGGGACTGTTCGAAAGAGATACCGCGGCCCTGGAACACAAAGGGCAAAGGAAGGAACATGGATGGGTTTTAGTCAGTAAAAGTCTGACACTCCCTCCTGCTCAGCCCAGAGCGGGGAAAAAAAAAAGGGGGTTACTTGTCAGGGGCATACATTACTTACCCATGATGCCAGTTTATTTAATAAAATTATGACACGTAAAACTGATTCCATGTACTATAGTCTACGGAATAAGTCATTTCATGGCAGTATTTAAAACAAAAGATGAAATATTAATCAAATCGACTTCTGTACCTAATAAACTGTGTACAAACAGACAGATATCTAGCTGTCTTTATGACAAAAAGGGTAGCCTATTATTTCAAACGGACATGACAGTCTGTCGTGGTAAATTATTCGAAAGGGACGAGGGTTTCCGTGTAACCTCATCATAAATTACTGCGGACCTCTTTGAGGTTTAGTAATACGGAAATTACCGTCTTTTATTTTTGTGGTTACTAGTTCTAAATGTCTCAATTTAAAATATTAAATGTAATTTAAAAAAATATTTCATCTAGTTTCAACTATGGGGAGATGTGAGTCATACAAGCGACTTAGGTATTATTAGTGACTCGTTTTATATTTTTATCTTATAAAATACATACGAAGTCGTAGGTACAATTGAATTTTCACACGAGCCACATTAGGAACAGAAAAAAAACTGCATTAGTAAAAAAAAACTTATTAGGGGACCGTTGCCAAATACAAACAGTCGATCAAGGTTAAGTTACATTTGCCGGTATCGATTCGTGGATGGGTGACACCGATGTGCCCGCCGTGTTCCGTAGAAAGCACGTCATTTTTAAGGACTCCGCTGTCCGTCTGTCTATCTGGCTGTCTGTCACCAAGCTGTATCTCATGAACCGTGATAGCTAGACATTGAAACTTTCTCAGGAACATCAAAATTAAATAAAAATTCATTTGTTTTCATATGATGGCAAATCGTGACTTCTCGTATGGAAAAAAAATTGGTGACCAGTCGGAACAGTGACGAGTTGGGCATAAGCCATGTAATTCTGTTGCCGCTATAACAAAAAATACTAAAAACAGAATAAAATAAATATTTAAAGGATGCTCCCATAAAAAAAAAACGTGTTTTTTTTTAGATATTGGTACGGAACCCTTCGTGCGCGAGTTCGACTCGCACTTGGCTGGTATTTAGATCTTTGACTATCGCTACAGAAGCGCCAAAGTCTGATAACCAGATTTACCAAGCGTTGCCGTTTGACTGTAAAGTATTCAGCTACGTATCATACCATACGTATATACCATAATTCAATTTAATCATTTACGTTATTGACATGACATGATTGTAATTATTACCTTTTCCTTATTATTATTTTTTTTTTCTAATTTTTACTGCCTACCCACTAATGCAATCTGACTTAAATATGACTTTGTGTATGTTATTGTATTGTATTATATTGTGTAGTGTTTATTACTGATAACTGGACATCCGACTTCTAGAGATATTACCTTTTTCTGAATTGTATGTAATTATTGTGTTTTGATAAGCTTTGACTCAATTTATTATGTTAATTTAATGTTCACTAACTCAACAGCAAACCAGCATTGTGCTTTGCAGTGCCCTGACAGGGTTCATGTACAAAAACCGACAGTTATATTGTAAAATGTGTGATGTGCATGAGGGCAAATAAATAAATAAATAAAAAGTACAAGCCAAACGCTAGGTAAAAATCTTTCCGTCTTTTCATAATCCCTTTAAAACATTTTGTATAGTCTCCAACTCAGCGAAACTAGCAAGATAATATTTTTTTCTCAAACATGCATGCAAATATTGTCATTATTTTAGAAAAAAGAACACGCGAAGTATCGAATTTACGGACAAAGAAAATGAAATCCATTGCAGGAGCGTTTTTTTTAATTTGGAACATTACAACGCTCCAGCAATGTTGTATGAAAGGGCTGGGGTTATTAAATACTCTTTGATTGGATCTCTTTTAACATTCTTGGCTTACCAAAGTCTCTTCTCTTAGTACAAATTGCGTTAACGTGGCTGTATAGCCATAAATGAGTTTGCCTTTCGGCACAGATGATAAATAGAAAATTGGCGGCAAAGCTGAAAATTCGTCTTGATTTGTTATTTACATAACTAATAAATATAAATTTAATAATTAAAATAAGATCCAACGGTTCAGAGAGTGAAATGGAGATTGATTGTTCTCCACCAGATTTAAGATCAAAAGCCAAATTGGCATGGAAAACCTGCTTCCAGCGAATTCCAAAGAAAAATACATGAAACTTTATGAAAATTTTATGATTTGGAAAAACGAGAAAACAGTATGTTTTATTTCCCTGCATTCTTTAAGAAAAGCACTATATATGCCTCGGCGGAAATGGCAATTGCCTGTCTCGTACTAGTGAAGACCCCGCCTACGGCTCGGCCTTCAAACTCATACTCGACCTGCAATTGCCTATTTCTCGGCCTTTGCAATAATATACTATTTAAATGAGCTCAGGAAACGTAGCTTCAAAGTTGCTTACCGAATCCTCTTACCATTCCATTCCCATTCCTTCGATATTCACATGCGCACGTGCCGAGAATTAGAAATCATAAGGAAAAAAACTCAAAAAATATTGTTGGTCCTTAGGGTCACAAACTCAATTATATTTTTGATTTAGAAAGGTTTTTTATGGTAATGATTGTAGGTTTATTTTTATTGTTTTACTTACTTTTGTTGTAACATTATCATATTATGCGTATTGTGTATTTTTTTTGCAACAAAAATGGATTCCAATTATTTTGTTACGTTAGTGTTCAATTCGAAACCCATTTTTGTATTAACTGTACTGATCTTTTGAAATACCATTATTAATCTATACATCTATACACATTAACGTAATTGAAGTCTTTTTGTAATATCAAAATAACAGCTTTTTACTTAATGCATAATTATTATTAAGAAAATATATACCTACGGCACATAATAACAAAAACACTTTTTTGTCTGTCTGTTTGTTTGTTCCGGCTAATCTCCGAAACGGCTGAACTGATTTTGACGGAACTTTTACTGGCAGATAGCTGATGTTATAAGGTCTAACTTTTATTTTAGAAAAATAATTAGATTTCCGCGAAAAAAAATTAAAACCCATGGTGTTGTTAACCTAACCCAATTCAAATAGGGAAGTAATGTAATAATTTTACATAAACGAAGGTCGCGGGCAACAGTTAATATTTAATAAAAATGAAAAAAAAAAAAAACAAGTTAGTTACATAATATTTTAGGAAACTAAAACTTTCATAGATATTTAATTCCTTTTTGCTCTTCTAACGGATTCCAGGTACTAATTAATAACGTTAATTTCCAATAAATTATTCTCCACCATCTTTGTATTATTTCCAAGATACATAAAAACTTTTTTGCAAAAAAAAACCAACTTCAAAAAATACCAAACCAAAACAGTGAAAAATAACTTAAGGTTCAGAAGCCGGTGACAAAAACACTCAATCATCAATCAATCAAACAAAGGTTGAAGAAGCTTGACTTTTGTTTGATTGATTTGGTGTTTTTGTCACCGGCGTCTGAAGCTAAAGTTATTATTCACTTTTTTTTTGTGTTTTGGTTTGGTATTTTTGTTATTGTATTTGTTTTGTTGTTATTTTATTTGTTTTTTTTTTTGAAGTCGGTTTTTTTTTTTGCAAAAAAGTTTTTATTTTTTGCAAAAAAGTTTTTATTTTTCCATTTTTAGTTGTTCCCATGTCGCCATGAATTTATTTTACATTATTAAATACGCGTCTAAATGACAACAACAGTACTTTTCTTAAAGTCGGTTAAAATGATTAATAGGTTCTAGTTTCTAGCATTCACTCTGTTGTCTCTAGAGAAATCAACTATCTATATGGACAAGTCGCATTATCTATACATTATTCTAGAACAAGAAGTCACCTAACTCCTAACCGTTAAAGAGTTGTACCTTCCTTCATCACCTCAGCGTCATGAGATAATGATGACCATACCGAATGTCTCAATAGCTTTAGAAATTATTTTTTACTGACATTTATGTCGTGGTTATTGTGTGTATAAAATACTGGTATTCAGCTGTATCAACAATACATGTCTTGGTAATGGGCTTATGCCCAATAATGGAAATCTGGGTGTATTGTACACATCTGCGTACCCCCTCAGAGCATACAGGCGTTATGTTACGTCATGATGTTGTATAAACAATAAACATCCAAGCGATTGCAGAAATCACGACAGATTTGCCGTCTATTTTTGAAGAGTTCCATAGTATATCTCCGAAGATCAGCATCAGATCTTCACCAAATTAAAATGGTACTACCTCAGAAGTATAATCTTTCAAATAAAAAAAGAATTTTGAGAATCGGTCCACATATGGGGGAGAAATCAGGTAACATACATAAAAAAATATATATATACATACACACGTACATATAACCTCCTCCTTTTTTGAAGTCGGTTAAAAACTTAGGCTGAATTGAGGTAATGAACAAAACATAAAGTGATCATTAGGTCTATTTTCATTATAAAAAGAACTTAAGTATTTTATTGATGTATCCCAGGAATTCTTATCAAACAATTTATTCAGCTTAATTACTTTTTGATTGAAGAAGTACCTACCAATTGGCTCCAATGGCACGCTAAGCACTGAGGATTAGAATAAGTCGAACTCTGAAGCGGGATTGGCGGGCAAAATACGCTCCTGCCATTGGGGGTTATCGCTCATGAATTCGCCGCTAGAGGCGCTAGTGTAGCATGATGTCACCGAAATGTCAGATTTCATAGACACTTTGTTGTTATACGTAGTAAAATAAACTTTTTATGAAGTTATTGGTACTTTAAAGTATAAAATAAAATTATTGACATG
Organism: Eugnorisma glareosa; assembly: GCA_947578425.1. Classification (NCBI taxonomy): domain Eukaryota; kingdom Metazoa; phylum Arthropoda; class Insecta; order Lepidoptera; family Noctuidae; genus Eugnorisma; species Eugnorisma glareosa. Next base: position 3,537,012 of record OX387970.1, read on the forward strand.
ACCTTACTCGACAATAGCGCCATCTGGTGAGCTCAAAAACGTTAGCCCTCATTATGGTTACCTTACCTTATGGACCTTATCCCGTTGAGCATCTCAACTATTTTTCGGCTGAATTAACGTACCGTATTTGTTATTTTTATTTTCAAAATAGAGGTACGGGTTAAATTAAATACCCAATTACCAAACAAAATGATTGTGTCGTCTCTTGGAATTGAGTTTAAAAAATAAAGGAAAGAAAATTACTGCTCTATTTATTTTGTTTTTCTGTATGCGTCTAAAAGCTGTAAATAAACAAGGTTCCAAATGTGACCGGTACCATCTCAAACAATATTCTAACTGCTAAAGGTTTGAATATTGTAACCAGTTTTTTTTTGCCTCGTTGGTCTAGTGGCCGCAAGCACAACTGCTGAACATGAGGTCCTGGGTTCGATTCGGCAAAGTGTTATTGGGGTTTTCCATCAGGAATTTCTCAGTAACAGCCCCGGAGTCTGAACTTGTGCCCGGTTGATGGCAATAGGCTAACATAACTGGCGAAATATTACAGGCGAGATATATTTTTTTTTTTCTCCATGAAAATACTGTTATTGATTCAAATAATGTGAAAAGGCTTCAAGGACATCAGAAATAAACTTGAGAGCCTAGACATTGCATTTGCTTCTAAATCGTTTCGTATTTCGACATCAACTTTATTCACTTAACCTTGTCAATAGCTTAGTCCCAAGAATTTTTACTTTTACTTACTATCGCTGATTCATTACGCTCAAGTCATATCATTTACACCGCGGTTACCTATATGAATGAAAAATATTTTGCTATTACTGGGAAATTCCTTGGTGTAAAATATTAGCAACTTTGCTTTATGTTGGATACGTTAGTTACGTCACATTATGATGTGTACATTTTTATTTATTTCGCTCACTCATACATGCATTTTAGTTGTAATTTAGTATGAATATTTTTTCATTTTTTTTTTTAGGTTTAATGCCTACCTACCCACCCAATACCTACCTATTCTTCATTACCAATTTAGTTCTTACCATTTTGTAAACAATTGATGTAGGTTTATTGGTAGGACTAACTATTACAGTTCTTTTTGTGCAATATCTTTGTCTTTTTCGTTTAATACTTTTTATTTGTACCTACTAGTCATTCTGAAATCAAATTTCTACCACTAGAATAAAGTTGATATTTATTAAAGTAGACAAAATAACCAGCATTTGGGGGTAATCTACTACGAGCCCACACACTTCTAATCCCGGGAAATGATAATAGATGGCACTGCCTTAAAATAATTTTATGGAGTGTAATACATTATCTATACTAATATTATAAAGCTGAAGAGTTTGTTTGTTTGTTTGTTTGTTTGTTTGTTTGAACGCGGTAATCTCAGGAACTACTGGTTCGAATTGAAAAATTCTTTTTGTGTTGGTTAGCCTATTTATCGAGGAAGGCTATAGGCTATATATCATCACGCTACAACCAATAGGAGCGGAGCATCAATGACAAATGTTGCAAAAACGGGGAAAAATTATTCTCTTTGATAGCTTCCGTTGCGTGCGCTGCGTAAACAGTTAAAGTTGCACAAATATAATGTAGCAGGGAATTATTCCTCTTAAAAAGGTCTCAAAAAAAGTCCGCGACGGCACATGCCTATCTTTTAAGGTTGACTCACAATAACCATTTTTATGATTTTAAAATTTGGTCAAAATTAATGTTTTATTTGCGAAAGTGTTTTTACCGACATAGTATTAATCCTTATCAAAATAAATATGTTAGTCATCTTTAGCATTCAATTGTGACCAAAATTGCCCTTTACACTATTCAATTTAGATGAATATCTTAGGAGATATCACAGTTTTAAAATAACTCCGCATCAAAATAATGACCCGCGCGCGCTGCGAGGCGGGTGTTCATGTTGTTGGGAAAACCAATGTGATTAGATTCAATGCACAAATATTGTGGGGAACTTAGAGAAGGTTTTAGTTTTTGTTTCATGCTGTAATCAGTGCTCTCTATCAAAAGATTTATAAATTTAAAGTGTTCAAGAAGAACTTACCATCATTGTGTAAGATACATGCAACGACATCTATTGCACCAAAATGGTACTAATTAATAAAAATGTGCTCACAAGATAACTTTTAAATCGGGTCTGAGAGCAAAAAGTACTCTAGATTAGTCTACATGACGCTATAACCCTGTAGAGTGTGTGTTCGATCGCTTTACATGCATTATATTTTAACGGTTAAATTTCGTGCTCGATAGATGGCGCTATGAATTTCACTCCATTTTCTAAGTCGCGGTGTTAAGTTTTCCGTGAAAGAATGACCCTCGCCCGTGTCAAATGTCTGAAGCTTGGTTTATTAACCAACGAAACAAAAAGAGGAGGTTCTCAATTCGACGCGTCTATATTTTTTTATTTTATGTATGACCTGACCACGCATAACTTTTTACAGAGAAGTCCGATATACATGATCTTTTGTTTTTTAAATTGAGAAATCATGTTTGGGCTCATTTCCTGCACCTTGATGAGAACTTTAGATCTAGCTGGAGTATGACGTCATCGAAGATCCGACGATGGAGACGGAAGGCACTTGCAAGAGGTCCTCAATGGTTTGCAGCAACAATAACGTGTTTGGGCTCAATTCATGCACCTTGATGAGAACTTTAGGCCTTGCTGAAGTATGACTGTCATCGACGGTCAAACGATAGAGACAAATGGCAGTTGCAAGCGGTCCTAAACAGTTTGCAGCAGGTATAATGTTATTGGGCTCATTTCATTCACTTTGATGAAAACTTTAAACCATACTGAGTTGTCAGTATGACTTTCATCGAATGTCTGACGATGGAGAAGGAAAGCAGTTGCAAGTGGTCCTCAAGAGTTTACAGCATCTATATCGTGTCTGGGCTCATTTCATGCACCTTGATGAGAACTTTAGACCTAGCTGGAGTATGACTGTCATCGAAGGTCTGACGATGGAGACGGAAGGTAGTTGCAAGAGGTCCTCAAGAGTTTACAGCATCTATATCGTGTTTCGGCTGATTTCATGCACCTTGATGAGAACTTTAGACCTGCCGGGAGTATGTCTATCATCAAAGGTCTGACGATGGAGACGGAAGGCAGTTGCAAGAGGTCCGCAACAGTTTACAGCAGTTTTATCGTGTCTCGGCCCATTTCAAGAACTTTGATGAGAACTTTCGTTCTAGCTGGTGTATGATTGTCATCGAGTGTCTAAAGATGAAGACGTAAGGCTGTCGAGGGTCGCGGGCCTGTGGACAGTGAGTAATGGGCTAGCTCGCCATCCATCCGTCTTATGACGACAGGCCGTGGTGACGGCGTGTTCGTGTTCCACACGCGCCTCAAAGAGATGTCAGCAAACCGGAAAGGAAGGGATCCGAGAGGAGCGAGGCCTGCCAGGGTTGCGGGACTGTTCGAAAGAGATACCGCGGCCCTGGAACGCAAAGGGCAACAGAAGAAACGTGGGTGGATTTTAGTCAGTACAAGTCTGACAATCCCTTCCGCTCCGTCCAGAGTGGGAGTGGTCATTTGATGATTATCCATCGGTAATAGTATATTATAGGGATTTACTCCTTTTGAGAGCTTCCGTTGTGCGTGAACGGTTAAAGTTACGCAATTATCATGTATGTCGGAATTGTCCCTCTTAAAGAGCTCTAAAAAAATGTCCGCAAAGGCCATATGTCTAACTTTTAAGGTTGACGCACACTCTCTCTAACCTCTCTTTCTTTTATGTACGCACGCACGCAGACGAAGTTGCGCGGGTCAGCTAGTTGTATAATATAAATTGGAGTATAATCACCACGAACACAGTTATGCTTGTTGCTTCATTTACTTTACAAAGCGACACTGTCGCTTTGTAAAGTAAATGAATGTCCAATGTTGTTTAATGTACGGCTGTCGCTGCGACAGCCGTATATTAAACAACATTGGAGGAACGCACACTTGAAAACCTAAATACTCCATTTGAGACTAGAATATTGATTCATTATATCATTTGTAGACCTCTATTTCATCTCAATTCAACAGCAAACCACATTATGGATTTTCAACCAAAATCGTTCAATGTACATATGTATGTTTGGCCATTTAGTCACACTCACAGACATTGCACATAGGAACCATCGCCTTTTTTAGATTAAAATCCGACGTGTTTTCGTTTTTTAACCGACTTTCTTCAAAGAGGAGGAGGTTCTCAATTCGGATGTATTTTTTTTTGTTACCTCATGACTCCGTCATTTGTAAATCGATCTGAAAAATTCTTTTTCATCTGAAAGGATATGCTTCCCGATTGGTCCCATAGAAATTTCATCAAAATCGGTTTAGGAATTTGGTTGTTTTCCTCACGTTAATTGTCACATCACGCGACGTCGCGTGATGGCGCTCTGATGTACATCACGACGTCGCGTGATACTTGCTAGTTAAATTTGACACACTTCCCGATTTCTGATTGAGCTGAAATTTTGCACGCATCTGTATATCGCAAGCCAATGCAATATTATGATGCTGGAAGGTGGCCATACGAACTCTGTAATAAAACGACGCAACGCCGCCGTCGAGTTTGGACTCGTTTGATTCGTCTTGACAAGTACTTTAGTCCTAAATGGTCACCAGGGTCTGATGATGGAGCTGGAAGGTGGCCATAGGAACTCCGTTATAAAACGACATAACCCCATCAAGTTTGGGTTCGTATAATTCATCTTGTCGAGTACTTTGTCTCTAGATGGTACTCAGGGTCTGGTGATGGAGCTGGAAGGTGGTCACAGGTAGTCCGTAATGAAATGACTCAATCCCATCGAGTTTGGGCTCATATGATTCGTCTTAACGAGTACTTTGGTCCTAAATGGTATCCAGTGTCTGATGATGGAGCTGGACGGTGGCCATAGGAACTCCGTTATAAAACGACAAAACCTCATCGAGTTTGGGCTCGTACTCGTATGATTCATCTTGACGAGTACTTGAACTAACTTCTAATTACAATGTAAAAATTAATTCATGATAAGAATTTGTGTGGTATACTACCTACAACTAAAAAGGGTAAATTAAAATAACTTTCTGCGAAAACAAAACCGACTTCCAAAAAAAAACACTAAAAAAGTCTAAAATAACTTGACTTTCAGAAGTCGGTGGCAAAAAATATACAAACAAAGACACCGACTTCTGAAAGTCAAGTTATTTTAGACTTTTTTGTGTTTTTTTGGAAGTCGGTTTTGTTTTCTTTTGCAGCCGTCTGATTTATGGCACACTTCTAGTTTAGTTATATTCTCAGCTCTGTAATTTTAAATCCTAGGTTTTATTTGTTAAAAATGAAGCGACTGACATATTGTCGTGTAATAAAGCTCAGCTATTTTTTACGAGGGAAGGCAATTTAAAAACGAAAACGAGGACATAAAAATAGCCCAATTTAAGTGGTTCTTATTGTAGCTAGATTAAAAAAAAAACTTGAATCTTGATGGCCTTCAGCAATATATCTGAGTCAAAGATTGATATGTAGTCTCTTTGGGGAATCACTGGTTTATCCTAGGTTTGACGAACGCCTTTTGGCAAACCTAAGAATAGATTCCGATTTCTATCTTTGACTGATGTATTTTTAGGCAAACCTAGAAGTACCTTACTTTTTATAAATTTGCTACCAGCGCCGTACTTGCGCCGTTTATTGAAATTACTACCGGCGCTGACTTTTGGAAAAAAGCTGAAAACAGTATTGGCAATCTGGTGTGCCAAATTGCCAATACCGTTTTCCGCTTTTTTAGAGTCGGAGTAGATAATTAATAAAACAAGAAAACCTTAGGATGCAAGAGCGAGCGAAGCGAGCTTAGGACTTGGGCCACCCCGACTCGGACAGGTTAGGTTCGAAGGGGATGGCGGGGTCTTAGTTCGCTCACTTCGCTCGCTGTGTTAGGTTACTTTAAACCGAGCAAACAGAAATGGGACCCCCCGCGGGGTTCCCCGGCGTTGAACAGTCCAAATTAGCCTCTCCTAGGATTAGACATAAATTCGTTAGTCAAAGGCCGGAACACGCTATTGGTTTAGACTTTGACTGAGACTTATTGTCAAACCTGAGGTTTGGCTCAGGAAGTGCCGGAGCTTCGAAGTTTGACTATGACTGATTAACTAGATAGGTACACCTAAGATAAAATCTTAGGGAATCTTTTCGGTTAGATGGTTTCACTTTTTACAGAGATATAATTTATCATAATTCAGGGTGTGATTTGACCATCAAGCTAAACAGTTTTCTACATGGGTCCACCATTGAAATTAAAATCCTATACAAAAGTTATAAACCTATTAATTTTATATCTATCTATTTCAATTCCAATTCTAAATAATTTGCAGTATAAATTTAATTCTTCAATTTTTATTAAATATTTTTGTTTTTTCCAATTGGAGGCAGCCCTTTGCCCAGAAGAGAGACAGAACAGGCTAAGAAAAAAAAAAAATAAGACGTAAATTACGCTGAATATGATATACGTAAATGGGTATTTAATGTTCTGACATTAGATTTATTTGCCAAGGTGAAATAGTCAATAAACTTAGTCAAATAGGTTTAGCCTTTCACCTATGTTACATTAATAGTTACGTATGCCCTACAAAACTTAGGCAATTTGAAATCGATTTACATGAATAATATAGATAATAACCCTTTTACGACCCACAATTATTGTGTCTTATAAACCAAAGCAATTTGACATTGATTTTATAGACTTTTGAAAATTAACTTGGGTAATTAGTGTTAATAGGGACCATATTGAAACGAAGACAATGAGAAATTTTAAATGTCGTGATTATTAATCATTCAGAACAACTTATCCATCGAAGGTCAGTTAATTGGACGTCCAGGACCTTTGAACTACTCATTATTCAACTATTACAAAAATGTGAATGCAACTTTAAAGCACAGCGCAAACCGAGGCGAAACCCGAGCGGGATATGGGGAAAATAACACAAAACGATGAGCGCACCCACGCACGTCATTTGTTTTTTTATTTGAAAACCACGCGATCAGTTTGTATGTACACCTTCTCACAAGTTAGTTGACACAATCAGTGGGAGCGAATTTCGTCCGTTCATTCGTTTAACCACAGCTTAATGTAAAGTCAGCATATCGCAGACCAATGCTGGCATTGCCCTCTCCCAAGCTGAGTCAGAGAGTGGAGACCACGAAACAGCAAGCATAAGGTGGGAGGATAGGATAGGTGGATCATCGCAGGGCTGCCGGTAATAGCTGGATTAGAGTTGCCGAGAACCGAGTTGAATGCCTTAAAAGGTTTTTGTCCATCAGCAGACTTTGTGCTCTTTCCACCATCTTCTGCATTCAATCTATCCTAACCAGTTTTTAATGACGCTGCCGAACAGCACAGCTTATCGTACTGTGTTCTCACTCAAAATCACAACGGTCGAAGTTATTCTGGCATTAATTTAACGTCAACGTTAGGTGCCAGGGACAAGTCGAAGATGAGTTATTTTTCGATAGATTTGCCAACTTTTATAAAACAGAGTCAAAACAGAGTTTTGTGCCAACTAATTCCCACACGTACTGTCAATCTTTATCTTTAGGGACTTGCTGTCGGTACGCAAGCAATCGTTATTTACTGTTAAAAAAATCGTAAAGGTCATATAATGCTGACTGGTACTCGTAAAGCGCTAAACCCTCTACTGACATTCTCACCAGAGTGTGATTTATTTGCCTCGAAATGGATAGCTGTATGTCGTGTATGTTTGAGTATGGTGGAAGTTGATGGACAAAATATTACTTTTTCTTGTGCTGACATTTCTGTTTTATTAAATATTTTGCTTTGTTCTACTGTTATTTTGACGTGTATTGTTTAGTATTAATCTAGTTGCTAACTTTCCATAGCTTTGTTTTTTTGATTATTTGAATTTTATTGTGCAATACATTAGATTTCTGGGCTACATCTGTAATGTTGTGTAAATAAACCTTTATTCGGGCCGGAACATCTGATTCGGTAGTATTTGTTGAACGACAAAGCCGATGGAAGTCAAGTACTCTTTTAAACACTGTTTTAAGCTTTCACGGCTTAAAACTAAACTAGTACTGTCATCACTTACGGGATATCTTCCGTGAATCAACAAAAGAAACAACAACAACGAACAATCACGCAAGTGACAGTATAAGTTTAATTACTCTTTTTAAGGTCTCTCCACACATATCAGGGTCGTGCCCGGGACGTGGACGGACCGTGTCCTGAAAAAATATCGGTGTATACATTTTATATGAACTCGTTCACACACGTCCGTGCCCAGGGGCCTTAGTCTGCTATTGCAATAGTGTCAGAATGGTCTATCATTGATTTAATAAGGCCCCGCGCAGACGAATTACCTTTTGTACGCACGTCAAACGAGTTTCGAACGCGCTTCAATACGCCGTGGGCTAGGGGCCTTATTAAATCAATTATAGACCATTCTGACACTATTGCAATAGCAGACTAAGGCCCCAGGCCGGTGACAAAGCTTCATTGCCTACATACATTCGGCCACGGCCCTGTCACGTCCCGGGCACGGCCCTGATATGTGTGGATAGTCCTTAATTACAAATTATTCATCTTCCATTCGGCTCTTGCCATCACTACATTACTAATACTATTAAAAATAAAATCATTTTATTTCGGACATCTAAGAAATCCATAAATTGTTAGTAACAATTTGCACTTACATAACTAAAGACGAATTAATGAGAGGATAACCCATCAAGTGTAACAACGAAATAATCCTGGCTCGGATCGGATTAGCAGAAGACGAGCTAAATCGGAAGACTTTATAACGAACGTTCTAAATCCTACATTGTATAGTATTATATTCGATGTTACGTCCCGGCTGATCCGAATAATACCGACCCAAACATGTATAGCACCCCTAACATTTCCTATAATTTTCTTTGTCGATTCGTTAATCTGAAAAAATCATTCTACGGTTACTACGAATACTATGCACAAAGCACTTACCATTCCCCCTCATAGGCTGAAGATCAGACACGATGAGGATCGGTGAGTTCAGCATGATGGACAGGATCCAGACCATGGCTATCATCTTGTAGGCGTGGCATTGCGTCTGCCACTTTCTGGATTTGAGGGGCCGGCAGATTGCGAAGTATCTCTCCAGGGATATCGCGACGAGAGTCCACACGTCCACTGAGACGGAGACCGCTGTGGGAGAAAGAGAATAGTGGTAATATACTATATTATATAGAAATAGATCAGCCTACACTATTACCACTAGTGAGATATAGGCGTCTTATCTATGAGAAGGAGGAGTGGGATTAGTTATAGGGATAGTCTTCATTACCCGATTACGGCAAAGCCAAAAATAATAGTTACGATTTTAGCAGTCTATCTAACGTTTTTGGCTGTGGATAAGACATGAGGCGCTTAAGCAGCTCAGCGATAAAATAATTTGCTCGACTTAAAGCACCTGCTTGGATTTAAATCTACGATTTATAACTAATAAGACGACACCGTAAAAGAGAATCCGTAAGAGAGATTACGAAAATAAAAAATTTGGGCATTTAAAACAACGGCTTCATTTAATAAGCACCATTCCTTAACTACAACACCTACTTACGAGTGATTATAGCCTTTATTTTTTATTTATTTATTTATTGAGTGATAATAAACAACTACAACATATAATATAACACATATGATTGCAGTCCACTGCATTATCTGCAGATAAGACATATTTAAAGATCAGTGGTTGTCACTAGATGGGCATTACCAAAATTAACAAATATTTTGAAATAAATAAATAAGTTACTATAAAGCTAGTTATGGCTAAAAAACCAAATCAGATCAAAAACAATTTCATTTACTTACATTATGCAATAAATAAATAATAAGAATAAGATAACAAGCAAGATAAAAAAAAACGAGCATGCAAATAAATATTAATATCAATGTTTGAATTATAAGATTTCAACATTCTATGAATAGGGCATTGTAAGAGTTCATACGACAAGAATTTAGCGCGAACAGAGTACGTCACAAAACGACACACAGAGTACCTTGTATTACTCGTTTACAAAAGCATTGTTTTTTGCTTCGGGTCGGAGGCTTAAAAGCCATCAAAACTCCTAAAACTTCTGAACAAGTTAGGAGTTAGCGGTAAGCCGCAATCTCTGACTCAAAACACAGCGTAACATGTAAACAAGTTTGTTTGTTGTTTCATATAATAAAAATCCTAGAAGAGCGTATGATAATGTTCTTTAGAAAGGTCAAAGCAAGAGTGTATGACCAGATTTATGAACGTGGTCGATGCAAAGAGTATGTCTAGGGATCGTAGCAGGTGACATTCCATAGTTTCTACCTACTCCTGTGAGAAATCAGTCATGTAAGTGAGTTTATGTATGTTTACAAATGTACCAAATATTCCTTATTTGAGCTGGTTTTTAGTGTTCCGTACCCGAAGGGTTGTTGTGTTGTTTTTTTTTTTTTGTGTTTTTATCATTTTGTATGATGCACGTCATGTCCCTGCGACAAATAAATATATTTTCTTTCTTTCTTTCTTTCTTTAAGGGTAACCAACGGGACCCCATTACTAAGCCTCCGCTGTCCGTCCGACTGTCTGTCAACGGGCTGTATGTCATGACCCGTAATAGGTAAAACAGTTGAAATTTTCCCAGAATGTCTATTTCTATTGCTAAATTAAAAATTAATGGTGGCTCCCCTATTGCGATGTGCGGAACCCTTGATGCGCGAGTCCGAATCGCACTTGGCCGATTTTTTTTGACAGTCACAAACCATTTTCGACTGATTAAAATACAATGCTCAATTCAAACAAACTCTAATGCATATAATTTAGAGATTAACAACCACACGTGTCTAAGCTTTAATTGGCCCTGTTTACTACTAAACCAATATTTGGAATGCAAAGTGCTTTTGCATCAGGGTGCCGACACCAAACAGTGGCAGAATACTTTAGTAAGTATGTAGCGGCACTACAAGAATACTGCAGCAACATAGAACAAAAAGTACTACAACGCCATCTATGACAAAGAACTAAATATCGAAATACATCGCACAAGTAAAGTTATCCGCGACTTAAGAGTATATAACAGATCCCGACAACAACCGTCGGGCAGTAGCCCACCAGACACAACACGCGTCTGGTCGGAGGATCCTCCCTTTTCTGTGGGGGATGAAAAACTTTACACCCTGTTCTCCATACATCCAAAAGAACTTTATCTGAGGTCCATTAAGCTGGTAGTGATAAATCAGCAAAAACGACTGATATCTGCATGTGAATATGTAGCAAATTAGTTGCTCTCTGAGCATCTCTGTTGCTATTTACTTGCAGCAACAAAATTTACAACCGCCCCTAGTTAGTAAAAATCGTATGTTAAGGTAGCATGGACACTGCTGTTCAGTTTCCGGTCGCGAGGTCAAGCCGATTTTTTGTTCTATTTGGTTGCTGGCTCTCTGAGCATCACTGATGTTATTTATGTGCAGCAACAAAATTTACAACCTCCTCTAGTTACTAAAAATCGTATGTTAAGGTAGCAGGGACACTGCTGTTCAGTTTCCGGTCGCGGGTTCAAGCCAAGTTTTTGTTTCTATTTTGTTGCTGGCTCTCTGAGCATCTCTAATGCTATTTATGTGCAGCAACAAGATTTACAATCACCTCTAGTTACTAAAAATCGTATGTTCAGGTAGCAGGGACACTGCTAGTTAATAAAAACTGCTCGTTAAAGTAGCAGGGACACTGATTATTAGTTACCGGTGGCTAGGTTCGGCTGATTTTCATTTATTCTATACTTTTACTACGCGGTTTTTCAGCAACAAATTAGCAACAAATTATGACCGAGTATCGTCTCATTTAACATCGATTCCGTGATTTTACTGCTAGCTTATGGTGAAGATAGCAGTAAGTCGATTTTTTTGGAATCGAATCGAGCAATAAAATCGGTTTTGCAGCAACTAATTAGCAGCTATTTAGCTACAAATCCACATGCAGATATCAGTCGTTTTTGCTGACTTTTCACTGCCAGCTTAATGGAGCTCGTTATCTGTCAGAATTTAGAGCCGCATCCGGAAATTGTTCCTGGTTTGATTGACTACACGTTAAAATGGAGGATAATAGGCGGCTCTTTTGTACCCATAAATTAAGATGAAGGAAGCAAATTAAATCGTGCAAGCCTATAAATGTTATGTATTTTATACCTTCGTCATTTTGGCACTAGGGTAGCTCGCGAAATTCAAATTTTCTTTGATTTTTGCAATTTGCTGGTCAGTGTCAGTAGTATTTGATTAATAGTACATTATTGCAAAGGCCGTGAAATAGGCAATTACAGGTCGAGTATGAGTTTTAAGGCAAAAATGTCAAGGGCGAGCCGTAGGCGAGGACTTCACTAATACGAGACAGGCAATTGCCATTTCCGCCGAGGCAAAAATAGTACTTTTCTCAAAAGAATTCAGGGAAATAAATACACATACTTTTTTCTCGTTTTTCCAAATCATAAAATTTTCATAATTATACTTTCATGTATTTTTTCTTTTGACTTCGCTGGAAGCAGGTTTTCCACTGCCAATTTGGCTTCGGATCTTAAATCTGGTGGAGTAAAATCAATCTCCATTTCACTCTCTGAACCGTTGGAACTCATTTTAATTATTAAATTTATATTTATTAAGAATGTAAATAACAAATCAAGACGAATTTTCAGCTATGCCGCCAATTTTCTATTTATCATCTGTGCTGAAAGGCAAACGCCACGTGAACGCAATTAGTACTAAGCAAATTTGAGGTCAGGAAGGGTAAGGGGGGGGGGGGATTTAAGGGTGAAAAACGGTTGATCGCTATTTCCGGGAAAACTACAACTCCTGCCGAAAAAATGTCAATTACAAAGTTTTAGGTAATTAAAAGATCTACAACTTTTGTCTTTACACTTTTTCACATAACCCAAAAATATCTGCGAAAAACCAAAATAACCGACTTTTTAGTATTTTATTTTATCTCCCACATTTTTTTTGTCACGAAATTTTATGATAATTTACCTTCTTATGTCCCAAACACGCTCTATTTTTTTCAATTCAAGATATTTATTTTTTTCCCTTATTTTGATATTTTAACGAAAAAGTAAACTTATTTTCAATCAAAAAATCTTACGTCAAAAAACTTGTTTTTTTTTAAAAAGTTGGTGCGCTTTTGTTTCATTGAAACCTCTTCTTTCTGAAGGTGTATAACAAACTATACATGACCATGGAAAAAAAATCTCAGAAAATGGTTTTCAATACCATATTTCGATACGGTCTGGCATATAAATAAGATGTCTGAATGATAATCCGTGGTATCGTTATTACGACTGCTATAAATAGCGTTGAGTGGGAAAAGAAGATTATATCATGTAGGTAATGACCAAGCAAAAATAGCCCTTTATGTGTTGAAGGTATAAAAGAATCGACTGTATATTATATAGGGTGACTGATGGTAATTAGTGACCGATACTTAAACACGTTATTGTACTCATGATAACAAACAACTTTCCCAAAGAAACCTTTTTTTTATACCTATTCACTTTTATCACAATAACACAACAGCTGTATGAAATTCGCGAACGCTCCTATGACCTATCAGCTGTTAGCTGCGTGACGCCTTTCTGTCTCATTACTATCGTACCGTGCAGCAGTGGGTAGGCAGAGCAACCGCACGGCGAATTTCATACGGCTGTTGTGTTATTGTGGAATAATAGTGTTAAAAAAATGTTTCTTTGGGAAAGTTGTTTGTGATTATGAGTACAATCACATTTATTAGTATCGGTCACTAATTACCAGTCACCCTATATATACAGTCGATTATTTTATATTACAGCTTGATTTTTCAGTAATCGGGTTTTTAGTTGATAGAGAACTTTTATTTAGAGCCCAAAAAAGATGTGTCAGAGCTATGTGTGGCCTTAAAAGCACAGACAGTTGTCAACCGTTCTTTATACGTCTAAAAATACTTACCTTGCCATCGCTGTACATATACGAAACAAATATGTTCGTCAAATCTAACATTTCACTATATAAAATGATAAATAAATGCTATTACTCACTACAGGAATATTTGGACGATAATTCTTCATTCATTTCTGCTTCAGAAAATTGTACATAACCACACCTATTTTGACGATTTAGAATTTTATTTGACATTAGCATAGCATTATTAGGACATGTAACTTAATCTATTTGACATTTATTAACATTAATTCTATTCTCAATCTATATTATAAGCATTTTGATTTTATTATTAATGTGTGTTTACATAATTTTATATAATTCTACCACTTTATGATATAAATTTCAAAAGTTAAATTGGTGTTGAAAGTAACAGACAATGTTAATTAAATATATTTGTACGCCTCTGGGCAAAACATAGAGGATCTACCTATCTGTAACATCACTATTGTAATTTGACCTATGTTTACAAATAAAGCATTCTGATTCTGATTCTTAGTGGTAGCATACCACACAGATCCTTGTTAAACATGTGTTTATTTCTATATTTGCTCGTAACGCTCAATTTACTGTACAACTTTTTCAACCGTATTAATTATTCAAGATAACCTAAATAACGACCTCCATTAGTTTTATTGGAAATAACATTGAATTGAAAAAGGGTTTGAATAGATTAATTAGCAGTACGTTCAAGAGTTCATATATACGAGGAACTGCATAATTTCTCATCTCATTTCGAGTTCCTAAGAAGTTGAAACCATCACTGATTCCACTTCTCTTCGAGCTTGGCTAAGCTTTTAGAGTAAAACGTATCAAATGAAATCCGCAATTCGTGGAAACTTGTAAGTCGAGCAGAATGTTTTCCTCGAGAATTGATTAATTATTGCAGAGAGAGGAACTCGGGATTCAGTTCACTCATTCATTTCAATTAGTTTTATCACTAGTGGAATTTCTTTTATTTAGTTTGAAAATAAGTTAATAACGAGTGAATTTTGAGGTAGAAATGTTCTTAACATGACGTAATAATATCAGTCTATTCTGTTCCCACAGCTGGGACACAGACCTGCCAGCCATTTTAGGTCCCCAAGGGGCCTAAAATAGCTGCTTTATCAGAATCATAATACGAATCATGTTAAAAATTTAAAACTCTTAAAATGGACTTTGTCGTCATAACCTTATAGACCATTTTAAGAATTTTAAATTTTTAACGTGATTCATATTATGATTCTGATAAAGCTTCCATTTTAGGCCCCCTGCTCTTTATGGTACGAGTATGATTCTAAGATCCCAGTTTCCTCATTTAATTTCCTTCATCTTTTTGATATAGGTTTTAGTTAATTTAATATCTCTTTTAGGGGTCAATTTTATTAGCTTTTAATTTTTTTTCTCAGTTTCTGATTTTACGCGTAGATACTTACTCATATAAATATAAAATATATATCAACTCACCTTGTAGAAACGGAATGAGTTTGCACAGCAGTGCTCCGAACAGGAACCGCCTGTAGATCTGGCCGACGAGCGTGAATGGCAAGCAGAACACACCCAACAGGAAATCCGATATCGCCTGCAACAAAAAACATTTATTACTACACAGTAACTAACATGTAAGTCTAGTGGTCGCAAGCGCTACTTTTGTGCACGAGGGTACTGGGTTTGATTCCCAGGTTGTGCAATCTTATTGGGTTTTTCTATCCGAAATTTCTCAGAAGCTGTCCAGAAACTAAGTTTGTTCCCGGTTGATGACAACACATCCTCTTCGTATCATATTGGACTTTATATAACCGAAATGTGGATGTCAATGGCACGCCTCTGCCTAACAAGCGTGATGATATTGGCGTTATAATAATTCAGTCGTCGCACACCGATTCGTACGTACATTTTTTATTGATTTGTCACTCGCGAAACGCTACGTCCGAATCACAATGTCAGTCGTTGAATGGGATGTGTTTTCGCCGACCACACAGCATATTTCATGACTGTCAACGCCAATTAATATTTTTATTTTCTACAAAGATAAAGGCAGATCAGAAACACAAACTCACTAAGAAATAATGTTAATAAACGCCATTAGAGCTTTATATAAAATAAAGCTCTAATGGCGATTTTTTGCCAAAATAAAAAAAAATTGTGTCAATAGACGTATTTTCTTAAAGGGAAGTAATTTTTATAACCTGTTATTTAAACATCAGTTTTCACATAAGTCGATTCTGCATAGTTTCAGCTATACACACGTATTTTTTATTTAGATGTAGCTGCAGCAGTTTACGAGTTATTAAGCTCTAAGTAGGAAATGGGAATGGCCACCCCCCCAACCAAATACCGAATCGGATCGCCTGATTTAATGGCCGATTTTTTGTGGACGTCACAGTGGGAGTGGAGTGGAGTGGAGGTTATTATGATCAGTTGAAAAAAAAAAATGGGCAGTTATTTTATTTTTCGGCGGTTGGTTAATTAGTGCGACAGTAAAACATGAACAGTAATAAAATACTGGTTATTTCATACTACATTATGAATACAAAAAATACGTAAGCAGTCTATTAAATAAATTATTAATTAAATAAATAGTTACGGCGATATTGAGATTGCGGCGATAATGGAGCGAGCTAAGCGAGCTCGGTACTTGAGGTACTCCGACTCGGACTGGTTTGGTTCGAAGGGAAAAGAGGGGTTTAGAGAACGAGTGAAGCGAGCCAAGTAAGACCCCGCCATTCCCTTCGTGTTAGGTTACTTTAAAGTCTGAAGACAGAAATAGGCACCCCTGTAAAGAGGCTACGTCGACTACACCTTATTTCAAAATTTTGATATTCTATCAATCAAAGCGAATATACGAGGCATCATTTACCCCCTCATTGTTTATAGAACTGCTTCGATCTCTTGAATGAGATTTCTTACCGGCTAATTCCGATTTGCCCACACGTAACTGCCCGTTCAGCTATTTTCATGCTTAACCTTTATTCTATAGCACATTTCATTATTTTTTTAACTTATTTTAGTTTACTGCGAGCTTGATGAAAAAATATCCATTTGGTCATTTTTTCAACTTACCATAAAGGTACCAGTTGTATATTGTAGACTTTACAATATACAACTGTAACCTTTAAATCAGTACCTTTCTTTAATGTCAGTAGATGTATTGTAGAAACAATCAAATGAGATGCTTCAATTTTATGTAGCAATTAAAAAGATTGGTGAATCTATTCATCGATTACTATTTAATTTAAATAAATGATTTTGACTTGAACATTTCATTCATAATCTCTAATCTGCTTCATAATCTGCTATAATAAAACAGCATCTGTTGGGAATTCTGTCAGATATGACATGTCAGTTAAACCAAATATGACACTGAAAGTAGCTGTCAACAATAGTTAAGTTTACGACGACATCAAAAGTACTCTCTCTTCTCCTTTATGGCAATATGACGTGCCAATGTCAGACGTATTGTATAGACGTGTGGGAAGTCAAATTATTTAAGTTCCCGTAGTTGCGAACTTTGAGAGCCATAATAGATTCAAGTCAATCTAGGTCTCCAGCAAGAGAAGATTGTTGGCGGAATTCTTATAAAACATTTTGCAATATCGAAGTTGTTGGAATCTTGGAAGAACACGGTGACGATATAAAAAGCGAAACGATTATAAATATTTATGTGTTAATTTTTACGAAAACTAAGCAGACAAAGCATTTATGTTTCTCCTGTAACCTGATATCCACTCTCTTGCTGCGAAATACAACAGAATCTTTGCAATAAGTAAGATTGATTCAGAAATAGGCAGTATAAAGTTCACGGACAAAAAGTTTATGAATCATAAAACACACAATGTCTGTGCTTATAAGTGTCGGGCCTTGTAACATTAAAGCTCAATTGTTTGAGTGGCTAGATAGGTCACAAAATATTTACTGCAAACTTACGTGGCGACATCTATATCGCTTCATATGAACTATGCAAGACGTTACACAAATACAATTTTTTGTTGGAAAATCCTGTGGACATCACCCGCCGTGGGACGGGTGGAGGGGTCAGTCCGATTCTTACTGGATCAAACCCCACAGTGTTCCTTCTCTTCACATCTGGCTGGGGTATTAGGACACATTTGCGATCTCCACAATCACCTCAATAGACGTAAATCCTACATAGCACAAGCGTGAAGTCTACATAACATGTAACATCGGACGGTTGTATAGGAGATACTCTTCATTCTGTGGAGAAACTACCCACCTTTTTCCTTTTACATGCTTCTATACTTCTTGTAGAATGTATTAACATTAAAAAATCAAAACATTGAAGACTGTATGAAATTTAAAACTTGTGAAATAAGACCAAGTTCATTAAGAGCGCCTGGTTTCAGACCAGCGTATTTTGTAGCTCGTACCGGCTTACGCGAGTATACGTGCGCCACACCACGTATACGTGTGTCGAGTATACGTGTGCCTCAAAATTGCGCGTACGCGCGCTTTTACGGCGTGTTCTCGGGCGCACGGCGCGGGTGTCCGAGTCATTTGTGAAACAAAAGGCGCGAATAGGCGCGTACGCGCGCTTTTCAAAGCGAGCTTTTGCGCGACGAAAATGCGCTAATGTGAAACCGCTTTATATAATGATTTCCACCAAAGAGCACGCATCGCACCGGATCAGAACGGACTTTACAATCTTTAAACAATATTAAATCGTGTACACTATAGTCTATACTACCAAGTCACGCACAGCAGCTTCTAGTTTGTATATCTTCTTTTCATCTAATATTGTCATATTTACATCTCTTTACAAACTTCAGCTTTTATTTGATTGTGAGTTTAAACAGCCGCAATTTTAAATTAGTTCGACCCTTTAAATGTCCTTTAATGACCTTTTTAATTGCACATAAATAAAATGGTTGTCATTCTTTAACCATAACGTAGTTTTGAATTCATTGAAGTGTTAAACAAATTGATTTCATTAGAGTTGAATTCAAGCGAAAACAAATTAACTACTTACCAACACGTAAAATATATTGCTCTTTAAAAATAGCAAACCGGTTTAAGTTCGGTTTTATAATAAAAAATAACTTTGCTCGATGAACGTCGATGCGATAGCAATATTTTTGCAAAAAATAAGTTTTATGCTAAAAATATTTAATATATTAAGAAACAACTTGGCACAATGAACAATCGATCATAGCCATAGAAATGTTTTTTGCATAAAATTTATTTTATTTAAAAAAAAAAATATTATCGATGTTCATTGTGCAAAGTAATTTTTTATGCACTCTCGTTACACAATGTCATAATGCAATCTTTAATTTTAACAGACAACCTTTGCGTTTAAAAGAAACACCATCGTAAGAGGTTTAAAAAAGATTAATATTAATTAAAATACGATAAAGAACAATTCTATGTATCAAAAAGCTAACGAAAAGCCAACATTAATTTATGCATTTTCATTAGCATTTCGTTAAGCAAAAATAAATCTAAAAAGGCACTAATGCACTTTTCATTAAAAACAAGATAATCCTCTCGTTTAGAACTTATGACAAATTGAATCTTCGTGATGGATTTTTTATCTCATTCTTTCAAACTCTTCAAGGTGAGACAGTTATAAAGGTTAAAGAGCGAATTACCTCTAATGACAAAACATTTGTTTAGAATTTAAAAAAGACTTTTAATTTTAGCTAAGTGATTTTAGATCACGCACTAGACGCAGCTCATTTAAGAAATTGAACTATTAATTAATTCTAATAAATCAGGGGTGGTCAAATAGAAGATTATCTTGGGTCTATTTATCGATACTTAAATCTATTTGATAGGCGCACCCTGGGCGGTCAACCTTGCTATCATCGAGCTGACCGGCTAATATGGCTGCAGGCTTGACCTCTCCGTGACTCGAAAAGTACGTTCATTTGTAGATTTTTGACACTATTTATTGTTTTAGAGACTGAACATGTGACGGTATACCATCCTTATCTCTTTCTTACACTTTGTGCAAGTTAGAGCAATATAGATACACTTAAAGAGTATAATGCAAAGGCCTTGAAGAGCTGGCTAGGCGAGAGAGTACGAGGCCGGTTGCCAACACGATGGTCCGACACAGTAAAAGAAGCTACGTCCGCGAGTAAATTTCCGTAGTTAGTGAGGGCAACTTTGGACCGGAGTCGATGGAGGCAGATTGTCACTTTAAAGGGGTCCAGTGACCACGATCCTCAGTAATAAGGGACCAATTGAAGAAGAGAGAAGAAAAAAGCATAAAACTGTCAAAATGTACGTCAAAGCCGAGCCATCTTCTAAAGATGACTTGACAGATGTGCATCTTTTGGCGCCATCTAAGAAACAGATTTAAACAGAAACAACTTAGAAAGTCCTCAACTTTCCTATGTATTAATCAATAAAGTGATTGCTTCAGTAATATTAAAACGAGAGCCATTCAAAAATCAATTTAGGGGTTATCCTGGCCCTTAATAATAGATGGCTGGCCAGTTAACCGTTGTCAGAAGCTCGAAAGTACAACCTCTACTTACGGGGTATCATGTTTCCCATGGTACGTGATTGTGAAGTTTAAGAGGTAGTTCCTCTATGTAAAAAAGTGGCATTCAGCGCGCGGCGGTTAGATTACCTAGCATAGTGTGTAAAGGCGAGTCAGATGTGACTGACCTATTTTCCATTATTCTTCATGCTAAGATGAGAGAATAACACTGGCCAAAACGCTGGAAAATTGGCATAAACATTATAAAGATAAATTAAATTATATTTTTAGGTTTGTTCATTACAATGGATAAAAATAAGGATGGATAATAATATAATCTGGTTTAGTTTCCTCACGAACTTCAAGTTTCAATAGCACACTTTCATTAACCGCTGTACATAAACAAAGTAAATACATGATACTAGAGTAAATACAATCTAAATAAAATGCAATTCAGGTGTAGACTTATAGAACCATAAAACAGAAACGCTAATAAGAAAAGCAAGAAAAATAATAAAAGCAATAAGGAACCGCACGCAGCTGTGTTAGCACAGTTTATTAGAAAGCTTAGGTTACCCACACACGTAAAGAAGAGTATATACAACGTTATGCAAACGCACCTGCTAGGAATCTTAACCACGTAGGTAGTAAGATCTTAATGGAGTAGAACGATCGAGAAATAAATACATTATATTAAAAATGAGAAAGCGACTGTCTGTTGGTCGTCTGCCTTTCAGTTGAATCTATGTATTTGGTTATTTGGAGGTTAGACCATTACTTGAGTTACGTAAGGGCGCGTGACGCCACCATGTCGTGACGATTAATTTATCATTACTTTGGCAAAAGTTGTGGACGACAGTTAATAGTGTCGTCCTATATGTGAACACCACACCATTTAAATACACAAGTCACGACTTAAACGACACAATAATCTGTCGTCACGACATAGTGGGAACGCGCCCTTAGTCATACTATATTTAAACATGAAAGTGAGCAAGCTTTGGGCTCAAAAAAAATGCAGTATGTCGTGCCAGCGACATGGAGAAGAAGAAGAATCGCAGTGACCTGTATTACCCTGATTACTAAGAAAAAGAGTCAGGTTAAGCAGGGTACTGACTGTACGTTACCGTCAGTTAATTTCCAACCCCCTCGCGAGTGAATTTGCAGGCAAAAACTAGTTTTAATAATAAAATGGCGACTTAGTATCGAAATAGTTTATTCAAGAGATCTTTCAGAACTTTTAACGCTGCAATACAAATAGAAATACCAACAGAATTGAAACGAAATTGACTTCCTTGGGGCTGACTGAATTGGAATCTATTTAAATTGAATACGTTGTGACAAAAGCTGAGAGGATTCAAGATGGCGACTGAAACGTATTACGCCATGCGGTCGAAACAATCGATGCCCCACAGTGCATTTTAATTGCTCGATTTAATTTGTTTTTGTAAATTCAGAATTTTACGCGTCATTAGTTTTAGGCTCGCACCCGTTCGCGTGTAACTGTCATGTGATGTAATGTTTCGTATTTATTAAAGAAAATTAATGTACCGTTCACTGACTGACCAATCACGGAGCCCAAGTAACTACGTACCTAATTAATGAAAATCTTAAAATACATGCTTTCACTAACAGACAATGCATTGTCCAAACCGCTTCTTGTACTGAAAGTGAGCACGAAAGGACTCCTGAATATTTATTTTTTAATATTTTAGATAGGCCTATTTTTGACCTCAATCTTGTCCTGAAGACAGAGATGAAGTCGACGATGGAATGAGCTAACCCAAAAGAAGCCTAGTATAGCCTATTAATTAAAATAAATTCCCTAAATCATTAGAATAGAGGATGAAAGTTTATGTGGAAGTTTGTCATTTTTGTCGACAGAACCTCCATCGGGCGCCAGCTTGTCAAAATCTTCATCATCTGCCTAGCTTTTTCCCTACTATTTTGGGGTCGGCTTCCAGTCGAACCAGATGCAGCTGAGTACCAGTATTTTACATGGAGTTACTGCCTCTCTGACCTCCACAACCTAGTCAGTACTGAGTAATACGAAACCCATTGGTGAGACTGGTTGTTAGACGTATAAAACCTATCAATTGACGGTTATGTTCGTTAGCTGGGCGTAAACATCCGCTAAGAAAATATTCTAAGAAAATCAGGGTAGATTTCCATAAAATTGGGGGTGAAATGGGGTGTTGACGTTCGTATGAAACAATCCGAAATAAATCACTATTAATTAAATAAAACTGAGTGAATGATAGACCACGGAAAGATTTATTAATTACTCAAGATAGAGATGGCCTTAAGAAGGGATTATTTGTAAGCAGTTCTGAGTCGTGAAAGTCTGTACTGCGTGACTCATTTACAAATGATATTTTGTTTTTTAAGTTTTTAGGGTTCCGTATCTCAAAAAAAAAACGCGGAACCCTTATATGATCACTTTGTTGTACGTCTGTCTGTATGTCAAGACCCTTTTTCTCACAAACGCGTCGAAGTATCAAGCTGAAATTCATATCAAATACCCAAGTCTACCTTATAGCTGTGAAAAAACAAAACTTCTAAGCCAACGCAATCAAAAGGTACAGCCGTTTATGCCGCAAATTGTCGACATTCGCAAGGGTATCAAAACCTACAGGGTACTTCCCGTGAATTCAGAATCTTGAAATTTTGTATGAAGCTCCACCATTATAGGAAAAATTGCGAAAAGCATACATTTTTAGTTACATTAGATAATAAAAATATTTTTAATCATTTTAAACTTACTACCCCTTTCCTCATGAATCCGTAGTGGTATAGTATTGAAATTCATATCGAATACTCAAGTTTATAATACCTTTAAGCTGTAACAAAATCAAACTTCTATGTCAACGTAAATCAAAAATCAAAAATTAAAAGAAACAGCAATTTAAGCCGCATGTGGGAAGACTTCAATATCAATTTTAGAATGAATCCCCAAAATGGAATTTCCACATATTTGTCATCCGTAAACATGTTTCCGTTAATAAACACTTGCACTACTCGATGTAGTACAACTATACAACTATAGATAACGTTTTTTCGAACTTCAATGTTCAATGTGGTTCTATTCGTACCTTTTTCAGTCACCATTTACAGATCTGGTTCAAATTGAATACTTAATTAGTATTTTTGAACCGGATTTCTAAGTAGTGAATAAAAAACTTTGTAAATAAATAACTTTGATAAAATAACTTTTGCAAGGCTGCTGCAAGGCTAGTGTAGGTATTTCAGTTATATTATAAAATAAATGATATTTATTCATATAAAATAAAGGATTACTGAAACGATAAAGAGATATTTGTCTTTTTATGCTCCACCAGCTTTCCATATTGTAATGTTATGGATTTCATTTAGCAATAAAAATATCATAACTTTTACTTATATACCTACAGGTGTGTACGGAACCCTCGGTGCGCGAGTCCGACTCACACTTGGCCGTTTTTTTTTTGTATAATTAAAAAGAAACGTGAATAACAATTAATTTCAGTACCTACACTAAAAGTCTATTTTAGTTTGTGGTCACCAATATTCGCCATTTTTATTATTTTTAGAGACAGTGTACTCTGTACTCAATAGAATCGAAACAGAATAATGGCGTGGGTTGTACAAAGTATTATTTTTAGAGACAGTGTACTCTCTACTCAATAGAATCGAAACAGAAGAATGGCGTGGGTTGTACAAAGCTTCAATAAGATTTTCCATTTCCTTTTATTCAGTACCTATAGAAAATATTACGTTCATCATGACATGTATAGTTGCTAATAAAAATAGGAGGTATGTCAGTCCAGGGGGGTTACTATGATTTCTTATAGCAGGGGGCCTAAAATCGAAGCTTTATCAGAATCACAATATGAATCACGTTAAACATTTAAGATTCTTAAAATGGTCTTTATGTTTACGACAACAAAGTCCATTTTAAGAGTTTTAAATTTTTAACGTGATTCGTATTATGATTCTGATAAAGCAGTCATTTTAGGCCCCCTGGAGTATTTCCAGTGTGGGAACGAGACAGAGCGATAGAGGTCGTCTAGCGCCATCTCTTTCCCACACTGGAATTACTCCTGCTTTAAGGCATCATGGTACTGCCAGGGTTGCGGGACTGTTCGAAAGAGATACCGCGGCCCTGGAACACAAAGGGCAAAGGAAGGAACATGGATGGGTTTTAGTCAGTAGAAGTCTGACACTCCCTCCTGCTCAGCCCAGGGCGGGAGGGGTTATTTGATGATTTCCTATCGGTAAAAAAAAAGGCATCATGGTAGGCCACCATGTCTATAATATCAGTAGAATTTAATTGAATAGAAATGGTTTTTTTTTCAGGAATTTCTCAGCAACAGCCGCGAAGTCTGGATCTCAGTCTGGTTCTGCTCTAGGTAATAGGCTCGCCCCTATTACATGGAATGTAAACATAACTGACGAAATATGGGTGTACTATTAAGTACAGTCTGTACCCAACATTATCTGACCCCCTTGAGTAATAGCGAATTTGAAACTTATCGCTTTTTAATACTCCTTCGAGCATGCGATAAATCATGTTGATTAGCGATTTTCATCATTATCTTGTTGCCATTAAGGTTGAAAGACTAATGAGTATTATTAAGAAACACGACAACTAGAAAAATAACCAAGGCGAGGGTGGATTAATAAAATGAAAATCGCGCATCAGTAACACTGGTTAACTAGTTACCAGCTAATTCCGTGATATATTTTAACAAAGGGACTTAAATACTAATTGGAATGATTACAAACTAAATCTTGATATCAAAAAATCTTCTAAATCTTCAACAAATAATCAACTCAATTTGTAATATACTCAGATTACGAAGTAAAATATATTTACTTCGTGGGGTGTGCTATTTTTCACGAAGTAAAATATATTTACTTCGTGGGGTAGACGATTTTTTCCTTGATAATTATAAATTTTGTGGAGGTAAAGGAGGAGGGGGGAAGGAGGAGGTTTTTATTTATCCACCGTTTACAAGATAAGGTGTTATAACATAGTTCTCGATAATAGGCCTTTTAACCTTAACGGCAACACGATAAAGATTAAATAAATAAATATCGCTGGACATTACACACAGCGCCATCTAGGTGCCACACTAAGCAACGAGGCTTGTGTCGTGGACACCAGATAGTTGATAATACTACATAGATACTTTTTGTTTGTAAATACATACTTATCATACATATAAACATCCATGACTCGGAAACAAATGCCCATGCTCATCACACAAACATTTGCTCCTACCGGGATTCGAACCCGGGACCCTAAGAACGTAAGGCAGCCTCATTACCGCTGCGCCATTCGGGTCGTCAAAAAAATTAAAATGGCCTAGCAAAATGATTTATTTGAATGCACGAAGACTTGTATTTGATCCGACCGTCATACATACGGGAGGGTCAGATAATGTTGACCACAGACTATACACCTCTGCCTAACCTTTGGAGATTACAGGCGTGATTTTATGAAAATTACAATAACGATATAACTCTAGTGCGCAATGATTAACAAATATCTCTAAATATCTTTCGTTTATTTATTTTATTTATTTAACACTTCAAGCACAAAGTACAGAGGCGGATTTAATGCCATAGGCATTTTCTACCAGTCAACCTTTGGGTGATGCAGAGACGAACATTGGTAGGTGTACCTATGAATAAACTACAAGGATATTTAAAATACTATAAAATACTTACTTACTACTCCACTAACTTAATACTTACTACTTACTTGTTTACTTTTTCCATAATATTGTCTTGTCGATTCAAAACTTTTCAGACAAAAGTAACTCAACTCAATCGTCTAATAACGAAGCCAATTAGATATAAACTAAGATTTTAAATATACATAAAACCACAGTTAGGAACGTCTTTGTCGGAGTTTATTCTGAACTAGCTGTTGCCCGCGACCTTCGTTCGCGTGAAATTATATATATATATAAAAATATTACTTTTCTTGGTTAACCGGATTTTGTTAACAATTTCAAGGGTTTTTATTTTTTTTGCACGGAACCCTATTTATTTTTCAAAATGAAAAGTAGCCTATGTAGACCTTCTAACATCAGCTATTTGCCAGTACAGTCCCATCAAAATAAGCCCACCCGTTTCGGAGATTAGCCGGAACAAACAGACAGAAAGACAGACAGACAGAGAGAAAGACAAAAATTAAAAAGAAATGTATTTTAGTTATAAGTGCCGTATATATTTTCATAATATGCATTCAGTAAACAGCTGTTATTTTGATATTACAAACACTTCAATTTAATTTATTTGTATAGATCTATAGACATAGCACCTAGGTATTTAAAAGACCTAGCCTACCTACAGAACAATTGTCGTTAAGAAACCATTATCTTCGGATAAGATGTGAAGTGTACCTCAGACAAATCTAACGTAGTTTAAAAGACAATCGCTTTCGGATTTCTACATTAATTTTGCACGCACTTGTCTAGGTTGGTCCGTGGATGGATGACCAGCCATTACATACCTTGTTTCCTCCGTACCTCAGAAAGCACGTAACGCCGATGGTCCCGGTTGTCATGTCATCTTTGATAGTCGTTACAGGTAGTCAGTGGCCCGATAGTCTGACGGCCAATCTTACCAAGGGGTATCATAAATTACCCGGAACTAACTGGGTTGTGGAGGTCAGTTAGGCAGTCGCTCCATGTGAAATACTGGTACTCAGCCACATATAGTTGAGGCTAGACAAATGATGAGTTGTGCGTTAAGAGCCAGTTTTCGAGGAAGTGTATCTAAAAAGATTTTAACAAAGTTTATAAATTATTATCATCATTTTAGCCGAAAGTCGTCCACTGCTGGACATAGGCCTCCACCAAGTGTCACCACATTGACCGGTCCCGTGCGACTCGCATCCAGCGGATCCCCGCAACCTTCACCAGGTCATCGGTCCACCTAGTGGGAGGCCTTCCTACGCAACGTCTTCCGGTTCGCGGTCGCCACTCCAGAACTTTTCAGCCCCATCGGTCATCCGTTCTGCGAGCATTGCGCCCTGTCCACTGCCACGCCAGGTTCATAAATAATCGCAGCAAATTAAAATGCTTTTAAAACCCCTATTCAGTCTTCCTTTTCCCTTTGCAGTGCGCCGAAAATAAAGTACGTCTTTATACCCCCAATCATTCGATGAATCAGTTTTCTATCATGATCAAAGTTTCCACTCAGACGACCAACAAGAAGCTTCTGTTAAAAGGTAAAATTTTCTCCATTACGACCATATCAAACCGTTTCATAAGAAGACTCTGCTAACTAAGAAGTAATATAAAACTTGATAAGTTTATACAGCTTTCTTACCCTTGGCCTTTGGGCTGTTTGCTGAAGCGACACGTGTATTATTATGTCGCGGCTGCAAGTGCAGAGTAAGCAAATGAAAAAAAAATACACATACGCGTGACTGTGCAAGGTGCATTTAAATGGACAAGTCGAGATTCAGGACACAAGATTTTGACAAATATCATAACACCATAACATAAAACCTGTAATCCCCGAATGGTAAGGCAGAGGTGTACCTAATACTCGTAGTACACCCACATTTCGCCAGTATGTTTATTTATTTATTTCGTTTTTAGGAAAACTTACAGCTAAACAGACAGCGA
Source organism: Eugnorisma glareosa (assembly GCA_947578425.1). Classification (NCBI taxonomy): domain Eukaryota; kingdom Metazoa; phylum Arthropoda; class Insecta; order Lepidoptera; family Noctuidae; genus Eugnorisma; species Eugnorisma glareosa. Next base: position 3,565,026 of record OX387970.1, read on the forward strand.
GTAATAATTTAAACAAAATATGGCCAATTACAAGTTTCCCCATGTAGTTTTTAAATGAATCAGAAACAGAAAATTTAAGATAGACTTAATTTTACATAACAACAAAGAGAAAAAGGTCCCATTAATAGGACGCAAATCCATTACCATCAGCCGGGCACAAATCCAGACTCCATGGCTGCTACTGAGAAATTCCTTATAGAAATAACCCACTATAGGACCTCATGCTCAGCAGTTGCGCTCACGACCACTCGACACTCGATGAAATAATGTACAGGAATAATATTTTATATATAATATTATGTGTCACAATACGGTTCGATGGGTATTTTCTTTTATGTTATTTTATTTATTAGGGACAAAAAAACAGTTACATGTTCAAGTTTTAAATAATGAGTAGTTAAAAAAATAGGTAAACGTATAGCCCACACCACGGTCCACGGGTTAATAAATGAACAAATAAAGAACAGAAAGATACTTTTGTCTTATAAAGTTTGAATTAAGTAAGTAATTAATTTTAGATTAACATTGTGGTGAAAGAATATTTCACCACAATAGCCAGTGTTTTAAATTTGTTATTAGAAAGAGAGAAGATTTGAACGTATCTTCGCGCAAGTGTCATCGCCGGAGGTCTTGAACAAGAGCCATATATCTGCAACGCTTAGGTATATAGTTTGCTCTGAGTTTACTTCGCTTTTACTTCTAAGGCCTTAATACACTGCGGGCCTGTGGACGGTGAGCTATGGGCTAGCTCGCCGTCCGTCCGTCTTATGACGACAGGCCGTGTCGACGGCGCGTTCGTGTTCCACGCGCGCCTCAAAGAGAGTCAGCAAACAGGAAGGGGTCCGTAAGGGCCGACGCCTGCCAGGGTTGCGGGACTGTTCGAAAAAGATACCGCGGCCCTGGAACATAAAGGGCAAAGGAAGGAACATGGATGGGTTTTAGTCAGTAGAAGTCTGACACTCCCTCCTGCTCAGCCCAGAGCGGGAGGGGTTATTTGATGATTTCCCATCGGTAAAAAAAAAAAAAAAAAAGGCCTTAATACACTAGCGTTCTTACAGCATCTGCATTATGAGTCTCGTTGGAGCTATAATTCCTCTTAGAGCTATTGCATTTTTAATGTTTAATTCCTTTGGAGGCTAGGACAAAACGACTAGTTGTATCCTAAACTTATAGTAGGTAACATATACTTTGTGTATTTTTTTTTAATCAAAACTGTTTTTTAATCTCGAATGAAATTGGCAAATTCAATTCAGAATAATGGGCTTTATTTTTTATAAGTTTTCAGTACAGATTTTAATGAAATGAAAATTAAATGAAATATTTATTTACCAGATATAAAATCCATACAACATTCACAAACAGACACTAAAATAAATAAAACACGTTGACATTATACACACACGCGCCCCAAATGCGGCGAATTAGGTGATCGGTGTGTGGTAGGACTGCCACCTTATGTGTAGGGGACTATGATACCAGTCTCGTACCGCGGCCACCAAGGAATTGGTTGATCGATGTATGGCGGTGCGTGCGGCGGCCGAGCGGCTACTAAGCAGCGCCTGCCAGCATGGCGCGCGGCCCGCGGCGAACATGGCGCTCGCGCTGCACCACCGAGGCAGCCGAAACATCGCACGCCACGCGTCGTTATACTGCACACGCATATCGCTCAGTGCCGCCTTGGTGTAGTTTGTCAACAACTCGACTGTGTAGACGCTTGTGCAGAAGCTGGTAAATAGCTTGGCCTTCACTACGTCACTGCAGCGGCTAAACCGCCTAGCCAGCATGTTGCCTCGCACCGATATCGCTCTTCGCTCTCTTTCTATATCGGCGTGGTCAGAGAGGTCGGCTGTTATAACGTGACCCAAGTATTTAACTTCGTGGACTTGCTCAAGCGGCGTGCCGTAAAGTTGAACTGGCGGCAAATCCAGCCAGCCAGTTAATATTAGGAGTACGTAAGTGAGTACAGTACTACAGACGCCAGCACATCAAGCTACCTGAAACTGTCAAATTTTCCCAATCAACATTGAACCTAATGCTTTAGCGATAAAGTTGACAATCTATGAAATAAATTTGGCAGATTGTAGTAGCTTGATGTGCTGACGTCTGTACAAAGATCTTTTGGCGCACAATTAATGATGAAATATACCGAAAAAACCGGCCAAGTGCGAATTGGACTCGCGCACGAAGGGTTCCGTACCATTATCTAAAAGAAAAAAATATATATATCTCAATTGGCGTCAACTATGTATGTAACTTTTTTTTTAATTTTTCGAATTTTCTTTTATTTGTGCTGCCTTGCTTTTTGCCGAATTTCATGATTCTAGGTCAAAGGGAAGTATCCTATAGGTTTTGGTTCCCTTGTGAAATCGCATAGTATGCGACAAAAACAGTCATAACTTTTGATCGGGTTGACTTACAAGTTTGATTTTCATTGCTCCAAGGGGTAGACCTGAGTATTTGGTATTAATTTCAGCTTGATACCGCCACGCATTCCTGGGAAAAAAGTTCTTGACAGACAGACGGACGGACAACAAAGTGATCCTATAAGGGTTCCATTTTGCCCCTAAAACCCTACCGACCCTAAAAACAAAATGAAGCCGTCATTAGTTGTTATTACGTCCACGCGGCAAAAGATCCGCATTCAGTACTTGGACTCTGTATCTCTCTTTTCCTTATTTATATAGTACCTAGGTCTATTTATTACACAACGCAGTCACATTTTGTATAGTGTCCCATTTATGAGTCTTGGCTGCGGAATAAAGGTTTTCTTATTCTTACGGTTATTGTTTCTTTCATTTATGTAGCGACAATCTTATTGCACAAACAAAAGAAGGCATTAAATAACGTACATTACCCGAGTTATACTAAAATCATAGTGCTAGACGCCGGATTTTTTAAAGACCAAATATTCAAGTTTCATCCAGAGACTCATATTTTTATGACTGGCAGCATCAACCAGACGTCTAGGTATAGCATTAATGGTCTTATCGCACTGGCATTTACGACCGCGTTTCATGTGACCGTGCGAAGCAAACTCGTTATGATCGCGTAATAAGAGCAAGAGTGGCGTTGGTATACAAGGTGTAAAGAACCCTTTACGAAGCCGTCAACCAAGCATTCTAAACATCAAATTAAGAGACTGTACGCAATTTTTTTTGCTGGGAAACGACTTTTTTTTTGGGGTGAAAAATCACTTTTTACGGTAGGGCTCAACGTAAGGCTTTACAACATTGTGCTGACGGATGCATTGGAAGGATACAGGGGTCGAAGAGGTACTTTGAATTAAGTTATACCATTAAAAACTTATATTAACCCTTCGTATGCCGAGTATATAGACACAATTAAAAACCTATTGTGTCTCGCGTGGATCTACGTTCCGGCACACGAAGGGTTAAAACAAAGCTTGTGAAAAAGTTGGAACTTAGACCCAGATAAGCTCCGTAACTAGAAGGTTCTCTGGTATGGCACAGTTAAAAAAAAAAAAAATTGCAATGATGGGGAGAACACCTTTCGGCTTCGGTAAGGGTATTTTAACACCCATTATGTGAGTACTGACTGTCTCACTTTCTGTCTGTCTGACTTTTGCTCTCCTTGTCGCAAGCTCTTCTACTACTCTCAGGGGGCCTAAAATAGCTGCTTTATCAGAATGATAATATGAATCACGTTAAAAATTTATAACTCTTAAAATGGACTTTGTGATCATAACCATAAAGACCATTTTGTGAATTTTACATTTTTAACGTGATTTATATTATGATTCTGATAAAGCTTCCATTTTAACCCCCCAGATCGTACAAAGTTCTATTAGGGTTTCCTTCACGATTTTTTTGTACCGCCCAAAAATATCCCCTTAATCACATGACTCGTACACGTAACTGACAAAATGTGAATGTAATACAGGTACACGTCTGGCTAACCCTTCCCGTACACGTGTTGTGTCATGTAATGTGGGCTTTATAGTTCAAAAGTTCTTTTGTTAACTTCAGAAGCCAGCACACAAAGTAAAACAAAGATAATGTTTGAAATATTGAAGATACGAGTGTGTGATATGGCGAAGTTTGTTGTACTCTCTACACTTCACCTATCATGATACCACTTGTTTTAAACTACCTCAAAGGGGCTGAGAGCTTTTACGGTATTTTTGCTGTGAAGTCTAAAGTGGGAGAACAATAAACAATGTTTTCAGCGGCAGGGTAGGATAGAGAAATAAATTGACCTGAATTTTGATACTTGTGTTTGTGATACTTGTCTTGTTTGTGTTAAATTATAGTCTTCTTTAACTTTCAGAATCTGTACAAATAAATAAATTTGAAGAGTCTGTTTCTTAGTTCAAATAACAGCTTTTTAATGAATGCATATTATGAAAGTCTATACAGTACTTATAGCGTAAACTTTTTTTTTTTGTCTGTCTGCCGGTTTGTTCCGGCTAATCTCCGAAACAGCTGGACCAATTTTGACGGGACTTTTACTGGCAGATAGCTTATATTATAAGGCGCAACATAGGCTATTATTATTTATTTTAGAAAAAAGAATAAGGGTTCCGTACAAAAAAAAATCCTTGAAATCCGATACAAATAATAGAGAAGTAATATTTTCATAATAGTAAATTCACGCAAGCAAAGATCGCGGGCAACAGCTAGTTACAAAATAAAATTAATATTTTATCTGCGCTACTTGGGGCTTTGTCCCTAAAAAGAATCATCAATCAACATCTAACATAGCTCATCACTGCTGGACATAAGCCTCCCCCAATCATGGCCACATCGCATTAGTGTGCTTCCGGCATCCAGCCAATTGCTACAGCCTTCGCCAGGTCATCGGTCCACAATGTGTCAAACCTTCCAGCACTGCGTTTCTGGTATAGCTCTCTGTATCTACCCTTTAATTATAATATTACTGTCTGTATTCCAGTCCCGTTCCTCCGTTCCTCACACAAGGGAAACAGCTGGGTAAAGGTCTGCCTGATCAACAGTTTTTATACATGTTGGCGATTCTAGTCCATAAAATTCAGATATCCCTTCCTAAGTAAAGAATTTCATTTAGGAAAGTATTATTTTATGATATTGTAACTGAAACCCCAATAAAATAATGTAATGTTTCTTGGATGCTTTCCAAATCCATCTATAATGGAACAGGGAAAGTGAGGTTTACTACAGTTTATGATAATCATATATTGTAATCATAATTGATCGAGAAAACTGAATGGTAATTAGTATTATTATTTCATTAAAACGTAAACAGATTTAAAAGACTTGTAGAGTGGACATTGGATTTATTTACACTACACCACACCACACAATACCACACCATACTACACCACACCACACCACACCACACCACACCACACCACACCACACCACACCACACCACACCACACCACGGCGGTTTTCGCGGTTTTTTCGATTTTTTGACAAAGTTGCGTTCGGCGCTTGAGGTCACAAACTTTGATTAGTCATTGGGCCAACATCTTAAACAAGTCTGCAAAAATCAAAACTACCGAATTTGACGCAAACTCTGATGTATAAAGTTACTGGACTATATGTATCAATTATTGTATTTTATGATGTTATGTGTATCAATTATTGTATTGTATAATGAGCTGGAGTCGGAAAATCCAAATCCAAAGCGCGTATTTTGCGTACGATGGGTTATGTTATTTGGTTGAAAGTTTTACGCACGTGTTTGGTTTCGGATTCTGACTAGACAAACGATATTATATTATATCATATTGCCTCATTATGGCCGAGTGATCGCGCACACCTTTTATACACAAGTGAGCTCCTATTTCAAAAGGTAACATATGAACCATTTTATCATATTCCTGCCCTTGTCCCATTTTACATAAAGGATAAGTATCAGTAAGTATTCTAATTTACTACTTTGCTTGGAAGCGTGACACTTTTTTTTCATTCTCCTTTGTCACCCGACACGGTAACAAAGAGTAATATCGTCAAAAAAAAAAACGATCAAAGATGAAACCTCCTTATGTTTCTCGTGCGTATATCTTGTATGTTTCTTTGTTTTCTATATTACCTGGTTTGTTCCAAATGACTGGATGGATTTCGACGATTAAGGTAATTAAAATTAATTAAATAAATAAAATATTTCATTAAATGTGTTATATGTTTTAAAAAAATATAGAAACTTTAACGAATCTCGAATCACAGCCCCATAATTAAGAGGACCCTTCCCGGTCTGTCTACCGTCAACGCGAGCATGGTCGAAAAGCTTGTTGTATCATCGAGAGCCATAACGGTGATTTTCTTTCAATTCCCCCATCTTACCCCGTCCCGACCCCGCACATCTCGTCTCCCGCGCACCTCATACCGCTTAACGCGATGACATTGAACGAAAAATAGTGTTCAAAAATTTCTTAAACTTGTTCCAGGAAATACGTGTTTTTGAATAATTCTTATAAGTGTGTGAAATAATATTTGTCATTAAGAATCTCCATTACATGTGCAAGGTTTTTATCGAGATGTTTTCTTTACTTTTACAGTTTATGAGTGAATGGCCAAAGTTCAGTTAAAATTTGTGCAAAACAGCAATTTTTGGAAGCTTATACTGAATTTGTTTCTACAATTTTTAATTTTTTGCCACCATAGAAACCTAGTTATAGTGAACAAAATACCTTTTAGTTCATAAAAATCAAAGATAGATGTGTAACAACTGCATAATCACGTACGAGCGTTTGTATGAAAAGTATGACGGGTTGGCCGCTCTTAAGTAGATTACCCCAAAAATCCGCGAATTTAAAAAGCCGAAATGTTATGAAATTTTTCAACGTGCCAATTAACCTTTGTAAGTGAAGTTTTTCCAGCGAATCGTAGGGCTGTTATCCGTTAATACTTCCGTTTCAGACTGACCTCACCGGGTAGCCGTAATCACTGGTGTTTGCTGCTACATTTCCCATTCACGGTACTTTGAGAGTTTAAGAAGAGTAATAGAGAAGTATGGAAGAAGAAGACATGCTGCGCCGACCCCAAATAAGTTGGGATAAGGGCAAGCGAATGATGATGGTACTTTGAGAGTTTCTGTTAAGAGCTCATATAGGTAGTAAAGGATAGCCCTCCGCAAACTGATGGGGTGAATTCATCAATATCATACTAAGATGACCGTTATAAGAAATTATTTCAGGAACGTTATTGGATTCACAATCCAATAAATTTGACTTTTTTTTTCCTCATCCGCAATCTATCGTTACCGTGGCAAGACACGTAGCTAATGGCAAGCGTGACGACGAGTTCGATGAACTCTGCAGTTAGGCAGGAAGTGAACAGCTGATTTCACACGTCATTCGTTTCAACATCCATTTTTGTTTTTTTTTATGTAATTTTAGTATTTTTTACAAAAATGAAGTGCTGCGTATAGATACATTTTACATTGAAATAAAGGCATAGTAACTGAAAAACGATAAAAAATTACGACAATTTTCCTGAGTAAAATTTCGACGAAATATGAATCAAAGTGGAGCTGAATGCGCCCTGTCAGTTTGCGGGGATTCTTCCTTATACCCTATATATCAATGTTGCATCTAAGTATGACTTTGTAACATAGTGTATGTTACAATATCATTACTTCAAACATTGTTGAGTAAGTTGTCATCATCTTTTGCCATTGTCCCATGTTATTGGGTCGACACAATACGTTTATTTCTTCGATTCTGTTAAGGGCACACTAGTCGGTCGTACTTCTATACAATACAAACAAATGTCGATCGATGAGATATCGATTTGTCTCATCAATATATAACCCTGTATGGAAACAAAAAAGTTTTTTTTTTTTCAAATTTATGTTTTTTATTTACTTTTTTGTTTTCATAACGATGAGAAAAATTGATATATTTTTTTTTTTATTTTGAACGTACACCATCAAAAAGTGGAGTAATCGCCATACTACGTTTGTATAGAAGTGTGACCGGCTAGTGTAAGTAAGTTGTATGTTTACAGAGTACTAAAGCTATGCTCGTCGTCACGCGAAAATGCCATCGTCGTGTTCATATGTAATTTTTTTGATCGAACATCACGAAATGCGCCCTCTGATGGCGCGTCGACGCGTTCGAGTTCGCCGAACAAATGACTGGTCGCTTTCTATTAGGATATGGGGACAAAAGAGGGTTCTCACTTTTTTGACATAGCGGTAATTAACGTTCGAGTAAAGCATCTTGAGTCTGAACCCAAAAACTGTAATCATCAGATTTCCATTATTAGATCGAACAAATCGAACGTTTCAAAGGTTTTTTTTTTTTTAAGTCGAATGCACATCACTATCACATCATCACACTCTATTACAAATCATCCGGTAAATCAGTATTAATTCCCCACGTATTGCCTTTTTAATATTAAATTACGGCAATGCCGATTTACGGAATATGGAGTGAAGTTCGTACTCATGACCCCTTGTTCGCCAGTGAACTAGCGGTTCACTGGCGAACAAGGGGTCCATTGCAGCGTTAGAATTAATTAATTTGTAGATCTGAATACCTGAACTGATTAATGATTCACGCTAACTTGGCCTTAGACTGAAAGGCTTGTAATTCAAAAGGCCACCATTGTGGCAGTACTCTAGTATCCCCTTTATTGAGGAAGAGTCTGAAAGGTGACGTGTCAACCCTTATTTATTTAAACTTTTTTCAGCAAAAAAGACACAAAGGCGGACTTAATGACTTAGGCGTTGCCGGCGATGCCGGTCACCCAAGGATGGTGAAAAAAGATAACATTGCAGGTGCTTATATTTGCTTTTACCCTTTAGCTAGCGTATTTCCCGGGCCATGGTTATTTCGGGAAATTCAAAACCAACATCGAGTGTCTACTTAGTTAATTTTATGCCGCAACGCACAGACACCTTTTTTTTTTTCGGATTTAATATCATCAAATAACGTCCCGCTCTGGGGTGAGCAGGAGGGAGTGTTAGACTTTTACTGACTAAAACCCATCCATGTTCCTTCCTTTGCCCTTTTGCCAGGGCCGCGGTATCTCTTTCGAACAGTCCCGCAACCCTGGCAGAACGCACGGCCGCCTAAAGGCCGAAACACACCGGATCCGTAAACGTAGACGTGCACGTGCACGTGCACTTACCATGACGTTGTAATATATGGAACTTTATAGAGACATGGCACACCGCTTGCGTGACGTACACGTGCGCATAGTCTACATGCGTAACGCTACGCATTGCAGCTGCCATGTGTCAAACTTGCTGCGTACCTACGCAGAGCGGAACAGCAACGTCACATTGATGCGTGCAGTAATGACGTTGTAGTCAATGACATTCCGTTTTAGACGTCACACCGAAAAAGTTTGAACACGCACGTATCTTTGCTGCGCGTGACTACGCGCGTGACTTACGCATTCAGTTGTATTTGTTTTCAAGTTTTACCGATAGTAAGTGATGTTTTGTTTCTGTTTTAATGATGAATAATGAAATTAAAGAAAAACTAATTGTTTGTACAACCCAAAAAACAAACAGTAAAAAATATGTCATATAAAACTTGAACCCATTGTTTTTTGGCACACCCAGGAATATTCTGTCACAATAACAGTAATATTGCTTCTTCTTCATCAGATGACATACTTGGTCCATTTACCCAATCTTCTTCAGACATCGTGCACAAGAATTGCTGGGTACGCAAAGGACCGGTGCGTTGCGTGCGTACCACGTATGCGTAAGCGTAAGCGTACACGTATGCGTAACCCGATGTGTCAGGGGTTCACGCGCGATACCACGCGCGTGTACACGTGTACGTCACGCCACGCATCTGGTCTGACCAGGCCTTTAATCGTAATGACAGACTACAGCCAATGATAGATACGTACGGTTTCTATCCACTAAACCGTACCATACCATGACCGTGCACGTGCTATGAACGTCTCAGGCGAAAAAAAAAGTATTTATTAAATTTATCGTATCGGCTCTCTCAAAGTCGTAGAAGTTTCTTCTAAGTAGATTAAGTAATATTTTCTCTTGTAATGTCATGGAAAACCGTAGTATTTAATAAGATGATTAATTTATGACACCGTAAAAACGATATGTTTTATACAAAATCCTACAAGTGTAATTGATGTAGGAACCTGGGTATTAACATAATATTTTATTTGATAATTTGGCAACAAAAATGGTACAGACTTGAAAATAGATTTGGTTACTGCTATAACTTTTCGTTAACTAGAAATTATGTTCAATGGTGAATGAGTTTACCATATTATTATTGCCTCATTACATCGAAATATACTTGGTAATATCAATTAGGTAACAAAACTATGTCCCAATTGACGGAGTTATTTAGTTTTAAAATATAATGGAGAAAAGTAGGAAATTCCATCGCACACTAAATAAATGCGTTACAACAGAAATAAGACATTTATGTATTGGAAGGAAATAATATTCATTAAAAAAATAGAACTGTCATTGTGTGCTATAAACAGCAGCTGACCGAGGACGTGAGCTAGCGGTTTGATGGCTTTTTAGTACTCGCTATAAAAAACAGATGACACTGGACGTAAACATTTTTTTTTCTATAATTAACGTTTTTGGTTAAATCCCAACGCTTGATTCAATTAGTGATTGATGGGGGGGTGACAACGTTATGTTGAATATTGGACATTCTACGACCGCTGGACATTCTGCGTACTGGACATTTTGCAAATTGGACATTCTGCGAATTGGACATTCTGCGAACTGGACATTCTGCGAATTTGACATTTTCCGACCGCTGGACATTCTGCTAACTAGACATTCTGCTAACTAAACATTCTGTGAACTGGACATTCTGCGAACTAGACATTTTCCGACCGCTGGACATTTTGAGAATTTCACACTCTGCGCCTAAACGAAAAAGGCCAAATAATCCAAAATGACAAAACAACGAAGTTCTGAAGATAAAAGAAAAAATAACACAAAATGTAACTAAACCTTTTCGGTGTTAAATTAACGATCCTTACTGAGGTTCAAGATCCAAGGATCAAGAATCTCACAATTTGTGCCATGACTAAGGTTTATTAAGGTTACAACGTTCATGATAAATCTCTGAAATGAATATACTAAAGGGCCCTAACGACCGCGCGTATCGTAGCACCCAGCTCGCTACGCCGTAGCCACGTAGGCGATGCGCTACGCACCAATATCATAATGTAACTAGCCAAATTGAAAGCTTACCTATCATTTGAAATTATAAAACTTCCAAAGGACGCCACACAAAAAAAATAACTTCTTTGGTCGTGATTGGAGTAATAAAATAAATTAGAATAACTGCTAAGTAATTCAATGAACTGTGTAATAAAGAAATCGTTTCTAGGGTATCTTTCAAAGGTTCGTGTTAAAAATAAATCTACCGAGTAAAAATATTGAGATCCATTGTTTTCCTTAAAGCAACATTTCAACCTTTCAAAACAACTTTTCAAAACATCGACTCTCAGCGTCAAAAAACTAGTACGCACGACGTCCAATCAAGCCATGCAAAAACCAAATTAAGCTGATCTCTCGTTGTACGGGAAGCTCATACAAAGTGGAGTCAGGTTATACTGGACATTGCAGCGTTCCCTCTGCATTAAAGCGTCTTTGAACCTTTCCGCATTTTTTTTTCTTTTTCTTTGGTCTTGTTTTAAAATTCGAGATGAAGAAAATTCTAAACAGACATCGACTTTTGAAGGATTCATTCCTGCACCAAAGACCGAAAGATGAACTGGTTCGGAAAATAAAACAATTTTATTACTAGTATCAAATTATAACTTGCTTGTGTCCCAATGGCCATTTATTTAAATCGCTAAAAAATCACCACTCGTGTGATATCCTCACATTTTGATTGGTTTAAGTAATCAGCATAAAAGGTTATCAATCTAGGCCCTTTTATCGCTACCCCAATTTCGTAGACGACCATAGCAAAACTGTCGAGATAGTTTACTACCCAGAACGGCGACTGTGAGGTTTGCTACGCGTTCTGACATTCTCGACGTGGACGATTTGGAGGAAACAAAAGGAGTATCGGCACGTTACTCCCTGTCGAATCACAGCATCTCATATTTATAGAGTTGTAAAGGTACCCAACAGTTTTTATTTATAACTCCAGAGGAGGGGAACTCTAGAGTAATCTTATGAATTCTTCATAAGATTATTCTAAAGAACACAATATCGTTAAACGTTTGTGATAGACATATATTTTCTTTTGTGTATTATACTAAATCCATGATATAATTAGAACACATTTTTTAGCTTTATAGAACTGTGGATTTAAAAAAGGTAAAAGTCATTTGTGCACGGAAGCTTCCTAGCAAAAATCACTAAATTATCTTTTAAATATTTTTTATAACAATATTCAATCTGGTGTAGGAAACTAAAACACAAATTATTTTTTAATTTTAATTCCTTATTCATTAAATCAAATCTTATTTTCTTTGTATTTTTAATTATATAATAATTTCTTTAACTTATTAAATTATACTTTTATATAAAAAGTGGTGTGCTATTTATTTCAACGCTACAATATAATAATATATAGTTTGATGTGTCACCGTGTGTATGTACCGCTTGACCGACAAATTGTCAAACTTCTTTAACTAAGGGGCCATGTTTTTCTCGTTGAGAGAAAAGTTATATAATGGTACATTATTCAAACTACTATTATAAATGTGAAATTAACAGTGTATGTCTACTCGTCTGCCTATTACCTTTCCACGACATAATGGCTAAAGGGTTTTAAAATAAATTTGGCAGAAGTATAGACCTTGACCTAACGAAGGACGAAGTATACTTCTTAAACCGGTAGTACGTTCTCGAAATTTATTTTTCGACCCCCAACTAGTTCTCCATAAGTCTTCATTTCATTATGACATAAATCCACCTACATGCTGTATGATTCCGTCACTGTGAGTCTTCTTTTTCCTCGCGTCGGTAATGTAGCTGCATATTTTGAATCTGCATAGCTGCATATTTTGGGTCACTGAGATACAAAATATGCAGCATTTTGGGTTTATAACAGCGACTAACTAGACAGAGAATGAAACAGCATAACACATACTTTTTTATCAGGTATTCAGGACACGATTCTAGACAACCTATTGATGAAATCGTCGATTACAGAACAAAAAGGTTGTGTCATACCGAAAAATGCAATACTACGTGGTCAAAGAGGGTTTAAATTATTTTATCCTGCCTAACTTTAGGCAAACCAAGCTTCATGCAAATATATTATAACCCCTTTAATAGAACAGCGGTCTTCCTCATTGGTATAGTGGTCGCAATCGCGACTGCTGAGCAAGAGGTCCGGGTTCGATTCCCAAATCGGGAAAATTGTTGTTGGATTTTCTCATTATAAATTTCTCAGTAGCAGCCACGGAGTCTGGATTTATACCCGGTTGATGGCAATAGGCTCGCCCCCTATTACACGGGACTTAAACATAACTGCAAAAATGTGGGTGTACTAGTAGGTACACCTCTGCCTTACCTTTGGGGATCACAAGCGTGATGATGTTATTAGAGAGCAGCGGTTTATGCTAATGTAATCATAACATCATTCACTGAACGGAATTGTTAAAAATTTGTGGCAAAATTTACCTCCCACCGTGTTATTTAACTGTTTTATTATTATGATACGAGTAAACCTGTTGTTTATGAAAACAACAGACAATGATCACTGAAATAAATTAAGGAACTTGTTTCTAACAGGAATAGGTTCACAGCAATAAAACAACGGGAGGGAAATTCACGATCTCTCGCTCGTCAATATGTCATGTTACTCGGCGTCCTAATTAAAGCGATTTATCACGCAAATACGCATTCATATTATGTCACTCATTTGTTCGTAAAACCGAAAAGCGTTCTGTGTCGACGAGAACATGAGCTTCTGTGCGCTGTTGGAACAGTCGCGGTCGCGTGTTCGTACGACGCTCGCTTTGGTTAGGTCGTGACACGTCGTCTTATCCGGCTATTCACTATTCATATTTTATTATAATGATACGATAATAAACCAAGCTATTATTTCTAATTTATCGAACAACGATAATCATAAATATATTTTATAGGCTGTAACGAAAACAATAACAAATACGTATCGGTAATCGTATTTGTTTCAGTAATAATAGGAACTTAATCAGCCTTATTTGCACCATACATGTTGGTCTACATAAGCCTAATGAGAAAGTAATTACAAAGTTTACGTTGCTAATGTTTCAGTCGTTAGAGGGAGATTTGGGGATTCTAAGCGGAGCGTAGTTACTTCATAATATAATAGGTACCCATGAAATCAGCGTTTTGTGTGGAGGATTTTAAAGAAGTTCCATCTTTCATACTAACATTTTCTTAATTTATTTATCAACTATGAACATGTTTTAAAACTTTTATGCAATAATTTTTAAAAACTAAGATAACGTATGCCACTTAGATTAAGCGACAAAAATAAGTTTTGCCTAAGTTAAAACAAAAATAGTTATTCGATATAATATCAAGCAATTGATGAATATTTTAATTCATAGAAGTGACCCATTATTGCCTATGGCATCGAACGGGTTATATGCATGCATTAATTTAAAGCCTTCTTGGTCCAGTGGTTGAATACGAGGTGCTGGTATCGATTTCCGAGCAAAGAGTTATTGGAATTTTCCTTCAGTAATTACTCAGTCGGGGTCGCGGCAGACCACGAAGAAGGTGGCGAGGCGAACTAGACAGGTTCCGTCAGTACTGAAATGAGTACGCGTGGGTTCGCGAGAAATGGAAAGACTGGAAATAGGGGGGAGCCCTTTGCCCAGGACTGAGACAGAGCAGGCTTGGAAAAAAAATTACTCAGTAGCTGCCTGGTGTTTGGATTTGTTTCCAGTTGATGTCAATAGGATCGCTCCCCATCATTCCCTATTGCACCCTATTTTTACCTGACTATCAAGGCGTTTTCGGGCTTTTCTTGTATGTTTCTTTGTAAATTTCTTTATTACCTCGTATGTTCCAAATGGCTGAATGGATTTCGACGATTAAGGTATCATTAGATTTGTCTTAAGAACCCAAGTATCATTAGAAAGGTGTTTAAAAAAAAACTAATTGGCGAATTTTTAAGTAAATAATATTTAGTATAGTAACTAATTTTTTTTTTTTCAACAAAGTCTATCGAGTAGGGTATAATGAAGGAAATTACTAATATATATTTATATAAATACATAATACTATTTTTAGTCGTTTTTTTAATACTTTCTTTTAATTAAACGTTTATAATTTATACACACACACACCTATATAGAACCACGTAGGTACTATTTCATTCCCCAAAACAGTACGTGAGTAGATTCACATTTCACTAGTCATGCCGTTTTTACTTCCCATGAAATATTCGTCGAATTCATTGACATTAAAAGGGCGTAACAAACTATAAGCTGCTAATAAGAATTTCCTATTACTAAATCCCACGCACTTTTTCCGCCCCTGGGAACATACTCAGTATTCGCTTGCTCTTCAGTTGCTTTTAAACTAAAAGAATGAGACAATTCTTTATTTAGAACCTAACTGTACACCCAAGTGGTATGACATGACATCGTTAAATACGACAAACTGTCTTATAAACAACTGCATACAAATTCAAGAGGCAGCGGTATTATAAAACGTATGTTGTACAGCGTTATACAGCGTTCAGGGTTCAATTGTCAGGTTGCTGACAAAGCAAAGCAAAGTCACATGGATTTTTTCGATCAATATCATGGAATAATCAATTTATCAGTAGCAGCCACGGATTCTGGATTTGTGCCCAGTTGATGGAAATAGGTTCGCCTCCTAATACATGGGACTTAAACATAACTGGTAAAATTTTAGTGTACTATTACAATTAATCAGAACTAATTGGCATTAAATTGGTTAGACACACAAACCAAAATCCACAGATTAATCACTTAACTGCATTTAAATGGTAAGGACAGCTTTGGGCGCTTTCATTTAGCGTTAAATAGGCGTTGAATGTATTTAGTTATTTGTGCTAGAGGAGATCAGATTAAACTGGATGGAGAGACCAACATAGTTTTCATCATTTTCTTTTCTTTTCTGCCATCTTTGTATTTAATGTGTAATCTTAAGCTACCCACTGTTGTTGTAAGTGTTATTTCTGCACTATATTGCGGTATTTTTTAATGTTCTAATTTAGTTTTTTTGCATTCTGTGTCTATCGCATCATATTGTGCACTATGCTTGTATCTTATTGCTTGTATTATTAGGATAAAAAGTGTAACAATTGTAGATAGGCCAATAAATAAATAAATTAATAGTTGGAGAAAGCTATGCGGGTGAACCGTATATACTGTGACTATCTGTCACGTACTCTTAATTATTAAATAAATAATATAGTCTTCATTCTTAGTTTAAAAACTACTCACGGCATCTGCCACTTACAAACCCATAAATTTATATTTTATGATTTGCCAGCCTGACGGGTTACCGTAATTAATAACGAACGCAACGAGTCCTTCTTAGAAATTGTAGAAAAATATTGAAGAGCTTGTAAACTCTACGAACAAAACTAGCAGGCGCGCCAAGGCGAATCTTAAAGAATTCTAAGAAACTCCGATTTCTACTCGCCGCTCAACATCTGGTTGCAATACACCACGATCAAAGCATCCTAAGGGATACTTAAAACAATTGAGACATTTGTACAAAAAAACCAGCATTTCTGGGAAGAAATGCGTGGTGTTTTTAGAGGCTGAGGCCGGGGGAAGTTTGGTGAACGGGCAGTCGGTCTTACACCGCTATAGGGTCCGGACCGGACGATATAGGCTATTTTAGTTAAGTTAGTTAGAAGAGACTTGGTGAATACCGAGAGTCTATGTCCAAGTGGGTTGTCGCAAGAGTGCGATAATTGTCGAATAAGTTAAATATAGTTGGGTTAAAAGCCCTGTGTGTGTGTGTGTTTGTTGGTGAGCAACTGGGTGAGTCCTGTCTTCCAATAATTATCCTAGGCTGATGTTGTGATTAAAGTTCTTAAAACTACACAGACAGAAACGTGTTGCTGAGGAGTTTGTTGCGCCACTTCTTCTCCTCAGCTCCAACACTAGGAAGTGGTGAAGGGTGGGCGCTTTTGGGGCTGTCTATTGGGTTTCAATAGTGTTGATCCCCAACTCTATTGCAAAATGGTTATTGAATTTTGATTATTAACTCTATTATCTGTTAATTCTTGAATTATATGTATTCATTAGCTCCGACCAACAATTCAGCCAATTTGCCTTTTGAGTTTCGAGACTCAACCCCATTATGATCAACCTTAAAGTGATTCTAGAATAATATGTTCTTTATCTCTGACAAATGATTCGGTCAGGCTGACACAAGCACGGGTCTTGCAGATGCGCTAGTTGTACAGAAAGAGCACATGATCCATGGGGTGGGATTGGAATGGTTTGATACCACAACTATTATATACCCAGTCGAAAGACTGTTAGGGACCATGACTACTGATTAGCATGGTGATTGACGTTCTGCCGCTGAAAAGCCGCCCTTGTCACGTTCACCAGTTCGAAAGGACTGCTAGGGACAATGCTCACTAGGAGCATGATGTCGACGTATTGCCGCTGAAAAGCCGCCTACGTCACTTATGGAAATGTTGCTCTGAGTGCACCAGGTGTAGATGTGAAGCATCGTGTAGTCACAACTGACCAATTACCTATTACGCTAGCGTAAGGGTTATTTACACGAACTATTGGTTGTATATAATTATACTTTGCATCTCCCAGTTATGTTTTACCCTTTTGAAACCACTTTCAATATATTTCAATAACTATGAATTCCCTAATCTGATTTACTATATCTTTCAATCCTTTCCTTGTTCTAATAATGATTCAAGGCATTGGACTTCTTCATGTTAAGGAATTCAGTTCTCTTAGTCGGTGTGAAGGCGACCAGTCAGGGACGAACCTTACAGGGCCGTGCGGATGACGGGGCGCGGCCTTTTCCCCTTCGGGGGAAACCGACCTTAGTACTAATATTAATATGATTTAGGAAAAACGAAAATTTTATCAGCCTAGGGTAATTTAGGAACAGTCACAATACGATACTTTTGTCTAACGAGTGCGGTTTCAAGATACAACTTGTTCAACAAGATTCTTGAGCTCCATCCAACATGATGTTTTAAAACTCTCAACTTAGTGGATCTAGTTTTCCCCATTAATTGATTTGTTTTAAGTTTAACATTAAAGATTACTTGAAAAACGCGACCTTTAATTTATGATGTGACTAGCTTTTACCCACAGCTTTGCCCGCAGTATGGCCGCAAATTATCTCAAGGTTCCTACGTCCTGATCCGCCTACTATGGTTTACGTGTGGGCCGAGTTTTATCGGAATTTCTGTAATTGGTAAAGCGTGAACAAAGTTATTTTTGTGTTCATAATTTATTTATTCCTGTTACAACTTTACATCAAAAACAATAATAATACATATATTAACCTTTAGAGTCGACCACAGGTAATTCCTTATTCTGTGAGTATCAGTAACAACAACATATTATTCAAAATCCACACAACCACAAACTCCTCAGTATTCCGACTCGTGTTGAACGTGTCCACGAGGCAGATTAACATAATAATAATATAATGTATGTATTGTTGTAAATAACAAAAATATTGGAGGCTATGTTGGAAATTTTCCACCTCTCCACCACAAACTGTTGATTGTGAGAGATCTACTCAGTTCAAGCCGTTTTACTCATACTTTTCTGATAGCTCGTAAACGTACGTAAATTAGTTATTCCACCTTCTTAAGTTAACTTTAAAATACGAAAGCTTATTAGTTACTAAAATTCATTTATGTTTTAATCCAATAAATAAAATTAAGGTACATTTCAAAATAACAGTTTTTTACTGAATGCCTAAACAAGTATAAACTGTACTTATATTTATTTTTTTTGTTGTCAGTCTGTCTGTTTGTTCCAGCTAATCTCCGAAACGGCCGGACCGAATTTGACGAGACGTTATAAGGAGTAAAGAGAAAAAGTAGGGGTTCCGTGCAAATAAATGAAAACCCATGTAATTGTTACCAAAATCCGAGTCAAATCCGAAATCAAATATAAGTAACATTTTTAAATAATTTCACACGGACTATGATCTACTCATAAATATATTTTAATAATGATGCCAATTAGTCCAGAAAAATCAGCGTCATCCCGAAAGCTGTTAATAATGAACATGTCATTAATGTATAATTTATACTGTGGTGACATCTCCAATATTCCACATTCGAATTATGTGCATGAGTTTCACTCACGTCGAAGGCGGAAGTGATCCCACGGGGACTTCCTCCCGGTATAAAGAACCCCATGTCCCAAACCATGGTCCACCTCTATGTCGAGTTTTATCGAAATCCATTTAGCCGATGAGGTCTTCTTTCTTTATTTATCGTGTGGTTAGTGCCTAACCTGGTGTCAGAGTTTTTATGCCACCCATGGGTCTCAGACTTTACTTTACATGAAGAAATATCTCTCAGGCATACTGGATCCTCACGATGTTTTCCTTCACCGAAGCAAGTGATAATTTTACAATACGCACATGAATCCCAAAAAACACGAGGCACGTATCTTGGGTTTGAACTTGAGACCTATGACTTGGTAGTCCGACGTTCACACCACTCGTCTATCACTATTTGCAATAGAACAGCCAACAACTAGTTTTCGGAGACACAAAAAAATCTAATGGAAACTTCGTTTCACTGCAGTTTGACATCACTTTATTACATTTCATTCTTAAACCGGATAGTTCTCAGATTAAATCGGTATCAATCAAGAGGATTTTATGCCATCCGATCAATATATTACGTGACGTACGCAGACTCGTCCGGACTACTCCGACACGGGACGCTGAAACCGGAAACCGGAAATTTGTGGTCAAATCGCTCCAACATTAAATTGGTAAGTGCGGATTTTGGCCTAGGAATTTCAGTGCAGTATTTATGAGTTCTACTGGGCTCTGAATTTTGGCAGTAAAATAAATTTTCATGGAACACTTCATCTCACTCTTCTTTATCTTCATTAATCAGGTAGCAGTCCTCTGTTGATTGTATTTATTATTTATTCTTTACGTTCAGTACCTAGAAGACCAATGGAGGAGTTCGAGGCTAAATAATATCAGCCACTCAGGTCGATCTTCAGCCGCGCTTGCCTAGGTTTGCCCGTGGGTAGGTGACCACCCATTATATACCGAGTTTCTTCCGTGGCTTGGAAATCTCAGCCGTTGCTCCCGGTTGTCAATTATAGATCTTTGACAGTTGTTACAGGTAGTCAGTGGCCCGAAAGTCTGACACCCAGTCTTACCAAGGGGTATAACCCAGTACTAACTGGGTTGTGGAGGTCAGATAGGACCCCATGTTAAATACTGGTATTTAGCTGCACCCGGTTATATTTGGAAGCCGACTCCAACATAATTAGGAAAATGATAGGAGTATGATGAGTAGTAGACCAATGAATTAATCAGAATTGCAGTCCGGTGCTAAACATACATAGGCGTCTCCCAATTATTTCCCTCCCTTTGCTTATCCGATCTAATACACCCACCACGTATGGATTCAATCACATGACAATGTGGCTGTTGATCCCTTCTTAAGCCCGATACAATTTCTGATACCGGACTGCCACTCGTAAAAACAAACCCAATGTGAAGAGCAGAACAAGAACAAAACAGTATCACAGTTTTCATCTAGGCACACTTGTACCCTAATAACTTTTGTTCACTGCGCTTCAAATTCTGATCTGCGCACACGTTGCAGTGCAACATGCAATGCAACGCAAATCTATGCTAACTACAAAAACTGCAAAAAAAGTTGTAGTAGAAGTAGTATTTTTGTCAACTTACCAAGTTTAACAGGTAGACGTTCGTTATCGTCCTCATTCTTCTGTTGCTAGCAAGCGTTGCTATAACAAGACAGTTCCCTGATATAGACAGCATGAAGATCAAAATATACGGCGGCAGTATGAACCGCCATTCGTACGCGTTGCTAGCAACCTTGCTTGCAACAACGCTCGTGTTACGGACTGCAACAAACGTTGAGACGGTGGAAGTTTCTCGCATACGGAGAAGCGAGGAATTGAGTAATGTGCTTATTTCCTCCATCTTGAGTACCTGAAAAAAAACAATAAAAGATGTTAGAAAACAGTCAATTTATATCTGAGCTTTCGTACCACGTAGGAAAGCAGGCAATTATATAATTATATGTGTGCAAGGGAAGCTCTTAAAATGTTATTGCTTGCTCAAACTAACTAACTACTTTACCGTGGGGGGCACCCACGGTAAAGTAGTTAGCGGGTAATATGATGATGAAATGTATACCTTGCTACAAGCTACATCTTTATAACATAATTTTATGTGGAGACTGGCGATGTTGTGCAGTAAACGTCATGCCATTTTTTTTCATAAACACTTTTTACTACGGGCAAAAATATTTTTCAATGACACTTCCTTGAAAACTGGCTCATAACACACTACGATTAGGTTGAACATGCAATTTATTTCACACACGTGGATTTTTTTCATTTATCACAACATGTGCGGAAATAAAAAATCCACAGACAACTGTACTTATACTAAGTCCAAATTGGTTCAATTCCTGTTGTCGGCAGTGTAATCTCTCCAAAGAAAAATGCGTCTTTACGGCGTAAATATTTTTTAAATATTTAAATTGTGTTTAATAGAATATCACGAATAAACATGGTTAATTATTTAAGAAAATATTTACTTTTATAAACAAATTAAAATTTATTTGTGTTCTAAATTAAAAATATTTGAATTTTCTATTTTTCATATTAGGCTGTTTAGCGGCTTCATACCTTTGATTCTTCTTCAACCTGGCGAAAGCAAGGCGTGGAAAAAAAAACGCAAATGAAATCAGTTTCTTAATAATTCATGACAAAAATACTTTTCTTTCTATTATTTATTTCTTTGAAAGTGTATTAAAAAACGTCGTTTGATAGGCTTATGCCCGACTCGTCACTGTTTCGACGGTCACCAATTTTTTTTTCAATACAAGGTTTCCCGATACGTTATCATAAGAAAAGAAATACGTGAGCACTTGTTACTGCAGTTCTAAGCTACATAAAAACCTCGCCTGCGGCTCGGGTGTGAATTCCGCCACGAATGCAATAACAAAGTTTCCCCACTTATATCAAAATGTACTATTTATGTTGTTTGCAATATAACCAGATAAACTTTTTCTTGATCATTGAAGTTAACTCTATCTGTATGTCACATTTTCTCTACTTAGTGCTGACTATGACTCGATGGGCCCACAGGTTGGCATGACCTGGGTTAGCACATATGATTTTTTATTCCGATAGTACAATCCGTGAAATAGTTTTGGACAAGAGAGAATAGTAACTTCAAACCCTAGTCAGTGTTTATGCACCATAAATTAATAAACAAGCGTCTGAAGGAGTCCTATAAATCCATTAATGAAACTTCAAGACATCATTTCTGATTTTGCTAATAATATACTCGACTAAGTTCAGACAAACTTCGATCATTAATATAATGATTCTAAGAATCATACATTATCGTTCGTATTATTCATTATATTTTGTAGAGTTTTAAGTTTAAAACAACTTTGCACATATTTTACTCCACTGATTGAACTGATTTCTTCATACAAAATTTTATTTTTTCATACATTAGTAAAGCTATAACCGGTATCTGTTTAAGAAAGAAAGAAAACATATTTATTTGGCACATGCCACAAGTGCACACAACAAAAAATTACATAAAAAAGAGCTTAAATAAAACAAGAAAAAACAAGAGATAATTGTGTCTCACGGCTGCGCCAAATAGGCCCAGTTCAGCAAACTGCCGAGCAGCTAGTGCCCGACGCTGGTTTTCAACTGGACCTGAGATGGTGATGTGACGGATACACTGTAAACTACGCTACACTGGGCAATCTATACAATTTTTATAAAAGATGCGTAATTCATATTCCAGAGAAAACACAAACATTATGTTTGAAAATATAACAAAGAAATTTCTTTCGAAAAAACACAATTTATTTGCAACATGTCAGAAAAAATAGAAGTCTTTTGAAGAAATGACGCGAAAATCTAATAGAATTATATACAGTTTATTCTAGTAAATGGTTTCGATTTAAGAAAATGTTTCAATCGTGAAAAGATGAGAGCGTGTCACGTGAGAACATGTGACATTATGCAGTACTAACTGGGTTGTGGAGGTCAGATTCACTGTCACTCCATGGAAAAAACTGGTATTCAGTTGTATCCGGTTAAACTGGAAGCCAACCCAAACATCTTTGTAGTTGGGAACAAGCCAGCTTAATAATGATTATGATGACGGAATAACCAGCTACATAGTAAAACTTGTGCCGTCTGGACGTTGACCAGTCAATTTCAAGGCCGTGCAAAGTGTTAATGGGTTTATCCATCAAGAATTTCTCAGTAGCAGTCGTGAAATCTGGATTTGTGCGCAGTTGATGGCAATGGGCCGGCCCCCTGTTACATGAGACTTAAACACCTCTACACCTCTACCAAATCTTTCGGAGATTACAAGGTTTATGTTATGTTTTGATACATTTAATTAAATGGTCTACCTAAGTTTTTGCACTGTCATGGTCACTAACATTATGATTAACACTAGAAACGGGATATTCATAAAAAGTTCGCGAGCGGAAATAGTGAGTTTCGTGTGTCGGGAACAGAATCGAGTTGAGAGTGACAGTGGTAGCGGTACTGAGTACAAAAAACGAACAAGAAAGAGGGTAGATCGATTTATCTGCTCATAAACACCCACCCGCAATAACTTCAGTTTATCCGTGATCATGGTGCTTGCAACAGCGCCGAAATATCGGGAACTCAAAATGAACAGTCAACATGGTAAATATACCGTTTCTAATGTTAATGATAGTCTACCTAAAGTAGATACTTATGTAACCTACATTTTACTCACTGAAAGCTGAAAAGTTACACAACGCTAATGTGTAAATGAGTATATAAAGACACACACGGTTAATAAAACAAATGAACTACTAAACTAAGATATACTCGACCTCGTAACCGCTTTACCACCCAAAGGTTGAACGTCATTTGTACGACTTTAACACGTCATAAAACTACAAGTTATAGTTAGCGTAAGTTTTAGTTTCCTAGGAATATTGTCAGAAGTGGATATGAGGGGCTCACGATCAAATTACAACAGCAGGTCGATCTGCAAGGTTAAGCAACGCTTGCCTGGGTTTGTCTGTAGATGGGTCACCATCCAGCACACACCAAGATTCCGTAATTTGGAAAGCACGTAAGGATTAGGTCTCAGCTGTCATTTTGTAGATCTTTAACAGCGCGCAGCGTTTAACAACTCAAGCAGTCTTGCCAAAGGGTTTCGTGGTATTCAGTTACTGGGTTGTGGAGGCACCTGCATCCAGTTAGAATGGAAGCTGACCTTAACATAAAAACTTTATTTATTTTTAATTATTTAGTTAATCTTTTATAGTTTATTTTAGTTAATCTTTAGAGAGCAGCGGTGGCCCAGTGGTGGTGGCCCCGACTTACGAGTAGTAAGTCGTTGGTTCGAACCCAGGCAGGCGCATTACTTTGTGTAATTTATTTCATCACCTCTGCTCTCAAAACGGTGAAGGAAAACATCGTGAGGAAACCGGCATGTCCTAGAACCAAAAATTCGAAGACATGTGACATCTACCAACCCGCAGTGGGCCCGCGTGGTGGATTATAGCCCATTCCCTTTCATAGAGAGGAGACTGAGTGTCCCAGCAGTGGGAACATTAAAGGCTGATTATGATTATGCTTTTATTTTTAATCTTATAACAAATTTTTAATTTAATTTATTATCATTTTTTTTTAATTAAATTTAATTTATTTCAATTTAATTTCAAATCATTTGACTTACGATGTTTGTTTTTCTTTTTTTGTTTGTCTTTTATGACATGGAACGATTAATTCAATATTTTATTTGTTTTTTTTCTTTTTAAATATTTTTTTAATGACATTTCGATTTAATTTTATTACATAGGTTTCTAATTGTACACACACAATTTAAATATACATTGCTAAAAGAACAATATTTCAACGGTTATTCAGAGCAAAAAGTTCAACATCCTATATTCACGCGGGCCGTCGCACGTAACCAACTATGCACGGTTCGTGCAATTAACACGTACGGCGAGCGGACAACTTCTTACCTAGTTCCTCGCTTAATTAACAACCTACCCTCCGATTTGCGCAGTGACATGACGCCAAGAAATATTAAATTAAAACTTAAGTCTCACTACTTAAAACACATTGAATGCTCAATGTGAAATGTAGTTTACGTAGTAACTAGCATATCACCTGAGATGAAGTTACCAAATTTCGAAATAAGGTATTATGTTGTATATTTTTTACCTTGATTATGTTTTTTACTACGATGTAGAATTACATGTAGCATTATGTACAAACCTTAGTGGTTTATAAATGCTATTCTGGTAAAGCAAATGTAATTAATATTTAAACGACAACAAAATAAAAAAATAAAATAAAAAAAAGTGTTTTTAGAATAATTGCTTACCTTTTAATAAGAATTTAGTGCACGCCTGTAAGTGATAATTATATTTCCACAGCATACAAGACTTGTGATAACCTTTTGTGACAATTCTTGCAAAAATGTCGTTGGTGTGCCTTCCATAGTAAACAAAGAAAAATGCTAGTCATAAATGTCATATGTTAATGTTGCCAAAAGTGGCAAGGAAATAAAGAGGTTGACTACCAAACCTCTCTACCTTTTCGCTTAGTACCCATAAAACCTTTCATGTGGAATAAGACCTATAACAAGTTTAGTAAGAGTACGTTTACTGCTTTCACGCCTCTGCAAAGTTGAGCACTTTTATTACCCAGATTTGTTTGTGAAATCTAGTTTGTTTTTCTGTCAGTATATTGTTGATTATCTATTTTCAATAAATAATAATATAATAATAATAAATACTTTTATTTCTCCTCACAATGTCAAGCTTATACTAAGTTTCACATATTATTTGTTTTTCTTTTTTAGCAATGTGAGGAGCTGGTGTCTGAGTTAGGCGTAAAATGCCTAAAATAAAAGGCTTTTAGGTTGATTGCCTCGTTGGTCTAGTGGCCACCACACGCGACTGCTGAGCACGAGGTCCTGGGTTCGATTCCCGGGGCTGACAAAGTGTTATTGGGTTTTGCCATCAGAAATTTCTCGGTGGCAGCCACTTTTGCCCGGTAGATGGCAACCGGCTCGCCCCTTATTACATGGGACTTCAACATAACGGGCAAAATGTGGGTGTTCTTTAGTTACACCTCTGCCTAACTCTTGTGGGATAATAAGCTTGTTGTTCTAACTAGATCAATGAGGCAGTTCACCTCCACTTTTTTAAAAACTCGTATGTATTACATGACATTCTGACAAGAACTGAATATAATAATGCAGGTAACCTGAGGTCTATTTAGAATGCAGGTAACCTACATACATATTATGTCGATGCAATTTGTTCAGGTATTATACATAACCGGTATCATAGATATTAGCACGTGTGCAACGTGACATACTTCAAAAATGGCACACTGATATGGTATCGTATCACGTTGTGTCGTGACACTGGACAGAACCGTGAAAAGAGCACAAACGTAACGAAACACGAAGTAGCAAATTCTCACGAATGTGATTGCAGCTCTTTTTTTGTATTATTTTTGTACTTTTCGTTTGATGGAACTAGAATTTTTGTATGCAAGCTGAAACCTTTAACTGTGGCAATGAAATTAGTTCTCCCGCATGTCACTGAAAAGCGGTAGCGTATCATTATAACAGGGTGTTTAGCTTTACAGGTGTCTACATTTTTATGTCCAGTCCAGCGTTAAAACGATGTAAATAGCCCATTAACGAAGCTGGAAGGCACTTGTTTTTCAGGTATGATCCTCCTTCTAGTTCAGTTCCAACTTTTTTTTTTCATTACTAGTTTTTAACACATTCAGTGCCGGGAACCCACCTGGTGGGTTCACTCAAGTCGCACATGGGATGCCGAGAACCCACCTGGTGGGCTCATTTGTAATGTAGGTTTTTCTTAGCGAATACAGCATCAAATAACGTAAAAATAAAAACAGTTGTATATTTTAACAAGATTAATAAGAATACGCCGTGGTTTCAAATTACAAGCATTTTTATTTTCAAACAATTTTCGACCTCTTTCTAGATGCCGAGAACCCACGTGGTGGGTCCTATTTCAGGGATGAAAAACCATAGGCACGATTTTAAATATTTTCTAAAAATAATTATTTTTCCATTTTAGGACAGGAGAAATGAGTTCAAAATCGTGGCTTTTTAGTGTTCGGCATGTCACAGGCACTCACAGCTACATATTTCAGAAACTATTATCGCTACAGACTTGAAGTTGTATGCTATCGAGACCCTATTGCTCGCTGAGACAGAACGCTGATATTATTTTTTGCTCCTCGTTTTTTAATAGAACAAGTCGTATTAAGTGGACTATATCACATTCAAATACTATTGCCTTAAAGCCAGTGAAGTGCCTCGTCGATCTGTGAAAGTTATGCTATGATACGTCTGAGTGAAGCAAAGTTATAGTGAAAATAAATTGTGATAAAAAACGAAAAATTTTAAATAAATCTAACGGCCGTGGGCACTGACCTACGACAACCCGCAGCGCGCTCGATACTCCCCGCACTTACCGCCTCTACTCCCGTCGTCGCCTGAGTATGACCCAGTGGATATAGCGACCAACAATTTCGGCGAATCGTACAGTGTTTCTGTGGCGTGGAGGAACAACGATACTACTGCTACTCCGTGTGACGCAGGTTCAAGTCTCAGTAAATCATATTCACTTTTTGTGAACTAAGTAAAATGAATTTCTTCGAGAACATTACTATGCGCCGTACGCGTACTAAATCGGATTCAAACACCGTCACTAACGACACAGTAAATAACAGTACATTCGAAGATACTGTTTCCAGCCTACCCGACTTATCTAATGATGATATTAGTGATGCAAAACAACAAAAAATTACAAAGTTAAAGGAACAAATTGACAAACTTGTGTTAGATTTAAATAGCGCACATCAGGAAATCGAGACTCTTTCTTTAGAAAATAGCAACCTTAAGCAAATAAACATAGATTTGCAAAGGAAAAATGATCTCTTCACAAAACTTAGCAGTCCCGTTACTAAACACAAAAAGTCTACTCCCATAAAGAAATCCTTAAATAAGAACAAAGGAGCTCAAACAGAACCTTTAATTATATCGAAGCAGAAAAAAAATACATCATCACCCTCTCGCATACAAAATAAAACTAGTAGTGTTGAGACAAAACTACAACAAATCCCACAACAGAAAAATGACAGTAAGATCTGTATCCTGAGTACTAATAACAGGAACGACATTGTAAATATCGCCAAGCAAACCCTTCACAAACATTCGGAAAATATATGCCATTACATAAAGACACACTGCAATACACAGCAACTGGTGCGCGACATAGAAACCCAATTAGAATCGTTTACGATGAAAGACTTCTGCATAATTCTACTAGGAGAGGAAGATTTTAAGACCACATGTGACTACCTCCAACTGACTCTTCACTTACGAGCTACTTTACAAAAAGTGAACTTTACGAACATCATTATTTGCACACCGACATTTAACTGCAGTTCCCAAAGAAATATGTATAATTGGAGAGTAGAGCATTTAAATAATTTACTGTATCTTGACATATTGACATATGAGCATGCATATCTTTTGGACTCCAACAAAAATCTAGCTATTGATTCAACAATGTTTACCAAACTGGGATCAGTAAATAATCATGGAATGCAGACAATTTTCAAAGACATTGACGAGTTTATCGACGGTATTAAAAAATACGACTTATTCATGACAGAGGATGACATTATACCCGATCGTCAACATTTAGACACACAGTTTTTTCTATGATACCTATATAAGCATATTACATCAAAACATTGCAGGACTTTTAAATAAAGCAGACGCATTATCAGTATGTTTAGAAGAACTCGTGGCTAAAAATGTTGACGTTGATGTTATTTGCATAACGGAACATTTTATGATGGCTGGTTATGAGCAGTATCTCTCAATCCCGAACTATAATCTAGCTACATGTTTTAGCAGGAAAGATTCTAAAAGAGGGGGTTCGTGTATTTTGATAAAAAAGGGACACCATTGGAAAGAAATTCCTGAAGTTCGGATCATAGCAATAAGTAGCACATTCGAATGTTGTGCCATAGAATTGACTTATACGGGTACCATTGTAATCTGCATCTACAGAGTTCCTAATGCAAGTAATTTGACCTGTTTTTTTGAGCAATTGTACAAACTATGTCAATTAATAACAAAGAAAAATAAGCGTAATGTTGTAATATGTGGTGATCTAAACATTAATATTTTGAAGCGTAGTAATATCACATTAGAACTTGAATGTATTTTACTCAATTTTAATTTCAAATTGGCAACTAATCAGCCGACTAGACTTTCTAGCAACACATGCACAGACCTTTTTGCGCATAATCTGGGTAAAAAATGTAATTGTGACGTAATTGATCTTGCTCTTTCTGACCACACCTGTCAAATACTCAAGGTTCCAACCAAAAGAATATGTATAATGAAGCATTGGTATATCAAACGTCGTGACTATAATCTAGTTAACATGAATAAATTTAGGGATTGTTTGCAAAGTGTTTCCTTTTCGGAAATATATCAGGTTGATGATCCGAACACAGCCTATAATAATTTTTTGGAGACATTTACTCTTCTATATAATCTATGTTTTCCCTATAAACGTATTACTAAAGGATTACACAAAAGACCACTATGGGTCTCTCGAGGTATCAAAACATGCAGTAAGAAAAAAAGAGACCTCCTGTGGCGTTACAGACTGTACCACAATGAACAAGACAAAACAACCTTTAAAAAGTACTCAGCAATTTATAAGAAAATAATTAAATTAACGCAACGTGCTCAGAATAACTACAAGATCAAAGCATCATCTAACAAGTCTAAAACTATATGGGAAATAATTAACCAAACTAAATGTAATGCGCCCAATAATAATTTAATCAATAGCATTAAAATAGGAAATAAAAAAGTGACACATCCACCTGATATAGCGACCGCATTTAACGACTTCTTTATAGATAAAATACAACCTGTAGCAAATTGCGGCATACAAGTGACTTCTTACATAGAAAAGAATAGTAGCTCGATGTTTATGGCACCGAGCAATGAAAATGATATTAGTGCTATTATTAAGACTTTGAAGAATTGCGGCAGTGTAGGTAATGATGGCATCTCTACCAAAGTAATTAAACATGTAGCAAATTGCATTAGTGGACATTTGAGCCATATTCTTAATCTGTGCATATCACATGGTACTTACCCGACCTACCTAAAAACAGCTATAATAAAACCGTTATTTAAAAAAAAATGACAAGCAATGCATGGAGTCTTATAGACCCGTAGCGCTTGTGCCTGTAATATCAAAGATATTTGAAAAATATATTTATATTCAAATGTTTAAATATCTGGATAAAAGTAACATCTTAACCGATGAACAAAAAGGCTTCCGAAAAAATAAAACCATCAATATGGCAATATACGACTTTTTGAACAATGTAACTTCGAATGTTGACAAAAGAATACCTGTATGTTCAATTTATTGTGACATGACACAAGCATTTGATTATGTCGATCACAATATCTTGCTCAATAAGCTGGATGCATACGGTATTAGAGGGAACATACTCAGCTTAATAAATTCTTTTTTACGGAACAGGAAACAGTACGTTGAAGTAACCGACATAGATCCCAATACCAAATGCCAACGTACCTATAAGTCTAGCCTTCGCACAGTTGCTTATGGAGTACCCCAAGGCAGCGTCTTAGGCCCTCCGCTGTTTATACTGTACATAAATGATCTTCCAAAAGTTACAAGTCACCCTATGTCACTGTTTGCTGATGACAGCACTGTGACCATTAAGAGTACTGATGATCGAAACCACAACGACGTTGTCACTCAGACAATAACCTCGATAGTGAAATGGCTAGATAATAATAATCTTAAAATAAATATTGATAAGACGAAATTAATGATGTTTAGCCAACGTGCGAATCCCAATATGACAGTATACTATGACAATAAAATTATAACACAAGTAGAGACATCAAAATTCCTAGGTTTAACTATTGACAAAAAGTTAGACTGGAAAGCACACACGGAGGAGCTAATTAAACGAATTAGCAAATCAGCCTATGCCCTATTCAAACTGACCCCAGTGATTAACATCGATGCTTTAGTCACAGCATATCATGGTTTGGTGAGTTCAGTATTGAGGTATGCGGTCATTTTTTGGGGTAACTCGACCAACAGGGAATTAGTTTTTAAAGCACAAAAAAGGTGCATTAGATCAATGTTCAGACTCCACAATTTAGATTCTTGTAAGCCATTCTTTATCAAATACAAATTGTTGACATTTCCGTGTTTATATATTTTTGAGGTAGCTGTATTTGTTAAGACCAACCTAGACCTGTTTGATAAAATATCATTTTATAACACACGAACTCGACCACAGAACAATAACTTGTGCGTAAAAAGGTCCCACACAGCGCTGATGCATAAAAGTGTTTTTTGTATGGCGCCAATCATATACAACCACATACCAAGTTCAATTAAGGATTTGAACATACTCTTATTTAAGAAAAGGCTTAAATCTTTGCTGTTGAATAAAGCATATTACAACATTTCGGAATTTTTAACAGACAAAATGTAATGACTGTTTTTGACCATAGTAGTAGGTAGTTGTCTTTAAGTCCGATTCAATTTGACATTTTTCACGTGACATTTTTGTATTATTTTAATAATTGTCTTCTCTTTTTTATTTTTATTTTGCTTAAACATAATTTGAATTTTGACTTAATTACAGTGACTTTTTGACATTTATATATTTTTATTTAATTTTCTTTGTTTTTTATTTTTGACAAAATCAATTAATACTTTAATATATGCATTCCAATAATACAATTTTTAAGGTTATAAATTTTTATGTCAATGACCTCTATGAATATTTGTACGCCTTCGGGCATAACATAGCGCGCTTGTAATGTTTTATAACAACTATTTATTGTACCTGTGTTAACAAATGATTAAATGACTTATGACTTATGACATTTGGAATAAATAATGCTAAGCATTTTTCAATTAAATTGCCTAGACTACGATCCCGCCATCCTCTTCGTGTTAGGTTTCTTTAAATCTCAAACATGCAAAATGTCGATGAAACAAGCAAAAGCAACGACTTCTGAAAGTAATTTTAACTATTTTTGTGTTTTGTTTATAAATCGTTTTTTTTTTTTGCAAAATTTATATTTGTATACTTATCGTGTTTATAAACCGTGAAGTTTAAACGAGCGAGCTCATCTCAGTCTGAACACGGTTGCGCGAAGTACGGCAAGGGCACATCTATGATTTAAATCGATGTTGTATTTAAAATAACTGCACTACTTGTGGTCATTAACCTAACAAAATGTTTATTGTGTTAAGATATCGATATCCATCACAGCTGCGAAGTATCGCTAGCTAATTTAATTTACTTGTAATACTGGGTTATTACAAGTGAAGGAATAGATATGTAATTAATAGTTACTGGGTGGTTCAAAAAAAACTATCTGTCAAAGAAACTGCCTACAAATGCAAATGGAACGTTTGGAATCATTCAAAAGTTTTAAAATGTTATTTATTAAAATCTAAAAGAAAAAATAATTGCGATTACGCATTACGCATTTAAAAAAAAATTGCATGAAAATCTCTCAAAAGGTTGAAGACCCCTGTCACGGGATCAGAGCGGGCGATTTTACTTTTTCATTTATTTCTTTATTATTGCACTTCCCCTACCCTACTAGGGCATGCCAATACCCCCACAGATAGCTAATATAGCGATAATACCCCCTGAAAACTCTATTTTACCACTTATTTTAGGCTTTTAAATCTTAATCTCAAACCTAATGCCGAGAGCCCTCCAGGTGGGTTCTCTTTTGCGCAAACGTAATGCCGAGGACCCACCTGGAGGGTCCACTTGCAATATGTATGGTGGGATGGCACATGCGCACTATGAAACGGGGGTGGACTCGAATGTGTTAAAGTTATAGGTTTACTTTTAATACATCTATGACCCGCTTACTATTTAATGCTTTCAATGCCAGCACAATGTTTTGAGTGTATGTTACACGGAGTTTGATTATTCACCCCAAAAGTTCGTTTCCCAGCAATAATTTTTGCGTAGGGTTACTTAGTTTGACGTACAGAATACTTGGTGGACCGCTTCGTGAAGGGTCAATTTACAACTTATTTATTTATTAATTTAAACTTCATGTACAAGTGGTACATAGGCGGACTTAATGCCATTAGGCATTCTCTACCAGTCAACCTTTGGGTTCAATAAGAAAACGCTGTGGTAGGGTACAAACTAAATATCTAAAAAAACAATTAATATTAGTACCTATAGTGATACTAATACACATAATACATATAAAATAAACTAATAAATATTTTAACAAATACCAAAATATAAAACGAAAAACCTAATAATTATTACCGTAACTCGACTTCAAATTGAGAGTTATTTATTCTGACTTAGATAGTGGTTACGAACTTTTCACACACACACACACACTCACACTCTTTTCACTTTTCTTACATCTTGTATGTAGCTGCATAATAATTTTGCTGTACAATAAAGTATTTTCAATCTACTTATATGAATGTTCACAGAGTACAAAAAGAGCCATCACAAAGCAGTTTCATCACATTTCCTGACTTATCATTGTGCTTATATGTCCGGTACAGGGGTAAAAAGTTTAAATGTGATAAACTTAAAATACTCCCGGTATTTTAAGTTTAGCACATTAAAACTTTTATATCAAACCGTCAAAAAAGTTTAATACCGATACGATCGAGTATAAAAATCATGTGGAATGGAATGAATCAATGGAAATGACTCTCGGATTCGTGATTTTTACACCAATTAAAATAAGTTACCTAATTTGATGAAAATGTAAAAAGACACATATTAATAGGTCAGCTCTCTGGTATAGGATTACTTCTTTAACAATGTGGCCAATCATTAATGATCTCAACAGTAAGTAACTTAAAGTATCTGGTACTTCTTAGTTTAAGTACCTAAGAAGAATGAACATTTTCTTTCTCTTTATCTCTTTGCGATCACAAACAAAGTCAATAAGTATTGACTACGGAGACTCGATGGAGTTCTATTCTCAAATAGTAGTTTTTGTTTCATCTCTGAACTTTGAGCAGTAAGAGCAAAGGCTGCAGTAACATTTTCTCTGTACCTAACTTAAGTAAGCTACATAAACGGTGTAAGGGTACATCTTGATACTAACTTTTAACATGGGTTCAGTACAAATGATTCAAGACCCACACTAAAATAGCTTTTTTCTCCTCATAATATTTATTAAACAGTTATTCAACACAAAAGTACATTTTGAAGCACAAATGGTCAAAATGTATATGTTATGACAGATCAATCTCAATCTCGGTGTTCTGCAAATCTCGCAATCGAAATTTTGTTTGTGTGCAATAAAGAATAAGAATCAGATCCCAAATTATTGCAATTTGTATGTATATTCTTTTTATTTTGTGCAATAAAGAATAAGAATAAGAGACAGATCCCAAAACATAAGGTAACGTAAGGTTTTGCTATCTGTAAAGAAGTAAATTAAATTCTGACACGTATTTTTGCTCAGTGCCTATTTCCAATTTCCAATTAATTTCTTTGTCCCTAATTGATTTCTATTGAACGTGAACGTGACACGTCTTCTGATTTCCCAGTAGACAATAAAATTCATTAATTAGGTTATTCGACAGCTTTTTGTGTACCTTTGCCGATGTTCTTTCACCTACTCTGAATTTTATAATTTTTTTGCCAATTAAGGAGGTCGTAATATTAGGTATATACGGAGGTAAGTAATTATAGCCGCTCGAATCGATTACAAACCGGGATTCCTCCGTGCCTCGGAAAGTACGTTAAGCCGTTGGTCCTCGCTCTCATTTGTAGTTCTTTGATAGCATTACAGATAGTCAGTAGCCCGAAAGCCTAACAAGGGGTTTCGTATTACCCAGTATTAACTGGGTGGTGGAGTCAGTTATGCAGTCGCTCCGTGTAAAATACTGGTTTTCAGCTGTATCCGGTTAGATTGGACCCTAACATAGTTGAGAAAAGGCTCAGCAGATGATGATAATGGTTGCCAGTTGTTATACTTACTCATCATAACCTCATGCCGGTAATCTTCGAAGTGTTTGGCAGTTGTGCACCAATAGTACACCGGTATATCGTCAGGCTAGTTTAACCTTTCGTATGCCGAGTATATAGACACCATTAAAAACCTAATTGTGTCTCGCGTAGATCTACGTTCCGACACACGAAGGGCTAAGTCCTATGTTATAGAGGCGAGCCAAGCAAAATAGCCTGTCTGGCCATTAGAATCAATTCTATTCCCTTGTTTTCGAAAGTTTAACGTTCAAAGTCCTTGTTAATAACCTAATTCAAATGAATGGGATTTTTACTTTGCCTTCAGGCTGCTACTGAGATATTACCCCTTTCGCGCCACTAAGACATCACAAATGGAAAACCGCTGCGATTACGACTTTTAGACTTTTAGCGTATACTGTACGTGCTTTTACCTACGTAAACATAAAAACACTGCAGCACTAAAGAAGTCAATAATGTATCGCCTGCGACGTAACTAATGGACCCTTTTAGTTGAACCAAGACTTGTGTATTTCTACACAGTTTCCTACGTAAAATAGTACCTGAGTAGCCAGCTACTCAGGTACTCAAAAAACTTGTTTATGGTATAAAAACTAACGAAAACATCAGATACAATACGTAGAATACATGTTTCATAGAATGGTGCAAAAACGGGGTAAAATACACTAGGTATAAATAACACTATGAAAATTTTCTGTTAACTAACGGTACTATATTACGAACATAGTATCAGTACTATGTGTATGTGTGTGTGTTATGTGTTGTTGTTTACGAACATAGTACCAGTACTATGTTCGTAATATAGTACCGTTAGTTAACAGAAAATTTTCATAGTGTTATTTATACCTAGTGTATTTTACCCCGTGTTTGCACCATTCTATGAAACATGTATTCTACGTATTGTATCTGATGTTTTCGTTAGTTTTTATACCATAAACAAGTTTTTTCAGGTTTGTAAGCCTTGCAGAAAACTGTCGACACAATATCGATAATTATAGAAAACGTCAAAATATTCGATAGAACGTCGATACATACCAAGACTTTTTGACAAGACTTTTTTAAAACAAGTATTACAGTTTGAACATGGGTAAACACTATTGGGTGTTACATTATTAACAAACCATTTGACAGGAAAAAAACGAAAGCTAGGTGTGTTTTTAAATATACCTCAACCAAACGCTGACAAAGAATATTACCGAGGGATAACCTAACATTCATTTTTCAAACAACCTAAAAGAATATACAACCACACTTCAGCATATTGGCTTTCCCCAAATATTGTGAACAACCATTAAGAGCCCTTTATAACCAAACAATGATTGATGTGAAGCCAGGGCTTATGTATGTAAAGCCGTGATATATGAACCTTCCTAATGTAGGAATGAGTAGCATGATTGTTGAGTCATGAAAGCTATTGGCTTACAAAAGGTCATCATAGAACCATAGACGACATGTTTTATATTAAGTGGTTTGCGCTAAAAATAGGCATTTCTTTACGAAGTTAGATTCATTTTTATCGTAATTATGGCGTGACCTTCGTTTCCCAACACAAATAGCCATAACCCGAACAATTTAAATCTAATAGGCCATACATATCATAACATAACAACACGCCAGTGATCACCGAAGGATTAGGCAGAGGTGTACATTAGTACCCACATTTTGCCAGTAAGCCAAATAATGAAAAAAAAAAAGAATGAATAATGTAGCGTTTTGCAATGTAATGGGAGGCGAGCCTATTGCAATTGCAATCAACCGGGCACAAATCCGGACTCCGTTGCTGCTACTAAGACATTCCTGATAGTAAAACCCAATAACACTTTGCCCGACCCGGGAATCAAACCCAGGACCTCATACTCAGCAGTCGCGCTTCCAACCACAAGGCCAACGAGCGAATGATGTTTATTTCAATGAGCTTGCTATACCCGCGCAGCTACTAATCCGCCAACCACTTCACCAAACGAACCGCTAACTAAAAGAACAACCATGTGTTCCAGAATAATGAAGTTAAATCAGTCCAGTTAAGCGAACTAAGTGTACATTTAATTAATTGTACCCAAACAAACAAACAAATAATTAAACTTTACGAGAAGACCTAGCCAGCAACGCTTTAATTTATAGTCAAATAGATTCACTTTATTTATTCAGGCCTCGATACAGTATATATATATTTGAGTCTGAATTCTACCGTACTTAATCATGAAGACATAACAATATGCTCTCTATAAAATGTAGCCCAATCAAAAAGCGTATCAACATCTGCCTAGCTTTTTCCCAAGTATATTGGGGTCGGCTTCCAGTCTTACCGGATGCAGCTGAATACCAGTATTTTACATGGAGCGACTCCCTATCTAACCTCCACAACCGAGTTGGTACTGGGTAACATGATACCCCTTGGTAAGACTGATTGTCAGAATCTCGGGCCACTGACTACCTGTAACGACTGTCAAAGATCTACAAATGACAGCCAGGACCAACGGTTTCACGTGCTTTCCGAGGCACGGAGGAAACTCGGTATATGTAACGGGTGGTCACCCATCCACAGACCAACCTAAGCAAGCACGGCTTAACCTTAAGATCGACCCGAGCGGCTGTTATTTAGCCACAAGCTCCAATCCCAACAAAGCGTATGTTTCCCTGTAATAAATGGTCGCGGCGGTCTATAAAGTACCTAGCTCAAACACACAATGCTTCACAATAGATCTCAACGGTCTTTTCAGGGAGCAGACCCCACATTCAACCCATGTTGGCTAAAGGTACTGTTAGCAACGAAACGTCAGGCTTTATATCGTAAAGGATGCTACAGTCAGTTCAGGTCAGCATGATTCGACAGAGAAATATGGCACCTGTTCGGGGAGAAGCCGCTAAGCTTAGCCAAGGCAGCGAAAATCAATTGCAATTTGCATTTAGGGATGGCCGATGCTGAAAGGAACTTTCCACTCGGAACTAATGTGCACGTCTTTCTACATCGTTCTCACAGATGTATAATCTCAATGTTACTAAGATTTTGTAAAAATATTTTGATTTAAAAGACTGTCCTTGGAGTTTCTTGCCCATTCTTCTTTATAGAGATCTACGGTCTGGAATGGGCAATTAGTGCTTTCAAGACTTAGTGTGCCTTGTGACTGGGACTGTAGCTTCATCCTTTTGTTTTTGACTTTCAAAAGTGTCTGTAACGGTCTAATTGAAATATATGCCTTGAGTTTGAGATTGGAAGGAGTCATAATGGACCTGTGGTCAAGGCTCTGACTGAGGTGGTTTAGTTCGGGGATTTGAAATCGGCAACTTATGATGACATGGCATTAAAATAACAGATATTAATTATCCTTACTTTGATGTTAATTAAGATGTTTTGTTAAACAGTTTTGTACAGCAATGGTGGTCCAGTTATAACGCCTTACGATTGGTAAGTCGTGTGTTCAAACCCAGCCACGCGCGTTACTTTTTGTTATTTATTTCATCACCACTGCTCTCAAAACGGAGAACTTCGTGAGGAAACCGGCATGTCCTTGAACCAAAAATTCGAAGACGTGTGAAATCTACCAACCCGCACTGGGCCCAGTGGTGGATTACAGCCCACTCCCTCTCATAGAGAGGAGGCCATGTGTTCCAGCAGTGGGAACAGTATAGGCTGATTATGCTTAGGCTAATGTAATATAGAGGAAATAACTAACTTTTAATTAACTGTTAGTTACGACCTTTGTTATAATTAAGTTCATCAAACCGAATAGTCAACGATTTTCGCTGTATAACGACGACCACATTTAATCAAGATACTGGTAAAAGATGTTATTTAGGAGCTTTTGCTTAATTCCCGTTTTTGTGTCGTAAGTACTAAATCAGATTTTTTTAGTTCAAGAGGCGCAGACGCCATTAATTTATTTGTTTGACCATTACTTTCATCATTAAAATTTTCATAGTAAGGTAGAAATTAAATAGGTTAGTAATTAATGTAACTTAACATCAAGCCCATTACCCCGAAGGGTAAGACAGAGACCTATACTGCCTACTGAAAGCTAGTTTTGAGTTAATTTAAGTTTTGTACATTTAATTTTATTTTCCCTTTACAGATTGATTTTTTTGCTTCATAAATGGATTTACAGATTGTTTTTTTTTGCATATTATACGGCTTAGTTCATTGTACCTATAGTATTTACAACTTACGTTCGCCGGCTACGTTTAAGTCACAGGTAATACGCCCCACTCTCTATTTCCATCAACCGGACACTAATCCCGAGTCCGGGAAATTCCTGATGGTAAAACTCAATATCAGTTTCCCTAACCTGAGAACCGAACCCAAGACGTAAGCTCTACTGCTGAGCAAGAATCAGTAGCTTAGTACTTGGCAACCACTACACCAAAGAAGCAGTTTTTAAGCAAGTAGGTAAGTCATCTGAAGGGTGCAAATAAACCCTTAACGAAGCCGAAAGGCACATGTTCTCCCAGTCATTGTGATATTTTTTTTGGTCTGAACCATACCTGGGAACCTTCTAGTTACAGAAATATTGGGGGTCAAAATTCCACCTTTTTGACAAGTTTTTATTTAATACTAGTTTTTAAACTTATAACTTTACATTAAATAACTCCATGGCCTGTTTACTATTCAATGCATCCATCAGCACAATGATTTGATTACTTTACATTGAGTTCTACTGCAAAAGGTGAATTTTCACCCCGAAAAAAAAGTCGTTACCCAGCAATAATTTTTGCGTACTTAGGTTATTAAGTTTGATGTACGGAATGCTTGGTTGACGGCTTCGTTAAGAGTTCGTTTACACCTTCTATAGTCATCCTCTGAAATGTGAACATACAACACAAACTTAGGCTTCCCAAACGATGATGATATGATAGATGACTAGCCGCAGCCACTTTACGTATTACCCACACTGAGGAACGGTAGCAAGTGACACTCGTTAAATGTAATCAGCTAAGGGAAAGCGCTGTCACCTGACTATTAGTGGTATTAGAGAGAACCGGGTATAGTTGCACCAGCGTTACGGTAAAGAAAAGTGCATACTTAGACACAACACACTTACAGATTCACACCCACACATAAACACACGCACACACACCACAAAAGAGCACGCATGCATTATTTTTAATAATTAAAATTCTTTTGAATTTTTGAGGTATAAATAATGTTATGAACGGGTGAAAACACTGACTCCTGTAACACAGGTCTCACCTAGCGCAGGAGACAGGGTTTCAAATGGAAACGTATAACTTTTTTCTTTGTTTATATAAAAATATTTTATTTATTATTTTATTTTATTACTTAGACCTGCTAAGTTAGCCAAAGACTCGTAATTGGCAACGTTTGGTCACCTAAATGACAGCAGACTGTTTGTTCTCTTACCTGTTCTCATCAAACATTTAAACCGCCTATCTACAGTTATGGACACCAACTGTGTGTTTAGGTACATTCCATTATCTCCCTAGCCTTTTCCCAATTACATTGGGGTCTGCTTTCAGTTTAACCGGTAGCCTCTTAATATCAGTATTTTACGTGGAGCGACTACCTATTCGACCTCCATAATGGTCACCCATCCACGGACCAACCTAGGCAAGCGAGCCTTATCCTATAGATCGACCCGGCTGACTGTTAATATTTAGCCAAAAGCTCCTCGTGTGTACACTTAGCAACATTTAAAAGTTATTTTCTCTATACAATATTGATTCTCTATACAATATAGCAATTTTATGTTGTGACAAATATAGTTTTTGGAACTCATAATATTTTGGAATAGCTCTAATGTAAGAGATTTTTGAAATAATCGAATACATATTAATGCTCGTTGCTGTATGTACAGGCGCCAGCACATCAAGCTACTACAATCTGTCAAATTTCTTTAATAGATTTTCAACTTAATCACTTAAGAGCGGCCAACTCGTCATACTTGTCATACAAACGCTCGCACGTGATTACGCAGTTGTTACACATCTATCTTTGAATTTTTTGAACTAATAGGTATTTTGTGCACTAAATCTAGGTTTCTATGGTAGCAAAAAATTAAAATAAAATTGAAACAAATTCAATAAGAGCCTCCAAAAATTGCTGTTTTGCACAAATTTAAACTGAACTGTGGCCGTTCATAATGTACTCATAAACTGTAAAAGTAAAGAAAACATCTCGATACAAACCTTGCACATGTAATGGAGATTCTTAATGACAAATATTTATTTCACACACTTGTAAGACTTATTCAAAAACACGTATTTCCTGGAACAAGTTTAAGAAATTTTTGAACACTATTTTTCGTTCAATGTCATCGCGTTAGGCGGTATGAGGTGCGTGGAAGACGAGTTGTGCGTGTTCGAGGCGGGGTAAGACGGGGGAGTTGAAAGAAAAATCGCCGCTGTGGCTCTGAGTGAAACAACAAGCTTTTTGACCATGCTCGCGTTGACGATAGACGCGCCGGGAAGGGCCCTCTTAAGCATTAGGTTCAAGTTTGATTGGGAAAATATGACAGTTTCGGGAGCTTGATGTGCTGGCGTCTATACATACATAAAATCTGTTCGAAATAGATAATAATCTGTGGTGTCTATAATTTTACGTCAACGAAATCTACCCACATAATATTTCTTATCATAGCGGTGTTAATATCTTAATAATATTAATATTTTGTCTTTCACACTTTGTCAAACTCATTTACACACATCAAAAGTGTCTAGGGATCAACATATATTTTTGCAATAACTTTTCTCCTGATTGATATTAATTAAAATTTTCTTTAAGGATTCATCAAATAAAGTGTTTTCGTTTGTCACAGTAACGATAAACCAAGTCACCTTTGCATTAATAAAGAAATTTGCCATTTTCCTAATAAAGGGATTTTTGACATTTGAACCACTAACACAAAAGTTCGAAAAAAAGACTGAAATAACAGTTTTCTTTAAAATTTTATTGGGTAACTTAAACAATTAATAATCCGTGTTTCTACCGCGAACACTAACAACACAAGAACATCGGTTTGGCATACTCAAAATGAGTTCATCCAAATCACGCTGTGGAATGGCCGCCCATGTTCGTTGCAACAACAAAAAAAGGTCTTCTTGCGACTGGATACCCTCCATATTCGGCAGAGCTCTTCTCTGTAGCATATCCCATGCATGCTCAATCGGATTCAAGTCTGGCGACTGAGCAGGCCAGGGCAGGACATTGATGTTAGCTGCGGCGAGAGTCTGTCTTACAACTCTTGCGGTGTGCGGTCGTGCATTATCATGCATTAACTGAAATAAGGGACCGATTTGCACTTGTAGAGGAACGATGACGTCTGATACAATCGTCTCAGCATAAATTTGAGCGTTGAGGTTGCCTCCGATCCAAATCAACTCAGTTCTTCCGCCGATCCAAATACCCGCCCATACCATGATGGTTCCACCACTATAAGGATGGACTTCCTGGCAGGATTTTAATCGCTGTTGGCGTCCAGGGGTTCTCCAGTGTCGTATACGTCTTGTATCCGGTCTCATACCAAAACGAGACTCATCAGAAAAGCACACGAAACGCCATTGTTCTTCTGCCCAATTTCTGTGTTCAAGAGCCCATTGATATCGTATCCTACGATTGTGCATTGCTATAGGTGGTACCCGTAGCGGTCTTCGGGAATGAAGGTTCACTTCATGCAAGCGGTTTCTGACTGTTTGGTCGCTAATTAAGTTCCCTGAAGAGTGATGAAGCCTCACGGCTAACATCATGGCGGTTATTGTTGGAGCTCTTCGAGTTAAGATTTGAATGTATCGGTCTTGTCTCCGTGTGGTGCAGCGATACCGTCCTCCATGGCGCTCAGCCACGGTACCAGTGCTTCGGTAACGTGTCCAAAGTCGACTGATAACACTCTGACTTGTATTCAGAGCTAAAGCCACAGTACGTTGCCGGGAACCAGCTTCTATCATTCCCACGGCTCTGAGCATTTCTTCCCTGCTTAAATGACGTCGCCGCTCCATAATAACGTTGGTTTTAATCAGTAGTAGGGAAACAGTAGCACTAATAATGTCTTCAATGCGTTGTATGTTTTTATAGGGAAAATATTGACAGCTGATTTTCATCTTTTACTCGAATTTGATTCACAGTTCCTGATTCAAATTATGAAATGCACCAAAAAGGATCCATATAAATTTATAAAATCATAAATTTATTACAAAGCCACATCTCAATCTCAAGAAATCCACATAAAAATGCTTGATCCCTAGACACTTTTGATGTGTGTATTTTATAAATTATGCATAGCACTATAAAGAATCTCCCACTGGGCCCAATTTACTACCCAGTTCGGTTGGGTATGAAACAGAGTATTGTTTCATACCCAACCGAACTGGGTAGTAAATTGATCCTTTAAAAAAAATGCTCTTAATTTTATTACCACTGTAAACCTAGCATTTTACACGCTTTAATTTTGAATGTCTAAAACGATATCTTGATTATTAACATGACAAAAATACACACGAGAAAAATACATATTCGAGTTATTATTTAGAGCTTAAAAAACAAGTTGAAATGAAAAATAAAAGGGAACTATGTTGTTGTTCAAAACATGAGTTGACTGCCACACCATTTGACAGACGTTTGACAGGCAAATCAAAGAAAACGTTGGCCGAATTCCACAAAATTCATGTTATTTACGGTTCAATATACAAATAAACTCTGCTATAGGAACTACCGGTATCCGGTTCTCCCGGAAACAGGGTTGTGCAAGTCAGATAGGCAATCGCAATTTGGAAAACGCCTAGACGGATGAGACGTATAAATCAATCAATAAAAGGTAAAATAAAAAAGAATTACTAGCCGTACTTATCTAGTAATCTGAGCAGAATAATAACAGCTTCATGTTGTAATTTATCTGGTACATAATGCGTATCTGAATACTATTAAACAAGCACTGACCACAACATTATGTAGATGTGTTCAAGAAAGGAATAAGAGAACATTTCCTGTCAACAGGATAAGAGTATATATATAGTATTTTGTGTATCTATCTATATATATATGTATGTATTATGTTTATTATATTTTATGTATTAGTTTAGTAAAAATAAGTAAATTTAAGTTTTAAATTGTTCGTTTGTGCACATAGGTTTATCCTCATTCGCAAATCTCACAATCAAACGTAAGGTTTGCTGTAAGAAAACCCAATTCTGGGTTAAGCTCGCCGTTGTACATAAGTTATATATTGTAATTTTGTGTGTCCTACTTTTATATTTTGTGTGCAATAAAGAATA
Source organism: Eugnorisma glareosa (assembly GCA_947578425.1). Classification (NCBI taxonomy): domain Eukaryota; kingdom Metazoa; phylum Arthropoda; class Insecta; order Lepidoptera; family Noctuidae; genus Eugnorisma; species Eugnorisma glareosa. The sequence continues at coordinate 3,609,488 of OX387970.1, forward strand.
AGAATTATGTGTGATAAAGATGTTAATGATGAGTGGGAGAACCGATAAATATTGGAAAAATAGCATGCACCGCGCAATGCTGGTAGATATTCTTCAGAAGGGTTGAATATTTGTTATAATTATATCAAAGTCATCTTGTATGAAACACGAACTATCTGCGACGAGAACAACACCGAGCGCCATCTCGTGGCAACATTTTCATCAAGGAACTACGTAGCAGCTGAGCGAAAGTAGCACGTAGTGCCATCTATGTCAAACTTATTTGTCTGTTTTCTGTCTAAGCAAGTAGGCAACATGGAACCAATTATTTATTACCTACATAGGAAACCACAAAATGAGAAAACACATTCGAAAACGAAAACTGCCAATGTAGGGAAAGTACCTATGTCAAATAATAATGATGTGGGGAAACACGTAAAGGAAAAGTATATCTAATTCTCTATGTAAGAAAAACAAGGATTTTGGAAACTTGTTTACGTAAGCTTGGCTCCTAATCCAACACGGATGTCAAAATGCCATTGCTTATTTGTTTAACAGGACTAGAGATGCAAAACGGATTTTAAACGTTTTAAACCATTTTGTTTTAAACCGTCTTTTTGGTTTATAACGATTTAAAACCACACTTAGCGGTTTAATATGGTATAGAATGTTTTTTTTTGGAATGCACTGAGGCTTTACACGAAGTTATCTAGACCACACCTCCTTCCTGATTTAGAATATATAAAAGGAAAATAAAATAAAAATGTTTTAAAATAACCTTCATTAACATGACAGACAAACATAAAATCGATCCCTACCTGCCCCATCTCTCCCCGTTGCGATTTTGGTAGCAAAGTGAAAAATAAAAATGCGGCTTTGCCGTTTTATTTTAATAAATACCCAAAACATGATTGTTTTCAGTGTCTTATCCTAAATAGTAGTATAAATATGATATATGACTTCACATATATTAATAAAAATGGTAAATGATTTCAATTAGCCTTTTAAACTATTTTTTTAAGTAATTCGTAATCAATGTACGGCCCACATGGTCGTGGTTTTAAACCGTTTTAAACAAATTTAAAACGGGTTTTAAACCACTGATTTTGGTTTAAAACGGTTTATTTACAACTATAAACAGGACTAATAAATTAATAATTTTTGTAAAGTGTATACAAACAATATTATTTAGATAAAAAATTACAACATTCACAGTGTAAAAAATGGAGTAAGTCAATTTCTTTTTATGCTCGAAATAAAATAAAGCATTCTGGTATAGTTTTTTGTGGTGACACTTGGGGAAGGCAGCAGTGGACGTCTTTCGGCTGAAATGATAATGAAGATGGTGATGATGATAGATTTCACAGTGATGAGAATCAAATCTTTATCTACTTTTAGAAATCCAACTAGAAGCTAAAACGTCCGATAAATACAGCAGACAATTATGTAACAGTCAGACCCATATCAAACACACCCATTCAAAATGCCTCTATCAGCAATATTAAATGTATTTTCTCTCTTCTAGCCAAAGCAACAAAAAAAAAATTACATACATAAAACTTATAAACTTATAAAACGTCGGGAAAACGTGCACGGTTCGGGATAGTCGTTTTCTACGGAGAAAGAACTGGCAAGAAACTCCATGGTTACTCTTTTAAAATAATTTGTTACAGCGGTGAAAGCGCCAAGGTCTCCGCGAAATTTAAATATTCTTACGTTTTTTGCAAGTTGCAGGTACGCGCAAGAAACACATATGTAGTTACAGAATTATAATCGTTAAAATCATCAATACGGGTTGTATTCTAAGTTTATTTAACCGCATTGAATGACTTTTTAATGAAATAGTTACTTTATAGAAACACAAGAAAGTTTGCATTTCGCAGGCCACCCTGGCGCTACCACCTTAAGTAGTGGAGGACAGCGTAGCGCAGCGCAGGCCCGACCATAAGTCGTAGCTATCTTTTAATGTCCTATACCCAAGACAAAGTGCTGAGACACGCCCCAAAAAGGTCACCGACCACCATTTGTAATCGTTAGCCTTGCCCTTTACTTATCATATAGCTCACGCATTTTCCCACTAACCAGCTAAGTAGTCTCTTTATAAAAAAAAAAACTTATGTCACGTTGCCCTTATTTCATTATCACCTTATATTGGATGGCAACCGGCGGGGTAATTGCGTATCGACGACGATGCTCCTCCACCGTAGACCCGAGAATTTTGATACTTCTACGTGTTCCTGAGAAAAAGTGTCTTGAAAGACAGACAGATGGAAGGACAACCTAAAAGAGTTCCTTGTTCCTTTTGAGATACGGAGCTCTAAAAACGTAATTAGGTTACTGATGTTACCCTTGACCACACCTCCGAGGTAAAACTTTGACTTTATAAATCTGGCCTGGTGTATGACAAAGTTTCAATAGATAGGAAGCCAGCTATAGTACTGCTATTACCACTGAAGTGCAGAATACTAGTAGAAACTTAAGTGTATAAAGGTCTTAGACATCTGCAGTACTAAAACCAAGTGATCTATCTTCTCAGAGACAAAGCGAAAACGTGTCAGCAGTAGACAATACCAGCGCCGGATATAGGTACGAACCTATTTCCGCAAGTTACAAGCAACTAGAACCAAGTAAAGCCATTTGACGGTAGTAATTGGTGATAGAATTTCCTGGAACGAGCTCCTTTAAGATAATTCAGCTACAAACGTTTACTGGGCTTTAACGAATTAATGTTCCAAGCTCTCTGTGATGTATCTTCTGAGAAAACTTTACTAAATTTTACCAAACGGTTTCTAGGGTTTGTACGGTGAAGCGACTGCCTATCTGACCTCCATAACCCAGTTAGTATTAGGTAATATGATATCCCTTGGTAAGACTGGTTGTCAGACTTTCGGATCACTGTCAAAGATCTTTAAATGACAGCCGGGAACAACAACTTAACGTGCTTTCCGAGGCACCAAGGAAACTCGGAATGTAAAGGATGGTCACCCATCCACGGACCAACCTAGACAAGTGCGGCTAAACCTGGAGATGCGGTTGTTATTATTTAGCCACAAGCTCCTCGCCGCTACAACAACAAATAAAAATAAATTAAAAATTAAAGGTACGGTACCCTTTATGCACGAGTCCGACTCGCACTTCGCCGGTTTTAATTCAATCATTTCACTCTATTTACCTAGCTATTTCTTAGATGAATTCTGGTTAACTTATCTAGTGGTCGAAAGCCTGTTTGATATTGTATTTTATCTCGTAAACAGCGTACCAAAATTCATTGGAACAAAAATCCTTACCTACCTTCAATTACTATGAATCTACACCTAGTTGTGATAAAACATGATGTTTACGGTAGCAGGAATGGTTATTAGGTCAAGGTTGCTGGTTACTAACCAAAATACAGGTCTCCGAAAATCACAGAATGTTTCTGCCATTATAATTCTCATGTTTGTCTTTGTTTGAAAAATCACAGAATGTTTCTGCCATTATAATTCTCATGTTTGTCTTTGTTTGAAAAATCACAGAATGTTTCTGCCATTATAATTCTCATGTTTGTCTTTGTTTGAAAAATCATATACTACAAAAGCCTATTATAAAAACTTTACTATGAGGCTCAATTTTGACTTAAAATAATATTGTTAATCTTACAGATCAGAGATGCTGTAACATGATAATATTGTAATACCAAATGATTTGAAAAAAGAAACCATGGAGTTTCTTGCCGGTTCTTCTCCGACCAACGAGGAAACGACCAACCCGAACCGTGCACCTTTTTGTCGACGTTTTATAAGTGCCCATCTAGGCCTATGTTAAATAAAAATATTTTGATTTGATTTCATTTGATCTGCCACGTAAAAAAACGAAATACTAAATTTTTAATTAAACTCATTAAAATTTAGCTTTCCACACAGGAAGTTATTTCGAACTAGCTTATGCCCACGACTTCGACCGCGTGGAGTTTGCGAATCAATCGTGATCTCACGGTATCGTACTACCAAGATAAAAAGTATCTTTTGTATTAAACCAGGTTGTAAACTATCTTTGTATCCAAATTTCATCCAAATCCGGTCAGTCGTTTTTGCGTGAAAGAGTTATAAACCAGACATCCAAAGTTTGTGAGGATGTGTATCCTCACAAACTTTCGCATTTTTAATATTATAGGAAGTAACATTCCGCAATGGTAGTTGTCGGTTTCAAAAGTATCCTACGATAACTTATACAATAGCGCAGCTTATAGATTATAATCAATTATTCTAAATATCGGTTTAACCAAACGCTTATTACAAACTAGCGACCCGCCCCGGCTTCGCACGGGTGCAATGTTAAACATAATATATGAACCTTCTTCTTGAATCACTCTATCTATTAAAAAAACCGCATCAATATTCGTTGCGTAGTTTTAAAGATCTAAGCATACATAGGGACAGACAGCGGGAAGCGACTTTGTTTTATACTATGTAGTGATAGGAAGTAAATAACATTCCGGAGTGGTAGTTGTCTGTTTTCAAAGTATCCTATTCTAAACGTCGGTTTAACCAAACGCTCATTACAAAAGAAACTTTGGACATAATTAAATTTCATTACCCTGAACATTTCTCGAAGTCGGCTAAAGTTTTATCGGGTTTTTCCATCAGGATGTTATCAGTAGCAGCCGCGGACTCAGGTTTCCCAGTTGATGGCAATAGACTCGCTCCTTAATACATGAGACATAAGGAGGAAACCAGTATGCCTGAGAAATATTTCTCGACGCCATGAAAAAGCCAAGTCAGAGTCCCAAGGGCGGCATAAAAACTCTGACACCAGGTTAGACACTAACCACAGAAAGAAAGACATTTAAACATAACTGGCTAAATAAATAAATATCGCTGGACATTACACACGGCGCCATCTAGGTGCCACACTAAGCAACGAGGCTTGTGTCGTGGACACCAGATAGTTGATACTATTACATAGATACTTTTTGTTTGTAAATACATACTTATTATACATATAAACATCCATGACTCAGAAACAAATGTCCATGCTCATCACACAAACACTTGCTCCTACCGGGATTCGAACCCGGGACCCTAAGAACGTAAGGCAGCCTCACTACCGCTGCGCCATTCGGGTCGTCAAATGTGGGTGTACTATTAGGTACATCTCTGCTTAACCCTTTGGGGATTACAATTTAGACCCCGCGAACACAAATCCAATCCAGTTAAAACACATCGTAATACAATACAAAAGTTGAGACAGTACCTAGAAAAATTAAGCATTCAGACTATAGCAACCAGGTTGGAGATTTTAATAAGGAAAAGGAAGTAGAAAGAGGAACCTAAAGAACGTCACCCCTTTTTATTAAATTGAAAACCCCACTTAAAGGCACAGTAGGTACATTTTCTTCTGAATTAATCCTAAAAATGTGTTCTCAATTCTCTTTTTTGATTAAATTACAGATTGCTATTTTATTTTCAGTTACACGTGCCGCGAGGATTGATATCGCCCCCTAATCCTTTGTTACACTATTCTTGATTGTACTCCAACTTGAATATTGAATCTGGACCAATTTATAAATATCTATTCAATAAACAAATACACAGAATCGACAAAACGAATATTGTGTAAGGTAAAGCCGTATTTGTATAATCTAAATTCGTCATAGCGTGAAACATCATCTGCCTAGCCTTTTCCCAACTATGTTCGGGTCGGCTTCCAGTATATCTAGATGCAACTGAGTGCTAGTATTGAACTCCACAACCCAGTTAGTACTGAGTAATACGATACCCGTTGGTAAGACTGGTTGACAGACTTTCGGGCCACTTCTGATGCCACCTGTAACAGCTGTCAAAGATCTACAATTGACAGCCGGGACCAACGGCTTACGGTGTTTTCCTAGGCAAGGAGGAAACTCAGTATGTAATTGGTGGTCTCCCATCCACGGACTAACCTAGGGAAGCGCGGCTTAACCTGAAGATCAACCCAAGCGGATGTTATTATTTAAACATGAGTCCAAGCAAAATCGAATCTATTTTGATCAAAATATATTGAAATCAAATTATGAAATCGTGATCAAAATGTGGGTGTACTAACGGTGCCTAACCCTTTGAAGGTGAAAGGCATAATGTTAGCTGTTAGACCTGTGCATACTGAGAATTGGCACCATTCGAAAAGCTACAGTAGAACGAGGACAAAATGAAACACCCTTTACACAAAAGAAATGCGCTAAATAGTCGTTATCTGACAACTAACTAATGGAAAAAAAAAAAACTATACATAACTCACGCCTTGCACAAAATTTAAGAGTCGTGACCGCGATCGCATAATCTCGTGTTGCATACACATTACACAAGTTTTAACTACAGTCTTATAAATGTAGTTCATGAATAAAAGTTTTTTTTAGAATGGTAAATATTACAGAAGATCTAAAAACAAGAGATGCTCTAAACACATTGTAATGTAAGGATCTCTCGTTTTGTAGCATCGTTAATGTGACATCTATATAACTGAAAATAAAAACGTAAAAATTTAACACAAGCTTTATACAAAAGTAGTTGTCATCTTATCGCCTAATTGCCACATACAATTTTGATGTTCCGTTAAACCGTATTGTATACCGTATTATATAACCGCATTGTAGTGTACAAAACACCAGTTTTAACTACTGCCTTTTTTCGTTCATAAAATCTCAATCCAATACTCGTTATTGAAAGAGTTTTCGGAATGGGATCAGTAGTTCCGAAGAATACCTTCTACTTACAAACTGACAAACAAACACTTTACTTTTTATAATATTATTAGTATAGAAGATAGCTTTCAAAACGAGAGATCGGATACACAGATAAACGTTAACTAGGCAACTATCTACCGGGAAATAGAAATCTAAAAGATCTACACTTTGCAGAAAATATAGGCGTTAACACGTCGCGTCGTTTCAATTGCCACTATTTTTAGTGTTTCGTAATTTCGTTACAACAGTAAAACTGTTCAAACAACTGTCTTTGTTTTCTTTCGTGTAAGTTTTTTTTATTACATACGATTTCATTATAAAAGTTGATGGAGTTTTCCCTTGCCGAAAATTCACGTCCGTTCAAGACATATTTTCTAAAAATCCTTGTTTAGTCGTCATGTTCGCTACAAAAGAAACTCTTGAGAAAAATTGAATGCGTCTAGAATTCTAGATCCAGCCTTTTAGGCTCTGCGTTTCCTGGCAGCGAATTATTTTTTATAAAGAAAATAATTCACACGCAGATTGGGCATTATTCTAAATAAAGAGAGGCTAGAATGATTTCAATGCCGTTGCAATAACGGAAGGACCATAATACCTAGACCAATGACAATCGCTTTCAATGAGTTTTATATCTCTACAGAGACTTTCAACAAGATTGGCCTAGTTAAGTTTTATGTGGCGTCAATCTAACACATTACTTTTGCATCAGCTTTATAACTGACTGTCACTTTATCTAGGCCATTTCATTAAGTTACTTGAACGTCCTACGCACCCGGAGTAACCACACCTCGCTTCTAACTCCTATGTCATCTTTTTACCACAGTTTTCTTTTCGTGAAGCTATAACGAAAAATAATTGCAAACAGACTGTTCTAACTGTTCTAAGTTTGTCATATTCGTGATGGATGTCTAAAACTTTTACGATTAGTCTATACAACATAGTTCATCGCAGTAACTGAAGTGTTTTTTATTTATTTATGAGAACACTACTTATTAGTAATTAGGGAAAATTTTCTACGACGCATGACCATTAAAACGGAAAAAATAAATTATAGATTGTAGAAAAATTTCCACGATGGGTAACGATGTGGTAAATGAAGAACATAAATTATCCGTTTTCACTTTCATGCTCTAAAAGTACGCCAAGTGGTCACTTTAGTCTCTAGGGAATGAAAAGTAATTAGTTTTTAATTTCCTTCATGTGACATAGACAAACTCAAACAGCCAGTAAATATACTATTATCCATATATTCCATGGTTTTTCCTTATTTACAATATTACAAATAATTCGAATTGTACATTTAGCTTCAATTAAAAAAATCTTTTGTGATTTTTATTTTATTAAGTAATATTTATTAAATGTTTTTGTACTAAATTGACTATTTTTCTCGCACTCAAAGTGAAAAGTACAGTTTGCAGCTCGAGACTAAACGCAAATTTAATATACCCTCGTTTTATATTATATAATATAAACTCGGTTTATATATTATGGCTTCGTTTAGGCCCTCGATGTGAAATATACTATTATATTCTTTTACTTTTTTAGTCCAGAGATGTTTATTCTTAATGAAATTAACAATGCACTTATGTTAGTCGAAAAAGTCAGAAATAATGCAGTACTAAACTAGTAATATTGTCCCATTCCTGTTGCAAAAAGAGACCTTAGCCTGGACCTAAATGAGTTAAAAACTGATAAGTAATACCTCCGATGGAATTTCCCATCAGCAAAAATTACTTACTTCCGCACCTACAATTATTCATCCCACTTTAGAAAAATTCAAAAATCTTTTCCAACTGATCACTTTTGTCATGAAAATGCAAAATTGGAACTCCAATGCATACATGCTTTTATCTTTTCTATGTTCTAATCCCAGCGGCGTAGGCTGTTAGTTGTGTATCAGTAAATGAAATTGTTAATTATTTTCATTAAGGTAATACAAGAGACGAAAACTTTTTTTTTGATGATAACACTGTCGCTTGTTATAAATGTTGAGTTATTTTAAATCTGACAAGTGGCTGTTGTTGCTTAGTTACTGCGTTCCTAGGGCATTTTAGTACCGTAGTTTGTTTATGTTTTAGTTGAGTGCTTTGGATGATAAATGTTTTTTTTTTTTATATGTTGCTATTTACGATGTGATATTTTATGGTACGAATTATTTTAAAATAAGGCCTTTGTTGGTTTTATAATTGAACTTGAATTTTAATATTTATTTAGTGTACTATTTCAGTCTAAAGAAGGTTAATTTAGGATCATTTTTTGTATGGAACACCGACAAAAAAAAAGTTTTGTAAGTTCATAATTTTATAAAATTCTTGGTTTCCTAGAAAATTAAGAGCTAAAATTGAAGACCTTATTTTGTAAAAGCTTTTACCGCAATTTCCTGTTATGAAAATATATTCCTTAATCGTACTTCCTGAATTTTTTCAAACCTTTTTTGTGCTTTACATAAAAAATATATTCACCTAAAATAATAACTTTTAAAACCAGAAATAAAAATACACAAAAACTTACTTCGAAAAACTCAATCCGAATTTAAGCACACACTCGTAAAAAGTTCAAACGTTTTCAAATCCATAGTTTCACTTAAACACTACATTTTTTACACTTAATTTCACACACACACATAGGTTCGTTAGCACTAATCTTATTTAACACAAAACACTGGCTGAAACAATTTTTTCAGTACTTTAAGGAAAAGTTGCAAAGTTTCGTGAACTTTTGTCGAAGAGGGGCAGGTGGCTGCCACGGTTGCTTTCGATAGACTGAAGTGTTGAATGAAAACAGTGTAAATTGTTAGACGCATGCGCGGGAAATGCACTGTGCTGGTGTTTTGTCGGTGTTCTTTGACGTAAGGGTAGATTGAATGGCAGGGTTTCTTTTTTTTAAGGACCTTGTTTGTTCGGCGACCTTTGTTTAGTTTATTTTATTTAACTTCTTTTTTTATGTGTCTAAATAAAAATCATTGCTACCACATTTATGGCAGAGCCTCACTTGAGGACGGCTCGACCGGTTTGATTGGTTTTTTTTTTGTTGTTGTGTTCGTAATTGTTAGTACAAGGCTTAAATGGAAGAAAATTTTCACTTTTGATTTTCTTCAATCGTAAATTGCTCCATTTATCGCTTGTTAGTAACATAACTCAACTAAAGTTTATTTTTCTATCTGTACTACTAGACACGACAGAATTTTAAATGTGGTTAGCTTATAACTTTTCTACTTCCAGGGCGTCACTAGCCAGCCAGGGTTGCGGGACTGTTCGAAAGAGATACCGCGGCCCTGGAACACAAAGGGCAAAGGATGGGTGGGATTTAGTCAGTAAAAGTCTGACACTCCCTCCTGCTCAGCCCAGGGCGGGAGGGGTTATTTGATGATTCAACATCGGTAAAAAATGAATAAAAAAGGGCATCACTAGTGGCAGCGCAAAGGTCACTTATTAACTTCAAAAACTCTTTTTAAACAGAAATTGATGTTCCAACGGGGTACATATCCATACTAGCATTGTAAACGCTGAAGTAACTTTGTGTTTCTGTTAACTTTCATGCTTTGACGGCCGATTGGATTTCTAAGTTATGATCCCAAAATTAGGCTTACGTTTCCGTGGGATAATTTCTGACCTTAACACGAAACCGATGCCAAAAACTATAATACTTATGTTGTGTTTATCCAAAAGTTGGTACACAATTAGTATGTCCCTATAAAGTGTTTTTCCTATAATTTCGTATACGTATTTGGAGCAAATTGCTGGTTAGCATTAGATACTTTTCCGAATGATTGATGTAAAACGATTTTGAAGTGTTATGTCTAGATTGAAAACATTTATAAATATGGCAGGTCCATAATTTTCGAAAATAATAATGATGTGTGTGTATGTAATGAGATCGTAATCGGAAAAATTAAGGGTAGAGTAAAAAGGGGGAATTTGTACTGAAATATAAATTTAATGGAAAAAACTGAATAAAAGTTGAATACTCTCGTATTCACTAGTTTAGCCCCTGATTAAAATCAAATAACTGGCTCCTGTTGTTAACTTAGTTTTTAAGCATTTAGTAAATGGATCAGGTATCTACCAATATTAATAAAACAATCTGTTTGTAAGTAGTATACTAAATAATACTTTTTATTAAAATAAGCCTTTTATTTAGGTTATAAATAAAATGACTAATTATTTTACACATTAATTGTGCTTGCTTTCCACTGTAACTACGTAACATTAAAAATACTCTCTCATAATCAGCCTGTAACGTTCCCACTGCTAGGACACACGGCCTCCTCTCTATGAGAGGGGCATAATCCACCACGCGGGCCCAGTGCGGGTTAGTAGATGTCACATGTCTTTGAATTTCAGGTTCTAGGACATGCCGGTTTCCTCATGTTTTCCTTCACAGTTTTTGAGAGCAGTGGTAATGAAATAAATTACACAAAGTAATGCGCCTGCCTGGGTTTGAACCCACGACTTACTGCCCGTAAGGCGGGGCCACTGGGCCACCCAAAAATACTCCCTGAAAAAGAAATATTATGTTACTACCAAACATATTACGTACACTTTGGAATAGCAAACCGTATAAAATGGCCTCCACACCCTTTAGACATACCATAAGTGACCATTACTTTATCCATGCCATCCGAAACTCCATCAAGAGACAGGAAGGACAGACGAACGCGGTCAACATAGTCGTTAAGATTCCTACTTCCAAATAGATAGGTACCGACAGAAGGTCATTTCTGCACCTAAACATAGACCCTTCGGCAGAGGGCGTTTTCAAAGAGATCAATAAAAACCGATGTCGTTTTGCTGCGGTTTATCATTGCGTTTGGTCTGCGTTGCCATCACGAAGACGACAGCAATGGCAACCGGCGGGGGTTTTATGATTGACAATAACCAGAAATGGCAAATCTACTGCGATTTTAATTACGAACTTGACGTGGGGAGCTGCTTAAAAACTCCTCATCAGTTTCTCAAAATTCATTTGCAAAAAAAATAAAAATAACTACGTTACGAGTATTTGGCGGCTCTACTGGTTTTGGTCTGGTCTGTTGGGCAGCTTCAGGTGGTAATGTCAGCGTCTACGACAAACTAGTCGTGATTGCCTCGTTGGTCGAGTGGTTGCAAGCGCGACTGCTAAGCATGAGGTCCTGGGTTCGATTCCTGGGTCGGGCAAAGTGTTATTAGGTTTTTCCATCTGGGAATTTATCAGTAGCAACCACGCAGTTTGCACTTGTGCCCGGTTGATGGCAATAGGCTCGCCCCCTATTACATCGGACTTAAAAGCATAACTGGTGAAATTTGGGTGGACTATTAGGTTCACATCTGCCCTGCGGGGATTCCTGATGTAATGTTATGTAATCGTGTCGCTGCGGCCATAGTGATTGGGTCGCCATTGCCGCTAACGGTCACCTATGGAATTGTAAGTACGAGTTTAAGTGTGTGCATGGACTTGTTTTGGCCCATTCTGTAGAGCTGACCTTCTGCACCTATGAAATTCAATGTTTCTACCCCACTACCGCCCTTGAACTTCGCGTCTCCGTCTTTTGTCTGACATCGCCCTTATATCATTGTTTGGAAGCACGCACCATGATTTATAACGTCTGGTATTACATTTATAATGTCGTGTTAGAATTTTTGTAGCTGTAAAGGAACTTAGTGGTGAGAAGGTAGTTATCGAAAGTTTTTTTGGGTATAAATAAACATTGTTTGAGTTGATTTGAAAGGCTCCTGGCTAAATCTGGCGTACGAGCCGATTGAAGGGTAAAATACGTTTGCCGAGGTCATGACACGTCGCGGTTCTTTGACAATCATTATGGGTAGCACATGACTATAGCAGATGTATGATGTCGGAGAAATACAGAAACAAAGTCAGAGGTCACAAAATCACTTTAAAGGTCAAGGTCATGTGAAGGTCATGCAAATTAGGTGTATTACCGTTGACCCCACCGCCCGTGGCCCCTCTCAGATGGCAGTTATGGATAAATGTCCCACAGTCTCGTAGCTAACTAACAACAGCCTGTCGGGTCGATCTTCAGGATAAGCCGCGCTTGCTTGGGTTGGTCCGTGGATGGGTGACCACCCATTACATACCGAGTTTCCTCCGTGCCTCGGAAAGCACGTTAAACCGTTGGTCCCGGCTTTCATTTGTAAATCTTTGACAGTCGTTACAAGTAGTCAGTAGCCCGAAAATCTATCAACCAGTCTTACCATAGGGTATCATATTACCCAGCTGGTTTGTGGAGGTCAGATAGACGGTCGCTCCATGTGAAATACTGGTAATCAGCTGTTTCCGGTTAGACTGGAAGCCGACCCCAACATACTTATTTGGGAACAGGCTAGGCAGATGAGTCTCCATGAAGCGTTTTCCTGTACCTAATGTTTGGGCCAACTACTGCTTAATCTTGTCCACCTGCCTGTGTCAACTACTTTGGCAAAGACAGTTATTTTGACAATTCCACAACATTCATTGCGTTATTTACTTTGTCGGGTATATGAGTTTTTCATACACTCGAAGCAATGTATTAGGAATTTCTCAGAAAAAACTTAGTAGTTTGATAGAAAGAGAAAATTATCCAAGAAATATTTACTTAATTTTTGTTTTTTTTTTTTCTACTAGGTAAGTGCACGTAGTGCATTAATACGTAGAGTAATACAAGCATAATTCATATGAACTTAACTTCAAAAGGAATTTATCAGGAACTTCGAACTTGGAGGAATGCTTTGAGTAAAGTGGAATCGTTCAGTATTTCGCGAAAGTATGTACATGAGCAAATAAATACATATGAAGCGTGTATCGCTCGCTTTCCTTGCGGCTCATTTACATGAGCAGAATTCCTCGCCTTGAATCTCGACACGTGTCTACTTGCCTAACTTTTTATGTTGTTTCGTATACCTAAGTGTATGAAAAAGATGAATATCGTTTGAAAATTAGTACCGTTCCTCTAAACAAATAGGTAATGCATCATTTTTATTTGAGTTTTCGGCAACTACAAAGACGATCGCTAGCTTCGAACCAAGACGAATATGCGCTCATGTCACGGTAACTGGTGTTTTCATGCAAATATTATATCAGTTAACTTCCTCATAATCGTTTCATTTTCCTTCAAGAAATTGTGAAATGCGTTTTAATCGTACTATTTCTCGTCTGTCATGTCTCACAAGAACTTTACCGCCTTTTCATAGACGAGAAACTTTATCTTCTCGTGTAAACAAAAGTCGGATGAACGCATTCGGAGGACCGTTTCTTGGAATCACATTTTAATAACGCTTCGACGTATTATTTTTCTTAAAATTCAGTTCATGAAAAGTTTTATAAGTGCTGGTATGTAAGTCGCATAAATATCTATTAAGGTGGACGCGCAGCTAGTGGCCGCTAGATTATCAGTGCTTGGATCTTCGGTCATTGGATGGGTGACCATCCATTCCATACCGAGTTTCATCCGTGCCTTGTGAAGCATGCTAAGCCGTTTGCCCCGGCTGTTAATTTTAGAATTTCTGTTAGACTGGAAGCCGACCCCAACATAACTGGGACAAGTCTAGACAGATAATTATGAATGAGTGAGCCAGTGTGTCAAATACTCGCGCATTCTCCAACAGAGACATTACCCCACATAAAACAGAAAGCATGATATACAAGGTCGAAGGGATACCGACGCATCATTCATCATTCTGAACCGATGAAAAATTAAATACATTTTGACCGTGTAGGTATTGCAGTTCTTTAGGCAACAGCTGTTTATTTTTAACAACCGACGAAAAATTGATGTGTGGGTTCAGAATGATGTACTTACTTAATACCTGGTAACCGTTTTAGCATCAGGGTGTATACGGTCCCTTCACGTACCAAGCATTATGTACATCAAACTAAGTAACTTTACGCAAAAATTGTTGTTGGGAAACAACTTTTTTTTTTTGGGTGAAAAATCACGTTTTACGGTAGGACTCAATGTAACGCACTCAAAACATTGTGCTGATGGATGGATTGAATAGTACAGGGGTCGTGGAGGTGTTTAAATAAAAATCTTACATTAAAAACATGTATTTAAATAAAAACTTATTAAAATGTTGGAACTTTGAACGCCAACATCTCCGTAACTAGAAAGTTCTCAAGTATGGTCTGGAACAAAAAAACGATCGCCATGTCGGAGAGAACAAGTGCTTTTCGGCTTCGTTAAGGATCTTGTTACACCCTTTATAATAATAATATCTAATACGTTCATCCTGTTAGTAAATGAAACATTCCAGAGAGGTAAAACCTAATTACGATAAGAGCCTTATAGTCCATGGAAGGAAAGAGGAAAGTGGTAAAAGATTAATGTACCGGAAAACGGATGTGACTCGACACGGCTGTTATCGGTCAGATACCCTCGTTCTAAAGTTGACGTTGGTATGTGTGTGTGTTTGTGTGATATCGAAAAATATAGAAGTATGTTTAAATAATAGCGTGTTTATGCATTTAGGTGATACAATTTATCTCTGTCACCTTTAAAAACTTGGCAGAAAATATCATTTTGTTTAAAACGATATTTTAAATAGGGTAATAATTCAAATAAACCAGTTTAACTTAACACGAAGGGGATGGCGGGGTCTAAGCCATCCCCTTCGAACCTAACCTGTTCGAGTCGGGATACATAACATCACGCCTGAAACCTCTGAAGGTTAGGCAAAGGTAAACAAGGAAGCCAATCAGAGAAACTAATCATACAGCACAGTAATTTAATTTTGATGACAAATATGTTTTATATGACTGTGTATCAATTTGAATGCATAAATATACATTAAAATTAATACACAGCTATTTTTGGATTCATGTGCGTGCGTATTGCATCACTTGCTTCGTTGAAGGAAACCAGAATGCCTGAGAGATATTTCTCGACGGCATGTAAATATAGCTAAGTCAGAGGCCCATGGGCATTAAAACTCTGACCCCAGGTTAAGCACTACCTCACAATATAGAAGTAAAGACAGCTTTTAAGTATCTAATCGATTATTTTTTCTGTTTCATTAATTTCATTTATTGTTCCATTCTATCATACTGTATTAACTATAGTTGGTCCTCTTTGTGAAGCTTGTATTATATACAATTTCTAAACATAATGTATTTTTTTTATAATATATCTAAACCACTCACTCAAAAGATAAACGTAAAACCACGCTTGTTAAATCTAAGTACCGTATTAAGTTCCCTCGAGCCCATCTCAAAACCACTAGACGATTTACTTTTCCTAAATAAACAGGCATTATTACGTACGGTACAAAATTATGTTAACGCGAGAGAATTAAGAGACTTTGTAATTCAAATACGGTTTCACCAGCCGATAAACAAGGGTAGTCCGAAGCCTGAATGTGTGACAAACAGTGTTACCAAGGAGGATTGTATTACCGTGTACATAACTGGGTTATGGAGGTCAGATAGGTGTCATCATCTGCCTAGCCTTATCCCAACTCTATTGGTGTCGGCTTTCAGTCTCATCGGATACAGTTGAGTACCATTAAAAACCATTTATGGAAAATAACTACTGGGACTTTTTGTTCCCACTAGTTCTACGATTTTGTGCCACCTTGAATGGTAGGACTAGTGGGAACAAAAAATCCCATTAGTTCTACCGTTAATTGTGTAATAAAACAGTAGAACTAGTGGGACTTTTTGGTCCCACTAGTTCTACTATTTTGTGCCACCTTGAATCGTAGGACTAGTGGGAACAAAAATTCCAATTAGTCCTACCGTAGAACTAATGGGAATGATCCCCAGTATATTACATGAAACGACTATACATATCTGACCTCCACAACCCAGTTAGTACTTCGTAATAATACGGTACCCGTTGGGAAGACTGGCTGTCAGACTTTCGGGCTACTGACTACTTAACGACTGTCAGAGATCTACAAATGGCAGCCGGGACCGACGGCTTGTCGTGCTTTCCAAGGCACGAAGGAAACTCGGTATGTAATGGGTGGTCACCCATCCACGTCTTTCAAACGCGGCTTAACCTAAAGATCGACCCGAGTGACTGTTATCAACCAACCACGAGCTCCTCAGGTCAGTAGGTATTTACCTATAAATTCTGGTATTAAGCTTTATCCGGTTAGTCTGGAAGCCGACCATAACATAGAGTTGGAAAAAGGCTAGGAAGTTGATGATGATGTTCAAGTTTAAATGGCCACAGAAAGATGGTCATATTTCTTTAAAGTTCGACGAGTAGAAGGACGCCGCGACACTAACAACGACAATATTAATTGGCAATATAATCAATGTCGAATACCAATAGTGCTGCAGACAATAATTTTATTCTACTCGTATGGTGGGGAAAGAAAACATTCCGAATTGAAACCCTCTGAACAATATAGGAGTATATTGAAAGTCCCGATATAGTATTTATCTGTATGGGCTCATTTCACTTCTATTTCTTACTGATACTACACCACTTTCAATCAAAATAAACGAAATGTGGGTGTAGCAATTTAGAAGAAAGATACATTTTATTATGACAATTCACAAAATGGCCGACAAATATGTTCCATAGCGTAACGAGCTCCATATTATCTCATTTTAACGAGGTACATTAAAATCCCGACGTTTATATCCCTTTAATTTTTTTTTTGCTATCGTAAAGTATAACCCTAACGGGTGGTCAAGCATTTCCATAAGATATTCTAGAAATATCGTGACTTTTTTGAAAAAATATGTGGTGTTTTCCTTGAATTAGCTTAAGATTAATCATAAACCTTCCACCCCCTTCCCCAAATAAATTGGGGTAAAGGCAGGAGAATAATGATGTTGAAGAGAAGTAAGAGTTAGTACTTTTAAATGTTTTTGTGGGGGGGATCATCGTGGAGAGAAGATTGTCCATCTAGACTCTCCGGTCACGAGTCCCAGCTGTTACCAGGGATGTGTTCAAACGATATCGTGAAATTGACGGTTATCCAGTTCTCTGTGCAACAACACCTACACTACGAATGAATTTGAACACTACGAATCAATTTTACATAGCCAATATCAACGCTGACAACGTGATAAGTTGTGGTCCAAACTTTTGTATGTATTTTGTAAGATATAAATGAAAATCGTCAATAAGACGAAAGAATTTCTAGTTTTGAAAATGCATATGAACTAACCATTCTAATTGAAACCATTCCAATATACCTACACTACTGCTAGCACTGAATAAAACTAAGATCGAAGGACAGAATTGCCAGCATACCGACCGTAATTGAACTAGTTGTCGTTGAATTACGGTCGGTATGCTTTCGCTCGGTATAACGTATGTTCAACTAACATAACAACTGAATTCAGACTTGAAACCGATAGCGATTGTGTAGTTTAGTTGTCGCCCATTTGGATTCCCCTAATTTCTAGCCTGTTATAGGCTAATATCTACACTAAAACCTACCTAGATCGCTGATAGAATATCACTTCTGCCAGCGATTACCATAACGGAAAGGCAAAAACATGTTGGACTGACTTATGCTACTTTAGGGATTTGAAGGACAGGGTATATAGGACACAAGGTGTAGAGGACAGGGGGTGTGGGGGAGGGGGATATATTGCTCATACCCCCTTTGAAATGGGAGGATCCTCTGACCATACAGGTGTTGCGTCTGGTGGGCTACTGCCAGTTATTGTCGGGTTTTTCTATAGTCTTATGTCACGGATAACTTTAAAAGTGCAATTCAGAATTTGATGTTAGTTCTTTTATTGTGACATAGATGGCGCTGTAGTACTTTTTGTACTGTTCGATATAACAAATAAAGTCCACAATCACGCTTTGAAAGCGATTATCACTGTTTTGTCCGGCCCCTTAAGTATTTTTTTCGAAGTCCACTCCTATTTTTTTTTTCAGCAATAAACCAATGTCTGAACTTTTGCCCAATTAATGGGAATAGGTTCTCCCCTTAGATACAATTACCTGAAATGAGGACAAAATTGAACGTACCGCTAACGATCGTTTCTTAGGGTCCTTACTCAAAGCTAAGCTACTTTTATAGTTCAATTCCGAAATTAGCTTTTCGATCTTGCTTACTGATAAATCGCTGAGAAAATTCATTAGCCCTATTAGACTACAAAACAGAATATAAGAATTGAATATGCCAATTCCATACAATGAAAGAGAACGTAAGCACGCGTATACACTTTATGAATATCATGACAATTTACTGTTCAATAGAGCAGATTGGACAAGTTTTTCACAACAAATTGTCACCTGTCACCTGTCGCTCAAAAAGTTTTACTAAACAGAAAAATTATATTAATAAACAGAAAAATGTCAGATTGTCGCGACAGTCCAATACATTTGTGAATTTTCCAACATGACAATTTTGCTGCCTGTAAGTTTTATTTATACAGAATAATTGTCGAATTGTCACTTTTTGACATATGTCCGAATTCTCGGATTGTCAGCTTTATTAGATAGGGCCCAATTCGCTATACCGACCTTCTCTTTCTATATGTTTAGTGTTGTTACCTAGTAAACAATCTTCCGGGTACTGGTAGAATTAAGGTTGACACAGATTAGGGCACGCCGCTACCAACGGATTAAAAAAAATCCGCTTACATCGCAAACTATGTGCAGACCACACTGCGCTTAGATATACGTTGCGTTGCGGCCTAATGAAGCTTTTATGTGCGCTAAGCTTTACAGTTATATTTATTTAGCGTTAATTAAGTCCTAAGTTTATGCTAGTAATCCTAATCCTATCCTACCCTAATCCTAACTAATATTATAAATGCCAAAGTAAGTTTGTTTGTTAGTTTTCACGCCTAAACAACTGAATCAATAAACTTGAAATTTTTGTTATAAATTATCAGGTGTACAGAAACGGACATAGGGTACCTTTCATCCCGAAAAAAGTAATGTTCCCGAGGAAAACAACAATAACGTTCTTATGATAATAGATGGCGCCGCGTGTCTTTCGAATTGATTGACAAGCCGAATTGACTGTCAAATTCTAAATTAACGCGAGCGAAGCCGCGGGCAGAAGCTAGTCGCTTATAACAGGTGTAAAAAGACACCTAACGAAGCCGAGAGCCACTTGTTCGTCATGATGATTTATTTATTGTTCTGTTGTTTGTACCTGAGAACCTTCAGCTACGGAGATTTACCCAGAACCGATTCCGGTTCTGAATGCCCTAGTCCTTTTAGACCCTGTATATGTCGGCCTTAGAGCTCAGCTTAACCGGTGTCTACAGCAACCTCGAAAACATTAACTTCCAAAACCTTGTTTGTCACAGGAAACAAAGTTTGAGTTCCCGCTGGGCTTGTAATTATTTCATTGAGGTAAATTCAATGTCGCAGGAAAGTTCGTGACTGAGACCATTTGTGGTGTTTCTAAGGGCTCATTAACAATACAATATGAGTCATTAATCATTAAATGTAATTCTGTTGAGTTTGAAGGAAAAACAGACTTGGGTAGATTATTTGTTTTCATGTTTTTACCTCATTTGCTTTGAATCGTAGTTAATTTTGCTATTTCATTGAAATCGTGGAAAAACTTTTAGTGGACTTCTAGGTTTTGAACTCTTATCTTTGTTCATGCATTTTTCCGCCATTTCGTAAAATTTTGTGTTGGTATTTGTTTCTAAAGACAGATATCGTTTTGAATTTTGAAATCCAGAGAGAACTCGTCTTTGATCTGACATGTCCTTTTAACCTTGCTCGTATTTTTAAGAGAACAGTTTGCGTTGTAGTTATGTATTGAGTTGAGCTACACGATAAGTGACACATGCGTGAACTGTCTGGGCAGGTTCACTTAAACCTGTATGGTGTTTTCCCCAAGAGACCAACTCCGACACCTATCTATAGGTCAAATCTTATCGGAATCATGTATGTAACACGATCTCCAAACAATCTGTCAATTAAAATGCACATTTTATTAGTGTTTGACTAAAAAAAAAACTGACCGCGGGGTTTGTTTCGGTGTTTCATACAAGCATCAACTTTATCGCAGATAGCATCAATTTTAAATAAAAATCGACGAGTAGAACTGTCGCTTTTAACCAGTTCACAAAACAAACATCAAAAATATTATCTTTCCATCAAACGCACCTAAAACCCCTCTATTTATCTGCTATATTCATAGTCACGCAACTTGCACTTTACTCAGATTTATCATAGTGATTGACACACAATGCAACTAGGTATTTTTCTGTTTACTGAAGCTATTCGTTTGCAAAGACAATAATTAATCGCGTGAAATATATCGCAGCCTGCAGCTGAAGTGCGGAAAAATAAGCTAGATTATAAATATGGCCAGTCCAAAATGAGGAAAATGTTGATGAAGCTGGCTATAAGAATATAGGAAGATCAAAACGATGGCTGGGCTGTGTGAAGGATGATTATGGTTAGAAAAGAGGTGACTGTTCAGATGACGAGGAATAGAGAAGTGTAAGAGAAGACGACTTGCTGTGCCAACCCCAAATACATTGGGATAAGGGCAGCGGAATGATGAAATATTATGGTCAGTGTTTTTAAGTTTGCTTGTAAGAACTGCAAAAGAATGTGAACGCAGTATTGTTTCTTTTTGTTTATGAGCCTCATAATTATGTTTTGATTTGATTATGCCTGAGATTATCTTTACCTTTTTTTATCTTTTTTCTTAACTCGTAAGTCCTTTCATTTACAATTTTTAAGTTTTAAAATTCTACTCGGAGATACACGCGCGTATACTTTTCGAACTACGGATATGCGGTATAAATGTGTTTTTTAATGCTTAGTTATAAAAAGGGGATTTTTATCCATACGGATATGCCAATCCCATGGAACCTTATTAACTATTTAACATATAGCATTGATAGCTTCGTGGTGTGACCGTCGGACTGCCAAGTCATAGGTCTCAAGTTCGAACCCAAGGTACGCACCTCTGATTTTTCGCGTTCATGTGCGTATTGTATAATTATCACTTGCTTTGGTAAAGGCAATCATCGTGAGGTAACCAGCATAGGTACCTGAGAGATATTTCTTGACGGCATGTCAAGCCAAGTCAGAGGCCCATGGGCGGCATAAAACTCTGACACCAGGTTAGGCACTACCCACACGTTATAGAAGAAAAAACTATTTAACTTTAATTGAGAAAACTATTAACTATATAACAAAAAATGAATCATTGATGAGGCATTTCCACCAGGCCAGTAAAATGTTTTTAATTACCCAATATATAAATTACTCACGCTTATTTCCTATGGGGGTAACGCCAACGTCTAAAATTTTCAATTTAAATCCATAATTTCCTTTTATTCATCAGCAGTAAAATAATTATGTCTTTACATAATAAAATAATTAAATACTGTGCGAAATCCACTTCGAATTTGTGACACACTAAAATCAGTCATATAAAATGAACAAAAGCGACGTTGCCAATCTTCGTCTCGGTAAGACGCGACGTAATTTTAGCAAAATGTGTTGCCACTCATATAAAACACAATTATCTTCACATGTTACATATTCATGTACAATATTCATGCCAGATTTTTCATCTAAACTCAGCTTTACTTCTCTGTGCCTGTGCGACTGTAATATAAGGTACTTTCAGTGAGTTTAGCAGGCATAATTAATATTAATATGAGTTTAGTCTATTCGAAGTTAATGATTAAAATTATATTTAGTTACATTACATCACGCCTATATTATCCGAAGGGTCAGGCAATGGTGTACCCGCGTGGGCGGAGCACCGCTGTGTCCTCGTAGCGGCGATCGGCGGCGGCGACCTCTCGCGTCCGGCCTTGGTTCAATCCATGGTCCGGAGCAAGACGGAATGGGTCGCCATCGCCTCCTTCTGCGAAGCAGTCATGCTAGCGAAGGAGGCGGTGGAACGTGAGAGGGAGAGAACCTCACGTCCCAGCCGCCGCGGGAGACGCACCGGGCGACCCTAGGCGCGGGCCTGTGGACGGTGAGCTATGGGCTAGCTCGCCACAAAGGGCGATGAAGGAACATGGATGGGTTTTAGTCAGTGAAAGTCTGACACTCCCTCCTGCTCAGCCCAGAGCGGGAGGAGTTATTTGACGACTTCCCATCCGAAAAAAAAAGGGCAAAGGTCAAGAAAAAGGAATTTCGCTAGTTAATATTGTAGTAGTATTCTCATACGCCGATGATACAGCTGTCGTCTTCTCAGGGAAAACATGGGATGAGGTTAAAAAAGGAGCAGAAGAAGGGCTAGCTCATGTTGCAACTTGGCTAAAAAAAAATCTGCTCACCCTGAACACTATAAAAACCAACTACATTTGTTTTAATATTTATAACCAGATTCAACCAGACAAGGAATTTAATTTAAGAATCCACACGTGCGACATGAATACGGTTGGAACTTGCTGCAATTGTCCAACTATTCAACAAGTTACCCAAACAAAATATCTGGGAGTGATTATTGACCAGCGTCTTTCCTGGTATCCTCAACTGGAACTAGTCATGAGTAGAGTACGAAAACTTATCTGGATATTCAAAGAGCTGAGATATGTTTTACCAAGGAGAATAAATGTAAATAAAAATAATGACAACCAACCAACCAACCAACAAAGAAATCTATTAAATGAAATGTATGTATGTTTGGTCCAGTCCGTTTTAATATATTGCATAACTGCGTGGGGTGGAGCAACGAAATCTAGGTTTCTAGAGTTAGAACGCGCTCAAAGAGCGATACTGAAGGTGATGTACTTCAAAAAACGAATATTCTCCACTGAAAAGCTTTACAAATTATGTAATTTGCTGTCAGTGAGAAAATTGTACATCCTTCTTATCATCCTCAAAACGCACAAAGAGATACCATATGATCCTAAAATACTAGAAAAGAGAAAGAAACACTGTATAGTAAACGTTCCCTCAACTAAAACTGAATTTGCCAGTAGACAATATAAAAAACGGTCCGCCTATTTATACAATGCAATTAATAAACTAATATATATTTATGATAAAAAACAATATGAATGCAAAAAAAAGCTAGCAATATGGTTACACAATTTAAATTATGATGACACAGAGTTACTTTTGCAACGTGTGACTTAATAATAAATAATATTGTGATGTTATTTGCTTAGGTAGACACATTATGTACACTCAAAATCTCTCTTTCGCACACTCACTCACACACACACACACACACACACACAGGCGCACACTCGCTTATACAATTTATCGTACTTTGTATAATTTTGTTTGTTTTTTATTTTATTTATTTTTTTCTCTTTTTATTAATTGCCTATTTATTTTGTATCTTTAAGATGTATGGGAAGAGCGGAGCCTTCAACTACAGGCATTTCCCATGCCTAAATGGAGACTCCTTGACATGCTATATAACCCAAATTTATACGCAATAATTTTTTTTTTTTTTTTTTTTTAAATTTTTATTAAAAAAAAAAAAAAAAAAAAAAAAATTGAAGTCCCATAAAATAGGCGGCGAGCCTATTGCTATCACCCGGGCACAAATCCAGACTCCGTGGCTGCTACTGAGAAACTCTTAATGGAAAAACCCAGTAACACTTACCCGACCCGGGAATCGAACGACTCACCACGACCACGACTTCATGCTTGCGACTACTAGACCAACGAGGCAGTTCATCTAGTATATTTAGTTAGTGCTCTATAAAGGCTGTAACAAGACCCATAACGAAGCCGAAAGGCACTTTTTCTCCCCGTCATTGTGATATTTTTTTTGTTCTAGACCACACCTGGGAGGCTCAAAGTTCCAACTTTGCCACTAGTTTTTTTTTTTTATATACGCCTTTTTAATGTAATATTTTTTTTTACTTTAAACACCTCCACGACCCCCGTACTGTTCAATGTACCTACCAGCACAATGTTTTGATTCCGTTACATTGAGTCCTACGGTAAAACGTGATTTTTCACCCCAAAAAAAAAGTCGTTCCCCAGCCATAATGAGAGCAGTGGTGTTGAAATAAACTACACAAAGTAACGCTGACCCAGGTTTGAAACCACGATCTTTTTTTTTTACGGATTGGAAATCATCAAATGACCCCTCCCACTCTGGGCGGGACTTGTAACCATCCATGTTCCTCCTTTTGCCCTTTGTGTTCCGCGGCACCGATTACTGAGGCCGCGGTATGTCTTTCGAACAGTCCCACAACCCTGGCAGGCATCGGTCCTTTCGGACCCCTTCCCGTTTGCTGACATCTCTTTGAGGCGCGCGTGGAACACGCCATAGCTCTCCGTCCACAGGCCCGGGACTACGGTGGCCGGGGGCCACCACGTGGCCCCCGACGCCCGGTGGGTCTCCCGCGGCGACTGGGACGTGAGGTTCTCAGGCAGAAGGGTACCTAATAGTATACCCACATTTCACAAGTTATGTTTATAGAGGGTGAAGCTATTGCCATCAACCGGGCACAATTCCAGAGTCCATGACTGCTACTGAGAAATTCCTGATGTAAAAACCCAATAACACTTTGCCCGTCCTGAGAATCGAACCCAGGACCTCGAAGAAGGAGAACGTGGAAGGAAAACTATCTTATTCCTTACTGTAGAATCTACACTAATATTATAAAGAGGAAAGATGTGTGTGTTTGTAACAAATACACTCAAAAACTACTAGACCGATTTCAAAAATTCTCTGACTATTAAAATGATACATTATCCCTGAGAAACTACTTACTATCGCAAATAAAATATATATATCCACCCGTGCGAAGCCGGGGCGGGCCGCTAGTCACTAATAAATACAATTTTGCGTTCGAAAAGGCTCTCTTGTCCCTAATGACTTACTGATCGTTATTCAATCTTCTCAAATAACGAAACGTAGCCGGGATTTTCATATTTCACAAGAATTTACAGATATATTCAAAGTTCCCTTTTGTTAAGAATGCGTCCAAGGGTCTACAAGCAATATAAATGTTAATTAAATCAAAATAGCTGTGTTTTATCTTTTATTAGTTACATAAAACAAAAATGTTCCGAAAAAAATCAAATGATACCGAAATACAGCATCATCCGCCTATAACCCAGTGTTGGAACACAGAGGGCCATATACAGTACGCGGGCCCAGCGCGGGTTGGTAGATGGTAGACTTGGAACTTTCTGTACACGGACATGCGGATTGGTATAAAAAACTATGCGTTTTGGGAAACAAGAATGTCTGTATATCTAGATAGTTCATCAAATGTATACCTACTTAGTGTAAATGCACAAACATTTATGAGGCGTTATTAAACAGCATTGCAAAAACATCTGTTTTAGTTATAGAACTAACAGATGCAACCTTGTAATCTTTACTTCAAACAATATTTTAAATCTTCAAATAGCCAACAAGCACAGACAAAGAGCACGAACTCGCCTCGGCGTACGCTGATAGAGGCGAAATTTTTATCACTTTTCGTAAAAACCGTTTGCTTGCATTAAGATACAAATAAACAGCATATAAAAATTTACATGTGATAGTTGTAACCTCGACGCTCCTTCGGGGCCAGAAATTTTAGTACCTACTGTCTCTTTTGTTGGCAGAGCAATTCCATGGCATGTTTAGGGGATCGTACTACCGGGATAAAAATTATCCTATGTATTAATCCAAGTTATAAACGATTTGTGTGGAAAATTTCATCTAAATCCGTTAAGTGGTTTTTGCGTGAAAGAATTACTAACAATCCTTCATCCATTTATTTATCCATACATACATACAGATTGCTGTATGTATGTATGGATATCCATCCATCCATCTATACAACCATCCATCCACACATCCATCCATACATCCATCTATTCAAACAAACTGTCACATTTTTATTAGTAAGATACATATTAATTTCCACAGTATTCTGAAATCAATTCAGAATGCTGTGGAAATGTCTACCTTTATGGGCTACCAAGCTTCTCAGGCTCCTACGTGTAGGTATTCTGGTGCACAACTGAACCTCATGCATTGGGAATAGCTGTATACACCTACATTCCGGAATTGATAGCGTTATGTTAAGACGCTCCCTCACCTGGAGTATTCTTTCCGCCTGCAATGTTGCGCCTTCATGATCCGGTACGTACCCGATGTGTTACGCTATTCCAAGTGGTGCTGGCTAAAATACCTCTTGGATGGATTTAGGTCAGCCAGTTTGTTATACCAGAATGGTGGTGAATAAAGTGAGGCGGTGCCGAGGTGAGTGTTTAAATTCAGGGTAGGTAAAGAAAAAAGTAAAATAGAATTATACAATAATTTATTTAAAAGACAGTTTAATATAATCAGTGCTTGTATGTAAACTATAATTGAAGAATGTTCATAAGTTGCAAGTAATGATTATGAAGAATTCAAATATTTGGTAGCGACCTACCCGATAAACGATTTACTCACGATTTACGGCAGTCCAACAATAAAGTCCTTGCTACTAAAACAATATTTATTTTAGTACACAACCTTACGATCATTTTATTCAAAGTAACATTGCGTGACCCGAAAGTTCAATATGAAGGCAATTTACTGAAAAACTTACGAGACACTTCATAACCTTAAATTCGGGCACAAAGTTTATTTTTTATAGATAGCATCATGGATATCATAACTAAAGATGTTCCAAAATTGGAAACGACAAAACAAATAAGACCATAATAAAAGCTTTATGTAAAATCTATTTTCAAAGTTGAAAATATTATCATCAAGATATATAGCCAGTTCTAAATCCTTCTAACAATGTCTGGTATTACTAGTGATCACCTAGTCAGTATATTATCTATTAGTTGCATCTGGAAAGCCTTTGCACGTGTATGATACAAAAATACTGAACTTGAACCTATAGGACAGCAAATCGTATTACAGATCTCCCAGGAAAAGTATGCGCAGGCAATCATCAAATAACATTCAAAAGGAACACTTACGCCATATTGAAATTTCTTTGAAAAAACACGTTAAACCATTGAATCTCTTTTCATTTATGCATTTTCACCCGTTTTGTATTTTTTTCCTAGAGCGAAGATGAAAATACATTTAGATGTCGGGGCACAAGCTTAGAAGACATTGCATTTGCAAAAGTCGTAGGTTTAATTCTTATACAAACTGAATCTTTTATATGAAAATGTTATTGCATTTTCAAACCAGTTTTTTTTTGTTACAGTGTGAAACTTTTATTTTATAAATATCGCACGTTATTCATGAAGTCATAAACCTGCTTACAGATCAAGTTATGTAAAGTATTCACTACAAAACTCTAAGAAAACCGACGTTAAAATGCAAAAGAAGTTTGAATTATTTAATGCCTTGTTTATCTCTGTATATTCCGCAATGCGGTTAATGTAAACCGCAATCGCAAGCGACATGGCGTTGCGGATTTAACTCTGAACGCAACGTCAAGCCATCGATGGCATAAATTCTCTTCTTCAGTTTCGCGAATGTCATTTGCCAAATGAAAAAAAAAAATCTTTCTCTGTTAGTGACAACAAATAACGGCAATAGGTGAACTAAGTACCAGTTTGCGGTCTGGTCACCTTTAGAATTGCCTTTTGCCTTCAAAAAGATATTTTTATAAAATTACAAATTAACATTGTACACTCAGCAAGATAGGAAATATTAAAGAGAAAGCACACAATTCTCAGAACGTAGAGCTAGGCGGAAAAAAGGGCAAGCCACGAGGCACTGCTGGACTTTCTGCACAAAAAACTCAAGAAGGATAAACTAAAAAAAAGAGCAGTGAAACCACCGGGATTAATTATGAAAAATGAAAACTGGTCAAGTGTGTATACGATGGTCACTATAGGGTTCCGTGGACAGACATGGTTTCATAAAAATCCTAGCTAATAAGACGTTTCAAACTTATTGATTACAGCTTTTGCCCGCGGATTCGCTCACGTTATTTTAAAATTTGATAATCAATTCGGGTTGCACTCTGCTTGTAATAACATAATTCAATCATGATTCGAGAGCAGCGGAGGCCCAGTAGTGGCGGCGCCGACTTACGAACAGTAAGTCGTGGGTTCGAGCCCAGGCAGGCGCCAAAAATTCGAAGACATGTGACATCTACCAACCCGCACTGAACCCGCATTTTCGCATTCCCTCTCATAGAGAGGAGGCCTTGTGTCCCAGCAGTGGGCGGACCTTATAGGCTGATTATGCTTATTCTCTGCTTAATCATGAATCAAAAGATACGTGGCGCCATCTATTATCACAAAAACGTTATTCTTGTTTTCCTCGGGAAAAGTACTTTTTTTCGAGATAAAAGGCACCCTATGTCCGTGTCTATGTCCGTGTCTGTACACCTAACAACGTATATGCAATCAGGATGATTGGTTCTGTGGTTTAGGCGTGAAAAACTAAAAAACGTTTATAATATTAGTTATGATGGGTCTCTGATGGGTCAACAGGGGCTCGAGTGGTCACTAATTTTATTGATAGATTGCCTCGGGGAGTGAATACACTAATTATCGACGCAAAATCGGCCGGTTGAGCAAGTCGGAAAGAATTTTATGTCAATACAATCGTAAACGGTCGCGGTGTCAAGTCACGTCATTCTAAACGAAACGTTTCGAAACGTGGTCTTTTTCGCTTTTATTGCGTGTCTTTTCTGAAAGGTTCAAGCAGATAACGCTTCCATAAGAGTGGATAATTTGGCTTAATTTAACTAAGCAATATACGCCGACTGGTCGACAATTCGCTTGACCAGAGGGCTGGCTCTTTCTTGGGCCAAAGAATTAGCATTGCCATTCAACGTGGCAATTCTGCCAGTCTTCTGGGCACGTTTCCGGATGACAGCGATGTGGAGGAGTACTTAGACGCCTAAGCGCTCTGTTGTTTATTTAATTAGTTAGTTAATATTATATAAATTAGTCCCCTTTTTTATGTAAATATTTAGTTTTCATTATTCTAGTAGCTTTAAATCAATTATTTACAGAAACAATAATGTAAATTAATTAACTAAGTACTCAATGTCTCAGCAATATACCCAAGGGTTTCTTATTTGACAACGGAACCCTAACAAAACTAATAGGTAAACGAACTAGCTGCATTGTACCCTGGAGCTATCTCTCATAATTATTTTAATTTCAGTCAGCTTGCTGTCAAAAGATGGATTGCTAGAAATACGGTCCTGCCATAAACACAATAGGATCTGTACCTTTTAGAAAAAAAAAACCGGTGACATTTCATGGTTTGTTTTAGCAGAAAACGTGACATGGCAGTTTTTCTTCAAGCATGTAAAAAAATACTACTAAATACGATGCGGTCTTGCTACATAATCTCGATTAAGGTTGCGGGGTTGACGTGGGTTTTCTGTTTACTTTCTAAATGATATGCGGAGACTACAGCGGCCACCGCATCAGATAATCATCTGGACCTAAACAAATGCTTCTTTCGGTAAACATCAGCTTGCAAAAATTTAATTTAACAGAAATCAAAACTTAATCATTTTTGACAAGAGCAGCGACCAGTGGCTCTGGATCGAAATAACAGGAAGTCATGGGAGAACGCCTTTGCCCAGCAGTGGGATAACGCAGGATAAGAGTATCATCTTGCAAAGTCTGCCTGTGACCGCTTTGATTCTCTCAACTGCACAACGTTGATGTATTTTTCACCAAAATTTCGAGCATTTATTTATTTATTTTTATTTAACAATTTATGTACCCACAAAAGACAGAAAAGAAGAAAGGAACAGAAAATAGTACAAAGGTGATGCTTATTTCTAAATAAATCTCTTCCAGCATACCTGCGAAAGGAGATACTAAAAAAGAGATGTAAGCATAGTGTGTAAAAGAAGAAGAGAAAATGGAATACTTACTTACTTACTTACATAAGACATAAAGCAGAACTATTTAAATAAAATTTACCATATAAGAATATACTAACATACTTATACAAAGACAAAACATATAGCAATACAATAAAATAACTAATAATAAATACTGAAACTATTACGAAATAGCATTTACTCGTACTACAAATTCTATCACATTACACACAACTCTATCACATTAATATTTAACTTAAATATGTAAAACCAAATGAAAAAGTACTACTAAATGTTTCAGTTCTCATCAAAAGAAAGTCTAACTAAGAGTATTTCGGTAAATTTGGCAAAAGTTTCCTTTTACTAAACCTAATGGTTTGACATTCGTCTTCAAATAGTGTTAGAATTTTCTTTTCTACGTGGAATAACACAGACGTCTAAACAAACAGAGACATTATTCAGTATTTGGAACGTGGTATATCTATACATTTAATAATTGCAGACAGAGAGTAAATATGGACAAGTAAAACAAATACGTGTTTTCGCAAAAATAAAATACATGGTTGCTTTGACGGTGCCAAAGATAGGACCAACATCTTTTAAGGTTGACGCACGTTTGGGATGGCTGCGCCCCGCACCGTTTTGCAAAAATCCTTCTACATTGCTTCGTGCTTTTTTTGCTTATAGGTACCTACTGTGCATTTTACCAGAAAAATCTGATTTCATGGCAAACTAGTTACCTCTAGGCCAAAATTGTTAATCAGTTTATGGTGTCAGGATATACTGCCCTAAAACTATAATTTCAATGCGACCAAATTGGTTCCCAAAACTCGTTGGTAAAACTCAAAATACACCAATTTAATTTGTTAATAAACTTGTGTTATTTTATACCATCTCCTATTAATAGGTCGCTGCCTCAGTATTACAATGAATGTTACATTTTCACTTTTAAGGGTTTGTAATTTAGACCCAGACCCCACTGACATTTTATTCAACGTTTTAATCACGTCTATAAAAGGTTTGGTTTCGGTTTCGGCCGAAACTAAATCAAAACCGAACCTTCGATTTCGGCAAAAAAACATGTTTTGGTCGGACACTAATTCTAACATTGCCTTATTAATTGGGGGACACCCCAATTAATAAGGCTCGATGTTCGACTTTTAGTGACGAGCTCTAGCCTAGTAACTTTGGCCTGATGTCGGGTTTGGCCGGTAACATAATTTATATGGCCCTTAGTTTGTTGCCTTCCGGGTTTTTATTAGCAATATTTTTTACTAAACACAGATTATTCAGCAGCTACTATATTTCTTTCTAGTTAGAAGCAATATGCACACCCCAGATTACATAGGACTTACAACCAAACATGACAAAACTACAAACATTCTTACATTGTGTGCTACCAATTAATGTTACTAACGATAATTCAAGTCAAATAGAAATACATTTCCCTTGACCACGTAAACGCAATTAACTCAACGGTTTTGCAGACCAGGCTCCAATTTACCTCCAATCGGTCTTTATGTAACTGAATACGGTGAATCAATTACGAACCGGCCCGTTTTATTAACTACCCATTCACATGTGTGTTATAGGAATTGGGACTTTATAGATCTGCTATTATGTCAACCTAAGACTAAGGTTAATGGCTGTTCCATTTTTATTATTTTGTATGGTATTTGTAGAAGTTGTTTCGTGGTAAATTACATGACGCCGCCATTTTCCCGAAGGATTTCGTAGGGTGTACCTATAATTCATCAACTAAATATAGCAAGTTATCATTAAGTTCCCTGTAATAGGGGGCAATCCTATTGCCATCAACTGAGCACGGATCACGATTCCGGGTGCTGAGAAATTCCTGATGGAAAACTCTAACTATCATTTCGCTCGATCTGGGATACGAACTGAGGATGTTTTGCTCAATAGTAGGGCTTGTTTAAACAGAGACGGTCCTTACAAAATTACGTTGTGCTGAAAATATTAGATAGTCGCCAAAAAAGTGGTTTCCACCGTCACGTGTAAAAGCTAATTATTCCAGCTGCCTACCCAATTAGAAAAGTCCATGGATACTGCTATCATTACAATGACATGCTTGAGCTAATGGTTGGATTCAATTTGATTCCTGATTGGTGTCATATCCCTGATAATAAATACGAACCCTTCACGAAGCCGTCAACCAAGCATTATGTACATCAAATTAGGAAATTTTGATACATCTTTTCGCAGTAAAAATTATTGCTGGTAGACTTTATTTTTGGGGTGAAAAATTACTTTTCACGGTAGTGCTCAATGTAAAGCACTCGAAACATTACGCTGATAAATGCATTGAATTATAAGGGGGTGTTTAAAGTAAAGTTATAACAACATTAAAAACTTGTAATTAAAAAAGAACATGCAAAAAAGCTGAAACTTTGACCCTAATAATATATCTCCGTAACTATAAAAGGTACGGTTTAGAACAAAAAAAAAATCAAAATGACGGGGATAACAAGTGGCTCTCGGCGTCGCGTCGTTAAGAGTTTTTGTTTTTATAGACAGAACCTTTAGAATGTTAACACAAACACGACTGTTTTTTTGTTACACACAAAACTAAAATATTTACAATCGTTATAAAACAAAAATATACCGTTGAAAATAAAGTTTTTACCGATAGACGGTTCGACAGATTGACAGACGAATGTAAGGTTAAACTAAATATTAAAAAAATCCTGAAGCGCCAACTTTTATCCCAGATAAATGATTTATTTAAACGCCATCCAATTTTTTATATTTGCATGCTTTTTTTTCTGATGGAAAATCATCAAATGACCCCTCCCGCTCTCGGAGGAGCGGGAGGGAGTGTCAGACTTCTATTGATTAAAACCCACCCATGTTCCCTCTTAGCCTCTTATGTTCCAGGGCCGCGGTACTTATCTCTTTCGAACTGTCCCGTAGCCGCGGTCTATTTTTAGCCTTATATTCTATTAACTGTTTCGATGGTCTATCTAGAAGTTGAGCTTCAGTGCTGAACTTGGGATCCTGATTTAGTTTCGTATAAAGGGTGTTACAAGACCCTTAACGAAGCCGAAAAGCACTGGTTTTCCTCGTCATTGCGATCATTTTTTTTTCTAAACCATACCTGGGAACCTTCTAGTTACGGAGATATTGGGGGTCAAAGTTCCAACTTTTTCACAAGTTTTTTTTGAAATACATGTTTTTAATGTAACATTTTTACTTTAAACACCTCCACGATCCATCCACCAGCACAATGATTTGAGTGCGTTACATCGAGTCCTACCGTAAAACGTGATTTATCACCCCAAAAAAAAAAGTCGTTTCCCAGCAATAATTTTTGCGTAAAGTTACTTAGTTTGATGTACATAATGCTTGGTTGACGGCTTCCTGAAGGGCCTTGTTACACCCTGTATACATTTTGTATTACTAAACTCTAGGAGCTTTGAGAAGCTTGTCGCTAAATAATAACAGCTGCTGGGGTCAATCTTCAGGTTAAGCCGCGCTTGCCTAGGATGGTCCGTGGATGGACCCATTACGTCATACCAAGTTTCCTTCATGCCTCGGAAAGCACGTTAAGCAGTTGGTCCCAGCTTTAATTTGTAGATCTTTGGCAGTCCTTACAGGTACTCAGGGGCCCGAAAGTCTGACAATCAGTCTTACCAAGGGGTGTCTTATTACCCAGTACTAACTGAGTTGTGGAGGTCCGATACGCAGTCACTCCATGTAAAATACTAGTATTCAGCTGCATCAGTTAGACAAGAAGCCGACCCCAACATAGTTGGCAGATGTTGATTAATAAACTCTAAGTAGGAGTCGTCTGAATTTCTACTTGGTTGGTGGCAACTGACTAAAATTTTTTTTTTTTTTAGACGTAATAAAATAATTAGCTGTCCCATACATTTGGGTCGAGTAAGTATTGATATTTTGTATAGGACAGCTGATTATTTTTTTACGATTTCGATGTTGGTCCTATAGAGAAAGTTGTCCAGTTTGATGGTCCGTACCACAGTATTACATATGATTATACCCTTTCTGTTACACGCTGTATAAGGTGACTGGTAATTAGTGACCGATACTATATGATACGATATTATATGTTTAACTGAAACCTTCATAAAAAGTGGTTGTGAACAAAACCTTAGACTTAATAACTATAAACTGGTATCCTTCTTCTCTCGAACTAACCAGCGAAGGGGAGGCTCGTGTATATTATTGAAAAATAACCTACAATATAGAGAAATAAAAGATCTACCTTCCCCCTTTCCCTTTCAATTCGAATGCTGTGCCATCGAAATAATTAAATTTAACTTAATTATAGTGTGCATATATAGAACACCTACACGTGATGCCACAATATTTTTAAATAATTTGGAACTACTTACCAATAAACTATGTAGGAAAGGTAACAAAAAAGTTATCATCTGTGGCGATTGGAATATTGATACAATGAAAACAAATAAAACATCAAATGACTTATACTCTATTCTAAGTAATAATAATTTAATTAACCACATAAAACTGCCTACGAGGAAAAACGCATGTTTGGACTTAATAGTGAGTAACATACACGACGCAAAATCTGCAATTCACTATCTAGCGCTTTCAGACCACGAGTCGGCACAGTCAATAACGGTTAGCATAGAAACTGATCTTAAAGTTAAAGACATTCCTAGCTTTTGGTTTAAAACTATAAGAGAGCTCAGTGACGAAAATATAATTAAGTTTAATAACTACATCTCAAGTCTTTCTTTTTCTGAAGTTTACGACGCACAAACAACTAATGACGCCTTCGATAGACTGCATGATATAATTGCCCTTTTCTACAATCTATGCTTTCCTATAGTCAAAATAAAAAATACTTGTAAACAGGTGAAAAATAGAGGTCTAACCAAGGGCATAAAAAGATGCTGCATTAAAAAGCAAACATTATATTTAAAATACCATCTCTACAAACATAACAAAAAACAAAATAAAAAAACATATGACGACTACACTCAAATACTGAAAAAATGCATACACAAGGCTCAGCAGATTAATAGCTTAGACTACATTCATAAGGCCAAAAATAGAAGTAAAGCGGCGTGGAACATGATTAAAACAAACACAAATAATATGACAAGTAACTCGGAAGTTGACGCAATTAATATTAATAGT
The DNA here is from genome assembly GCA_947578425.1 of Eugnorisma glareosa. Classification (NCBI taxonomy): domain Eukaryota; kingdom Metazoa; phylum Arthropoda; class Insecta; order Lepidoptera; family Noctuidae; genus Eugnorisma; species Eugnorisma glareosa. The sequence goes on from OX387970.1 coordinate 3,644,925, forward strand.
AAAGTTTATGACAATCCAAACCAAATTTGTGACTTATTTAATGACTATTATACATCTCTAACAAAGACTACCAATACTGCTCATAAAAATATGCAATATGACATGACAATAACTACTCCTCAAAATCCTAAAAGCATGTTCCTTACACCAGTAGATGAATCTGACATTTATAAAATAATTTGTAGTCTAAGAAACACCAACTCGACTGGATATGACGACCTGAGCACTGAAGTGTTAAAAGTATGTGCAAGGAGTTTAGTGTCTCCCTTAACCTACATAATAAACCTGTCTCTAACAGAAGGAGTATTCCCAACACGTTTGAAAAAGTCAATTGTCAAACCTCTTTATAAGAAAGGTGTAAAAACGGACATGAGCAATTATCGCCCAATAACCTTAATCCCAATCCTATCCAAAATATTTGAGAAAGTTATGTGCATTAAAATAGAGAACTTTTTAACAACTTGTGATATTCTTAAAAAAGAACAATTCGGATTTAGAAAGGGCAGTTCCACTACTTTAGCTTGTTTCACGCTAATAAAATACATAACTGAAAGTCTGAATCAAAAATCTAAGATAGGCTGTGTGTTCCTAGACATGACAAAAGCCTTTGATTTTGTTTGCCATAAAACACTACTCTCAAAGCTTGAGCATTATGGAATCCGGGGTAAGGCCAACGACTGGATCAAAAGTTACCTTTCCGAAAGAGTACAATGTGTGGAAATAACAAAAACTTATCAAAGGGAAAAAAAAATCTATAGGTCCGATTATAAACTAAATAACCATGGCACGCCACAGGGAGGTATCGTATCCCCACTACTCTTTCTAGTTTACATCAATGACATTCCTGAGGCCATAGGCAAAGATTGCATACTATTCGCTGATGACACTACAATAATGATTAAGAGTGAAAATAACAAAAACTTAGAAAAGGAAACCGTCCAAGCTCTGGATAATGCAATCATTTGGCTAGAAAAAAATAACTTAAAAATAAATATGACTAAAACAAACATAATACAATTTCAAACATACAACGCAAACGTAAATAAACTAGACATTCACTATAAAGATTCTCACTTGACCACTGTCGATAATTGTGTATTCTTGGGTATAACGGTCGATAAAAATTGTAATTGGAAAACACATATAGAGAAGATTCTTGTAAAAATAGATCGTTTTATATATGTCCTGAAAAGAATTAGGCAAACAGTAAACTGTGACACTGCAATGCTGGCCTACCATGGTTATGTATCATCCGTACTTAGATACGGCATTGTAATATGGGGTAACTCAGTAGATTTTGAAAGAGTTTTTAAAGCTCAAAAAAAATGTATCCGAGCAATTTGTGGAGCTCACGTTTTAGACAGCTGTAAGCCACTATTTCAAAATCGTAAAATTCTACCTTTGCCATGTTTATATATTTTTGAAATATGTGTTTTTGTTAGGCGAAACCACAATTTATTTGAAACCAGCACTGACAGACCAAATAGCCGAACACGGCATAAAGAGCGGCTACGGCTGCCACCAATAAAACTAAAATTATTTAAGAAAAATGTATATTGCATGTCGATTATTATTTTCAATCATTTACCAAATAGTGTTCAAGAGTTACCGCTGACAATATTTAAAAAAATACTTTTCAAATTCTTATTAATTAAAAGATATTATACTGTTAAGGACTATCTAGAAGACAAGTCAATAGAATCTGTAATTTGTAAGTAAGACTAATTGAGATCGCTTAATGTGAATACATTTGCACGCCATGTTGTGGCAGGATATGCTGAGACAAATTTACTGTAACACCTTATGTACCATATTCTAGCAAATAAATAATTTGATTTGATTTGATTACTTAAACACGTGATTGTACTCATGATAACAAACAACTTTCCCAAAGAAAAAATTTTATTATACTCATTCACTAACTCAATAAAAAAAAAGCCGTATAAAATTCGCGCGCGCGCCTTTGACCTATCAGCTGTTAGCCTCGTGACGCCATTCTGTCCAATTACTATCGTATCGTACAACAGTGGGTAGGCAGCGCACTCGCGCGACTCGCCTCCTACACACCTTACACCTCTACCTCACCTTCCGGGGAATACAGGCGTAATGATATTTCATTGATTTACAAGTTTTCCCATTCACCAAACACTTTATTCTCTCTATATTAACAAGTTCACATTCAGTCTATAAAGATTTAATATAATATTATCTGGCATTGGAAAAGTTTTATAGGCAATCAATAGTTTCAACATCTTTTAGTTTGTATCCAATTGAATATTTATTATGACTTTTACTATTGTATGCAGACATCGTCAATTGTACGTTGAACTGCAAAAGTTAATAAGAAACGTTATATTCGAAGTTTTTATTTCGACCAATCACAATGCTCCGATAATATTACGAGTAGTAAGGCAGCCTGATATTCACCATCAGCCATTGCTGCATCTCCAATTGTATTCAACTCGGTTCTCGGCAACTCTCCTGCACGCTGAAGATCGTCAGTCCACCAAACCTAAAAGCATTCCACCATATCTACGTTTTCCGATTCTTGGTCTCCACTCAATAACACGTCTACCCCAACTGAACTATTAGTAGAATCTGTACCTACTTATTGCAAACAACTGTCAAACATCTGTTTCCCGTTCATTATAACCTGGATCTCTTCAAAGTAAGCCAAACGCAAGCTTATTTAGAGTAAAAAAAACGATTTCATAGCACGATGCCTACTATCACACCATAAATAATAAAATAAGTTTACTGCGTATAAATTTGGGTTATATAGCATGTCAAGGAGTCTCCATTTAGGCATAGAAAATGCCTGTAGTTGAAGGCTCCGCTCTTCCCATACATCTTAAAGATACAAAATAAATAGGCAATTAACAAAAAGAGAAAAAATAAATAAAATAAAAAAACAAACAAAATTATACAAAGTACGATAAATTGTATAAGCGTGTGTGCGCCCGTGTGTGTGTGTGTGTGTGTGAGTGTGCGAAAGAGAGATTTTGAGTGTACATAATGTGTCTACCTAAGCAAATAACATCACTATATTATTTATTATTAACTCATACGTTGCAAAAGTAACTCTGTGTCATCATAATTTAAATTGTGTAACCATATTGCTAGTTTTTTTTTGCATTCATATTTTTTTTATCATAAATATATATTAGTTTATTAATTGCATTGTATAAATAGGCGGACCGTTTTTTATATTGTCTACTGGCAAATTCAGTTTTAGTTGAGGGAACGTTTACTATACAGTGTTTCTTTCTCTTTTCTAGTATTTTAGGATCATATGGTATCTCTTTGTGCGTTTTGAGGATGATGAGAAGGATGTACAATTTTCTCACTGACAGCAAATTACATAATTTGTAAAGCTTTTCAGTGAAGAATATTCGTGAGTTCGTACCATGACTTTGAACTTTCAAGTAATCGGTAGCACGATGCCAATATTTGGAAACAACCATACATTAGATCGCACAATGCCTTCTTTTTAATTTTTGTCCCAGCTACATCGCAGATTGCCAGCTTTATGAAAAGTTTTATCTGACGATAGCATTTGTCTATTTCAGTACAGTCTAACGAAAAATATTTCTTACTGAATTAAGCGAAACCTTCATTGGTTGTATTAAAAGCTGGCTAATTAAAACCCTTATTATTTTTAAATACTTTATCAAGAACATGACGTATTATACAGACACAGAATGGGTACCTCCTTAAAAATAAACAGGCTCACAAAAATAACATACTTTTGTGTTTCATCCGTTTTCATGTACTCAACAATTTTTTTTCACTGGCAAAGCTTTTAATAAATCTTGTATATTCTCGCTTGGTCTTTGTTGGCTGTTTTTATCACAGAGACCTATTATAGGATCATGATACTAAAGATTATATGGATGAAAAAGTGAGGACTGAAGGTCATGTCGCTAAGCTATGAACATGTTTCATCTAGACGTACCCAATCTTTCAATAATAATCTTGCAGATAATTTGACAGTAGACATTTGGGTCGAGTAGGTATTGAAATTATGTATAGGACAGCTGATTATTTTTTTACGATTTCGATGGTGGTCCCATAGAGAAAGTTGTTCAGTTTTATGGTCCGTACCACAGTATTCCATATGATTACACCCTTTCTGTTACACGCTGTATAAACAAGTCTAGTAAACGTGTACTCGACGAATTCATATCGCATTTACTCGATAATTGTATAAAGATATCTTTCGATCACCTTCATGCAACAAGTCCTATGACAGCTCTTTGAAAGCAACTGAATTGCTCATTTATCGTAAAACTAGCTTTTATAGCAGTATCTTTCGACATGTATTTGTTACAGCATAATTATAGAGTAAACGCTGTTTATTCGACAAAATAGCATCTCAGTAACTGCTACCGATATAACAGATACTTAATGTCATTTAATAGCTTTTTACAAGGCTTTCATTTCGCTTAATTTTTGAAGTTGACATAACGCTTTGATAATTATTGTGGTATGAAAGTTGAATAATAAAAAACACTAAAATATTTTGTTTATGTTTCATTTTCTTTTAAATTCCTCTGGAGTATTAATAACAGTGTTTTGATCTAATACATTTTGCGGAGGAGCCTCAAACTAACTGCTATAGCGGTCCCAGAAGTTGTAAAGTTGAAACCTCATTTTATTTCTCAGCTAAAATCCGAGTGAATGCTTTATGATGATAAGTGAATTGCTATTATTGGCGAATTAGATAATCTATTAAATTAATATTATTTAGCATAATCAGCCTCTAATGTTCCCACTGCTGGGACACTCGGCGTCCTCTCCATGAGAGGGAACGAGCTATAATCCACCACGCGGGCCCAGTGCGGGTTGGTAGATGTCACATGTCTTCGAATTTTTGGTTCTAGTTCATGCCGGTTTCCTCACGATGTTTTCCTTCACCGTTTTTGAGAGCAGTGGTGATGAAATAAATTACACAAGTAATGCGCCTGCCTGGGTTCGAACCCACGACTTACTATTCGTAAGTCGGGGCCGCCACCACTGGGCCACCGCTGCTCTCTCTAATATTATTTGTAATTCATTATTTACTAAGAAATCTTACGGCCCATGAAAATATTAACTAAAATGTAAGGAATATAGACGAAAAATTTAACCCCGCATATGAAAGTAACACCTTTGAGCTAACTTTAGGTCACGAATTGTCAATATGACTGTAAAATTGTATGGCACAAATAATATGGCAAAATTTAATACTTATATTAAATTTATATTTCTTTTCACAAACAGGATCGTCGTACCGGTAATTGAAGATAAATAAAATGGTCTATGAATGCTGCTTGGTAGCATTCACACGATCAAAGAGTCGAGTGATTGCAACCGCACTGCTATATTACAATAAATTTGTCGAATGAAAGAGCTTCTACCGACTTAGGAAAAGCTATAATGTGTTGAAAATGGCATACTGATGATTAATATGATTCTAGTAACTTTCGAGTTGCGATTACTCTATATTCTTTCGACTATTTGGCTATTCAGACGATAATCTTACGATATTTACATCACTTAAAGCAGAGAGAAGTGCGCCCAAATCGCGTTGAGAGAATCTGTGCACAAGATCATGTACTCGACATTTTGAAGATCCGTCTCATCACCAATAGCTGAAATAGAAACGTGCTGCTTAAAAACTATATAATTATCATTATCATCTGTCTAGCATTTTCCCAAATATGTTGGGATCGGCGACTACCTATCTGACCTCCACCACTAAGTTACTAAGTAATATGAAAACACTTGATATGACTGGTTATCAGACCTTCGAACTTATTACCTGTAGCGACCTTCAAACATCTATAAATGACTGAACTTCTCTGGCATAATTAGCTTTCCAATGCACGGTGGTATGTAATGGAGGGTTACTCATCCGCGCACCGACCTTTTTTTTTTTCGGATGTGAAATCATCAAAAACCCCTCCCGCTCTGGGCTGAGCAGGAGGGAGTGTTAGACTTTTACTGACTAAAACCCATCCATGTTCCTTCCTTTGCCCTTTGTGTTCCAGGGCCGCGGTATATCTTTCGAACAGTCCCGCAACCCTGGCAGGCATCGGTCCTTTCGGACCGCTTCCTATTTGCTGACTCTCTTTGAGGCGTGCGTGGAACGCGTGGATGGACGGCGAGTAAGCCCATTACTCACCATCCACAGGCCCTCGCCTACCGTGGCCGGGAGCCACCACGTGGCCCCCGACGCCCAGGGCGTCTCCCGCGGCGGCTGAGACGTGAGGCTCTCTCCCTCTCACGTCCCGCCACCTCCTTCGCTAGCATGACTGCTTCGCAGAAGGGCCACGATTATTGTATGCTATTCTATTGTTTAATCTATCTATCGAAAACCGTTAATGTTAAACATTACGAAATATCTTTATTTTACGTTACGTCAAAAATCAACCAACCAAATAAACGTGTTTAATCTTATTTACTTGTTGGCAAATAAGCTGTTTTGTTTTGCAAAATATTGACGAAACTTTAACGCTTCCACATGTCATCATAAAACTAAAGCAATTTTGGCAAACAGCTGCTGGCATCATACCCTTAAGTGACCCCAAACTAATTTGTATTCTTTTTACAGAATAACAATTTCTATGTAAAGAATTCAACTATTCTTGTTTGCCAACTTTTATTTAAGTATTTGTTATTGCTCTATGGCTCAAAATGCTCATAGGTTTCACAGGATTCGTGACCCTGATCACCTTAACAGCCTGGCCACGGGAAATTTGCGAAAATTTGCGAGGTGCGAACAGCGAATCGTATAGAGACTAAAACATACAGGCTGACACTTTTCATCCTGGTCTAACTAAAGAAGGTATATAGGGTCTATCTATTCATACACGAAATCTCTTAAGGGGTTATTGTACTCATCATTATGAACAACTTTTATTATGGGACCAACCTCGAAATCGCGAAAAAAAAAAACAACTGTTCCCTACAATTTGATCGCACTAACTCGTCAAAATGTACTGAACAGCTGATATTTTTTTTCGCGATTTCGGGGTTGGTCCCATAGTGAAAGTTGTTCATAGTGATGATTTCGTGTATGAATAGATACACCTTATAAATACTAACGATTCTCGACCCGAATCTATGATAAAAAGGGGAGGTTTCTTTTTTTTTTCAGTAAATCGGTAAGCGTTAATCACCCCCTAATTTCCATACTGTCCATAATTATAGTGTGAAATAAACGTTTACGTTTGTGTGTGTGACGGCGCGTTTATAGGGCTAGGAACAGACGGGCTGCGTTTTAATACGGGTGGTTTACACTTACCGATTTCCGTAAAAAAAACCTGTCCTGTTTATTAACGATTCGGGTCGAGAATCATTAGTATAGATACCTCCTTGAATTTTACCAGGATGCAAAGCGACAGCATGTGTAGATAGGACGATTCTATAAGGACTCCGTTTTTGATATTTGGCAACGGAACCAGAAAAATTATAAAAATGTCCTAATCATGCCACATCCCGCCGTTCGCTGTTATTTCATTTCTATATTATTTTTTCCTTTCCATTTCCCTTGGCTGTAAGTTTGAATTTCAACTTACAAGTCATGTGGACTATTTGTTTATTAACATAGAATTACCAAACCGCTTACTTCATCGAGTTAAAATAAGGTTCTTCTTCTTTAAGTATCTAGTTAAGTTACCTGCACTCAAATGTTGTCTGAACAGTATGTAATCACTTAACAAGTATATTACTATGATAGTAAGATAGTTTCAACCTCATGAAAGATTCAACTTACCTATAGAAAATCAGTTTGTAAAATTGAAAAATAAATAAATTACAAGTTTAGACCCAACGTATAGACCTTATCTCCTTTATACCTATAATAATTATGAGAAGTCATCAAATAATCTGAATTGCTTTGATTATATAATGTCTAGATAGAGCTTTAAATGTGCGAAAACGTGTCAAAAATATCAGCCAACTGTTGGCTTATAATTTCGCACACAGAGACATGACGCACAGTTTTGTGCGACTATTGTCTCTGTACACCGGCCGCACGCTGCCACACGCAAAAATTTTTGAAATTGTTGGCTCATTTTCTTTATTTTGATTGTAGGGCGATGCTCCATCTAGACAATAAACAAAGTTTAATTGCTAATAACGTTTTTAAGTCCTTGAATGTTAATACCTGGGTTCCACATAGAAGTTTTCGGTTTTTATTTTTTATAAAAAATAATTGATTGCTGTTGTGTTTTTAAAAAAACGACTTCCAAAAAAACACTAAAAAAGTCTAAAATAACTTGATTTTCGAAAGTCGGTATCTTTGTTTGTATCTTTTTTGCCACCGACTTCCGAAAGTAAAGTTATTTTAGACTTTTTTAGTGTTTTTTTGGAAGTCGGTTTTGTTTTCGCAGAGAGTTTTTTTTATTTCACCCTTTTTAGTTGTAGTACTTATACAAAACAAATTCTTGTCATGAATTAATTTTACATTGTAACTAGAAGTTAGTTAAAGTACTCGTCAAGACGAATCATACGAGCCCAAACTCGATGGGATTGTGTCATTTTATTACGGACTACCTGTGTCTACCTTCCAGCTGCATCACCAGACCCTGGGTACCGTCTAGAGACAAAGTACTCGACAAGATGATTTATACGAACCCAAACTCGATGGGGCTATGTCGTTTTATTACAAAGTTCTTATGGCCACCTTCCAGCTCCATCATCAGATCAGCTCCATGTCATCATAATATTGCATTGTCTCGCGATATACACATGTGTGCAAATTTCAGCTCAATCAGAAATCGGGAAGTCGTGTCAAATTTAACTAGCAAGTATCACGCGACGTCGCGTGATGTAAATCAAAGCGCCTGCACGCGACGTCGCGTGATGTGACAATTAACGTAAGGAAAAAAACCAAATTCCTAAACCGATTTTGATGAAATTTCTATGAGACCAATCGGAAAGCATATCCTTTCAGATGAAAAATTAATTTTTCAGATCAGTTTACAAATACAAGTTATGAGGTAACAAACAAAAAAAGAAAAAAAAAACATCCGAATTGAGAACCTCCTCCTTTTTGAAGAAAGTCGGTTAATAAATGATCGGCCCATACAAGTGAGGGCCCCAACATTTCAGTTATCCTATACTATACAATATTTGTCTATTTGTAATCACGTTCTCGAAAACGGCTCTGAGCTAACGATTTCGATGAAACTTTCAATATCGGGGTTTACGGAGGCGAAAAATCGATCTAGCTAGGTCGTCCATACCAGGTAAAATTCGATTTCTCTATTTTCATCCGCGCAGAACTCAGTCGCCAAGGCACTGTGATGCTTATTCAAGTATTTTGGCTCCTTTGAACTGATCAATACGTAGAACTCTTTAAAAGAAACACCCACCATCCATCTGGTTTCTGGGAAAATAGCAAAGACCATTATTTTAACCTCTGCTTTTAAAAATCTACAAATACAAAACACATTAATGGTTCTACTTACTTAATAGAACCTTTTCGACTGTAATAACATAACATAACTCCAGTAAACACCGGTGTCGGCAGTAATGTTCAAGACGGCCAATTTAATATTTTCCAATGTTTTCATCTATCTAACAAAAAAATAATATCACGCCTGTAATTCCCAAAGGATTAGGTAGAGGTGTACCTAATAGTCTACCCACATTTCACCAGTTGTATTTTAAGTCACATTTATAGTAGAAGGCGAACCTATTGTTGTCCGACTCCAAAGCTGCTACTGAAAAATTCTTTGATGGAAAAACCGAATAACACTTTGCCCGACCCGGGAATCGAACCCAGGACTGAAAATAATAGAATGGAAAATCTGATAAGTAATGATGCCCGGGCAGCAAACCGCACCCGCTCGCCCCACAGTAATGAATCCTAAGATTCTGAACACAAACAGATTCCGAAACAGATAATTATTTCCTGATGCCTCAGACGTTTGGTTGCTTTATTTGAACAAAGCTAAACCAGCCGAGAATATTTAATTTCCCTTTTCAACTGACTGTCACCATTGTCTGCAGGGTGATTTAGTACACAGTATAACAGTATAATTAATACATTAATAAAACGAATCAAATGCTTTTCCGAGGCACGGAGGAAACTCGGTATGTAATGCTTGTTCACCCATCCACGGACCAACCTAGGCAAGCGCGGCTTAACCTTAAGATGGTCTCGAGCGGCTGTTAATACATATTTAGTCTCGAAAAAAAAAAAGAAAAAATAAGACGATTAAAGATACTTGGATTTTTATTAGTAACACCTCCGTTATAACTTTTGAAACATACTAACACGAGATCTAATCCATTTCTACGAAAAGTAATAATGTTTTAGTATTACTTTCGACGCGTTACAGACTTTATTCAACGATTACAGGATCTGCGGCTGCTTCTTCTTCTAGTATGATATCTGGCTTACGTGCTTTCGTAACTTGTGGGTATAATATCAGATTTGTCTGGATCTATTTGAGTATACTAGATTACAAAATACTCAAGTTAAGCCGCTGAGTCGCTCATCCCTAAATCTTACCGCTTGGCAACAACTTTCAAACTACTCGTATAAAAGCGATACGTGCTTTGCCACAACCAGTACGTAAAAAATAAAAATAAAATTAGTTTTTGAGTTTGCCTCGAGGCTCCATGACGGGATGGTTTGGAGTGTATCTCTCGCAAGACAGGATTAGGTGACTAGCAATTTGGCGGGTGAGTGACTTTTTAATGCACCATATTATAACAGCCGCGAGAGTAGTCTGCTAAGTCGCTGTCGCGTCACCACTGACTTGGTCGTAACATAGCAGGAAGCTCGTGTGTTGCTTTACGTAAGTGGCGTCCCAAACTACGTCGCTTAATGCATTGGCCGAACTCAAAAACGGGGCCCAATTGTAACTATGTACCGGCTTCCCTTTATATGGTCTTTATTCAGTTCCTGATTATTCTTTGATTTCGAACTTACTAGTCGGATAAATAATGAATGGGTTGTGATCTATCAAATATCTGACTGTCATCATTCGCCTAACATTTTCCAATTTTGTTGAGGTCGGCTTCCAGTCTTAACGGATGCAGCTGAATACCAGTATTTTACATGGAGTGACTGCGTATCGGACCTCCACAACCCAGTTAGTACTGAGTAAGCGGTACCCCTTGGTAAGACTGTTTGACTTTCGGGCCTCTGACTACCTGTAACGACTGTCAAAGATCTACAAATGACAGCCAGGGCCAGCGGCTTAACGTGCTTTCCGAGGCTCGGAGGAAACTCGGTATGTAATGGGTGGTCACCCATCCACAGACCAACCTGGGTAAGCGCGGCTTAACCTGAAGATTGATCGGAGCGGCCGTTATTATTTACCCACGAGCTCCTCTATCAACTGACTGACTGTAATAAATCTAAATTTATCCAGCAATAATCTGACACGTGTTCCATCAAGATTAAGGCTGACATTAGCCGCTAAAATGTTGCTCAAACGTGTCGTGCAACATTGTTGCAAAATAACATCAAACATTCTGTTTGACACCCAGATTATAATTTTATTACAAAACATTGTGGTAACAGGAAGTTAAACTCAATTTTAACTTCAATCCACGTATTTTTCAGGAAAACAAAATTTAGAAAAAAGTTTTTTAAATTAATTTTTCATATTCATCTTGTGAGAAGGGGTACCACAACCTGTTCAGGTCGTCAGTATTTGTGGAAAAACAAAACCGACCCGAAGCGATAACTACACATATTCGGCATTCATTCGGCAATTTTCGTTCGGCATTTATAGAAAGAAAGAAAGAAAAAGTATTTATAAGCCCGCACAGGACAAAACATTATCACATTATCATTATCGTCGCTAAATCATGCACAGGTCAGTTCAACACGATTTTATCTAAGCCAAGTGGCTTTTTTAACATTACACCACGCCTGTTATCCCCGACAAGTTAGGCAGAGGGGTACCTAATAGTGCAGCTATATTTATCCAGTTATGTTTTAAGTTTACGGTTCCTGCTATGCAACCGAGCTCCACCCTAAGCAGCATCATCGCTTCACACGGCCAGACGCAAGCCTCTTAATGTAAAGTCCCATGATATAGGGGTCGACTCTATTGCCATCAACGCGACACAAATCCAGACTCCATGGCTGCTACTAAGAAATTTTGATGGAAAAACTCAGTTTGCCCGACCTGGGAATCTAACTCAGCACTTCATGCTTAGAAGTCGCACTTGCGACCACTAGACCTTTATACGAACGTCTATAACCATGTTGCCACCGAGTCGTGCAGTCCCAAACGCGTATTAAACATCTGTTTACTAAACAGTAGAATATATTCCGGAAGTCCGTACGCGAGAGTAATTTCCGGAATATCTTTCAGTATAAATGCGGAACATATACCAAATGTTTCAGCAAACGGCAATACTAAAAGGCTGCTGCTTTCCACTTTTATCGAATATTTATCATGAACACGTTTATTACCCTGTTTTAAATAATAGAACAGCGTAGTGAACGCGTTCATTTTTATTTTAGGTTTTTATTTATTAAAACTTTTGTAGACTGTTTGAAGGATGATATGGCTAGAAAGAAGGTGTCTGCTGAGATGACGAGTAATAGAGAAGTATGGAAGAAGAACACATGCTGCGCAGGCCCCAAATTGGGGTAAGGGCATGAGAATGATGATGATCTATACACGATTATAAAAACACTGTACAAATGCGGACTTAATGCTTTGGGCATTTTCTACCAGTCTATCTTAGGGTGGTGCAAGAAAAAACATAAGTGTTTGCATAACAGAAAATTTCAAGAAAACATTTACAAATTAAATATAACGATAAATACATAAAGAAATACTAACTGACAAACTTTATCTATGTAAAGACGAAAAATAATTGTTATTTTGTTGCTTTAGAAAGTTTCACGATCATCATCAACATCTGTCAGTCTGTCTGTATATCTGTTTCCATTTCACATCATGACGAACGAACAGATTTTAATTAAATTAGTACGCTTATAGGCCACGACCTACTGTTACGACATGTAATATTTTATCCCACTTGTAGGAAAAATTTTCGATACAATACGTTACCCGAATCAACAAGAAAAGAAAAAAACTCAATCTGTACACGAACAAATTAAAAAAGCTATTGCTAAGCAAATGTTACCACAGTGTCAATCAATATTTAAATGATAAATCCTTGATACTCGTGTAAAATAATCAAAAATGTTTTTAATTAGAATAAGTTAGATTTTAAGATTCTTAAATGATAAGTCCCCCCCATCTCCACATATCCTTCTTTTGCTGTGCCCGACAGGATCCACGATTGTTTCTTTTGGAAAAATGTTTTCACACCACCTGCTCGACAATGCCAAATTACATATCATGCAATCCTTACGTAAAGCAAGTCATTAAAGCCCTTGGCTTTAGCCGGGGTGTAATGTTGGGCTGAATCTAATTATAACCCGCTGGGTTGTAATATTTTCACTTTTCATAGTTCTTATTGCAATGGTCTTAAAGTCTAATTTCATAATAATAGATCAATTAATACTCGAAGGCCGGGCCGGCGCCGCGCCGCGTCGAAATTATTTGAAAATCGAACTTTTTCTAAAATCGAGCTGGCCACGGCAAGCTGAATGGAACACATTTGAAATTAAACAAAAGCCGCGAGCATTGTAAGACGCTGCAATAATATTCGTAATAACTGCAAAGATTTTATAAAAATATATCAAAAATTCAATTCAGAACAAGAATAGAATAAGCTGTCATATTGGTGAAAACATAAATCTAAAACTTCGCCTAATAATGATGATCCTTGGTCTCCTTGGACACCTTTGCCACCTCAGCCATCCACCTCAAAACACATCACATCAAGCTCATTGCCTCAAGGACCACCTTCCCCAAACTTTACAGTACAAAACGACCCTCAGACGCAAGTTTCTGAAGCTGTGAACAATACTCAAATAAACTCTACCTCAGCTTCGATAAACGTACGAAATAAAAATATAAGTTTGTCTTTCCACAACTGGACTAATGTCTCAAACATCAATTTTCACTTTTAATTTTAATTTACTATAATAAAACGCTGTTTTTAGTAGCCTTGCTTGTTTATTGTCTCGCAAAAGGTGAGAAAAGTAGAGTACACTCCTCGTGGATAAAGCTGTTTTTGTCTTGGGCGCGCTTGAATCCCTCACTGCGCTCAGGACTCAGCTTAACTCATAACACCCTCGCTACGCTCGGGAGTTAAATTAGAGTCCTTCGTTACGTTCAGAATTCAATATAGCGCCCGTGACATAAAACGGTTCTTTATCCCCTCGGTGCATAATCTACTATTACCACCTTTTTTTTTTCGGATGGGAAATCATCAAATAACCCCTCCCGCTCTGGGATGAGCAGGAGGGAGTGTTAGACTTTTACTGACTAAAACCCATCCATGTTCCTTCCTTTGCCCTTTGTGTTCCAGGGCCGCGGTATCTCTTTCGGACAGTCCCGCAACCCTGGCAGGCATCGGTCCTTTCGGACCCCTTCCTGTTTGCTGACTCTCTTTGAGGCGCGCGTGGAACACGAACGCGCCGTCGACACGGCCTGTCGTCATAAGATGGACGGACGGCGAGCTAGCCCATAGCTCACCGGCCACAGGCCCGCGCCTACGAGGCCGACGCCCGGTGCGTCTCCCGCGGCGGCTGAGACGTGAGGCTCTCTCCCTCTCACGTCCCGCCACCTCCTTCGCTAGCATGACTGCTTCGCAGAAGGAGGTGACGGCGTCCCATTCCTTGCGGAATGCAATAAAGAATTGAGTATTGAGTTATATACTCAGTAAGGTGAAGCCACAGGCAAAAGCAAATGCGTCAAAATAATTGTGTCATAGCTGTGATAGCCCAGTGAGGTGACCGTCGGACTGCCAAGTCATAGGTCTTGAGTTCGAACCCAAGGCACGCACCTCTGATTTTTGGGATTCATGTGCATATTGTATAATTATCACTTGCTTCGGTGAAGGAAAACGTCGTGAGGAAACCAGCATGCCTGAGAGATATTTCTTGACGGCATGTAAAGCCAAGAGGCCTTTGGGCGGCATAAAAACTCTGACACCAGGTTAGGCACTAACCACACGATGAAGAAAGACTGTATTGCTGAAAATATTTCATTAAAATTTCCGTTTCCCAGATTCTAACAGACTTACTTGGCAAGAAACTATAATACTCGTATTTAAAACAAGTCAAAGTGATTAGAAGAGTGTTAAGAAATTAGAACTGTCAAAAATTAGAATTATTAGCTAAGCTTTCTTTGACGGTTCTCACTTCGTTTATTATTTTGTCTATTACATAAAAATGTTTGCTTATGTAATTACTTAAACTCAAGTAATTACTTTAACTTTATATAAAACTGAATGTAAGTGCAAACATCTGCATTATTAAGCAGCTGTTCCACAACGTAGATACATCCAATTAAGTGTATCTTTTCTGGTTAATTAACTATATGATCATAATGTTTATATAATATACCAAGTTAATGTGAAGGTGGGTCTCGTTTCATATTCACTTAATCCCCGCAACAGCAAAGACAGGGTTACGTTCTTCACACATTGTAGATCTATATCTATGTATGTAAATGTAATGTAAATCATAATATCGGATTAAACAAAGTAGTAGGGTGCTATGGTCCAGGGTTACGGGACTGTTCGAAAGAGATACCGCGGCCCTAGAACACAAAGGGCAAAGGAGGGAACAGTGAAAAGGGTGCTATGGTACACTACTAATTTGTTTTTTGTCACGGTGAGGAATTAAAATTAACGGCTTTAAAAGATTCTTATTCTTATTCTTTATTGCACACAAAATATAAAAGTAGGACACACAAAATTACAATATATAACTTATGTACAACGGCGAGCTTCACCCAGAATTGGGTAACTAAAGTAGATAAGAACAGAAAGATTGTATAAATACGGTAGTAAACTGTTGTTTTGTGTTATTTGAATTTTGATCTGCTGTTATCAATTTGCTTGAATAGAAGTTTGATTAATTAAGAAAATAAAATATACAAAAGGTTGAATACAGACGCACGTTCTGCAAAGAGTAATTTAAAAAAAATATTGAATAGTTTCAATCTTATGATATGTATAAATTAATTTCATACAAACTGCAAGTGCGTCAGAACACAATTACACACTTACTTTGAAAAGTTAATCATATTAAAATTGTGATCACTTTTGGGAATCATACTGCTACTGCTGCTGCTCATCATGGTGCTGCTGCTGATACTGCTTGATTGTCTTTAAACCGTTGTTCTGAATGAATGAAATGTCTGTACTTGGCATGTTTGTCTTTTAGACAAAACATGCATGAATCACTATAAATAAAATTCAAGTTTACATTGAAAAAACTTCTTTGCCCTGCAATGGGACAGTTACTACTATTAGTAACTGTCCCATTGCAGGGCAAAGCCTGTTCTATAACAAGCTGTTATAATCATTATTAATCACAGAATAATTCACTCAAACAAAAAAATGGACTGTGACAGAAATCATTATGATCTAATTAGAGCAAAGCCAGCTGCCATAATTGGATAAATGCAATAAAGATGAATTATCCTTTCAGATCAGGGTTCGGAATTATTAAGATAATTACTATGACAATTATTGGATAAGTATCAACGCTGATTCATAACTATTTTTAACTTAAAAGTAATAATTTCGTTACTAAAATATGATGACATTACAATGTACTTATAGTTCTGTTTGTATCGTAGCGGCACTACCAAACTACAGCGCCATCTATGACAGAAATGAAGAACATCGAAATTCTAAATCGCGCAGGTAAAGTTAACCGCTACTTAAAAGTATATTGAAAAACCCGACAACGAACTATCGGGCAGTACGCCACATGTGACAACACCCGATTGGTCGGAGGATCCTCTCTTTTCTACGGGTGATGGAAAACTTTACACCCTGTTCTTCATGAACATAATTATACTTACCCCTAAAGTTGATTAATTTAACACAATACTTTTGTTTTTTTAGTCAACATTACACGCGTTTGGATACACGTGTAAGCGGAAAATCGTGTTCTGATACACGTGGAGTTTCATTATTACATATTTATAAACTTTGTTATTATCAAAGTATAATATTATCAAGATAATTACCTGCCACTGATTATAAACAAGCTTGTGATAAACAGCAAACTTACGGATTATGTTACGCCTTGGCCACAAGGTACACGTTCAAGCGTCACACGTCATGCGACAGCGACTGCGGAGAATACAAATGAATAAAATTGTAGAGTATGCCACGAGTCACGGGACGCGACGGTACTACACTCGACGAAAACAAGTGACGCAAGGCGTATCGCCCGAGGCTGTAAACGCGGCTGTAAAGTGAAGCCTTAAAAGCTTTAATAAGGTGTTACCGGTCCAGTGCAACACGAGCTACGCAACGCTAGTGCGGTGCTTTGATTGTATAATGTCTAGATGGAGCATCGCCCTACAATCAAAACAAAGAAAACGAGGCAACCATTTCAAACATGTGTGCTTGCGGCAGCGTGCGGCCGGTGTACAGAGACAATAGACGCACAGTTCAAGCACAGCGTCTATGTCGCTGTATTCGAACTTATAAGCTAACAGTCGGCTGATATTTTTTACACGTTTTCGCACTTTTGATGCTCCATCTAGACATAATATAATCAAAGGTGCGGTGTCGCAACGTAATGGGAGCGCTACTACAACGCAGCGAAAAAAAGCCTTTGTTTTTATAAACAATACTGTGCTGCGCTGCTGCCACTCCTGCGTCGCATCCCGTTTTTGTCTCTCTGGCCTCTTTTCTGGCACTATGTGACGTGTCATTCTGATTTATAATGTAGAATTTGCTCCGGTATCTCAACATAGGTACCGACCGCACAAGCTGTCACATTACTGTTAATCATTTCTACTTAGTCATTATGGAGAAGCGTGAGACCGTTTGATTAACTTCTTGTCTCAAGTAACGAAGTGTTGGAAACCAAATCTACGATACCAGGCAGTTAGTGCTATCAGTTATACAATTCTTAGTAGGTAGTTTGTTATGTTTGAATAGTGTCTGATACCTGGACAAATTGGCGCCGGTTTGTTTGAATGTTCGTGTATGTTTCATGAAACTCAGAAAACAGAATAGAAGTCGTTTTCTACGGAAACCTAATACTAAGACTAACTATAATCAATCAATAATCTCGACATTCTCGCTTGAGAAATCTTCTCCGTGCTCCTTTCACTCGCACAGTTTACCGTAGCAATTCTTTTTCAATACACTTTCTCGAAAACTGGTTCTTATCGCACTACGATTAGGTTCAACATGCAATGTATTTCACACGCGTGGATTTTTAGTATTTTTCCGCACACGTGCGGAAATAAAAATTTCCACAGATAAGTCCAAATGGGTTCAATGACTATAGCTATAGTCGGCGGTGGTTGTTTTTTTTTAATCTCGGTAAAGAGATATGCGTCTTTAAGGCATAAATATTTTTTGAGTATTTAAATTGTGTTTATAAATAGAATATCATAGATAAACATGATTATTCAAAACAAATATTTACATGTAAGAAGAAATTAACATTTATTTGTGTTCTAAATTAAGAAATATTTGAATTTTCTTTTTTTCATATTGGGCTGAATAGCTTATCATACCTTTGCTTCTTTTACAACCTGGCGAAAGCAAAGCGCGGTAAAATAGCAAATTAATCATAGTTTCCTAATAATTCCTGACAAAAATACTTTCCGTTCTAATATTTTATTTCTTCGAAAGTGTATTGAAAAACGGTTTGATACGCGTGGGGATTTGTTACTCCTTCTCGGTTAATTCCGCGCTCGAATGCAATAACAAAGTTTCCCCACTTATATCAAAATGTACTATTTTGCTCCGCTCAATCAAAATATTTAACCAAGTTGTAATGAACGAACACCCCTCAACTGATTTGTTTGCAAGCAGCCTAGCGACAATTAGTTCTGCCTTGTCTAAAAGCTGTGTTGCTTCTTATGATCTTTAATAGTGGTTACGCATGCTTGCCTGCTTGTGCAGGTATTTAATTTAATTTAGTATTATATTTAGTCATATTCTTTGTTATTACATTATGCTTAGTTATTCATATTATGCCTAGATATTGATTATGTTCTTAGTTATTACTTTGTGCAACAATAGTTTATTGCTAACTGCGGAGGCTTGTACGAGTAAATGGCTTGTCGTTGCTTGCCTCACTATACATTTTTGTATTGTTAGCTGTAAGCCACCCAAACACAATAAAATAAAAATAAATAAAATAAAATATAATACTGTACTAAGCAGCTCCTTTAACTTGACAGACAGATGCAGTTGATCCAGTTTATAGTTCCGTAGCCAAGGGGTAAAAACGGAACCCTATTACTAAAACTCCACTGTCCGTCTGTCTGTCTGTCTGTCACCAGGCTGTATCTCATGAATCGTGATAGCTAGACAGTTGAAATTTTCACAGATTATGTATTTCTGTTGCCACTGTAACAACAAGTACTAAAAACAGAATAAAATAAATATTTAAGGAGCCCCCCCCCCCCAAAACCCCCCTTAAATACAAGAAACGTGTTTTTTTTTAAATAGATAATGGTACGAAACCCTTCGTACGCGAGTCCGACTCTTACTTGGCTGGTTTTTCTTACCACCTAAAACACTAAGAAGTCGGGAGGAGTTTAAGAAGACTGTGTCAATTTACCTATGTAAGCATAGGTATGTTTGACATTCAAAATGTGCTGATCTGTACCTTTTTAACCATAATAGGTACCTACCTATTACCTGCATAACACCTTACGCCTGTTATACCCCAAGGGAATAGACAGTGGTGTACCTAATAGTAAACACATTTTGCCCTTTATGTTTAACTCCCATATAATATTTGGCGAGACGAACACAACACGAACCGACACAAATCTAGACTCCGTAGCTGCTACTGAAAAATTCCTAAAGAAAAAACCCAATAATACTTTGCCTGACCTGGACATCGAACCCAGGACTTAATGCTCAGCGGTCGCGCCTGAGACCACAGGTGTGGGTAGACCTGTAAATAGGTCGCGTCACTGCACTAACGCACTTGCGATTAATTTTATGTCCGTACTTATGACCGAATCCGCCATATATGTATGTAAAAAGCAAGCTAAATTATAAAAGCTTTGATGAAACGAAACCCGGACTGGAAAGATTACGTTTTTTTCTTGTTTGCTTTGCCCTTTTTCTGAATGTACGAGATAATGGAGATTCCTAAAAGCCACAGATGAAAGGTCGGTCACATTGCTAAGCTTAACTTTATTCATTTTGATTGGATCGGTCTAAATTCCGTACAAACCGCTTAAAGTCGTTCATTCCGGTCGTACTTTCACAACCGAACTGCCCAACTCTCGTTTAAAAACTAATATTAGGACAAACAAACTAAAGCGGTTTGTATTGAATTTCGATCAATCTCCGCTAAGCACTGTATACTTAATAATCACGTAAGTTCAAAAGTTATCGGCCTACCCACATAAAACTAATATGTCATCTTTGATCTGAACTTATATCCAGCTATACTGCTAGAGCTACTTGGAGCTAATTCGTATTCAGGGTCGCTCGCAGTCGGTTTACTTGAATAAGGCTTCGTCTAAATGATATGGGTGTTCCTCACCTGGTGGCGTCCTTTTTCCTCTTCTTTTCTCCGTCACGACTTGCAGCTTTTAAACTCGAAGAGCATCCTGGAGTTCGATAGCTCCAGGATGCTCTTCGAGTTTGATGATTGATTGTTTTATTCAATAATGATCTGAAAAATATAAGTCAGAGGACTAAAACAAAACCGACTTCTAAAAAAACACTAAAAAAGTCTAAAATAACTTTACTTTCGGAAGTCGGTGGCAAAAAAGATACAAAAAAGACACCGACTTCCGAAAGTAAAGTTATTTTAGACTTATTTAGTGTTTTTTTAGAAGTCGGTTTTGTTTTTGTTGGGTTAAAGTCCAAAACTAAAAAAGGGTAAACTAAAAAACTATCTGCGAAAACATCGCAGAAAGTTTCTTTATTTTACCCATTTTAGTTGTAGTATACCACACAAATTCTTGTCATGAATTAGTTTTTACATTGTAACTAGAAGTTAGTTAAAGTACTCGTCAAGACGAATCATACAAGCCCAAACTCGATGAGGTTTTGTCGTTTAATAACGGTGTTCCTATGGCCACCGTCCAGCTCCATCATCAGACACTGGATACCATTTAGGAACAAAGTACTCGTCAAGACGAATCATACGAGCCCAAACTCGATTCATTTTATTCTACATTTTATTACGGACTACCTGTGACCACCTTCCAGCTCCATCACCAGACCCTGGGTACCATCTAGAGACAAAGTACTCGACAAGATGAACTATACGAACCCAAACTCGATGGGGTTATGTCGTTTTAATGGAGTTCCTATGGCCACCTTCCAGCTCCATCATCAGATCAGCTCCATGTCATCATAATATTGCATTGCCTCGCGATATACACATGCGTGCAAAATTTCAGCTCAATCAGAAATGGGAAGTGTGTCTTTAACTAGCATCACGCGACGTCGCGTGATGTACATCAGAGCGCCAGCACGCGACGTCGCGTGATGTGACAATTAACGTGAGGAAAACAACCAAATTCCTTAACCGATTTTGATGAAATTTCTATGGGACCAATCGGGAAGCATATCCTTCCAGATGAAAGAAGAATTTTTCAAATCGGTTTTTAAATGACGGAGTTCTGAGGTAACAAACATAAAAAAAAAGAAAAAAAAAATACAACCGAATTGAGGACCTCCTCCTTTTTGAAGAAAGTCGGTTAAAAATCACAAGCTCTCGTCATTGGTCACTTCGTCAATGAATTATTGCGCCATCAGTCTCTCCCACCGTCGTTCGTAACTTGACTGACTTAGGTGTATTTCGAGTCGGACGGGAGGAAACGCCCGGGTGCTACCATTGTGAGGATCGACCGGAGGTCACGGTGGAGCACACGGTGGAGATCTGCCCCGCGTGGGCGAGGCACCGCCGTGTCCTCGTAGCGGCGATCGGCGGCGGCGACCTCTCGCGTCCGGCCTTGGTTCAATCCATGGTCCGGAGCGAGACGGAATGGGACGCCGTCACCTCCTTCTGCGAAGCAGTCATGCTAGCGAAGGAGGTGGCGGAACGTGAGAGGGAGAGAACCTCACGTCCCAGCCGCCGCGGGAGACGCACCGGGCGTCGTGGGTCACGTGGTGGCCCCCGGCCACCGTAGGCGCGGGCCTGTGGACGGTGAGCTATGGGCTAGCTCGCCGTCCGTCCGCCTTATGACGACAGGCCGTGTCGACGGCGCGTTCGTGTTCCACGCGCGCCTCAAGGAGAGTCAGCAAACAGGAAGGGGTCCGAAAGGACCGATGCCTGCCAGGGTTGCGGGACTGTTCGAAAGAGATACCGCGGCCCTGGAACACAAAGGGCAAAGGAAGGAACATGGATGGGTTTTAGTCAGTAAAAGTCTGACACTCCCTCCTGCTCAGCCCAGAGCGGGAAAGTTTTTTTGATGATTTTCCATCCGAAAAAAAAAAAGGTGTATTTCGAGACTGGAACATCTTGGAGTGTTCACATTGCCAAAGTGAACAGGAGAGTGTTTCGCTTCTTCCGGTCTCTAAAGCGTCTTCAGGAGTTTCAAACTAAAATGATTCTTTCTCAGACTCTTATTCTACCTCTTCTTGATTACGCTGACGTCTGTTTTCTTGATGTGTCTGGGAACTTCTTGATAAACTCGAAACGTCTGCAGAATTTGTATATCCGCTTCATTTTCGAACTTCGAAAGTACGATCATGTGCCGGAATTTCGGAAAAAACTGAACTGGATACCTATTCAAGGAAAAAGAACTAATCACAACATTTATCAAGTTTCTGAGAGAGACAGCGCGAACGCAGCCTCTCACTACCAATAATTACGCATCCGAGTTATCCACATTAGGGATAATCGCAAGGATCAACCTAACTGCAGTGCAATGGTAGGCCTCGCCCTGGGGGAACCGTCTTCATGGTCATGGATTCCCCTACGCCAGGTAAGTATGAGTTCATTACAGTACCTTGCGAGGGTCGTTCGACGTCGGAGAATCTTAACACCGCGATTCAGAAAATGGACCTGTTCGTATACCGCCATCTAGTTACGAACTCGGAACTGACTTCACAGGGCGATGGGGTGAGGGTGAACATTCTGAGGGGTGTGTAACAATGGAGTTATCGAAACTACAAAGCAAGGTAAGTTTAAATAGAAAAGAGAAATTACTTCTTCGAATCTAGCGAGCATCTATTTGATGCCATTTGCCTCGGATGGGTCGCTAAAAAGAAGCTCTTTATGATTGAGTCTCAAGTCCGTTCTACGTTGATAAGTGTGGCTAAAATCAGGCTGGATTGTAGGTAATCGCTTACAAAAACTCGTAGTCCTCTTAAAAACGGTTCAAACGATTAACTTTATTGCCTTTTCGAGTACATTTTTCTTGTGTACTATCATCGATCCATGCGACATTTTTGCCGAGTTATTAGGGTGACTAAAATTGCCAAACTTGACGCCAAATTCTGGGCCGATTTAATTTAGATTGTCATCGACACGCCAAGAAGAAGAAAAATATGGTACAGTATAAATGACCCAGTGGGCCCATTATGGGCTAGTGGTAACCCGATCTTCTGGACTTCATTGTCTTACTAGTTAGTCTTAGTGAGTGTCTTTTAAAAATAATGCCCCAGACAAGACCTCTTTTATTCTGAACTAGGTCGGGACAAATGTACTTCTAGACGGAGTTATTTCATGCCAGAAATGTTTAGGGAAAAATTTTAGCAAGACTTTTGTTTCTCCATCATCTTTGTCTACAGTGTCTATACTCGCCATTGTAAATGATAGTATTATTACATCTGTTACATTACTTTGCCAAAGTACTTTAGAGATCGATCTGATGTTTTAAGTGATTTATATGTGTAATTTATAAATAAAAGGCGTTAACTGAGATTATTATTTCAAAAGAATTTTATGGAAAAGACACCGACGTTAAAATGGTTACCACGTATTCAGTACATCAAATCAAATATCTTTATTGGAACAAAAACACACACATTATTTATACATTAGTTAAAAACTGTGTCGCATCTATTAATGCCCACCTCCAAGAGGGAGACAACAGCGTTAAAAAAATTAAAATACAGTTACAAAAAAAAGAACAATACAAAAATTAAAATAGTACAAAATAAAACAGTAAAAAAAAATAGGTAAGTATTGAATGTTGTGCGTGTGGGAGTGTTGTATGTGAGTGTAGTGCGTGTCTGTGGGGTGTGAGTGTAGAGTGTGCTAGTGGTTACATCATTCTGACCACATAGAAATTTTTCGTCGGTTATTAAAAGAACAGCTGTTTCCTACAAAAATGCAATATCTACACGGTCCAAATCTTTGATTATATAATGTCTAGATAAAGCATCAAATGTGCGCAAACGTGTCAAAAAATATCAGCCAACTGTTGGCTTATAAGTTCGCACATAGAGACATAGACGCACAGTGTTTACACAGTGCGTCTATTGTCTTTGTGCACCGCGAGCACGCTGCCGCAAGCACACATGTTTGAAATTGTCGCCTCATTTTCTTTGTTTTGATTGTAGGGCGACGCTCCATCTAGGCATTATTGTATAATTAAAGGGTCAAAATGTATGGAACAGCAAAGAGCAGCAGCGAACAGATGAAATTTTTTCTGAAAAGGTTCAGAATGATGTACAGAATACGTGGTAATAGAGTCGATAAAACGATTACACCATGTATTTTTACATGACACCACTTTCACGGACGCCTAGCCGTCCCCAAAGAGTAGAATACTGGAATACGAAAAGGCTACCCCTAAATCTTTCTTATTCTAAACTAGCTACCCACCCCGGCTTCGCACGGTACACGCTATACGTGTATGCTTAAAACCTTCCTCTTGAATCACTATCTATTGCCGAAAACTGCATTAAAATCCATTGCGTAGTTTAAAAGATCTTATAAGCGTACAAAAAGCGGGAGCTTTATACTTTGTAAAGATTATGAATTAGTGTTTGTTACCTTTTCATTTACAACGTACCAGTTACTTCATAAATTCCCAATTGAGTCCCTACAGTAGGTACCTACTCGATGAGTCAAAGGGGTGTCCCATTTGGGTCTTTGTCAAGCGCCTACATTTGGAATTATCCTGCATTTCCTGACCGTCCCCTCTTCCTATTAACAAGTGTGATCAGGTCATGCATGGCACTGACTGTACCGAAATAACGGGTTAGTAACCTCCAAATCACCATAAATATTTAGGCAGGTAAACATATATGTACTAAAACAGTTCAACATCCTAAAAACATGTACTGAATACACAAATAGCTATTCGCTAGTAGTAACAAACAGACATTCTGTTTAACATTCTAGGGAAAAATTCTGCCTGTAGGAATTTTATTGGCGTGTCATGTGGCCTCTACTTCTACCACAGAGTATAAATGCAGACGGTAAACTCATGTATGATTGATCCGCCTATAATGTTCCGACTACTGGGCCACTGGCCTGCTCTCAATGAGAGGGAGTGGGCTGCAATATATATACCAGTAGATGTAAATTATCATTATTTGGTTCCCTAGAACCAAAAATCTGTAAAACACGAGTTCTAGGACATGCCTCTAACGGAAGGTCTTAGAACCAACAAGCAAAGACATGGTTTCCTCATCGTTTTCGTTCACTGTTTTATGAACGATAGTGATTAAATAAATTACTCAAAGTAACGCGCCTACCTGGGTTCAAACTAACAACCTGCAACTCGTTAAAGGCCGTTCGCAAGCACAAAACAAAATCCGCTTCTACCCTGTTTTCATATTATATGTCCGCCCTTATAAGACAAAAAAAAGAATTTAATAAGCCCAATATCGTAGATACAAACAAAGAATAATAATTGTGTTACATCTACTTACTTCAAGTGTATTTTCTTTCTTGTGTAATCTGGAAAGTATATTTATTAGATGTAAGAAGATTGTACCTACTTAAACATTTGAATAAGTTAGAAAATAACAGAGACAAAATATATCGAAGGAACATAAAAGAACAGTCTTAGTATCAGATTATTTCTTTTATTGCTTTGCCTACCTTTCGTGAGACACATACATGATGTTTATCGTTTTACTCACATATTTATATTGGGGTTATCAGACTATTTTCAACCTTGAACGGAGCTCTTACCGCTGGGTAAGCTTGCAGGCGAAGAATAAAAATGCATGCCCCTAGAAGGAAACAAGTAACAAACGTATCCGTTGCCGCAAGTGGCATCGCCTGGGGTGCGTTGTCAGAATTCCTCCACGTGTGCCTGATGGCTGCCAGTCCCTTTAGATAAGTCTGGAGGGAACGGCAGCTGCTAGGCCGGTGCACCCTGGGCGCGGGCAGTATCCTTCCCCGAGGAATGGGAAGAGATTCTTATTCTTTGGGGAATGTTACTGTCCGTGGCTAATATTCTGACATGGTGGGGTCCAACCTGGACCAACGGGGCGTTCTTCTGCGTGTCCCTCTGGATAGCAGAGGGCACAGTGGAAGAGCAAGGGCGGGCTCGGTGTGCACTTACCCTGCCTCCGAGCAGACAGGGAAGGACGTAGTCCCTCCCTGTCCCCGTCGTATATCGTAATCCCACCGTCGAAGTGTCGTGGACACGTCTCGCGGCTTCGATAGGGACCGAGGGTCTTGGCTTAACCGCCTGGACCGCGAGGTAGAAAACCTCTATAAAAAGTTACCCCGAATCCCAAGTGGCGGAGCACCGCGAGGGGATGTATGGCTGACGGGAACGTTCTTGGAACAATCAGTCGCTAGTGCTTTCCACCGCCAGGGTACCAGCCGACCCTCTGGCGGGTTATAAATGTCAAATGGCTTATCTGGGTACAGGGGGTACGCCCAGATGGACATTTTATTTCCCCCATACTCGTGGGAACAGTATGGATACCAAAAAAAAAACCCAAAAGACGGCCGATACCGGCAAAGATAGGGAGAGGAAGGATGCGGGGTCGGAGTCCGACGCCGCATCCAGTGTGTGCACGGGAGGCTCAGTGAGCTCCCGTTGCGAGAGGACTGGGTCTGCTGCTGGGGAGAACAGCAAGTTCTTCCGCAAGCGGACCAGAC
This sequence comes from Eugnorisma glareosa, assembly GCA_947578425.1. Lineage (NCBI taxonomy): Eukaryota > Metazoa > Arthropoda > Insecta > Lepidoptera > Noctuidae > Eugnorisma > Eugnorisma glareosa. The sequence continues at coordinate 3,672,010 of OX387970.1, forward strand.
CGGTGGGCGACCTGGGGTCGACATCGGAAGGGGAGCTGGCGTCGGCTCGCAAGATCCCCACCAGCAAGCGCGGTGGGATCCGGAGCAAGGGGAGGGGGCCCCCGGCCTCCGAGAGATCGACGAAGTCAGCCGAGGAGGGGCGCCACCTGGGGGTGGCCGGTCGTGGGGCAGCCTGTCTGGGCTCCTCTGGCGAAGAGGCGGATGCAGCTGGCGGCTCCGACGCGGAGCGTAAGGCCAGATTTGCTAAGGAGGTGGAGGCCGCTATAAGGGGCGTAGCTATGAAGAAGTTGCCTTCTTCTAAGCTACGGGCCATACCTGCGGCTTCCGCCTCCATCATGGCGGCAGCGGAGGCCAATTACGCGGGGCCTCCGCCGAGCGAAGTGGCCAAACTGCGGGCGGAGGTCGCCCGCCTTACGGCTGCCACAAAGCTTCTCCAGGAGGAGAATGGGAAGCTCCGAGCAGACCTGACCAGTCTGCGTGAGTCAGGCTCCCGCCAGGCGCCCCAAAAGGGCCAGCAGCGACCAAGCCAGCCCGTGCCGGTGGAGAATCAGGTCCTGAACCTGATTCGGCAGGAACTGGCTGCCTTCCAGGCACGGTTCTCCGTCCTGGAGGGCATTGTGCTGCGCCCCCCCCTGGCGGCAAACAAGGCAGCCTCGGGCCCAAGCCCGAGAGTGTCATATGCGGCTGCTGCGGCTGCCGTCTCTGGACCTGGGCCGTCCAGCCAGCCCTCCGGCAGGGCTGTGTCGGCCCCCGAAAAGACGGCTCCGGTAAATCCGGCGCCGGCTAAAAAGGCGGCGGCCCGCAGGAAGAAGAGGGGCAAGGCGGTTCAGCCACCTTGCCCCTCGATGGCGGCTCCCCAGTCCCCTAAGCCTCCCGTGGCCGAAGCCGGGTGGCAGGTGGTCGGGGAGAAGAAAAAAGGGAGGAAGGCGGCCAAAAAGGCCCGCAATGAGGAGCGGAGACGCCAGCACAAGGCGCGAAGCGTCGCGGCTAGGCTCCGCGCCCCGAAGACCGCGGCTGTAGTGATCACACTACAGCCGGAAGCGGAAAAGAGGGGCGTATCCTACCGTGACGTGCTTGCGAAGGCCAAGGCTTCAGTGAACCTCGGGGAGCTTGGAATCACCGGGGGCCTCCGGCTTAAAGTCACCGCGACAGGGGCTCGAGTGCTGGAGATCCCCGGTGAAACCAGTGGCTCGTCCGCTGAAAAGCTCAGAGCGTCCCTAGATGCGGACGAGGCCCGAGTGTCCAGGCCCGTTAGATGCGCAGACCTGCGCATCCTGGGTCTGGACGACTCGGTGACCGAGGAGGAGGTGGTGGCCGCCGTCACTAGGACTGGTGGGTGCCCTGCCGAGCAGGTGAAGGCAGGCACCTTACGTCCGGACCTATCGGGCATGCGAACCATCACGGTAAGCTGCCCGGTGACGGCGGCGAAAAATATTGTGGAGGGCCGAAGGCTCCTGGTGGGATGGGTGTCTGCGCAGGTGAAGCTGCTGGAGCCCAGACCTCTGAGGTGCTTCCGCTGCCATGTGGGGCACCACGTGTCAGTGAAATGCACCTCGGAGGCGGACCGCAGTGGGCTCTGCTTCCGCTGCGGTCAGCCCGGTCACAAGGCCGCGGCCTGCTTCGCCACGCCGCACTGCGTCTCATGTGCGGCGACTGGCGGGCCGGCTGAGCACCGGGCAGGGAGCAAGGCCTGCGCTCCACCCGCCAAGGCCAGGGGCAAAGGAAGGCCCTCAGCCACCGCCCCCACCGTCACCACCGCCGCAGCTGCCGCCAGTGTCGCCGCCGCTGCCGCCGCCACCGCCGTCGCTGCTCCTCCTGCAGCGGGGCCCTCGCAGGGGGCCCGAGTGGAGACCGTGATGGAGTGCCAATAACGGCCCCATTACGCGTCCTCCAGGCGAACATCAACCACTGCGCCTGCGCTCAGGATCTGTTGCTCCAGAGCATGGCGCAGTGGTCGATCAATGTCGCCGTGGTCTCTGAGCCCTACTTTGTCCCGCCCAGGGACGACTGGGTGGAGGACCTTAGCGGCTCAGTGGCCATAATTTCGTCGGCCGCCGCCGGTACCCCGACCCATGAAAGTGTCAGGAAGGGTCGGGGGTGCGTAGCAGCACGGTTCGGGGAGATCGTTGTAGCGGGAGTCTACTTCTCCCCGAACCATACTCTCGCCGAGTTCCACAACTCCCTCAGGGAGTTGAGTGTCGTCATCGGAAGCCATTCCCTCCCCGTGCTTGTGCTCGGGGACTTCAATGCCAAGAACTTGGCTTGGGGTTCTCGTTGCACAGACGTGCGGGGAAGGATGGTGGAGGACTGGGCTCTGGAGGCAGGCCTGGTCGTCCTAAATAGGGGTTCTGTTCCCACGTGTGTGCGGATGCGGGGCGAGTCGGTGGTGGACATATCGTTCGCTAGCCCCGCTCTGTCACCGCGTGTCGTTGACTGGCGCGTCATGGAGGGGGTGGAGACCTATTCCGACCACCGGTATATCCGGTTTGACGTCTCCGCCCAGTCCCCAAGCGCGCCGGTCCAGCAGGCCCCGAGTGGTCCGCGTTGGGCGCTAAAACAGCTGGACCGGGAGCTCCTCCTGGAAGCCTCGATCGTGCAGGCCTGGGTGACATCACCGGACAGGCCTGCCGACGTCAACAATGAGGCGGGTTGGTTCCAGGAGGCCATGTCCGATATATGTGACGTGGCAATGCCCCGGGTTCGGTCTGAAAGCGCCCGGCGTCAGGTGTACTGGTGGTCGCGAGAGCTGACGTCTCTGCGCGAGGCGTGCGTCGCCGCGCGACACCTGTACGCCAGGCATCGCAGGCTCCGCATTCGCCCTCCGAATGCGGCAGCCATTGAGGCGGAGCTGTATGAGGGATACAGAGCGGCGAAGACCGCCCTCCAAGAGGCTGTCCTGCGGGCCAAGGATGTGGCCCGCGAGGAGATGCTGGAGACTCTCGACAGAGATCCGTGGGGGCGCCCTTATAAGATGGTGCGGGATAAACTCCGCACCAGGGCCCCTCCGCTGACGCAGAGTCTCCGGCCTGAGCTGGTGGAGGACGTGGTGAGCGCTCTGTTCCCTTCGCGAGGGGAGCACACTCCCCCGCCTATGGCTCCGCCGCTTGCGGTGCTGGAACCGGACCACCCAGAGGACGATGACGACATTCCGGAAGTGACCGGGGTAGACCTGAGAGTGGCGGTAGGCAGGCTTAAGGCCAAAACTGCCGCCCCGGGACCCGACGGCTTACCTGGCAAAGCCTGGGTCCTGGCCTTGGAGGCTCTCGGGCCCCGACTGGAGGGGCTCCTAAGCGCATGCTTGGAGAGAGGCCAGTTCCCGCTTCGTTGGAAGACGGGGAAGTTGGTCCTCATACGGAAGCCGGGGCGCCCTGCGGACTCTCCGTCTGCATACCGGCCCATCGTGTTGCTCGACGAGGTGGGCAAACTCTTTGAAAGAGTCATTGCCAACCGCCTCGCCGGGCACCTGGCGGAGATGGGGCCGGATCTTGCGGAACACCAGTTTGGTTTCCGCAGGGGGCGCTCGACGGTGGACGCCATCATGCGCGTGAGAGCCCTCACGACGGGGGATGCGGTGTCCCGGGGTGGGGTGGTCTTGGCGGTGTCTCTCGACATCGCCAACGCCTTCAACTCCATGCCCTGGAGCTGCATCAGGGAGGCACTCCGGTATCACCGGGTGCCGACCTACCTTCGTCGTGTGGTCGGGGACTACCTGTCGGACAGATTTGTCATTTACCCTGGTCACAGCGGAGAATGGAACCGGCGAGAGATGTCGTGCGGTGTTCCACAGGGATCGGTTCTAGGGCCGCCCTTGTGGAACATCGGGTACGACTGGGTGCTGCGCGCCGACCTCCCTGACGGCGTCAGCGTAGTTTGCTACGCAGACGACACGCTGGTGCTGGCACAAGGGAGGTCGCACGAGGCGGCGGCCGAGCTAATGACACGCGGGGTTGCGATGGTCGTGGAGAGGATCCGGCAATTGGGTCTCGAGGTGGCATTGCACAAGTCCGAGGCCATGTGCTTTCATGGGCCTCGGAATGCGCCACCGTCGGGATCCATGCTCACGGTAGGAGGGGTTTCCATCGGCGTCGAGCCGACGTTAAAGTACCTGGGTCTCGTCCTCGACAGCCGGTGGAACTTCGTGGAGCACTTCCGACGTTTGGCCCCCAAACTGGAACGGGCCGGGGCTGCCTTCAAGCGGCTCCTGCCCAACCTGGGGGGTCCAAACGCCTCCTGCCGGAGGCTCTACGCGGGGGTCGTGCGGTCCATGGCCCTTTACGGGGCCCCGGTGTGGGCGCGTTCCTTGAGGCGGCGAGCCGCCCACTACCTGAACGCGCCCCAAAAGGTGGTAGCCGTAAGGCTGGTCCGGGGATACCGCACGATCTCCGGCGAGGCGGCGAGCCTCCTTGCCGGATTGCCGCCATGGGATCTAGAGGCGATAGTCCTCGCGCGCCTACACGAATGGCGCGTGGAGGCACTACGCCGGGGGGTAACTCCGCTGCCGCGGCAAATTGTCGCTCAGCGGACAGACCTCCGGCGCGATCTCATGGCGACATGGAGAGAGCGACTGTCGCAACCCCGTGCAGGGCACGTCACAATAGTGGCGATAAGTCCCCTCTTTGAGGAGTGGCTAGAGAGGCGCCACGGCGCCCTCACCTTCCGCCTGACGCAGGTCCTCACCGGACACGGTTGTTTCGGGAGGTTCTTGCACCGAATCGGGCGGGAGGAAACGCCCGGGTGCTACCATTGTGAGGATCGACCGGAGGACACGGTGGAGCACACGGTGGAGATCTGCCCCGCGTGGGCGGAGCACCGCCGTGTCCTCGTAGCGGCGATCGGCGGCGGCGACCTCTCGCTTCCGGCCTTGGTTCAATCCATGGTCCGGAGCGAGACGGAATGGGACGCCGTCACCTCCTTCTGCGAAGCAGTCATGCTAGCGAAGGAGGTGGCGGAACGTGAGAGGGAGAGAACCTCACGTCCCAGCCGCCGCGGGAGACGCACCGGGCGTCGGGGGCCACGTGGTGGCCCCCGGCCACCGTAGGCGCGGGCCTGTGGACGGTGAGCTATGGGCTAGCTCGCCGTCCGTCCGTCTTATGACGACAGGCCGTGTCGACGGCGCGTTCGTGTTCCACGCGCGCCTCAAGGAGAGTCAGCAAACAGGGAGGGGTCCGTAAGGGCCGACGCCTGCCAGGGTTGCGGGACTGTTCGAAAGAGATACCGCGGCCCTGGAACACAAAGGGCAAAGGAAGGAACATGGATGGGTTTTAGTCAGTAGAAGTCTGACACTCCCTCCTGCTCAGCCCAGAGCGGGAGGGGTTATTTGATGATTTCCCATCGGTAAAAAAAAAAAAAAAAAAAAAAAAAGTGGCATCGCCTGAGGTTGTGAACGGAGCTTTAGCCAAAAAGTCTATCACGAGACGACGAGGCTGATCCATTGAGAGGAAACCCATTGAGTATAAATTTTATTTAACTAGATTGATAGCTTTCATTTCAAAAGACCATCTCAGACATCATGCTTATTTGCATAGTCCTCATGACAGTTGACCAAGACCTTAAAAGAGACTATGACCTCTAAGTTTGTTTCGGCTGTTTCTCCTCCGAGTAGTCAGTACGAAACACCGACCTAATCTAGTCTTAAAAATGTCTTGTAGAAGTGTTTGTAAAAACCTATTTGCAAAATAAACACCATTTTTCATTCAGATAAGTCATACATACTTGATTTAAAAAATTATGGCAGCACTTTCTGTGTTCTGTCAAAAATTTAGTTGTTTCCTGTGTGTGAATAAAATATAGAAAATCTCATTTTTTTTTAAAAAAAAAACCATCCTTAACAATACCGTTTTTGTAAGTGTAACTATAAGCTCTTATAGACCTATGATCTCGTCACCTTCCAACTATATTTGGGTCTAAATTTTTTTGTTTTTTTTTTTTTAGCTCGTTCCATCGTAGACCTCATCTATCGCTTTCCACCATGCGTAATAGAGGTCAAGAGCAGGCCCATTTAATAAAAAAAAAATAAAAAAACTGACATGTTCACCAACATTATTATTAACACTTAAAACAAATCGTAAACTTTTTTTTTTATAAATTAAATGGGCCTTTCTGGACCTCAATCTAGTCCTGAGGACAGAGATGAGGTCGACGATGGAACGAGCTAATCCAAAGACAAACATGGTAAATATCCCGTTTTTAGTGTTCAGCTTCCAGTGTAACCGGATACAGCTGAACAAACTATGCTTACTTAAAATAATGTAGAACTTTCATTTAAGCCCATAAGTTAAAAACAATACAACGTCGGAAATAGCATAATTGGCGTCACCTATTTCCGAATTCGTGGTTTTAGGATGAGACCACACGAGCGTGTTATTTATGTCACCGAAGTGAGTTGCCGAAATTAGGTCGGTTTCATGCAATTGCGGTTTCATCACACTAGACGGAAAATGAACTCCCATATAGTGAGGGAATTGAGTCGAACGTAAATTGCTAAACTCATATTGTACGACGCGACTCTAGTTTATATAGTCTGAGGCGGAACCACAAAGCTATTCTTTACTTGACGTATTTTTTCGATACAAAGACATATTATTCATGCTTAATGCTGTTTGTGTTGACGTTTAGTTTTCATTCGAATTTAACGCAACACATCTCTTTTTCACATTATTACTATTGTGATCAATATATTTGTTGTTTTCGAAACGTGTCCAGTAAGTTGCTTATGTACTCAATACTCAACACTTTTATTGCATTCCAGATGTAGGTTTCTTAGGTGGTAAACTTATAATTAGATCTTAAGGACCCTGTCGGGCACAGCAAAATAAGTGAGTTAGGAGACAGGAAGCATTTGTAAATTATATTATAACATTTCTCAGCAAACTACTTTGGTATAATGATAATCCAGGTATTTACTTAGAGAATCTAATAGATATAATATAAACAGGTATCTATTGAGAGATGTAATGTAATAACAATTAATAATAGTTAAGTAAAAACCATGACCATGTTTTTCTATTAGTAGCGATGCATTTTTGATTGAATTACATGTCCGCATGAGCCGTAAACTGGTAATATTTGTGTTATTGTGCAGAAATATTACCAACGATAAACATTGTTGTATTTATTTTGCAGTATTATTGAAAAAACGTGGGTGGCTCGATTTTTTTAACGGCCTGTGTAAATATGTGTCTTGTCATAACTAACATTTTACATAATAGAGCAATTTCTGCTTGAACATCGTGATGCGATCCATTGCGACACTACCTTTAAATACATTTAACTTAAATGGTAGTTCTAAGCACTGTAATTTCATAACAGCGGAGTCTAGACAACTCTTGTAATTTTAATTATCCCATTTGAATATAAGATGAAGTAATCACATCAACTCTATCAACTGTTCATATCTTCTTTAAGACCTACTTTACATAAACTTATATTTTTATTACTAGCTTTTTTGCGGGACCTAGCTTGCTCGCGTGGAAGTCGGGAGCTATCCCACGTGAACATACTACCGTGGTAAAAAGTATCCTATGACCTAACCCAGGTCATGGTCAACAGGTGGTCTACTGAAACCTTAATGACGTCAAAAGGTAACAAACTCACACGCAAAGTTATTTTCCCGTATTTGCCACTGATATAGTTCGAATTTTTAAGAACCGGCCAATTGCGAGTCGTAATCACACGCACACAGGGTTCCGTAACACCAAACAATATAATAAAAATATTTTGATTTATTGTATTGTTTTACATTCATATGCAAAACTTAATTTGTTTTTCATAATAAGTTGTTGATGACTTTAATGAAAAACAAAGTTACTGCTGCAGTTTGGGGCCAGGGCCCACAATGCTCCAAAACGAATGTATGTCTTTATGTACCTACCACCTAAGTTCACATTGTGGAATGCAATAAACGTATTGAGTATTTGATGACAAAGTCCCTTAACTCAAAAACTAATCATTAAATCTTATTCGAATCAATACTAATGTTTGATGAAAGTTTTATTTACGTTCTGCAATCCTAAATTTTTTCAGAATTTTCCAACTCTTACTTTAGAAATTAGAGGGGAGGGGCAGACATTTTACCACTTTAGAAGTTTCTATCTTTCAAACGATTGACTTTGAGAAAAAATGGTTTTCCATGGGGAGCCACCCCTTAATCTTTTATTATATTTATTTTTATATAAAAATCGTAAAGCGGTTTATAGAATACATCTACCTACTAAGTATCAACTGTGTAGTCCCAATAGTTTCGGAATAAAGTGGCTGTGTCATACACGGACAGACAGACCTCGCGAATCTATAACGGTTGGTTCAGTGTTGGTTTTTTGCCATTCGGCTACGGAACCCTAAAAATGCGACATGCGCTAGAGTCAATTGTTTTCGCGTCAGTACCGTCTATGCTTAAATTCAACTACCTACATTCATATGTTTTCAAATATGTCGCTCCTAGCCAAGCATTAAGATTGCCTCTAAAAAGAAGCCAGCCAATTACTCTACCTCTAAGGAAACTGTACCGTCAAACGCTGCGGCTTTCACTAATCCATCTCGATAGCAGAATATTTTCAATCCTATGAAACTGAAAACATGTTGAACCGCATGTTGTCAAATATTTTCTGGTTAATTACAACAGAACAAAGAACTTAAAGCTTCCCCACACATATTTAGTTCCTAAGCAGATGAGGCTAATGTCTTCTTTCAAAGAACTTTACACCCGTTACGGTTTATTGAGATCGTATCGTTTACATAAGATTACGTAACTTCAAAGTATAAAGTTGAGATTATACATTATAGCAACATCACTTTGTTCATACGGTTTAATCAAATAAGAGCAGAGATGGCCCAGTGGCATCGGCTCCGACTAATGAACAGTAAGTCGTGGGTTCGAACCCAGGCAGGCGCATTACTTTGTGTAATTTATTTCATCACCACTGCTCTCAAAACGATGAAGGAAAACATCGTGAGGAAACCGGCACTAGGATATGCCAAACACTAGGTACTAGGCACTAGATAACCAAAAATTCGAAGACACGTGACATCTACCAACCCGCGGCCCCGTGGTGGATTATAGCCCATTCCCTCTCGAAGAGAAGAGACCTGTATCCCAACAATGGGAACATATAGGCTTATTATGATGATGATAATTAATCAAAAAGTACTGTTCAAAACTTTCTAAGACATGGCAGAAGCCTACCTCCTCTCCAAATTCACAATCCTTTTAAAATGGGTCTAGCTTAAACTGCCGTCTCCTTTCGGACTTACAGTGTTGCCGTTTTCTGCCAGTTAGGATTCACTGAGTGGTTATTTTTGGCCATTGCTCCTCCAATAGCATTCACTATGACCAGCCTAGTTAAATTCTAACCTAGCAGCTATGAGGCCAGCATCAGCTGTTTCAAATTCACACTGTTAAATCGTACAATACAGTGCCGTGTAAAAGTTTGCATAACATTACTTCTCTGATTAATTAAGCCTTTGATACATTCAGGTTTAATGGCTTAGCGCTCATAGGCGGAAATATAAACTTAATTGATATTGAGGCTTAACTTAGTAAGCGTACAAATCTAGTAGGGTTAAAGCAAATGGGAGGGCTTTGCACGATTACGGAATCAGAGAACTCTTAAAGGAACTCATTCGGGGAAGTATTGCTGAAGTAATGGGTGTAACAAGACCCTTAACGAAGTCGAAGGGCATTTGTTCTCCTCGTCGTTGTGATCATTTTTTTGTGCTAGACCTAGTTACGGACATATTGGGGGTCAAAGTTCCAACATTTAACAAGTTTTTTTTTAAATAACACTTGCCACTTTGCAGTGCAATGGCACTGCAAAGTGGCACTTGAAAGACATTTTTATATATTAAATGAACCCCTTGACTTCAATTTTGTCCTGAAGTTGACAAAATTGGTGAGGTCGACGATGGAACGAGCTAACCCAGAAGAAATATGGAATATCTAGGAATATACTAGGTGTGCGTGACTACCCGCAGTAGGTCTGGACTCCCGATGGAAGAAGGGAGATGGTGGAATGAGGTTGTGGAGCTCTTGGGCACACTACCGAAGTACAGTCTGTAAAACACCGACAAGCAAGCAACTTTGCAGTGGAGGGCCAGGCTATGAAGCTTGGTACACACCAGCTTATTGTCACCAATGAGTCACCACCAACCACAGCACCAGCATTAAACAGCACCACCAATGCCTTCAAAAAAACGTGAAGGACGTCGTTAAATGCCAACGTAGTTAAGTCTAATCGAAATATTTTCCGAGAAACCACTGAATCGTTTTGGATTTGGCTATTCACGGATAATACGTTACACGTGGTGGCACTTCACGAATTATGTTTGCTCAAGGTCATGGAAATTTGGGAAAATTCCGGATGTCAGAAAAGAGAAAATTCAAAATACACAAAGTAAATGTATTAAGTAAGGTTTTTAGGCATATTATCCTAAAACAACTCTCCTTAATACAACTCCGCCGAATTCCTCAAATAAACTTTTGTGGTCGCCTTGGATGCAAAACACATTCAAACTGACGACATTACTTTTTGGGACCCTTCCGTAATCAGGGACCAATGTGACCCTTTTACGATAATATCCTAAGTGTAAGTAGAGAAGGACTATCTGTACTTATCTATGGCTAAGTGAATTTGTATAAGTACTTACTTCCGTTAAAAGATATTTATGACGAACTTAGAGACAGAAAATAAAAAAAAATCGTTTCTATAAAAGTCTGTTATTCGAATGCATCATCATCTCCCTAGTATTCTCAAGAATGTTAGTGACGGCCTCCAGTCTACCTAGATGGATGCTGAATCTATTTGAGCTCCACGCCCCAGTACAAGGACACACGATAGTGTTGGAAAGGCGATTTAAACTAAGCTCAATTGAAATCTTGGACAATAGCACTGGCTGATAGTGAATACCTTGTGCATTAAGTTTACAACAAAATAATAAAATTAAAATAAATATAAAAGCCTTTGATTCTACTACATTCTTTCTAAACGATAATTTACATAATATTAATATGGACACTGGACAAGTGTATCTTACCAATTTTTAACATAAATATGTTTTTTTTTTACAACACAATAGTCATAGTAATTAGATACCTAATCATATTATTATACTGCCTCTTTAAAATAACCTACTAGTAAATACTAGTGTTGCAAATATTGTTCGAGTGTATAAATTGTATATTATGAATAGGTAGGTACAATGCTCTTAGTACTGTACGCATCTCTCTGTCCAAGCTCGCGTAATGTTATGTTATGTTAATCATTATTATTTACCCTTCGGGTTTTACAGGCGTGATATTATGGTAGGTTATGTCATTTCTTCTCTGGATGAAAAAACGCACAAAAAACTACTTCGTAAAACTAGATCAAGGTCCCATTTTCCGTTTAAAAAATATTAGTAGAACTTCTTTTTAGGGTTCCGCAGCCGAATGTCAAAAAACGGAACCCTTATAGATTCGCCATGTCTGTCTGTCTGTCTGTCCGTGTATGTCACAGCCACTTTATTCCGAAGCTATTAGGACTACACAGTTGAAACTTAGTGGATAAATGCTTTACGATTTTCATACAAAAATAAAAGACTAGGGTAGACTAGACTCCCCATACATGGAACTGAAACTAAAAAATATTTTTCATCAAACCATTATACGTGCGGTGTGTCTATAGGTAGGTCTATAGGTCTTTAGAAATGACATTGATGTTCCCAATTTAATTTTGCTGTTGAATGTAATACAATACCACATATGAATGACATATGAATGAGCCTTCAAAATATTTTTAAAATAATATTTTTTGCTGCTACGGAACCCTATGTACGTGTGAGTACGACTCGCACTTGGCCAGTTACTTTTTCCCGCGGCTTCGCTAGCGTTATCTATCTTCGGAAATTATCCCATGTGAACATATTAAATTATATCCTAAGTTGGAAAAATCTGAGTTCCTATTTGTGAAAGAATTTTTGGAATCGGATCAGTAGTTCAGAAGTTTACCGCCCACATTCAAACTGACAAAATTTTACTTTACCTCTTTGTAAAGGCACAGTATAACTATCAGACAGTACCCCAACAGTAGCGTTGTCGGGCGCCATCACCACGCGCGCCATTGCATGTGCAGTGGGTTGCATTGTGTGTGTGTGTGTTGCAGTGCATAAGCGCGCATTAAAACTGTCATAAATACCGTAAATATGCAGACTTACAAGGGTTGTCACAAATTAGAAAAAAAATATGTAATCATTTATTAAAATTACGCCAGGCTCCTCTCTTCTGTACTTAGCAGTTTCGTCTAGGTTTTACTGTCGTTGGCAACAATGTCTCACAAGCTCCCTATAGGTAGTGTTAATGACCTCCTCCCTCGAATAGTGTGGAGATTTTGTGGCATTAATCAGCTTATTTAATAAATCACGACAGTTAAATGGAAAAAGTTTCATTCAACTCAACAAAATGGAAACAAAATTTCCAAGTCTGCAGAATTTTTCAGTAAGTTTTAGAGTCGTTTGCTAACAGCAATTAATTACCTTAATTGACATAACAGAACATTACGCCTGTAATCCCCAAAGGGTATGGCAGAGGTGTACCTAATAGTAGGTATACCCACATTTCGTCAGTTATGTTTAAGTCCCATGTAATAGGGGGCGAGCCTATTGCCATCAACCGTTCACTCCGTGACTGCTACTGAGAAATTCTTGATAGAAAACCCCAATAACACTTTGCCCGATTCGGGAATCAAACCCATGAACTCATGCTCAGCAGTCGCGTCCTTAAATACCAGCGCATTACCTTAATTGAGTACACAGATTGAGCACAACTCGGTAATCATTTCTTAGGTTCACACATTACGTCTTTTTTAGACTGCAGTTCTAAGGAGACTGACCGTTCATAATTTGAAGTCAACGTACTTAATTTCACTTGAAAAAGTTTTTATAAAAGATTTTTGAAAGAACTAGACGAACGAATTTTACAATTACGAGTATTTGGCATTCATTTGAGATCAAAACCAATGCTACTGAAACTTATTATTATTCGGTGAAAATGCTTTTTTGGGAACCTATTGATTACACTATAATATTTATCAACAAATTTAAAATCTCGCACGCAAAATACGCCAATATACCAGCCCGTTATACAATACGATACAATACAAATTTATATTGTAAAAGTAAAATGTAACTATGGTCGGTACCTACCTTATTACTTAGCAGAAAATATGCAAAAATACTAAAAAGTTGGAAAGAAGTTTATAGCGGTCGGAATTTTTATGTAATTCATTCATGATGCAGATGTAGAAAACGATGTAGATGGAGATGATGTGTGTTTGATGTGTGTGATGATATGATCAATAATTTCATGTGACTTAAACTATTGGATTTGTTCGAATTACTGCATTTATTTGAATTTGTATTGCAGACTGAGAGAACATCATGAGGTATAGACGCAGTGTAATTTATTGTCGTAGTGTCGGCGCCACCCTTTATAGGTTCTTCGATCCACGTTTTTGTCTAATTACACTCGACTAACTACAGTTATTGATTGACCTATATTTCTGTCACTAAACACACAATACAATGCATGATATTAATTAAAAAAGTAGTATCTACACGTAATCTTACCTATGTAATTTAAATAGTAATTTTATTACCTATACCGATGTTAACCTACTTTGTGTACAGTTTTAGTCTGCTTGTTGCGTAGATACCGTGGACATCGGCTACATTTTAAAATGCCTTCTTTACGAGGGATTCAAAAAATATATTCATTTTTCTCTTTTCACAAAATTATGTTGTTTAGACTTATATTTGGGTTTTACTTCAAATGCAGTAATTGTGCTACAGTTTGTCTATTATTAAAAGTCTACTGTATTGTTTGTTGTGGAATCGGCTATTTAGAAATTCTCATGAATGCTGAGAGCTATCTTCAAGCAAATGTAGCTGGTTTTCTTTACGATTCTGTGGCAGTTTTAAATATAACTGTAAATGTTTTGATGTCTATGATCACTGAAGAAAAATACGTTATGAAGTTTTCGTCAAACTTAGCCTCCGATTCTTTTTTAACATTACAAAAAAAACAACATTGTCTTGTAACATATGTTCTGTTGTTCATCACATTCATTGGAGAGTTGGCCTTGTTAGTGTTATCATCAGAAGATTTTTCTTTAGCAGTCTTTACCGTATACTTTTACAGGTTAATTTCTTATTATTCGAGTCGACTGACCACAGTTTATATTGCTGAAAATTATCAAAAATCAGTAGAATCCTTGTGCAAGGCGCTAAATCATAATTTTGAAACAATTAATTTGAGCGCCACTCAAAAATACGAACACGTCAAATATTTTTGTGAAGACTATATGAAATTATCTAACAATTTGGATGCAACGATGAAGTATCTAAGGCTAAAGGTACTTGTACTCATGTTATATTTTCAGTTACAGATAAGCAAAGTTCCCTAAATAAAAAAAGTAAAAGTATCCTATTATAGTTATTGTCGTTACCTCTTCTTGTTGATTAAGGATGCTTTGACGTCGGAAACACAGGAAGAGGCACCCTTTTTTTTTTTTTTTTTTTTACCGATGGGAAATCATCAAATAACCCCTCCCGCTCTGGGCTGAGCAGGAGGGAGTGTCAGCCTTTTACTGACTAAAACCCATCCATGTTCCTTCCTTTGCCCTTTGTGTTCCAGGGCCGCGGTATCTCTTTCGAACAGTCCCGCAACCCTGGCAGGCGTCGGTCCTTACGGACCCCTCCCTGTTTGCTGACTCTCCTTGAGGCGCGCGTGGAACACGAACGCGCCGTCGACACGGCCTGTCGTCATAAGACGGACGGACGGCGAGCTAGCCCATAGCTCACCGTCCACAGGCCCGCGAGGAAGAGGCACCCTGGTGCATGCTTGATGCTATTTGCCGACGACATTGTTCTTGTCGGTGAAGATGGACCTGAGATCCAGAGTAAATTAGGAAGCTGGTGAATGTTGGCTTGATAATCAGCAAAGTAAAACTGATTATATGTTCTGCGATTTTGGCGGTCTCTCCAGGGCTGGAGCCACAGCGCTAGATGGCTCGCTTCTCCCAGCCAGTTCCGACTTTCGGTATCTCGGTTCACTGGTGCAAAGCGATGGCGAAATAGATCGGAGTGTTAAGCACAGAATTACCACTGGATGTATGAAATAGCGCCAGGTCACGGGAACAATAAAGATAATAATATAAGAGCAAAAGAATAATGATAGACACAATTATTACGTTTAGTAACTGAAAGTAGTATATGTTTAGGTATTTTGTTCCAAACGTAATATTTGACTATCACATGTTTTCAGGTGACGATTGCTTATGTCAGTGATTTTTTAAGAATTATGTTCTTTGTTGTTTACTTCGACTGGGCTACCGATTTTGTAAGTACCTACCTAGTATCTTAAATATAGAACGCCCTTTAACAACCGTTATCACCATTTCAGCTGAGCTGACTTTGTGAATAAGTATTATGGGCCAAATCCCGCTTATGTATTTATTATTATCCAAAGTAGGGTGCATTATTATTTGTTGAATGTTACAGACGCCATCAATTGTAGTACCCTGGATTTTGGAAATACTTCTCTCTGTATTAATTTTGTGTGTACCAGCATTTTTAATGGAGTTAGCTGCAAATTATCTTGATGACATAAAAATTGTGCTTGCTGACCAGTTAATAATGATCCAAGGTATTTTTCTAATATTAAATTGACATTTTGGAGGAATAAAATTCAATAAAGTGTAATTCATAATAGTGACTGCCTCGTTGGTCTAGTGGCCGCAATCGCGACTGCTGAGCATGAAGTCCCGGGTTCGATTCCCGGGTCAGGCAAATTGATATTGGGTTTTTCTATCAGGAATTTCTCAGTAGCAGCCACAGAGTCTGGATTAGTGCCCGGTTGATGGCAATAGACTCGCCCCTGTTACATGGGATTTTGTTTAACTGACGAAATGTGGGAGTACCATTAGGTACACCTCTGCCTAACCTGGGGCCTTAGTCTGCTATTGCAATAGTGTCAGAATGGTCTATAATTGATTTAATAAGGCCCCTAGCCCACGGCGTATTGAAGCGCGTTCGAAACTCGTTTGACGTGCGTACAAAGGGTAACTCGTCTGCGCGGGGCCTTATTAAATCAATGATAGACCATTCTGACACTATTGCAATAGCAGACTAAGGCCCCTGGCGTGATGTTCTGTTATGTCATTCTAATTTAGCAAATAAATATTACTTTTTATTTCCATTACAGACAAGAAGCTCCGTGAAGCTATACACGATGCTCTGGATTATATTGACGCTTGTTCTGCTAAACACACAATTTGGAACAGGTTTCCCTTGAACATTAACTTCGTTTTCGGCTTCATTAGTTTAAGCACAGCGTATAATGTTGCCTTGTTACAATTTTCATACTAGTTTGACATCGTAGGATATAATTAAGTACCTATAATTGTTTTGTGTGCGTGTCATACACACGCAGGTACTTTTGGTTAAAAATAATGGTTTAAAATTGTGTTTTTGACGATTTGGGAATTGCTTCCTCTGAATTAGTACTACATATTTGGGTGTCATTAGTTATGCATTTCTTAATTAATTGGTTTATTACACAGTGAGAAATCCATTTTAATCCAACAAAACAGACAAATGTATTTAATATGTTACATAGTTGTTATTGCAGATTGTCCTTCACATTTATTTCTGTCATGTTTAATTCGATGCTTTTAATTATGCCTCGAAACATAATTATTGTAATGCTTTCAGTAAATTAAAATGATACAGAGATACATACATACCTTTAACAATAGTAAAAATGTGTCGGTAGTCATGTTTATTTTCAGCAGAAGGGTTGTACCTACTTTGAGACGTAGATATTATTAAAAATATATGTTGTTTAAAAAAAATCAAAACTTCTACCTTTTTTTGTTCGGATGGGAAATCGTCAAATAACTCCTCCCGCTCTGGGCTGAGCAGGAGGGAGTGTCAGACTTTTACTGACTAAAACCCATCCATGTTCCTTCATCGCCCTGAGGCCCCGGATCACAAAGGGCAAAAGAAGGAGCATGGATGGGTTTTAGCCAGTACAAGTCAAGCTCTTGCTTCGTTGAATTCAGTAGTCATTGGTTTTTGCCTAGGAAATAGATTTAACGCTCCGTGAAGCTATATACGATGCTCGATGCTATATGCGATGATGTACATTGACGCTTGTTCTGTTAAACACACAATTTGGAACGGGTTTCCCTTTGACATTAACTTCGTTTTCAGTTTCTTTAGTTTATGCACATTTATTAACATACATTATTAAACCTACTGTTCTATACTGAGTATTTTTAGACCTACTGTTTGTGTGAGAATAGTTGTTTTTTTTTTGTGTTCATGATTAAGATTTTCAATAGTTAATGTCTATAGAAAATATGTATATTTTTTGCGTAACATTAGCCTGTACGCCTTAAATCTATCAATCGGCGCAACAAATAAATTGTCAATTGATTAAGCACAGCGGACAGTGTAGCTTTATTACACTTTTTTTAGTAACTTTAGATGTCCCACTGCTAGGCAAATCATCATCATGATCATTTACGCCGAAAGGCGTCGACTACACTGCACCAAATTGGCAAGTCCCGTGCGTCTCGTATCCAGCGGATCCCCACATCCTTCACCAGATCATCAGTCCACCTAGTGGGAGGCCTTCCAACGCAACGTCTTCCGGTTCGCGAACGCCACTCCAGAACTTTTCGGCCGCATCGGGCATTCGTTCTGCAAGCAATGTGCCCTGCCCACTCCCACTTAAGTTTGGCAATTTTTAGGGCTACCTCGGAAACCTTGGTTCTCTTGCGGATGTCTTCATTTCTGATTCGATCACGCAAGGAAAGAGCATAGCCCTCTCCATTGCCCTTTGGGTGACTTTATGCCTTATGATGAGGCCCATTGTGAGCGATCACGTTTCGGTCCCGTATGTGATCACTGGCAACACACACTGGTCATAGAGTCTTGACTGCGGTAAGTTGGACGAGATGATACCGCGCAACTTCCCGAACGCTGCCCAGCCGAGTCGGATTCGACAATTACTTTACATTATCGCTAGGCAAACGCCTCGGGACCTATCCGGGCGCTATCCTTCCTAGTATTTCATCGCCTGCATCACCTCGAACCAGCCGGAACAATTTTCATACTAGTACTTTTTTTTTGTTAGGAATTTAGATGTCCATTTCAACCGCGCGGCCAACTCATAAAATTTGATAAACTTTGGCAGGAATTAGTGGTAATTTGTTACTATACTCGTACACACCTCTTTTCCTGAATTTGTTGCAAAAAAAACTAAGACGCTATGAGCAAAAATAGTTGGCCGCTAGAACCGCCACTTGCCGTAGTCAGCGCCTATGATTACACAGAAACTAAATAATGCAGACAGGCGAATGATGCATCAAAAGAAAGGTTCAAGCAAGCAAGCGGCAAGTGGCGGTTCTAGCGGCCAACTATTTTTGGTCATAGCGTCTTAGTTTTTTTGCAACAAATTCAGGAAAAGAGGTGTTTAAAGTAACAAATTACCATTAATTCCTGGCAAAGTTTCATCAAATTTAACCGCGCGGTTGAAATATGAAGTACTCTTTTGAGTGGGCTTGATTTTTCGTAAAAATGATTTTAAAGTTTTCCTTCTTCATGTTTTTTAAGAGTCAACGTCAGAAAGCACAAGCTGTTTTCTGTGCGTCCATGTAGCTACATAATGGTATCTTGGAATCTAATCAAACAAACGATCTGTTTGCAAATAAACGGATGAATATTTTGTTCGAATGTCATCAGAACTAGATACGAGAGGGATTCATGAAAGTATTGTTAACTTTTTCAGTTTTCTGTTTTAACTTTATGGTTTCTTTTATTCTTCATAACTGTCTTCAACTGTTGTTATTAGTTAACCCTTCGTGTGCCGGGAACGTGGATCTACACGAGACACAATAGCTTTTTAATTGTGTCTATACACTCGGCATACGAAAGGTTAATAACCATTTTAAATGAATAAATATCAATAATAATAAATTCTGTTATAGCATTGAGCCTGTAATTTAAAATCGAATAAAAACAAACTCGTAATTTATCACAAATCAATTGTTATATTTGAATTACATCTGTCAACAGTCAATATTATATTATGTGCTTTACACTTTATATATTAGACGTTCACATACATACATGAATGGGTCGTAAATCTAACATTTATTATAGTCGCTTTATTATTTTGATATAGTTTTTCTTAACTTAACACTTGTGTCAGATCGAGAGACTAACACACTTGTATCTATAGTCAAGTTAAAAGCAACTTTACTTGAGTTTCGTCCAAACTAAACAACATGTATGCAAAAGCAGCTCAATCGGAAACCGGGAAGTGGGTCAAATTTGTGGGTTTTTTGCATAGTCTGCAACTATGCAAAAAACTCTTAGAAGCTAATAAAACAGTGTTAAAATATCTAAGTTATTAAGTAATAACTTAGATATTTTTAGCGATTTTAATGGTTGCATAAGTATGCAACCATTTAACGAACGAACAAAGTAAGAACCGTCAAAGCAAAATTATGAATTGTCACTTTTGACAGTTCTAACTTCAAGTAATTACTAAATACCAAAAAAAAAACTCGTATCTTAAGTAATTACTAATAGTCAAGTAATCATTTTGACTTGTTTATAGAAATGGGTGTCAGAGTAGCAACTAGTATTATTTTCCAATTTAACAATTACAAGAAGAATTGCAAGCGAGAAATAAAAATATATATTATTAAAATAAAACGAGACCTCATACAATGAAAAAAAAAGAGGGGGAACTCACTCCACATTTTGTGATATCGAGTCTACCTCATAAACTATTGCGAAAAGTAAAAATTAATGACTATAACATCATACAAAATTTAAGAATAAAGACGACAGTTTCCACACAAATCTCTATGAAACCGAATATATTCGTGCGTCGTGTTACGAATTATAGATCGTGGCATGTAAGTTGAATCAAAATGGTGGTCGTCCGCGCAGGTACAATTATGGATTGAGACCGATGGTTGAGACCCGAAAATACCCTACAAAAAAAACCGCCATTTTGAAGACCGCCATTTTGGTTCAACTTACGTGCCGTGATCCGAACCTAGTTTGAGAAATATTTGTTCATTTCCCAAAATTAAAAATGCAGTAATGCTTTTGTCGTCTGTTTTTCTGTGACATCGTCTCGATCCGACCAAATGTGAATTATATTTTTTAAACTTCGTAAAGCCTTTCAATTTACCTCCTATTTTTATAGATCACAGCAAAATATTCAAGTTCTATACAAATAGACATAATATTACCTACTACTGTACCAAAGCGATGCACACATTTAATCACTACTTGTTCTGATAATTTGAAAGGTTTACAAGTAATAACCTAAATTACATTTTGTTATAAACGACTTAACATTCACTAGAACAATAACATTTTTAATTATTAAAATAGTGTTTACATTACATAAAGATATGATATCATTTATTATTCTACAAAGTATTTAAATTTATAACTACGAGTAGAGGATCATGAGTGAGCATGATGTATTTTGCTCTCGTTCTGGCTTATAACGCTGTCTCAGTCTGTCATGTCGAACTCACTTGTTTTAGCTGCCATTGTTCTTTATCTTTTTTATTCTACATTATTTAATGCGTTATTATTTACACTGTCAAACAAACAATGAAGGAATGGATTATGGTTTTCTTTATAAACCCTTGAAATTATGTTGGTAAAGTACACCTCTTTACTAACAAAAATTTCAAGGGTAAATTCAAAGTTGTGGTGCGTTTTAGACACACTACTTCGGTTGAACCACAAAAATGGCACAGGATATTATTATGTGTTTAGACTTTTGACAGTAAAGTACTAATAGTAAAGTAACTAAAGTATTTTACGTCTGGTGTTCCATTACAGTCAAAGTAAAGTGTAGTTTATTTCTATTGTAATAAGGAACCTGAAGATTTGCTGTCAGAGGTATAATAGATATGAAAGGACTGGACAACACCATTTCAAAATTGTTTGGATTGTGATGCTATTGCGAAAAATCAAAAATTTTGCGTCCCCCAACTTTTTGAGGCAATCCTGTGGAGACAAGTGTTTAAAATGACGTTCTAACTGAATACAATTTATTATAATCATTAAACATTACAATTCCATCAACTTTTTCTAATTAGGCGATAGTTATGTTATAAATTTTATTATATTTTTAAGAATATTGATAAAGTCTCTAATTTATTTCAATATTTAGTTTATTATTAGTCAAGTAGCTGCCGCAAACAATTTAGGTTAGCAATGGTCCCTTAAAATAGCTGACTAGATTTAGATATTTTTATTATTATTTATAATTTATTCTATAGCCGGAACCACTCCGAAATTCTCTCTTTAAGATATTTCCTGTACTTACCCTTTACACAGAAAGTGGAATGGCTTAGTAATAGTACGCAAAATAATATTAAGCGCAAATGTCGTCATGACTAAAGGTGCGTTCAGACAGTGCGATGAATGTGCTTCGAATGAAACGCTATTATATATATGTTTGTGAATAGAGGTCGTCTGCTTAACCAGGCTATCCTATGGGTGACTTGAAGACCTGGAGCCAGGGCATTAAAACTAAATGACTACACGCCAAGGTCACCCTCTCTGGGGAAGAACTTCGGCTTAGGGCATCGCTGGGTTAGGACGGCAAGGGACTGGCTGGATCTGATCAAATGGTACGCCACGCATGCAAGGGTGCTGAATACGTTTACAGTCGGCTCAGTGTGGTGTCAATATACTTTCAATTTTATCGCCAGACTTGTTGTACTCCACGAATAAGCTGAGCCATCTTATCATCTACCTAGCCTATATTGGGTTCGGCCTCCAGTCTAACCGGTTGCAGCTGAAGTGTCGCCTTCACGAAGCCGTCAACCTTTACATCAAAGTAAGTAACTTTACGCAAAAGTTATTGCTGGGAAATGTTTTTTTTTTTGGGTTAAACATCACGTTTTACGGTAAAACTCAATGTAACGCACTCAAAATATTGTGCTGATAGATGGATTGAATATTATGGGGGTCGTGGAGGGTTTTACAGTAAAAATCTTACGTTAAAAATATACATTAAAAAAAAAACTTGTGAAAAAATTGGAACTTGACCCCCAATATCTCCGTAACTAGAAGGTTCCCAGGTATAGTCTAGAACAAAAAAATGTTCATAATGATGGGTAGAACAAGTACCTTTCGGCTTCGTTAAGGGTCTTGTTACACCCTTTGAGTACGGTGTGTCACAAACATTTAGTATTTATTTTATTATATTTCATTTTAATTCGAAGAAATATCGGTAACATCATGAATTGCGAATACTTTAAAATACAGTTATTTATTATAATATTACATTTACTTATATAAACATGGAGATGTTATGACAGTAAGCAGATTTAATGTTAGCATACTACAATAAATTTGAAAAAAAAAGGTATTGTAACATTTTAAAGAGTTGCTAACAGGTTTTTAAAAAAATATAGATATTTTTCTATTAGGTATTTGGCATGTACTTATTGTAAAGATTGTAAGCTTAATTTCGAGTTAAGTTTTTTGTCGGAATGTGTATTAAAATTTATAATATAAAAATAAATAATATGACTTTAAAATAAACATATTGAATTTTAAAATCACTTCCTATTTTGAGTTATTTGACATTTTTTACCTTATGAACAACATAAATCTAATTAATATTAAAAAAATAAACGCAACACTGACTAGTTCAAGTAAACAGTTTGTGAAATATTAATAACATTTCTATGTTTTTATACTTAAATAAAATAAATAATATTCTTACCAGCTTTGCCTATCAATATCATACTTACTGTTTAAAGCATTATAAAACAGGTCTTAAAGGCAAATCTATAGAACGACTGTATTCAGTCGCGCTTCTTTCGAAAATGAACCTTATTTATATTAAGTTAATGTTCTTTGCATGATACGCTTCATCACAGTCGCTTGAAGGAATAGGCACATTAACCTTATACTAATAAGGTTTGTTTTCCGTTGTTTCGCTCTATAGACCTCAGCCATAAACTGCAAATTTCTAACTAAGCTTTTAGAGAGATCTTTGAAAATATCTTTGGTTATAAGTACTTGTCAATTATTATTTGGTTTGGAATGAGATTACATTTTTTTTTTATATTTAATAGTGTCATCGCTAAATAATAGACCAGCCACAGCCAGAACGCGCTTCGTAAACGTCACGTAAATATGAATGATTTTTAATTGATCAATACTATCTTAGAGAATATTGTTTTAAAATTATTGCGACAAGTACAATAATTAGTATTACCAAGAGATATGAATAAAGTCTTAAAAGTTAACTAGATATAAACATCAGTTTACAAAATAAAAAGAGACATGACATTTCCTCCCAAGTTTCAACGTGGTAATAATGACGTCATGAAAGTGGGACACTTATCACTATTTTTGAAACGAGTATTTTCAATTTTAAAAACCTTTCTTATAATTCACATTACGTTTACGAAGCGCGTTTGAACTATCTAGGCCAACAGTACCTACTAAAATCAAGGAAAGAAATTACTTTAAAAAACTAGGATATTATGAAGAATCATCCAATACTTTGCAGGGAATGTTTGAATTGTAACAGCTTGCTGAGATTCGTGAAGACAAGGTCTTGAGGGTTCGATACGATGAAGTAGACCAGCCCTAGTATTGATAGGACTGCCCGCCATATTGAGAAGTGTGTCCAGGTGTGATAGAATGTTGGTATAGTAGGCTGGAAAGAAAATAAAAACTCATCAAACCATGCGTTTTTTTTTTTCAAAAACCGGCAACGCCTTTGCATATTCCGTTTGCTTCGTCCACGTTAGTAAATAATAAGTAAATAAACATAGTAAATTAGTTTAATTCTTCGTTGGTCTAGTGGTCGCAAGTGCGACAGCTGAGCATGAAGTCCCGGGTTCGATTCCTAAGGCGGGCAAAGTGTAACTGGGATTTTCCTTTCAATTTCTCAGTAGCAGCCACGGAGACTGGATTTGTGCTCAGTTGATAGCAATAGGATCGCCCTCTATTATATGGGACCTAAACATAACTGACGAAGTGTGGGTGTGCTTTTTAGGGACACCTTGCCTAAGCCTTCGGGAATTACAGCCGTGATGTTACGTGGTACCATTGCATTGTTAGCATGATTTTTTAAAAGCCACCTTTAGTTTGAGCTGTTTTTGCAGTTCACTGGTGGCCAACCATGACGTCTTACAGCGGGAGTAATTCCAGTGTGGGAAAGAGATGGCGCCAGACGACCTGTATAGCTCTGTCTCTTTCCAACACTGGAATTACTCTTGCTTTAAGACGTCATGGTAACCCCCTGATCTTACTTCTTACATTATAAATGCGAAAGTAGAAGGATGGATATTTGTTACTCTTTCACGCAAGTATTCCGAATGTATGTATTGGATGCAATTTTGAATAGAATATTTATCCCCGAAGGGTTAGGTCGAGGTGTACCTAATAGTACACCCACATTTCGCCAGTTATATGTTATAAGGGGCGAGCCTATTGCCATTAACCGGGCACAAGTCCAGACTCCCTGGGAAATTCCTGATGGAAAAACCCAATAACACTTTGCCTGACCCGGCAATCGAACCCAGGACCTCATGCTCAGCAGCCGCGATTGCCACCACTAGACCAAAGAGGCAGTCCGTCAATAAATTAATATACCATCTTTCACAATTTGCTAAGTGCCACAAGTAACACAAAACGTTGATAGCACGATCTAGAGTAATTATAAGCACACCGTGCAGTTTGGGTTATGTTCGAGGCCAGCCTTGACCACTTTCGCTTAATCAATATCAATAAATGACATTTGAGTGTTTTAGGGCAATGCCATGTCAACCGTCTCGCGCGATTTTGTAGTTTGCTTTTTCCACGCCCTTGTTTGTAGTTTTAAAGGAAATAATAGTTATATTATTTTCCAAAGATAAAAATCAGTGCCAGGTAGAAAATTGATGGTAATTTCGCAAATATGTCTTTCTCTTTACGATAGACATGTAGCTACTACTACAGATGGCGCTGCTAATGTATTTTTATGAGTAATTCAATACCAGCCCGCGCGTCTTCCTTCCAATTCTGACGAAACATGTCCAGTTCGTCCTGCCATTTCCTTCAACCCCGCCTCACTGTGTCAGGGCACCTGTTTCCTGCTATTTTGGCCCACAGCTTGTCAGACAGACAGACATGTCCAGTCCAGTTCCATTTGAGTATGGCAGCCTTTGGAGCCACGTCAGCTATATTTGTTTTAGAGCGCAGTATTGTGTTTTGAACACGATCCGTTAATTTACCACCTAGTATACTACGCTCCATTTGATTGCTCGTTGGCAATTATAATTAACTCAGCTAATACAAATATTTCAAAATGAAACACGTTAAATCCAGAAACTTAGTACTCACAGTAGTAACGTTGTTGCTGGTTATATTATTGACTAGAGGCGCATATTGGTAGACCATCAGCTCGTCATACATCCTGGCCGCAGTACAGACCAATAGGCAAGCGGTGTACAGCATGACCAGGACTATAGGCTGGAAGTAGGGCTGTAGACCCCGGCTCAGGTCTAGGCTGGTTACGTCGAGTCTGTGAAAAGGAGAAATGAACTTTCGGTTGAGGAAGTTAAGGTTGTAAACAGGTATTTATGTGTTTACTTTTTTACCCTACTGCGGCAAAGCCAAAAAGGGAGTGTTATGGTTTTAGCAGTCCATGTATGATGACAAACATAGTCACATTATTTACTCTTTTCAATTGACCAATGCAGGAAAATTTATTAAGGTATGATCGCACTTATTGACTCTGAATCGGCTTAAGCCGATTACGTATTACCACATAATTATGTCGCATTTATTTCGGCGCGGTATCGAGTCGCGTCGAATCAGGAACCGAAACAACGCGAATGACGACTTTTGATACCTACTCGCTTTTTTTGTGTGTACATACATATCTCTTTTTGACCAGCGCAAGCCGAATGCACGTAAAGTGTGATCACTGCCTTATATGCTAAATCTTATGAAAAATAGTATAGGTACACTGAACAAATTAAACTAGCCAATCAAATAAAAATCTATGACACTCACCTATCCAAAACCGAAAGCAGGCACAGTACGCAGAAGAAATAGTAAGTAGCAACGTAAGGCATGGTGACGACCGCATGGAAGGACAGATGCCCTGCATCCAAGCCGTCGGAATAGCTGATGAGGAGGAGGTGCATCAGAGACAAGCCTCCTAGTACACCGTGGCAAGCTGGGGCAGAAGAACGCCAAGCTTTCTGAAGGGTCAGTGCCACGTCTAATGGCGTTAGGTCGCCTAATCTGAAAACATTAATAAATATATGAGAGAACAGTGGTCACAATAAATAGGTTAGTCAATTATCTATAACAGTTCAAGATATAAAAAAAAAGTAATTATAACCGTATAACGATTTCAGCCCGAATTACTAGAAAGGGGAATGCCTACATCTACACTAATATTATAAAGAGGAAAGATTTGTATTTTTGTGTGTATGTTTGTAATGAATAAACTCAAAAACTACTGCGCCGATTTCAAAAATTCTTTCACCATTAGAAAGCTACATTCACCCTGAGTAACATAGGCGTGCGAAGCCGGGACGGGCAGCTAGTACAATATAAAATTTTGTTAGCTAATTTAATTCGCCCCAGTAGTCTGAGCTAACTACCATTAATGAAGCCGGCCGTCACTAGAAAACAGATACAAATCAATTTGTTGTACACAATATCATTGGTCCTGTTGTTTTCAGCCAATCAAAAATTTACAAGACAAACGAGTTTGTCACAACCAAAAAAGATACAAAGAACTCACCTTAGATATTTGTCACCATCTCTCGACTGCTGTGACTCCAGAATCCGATCCCTTGACACAGCTCTAAAGGTTCCTCCACCTTGCAGATA
Source organism: Eugnorisma glareosa (assembly GCA_947578425.1). NCBI lineage: Eukaryota > Metazoa > Arthropoda > Insecta > Lepidoptera > Noctuidae > Eugnorisma > Eugnorisma glareosa. The sequence goes on from OX387970.1 coordinate 3,698,941, forward strand.
AATCTTCTCTGGTCTACGTGAACCAAACGGGTCCAGCCTCTCATCATTTGGTGATGTCAGTGGTGACGGTGAAGAAAAAGGGTTGTCTAAGTATGTGTCGTGGTATGGCAAGCTAGATTCTAATGTCTCTAGCATAGCTGTTAGGTCTGAGGGACGAGCTGAAAATTTTAATAAATTCGTTTTTTATTTCTGTTTGATATAGGTTGCAGTTTCAGGGGTTTTAAAAAGTTACAAATTTTTATTCTTCATTAAATGAACAATAAAGAAATATAGGTACCTGCTTTTGAGCCCGACTTATTCTTCCCACTCTTAAACACTTTTGGGCTGACTTCTTGTCCGTTAGCATTGCTGTCCTGTCTCTCATCTCTGACTTTCCTCCGAGTCTTCCTCGGTTTGTGACGCAATTCCTTAGTTATACCATTATTGTTCTCCATATCATTTGCTTCAATCTCTAGTTCACCGCTGAGAGTTACCACTTCGTCTTTATTGTATTCTTTAAGGTAGTCGTCCACCTGGAATGTTTAGATTGAAAAGATTTACTTAGTAAACACTTTACTTGAACCTAAGAATTGTAAAAATATATTTTTTTTTTCGTTGTGTAAATTATGTCATAACTCAATATGAATTGTTGTTCAATATACAACATATTGTTGTTAAGGATTGTCGCAGACTGCTTTCTGTATGTTTTAGATTCTACCTAACCTCATGCAAAAAAGATGTAAGTTTCTTTATTGTGTGTATGTTCAATAAAAGGATAACTCGAAATTGTATTTGAAAAGTATAATTTTATTAGAGAAATATGCACAACTTATTTATTCTGGAAAAACAATAAAAAAATACAAAGAAATAACTTAACAATTTTTAAAGGTTAATTAAAAAAACAGCTTACCCTTTCCAAAGCACTAAGACTAGAACCAGGTATATCGAAATCATGTAAGTCCCGGTCTCTATGTCTAGATGAGTGCCGTTTCTTCTTACGATAAGACGGGCTCCTCTTCTCCTTATGCCCGCTAGAGGGCCTTGACAAAGTCTTCATGAACTTCTCGTCCAAATGATTAGGATCATGCGAGTAAAATACAAATGAAGGATTTTTGTCAGAGTTCTTTAATTCTTTTTCAACAAAACCCAATATTCCTTGTTTGATTTGATCATGGATTGGTAGCTCAGTGTCGAGAGATTCATGTTCTGATTTTATCCAGCTGTCTCGTTTAGATTTGTCTGTTGTAGGCTCTTCTGTGACTGGAGATTCGTCTGGTGCAGCGTAACCATTTGACATTTTTCGCGATCCGGATCGACTTCGAGATCTCTTAATTTTCTCCTTCGGAGACGGTGAACGAGCAGATGTATGCACTTCTGCTATCTCCTCCTTCACATCCACACTTTTTCCAGGCTTCATTATTAACTATTTTTGGCTTAAACCCACGCAAATTACAAGCAATCCGAAATTATTATTTTTTATAGAATAACTACACTTACAAGCATACTTAACTATGGTAAATCAAAGAAAGTAACACAAACTTATTATTTAACTTGAATTTTAACACATTTTCATGTTTAATATTAGTTAAATAATATTTTATTTTCAGAAACTAAAAACAAAGATTCTCTACCAAAATGTCAAATGTCAACACTGATGACGTCATTGTGACGTCAGCGAGCCTACGCAAATGGAAACGTTTCATTTCACGTGATGTAAACACAGAACGCCTTCTAGTTTAAAAACAAACCTGGCCAAAATTGCTGAAGAAAAAGGAGATGACATTAAATTTTAAAAGTAAATACTTAACTTTCTTTTTATTTTATGGTTTCAATTGTTTTTTTTAAGTGAGCCAACCAGTACTAACTAACAACAGTTTTTTCATCAATCAAATTCACAAGCCGTAAAAAACAGTCTAAAAACTCGTCAAATGTAAGTTTATCCTGACTGTCGATAGATGGCGTTGCCATGGTCAGCTAAAAAACCATGGCAGAATGCTTAGCAGGATTATTGTGTCCTGTTTTCAGAATAGTCTAGTATTTACTAAAATACCTAGCTAGGTTGTTTCGGTAGGTATCTACGCGGCTCTCAGTTCTAAGAAAAGCTCTGATATATCTGATGTGCATGGCACATCAGAATATATCAGAGCTTTTCAGAGCCTTTCGACCGTTCAAAGTGTGTGAGCGACCTGTCTCCAGAATTAGATGGCTACCGCGCTGATTAATGAACCACACGGGACCAATTGAGCCCAACTTGACCACATCGTTGTAAAGATTACATTGGCCAAGACGTGGTCGATGAACCCAACACGCAGTGCACCCATCCATTTGGCTATGTATGGGTATAGAATTATAGATATTAAAAAACAGGAAAATCAAAGGAAACCCGTTATTTTGTGGGCCTATTTCGTCGGGATAACATTTTTTTAAACTATTGAGTAACAATGAAGTCGGGTAAGTAGACCGGTACCTACAGAAGTGGGTCAATCTCGGAAAGTGCCCGCCCGGGTCAAAGGGCTTAACCATCATTGATGGGTTTATCGCAAAAATCGACAAAACATGACAAGACATGTCTGATCTTGCGGTCTTTTCACATAGCTTCAAAACCTTGTTACAATACGTTCGCGAAGAATTTTGAAAAACTATGTATGTGTAAATTTGGACGAAAGGTACAAGCCGGTTAACTCCCAAATCAACAAAAGCTACCTTCCGAAAATCACATAAATGAGCCAAAAGTTGCAGTCGAAAGCTTTAGTCATAATTACTTAGTCATTAGACATAGCTGTGGAGTTAGGAGCGCCCGCGCCGCCCGTACCAGGCGTTGAGCGACTCGACTGGACTCAGAAATTCGGAATGTTGCCGACCTTCAGAGTGTGCCTTAAGTTACGTCCAAGTTATGAGCGGCTGACGGCGATAAAATTATCTGATTTAGGATACTATACACAGGCTATATGGAGCTCGCTAAATAATAATAGCCGGTCGGCCTTTGGTTAAGCCGCGCTTGCCTAGGTTGGTCTGTGGATTGATGGCCACCCTTCACATACTTCTGCCGTGTCTCGGATAGCACATAAAGCCTTTGGTCCCGGCTGTCATTGGTAGGTCTATAACAGTCGTTACAGGTCTATTTAGACAAGTCTGTAACAAAATATTCATTGGGCACACAAACGAAACAAATCATACCTACTTTATTTTTTTAAGTGAATCTATGAAAACACGTGTGTAGATACCGACCGATATTCCCGTCTTCTACTGTGGTCTACCGGTGACGAAATGTCACTAACAAGAAGTTCGGACTTAAAATAGCAGTTGCATCGCTTGCGTTTATCGTCGTCGCTGTTGGTGCCGTGGGGAAAGGCCTTCGGAATGTTGCCTTTACAGTAGTGCTTACATTTATTTTGCGCACCTAACGAAAAGAAAACGATATGCTTAGATACACTTATAATATCTGTACACAGTGATTAAATTGGAGCTAGGAAGGGCTAGACTTTGCAGACGTCCGCTCAGCGTACACTCGTCGGACTCGAATGACGTGCGGCAGCCGTCCATACGGTCCCGACTCGCGCATGCGCTTTGCGCGGCAAGCAGGCTTTACTGTTCTATGTATTTATCTACCCACCACATTTTGTGATGGAATTAGATGTGCATAGTACTGGTCGTGTTAGCCCAGAAGAATTAAAAGAATAATTAATATAATTGTAGATGAATGGAGAGGGAGAGAAAGGCCAAAAAATTGAATGGATTGTGCGAGAAATAATATGAAATGATGTGCAGAAGAAAAACTTAATCATGGATACAGTCGTAAACTTTCGAATTTTAATAAACATATGTTAGTTCTACTTCATAACTTATCGATGGCAAAAAGTTCAAATCTGTTTAGCCCAAAACAGCCACATCAGTTTGAAAGAATGCATTTCTACGCAGTAGGTACACTCATATATATTTTAGAACACACAGTTTTTCTTCCGGACCATCTTATCCCACACGTAGATATATATTTTTTTAATATCATCGTTCCAATTTTATTTTGATGTATGTATAAACTGTAAAGTTTCATGAAAATCCGTTCAGTCGTTTTTGAGCGAAAGATTAACAAACATACACACTATTAATAGTGTTATAATCGCTACGTGATTATTGTGTTAGGATCAGCTAAGGGTAAGCTTTAGGTCCGCTCAGCTTACCCCGCCGCCCCTAACTGACGCAATGCAAGTGCCGCAACCGTCTGAACGTTTCTGTGGCCCTGATACGAACGCGCGAAATAAACGTAATGTTGAATTAATAAACGCTTATATGATTAGGTACACGGTGCTCTCAAAACGGTGAAGGAACACATAATAAGGAAACAGCATATCCCAGTACCAAAAAGTCGAAGACATGTGACATCTATCAACCCGCACTAGGCCTGCGTGGTGGATTACAGCCAACTTCCTCATAGAGGGGCCAGTGTCCCAGCACAGTGTACCTTATAGGCTGATTATGACACTAATGGTACATCCTCATCTGCCTAGCCTTATATAGCAGTGATAGCCTAGTGGTGTGACCGTCGGACTACCAAGTCATACGTCTCGAGTTCGAACCCAAGGCACGCACCTCTGATTTTTCAGATTCATGTGCGTATTGTATAATTATCACTTGCTCCGGTGAAGGGAAACATCGTGAGGAAACCAGCATGCCTGAGAGATATTTCTTGACGACATGTAAAGCCAAATCAGAAGCTCATGGGCGGCCTAAGAACACTGGACACCAGGTTTGGCACTAACCACACGATAAAGAAGAAAGATCTGCCTAGCCTTTTCGCAAATTTCGCTTCGGCTACCAGTCTTACCGGATGCAGCTGAATACCAGTACTTTACATGGAGCGACTGCCTTCATGATCTTCACAATCCAGTTAGCACTCCCCTTGGTAAGACTGGTTGTCAAACTTTTAGGCCACTGACTACCTGTAACGACTGTTAAACATCTACAAATGACAGCCGGGACCAACGGTTTAACGTGCTTTCAGAAGCTCGGAGGAAACTCTGTATGTAATATGGTCACCCATCCACGGGCGATAACTAAACAGATATAAAAAGGTATACGTTTGATTTTGGAGCTTAAATGTGATTGACAGAAAGACAAATATAACGTACTTTACGCTGTGAATTTGCGTTAATATCGCGTGTTCGTGCTAGGCTCACTGATTCGCGCATGCGCAGATGCGCCCTGCACCTTAGACAGTCTAGAGAGGGTCTACACTTGTGTGAAGTAACATAATTTATGCAGAGTTACCAGTGTTTGTGTAACTCGTAGTTGGATTATGTCTGACAGCAGCTACTCAACAACAATCATACTTGCAGTTGTACTGTCAGGGGAGGGTTGACGAAATTCGAGATCTAATCGACAATTTAAATAGGAACCTGATGGCAATAAAAACCTGGTCCGATAAAAGTAAATCCTAATAATGTCAGACAACCATCGTTGGGAGTTCTCGCAGACTAATCAAGTTGAATGGCCACCAGTTCTTTTCGACGGTACGGTCGTTTCTTTTAGCACCGATCTATAGGATCTTGGCTTGCATATCGATAGCACTATGAAATGGCATACGCAAGTCGCTTGTGTCAGCCAGAAAGTTACCGGTTTGTTGAGGGCTCTATACCGCTTGAGAAACTTTTTACCCTCAAATACGAAAACAAAGCTTGTACAGTCCTTAATTTTTCCTATTATCGATTATGGTAATGTGTGCGACTTTGACCTGAATGCGGATTTCCTCGACAAACTTGACCGTCTTCTAAATAACTGCATTCGATTCGTTTTCAATCTGTGTAAATATATGATCATGTCTCTGAGCACCGGTCTCTTCTTAAGTGGTTGCCCATACGTCAGCGTAGGGAGCAAAGGGTGTCCACCTTGTTTTCTTTTCTTGTTTCTCCCACTTCCCCTAGTTACCTTGCTCCCCACTTTCAGTATATTTGTGCTAACCATAATAGGAGCCTGCGATCATCGCAAAACCGTGTTCTACAATGTCTCTCACCGCACTGACTTCATTCACCGATCATTCTTTGTGCAGTCTATTTCTCTGTGGAATGCGCTTCCCTACGAAATCAGTATGGCAACAAATCGTTTATCTTTTAAAATTAAAGTTCGTGAATACATTCAAAAGAAGCTGGCAGTTTCGTCACAACGGTAATGTTTTCCCCATTGTTTGCCTTTCTATTTTAGTCTATCCGTGTAAATGTCTATTTACACTAATATATATTTTGATATATATATTTATGTTATTTGATATCTATTTATACTATTTTATATATCATTGTAGTTTATCTTAGTATTAATTAAATTTATATTCAGATAGACACCACCAATGCTTGCTGCTTGTGGCAGCATCCGAATAACAACCTTAGGGCAACAGCATTAAACATGTAGGTTTAATGCTGTTGCCGATTTTCCTCCGTGCCTCGCAAAACACGTTACGCCGTAGGTCCCGGCTGTGAATTTTAAACCTTTGACAGTCGTTACTGGTATTCAGCTGCATCCGTTAATCTAGAAGCCGAGCCCAACATAGTTTGGAAAAGGCTAGGCAGATGATGACTTTCTAGGATTAGCACACCCGCTAACGCCTATTCATTACGCCACACGCAAACATATAGGAAAATATTCAAATGGCACCAACCAAACACAAGCGTCTAATATCATTCCAAGCGATTAAACGACATAATTATCTAAAATCAATTTGTCCAAAATGGCATGACCTATGGCTGATCACTAATTATGCACTGTGTTAGCTAGACAATCTTTTGTTGTTTTAAACTAGATTGATAATATTCTAAAACTCGATTGTTTGAACACCTGTTAGTTGTAAAGAAATAATAATAACTTAAGCTAATAATTGGAAAACGACAAAATGTAAAAAAAAAAACTCGTTTGTGGTATGAGAGCCCCCTTAAATATTTATTTTATTCTGTTTTTAGTATCTGTATAGCTATCACGGTTCATGAGATACAGCCTGGTTACAGACAGACGGACAGTGGAGTCTTAGTAAACGTCTCTTAGGAGACGTCGTAAAGTCTTGGGTACGGAACTACGGAACCCTAAAAAGCGTCTGCCAGAACAACCTTTTTGGTGCATTGGCCTCTCGAAATCAGCCAAAAAAATGCAACATTCCCTGTTGAATCTTTATGGTTGGATTATGGGGCTTAACTATATTTACTAATACCTTCTTCACACACATCTGGTATGGATGTTTACCATATTTACGATTGGTTTTTCAGTGTTAGTGACCATGTCAATTTAAAAACTTCTTTCTGGTATTGGTATTATCTTAAGATTTTGTATCGAATTTGTTCACTAGTGTCGCAATATTATATGATTTAACATGTTCTATGAGTTCTTCTCCCTCTCAAGATTTTAATTTCAGGGTCTAGGTACACACGGCGGCAAATCAAGCTGTACATTTCCAGTATAACGTGGCCTCGCTTTGAATGGATTTCCCGTACAACGAGAGATCCGCATAAACTGGTTTTCGAAAGCTTGATTGGCCGTCGTGCGTACTACCGAGTTCACTGACGGTCGACTAATTTTCTACCTTATCACTAAGGGCATAAGAGTGAAAAGTGGCAGACCGTCAGTGAACTCGGTAGTATGTACGTGGTACGCACGCACGGTGCCTATGAGTGAGCCCCACTGGCACCATAAATTACTAACGAATTTAAAGCATCGTTGTTCCGGACAATTCTTTTAAAATGATAAAGACAGACTGATGTTTATAAAAGCGTTCAGCAAAATATTCTTAATTTTTTACCTTTTCAATTGGGTTATGAACAGGATCATGATTAAGATGAATGATGATTTAAATAATTAATAAGTAAATAGGTAGGGTAGGGTAGATAGGTAGGTTAAGGTAGGTAGAGTAGGTAGGCAGGGTAGGCAGGTGGGGTAGACAGGTAGGGTAGGGTACCTACCCTACCCTACCTACTCTGATAGGGCAGGGTAGGTAGGTAGGGTAGGTAGGATAGGTAGAGCAAGTAGGTAAGGTAAGGTGAAATGCAACGCATGCCGGGCAAATCCTAAATTGAGTTCAGCAAAAAGGTAACACGACATTCATTGACTGTAAGGGGTACGAAGTTCGCCGGGTCAGCTAGTAATTAGTAAAATTAAGGTATAGTTGGCTTCCTCGCGAATCGGCGAGAAGAAGCACACCATCGTGGGAACTGGAGGGAATCGGGGGAAGCCTTTGCCCAAGAGTGAGGCAATACGTGCTAACTAAAAAATGTTTAAAAAGCCGCTGACTGTGCCTACCCCTTTTTTTAAGGGTACCGCTCTGAGCTGAGCAGGAGGGAGTGTCAGACTTACTAAAACCCATCCATGTTCCTTCCTTTGTCCTTTGTGTTCCAGGGCCGCGGTATCTCTTTCGAACAGTCCCGCAACCACCCCTCATTTATTCTACATTACATAGGAATTTTCCTTGTAAATCGTAACTTTTAGTCGATTAACGATAAAATCGTCACGTTTAAGTCTGATAATCAACGGATTACGAGTATCTTAGACTATTGATACTACTATTACTACTGAAGGTAGATTAATTTCAGCGATAAGGTTTCAACCTATCAACGCTTTTTATTTTAATATTGCACAATATTTTACAATAATGACGACAATTTGTCTAAAACAATTGAATGTCTACTAATTATCAATTGTCTGGCGTACATTGATTCTCTTTGTCAATTGTCATTAACACGAGTTAAATAAAATGATAACCGCACTTTCAAGTACACTTGTCAAGTAGGTACTGCGGTCTGCCAGGGTTGCGGGACTGTTCGAAAGAGATACCGCGGCCCTGGAACACAAAGAGCAAAAGAAGGAACGTGGATGGGTTTTAGTCAGTAAAACTCTGACACTCCCTCCTCAGCTCAGAGCTCAGGAGTTATTTGATGATTTCCCAACCGAAAAGAAAAAAAAAAAAAGGTAGGTGCTGTGCTTATTGACTGCCGCAGAGTGAAAAGTGGTCAGTGGTGATACTACCGGTACTTAAAAAGTATTACTTATATCCGGTTTCACTACACTAAGCGACACCTAAAGCTTAAATAAAATCGCACTGCTGACTAATCACACAGAGACTAAAATACAATTGCAGCACGCTTGTTGATGAAGATCGGGTCACTCGTCGTTTCCAATCAATGAACAGAGAAAGGGTTCTTATCGCTAGTCTCTAGTCCCCTAACCTGCCCCCTCTCATCATTCTCCTTTCTTGCCATATCATCCTTCACACAGTCCATCCACGGTTGTTTTGGTCTTCCTCTACTCTTAAACCCATTCACATTCATATTCAAAACTTTTCTTAAGGTATTTCCCTATGTCCCAGAATATGTAGCTGCAGTAACCTTCGCACTGCCACCGATAGACGACGCGAAGTAAATATAAAATACTGTCGTGTCGTGTCAGCTTTACACAAAGAAGAAGAAGCTAGCTTCCCTGCCAATAACCAAGGACCAAATGCAACAAGTCATCCCACCACCTCCTCTTATTCGCCCCGCGGTTTGATAACACCTATTCAATTATTAATGGGCCCACCGTTCGATCGTCATATGGCACACATTTCCAGATCAGTCTCGTTTAAGCTGGAAGTGGTAAGCTATCAAAAACTGCTAAGCCAAAAGGCAATATGGATAATTTTTCTTCAACAAAATTTTACCCGCATCTGGAGAATGAAACCTCTTCCTCATCCATGGGCTTATAGCATGAAATTCCCAGGTCTACTATTACTAGTATATAAAAAAATTGTATATAAAAAAAACCGTTCAGGCAGACACGAATTTCCCATTTCGAATGGCTACGGTTTCAACATCGTGTTTTTTAAGGATATCTGTTGCTCCTGGCCCTTTATTGCATTCCTAGTTAAAACTTTACATGACAGCTAATATGTGGATAATAATTGAATTCGAAAACGTTCCACATCGTGCTATGAGCAAAGCCCTTCAATATAGTGGCGCCTTCGTATATAAATAGAAACATGTTCTAAGAAACTACATACATATTCTCCAACTCATCATTTAGCTATTCAATTTAACGGTACCCAACTACCTAATCTAAATTCACACTCGGTAACACTGACTCATCTTTGTCTGATGAAAACATCTTGAAATTAGACTTTGTTATCGGGTTATAGGGTCTTGAACAAAACGTATGCTTCAATAGTTCCTCATAAATCGTGTTTTCCGACCTTGCGGTTTTTTTTAAATATATCTAGACATAAAACAGATTCCAGCACCTACATTGGATTTCACCGACACTCCGTCCGAATATTTTGGTTTGTGACGAATCGAAAGAGTATGTGTTAGAGTGACAAACAGATCGACATTTACCAATGTTACCGAACTGATTTGTCCCCACTATAGAAAAAGCAAAGAAAAACTGCCCTGGAGTGTAAGTGTGGTGATGTTCTGCAAACGATGGGGCACTTAATATTGTGTCCTGCGTATCCTGTTGTTTGTCATTGCAGAAACTGATGACGCTAATGAAGGCGCCAATCTTGTGGCCCAGTTCTAAACTGATACAATTTAGATTGCCAACGCTAAGAAGAAGATAGGGGAATAGGCCCAAAAAGCACTCTAGATTTCCTGGAGCTAAATTCACCTTCTATAATATGGATATTGAGACTATATCACAATTCTTCTTCTCAGACAAGCTTACATTAATGAAGTTCCAATTGCAGATCACATTATTTGCGAAGTGATGTTGCTGTTCATCGTCAATATAAAGCAGATGCTCGGACAATCTATCAGCGGTAGCTATGGTTGTAAAGTCAGACTTGTATGGGACTGAGCGTCTCATTAGCTTCAGTCCACTGATGGACATAGGCTTCCCCAAGTGTCACCACATTGACCGGTCCCGTGCTACTCGCATCCAGTGGATCTCCGCAACTTTCACCAGGTCATCAGTCTACCTAGTGGGAGGCCTTCCAACGTAACGTCTTCTGGTTCGCGGTCGCCACTCCAGAACTTTTCGGCTCCATCGGCCATCCGTTCCATTCAGTTTCATTTACTGAACTCTTAACTCTTTGAACGATTTCCATTTGTTCAGACCCTCAAATGAATAGATGGGCAGACAACAATGTTGCCATCGTGGAAATATCCTGGATGAGACTGGGACAAGAACGTGGAGCTTGGCAGAAGCAATGAGAGGCCTATACCCAGCAGTGGGAGAAGTCGGGCTGTGGATGATGATGGTGAAAAGGCCCTAAGATGCGCAATTGTGCACACAAAAGTTTCTCGTAACATACTGAAAGTGCCTTACTGGACTGTCGCAATTATTTCTTGAAAAGAGGAAGACCATGCCTATTTCTACGCTAGGGATAAACCAGCGGATATGAACACATATTATTAGAAACTTATGTCGTAAGAGCTGACTAAGGGACTAAGTTAGTTGAGTCGGGAGAAAAGGCTGCATTCGCCGTATTTGTATTCTAAAACAGAATTTTGCCATTCGTCTTTGTACCCAAGAATAATGGCCATGTTAAAATATTCATAAGCAATAAGAATTCATTATTCTATTTCTACAGAATACCAAGGTATACGGTACAGTCAAACTAAGGTTCCAGTTCTGAGTGGTCTACATATTTTAGAAGAAAACTGGAGTGCCTTTGAATCTGAATGTCCTAAGTAGGTATCGGGTAAAATGAGATGATAATCACACCTTTAATCAACGAAGGGTTAGGGAGAGGTGTACCTGTAAGTCCCATGTAATAGGGGACGAGCCTATTGGCATCAACCGGGCACGAAATTTTACTTGTTTACAAAATTCTATTATAAAATACCACCATTTTATCAAATTGATCTCTGCCATTTGTATAACTTTAACGATCAAATAAATAATTGGAAACCTATCCAAAGTTTTGCTCCGATTTTACATATTATTTATTTGCGTTATTGGTGCTTTTGACCAGTTTATTTTTATCTATTAAAACTTTCTTATTGCTCTACATTAATGTGGTTTCATGGTTTTACTGTCAAACATTGGTCGTACACTCAAATCAAATCAAAACTCAGTTCTGTACTATTCTTCACTGAATCAATTGCTTAACTAGTGTCACCTAATCATTTAGCAGTCCACAAAATACGAACAACAAAAGCCTACAGATCAAGTGGATGTTCTTACACAATTTCCCTCCTCACCGCCCCCCGTCCCCCTCTAGAGGTCGTCCTCCCCTCCCAGAGGACGGCGAAAGGCACTTTCACTCTTGGAATTTGGCAGTTGGCTTCTCGTGACGTCACTTTTGCGCAAGTTGACGCAATGTGGTCCAGATCTGCGCATGATTTGTTTTAAAACCGTTTCGTTTGAAACAATATTTCGTCATGGAAATTAGTTTTTTTGGTAAACAATTGAAAACATGTGGTAACTGAATGCTAGTGTGACGTAGTTGAGTAGGTGCGTTTTACATGTATAAAATTATATTGATAAAATAGTTACCTAGCTGAAGTTTTGTTGTTTATCAGATTAAAATGTGTTGGTAATGAATCACGTGAATTTTGTTACGTTTTGTAAGTCGGTGTATACTGTTGTGGTATGGACATGTGATGAGGAGGGACAAATCGCATGTGACTAAAAGAGTGATGAATATAAATGTTGATGGATGGAGGGGAGAGGAAGACCAAGGAAACGATGGATGGATTGTGTGAGGACTAATATGAAGGAAAAAGGAGTAAATGATAGCGTGACGGTCGACAGAGGAGAATAGAAGAAACAAACATGTTGCGCTGACCCCAAGTATTATGCGATAAGGGCAGGAACATGATGCTGTAAGCCGATGTAAAAAGTGATTTAGTTAATCACTTTTTTTATAGTCTCTTTTGATTAAATCTCGATGTATCCAATTATTTGAGCTGTAGGTCTTTATATTTCTCCACACGGTAGCTATTAAAGTGTGATTTTTATAGCCTGACTGATATTTAGGAAGCTATTAAACTAACCACAGGTGTATTATTATTAATAAAAACTAATCGGCTATATGTGTATCAGGAAAAATAAAATAACAATCTAATGGCCATTTAATTTTATTGTGACATAAAAATAATTGATTCATAAAATCTACATTAGTTTGGTCCAGTAATAAAAATTATTATAATTCATAACGCTAACTGCGTTAACTTACAAAATACACTATAATAACACTTTTAATATACTCTTAGTTATATCCCAACACCAATATTGCAAATATTTTATACAATAAGTATTTACATCACGGCGGGACACCAATTTACAAAACAATATACAATAAAATTTTGTCCCGAATAAATTCAAATCGTCTATTTGGCACAAAATTATAATTATCAATTTCAACCCGAAACAAATTCTGCACGAATCTTCCGCCATCATTAAGATTAAAACTTAATCAATAATTTATTGCATTATGCGACGTAACTCGTCATTTTTTAAATATTTTTAATATAAAAATTACATTGACATTTTTTCTTCGTTTTATATTTCATACTAAAATATTCAACAGGTTTAAAACTTACAAACGAGAATAATCTCTTTAACATCACTATACTTAGTACCAGACAATAGAGGGCACATTTTTCTTATATTTACAGAATTCTTAATTAACTAAAAGTTCATAGAACATACTAGAAATATATCATAGATATATGGGATAAACATTACCAGCTTTCGACGAGGGCGACCTTACGTTAACACAGAACTATCAGGTCACAAACGTTTACACGCTGGTAAAAAACTAATACATAACGCAGCAAAAAGTCCCATCGCATAGAATTCTAGAGAAAATTACCTTTCTCGAATTATATGGAGGGATAGTTTACAAGACGCCTATTAATTCCCGGCCTCACGACTTAGTCGATACAAAGAACCGGTGAAAATTCGGCAATCTACAACCACAAACTCGGCGACTGCGCTGCGATTTGCGATTTTGACGCAAAACGAAGCCAGTCATCGTACCGTCCGCATTACCGCGGCTCGCGTACCCTTATATACAACTTAAATAAATTATGTACATTAGAGACTAAAGAGTATTTATAGGCAGTACGGATGACAGAACTGGTAGACGAGCCTTTGACTCCTCTCAGTCTTCTTCATGATGCCCTTCTTGTAGTACTGTCGGATGCTCCTGGACAGTTTGTCGTAGTTCATGGCAGGCCTGTTCTTTCTCTTGCCCCACAGCCTGGCGACACGTACTGAATCCTCAATTTTGAATACACCGGTACCTGTGGAGCACGGTTTGAATTAAACATTTGTTCAATAAAACAGACAAGCGAATTTTGTTTTTGAGAGACATTTGACGAAAGTTTTGAGATAGACATTTTGCCATTAGCGAAGCTAACATCTTGGGCAGTTAATTTATATATTTTTCAGAAACCTTTACGAGGCTTTAAAGTATTCTAAAAGAGCCTTTGACATTAAAAGTGCCTGTGTATCGTATTTCCAAAATCACACAGAAACGTAAGCTGCATTTCAATCTCACGCGACCGCTATATCGTCCGTTTGTCGCGCGATGGAATCGTGACCTGATTTAATCTGATATAAACTTAATTTTCGTAGAAGATCGTATTTCTTAGAGCAGTTTAAAAAACTCATTACGTGTCAAACTAAAGACAAAGAGACAAGTTGTTTTGGCGACAACTGTTTCGTTGATTTCTACTTTAATATAAATAAAACGAGTGAAAGGAATTCAGAAAACAGAAAGGTCTATAAAAACGATCATACTGAATCAAGTTCCATTTTAGACATCCGCCATTTTGTTTTTAATTCAGTGTGTCTTAACATGGATTTCTTTAAATTTTAAAACGAGTGTAATGGTGACATTCATATTCCTATATACTCGCAGTACCTACATAGTATAGACTATCTTATCAGAAAATTGTAAAGTTAGAAATGTCATATCTTTGTGCGTCACGCCACTTACAACTAACAAAAGTTTAATGTGAATTCCTATTCTAAAATAAGTTATTAATAAATCAGTATTTATAAATCAAGACTTGAACGTCACTAGGAGGTAGACCTAGTACCTACTCTAATTATAGCAAATCATTTCAAATCGTGATCTAAAAACCAAATATGCAGTCTAACAGTGATGTACCAACAATACTCGTGATCCGAAAAGGACTCGATAATGGTATAAATCGTAACAATGGCTGCCTATCGTCTGAACGAGTCACGAATCTAGATAACCTTTATTTAATACGATTTTATTGAACAGATGGTTAATGGCCAGATACCCTTGGGTATGGAATGTCGCTCAAATGAATTTTCCATGCGTATTCGATAACTGAATTACACTGCATTAGATTTAGATTACGATTCGTAATGTAGCCGATTCGATTCGGAACATATCCAACTAAAATTGTAAATATTCCAAGATTAAGTTAAGATAACATACTAAATAGTGTGACTAGATTTAGTTTTATTGAGCTGAGCAAGACTAAAATTCTGTCCACGTTTTAATGGTTCTATTGTGTAGTGACTTAAGACCATTTTAAAACAGCTCACGGATTTGTTTCCTAATGAGGTAAGTAAGATTCTAAAATGAAAACAAAAATGTTGATATTTAAATCAGCCTTCTGAACCGACCTAACAAGAATTTGATAGGCACAATTTAATTTGGCAATTGAAATATCTGTAACACCGTATTAACATTTTATGGCCTTAATCAACAATTGGATTGCCAATAAATTGTCCCACAATAATATTAATAAAATAATCTACATATGTTATAGTTCCATATCATTTTTTTTTTAATCTTGACCTCTACCGATTAACAACCAATGGGAAACAATTATGTGTGGTACTCATTAAGCCCCGCCTTCTTTACAATCATAGTAATTTATCGCAAGCAAAACAAAGGAGTGACTTGATTCCGTGTTTAAGCCAATTATAACAGTTATCAACGATTTATAGTAAAACAGGTCCTAACAAAGGCTTTTATGGTACATTTGTCTTATTGTTCGACTTGGTGGTACTGGCTTGATACAAACTGGTTTTCTATGTGTTTTTAAGATCGTTGTTGTGTTTTTAAATACCGTTTCGTTGAATAGTATAAAAAGAAAAGAGTATAGGTACGAGTACATGTAGGCTGAAGAGACAACGATTAAAATAGAATATCATTAAAACAGATGTAGAAGATGGCGTAAAATTGTGACAAGAACAGAAGTATGATGAACACGAAATTGACTCCAGTGTTACTATTTTTAAAGAACTAGATATTAGGAAAGTCCCCAGATAAGCAAATAAACGTTGAGGAAGAATCTATTAATAGAATTCTAACGATATTAAAACCTCTTTATAACAACAAGTTGTCTCGTTTAAAGGAATAGACCATGACGGTTTAAGATTTCCCTCGAAGATAAAATACTGTGTAACATTAATTATGAATCCATAAACATTTACATTTAACGTTGTTGTTGCGATTTATCTGTTACTAATTAACAAGGCCGCAGCCAATTAATAAACAAATATATTACAATTTTATTGTTTACTAAGCGACGAACAAAATAGTGTAGAATTTACTGGGGTTAAGTCTGTTTAGTTTACTTCGGATAAACGGTTATGACTGGTCAAGTTGATACAATATTTTGTGTCATTATTACTCTAAATGCGCATTTCTTTATTAACGTTTTTCGTTAATCTTGATTTACATATTTATATACTATAGCTTTTACAAAACAAAAAAAAAACAAGACGCCGCAAGACGCGTGCCTTTGGCACTCTGGCATAATGTAGCTTGCATTTGTGAAAGAATTTTCGGGATCAGATCTGTGGTTCCGAAGATTACCCACTACATCCAAAATAACAAATGGTACCTCTTCGGAATTTTAATGTAGATTTCTATAATCATGTCATTTTCTGCTATCCCGATAATAAACCTACTTTTTGAGAAATATTGGATTTCCCCAATACCCTAGGTCATTAATCAATATCTTATCATACAGTAATCAAACTTTAATCGTCTTGGCTGTACCTAACTTTTAATCTTATCTGAAAGACGACTTAGTTAAATTCATTCCCGCCCACTGGCTCTTTCAAAAAGGATTTCTCAATATTACTCACTAAGAAAAACACCTTTATTGAACAATATGATTTAGCTGATAATATTGGTACGTGATAATCCTTATCATAATCTTCTTATCACAAGAACATATTTTGGCAAAACATTTCAAAACCAAGATTTGAATTTACGTCAATGGATAAGTTTTTCGGATAAGAACTGATAAGCCGTTACAATTCCTATGAAAATAACAACAACGCAATCGTTAAAAATAGAAATGATACAATAATCATGTGCTCACTGTTGTACTTCAAGTACGTGACTTTTCTTATAAATCACCTGTGTTACCTACCTACAAAATGAAAATCGAAGGGTTGTGTATAGTTCTGTCAAACTTTATGACGGCTCGGAACATCTAACGTAAGCACGCAGAACACAATGTTAGGTACCAGCGAGGCGCAGAGGACGCGTGGTGTTGACTGTATAATGCGCTGAAAGTCATTCGCAGCTAACTTCCGAACCACCATGGTGTTTGAACATAACTTTAAATGATGCTACAGTCAATTTCTATATTTTTATCCTTAAACTATGTAGATGACCAATAAGAACCATTCTTATAAAATCGGTGTATAATTATGAACAATTAAATATGCTGAAATCCCTTCGTTTTTATCAACAGTATAATAATAGTTAGTCAGTCATATAGTTGCTACGAAACCCGCCATAAAAATCAATATTCATCAGAAATGTCTCTCAAAAACCCGAAAATCCATATACTTGTTTTTGGTCTTGGTACCTAGTTATAATTCTAAATACTTACTTCGATCTAACCACCGTATCGCTGAACCGTGCACGTGAGGAGATGCCAGGAGCTCCTTCAAGAACTGCCACAGGTGTATATGTGTGCTCCCAGTCTTGGCTTTACCGCCTCCAACTGCTGCACTCGTACCAGCTGATTCCGAGTCCTCATCTGTTGAAGAAGTGATAGGTTAGCAAATGATTGCTGATCTTATGTTTGAGGGTTAAAAGCTATAATGGAATGAGATGTAGTGTTAAAATTGGAGCACCCAAAATGTGTCATTCCGTGAATGTAGATTTTAAAGTTGGTCATTTCATCCCAAATGAAGTAGATTTCACTCCACCATATAATTAATATATAAACTATAACGCAAATTATTAACAAGAATAAGAGCTTGTCTGTATGTCAAAGGCGTCCTGAATGCATAAACTATAGTGCATAATTTAACAATTTAGAACTATTAAAAGGCCCATAACGCTGCTATTAAAAAGAGGGCAGACAGAACACCAGCAGACGAGGACACTATCGCTTCTTGGAAGCTAATCATACCAATCCATCGTTTCTATGAAATAATGAGCCTACCGAACATGCCTACGTAAACTACGGTCTATTATAAAGATCTAAAAAACTTGCAACACAACAAAGCAGTTTCTTCAAGAAAATGTCTAAACTAAAAAAGTTATTTTAAAATAGATGCTGTAAACATAGACCAAATTAACGGCAGCCGACCTTCAGTTCCAGACATGTAAACACACTGACAAGAAAACGAATCATATAAACAAAACGCTGCACTCAGAACAGTTAAATAGCAACATGCTATTTAAAGAAGAAAGCCAAGTGCTGAATGGAATGCTGCAGACGATTTGAGGAAACTATGGCGAAAGGAAACAGCAAAGAATTTTCGCGTTTAACTACAAGACGGTAAAGCTCAAATTACTTATGTGAGACAAATGAGAGTAAGTTACTAAAAGAGACGAGCAAAGTAACACAGGCTACGGGTAATTAAAATTCGAAGTACTTTACACCGTATGTGAAGGTGGCAATGAAAATTTTCACGATGCAGACAGCAATTTTATCTTGGTCGCATACGACCTTGTGGGACCGGTGGCGTGAACTAGGCCTTCGGGAAACGACACAAAAACAAGACTTGACGTATATGGATTCGAAGCCGACGTGTAAGGGATAGAACTGCAATAGAACGACAAACGTCTGATTGATGGGTTAACTGTAACTAGGCGTGGCTCCATATTACATTAGTATCCAATTCATTTTATCGGTCAACGATTTAAAGATTTAATGCTTTTAGCTTGCAAGCTTGTTTCATTATACATTTTTATTAAACAGGTATTTTATGGAATGACCAATTTAGCTATCGTAGTTGCAATCGTATGCAAAAATACGTGAAACCTGATCTTTCTTGAAACTTTATGATGTTTTCAAATCTTCGATTACTTTGTCTTGCTTATCGTGCTTTTCCATTGCATCAATTCCTGCTTTTATTGGATTAATCGTTTTTACTTTTAGCTTAACTCTTACACTGACAAGTTAGTATTAATGTTCTTCTATTTGTACAACTTCTGCATTTTAAGAATCTCATTTAATTCCGAATTCACTATTTGGCCCAGTAACCTCTTTGATTTACTTCATACCGACAGGGCCTTTCTGATATAAATCTTTATGTCAAACTGCATGTGTGGACTGACAACTGAGTCACAGATAATTGTTGATCGCAATTTCCTGTGCTACTATCCGACACTTTTTTTATTTAAAAGCTAACTGTCCACCCATTAAGGGCGACAGGGTGTCTCGCCCGTTGGACTGTATCATGTTTTTATCTCTATGCTATTGCGATAAGACTTGCTTTATGATGTTATCGTGTCAAACTTGATGGAAAATCGATATTATAATTTGAATGCTATAAAACTGGCCATTAAACAATTTCATTTCTAAATGTCATGTGACGATATCTGCAGCTTTATAGCTAACATCGACTTCCAAACTAAGTAAAGCTTAATTGGAAAATTCTCGAATAATACTCCTACGGTAAATTTTATCATTCGCTAATCGTTTATCAGCAATAAAGACCGTGTCTGTGCTCATTACGTTCAATGTATCTTGTCTTTCAATTCCCTCATAGAGTGAGTTTACAACTGCGTGCGATGGCCATACATCATTAGCTTGTTTGTCTGTAACGCAGTCCGCATGTGGGTTAGTAACGGTCGTAGCACAATACATGCGACTAGCGACTGATGCATTGCCGTGCTACATTCGACCACGTATTGCACTATCTACTTTTCAATCATGTGTCTGTAATTTAACATATCTTCTCGGGATCGGCAGATTTCAAAGCGTATGCATTTGGTGAAATGTGGAGACAGGTTAAAATTATTTCCAACGTAACATGCATTGTCTTATTCTATTTAGATGCATCTATTGTAAAACCAAAATGACAAGCCTCAATCCAATCAATCAAACAAAGCAGGAGCATCCAGTTTTAAGAACATTACCAATAGTTTCCTATGACTTTAACTAGTATCAAGATTATATGATGCTACTACTCGAAGTTTACCTTGATTCCCGGATTATCAAGAAAATAAATTCACAACCATCCATATTTCATACAATCTTAAACGTCACTTATTTATTTAATTTATGTCCCATAAATCTGAACTAGGCGTGGCTGTCGCGTAGGAATTTCGATTTAAATATCTAGATTTAATTAAAGTTAGATAATTCCAGGGCAATTAATTTTATAGTTATCGTCGAAGCATTTACCTTTAATGCTCTAAATTATCAAGACTAAATTAAAGGTAATGAGATTTACGAAATTGATGATGAATCATATATCATATCACACATCATGCATGTTTTTCAAATCATTAATTTCGATATATATCGAAATTAATGATTTGTTAAATAAAGTTAAACCACCGATAAAAAACATGCTTCGATGTTAAGCTGACTTAAAAGAAAATTGCGATAGAATAAAACATTTAGTACCTATCTTATCCGTTGCTAGGTCTTGACTCTTTGCCAACCCTGCAAAGGAATTGGCATTATAATAAGATACACCTCAGAAACACAATTTATGATAGTCAAATTCAGTGTCTTCCAGCCATTTGATCCCCTAAAATGGTATGGTAAACTTAACTGCTTCAAGATTCAATATACTAAAATAATCAGAACATTAGTAAAGATACTCACCCTCACTCATGTCGTCGGCAGACGGTAATCCAGCAGGCGTCGGAATAGGTGATGCTGATAACTGATGATGATCAGGTCCCTGTGAAGATCTCCAGATCTCTAACTGAGCATACAACGTGCTGCCAGCCTGTAACAATAATAAACAACGATCAAACCAGAACTAACGGTGAATATACACATTACGCGGAAACTACGAAAGATTTCCATGAACCAACATTTGAAGTCATTGCCGATGTTTAGCTAGCAGAAATTTGATTGGGTTTATCTTATTTATATCAAAAGTAATGTGGAACTAACGAGTCTGGTTATTAATTAAGAAACTTGTTTTCAATCGTTGCTTTGCTACTATGTAGAAATATGTAGATTCGCGAAACGTACGATAAATATTTATAGGGTTGTGGCTGGCTTGAATTTTGGTGGAACGGTCTTTGGTAGTCGTAAATTGGTCGAAAGATAAATCTATTTTCTCCTCTTTATGGCACTTCGATGTGCTATTATAGTAATGGTTTGGGTGGCGTTGTAAAATCGAGATGATTCACACTCATACACCGAACTACTCATTGATATGTATTGATATATACAACAAGTAACAGAAAGGGTATAATCATATGGAATACTGTGGTACGGACCATCAAACTGAACAACTTTCTCTATGGGCCCACCATCGAAATCGTAAAAAAATAATCAGCTGTCCTATACAAAATTTTAATACCTACTCGACCCAAATGTATGGGACAGCTGATTATTTTTTTACGATTTCGATGATGGTCCCATAGAGAAAGTTGTTCAGTTTGATGGTCCGTACCACAGTATTTCATATGATTATACCCTTTCTGTTACACGCTGAAGAGAGTGTAGAACAAGGTTCATTATCACTCTAGCTTTTCATTTTATCCACATACAACGTATCATGATTAGAAAACTCCGTCACCACTACGTTACTATCAGCAACCGATCAAAATTCTTCAGGTTATTGATCTATACCCGCTATTACCCACTCCACAGCGGCCCCTTATCTTAGAATCTCAGAATTCCTTGCTAATTCAACACCTATATTATCTTCCCACACTGCAAACCAGATGCAATTTGTATGCAGACGGGCCCAGGGTGCTGACTTTCATCGCTTAGAGAAAGTCGGCTCGTCGGCGCGTGCGATAACAAAGATACCATTGGAACTGGCGTGCTCGATACGATTCTACGTTATTTTTCTAATTATTTTACTGTTTTTATCATTTGTTTTGGTTTTAGCTTGGATTGGGAGTGCAGTGGCTTCTGGGTTTAGGTGGTCTTACAAAGTTATTTTGTTATAATGTGCTGAATTTAAAGTTACTTCATTAGTATTTGGTTTTAATGTTGGAATATGTTGTGATTTTTTGATTTCCTCTTCAAAAAATAATTTGAAAACATTGAATGTTATTGCTATTTATTATTTAAAAAAACGATCTCAGTCTTAAGTATTTAAGATACTATGTCAAGCAAATGGTTTATCCCAACAAAAGTATCGGCATTGGTAGTGGTATCTTTAGAATATTGTTAGTTATTATTAGCGATTGAGTGTTAACTCATCTGTAGCGTCATAAAAATGGATTTCCATCTGAACGCGTGACTTCATCATTACTACGTATATAATCGAAATTTTCCTTGTACCGTCATCGTTATAGGGAAAGAACTTGACCACATGCTTATACTTAAGATATATGGATAAAAATGCTGATAAAATTAGTCATGGTTACACTATCATAAGTACAAGGCTAAAAAGAGAATAAACCTAACCACAAATAAGAAATAGTACCTACCTACCTACTAATAAAGACGAAAACTAAAAAAAAAAGGTGCACTTCGAAAAATACTTTTTGAAGATTGACGTAAACTATTTTAGCATCTAGAGCTTGCATAACGTTGACCTCCTCAAAGTCATAACCACTGCACATGTTATAATAAATAAAATATATGACATAACAATGATTGCAAAACTAAACGTTGCAAATAAAATTGAACTAGTCTTCAACCACGTTATATAAGATGGGTCAGCAGTAACGGATTTCCTTACTTTCGTTATCCTTACTAATTACGTAAATACTATTAAAGTTGAACTTCTCGCAATGGTGGTGGAGGAAGAGAATACTGACCTACACGGCTTTACATTACGCATGTTACATCAGAATGGTGAATGTGTTTTATCGCACTTTTTTCCTGTCCATGTCTTAAGTATAACTCCGGAAACATCAGTCTGACCACCGTCAAAGTGATGTGACAGTTGTCTGTAGCTTTGTAATCTTTGTTATAGACCAAGCAGCCAATGATTTACTAGAAGGGAAATCCGAAATGAGTAAAGCAAGTGCCATGTGAATACATGTTGTAACAATTGAAAAAGTTAATAGTACAACTGAAATGCAACGCAGTAACCTCTTTTGGTTTAAAAATAAAGATAGTACGATGTCATTCAAGATTTATTGCATCATTATTATTAAAACAATAGTTGTCTTATCATCGTCCCCTCGAGTACTGATAGTATTATCATCACACTATAAGACTTCAAGTTGCAACATTATTTAGTTGTTGATAAAAAATTACCTCTTTTGGATTTTTTTATAAAATTCACCAAGAGAATCAAAAATTCAAAATAAACTGATAATAACTAATGGTCCAGTAAAGCAAGATAAGCAAAAGACTACGGTACTAAACGTGTCTATCGAAGATGCAAATTAATTTGCACTTTGGTCTGTAAAACGATTAAAGATGAATCATCTATGCTCATTAATTTACACTGCGACGAGCATGTGCAAAAGCCACGCAAACCCAAATATGATGTAAGCATTCGTGAAAAAATTCAAGAAGCAATCACTGAAATAGTTGGCGATGATTTAACCGTAATAATATTCTTAGATATGAATACATTAGCAACTACCACACCACACAAACATATTTGAGATAAAGATGACGTGTTGGTATTTCTGCTGTTTAAAATTTTACAGAGGACCATTGATTGTGGTGATGAATGTAATAATGACTTAAATAGGAAACCTTTGAAAGCTTGCTTTTTAAAAGGAGAAGACCATGAATAATTTAATTATAATGATCATAGACAAATGTATAAAAACGCCCAAGCCCCTACGTTGACGTTACAGCAAGCGATAATTGGGTATCACTTGACCCCAACTGACACGTGGTCAGAAGAATTTATGTGATAACACCACGATAAGACGCATTGTGGATATTTTCTCCTATACTGACGGTTTTAATTGATACAACTTAAGTAAACATTGTATTATCAGTAGTTTGTGAATCAGTATAGACTTTGGTCTGACAAACGCCCTCAATCTGCCCCAGGGTTATATGATAATCACAAAATGTATACAAAAGATTATAAATAGTACCTGAGATGCTCTCTGGTTGAATTCTTCTTCTGTGAGTGCTACGAGCGCTGCGCCATCCATTGTGAAGTTCTCCATGGGCACCATGGGCAGGTTGTAATGTTGCAATGTGAACATCACCCATGCCTTTACGTCCCCGGTACTCCACAGCATTGGATCTGGAAACAAACATAGTATCATCCACTGTTACAGTTCTCTAATTTACATCTTAACTACAATCATTATTGTCCTCTACCATTACAGAATTCATCTCATTAGATGCCGCGTTTGCAACACCCATTTCTCAAACATTTATATTGATGATTAATTCAAATGGCATCATCACGTCAATTCTACCGTAATCTCATTATACCTTGTTCGTAATCAATGACTTACTAATTAACAACCCTAAGAAAGAAAATGCGTTCTAAGAAAACGCCGAGGTATGCATGTCCACTTGTTCTGCTTTACATAACCCATCAATGTGTAAGTAGCGAGCACGTCACTAATATAAGACGAGATCATCGCTGGGCCAACATATACAGCTTACGTAATCTACTCTGAGCCACTTCTACGAAACCATTTATGTTTATAATGGCGTTACACTCGACGGTAGCTGCTCCAACATATTATTCTGTACGTAGAAATACGTTTTTATAGGGCCGACATCTGGGTGACGTCATTAATAATTACAATACTAATAGTAATCATGTTAGACGTACAAGTACAACATTCTTAGGACATGCCATTGTAAATCTTAAATAATGGTTCATAAATATATAAATACGCACGTAATACAACTCTAAATCAAAGTGATGATCAAGAATAATGGTGTTGACATTTTGAACTCACCTGGTGAGATTCCAAGTACTGTGCATGTGTTGTCAACGTCCCTCTTGGTCTGTTCGATGGCCATGCTGAGCACACGGTCGATGTCTGGCGCGACTAGAGAATCGTCACCTCCACTACTCTCCTCCATTTTCACACTTCCCAACTCAAACGGAATTGGTTTGAGATTTAATCTCTTCTGGAAAGATGTATCTTCTAATGCTGACCTCAGCAGAATGTGATCCCTTGGCTCTTCAATTTCGAGTTTAGGTGTGAGGTAGCTCTGTTGGAAACTGTCTTGTAGTATCTGATTTTCTTTTAAAAGCTCCTCTATGTCTATGTATTCGTCGTGTTGTGGAACTGGTGACGAGTATTGATTGTGGCTTTCGTAGGATATACACGATCCTGATGGAGATAGAGGATAGGGAGACGCAAAGCCGGGTACTGCCAGTCTGTTGGGTTCTTCTTTGATGTACACTTGAGGCGAGTACTGAAGAGAACTGTAAGGCGAGGAGGGCTGCAGGGCGACCGCTGGTATGGAGCCTTCGTCTGATGAAGGAGAGGGAGTAGGGTAACCCTCGAAGTCGTAGAGGCGTTCCAGGAAGACGTTGTTTGTGTTGTCTTCTGGGTAGGGTGGGGGTGGTTTGTTGTGAGGGTTGGGTGGGGAGTGAAGCATGGATTCTGGGGGGGATGCAGCGCCGAGCAGGCGGAGGAGATGCTGTAGATCAGCGGGGGAGGCGGGCACCGCTCTCTCACCCTGAGACGCCGACGGCGGGCTGCACCCGGACCGGGGCACCGTTTGTGGCATCTGTGAACAAGAGAGAACAAACATTAGTTGTTGATCAAACAGACTGATTGGATCAATTGAATCTGTTACAAAAGGCATTGTTAGTTCAGTCACGAGTTTAGTCGATATTTCTTGGATTTCACACGCGTTTTTGATGGCAAGTGTTAATTTTGTTTAGGAACTGTCTCGTAGTTGTTTGTGAGGTATTTGAACTTTAGGTCTAACACTAGCCTTGTCCTAAAACTATTAGGGTACTTTTTTAAATTTTGTCGACTCTTATGGGTCACTGTTCATCGACGTCATCAGCCGACGTACTAACATCCAGATGGCTTTAACATACACATTTCGAGCTGTATATTTATCTATCGACTACGTCATGGGCTTCTATATTTAGTAGTGACGAATAACTCCAAATCTATGAGGTTCATTTAAGTCACAAAATGACAAAAACAAAATGAAGTCAGGTGATAATAAGTAAATAGGATTAGATATATTTAGTAATTTGTTAACATTTTGTATTTTAGTAGCAATGTTAATATTATCTCACGTCGAAGTCCAATTCCGAGAAATCGTACAAAAGTTTGAAAAAAATATGCAAATACATGTAGATTGTTTGCTAATAACTCAAGTTATGAAGTGATCAAAAAATGGGAACTAAAATTATCTATGATGGCACGCAGGAAAAACATTTTTATGTTATGTTAGCAACTGTTTCTATGTTAAGATGGAATTAAGTAAAAAACATAATCGGCCTAACATTCTACTAGTTCTGAGAACCAAGTATGAAAAAATTAATGAGTACTTAATCACACTTACAATAAATTTTGAACAACATAATGATAACAAAAATAACTTCGTTACTATTAACGATGTTACTATTCGACGCACACATTTAATTAAAATTAACTGCTGGCTTGCTCAACCAAATCGTCTAGTCTTTCGTAAGTGCGGAATCTTAGACAATTTTTATCTTTTTTCTTCTTAACAGTGACCTGTGTTGCCAAGCTAAACCAGTTACTATGACGTCTAAAAGCAGGAGTAATTCCTGTGTGGGAAAGAGACTGAGCTACACAGGTCGTCTAGCGCCATCTCTTTCCCACACTGGAATTACTCCTGCTTTAAGACGTCATGGTAGGCCATTCTTTATCTTTACCTACAAAGTTATGATCATCTTGCCCTTATTGCTATCTAATTAGGGTCGGCGTAGCGGGTCATTTAATTGCTACGAGTATTTATATCAGTAATTATTTCTGTTTCCTACCCATTCTAATCATATTATCTTGTATTAAGAATAATAAGGTTTGTAAGAAACTCACTCGAAGCAATGACAACCCCATCATCCGCGCACTTAACTCACAACTGCGCTTCAAGACATTTTCTGTGCGAAAATCTCTTGTACCGAACCGGTCTATCTGGATAATCAAGCTATGGCTTTATTTTCCTACTTTTTCATGATTTCTAACAATTGTTGGTACATTTACATATTTCCCACGTATCTGCATTGCTACATAATTGATGTTCTCACTCTATTTTGATTGGTGGAATAATCATGCTTACACTTCTGGTTTTGAAGAACTGTGGTTTTGAAAGCAAGTTTAGAAATTACAGGACCTAGGTACAGCGTTTTATCCGGTACGACATTTTTAGATGGATTACTGGACTATTTTAATATTCTGACAACCTATTAAAATAGAGTATTGAGTACCAACTTACAAAAAAAAAAAGATATGATTTAAATTCGTGATACTATCATAAAAGTATTGAAATCTAGTTTATAAAATGTTTTATTAACAGACACATCTGAGTTGAGATTTTATTACACGAGGTCAATGATGTCACTATCTATGCTAGCAAGTGATTAGGAATTATTATTTAATTGTTTTGGTATTTTACCAGAGGCGGTTCGGTTTGTGTCAAAATATTTTAAATATCGAACCATTCATTAGCGTTTTGGGGAAAACTGATTGGTTTGTTTTTATTTTTGTCTGACACTAAATGTCTTGGTAAAAATGACTAAAATGAGACACATTGGTGCCGATTCCCTTGGTTACAAACTAAACCAAATTTAAGTTCAGTGCATCTTTTTCTTTCTATTTCATTAAGAAAAGGACAGAAGATACATTTTAGTTTAGTCCTGTAAATTTAATCAGCGCTTATTACAAGTTTAGACGCGATTAAAAAGTTTACCACTAAAATAACATCAAATTAAGTCAGGTGCCGACTAATTTGACAGGACTACACTAATATTTATCTTCGGTCCTTTTCATAATGAAATAGAAAGAAAAAGATGCACTCAACTTAAATTTAGTTTAGTTTGTGACCAAGGGAATCGGCACCATTGGCGAAGAAGGTCCGATTCAATAGCATTAAATTCCGAATCTCTCGCGAAAAATTCCAAATCTGTCGAAAAAAATCCGAATATTATCTTAATACAACAAACTATAATCTCTCAATTTGCATTACTTGTGGTCACGCTTAACTAATAAACGTCTAGACAATACTTGACTCGCGGAAGTGTCTGGCAATTCTAGTTTTAATCGAGACATCTCATTACAATATTTATGTCAAATTCTTTACCGCAAATATTTGAGGTATGACGCGTATTTAAAATATGTGACCTTTGCTAATTTTCAAGATTGTTTGTTTATTATTTTTGCATTAATTATGGAGATCATTTGAATTTATAGATCTTTATAATGAAGCTTTTTTTTTTAAATTGCCATGAGAATGTGTATTTTTTTTTAAATACACCATCTCATGCGACAATTTGAAAAGGCATGCAATATACGTGATGAGGCAATATTTCTATTTACTATTATATATATAATTAATATTTACTTTTACTTTAAAACATCTAACAAATATCTACACACACCTGTCTATGTACTGTGTTATATAAACGACGACGTGAGTACTAATATTTCGATTGCGTCAATGAAACCGAAAATCATTAAGAGAAGAAATCTTGCAGACTAAGTATGACTTTGACTTTTACTGATAAAAAACTATTAATCTAGTTTATTTTTTATAAAAAAAATATATAATATTCGGTCTGAGAGCTGTATAAAAAAAAACTTTATGTAAATAGGAAGTCAATTATCTACAATGTTTTCACTAGAAACTACTTTACTCTACATAATATTAAATGAAGTATTACTATGTGAAAGGTGGTATTTAATTTATACTTGTAAGTCAATAAATTTCTATAATTCCAAATTATTCGGTAGTTGGAGAGAAGTAATTTGGTTTACCATTAAAATAAAGTAGGTAACAAATTAAAATATTTTATCTTTTAGGAATCTTTCTCTCACTTGACTACTAATTTTCAATTGATAAAAGAATCATGATTCCTCAATTTTTATGAAAATCTAAATCGATCAACTAATCTTTATGTTTCCATTCGTCTTGTCAAAGACTAATAAGTTAATCGGAAATCGGCTAAATATAAAACGCGGCAAAAAATACCTAACTGCAAGTCACCGCAATGCGTCAAAGTTAATATCCGATATTCCGATCATTTGTATCCGTCTATCCGGACTTCCGAAGTAGGAAATACTGATATAGATCATAAATTTATTTCTAGATTTTTCTCAGAAACATTCATACGGATATGGGATTTAACAGTTTTTACATAGTTTACATTGAGAACCGTTTGATATAATCACTATTCAAGTATTTATAGATCAAGACTTCTGGTATGAATTATGACTAGTTATCTGAAGATGAAATTACCCAACGTGTATGTATGTCTTCTAGCGAATCTCGAAAACGACTGGGTATTATTGGATTGTTATATTAATTATATTATTATTCAATTCTGTGCACGCCTAGAAAATTATAATTGCTTGTAGTTATACATTAAATTATTGTGAATACCCTTGACTGAACTAACCTAGATAAAGTAAATGATTTAATGTCCTTATTTGCAATTCAAGAATATAAATAATGAAGTATTCAATCTTCAAGATTATACAAATCTCAACTAGCTTCATTCTCTGCAATGTTTACAAGACGTAATACTAAGACTAACAATAGCGAAATTGTTGCCATGGTGATACAATGCAGATTGTTACCACTAAAGCCAATGACCGTTCATATACCTAGTACATAACAACGTGTACCGAAAATAAGCGATATTAAGTTCAGTTATTTTGACCCCGAGTACGAATTTAGACTATTTTCTTTTGAGTTCCAAAAAGATTGTAAATATGGCGCCTCTTACTCCGATTAAAGCTCTATTAATGGCAGTTATTATACAAGTCAATACAGAAAGTCTGATATGTTATATTACTTAATAACCGGTTGAAAAATAATAACAATAGCAACCTATCGCCAAATCTGGAGGAAGTAAGTGTTCCGTTTTGAAAAAAAAATGGCCGACAATGCGCATTGACGTCATAGCATTGTTGACCAATCAGCGACGAGAATGAAGGTATGAGAGCATGCTACAGTTCAGACCTTGGGTTTTCCAATAAAGTTCGCTCAACCGTTCTGTTAGTAAAAAAATGCGTCTGTAATGCACACGAATTGTTACAATTTAAAATGGTTTTTTAACTGACACAGTTTTAAAAGTGGTATCGGTAGGTATAACATTTAAATCTCTAGTTATTTTCAGGAAATCTTAAGTTTTTTTTTGTTTCAAGGTAGAAATGTGGTCTTTAAATTGGTATGGTTTTTTCTTGCTGGTTCTTCTCCATAGGAAACGACCAAACCGAACTGTGCACCTTTTTGTCGGCGTTTTATAAGTGCCCATCTAGGCCTACGTGAAATAAAAATATTTTGATTTCATTTGGTAACCCAGCCGTCCAAGATAAAAATATTATTTTAGCAGGGATAACAATAGTAGTCCCTAGGTATGACTTAGTAAGACTGTGCTCATATTTGAATAAAAACAAATGGCTGTATAAGTAGGTCTAAACAATTTTGCTTTTTAATTTTGGTTTTAATGCTCATGTAATCTTCAGTAGGTCATAGCGTGTTTAAAAGACTATATAATATCGTATTGTTTACACAAAGTTATACAAAATGAGCAACTCCAAAAGATATTAAAGCTACATATTATCTTTTAAATAAGCAAACTTTAGCTCCAAAGTTTACATCATAATGTACAATAGCCCACACGTTGCACACAAGTAACAAAACCAAAATAAGCTGACCTCTTATTTTATCGAAACTCCGCACAATTCTAGGCAAACTCAAACGCAAGGTGTTACCAACGGCTTTTGGTTTAGTATACCATAAAAATAGCTTGAATGAAACTAAATGTGTATTACACGTTATCTGTTTAGACCGTTGCTAAGCAAGTATTAAAACTCACGCGAAAACAGACGCCCACTGAAACACGTAACTCTTCCAGTAGGTTGGCAAACAAACTGTTGTTCAAAGTAACAATTGTTTATGATTTCTTGGTATTATAACACCGTTTTCGCTGAGAATAAGCGACACCATAATGAATACATAAATATAAGCACACTTTTTGGATTTACAACCCTCGGGTGAAGACTGAGACGTGACATTCCCTCGGTGCTATAGTATCTAGTCATTAACGACAAATGGCGATTGATTCCAAGTATGAAACGCTTTAAAAGCGATTTCCACTTTTCTAGGCCTTTTCACGACTGATTTACTTATCTCAAGAATAGGTATAGCTTGTCATGATAACGTCTAGACTAACTATATCAAAGTCAGAACTAAGTGCTTCAATTTTTTCTCACAATTCCAAATAAGTCTAAAAATAGATCAAAATCTAGCCAAATATAGAATTTAGTTAACGCGGTTAAAAAATGTTTTTATTCTTAGCAGACTGTTGGTACAATTGTATTATTATAAATATAACACTGCTCTTGAATGAGATGTCTGTGTAAGATTAAAGTTAAATTGCCCATTATTTTGACTTATGGACCTTGGGGTTCCCCCATTTAAAGATGACACTCCTTTTATATTTATTCTGGTTTGAGTTTTTAGAGGACAGTTTTTTTTTAAGTCGGTTAAAAGGTGAATTTACGTAAAAAAATACTTGCAAATAAGTATACGAAGTACTACCATTTGATTTGTATATTTCATTATTTTAGAATGTAGACCTCCGTAAGATCTGACAATCTAAAAAGCATCTTATTGTGAACTGTTATGACATATTTATCAATTTTCCCTCTTTCTGCGAAACTCGTAGCAAATTATACCGATACTAAACAAAATTACTCAATCCGTTCCGGTGTAATCTGTCTTGAGTACCAACGAAAGGTCATTAAAGGATAGGTAACCTCAGATTAGCAGGAGTTCAGGCAACTCCAAAGCATGTGTAACTTACTCCAATGGTGCTACGTAATTTCGTAGCACCCTCTACGGGGGTCACCTGTAACCTGTCCTTTTGAAAGCTACGTTCTAGTATCGAATGATTTTATTGACAAGCGTAGCGTGAACCACCCCCAGCAAGATGGACCATTGTAAGGCAGAAGACAGAGGGGCGTAGCTTAAGAAAAGTCTCAGCATTGCACTAGGCTGAATTAATTAGTTGATTTATGTACGTAATAATATCTAGAACGTTACAGACCCACTAAACAACAGTAAACGTTACAAAAATTAGCATAAATACCACTGCAGCACCATATACGGAATCAAAGACTTGTTTTTTATGCCTTTGAGAACATAAAACGTGTCAGTCTGGTATAATTATCCAGTGTTTTATTTTTTTTAGAACTAGACAAAATAGAGTTGGTATTTCCCAAACGTTTTCGTCAATTAAACGGATGTCAAAGTGTTAAATTTACTGTCGTCTAACGAATTTTATTGGATAGAATAGGATGTGAAGATTGAGATTTGAATTTAATGTTGAATTAGCCCCGCCTGTTTAGATTTAACTTTGATGATATCTCGTGTCTGATATCATACTTTACGACTTCAAATCTTGGTATATTTTACTACCAACATATTAAACACTAAAACGGATTAATCATATTCATAACTCATGTTTTCATTAATTTTGATTTACGATTAAATCTTGTTCAGAAATAACCGTCAATTTACTATAAACCTTTATAAACTAAGGTTTACGAACTATAGTAAACTTTTTCAAAACGAATTATTTGCTGATTATATATCTAATCTACCCGAGTATGTTACTATACATAATAATGTTATGAAGTTGGTTACATACCTATACATAGGTATGTACGTTTGTAACCGGCTCTTAGTTCCTTGACATTGCTTTTTGTTTTGATGCCATTAGAAATTAACCTAGAAACGCCGGTACTGTGTAATTAATCAACGCATCCTATCTATTTACTTATTTGAATTTACATAACAGACAAAAAAGTAGGTATGTGTAAACAATAACAACAACAAAGAGTAACTATATGCCACAAAGTACTTATGTAAGTATTCGAATTCCGAATCCACGTGCTAGATAACTAAAATTCCTCACTCACTTACTTCGTCCTCCCCACTCACTGAAGAACAAAAGCACTCACACAGTCAAATATCCAAACAGGGTTGTGCATCCATAGCGTTGACGTTATAATGTCGGCCGGTGAAGACTGCCCGATGCCAAAAACTTCTAAATTCAAATGTGACAGTCACTGTTTTTCCGATGACAGAAAAGGTTCTGAATCCAAAATGTTTACTGTCACTTAACGTTGATTATATTTCCCGGCTTTTTTGGCAACATGAGTGCGTGTGTACGGCGGATAGATCACACAGCCACTGAGCTCTGCGCCCGCGCACGAAGCCTTTGCCTCAATGAGCGGGTACGTCACTACGGGAAGTACGCTGCCACTAAACTAATATAACAAATACTTCTCACACCGAACAGCTTCGTCTAACGTCACACGCCACTTAATTATTTTTCTATGACGCTAATATGAAAATTGAAATGAAAGACGAAATTAAAAAGTGATTTGAATTCAGTTCGCTTCCATTGTGTTATGGTTTCGTTTTATATCCTGTACCTGGTTTAATTTATTGTTGACGAAATTGTTTAAAATTTTCCGTAAACAAATGGCTGACGTGTTAATGCAAAAAAATTGTTTATTTAATAATATTGGAACATATTAAATTATATTTATCTTAGTTGGTTGTGACCCAAAAAATGTTATTTAGGCAATGTTATCGTTGGGACTTTAGGCGTTGATAGTATATTAGTGATACATTTCTTAGTGCGCACTTTATTTAAGTTTCGTAACTTTTTAGGAATTCAATTTATCTTTACCGTTTCATAATGATTAGCAATCATTGACCTTGTATTGACGCCAGCACATCAAGCTCCCGAAACTGTATAATTATCCCAATCAACCTTGAACCTAATGCTTTAGCGATAAAATTGAAAATCTATTAAACAAATTTGTCAGATTGTAGTAACTTGATGTGCTGGCGTCTGTACCAGCGCGGTGATCAATGACTTGTTCTCAAATACAACATATACATTAATAGACTGGCATTATTATATACCTGATTAATAATGTACCATTCAAGACAACGGAATGCATTTAAAGGTACTATGACATATAATTAAATGTAAATCACATCACCTCTATCTTGAACACCTTGACAGTTATGGTATTACATAAAAGTTAGGGTTAACCCACCCCTCATTACTATGAGCAAACTAGTCGTGAGTCGTGCACTGGTGACGTCACTGATTCGTCGCCTTCCGCACTTCATTCATTCAGTAATAATAGTACAACATAAAGAACTTGTATAGTACATACACATACACACACACACATACGGCCATACGTCAGTTCCTAAACGTGAGAAATTAACAATACACATTTTGGTCGCACGATCTAAATACAGTTCAGATCGTTTTCCTTGATAATTAATCAGTACTGTTTAGACAAATTGATTTATTATTTTGTTCTTTACTGAAATCGTGAAACGTAGTACTAAAGACATCAACGGGATGCACTTTCTTTTGTGCAGAGTTGTATGCAACATGATAACAAAAGAAAAACAAGGTTTTCGCAAGTATAAAGTTAACACTGTTGAACAAATTATAGATACACACAGATTACACTGAAGTACCTGTGTCCAGTGCCCCAAAGGCAGTTTGTCCGGACGAAACACAAGCAAAGCTAGTTTTTCGCAAGCATAGGTAATGGGGCTTGATATTTGAGATGCTCACAATGAACCCTTTCATTTGATATGTAACGCGATATAATTTGCAAAACTTTTTATTTTTATTTTCTAATTTACCCCCCAAAAGTGGCACCATGTTTAAAACAAATTAATTTATGTTACATGTCCGTATTTGGGTCACCGATTTTCATGTGTGTACCAAATTTCAACTCAATCGGTAAAGTAGTTTTGGAGTAAATTGGCTGTGACAGACGGACAGACAGACACGCGAGTGAACCCTTTGTAGGAATAAGGGGTTCCGTTTTTTTCCTTTTACAACGTCGGTTGGTCTCTAAAGAAAATGTTACCTTGCCTAATCCAATGCAACAATAAGAATAACTTCATACCAATATGATTCGCGTACTATTAATAACCAGTAGTTATGTAAGTGGGTTTGCCGGCTTCGTAAGTCATTGTTTTGTTTTATGTCACCGCGAAAACCCATTCATAAAGCACACCCACGTTTGAATATGTCGTGTGCATGAACTTATATGGACACTTTACAATTATAATAGTCTATTGATTAAGGAGTGATAACTCAACGGGATAACCTAAAGCATACTAAGCAGAACAATTGCACCATTCTTCAATTTATAAAAAAAGTGTAAATCAGGCTTCTTCAGGTGTTTTTCCTACTTATGCGACATTTTAGGGACTTGAGATTAACGTGCGATCTTCTTAAATTTAATTAATACACATTTGAGATTTAATTTAGATACCAAACAAAAGCATTTGAATAGATATGTGTCCAAATATTAAAGTAACTGCTCAATAAAAAGGCACTCAATAATGGTCTCTTATTCTGAAGTGAGTAAAATGGAGGGAAAAGCCTCAATTACGTAATTGACAATCATCAAGCAATCGTAAGATACCCGTCACGAGACGTCATTAAGAGTCCCGTCATTGTGCGTCATCATTCTTATAAAATGTCAATGTTAAATGAAAGGGTGACAGATTGTTGAAAAGGTGACAAGTTATTTAAAATAATGTAAATACATAATTTGAAAATCATTCAAAATTATTCTTAATATTATTATGCTTAGAAGATAAGCTTATAAGATAAAATAAAAACCAGAAAAAAAAAATAGAGTAGGTACCAACTGCGCAAAAATAAAAGCTCCAATTATTTTTGTACGAACTTTTATCTATGACTAATTAATCAGAATAGAAATAGGCCTCCAAAAATTACCTGATAATCCTCAGCCACATAGTAAGATCCGCCGTAGTTTCGCCAATAGTAATAATCCCGAGCAGGCACCATCTTTCTTAAAATACTAAAAATGTCCGTAAACAAATATAACGTTAAAAAAAGTATCAGTAGGTGTTTAAAATTACTAGTACGTAATCACTGTTTACTATCTATTCGAGAAACTGATTTATTTTTAACAATAAATTAAATTTATTATAATGATAAATATTTTTAAATATTTATTCGAACGAGAACTTTTATATTTTTACAACTGCGCCCAACACGGCTGTCTCCGTGGAAAGACGTTATTCTTTTTAACAATTTATCATTGTACACTTCGATAAATATATTGTTTTATCACGTCATTTTATCACGAGGAGCAAAGTTCGACTTTATGATAAGATAATGCAAGTTTTTCACAATACAGGCGCCTTTTTAAGGAAACTTGGGTTTTATACATTGATAATTAACTAAATCTTGCTGATTTTTATATGATTGGGATTTTACAACCACGCTAAGAATCAGTGATTTTGCGATGGAAGAATATTATGAAAATCTATTTTTAGTTTTGTGTGTGACATAAATAGATTTTTTTTAATCAAAAGTCATGTCCTGGTGCAATGATGAAGGAGTTTGGTTTTTCATATCTTCCGATCCGTTCCGTATTTAAATCCGTCAGCCAAACGGATTTAAATAAATAAGTTTAATAACATTTTATAAGTAAGTACTCATCGAGCTGACACATTCCAAGTTCAATATACTTTTACTTTTATAATTATCATCTCATTTAATATTTAAAATCACACAGATGTTTCGATTTAGTTTTACATAAACATATAACAAAAAATAAAATGACAATTTTTTTTTTGTGTTGAATAAACTAATAGAACCAAGAGGGAGTTAGTTCTATTACATTATTTAAAAAAACACGTTATCGTACTCTTGTTATTAAATATGGAATTTTAATTACTGTAGCGAATTTTGTGAATTAAAACGTGTGATTTATGAATCAATATCGGACAGTTAAAATTCATTTTTTAAGATTTTCTCAGAAACTGCTAAACATACCAACATAATTGGTTTTAACTTATAATAACACGGCACTTAACACAGTTAACTAACTCAGTTAAAGTACAGGTTTCTGTGGGAAACTTGTCTAACAAATAAACCTAATTTGTATGGACATAATTAATGTTCATTTAGAAATAAATACAAAAGCCAAACACCGACCAAAATTGTTGTAAAATAAGTCTACTAAGTTCATATTAGTTGACAGTAGAAAACGGTAATTTTCAACATTAACTAAGGCCAAATACGGTGTCATATCGTCTTTGTCTTTGAGATTTCGGACTTATTATTAATATGTAATCCTCACCCGATGTTGACATTCACCATGATTCCACAAAAATCTTTAGAGCCCAATTAATAGATTCCCGAAAATCATGACTATTATAAACGAATGATTCCTTTTTTTTTTATTTAATTTAATTTTACTACTTCTTTCTTTGTTTTTTTTTTAATTGATGGTAATGATCTCAGTTTTGATCTCATTTTTACTGTTCTGGCACTAATATTTTTTGTTTAGTTGTGTAGTTGTTTAGTTTAGTTTTATTTCATTTTTAGAGCAACTCTTTTTAGTTTTATATTGTTTTCATGTTATCACTTGTTTTTGTGAATGCTGGTTGACCAGTAATTGGCGACTGTGTAAGGCCATGACTGTGGAACCTTTATTTAAGATATGATGTACACAGAAGCTGTTGGTAGACCTCTATTAATAAAGAAATAAGTATCTTATTTCACGTCTCGTTTTTTCATTTTATAGACTGGTGTTTAGCAGCATTTTATGTGCCCTTAGAATCTGCTCTAATGCTTTATTTCTTTTATATTCTCGACTTTAGACGCTAAGCAAAGAGTTGAAATCTATCAGTACGCTATTATTCAAGGATCAAGCAATACCTAAAAGATTAGGTGTCGCTTAGTGTTGGTGAAAACTGCCATCAGCTTAGTTCGTTATTAATATAATTTGAAGCTATAACATATCTTAGGCAGTTAGTTAAAGGTATAATAATTTATGGTGATCAATTATTATAGATACGTACGTGTAAGCTTTAGCTTACAAATAATTGCCTTAAAGAACAATCCTATACCCATTGTACACAACTCAGTACAATTTATTTGTCGTTCGAAGACTATCAATATATATCCTATTGTTCACCTTGACCGCATAGTGTTTTCCCGGCCTGAGGCTAGGATCCGCTTGGTTATAGGATTAGAGGAATCTGTCGTGAGCTCATTAGCAACCACGCGAACTGTGGTTATTAATGTACTTGGTAGACGGATCCTGTTGATCATCCAGTCTTCCCTTCACTTAACATATCATTATTGAAATGTAAGAAAAGGGAATACACAGAGAAGATGAAAATGATATAATTATATACATTTTCGATGAGAATTAGGGGTGAGTATCTCTGTAAATACTTCAGTATGAAATATACAGCGCTTGAGAAAGAGTCGCCGCTTGGAAGCGTAAAGTAATCGGTCAATTGTATGTATTTTCTTTTATGTAAAAACTAGTAGTTTTATGTCATTGTGGTTATTTTATTTATTTTCTTGTAAGTAAAGAAACTGAATTATTTCATTTTCGATCACTGTTCCTGTTCCTATAAGCTTCCAGTGGTTGCTTATTAAACACATGTGTGGCACATTTTTCCTTTGTTTTTCATGCATTCGTGCAGAAATCTGCTTGGCTGGGAAAATAATTTAAACGCATCATACATAAAAACAATGAATATGAAAAAGTTGAAGTAGTTAATAGTATAATTAATTGTGACATAATTGGGAAATGCAATCTCGTGAACGGGTAAACGATATTCATTAGGGACATTAATTGAATGTGGCACACAGAAAACCCTAATGGTAACTCGTTAATTCGTCACAATTAATAAGAGAGTGGTCAAACGTTGTAGGCATCACGTAAAATATACATAACATACAAATGCAAGTTTAATATAGAAAGTTTGGAAAATCTTTTTTAGTTCAAGAAAAGGAAAAATTTTCGCCACAGCTGTTTAGAGATATTTCCTTCTCAATTTAATTTAATGAATGACAGACTTCAAGCAATATGGACCTAGGGCAGAAATATGATCTTAATTTTATTTTAAATTAGGAAACCGTAGTTTTACAAGACTTATACCAATGTCTTAAGGTTGAAAGTCGGTTCAAACTTTCGTAGGGAAGACCCCTGAAGGGGAACCTAGGCAGATCTTTTGTTTACGTAACACTGGGCTAGAGACACAATATCTTAAGTGTACATTCACATACAATAGTATAAAAAGTCTGTTGATATAACTAGGTGTGATTTCAACGGATAACGTCATCTGGCACAGATCTTTAGCTTTGATGTGCTAAGTGCAATAGATCACGTACACACCCCTTGTAAGTTTATCGGTTATTTTATACAATGATTACTGATAGTCGAATATCTATAGCGTGGTCGTTATCAGAGCATGTGACACAAGGTCGGTTATCATGAGTTCAGTTTAAATCAATAAGATGATAAATCATTGTTTTACCATGTAAAAAAATGTTATGATAACTTCTTAAAAGTAATAAAATAAATATGTTTTTTTTTTAACACATAATAACAGCCTGTGTCTCTAAAAATATTATGATAAAACATTCAAATAATTCATTTTTAACACTGTATCTTATCATCACGCGTGTCGCTCCACCTTCCTCCTCTACACTATAAAAGTTTGATATTAACCCTAATTCAATAGTTGCCCAGGAGTCCACCGACCGGGTAAAAATCGGAGATAGCGCCAGATCTCGCTAGCCTAGGCGGCTATTGAACCTAGTCTAAAAATGTGTAGGTATCGTTAATCTGCACGTGCAATGGTTTGTCTTAAGGCGCTTCCTCATCGGGAACATACGCCTGTAATGTACCAGTTCAGATTCGAGCATTACATCAGTGAGTGAGGAGTACCGAGCATAGTGTTGCAACCTGCAACGATACAATTTTGTAACAACAACTTGTTTCTATACAAAATTGAATCATGGGTTGTAGCATTAGAGGCGAATTCTCCGGCGATGGAATGCCTTTAAACATGTACTTTATTCTCTGTACTGCCCCATTGGTCTAGTGGTCGCAAGCGCGACTGCTAAACATGACACCTTGGATTCAATTCCCAGGTCGAGCAAAGTGTTACTGAGATTTTCCATCAGGAATTTTTCAGTAGCAGCCACGGAGTCTGGATTTGTGCCCGGTTGATTGCAATAGGCTCGCCCTTATGACATGGTACTTAAGTATAACTGGCGAAATGTGGGTGTACTTGAAGTACTGCCTAACCGTTCGGCGATTACAAGGCGTGATTTTATGATGTCTACTCTATGTAGCACTGTGTGACAGTAAGTTGCTGAGTTACGTTTATAGATCGCGGCTTTAGAAGTCACTCTTTTGATTACTGGAACAACAAGACATCGAATGATTTTCATGCTTTTGAGTTTATAATAATTTATATTGGATTGGTACTGATATAAAGCTTATTGAGCGATGAACGCAAATAATGCGAATGTCTTGGAAGTGTTATAATAACATTCATAAGATTTTTTATGCGATGAATCCCCTTTGCCCCCACAGTTTAAGTTTTTCAAATTATTGTGGTCTAGTGTAAATAGTAGAGATCTCTTGAACGATTGATGAGTTCGGTACATAACCGCATATCGCCTTATTTTAAATATTTTAAAGAATGGAAATAATAAATACAAAATCTTAGTGCCATCGATTTACTAAAGCTAGGTGAAAGTTAGGAAATAGTTGATAATATTATATTTGAGTCTAAAATCTTTGTAAGTTTGGATGTAGGACGTAAACTCTGAAACTACTCATCGGTGTTCAAAAATTCTGTCACTGGTGGGCAGCTGCACTGTTGCCGAGTGCCATGTAATACATTTATCACGTGGACAAAGTCACGGGTCGAAGATATTTTCGTATATACGTCCCTTTTGATTTTACCTGTTTTTACAAAAAAAAACAAGACTTGCGATTACATCCATATTACAGTGAAGTCATGAGCACTAAATTGAAAGCTAGTTAAGTAAAACATACTAATCAATGACTTACATAATCTCACTTAGCTCGGACAAGTGTAAACACACACGTACACACATAAAAAGCTCTTTAAGATAAATTATTGAAACGACTTTTATTTTCAAATGCAGCTACTCGTATATTTAGAATGTGTATTGCAAAAGTGAATGGTTGAGATCCTCCTTACTATTAATATTCAGAAGAATTAATATAATGTAAATCTCCCTTAAAATAAACTACTGCGTCGAGAAAACTCGACGTGATAAGAGTGATCTCCGAATCTACGACATCATCATTATCAATCTTCTGCCAAGTTATTTAATATTAGCGAAGCATAATTATGTTCTTCCATAATTCGCTGTTAGCCATCATCGCGGAATCCCCTTTCTTATCGTACCATCTGTACGGCATTGATAAACTAAGATAGAAGGAGCAGAATTTGCGATTTATATACCTCTAATTCTATAGGCTATCTGTAGGTACGAAAACGTACTATTTGCCATTTAAGCAATGTAATTAACTGCTTACGTACTTTTATTACAAAAAAAATAACAAAGTAACCCTTTCATTATAACAAGAAATCAAGTCAGTAATAACTATAATTATGATAATTACTTATTACGGAAAAGAGCGATAAAAACTACTTTCATTACTTACATTTCCCTAACTAAACCAATCCTTGGAATGCAGTTAACCCTTATAGAAAACGAGATTGCAGCTAAAAATATACGTAAATAAGTACATACTGAAATATTTAATCGTCAAAATGTATACTAGTAAGTATTAAATGTTTGTACTGCTTCGTGCGCCGCGCGGTGAGAGGAACCGGTTGTCAAGGTCTCTGGTTTTCCCTGCCGCTTACAAAATGGCGGATTTGATCTTACGATTATTGCATACGTTTGTCTGTTGCTAGGTAGAATTATGTTTGTTAGGCTTTGGAGAGCAACAAGAGGATTGTCACTTGTTTTTTTTTTTGGCTGAATGGGTTTTTCTGAAAGTTGTTTTGGTGAGATAGATATTATGGCTCTTGTTTATTTATTCGAAATAGCATTCACTTTTCAACCAGAATATTTTCTCAGAGATATTAAAATAATCCTGTATGCAGCTGTCTTTTAAGGTGTTTTAAACAAGGCAATTTTATTTTACGTCTGCCAATTATAAAACCTACACAGTCGTTTTATTCGTAGCACTAACAAAAAGAGCTTAAAAAAAAACACTAAAATAGGTAGGTACCTACCTACGATCTTCAAATGATTAGACATGCAAGCTTTGGTCATAGACAACGATTGAATTATGCAATCCAAAAACAATTTTGAATTCAAAATGGCGGTATACCTACACCGTTTAATTTTGGAACACGTGTGCGAATCGAATCGAAGTCCTTTGTTTTATTAACATTGATAGACATCGATTTAGAAAACTGGAAACAAATTAAGGAATATTTAAATAACAGGAACAATTCGCCATGGGCAAAATAAAAAATCATCATCATTAAACTTTGATGTTATCGAAAGGTCAACCAAATATCATGCTTGATTCATCAAAGCTTTGCTTCATAAAAGTTCCGACAAACGCTAATAGATGGCGTTAGTTGAAGCTCTAAGCTTAAAATCGTGCGATCTAAAATTATTTTCGCAAGAAACTTAGTCAAATATAACCTTTAAATGTCCTCAAAACCTTAGGCATTAAATACAAAAATACTTAGCACTAAAAGCTAAATCAATTTACTTTATAAGCTTTGTTTGAAAAGCGGCTTTAACTCGCATATACTTGCAAACAGTAGCCACAGTAAAATTATGCGTAATAATTACATGTATAACAAGGTCGTTCGTATATACGAACGTAATACTATACAGCCTGTGACGCAAAACGAGTTTCCCTTTCACCGCCGCTATTGGGCTGCGCGGGCGCATTCGATACATAAAATCGGTACTCGCCGCCCACTCGATTATTCGTAGCGATAAATTTGATTTGTGCACGATTCCCTTTGTTTTGTTCAGGAGCGAGACATTTATTGGACACGTTTGGTTTCTTGGTTTCGCAAGAAAAATATATAATATGTGTCTTTAAATGGTGAATAATACCTAGAATAACCATGTATATAATATTCACGTTTCTTTCTTCACAAAGCAAACAGGTGAAGAACTGTGCATGTGTAGCTAACGTGCTGTGTTGATATTATGTGCATAGAAATACAATGATTAAATGTTGTAATTATTTATACATACCATTTATTAATGCAAGTTCGTATGCTATCATGGCTGCGTAAGAACAATGGTTCTGGTGTTGTTATGTAATTTTTTGTGTTTTTTTTTTTATAGGACTCGCATCTTCCCAAGATAGGCCTGGGGCCTTAGTCTGCTATTGCAATAGTGTCAGAATGGTCTATCATTGATTTAATAAGGCCCCGCGCAGACGAATTACCCTTTGTACGCACGTCAAACGAGTATCGAACGCGCTTCAATACGCCGTGGGCTAGGGGCCTTATTAAATCAATGATTGACCATTCTGACACTATTGCAATAGCAGACTAAGGCCCCTGGTGGCAAGCAAACTGTAGTTTTTTTCCTAATTCATTTCCAATTTTATTGGTTCATTCTTTTACTAAGATAAGATAAAACATTTGAACTTGCAATCTTGACTACAAGGGTAAGATAGGGATGAAAACATGTCTGTTAGCCATACTTCCATACTCCATAAAAATATTATAAATGCGAGTAAGTTTGTTACAATTTCACGCCTAAACCACTGAACCGATCATCCTGAAATTTTGCATATATACGTTGTCAGGTGTACAGAAACTGACATAGGGTACCTTTCATGCCAAAAAAAAGTACTGTTCCTGAGGAAAGCAACAATAATGTTCTTATGATAATGGATGGCGCCACGTGTCTTTCGAATCATGATTGAATTATTAGAAGCAGAGTACAACCCGAATTTATTGTCAAATTCTAAATTAACGCGGGCGAAGCCGCGGGCAAAAGCTAGTTTTAAATAAAGGTAATTGCTGT
Source organism: Eugnorisma glareosa (assembly GCA_947578425.1). Taxonomy (NCBI): domain Eukaryota; kingdom Metazoa; phylum Arthropoda; class Insecta; order Lepidoptera; family Noctuidae; genus Eugnorisma; species Eugnorisma glareosa. The sequence goes on from OX387970.1 coordinate 3,743,260, forward strand.
TTTCACTGAGAAATACTTTGATAGACTTGAAAAAATACACTCATGTAAGATGCCTCAGAGCAGAGATCCGTCATATTTATGAAAACAATTCGTCAAGTAAGAGTGGACTTTTAAAGGCTCCAAATTCAAAATTATATTTAACATAAGCAATGATTAAATCCCTTTATCTTGTACTTGTAGTTTGCCAGTTGCGCGGGAACAGGAAGCGAGAGGACTACACTTAGCCATATTTCTTAGCAAAAGACTTAGAAATCTAAAAAAAACACCTTTTCAATAAAATTTTCTTTGGCAGATTGTTCGCCTAGTTCAGCTAGCAGTGGTATTTTTCCGTGAATTGGAAATTATCACGTACATGCCCCGAAAAAATGTTAATATAGCCAATATGGCTATCCCTTGGCGTACGTATATTACACCTATGTGTAGAAAAGTGATAATTTGGTGAACATACATTGCGTGGCACAAAACTACGTAAGACTCATGATTGTTTTATTCATGTATATCTTATAAACACATTTAATTGCATATAAAACAATCAATAAGTGAATTGTCATTGAGTGATTAAGTTGTCAGAAAAGACATGACTTTTTTTTTATTAATACAGCATAATTACGCTTGTGATTAAATATCAGCATTGCAATGATTGTAAATCAATATGTCAATTAATATTGTGAGACATAAGAATTATCCATTCTAATTTTAAAGACCATTAAATTGCCTTTTGGGTATCATATCCATTACAAACCAACTAATAGCTATAAGACATTTCGCCTGTCAACCCCCAAAGGGTAAGTTACGCGTTGGTGGTGTGAATGAGGCATTTAAATCAAGTTCGCTCCGTTAAACATGATCACATAATAACTAGGAAACTCCAATTTCTTCATAAAAAGCTATTAAAGCATGATGCAAAGATAACAAACTAAGCAATTATAACTTTGACTCACAATCGGTTTCTCAACTCTTCGCCAAAATATTCGTTTGGAAACAGCGCGTTGCCTTCTTTTATTTTCCTGTTAAGACTTTCGCAACTCGGTGATTCAGACACCGTGATTCGACTAAATGATCTGTCGGGACGACCTTTCTTGGAAAATCGAACTAAGTCATTTGACCAATAGCATAACAGATTTATGGAAGTCTGTGTTTGAAATTACGAATTCGAGATAGGCGTTTGTTTTTCGATGTTCCTTTTTTAATTTTTTTGATGACAATGTTTGACGCAGTGTGTCTAAAATTATATGTTGTGACTTCTGAAGGCTCTTTACTATATTTTATCAATACAAACATAACAAAACTAAAGAGTTTCTTTGTGTTTTTGTTTGAAAGGTCTATTCTCTTGAACTACCGTTTGAAAAATTACTTGATAGCCCAATTCATGAGAAAAGTTATGGGCTATTTAACATCACGCTACGACCCCTAGGAGCCCAGCAAAAAGAAAAAAACCGACGGCTGGCGAAACCGCGGTGTTCAGCTGTTTTTTTTTAAATATGTAGATGCGAAGCGGCATTTTAAACGCGCCATAAATGCGAATAACCACCCATTCGTTTGCCGAGTTGTACTGACTCATCATGTGGTGGAAGACGTGCCTGTTTTCAAATCATATATGTAGATTTATATATGAAAACTTTAAAAAATCAAGTACTTATTGTATTTTACATCTTAATTTAACCTAAAACTTCGCACTAAACCAGCATCAAACCTTTTTCTACCTTTTTACCTTCCAACTAACCTTACCTACCGATATGTTTCAAAATAATAATAACAACAATACCCACATAAAACAATGCAGACTTGCGCAAGAGTCGTTATACTTCCTAGTTTACTACTAGACCGGTTCAATGTAATACTAATTCAAGCATATACGTGTACATAACGTAGAGATACATGGTCTATTTATGTAGCAAAAGTATAGTCTGCCATGTTTCCACTGTTACAGTTTGTAAAGGGAAGTGGTATGACTTGTCTTTTAATTTTTGATCTATCATGCATGACAGCTCTTGACGATATTATCCTATAATTTCTATACTATTACATTAGCAATATTCGTATATTTATTTGTTGTCAAGTTCTCGAAACGGCTCTAACAATATCGATGATAGTTGCAATGTAGGGCTTTACGGGTGTAAAAAATCGATCTAGCTAGGTTTCTTAACTGAGAAAATTAGTTTTCTCTATTTTCACCCGAGCTCGTTCGTTCAGATACTGATTTTACATATTTGTTGGTACTTATTATTTCTAATAATAAAACCTATTCCTTTGATATCTTCGACAAATCTTTCAGTTAAATACTTAATGTAAATCTTTCTTGTATTTTTATTGTTATCAGGAATTATTATGTGATATCAAAAGGTCTATTTTTAGACATTGCATATTATTTCAGGATACATTTCGTCAAAAAACCCACATGATTAGCTTCCTTTTATCTCGTTTGATACAAAAATAGTATCAAGATATAGTATCACAATTACTACTATCATTTCTAAAATTAATTACCGAGAAAACCAGGGTTCGAAACGGATTTAATATGACTCAGCTAGACCATACTGTTACTGATTTGAACCATAATGATATCAGCAGTAGGATTTATATTACAACAGTTTCAGATTTACATAATGTTGGAAAATCCAGCCAGTGAAACGAGCGGCCATTGCAAAATTCATAGTGGCAACGAGTGCAACGCGTTCATTCAAGTTTTTTTTTTCTAATACGCAATGAAACACAAGAAAATCTACCTCAATTTTAAAATTGGAACATTAAAATCGCATTAGCAAATCAAATGACGAAACAAAAGACTAGCTAAAGTACATCATGGTTATTTTGGTGCAAAACGCTGTTGGTAAACATTTGTGAAATCATCTGTGGAAATTGTACAGACAAAACAAAATGGCGGCGATATTTCGGACTAGGGCCCCGCGCCAAAATAACCATGCAGCACTGTGCTGATACTCAATTAACCTTTAAAAATCGCCTCTATTTTTTTTTATTGAAATTGATAGAATAAGGCATTCACATCAAGCATGTCTCACTGCCAAGGCATGACGTCATCAAGGCGCGTCCTCGACCTAAATAAAGACAAAAGGGAAAATTGAACGGCGAATATTGAGACTCTATTCAATAACTGTACTCTAAAAATGTCTGTTCTAGAAGACAATACGTCTAAAGTTACGAAATACTTTGTTTATGTCACTTAAAACATCCTTAACGAAATGCTTCTTCATAGGTTAGGTTATGCATTTAAAGTTATTAGTCATCCGTGGTAAACAGCACGGCGAATGTTGAGTTTTTTTCTACTTGAGTTTATTCTGTGGGAATTGAAGGTCCTAGAAAATGAACTGTGCTTTTCTTGTCAATCTTAAATTGGACATGGGTCTCAAAATATATTCCAAACCTTCCTACGTGTGGTTTCAACTCTACTAATAACCTAATTTACTCCGATTAAGGTTAAATGTGTATTTTAATTTAAACAGCAAGTGTAAAACACAAATTCTTAATTATGCCACTAAATCTTCAATACAGAGTCCATTTCACAACCATACAAACTGTGCAACAATTCAAAGAAAATACCCTCCCATTCAAGAAATCCTCTTAAATCAAGAGACAATGTTGCAAAACATTTCCTCTTAGGCCTTTATATGTTTCCTACATAATTCAGTCAAGAAAGCATGGAGCTATTCCGAGCTACACACGAGCTAAGTAGCTCACGTCCATTCTATGCGACGATTTCTGAGGCATCTAAATTGTCTGTCATCATTCAAAGGGTTAATTGCATAGGGACGCGCGGAAAATTCGAAAGCGTTTATGTGTGAGTTTTCCAATGTATGAGCAAGTAGTTAATGTGACAAGTGCTGAGTTTTCTTGTACTTTCGAAACTTTGAAATATAGTATGACCACTTTAACTATGCAGTTCAAGTTGGCGCTGCTTGTCAAGAAAATTTGCATCGATATGTCAAACTTGGTACATTTATTTTAGTTCTGTGTTTTCCCGCCTGCACGTATAAGTTGGTTGACATGTTTTAGGGTTTGACTAACAAACTGTCTTACGGGTTTCTTTTTTTTTTCATTTAGTTAGGTTGGTCAATTATTAGACTTTACTGTTTGACTAAGAACCGGGCCCTGCTTTGCATAGACTGTACAACTTGAGATTTCTTTATTTTATGTAAGTATTAATGTAATTAGCACATACGCTTTTCCAAATAAATTATTCTAAGTTATGGTAAAAGTCGCATGAAAGAAACAAATAGCGACTTTATAGTATTGTAGGTACAGATTACTAATTGGGGTCGAAATTGAGTTTAAAAACCGCATGTGGACTGTTTCTATAGATAATGATTTGACAGACTAGAATTTTCACTCGAGCCGAGTTTCTCGGTATTGCTTTACTTGCTGATTGAAATAATATTGTGTTAACCCAATTAAAACCAATCAAACTCACCAGCACACTCTAATAATATTTTAACTATAAAAACAGAAATTACACAGCTGGCCATTTCTAACGCCCCAGCATTTTTTAAATAAAACATTTGAATTTTATTGTTCTTTTGGTTTCTCAGTTTTTCTTATATTCTTTATAGAAACAAAATAAATAAAACTGGTTTAGTTAACGCTGAGTTGTATCTACCAGAGCGTGGTTGAACCGTTAAAAATCGGTCAAACATTGTTAAATGTACTAAAGTTTATTCCATTTAAATATCATTGGGTCTTTGTCGAATTAGTTCCAGTTGTTTTTATCTGTTTGTGAAGCACGATTTAATACAAACAGTGTGATAGGGGAACACGTGATTTCTAAATATAAACTTAGGTATTTTTTTGTACTTTAATTCAATATACCGAGCTTGAAAACAAAAACTGAATTTCCATTGTTACGGAAAAAGATAGGTTTATAACTTAACTCAAATTCGTAATATCGTGAACCTGATATCGAATTCGTAATATCTTAAAACATAAACGTCTAAATATATTGCATATTATTACTATAATCAGGCATGACAACAATACTATACTAAATCAGAATATTTTTGTTAAAAAAACCGCCAAAACGAAACCTTAATGTATATCATCAAGTCGTTTGTAGCACATAATTATTGTCAACATAATTTATTCTATAAAAATAATTGCATCAGCATACAATGGTTATATTCGCATAATGAATTTTAAATTATAGGATCGTAACACATTTAAGGTTAAAAAGTACTTTAAAAAAATACCTAGTTTACCCATTATACCTTCAACAAGTGTATCATTACCGCAATACAGTTTAAATCTTCTTGCTAAGAGAATAAAGCTCAAAATCAGTAGTTTTGACTAACTTAAGATACCCAGACTTGCACCTAAGTTGAAAACTGGTACAATTTAATAAAATATGCAAAAAATAAACTCGTTTTGTTATGTGAATTGCGCTGTATATTGACGAGATTAGAGTACAATTTGCCTTGAGTTGTGACTTGTAATTTTCTTCTACATAATCGTTCCACGACCGACCTTCGAAGGGATTGCTTCCGAGTTCTTAAAGATCAAAGTTTCAACATGTTATTATCTGACCAAACAAGCTTTGTGAATGCGCTTTACATTTTATATAAATAATTATGGTCACTTAGTGAGTAAATTGTTTTATTGTCACATTCAAAGTTGACCATTTTAATTAACGATTTCTTTGTGAATTTAAAATGTCTCTGACATATTTTTTAGAACATCCATTATTATTTTTTTAAGAAAAGTTTTTATATAAAAACTCAAAAAAATATGTTAAACATTATAAAGAATGTAATAATTGCGCATGAGTATAAGCATGCACGCATTAGATCATGTACAGTATTATATCTTACTCAAGATTTCTTTTAACAAAGCATTCTACCATTGTTAACAAGCTTAAAAAAATATCCTTCAAAACAAACAAGGAAGAGATGCATCTATCAGTAAATAAATAAAGTAATATATATCTGTCTGTCTGTCAGTCGACCCCTTTATCAACGCCGAGTAGTAAACAAAATAATACGTCTTAATTCGATGATTATTTCCTCAACTGTTTTTGAATCTATGCGATCTCATTACTTAAGGTTACGTCTATAATCCTTGAGAGGTTAACAGGTTAGGTAGAGATAACGTTACATAAACGTCGTAAATAGTGTTCAACACCTAGTTAGGCATACATAATTGCTATCGTAATCTACCAAGATAATTATTGTTTTTGTTTTATAGGTGAAAAATAATTTTCGTAGTACAAAAACAGCAAAAACAAAAGGAAATTAAAGTGTGTTTATTACGCCTTTAGAACCATATTATTATCCGAAAAAAACTGTCTCAAAATCAATATTTTCCATCATCATGTCGTCCTTCTCGTCTTGAGCAACGACAAAAAAACAGCACGATTGAAAAGTGACATATTTCTGTCATTCTGTCATCATTCATACACAACGCAATAAACGCCAGTTATAACTCCTGTTATGTAGATAATGTCAGTAACTTCCGACTTCGCCTATATTTAAGTTGATCATAATCTGGGAGCAATCGTGCGCACTACGGCCGCGGAGTTTGGGCTTTACAGCTTTGTAAGGTCACTGATGTATTATTTACATATTTCTACGAAAATGTATTGTGTATCAAGCACGGGTATTAACTAAGAAACCCTATTAATAAAAACAAATATAAATGAGTACCTATTGTGATTTTCTAAAAGCTAAATGCTATTTTTATTTACGCTATAGCTTGGCCAGAATCCTTCTTTAAAAACTGCAATAAATTGGAACCTAATAACGTTTAATTAAACAAGGAATATTGGTGACAGTATGTATAGTCATTAAAGCAGTCAAGGAGGGATAGACCTCCGTTTTCTGTCCTGCAGTGTACATGAGTATGCACAAATACAGGATTAATTTCAAACAGACTTCAGTTGAGAAAGTGCGTTTGCTCGTACTGCGAATGAATGCCAACCATACCTGCCATTTGATGAAACAATCAAAAACTACAGAAATTCCTGTATTTTATAATAAGCCCTCTTCATTTCACTAAAAAAAGAAATAAGAAAAAAAAATTGCACATGGGCCTAGTCTTTTAACCACAGTAGAATCAGTTAATGGTTCAGTAAAACGCTTTGATAAAGAAACTTGAGTTTTATCGCCCATAACACAGTTATTGGCAGTTATTTTTTAATAATTCTCACCATTGCATTGAAGATATTTGCCGCGGCTATCACGATTTGTTACATGCTATGTGTCATGGCGGCACGTCTAATTTTCTCAGTTAATCGAATATTATATAGGGTTAATGTTGTATTAGTGCTTAGATAACCATTTTCTTGGGAAAATTCTGTAATTTTTTGTTCTTCAAGTTTTCAAATATTTTATACACGAACAATTTTATTTCAAGTGTTAAATAAACTTAGCAGAACCTACACGAATGCCTTAATACCAATTGTACTGTTGGAACCACCAACATTACATCACACCCCTAATCCCCGGAGGGTTGGGCAGAGATTTACCTAATACTACACCCACATTACGCCAATTAAGTTTAAGTCCCATGTAATAGGGGGCGAGCCTATTGCCATCAACTGAGCGCAAATATAGAATCTATGGCTGCTCCTGATGGAAAAACCCAAAAACACTTTGCCCGACCTGGGTATCGAACCCAGGACCTCATGCTCAGCAGTCGCGCTTGCCACCACTAGATCAACGAGGCTGTCAAGTCAAGGCAGGAAATTTTATTAATTCAAACAATATAGAGCAGCGGTGGCCCAGTGGCGGCCGCGACATACGAACAATAAGTCGTGGGTTTGAACCCAGGCGGGCGCATTACTTTGTGTAATTAATTTCATCACCACTGCTCTCAAAACGCTCAAGGAAAACATCGTGAGGAAACCAGCATGTCCTAGAACCAAACAACTCAAAGACATGTGACATCTACCTGGTAGATGTCACATGTCTTTGAGTTGTCTACCAACCCGCACTGGGCCCGCGTGGTGGATTATAGCCCATTCCCTCTCATAGAGAGGAGGCCGTGCGTCCCAGCAGTTGAAACATTATAAGCTGAGTATGCTAAACAATATAGGCTACGCGAATCTTCAAAACTGTAATCTAATAAGAAATCATCGTCTAGAAACGTGGAACTGTCTAAGACCTGGGTACACCATTCATCACATCATATTTTTATCACACTTATGCATGAAATATTATCTATTCTATAATATAATGGACTTCTAAAACCCATTAAATAGATAATGAAGCGCACATTACCCTCTTCATTAGGTTGCGCGCACACTGCGGCGTACCGTTCATTGAGAAAGTCTCGTTAATTATAAGGCGTAACTCTGATGATGCGTAACTAGCGGCGTGAGTGGCCTTGTTTATAGAGCTGCTTTATTTACAGTCATAAACTCATTAATTTTGTGAGAAGTGGGTTTAAGTAAGAGATGTATAGTATACAGAGAAAACTATATGGTTTTGATATATCAGTTTAAAATGTCAATAAGTCTTGGAGCTTGCTTTAAATAAAGATAACTACTTAGAAGTGAAATAGCACCAGAATCAAAATATGGTAAAAAGTATTTTTATTAAAATAGGGCGAGAAAAATGTTTTTTTTGTTTCACAATAGACACTACAGTGATTTGTTTGTTACCAAGTTGTCCATGATTTTCACTAGGAATAAATGTAATTCTAATTTAATATTGGTGCTTTAGTTTCGCTTTTCGTGGGCTAAAAGTGTATAAAGAAAAGCATTAATTTGTAGGCCAAAAATTTCGTTTTTTTTTTTTAATATAATAATACTTTTTATTACGTTAACCCCAAAATGTATTTTGGTTGTTTTAAAAATTGAAGTAATGTATCTATTTTTTCGGAGATAAACGGTTTAAAAGGCCGAACGACATCCAGTTTTTGAACTGAATATAATTTGAGGAAAACCACGCGTTTTTAAGATCAGAATCCAGACAGGTAAAGTTTCAAAACTTGTCCCACAGGTTCTGGTTTTAATCTTAAAAATATTACCATGGAAGATAATAACTTCAGTTTTATTTGTAGTGATGTCATAAAATTGAAAGATATATTATATTCTCTATGGTCGGTTAGCTCTTGAAGTATTAACCTGATTGTTGAAATATCTAATCATGTATCATTATCGATAGCATCATAATTAGACAATAAATTCAATGAAGATATCGATTTACGACACTATGATAGCGTCATCTCTTTTCCACGTGAGGCGCTTGATATAGCTCGGTCCCTTTTACACTTTCTTTAGATATGATATCTAGAGTTGTTTGTTACAACCAAATAGTTTGTCGATAATAATAAGTTCTTGCATCATTTCTTTTTATGTATTTTACGATATAAAGTTTATGTAAAGTACTGTTCTTTGATTAAGATACAGTTTATCAGGAGATTAATTGATAAATACTTATACATATATATGGGAAAACAGAACATTTTTAAACTAGTTTATCTTTAGTATGTTTGGTCAAGCAGTGTTTGAGTGTGTGTGTCCAAACTGGATACAATGTATCATTAATGTATTACTTTTTATGATAAGTTTTTTCTCAATTTTTATGTACATAAATAATGAGCGGCGTCGTTAAATATATATATGTATATATATATATACAACCTTAATTGGTTTTCACATACATTTCATTCTTGAGAGAGGAAAATTAGGAAATTAATATAGTTGCCATTGATGTAATGCCTTGTGTGTTTATATACTTATCATATAAGCCTTTGTATTGACTTTTAAGTACAAGGTGACGTCATACTTGACAGGTACTAAAACTGCGCATGATTTTGCAACCAATTGAATCAAGTGAGTGATTTTACGATTTTGGACCGTTAAGGAAAAGTACTTTAATATTGCAATAAAGCCCTTTTTGTGCGTGAAGGTATAAACAGATTTGAGCCTTTATTCGAAGTACTTGTACACAAGTTTTGGAGTTTACCCAAAAACAAGTTTTCAGCAAGAAGTTTTTATCTTTTAAAAACTTATCTTTAGTTTTGCTTTTTCAGGCGAATTTATTATGTAAACAATAACACAAGTGTGCAATAATTACGTTACAAACTTTTGCGCAGTTGTTCCCATCTTGAAGATAATTAACAATACAAAACAAAGTAGTTAGTACCAAACTTAAACAATGGCACCTAAAATGCCACACCATTCCACAACGCAACATAACTTCTGGGATGCGTCATTTTAGTCCGCACACAGCATAACGTCAAAATCAACATTTTATTAGCATTAAATAAAGCTATTCCCAATCCCGTCACAGCTGGGACGTGCACGATGAATATTTACACGCTAAAATACGCTTTAAATGCTTCCATGTGGATTATATTATGAAAAACTCTTCACGTTTTATGTAAATACATTCGAGCGTCGAGCGAAAACTAGAAAGTTAACGCACACATACACAAACACGCCGTAAGTACGTGCCTGTCAGTGTTTGCGAGCAACGGGCACGGTTTCATAATTTAAAACATTAATAATACATTAAAGGCGTTCAAGAAATGTTATAGGAAAAATAATTTAAAAATAATACTCACTGTATCTGACTCCTCGATAAAACCAGTCTCCCACAACATGTTTTTCGTTCAAACAGTTCAACACGGCCACAAAAATAGAATACGTAGATAAAGTTTTTCAAATCAGCGTTATTTAGTCGAAAAATATCTATCCGTTTCGATGCTATGAGCTTTTAAGAATGAAGCTTGCATCCCGTGACGTAATTATTAGGAAAAACTTTTACAAAGCACGAGCGCGACTGCGATCGGGGCGGTGTCTCGATGCTGTATGCGCGGACGCCGATCTCCGAGGACGCACGAAGCGGCCCGACAAACCACGAAGTTTGCCGACCTACTTTGTGCTACTTCGAAACGCTGTGGTCGAACGGCGATTTTTTTCGCATTTTCCGATGAAATGCTGGCCATGTTGTACTTGCTATGTACATAGGTGGTCTGGTTGACTTTGCAAAAAAACTGTAATGAGTTTTTTCTTAGTTTATTAAAAAAATTGAGTTTTTTCCTCCTAATCTGTTTTATCTATGAAGCGTGGCTCTTAATATTAGTTAAATTGTCAGAGGTCACAAGATAGATTAGATTTAAGTTCTTTTTTTATTGATTTTAGATTCAACCGGTTTTAGCTGGTTCCATGGTGATTGGAAGTTTTCGTACAAAATTAAAAACAAGAATAAATAAAACTGTTTTAGTGGGAGGCGATAGTGCAAAGGCATCAGACAAAAACGCGAATTTATGTTAATTTAGAAAAATAAACAAGTGGGCGTATAAATTTACTAAGAAAATAAAACGAATTGATTTAGTATAAAACTGGCTAATAATTATGTTTCTATTATTTAGCATACGTGGACATTTTTATAAAGAAACGAACCCTTACCATGAAACAATTTTAGTTAGCGTAGAAAGAAAGTATTTTTTCAACTTTTCGCACAGCTAACGCAGGATATTTTCATGAAAATTAGAAAAAATAAATAAATTAATTAATTAATTAAATTATTTTCATGGTGAGCGAAATTATGTCATAAAAAATACTGCCACTTATTACAGATGTATGTTATTTAATATCATCGATTTAAAGTGACAGTGTAGAGAAGAATAAAATACCATAAGGTAGGTAATAAAATACCATCACGCCTGTTATTCCCTTCGCAAAGAGGTAGGCAGGGGCGACAGACACTACTCTATATTTTTTAATAGAGTAGAAAAAGGGTATAAAAACAAATTGAGTGGAAGAGTTCCGTGGTGCTGAGCATGGGATCCTCGACGGTTTGATCCCCAGGTCTGGCAAAGTGTTATTGGGTTATCGATGTCCTTTCCAGAATTCTGTATTTGTGCCTGCCGGTTGACTGGCGATATGTGGGTGTGTACTATAAGATACTTATCCAGGGATACTCGTATCAATTGTTATGTTATGTTATCATAATAAAGTACATGGTAGTAGAGGGAGATCCTATTGCCAATAACCGGACATAGTTCCAAACTCCGGGATGCGACTAAGCAATTCCAAATGGAAAAATCAGATAACTCTGCCGAACCGATGATCAGACACCACGCTCAATTGTTGAAGTTGCGATTTGTTTTTTTTTTTTTGAGATTGCCTCTCGCAGTTCAGCCTCTGAGGCTGGCTACTGCTTAACCGGGCAAATCCCTGTGGATGCCTTAAAATGAATCTAAGGCCTCCAGCCCGGGGCTTAAAGATACGAGATAAGATTAAAATATACTTAAAAACTAAGCGACCACTCGCTAAGGGCACCCCCTGTGGGCCTCGGCTTAGGGCATCGCTGGGGGGGGGCAGCAAAGGGACAGGCTGGATCTGAGTGATAGTCTAACAGGATATTTATACCTGGGGTGTTACTATGACGTCATAAAGCAGGAGTAATTCCAGTGTGAGAAAGAGACAGAGCTCTACAGGTCGTCCTGCGCCATCTCTCTCCCACACTGGAATGACTCCTGCTTCAAGACGTCATGGTAGGCCACCTGATTGTAAGACAAAGCTGCTTTTATCATTAACCATGAAAAAAGGTTGTTTACCATGTTTAATTATTTATATTTTGTTTTGTCTGGAGCAGAATCGAGTTGTGAGTGACAGTGGTAGCGGTACCGAGCGCAAAAAACGAATAAGAAAGAGGGTAGACCAATTTGTCTGCTCATAAACACCCACCTACCATAACCTCTGTTTATCTCCTATCCGTCTATCCTGTGTTTCTCTGTGTGCAACAACGCCGAAATATCGGGAACTCAAAACAAACAGTAAACATGGTCAATAACCCATTGTCATCCATACTAATATTATAAAGAGGTAAAGCTTTTGAGTTTGTGAGGTTGTAGGGGGTAATCTCTGGATCTACTGAACCGATTTTGAAAATTGTTTCACTAATAGGAAGCTACATTATCCCCGAGTGCCATAAGCTATATTTACAACGTGCCCGTGGGATGATTTCCGACAAAAACGCGAGCAAAACCGCGGGCAACAGCTGGTTGTTAATAATTGTGTTAGTGACCATGTCAGATTAAAAACTTATAAAGCTGCTTATTTTACATGTGGTATCCAAGATGACATATCAAGCGAAAAAATTAAAAAAAAAAACATATCAAGCGAAACATCTCCGGCACCAGCTGACTCTCACTGTATGAAAAGTCTATAAAATGCGTGCCCCAGCTCTGTCTTGGAACTTCACGTGAATGTCAAATCTGCAGTTTGAGTGATCGTTATAAGCACCACCAAGCATGTGCCGAAACAATGGACAATTGGTTTGCGTATTTGTACAATGACTTCCATCAGAATTGATATGAAGCTTCGGTAGCTGGATCACCATCTGCCTAGTGTTTTCCTAAAAATGGGATCGGCTTCCAGTCTAACCGGACGAAGCTCAATACCAATATCTTACATGGAGCCACTGCCTGTCTGACCTCCACAACCCAATTAGTACCCCTTGGTAAGACTGGTGGTCAGACTTTCGGGGCACTGAGTACCTAATAATAACGATTGTCAAAGGTCTACATACATATGAGATCAATTTTGTAAATTAACAATCAAATAACAATTATACAAAACTGTATGTCAGTGCAGTGAATGAAACTGTCAGGAAAATTGTAAAATTGTTTTGGAAAAACAAGATGGCGGCGTTCAACTATGGCTACGCGCCAATATAACCATGTAGCATTTAATCACTGTTAAAATGTCACTTTGTCTAAGCCCTCTAGGCTTGGAGATACCGGTATTCTTAAGATGTGGTCATCTGAACTGTTTTAGCGGGTCTGTGTCAGACATTCTTCACACCGAAGACTTTACTCAGAAATGGCTGATAAACAATGAAAATTTAGTCGACCCTCATGACCATGTTTGACTGTACAATGGCTCGTTTTTGGTTACAGTGTAACATTTAAAGATTCTGAAAGACGTATTGTCAATTCTTTTAAACTTTTGTGCGCTTAGCTTAAAAACATGTCAACATAGGCTGGCATGGCAACGCGACACTACGGTTTATTTTCTAACCAACAAAGAGACAGTTTTGAAATCCTCCCTTTTTTTTTCGGACGAGAAATCATCAAATGAACCCTCTCCCTCAGGGCGGAGCGGAAGGGAATGTCAGACTTCTACTGACTAAAATCCGTTTCCGTTCATTCTTTTGCCCTTTGTGTTCCAGGGCCGCGGTATCTCTTTCGAACAGTCCCGCAGCCCAGGCAAATCCTCCCTTCAAATGTCCCGGCAAATGTCTGACTATTTTGGTATCTATCTATCACCATCATCATCATTTCAGCCGAAAGACGTCCAATGCTGGACATAGGCCTTCCCCAAATGTTGCCACATTGACCGGTCCCGTGCGTCTCGCATCCAGCGGATCCCGGATCTTTTACATGTTTATGTATGTATGCATATATTTCGATTTATACCCATAATATGTTGTATCATGTTTTTTTTTATTATTATTCAACGAAAATATCAAACCAGAACTCCAAAATAAATCATTATGCATTTGGGTTTACCCAACCACATTTAGTTTTACCCTTTATGCTAGACTCACACGTGCATAATTGCACCACACAGCCGAAAATAAAAAACAAACGCATTTTTAACCAACCTACTTTATAGTTCGGAACCTGAATCGTACGACGTTATGAAACAACGAGCCAAGCAGCAGTTTTACGAAATAAGAAAGTAATCTTTAAAGTTTGGCAAATAAAATTCAAACTCAACTTTTTAGCTTTGGTCGCTTATTACGTTGTTTCTCACCGCCGTACAATTATCACGTAATCAGTGACGAAACGAGTCGCCTGCGCACGCGTATTCGCCCAAACTTCACGGAACATCTGAGACGTAACTAATTCGGTACCAAGAAACCGATGTCGACGGCGACCCCTTACGTCAAGTTGGTGATCGATCGAGATAAAATCGAAAACCGACAGAACGACGAAGTAACTATAAAAAGTCGCTTGATTGTGGTTGATATTATTGTTTTTGAGTTAAATGTTTTTGAAAATATCATCACCATCCGCCTAGCCTTTTACCAAATTTATTGAGGTAGGTTTCCAGTCTTACGGCTTTAATACTCCTTTAATACTCCTTGTAGTCAAACTATCGAGCCACGGACTACCTGTGACAACTGCCAAAGATCTACAAATGACAGCTGGGACCAACGGCTTAACGTGTTTTCCGAGGCACGGAGGAAACTTGGTATAAGATATTCAGACTAAACGTTCCCAGAGCTCGAAAACAGACCTCCCTTCTATGAGAGGTAGACGACCAAGATCCACCACATCAACCACGCGACCCAGTGTGGGTTACTGAATGAACTGGTTAGTGGCTTCGGGTTCTCCTGATATCAACTTTGTCTGTATTGGTAAATGGTAATACCTCTTATGGCTTACTCACCTACCTGCGTGTATGTATTAGTTAAAGGGACTTTTTGAAGAACATTACTTAGGGACGCAGGTATAAGACAGTCAACAAAAAAAATACAACTTTTTACGTCAAATCATTCATCCTGCATGTTTGTCATACGTGTTCGTTCAGATTCAAAGGCAAGTTATTATGTAAGTATCATCAGTCATTCCCTTTTTTGAAAATATGGAAGACATTAAAATTAACAAGCCTTCTAGTTTAGAGAACCGGCCCAATGAATAGTCACATGATTTATAATACGGCAAGGTGTTAAGTGGTGTTTATTAGTTGATTTTGAAAAAGATTGACATGTTAACCTTTTAAAATGGACAAGCTATGTATGGCGACTATAGAATTAGTATATAATACTTGAATCCACAATTCAATGAAAAATCCTTCGCAATCAAGCAAGTGAATTTATTGTAGAGTTTCCGATTAACTTCAATAAGTTAGCCCTGATAACAACACTTTGTTACTAAGTAGTCTAATATATAATAAATAGTTAAACATAGCTGTGTTGCTGTTATCAATTGTTGACTGTCACTGAGAAAACAAAAAAATGTGGGGCTTGCTTCCGTTTCATTGTGGACCTCATCCAGAGCTTTCCTTCAGGCGAGATCGATGTCATGAGCAGGTCCATAAAACAATAAAAAAATGCTAACTTGAGCTAAGAAAGAATTTTTCAGAAGTTGCTTAAGAAGTAGTGGATTTTTTCATATTTATAATTTACTGGCTTCCGCCCACAGCGTCCGTCGCTCGCGCATATTATTTTTTTACACAACATCATTATATGCTAAAGCTTACGTGTTATTGTAATTTATTAACTATATTACTGTAAAATGTATTTTTTTACTGCGTGAAAGAGTTCGAATTTTTATTCCTAATAGAATAGAACATAACATCGGCGTGATCATGTACTTACTGTTTAAATGCCTAGAGCATAATATGATAATTTTAGATCGAGTTCCAACAGTATCTCTCCACCAAATCAAAATCTAATCTCCAGCATCCGTTACTTGATCCTTGAAACTAAAAAACTAACCGATTTCATAGGAAAAGCTCACATTGAATATTGATCATTTCATCGTACATAGCACTCGCATTTTTTTAATATAATCGGTTAAGAATACGGATCTTAATGTAATTGGATATTAATTATTGTTGTTTAATTAGTATATATAATAATTATGTATCCTAATTATTACTTGTATATATGTGTGTATGTATTACCGCAGTAACTTATTTATTCTGTGGTAATACGGTAGCCTCAAGTAGGTACTTTTAAGGACGAGAGTGAATAAGCATTATCTTTTCCTTAGCAAGGTAGGCGCCTGCATGTATAAATAGTAGGCTGTTTTTAGGATTCCGTAGCCGAATGGCAAAAAACCCTTATATTTATTAATCTTGTCTGACTGTCTGTCCGTGTATGTCACGGTCACTTTATTCCGAAACTTTTAAGACTACACATTTGAAACTTAGTAGGTAGATGTATGCTGTGAACCACTTTACGATATTAAAAAAAAAGAAAAAAGTATTGTAACACCATACATGGAACTGATAAAAAAATATATTTATACGTGAGGGTGGGGTGTCTATAAATAGGTGTTTAACAATAACGTTGAAGTTCTTACAACCATTTTTTCTCAAAGTCAATCGTTTTTCCAAAAAAGTGGTAAATTGTGTGTCCCCTCTTATTTTTAAAGTAAGAGAGAAAAATTTTGAAAAAATATAGGATTCTAGAACGTAAAAAAACTGTCAACCAAAATTGCTTTGAATAAGATTTGATGTTTCGTTTTCGAGATAAGGGACTTTTTCATCAAACTGCAGCAGTAACTTTGTTTTTCATTAACATAGTATAAAAAAAACAATACAACATATGAATAAGCCTTCAAAATATTTTTATTACATTGTTTGGTGTTACGCATGCATGTGCGTACGACTCGCACTAGGCCGGTTTTTAAGACAGACTCATGTAAAAAATTAAGAAGTACTAGTACTGTAGTAGTAGTATAATGTACTTTTTTACCAGACTGCACGACAGCAAAGAGAGGGTTATATTTGTTTGTCCACTAATAATAAACTTGAGTTTTTATTTGTCTTTTTTGTGCGATGTAAATCTTCCATGCTGTGTTTGTTTGCTTCAGACAGTCACATGGCGATTCTAAATTTCGATTTCTGGTCTTCGGAAAATGTACACATTGTACACCTTTCTGCAAAAAGCCTTGTGACTAAAGAACAAGATCATAACCATCACTACCCTTTTTTTTTAACGATTGGAAATCATCAAATAACCCCTCCCGCTCTGGGCTGAGCAGGAGGGAGTGTCAGACTTTTACTGACTAAAACCCATCCATGTTCCTTCCTTTGCCCTTTGTGTTCCAGGGCCGCGGTATCTCTTTCGAACAGTCCGGCAACCCTGGCAGGCATCGGTCCTTACGGACCCCTTCCTGTTTGCTGACTCTCTTTGAGGCGCGCGTGGAACACGAACGCGCCGTCGCCTGTCGTCATAAGACGGACGGACGGCGAGCTAGCCCATAGCTCACCGTCCACAGGCCCGCGCCTACGGTGGCCGGGGGCCACCACGTGGCCCCCGACGCCCGGTGCGTCTCCCGCGGCGGCTGAGACGTGAGGCTCTCTCCCTCTCACGTCCCGCCACCTCCTTCGCTAGCATGACTGCTTCGCAGAAGGAGGTGACGGCGTCCCATTCCCTCTCGCTCCGGACCATGGATTGAACCAGGGCCGGACGGGAGAGGTCGCCGCCGCCGATTGCCGCTACGAGGACAAGGCGGTGCTCCGCCCAAGCGGAGCAGACCTGCACAGTGTGCTCCACCGTGTCCTCCGGTCGATCCTCGCAGTGGTGATACCCGGGTGTTTCCTCCCGCCCGATTAGGTGCAGGAACCTCGACAAGTCTGTCTGTATCCAAAGCTCAACCAAAGCCCTTTTCTTAAAAATTCCCCATTGAGCAAACTCTTAGAAAACGGATACACACTGTAAAACAATTTAATTGCTCAAGACAAACGTCGCCAAAGTGTGATAGGAAAATCCTCAAGCCGCAAGCCGTTAAATGCATTAATAGCCCGTTAACAGTTCTTGGTATTGTGCAACAATAAGACTGAGAACATGGACAGACGTAGGTACCAAAATTTTATAGTCGGGATTACATAATGTAGGATTTCACAGTCTTTAAATCAGACGGTAATGAAAAGAAAAAGAAAGAAAATATATTTATTTGTCGCAGGGACATGACGTGCATCATACAAAATGATAAAAACACAAAAAAAATAACAATAAACATACAAAGCATAAATTTAAAAAAAAAAAGACGTTCGTAGCTTGCACGTCGTGACTGCGACAAGCAGGCAATGACGAGTTGGGTCTTCCAATAATACGACGAACAATGGAAATTATTTATTTCGCTTGATAGATGTTAATATTGGTAATTTGGCTTTTATTTTTCAGCTGGTCGTTGTTGGCTATCCATAAGATGCCCTAGAAGCTTATCTTTAACGACACCGAGGGCTTCACAATTGAACTTGTTTCATGATCATATCTGCCTGACTTGGTCCCAACTTTGCACGGAACCCTAATTCTTATTCTTAAATAAATAAAAGTTAAGCTACAGTTACTCTTTATGACATCAGCTATCTGCCAGTAAAAGTCCCTTCAAAATCGGTTCAGCTGTCTCGGCGATTAACCGGAACAAACAGACAGACAGACAGACCGACAAACAGACAAAAATTGAAGAAAATGTGATTTTGTTGTATGTACCATATACTTTCATATGCATTCAGTAAAAAGCTATTATTTTGGTATTACAAACGATGATGAAAATGAAGATGTATAGATTGTTTAAATCATTTTGGAACAGTTTGTTTGCGTTTAAAACTAGACATATTTCAATCATCGCCCAGACCTCTGACTGATAAACTAATGACACAACCAGATCACGAGTCGAATTCATAAATATTAAATCAATAAATCAGCAGACTTAATGTAGCAAATACCAGTCGTAACCTACACATATTTTATACTTGTACACGTCACATAGCTATGCGCATTATCCATCTACCTCAGATGCACAATATTTTCTCCCTACATTACTGCTTGATGGACAAATAAGTTCTAAGTATAATAATACTTTGTTTCCTTTCTCGAACATGGAAGTCGAACCACGTAGTTGACTCATGTTGTATTCGACGTGAGGAGAACTTAGAAATATGTTGTATTTGTGGATTAGACTCGCATAGCATTGTATGAGGTCTAAAATTAGCTGTGGCTGCAGGTTGTTAATCTGGCGACCTCATTGGATGAAGTACTTAGTACGTAGGTGGATTTCTGAGCGGGATTCTATACGTATCTATTGTGTTCCTGTATGCTGTGTGATTGACAAATTGTAGGACAAAAATCGGATGTATTCCACTGAACGCACCAATTTTAGATGTACCCATATGAAAGAAAGAAAATGATTTTATTTAGCACATGCCAAAAGTGCACACAGTATTAAAAAAAAAAATCTAAACAAAAATAAAAATAAGTGTTGGCGCAACCGTGAGACACACAGTTGTTCATCAAAATGCTGGGCAACTAGTACCTGATGCTGGGTTTCTGACCTGGATTAGTGAGATTAGAGAGCAGATGTGCAGCCCATGAAGAGTGCACCCAGGGTAATCCGCATTGTTCACCTACAATTGTAGTAGTATAAGCGCGGCATCAAAAGTAAGCACACCAAATCCACCTACTACTACGATTCTTAAACCGACGGACAACAAATCTGCTGATGTTTGCAGGTGTCCTTTTCCTACATCGTTTTCACATTTAAGTATAATCTCAACATGAATGATGTAACCAAGATCTTGTAACGATATTTGTATTGAAAAGAGTGTCCATGGAGTTTCTTGCCCATTCTTCTCCATAAAGATCAACGCTTTGGAATGAGCAACTACAGTACTTTCACAAGTTATTATGCCTTGTTTCTGTGAATGTAGCTTCGCCTTCTTTGTTTTTCTGACATTCAAAAGTGTCTGGTCTAATTGAAATAAATGCTTTGAGTTTAAGTACCTCCAGTTCAATTTGTGGTAAGGATGGGAGTCGTCTGATTTAGTGGTGGTTTATCGCCACCATACTTGCAACCGCTGTTAATATCTGTATTAATCATTTAAAGCAGTGACTCCTCAACTTTGTATTTTCATGTCATATATCTTCCAGCCCTTGCCCCATATTACTTGGGGTCGGCGCAACACGTTTGTTTCTTCTATTCTCCTCTGTCAACCGTCACGCTATCATTTACTCCTTTTTCCTTCATATTAGTCCTCACAAAATCCATCCATCTTTTCTTTGTTCTTCCATTTCATGTCATGTATAATTAGAATAGTTATGATAGTGTAAAACCCGTGATATAATATTTGTAATATGAAAATGATCAGATAAATATTTACTTTGTCACCATGGAGTAATCATAATGCGCCAATATTATGGCTCTGTGCACAGTCAGAAGGATTTCCGGTATACTTACTAAAATTCACTAATAGTCATCATAAAAACATAACACAACGCATGTAATTCCCGAAGGGTTAAGCAGGGTTGTACCTAATAGTACACCCTCATTTCGTCGGTTATGTTTCAAGTCCCCCTTAAATGAGGGCGAGCCTATTGCCAGCCATGAGCCACAAATCCAAATCCGTGGTGGCTACTGAGAAATTCTTGGTGGAAAACCCAATAACGCTTTGCCCGACCTGGGAATCGAACCCAGAACCACATGCGACCATTCGACCAACGAGGCAGTCATCATAAAGTACCTTTTTAATAAAAATAGACGCAATACTTAGTCACATGCATATTTTTAGCACGTTAAACCTCACCAGTTCATTTGGAAAACCCAAAACAATATACGGAGCCTTGTTACAAATAAATGATTTTACTTTTATTCCTTGATAGGGCTGATACTCGCTTACATATACGTGTTTGGTTGAAGCCAATTGAATCATCGTAATCTGTCTAAAAGTACCCAAATAAAGACATTTTAGACAGATACCAAATACGATTGCTTTAATGCGGCAAATAGATCGAGAGATTGGTGTTAATCACTACGTAAGTATATTTTTGTTTATTCATCCTCTTATTTAATTCGGAATATTATCGTACACACGGCGACACATCAAGCTTTACAATTTCCAGTATAACATGGCCTCGCTTTGCATAGATTTCCCGTGCAATGAGAGATCCGCATAAACTGGTTTTGTATAGCTGGATTGGTCGTCGTGCGTACAAAATAGACGATATGAATCAGCCATTGGCATTGGAATACGATCAAAGCGACTCATTCGTTGGGTTTCAAGGCGTCACTCTAGCAAATGACGTATAGTAACATGGAAACGTGCGATTCCCTGCTGGTAGATGAGGTTCACCCTGAAGAGACGAAGTGGGATTCTTTCAGGATGACGGTACAGTAAAAAATGTTTTTTTTTTTTTAATAGCCCTTTGTATCCCACAAAGGCAAGGCAAAGGCCTCCTCCATATCCTTCTAGGTAATCGTCTCCTGCGCCAACTCGAACCAGCCTTCGTGCGTGATACGCGTCTAGATCTAGATGTATACTGGACTGAAATGCTCTCAGTTTTTTAAATTAAAATCTTCAAGTTTTGGGATGACTCAACCCTATGACCGAGGAATCTCCTACAAAACCTAATTAAACGTTTCATTATGGTTAATTAAAGTAACTAAATTAATACAATGAAGTTAAAAGGCATTGTCATATTCAATTGTACATCCGTGTTTGTTGTAACAGATTATGTACTTATTAGTGGGAATAGCGAATCATGATGACCATGATTAGTTGGTAAAATTGAAGATTTTCTGAATAGGAACCACAAAATAATAAAGTTTATCTTCACGCATCAGTTCCACTGACGATGATCAGTGATAATAGCTTATGATCTACTAGCGACCCGCCCCGGCTTCGCACGGGTGCAACGTTATATATATAAACCTTCCTCTTGAATCACTCTATCTATTAAAAAAAACCGCATTAAAATCCCTTGCGTAGTTTTAAAGATCTAAGCATACATAGGGACAGACAGCGGGAAGCGACTTTGTTTTATACTATGTGGTGATTAAATGGAGATACCTTCAATATAGCGCCTCGTCCGTCTAGTGGTCGAAAGCGCAACTGCCGAGTACGAGGTCCTGGGTTCGATTCCCGGGTCGGGCAAGGTAAAGTGTTATCAGGTTTTTCTATCAGGAATTTATCAGTAGCAGCCACAGAGTCTGGATTTGTGCCCGGTTGATGGCAATAGGCTCGCCCCCTATTACGTATACCTCTACCTAACCCTTTGGGCATTATAATAGTCGTCAATATATTGAAGATAACAGAGAACAGAGGCGGGGCGAGTCTATTGCCATCGACGGAGCATAAATTTACAAAGAATCGCTACAATAGAACACTATATCATGTTTCTGAAACGTTTATAAATTTTTAGTTTTTAGGGTTCCGTAGCCGAATCCCCTCGAAAAACTGAACCCTTACAGATTTGTCATGTCTGTCCGTCGGTCCGTATATGTCACAGCCACTTTGTTCCGAAACTAGGACTACACAGTTGAAACTTAGTAGATAGGTGTATTCTGTGAACCACTTTACGATTTTTATACAAAAATAAAAAGATTAAGGGCTATTTTTTCATCACACCTGTACGTGCGGGGTGTCTTTTGATAGTCTTTAAAAATGACATTGAGGTTCCTAAAACCAAATTTTCTCTCAAAGTCAATCGTTTGAAAGATAGACACTTCCAAAGTGGTAAAATGTGTGTCCTCCCTAATTTCTTAAGTAACAAGAGGTAAATTCTGAAAAAATGTAGGGATTGTAGAACGTAAATAAAACTTTCAACCAAAATTAGTTTGAATAAGATTTGATGTTTAGTTTTTGAGACATGGGATGTTTTCGTTTTCATCATACTGCAGCAGTAACTTTGTTTTTATTAACGTACTATGAAAAACAAATTTAGTTTTGTTGTTAAATATTTATTATATTGCTTGATGCTACGGAACCCTATGTGCGTGTGAGTACGACTCGCACTTGGCTGGGTTTTTTTAGTATTGATAGACTTTTAAATAGAAATATAGACTTTTAACCAAAACCGGCTTAAAATTAAATAGAGACAATAATATCGATTGGAACGTGTCTGACAACTTTTACGAATGGTGTTTTTTTTTCATTAAAAACAACATAATATAAATTAATCATTAGGGATTATGTTTCGTGTTATTAGAGCTGATTGTGTTATGTAGATGCCAGCTAAAATAGCAAAAAAATATAAAGTCATAGAATATTTTTGCTCAGCTAAAAATATTTCTTACCGTTCAGGTAATATCAAAACTCTTACCTCGCCTTTGATGCCTGACAGTCCACTGCTGATGACGGACGCCACTCAACTCGGTTTTCAGCAGCTCTCATCCAGTTGCTACCAGTCACCCTGCGCAGATCGTCACTACACCGAGCCTGAGGGCGTCCTACCTTACGTTTACCGATTCACGGTCTCCACTCAAGAACACGTTTACCCCAACGGTCATCGGTTCTACGGCTAATATAACCGGCCCATTGCCAATTCAGCGTACTTATTCTGTGAGCTATGTCGACAACTCTGTCTCTCTGTCGCATCACCTCGTTCCTTATGCGATCCCTCAGAGAGACTCCAAGCACCCTTTGTTGCCTGTTTATTAACAGATATGTCCTTGCCTGCCTCGTTGGTCTAGTGGTCATAAGCGCGACTGCTAGCAATGAGGTCCTGAGTTCGATTCCCAGATCGGGCAAAGTGTTGTTAGGTTTTTCCATCTGGAATTTCTCACTAACAGCCATGGAGTCTGGATTTATTCCCGGTTGATGGCAATAGGCTCGCTTCATGAAATGACCCGGGCTCTCGGCTTCCCGACCCTGGGCGGAGCGGAAGGGAGTGTCAGACTTGTAATAACTACAACCAATCCATGTTCCTTCTTTGCCCTTTGTGTTCCAGAGTATTTTTTTGGAACAGATAATGGGCGTCATATCCTTGATAGTTGTTTTTGTAGGTAAAAAACTCGTAGTATTTTTTTTTTTGGGTTTTTCTGAACATAATTAAGTCTTTCTCCGTATATGATTACGTTTCGTTTGTAAAGCTAAAGACACAGAACAAGCCTCAAGATATACATAGCTACTTACATTATTATTGAAGCTCATGCATAAAAATATCAATTAAAAACTGCAGTTATTTCTGCACTATTTCACCTAATGTCACCAACTATCATAGCTTGGTCTAATGAGGTACATAAATAACTCGTCTGGTCCAGACTAGATCATTGGGGGTAATTCCCTGTGTGTCTATACCCCCGGGGGACCGCAGAGTTATATCTGACTTCCGATCTTGAAATGTCTGTGGTTATGTAATTATTTTTATGGCTAGGGGAATATGAGATGGCTTCCTTAGTAAAATCCGGGGTATTAATATTCAGAACTAGGATTTGCTTGCGGCTTCGCTCCCGTTATGTACGGAAATTAATCCACGGGAACATTTAAAATGTAGCAAATGACACTCGGGGATAGCTTAGCTTCACGTTAGTGAAATAATTTTCGAAATCGGATCGTAGTTCTGAAGATTACCTCCTAAATACAAACTTACAAACAAATTTTACCTCTTTATAATATAAGTATACCTAGATTAAAGCATTAATTATTATAATTAATGCTTTTATCATTAACATCTTTCTGCCTTTATCCTGTACTAGCTGTTGCCCGCGGCTTTGCGCGCGTTTTGGTCGGTATATATCCCACGGGCACGTTGTAAATGTAGCCTATGGCACTCGGGGATGATGTAGCTTCCCATTAGTGAAATAATTTTTAAAATCGGTTCAGTAGATCCAGAGATTACCCCCTACAACCTCACAAACTCACAAACTTTCCCTCTTTATAATATTATAGCTGTTGGCCGCGGCTTCGCTCGCGTTTTGGTCGGTATATAGGGTCTATCTATTCATACACGAAATCTCTTAAGGGGTCATTATACTCTTATACTCATCATTATGAACAACTTTTACTATGGGACCAACCTCGAAAACGCGAAAAAACAATCAGCTGTTCCTTACAATATGATCGCATTAACTCGTCAAAATGTACTGAACAACAGATTTTTTTTTCGCGATTTTGGGGTTGGTCCCATAGTGAAAGTGGTTCATAATGATGAGTACAATGACCCCTTCAAAGATTTCGTGTATGAATAGATACACCTTATACATCCCACGGGCACGTTGTAAATATAGCCTATGGCACTTGGGGATGATGTAGCTTCCCATTAGTGAAATAATTTTCAAAATCGGTTCTGTAGATCCAGAGATTCCCTACATCCTCACAAACTTTATCTCTTTATAATATTATTTTTATTTTATATTATAATAAAGAAGTATAGATAACGTGAGGTCGGAGAAACGCGTTTTTCAACAAACACTTTTATACTTAATAAAAATCTAATTTCCACTTCAATCGACTGGGTTTTGCACAAAAACGTTATGGAAGGATTTAGAAAAAATCGTCCTCCAAAGGAAATAAATCCATGAAAGTATGTATTGAAGTTAGTATTTTGGTATGTATTTTTAGTGTAGTATGTATTGAAAGTCCTATTGGTTGAAATTCGAGTTTCTAGTAAAACAGTTTTAAATAAAGAGACTACCTTTGTACCCGTTTCCGAGCCGACAAGCACCATTTTACGAGTTCCAGTTTATGGCGAAATGGTCAGTGAAAATTACAGGCACTTTATTCAGCAACATAGTTTTAAATCGCCCTTTTACTTTCTGTTGCGGCCAGCGGTGTGGGTGTTTTCTTTTTAACGATCTCGAAGATACACCGGCCGTACCTCAACAAACACAAGAGCTAGGCCTGTTGTAAGGGTTAATACTTAAGCTGATTTTAATTGACCGACGGATCTGTTGAGTATGAGTTTCTGAGTTCGATTCCCAGGTAGGAAAGATGGAAGAAAGACTACTCTCTGTACAGGCATAAAAAGTAGAGATTAAACATAGGGTGACACATTGAGCGGCCCGACCAGACCAAATTCAGTTTTATTTATTGAGAATTTCAGGAATTTTTCAGGGAACCGCCATGGAGTCTGGATTACATGGAACTTAAACATAACTCACGAAATGCAGGTGTCAATTACAGTTACACTACTGCCCTAAGCTTCGAAAATTACAGATGTTATGTTCAAATTTTCAAAAGTCTAAAAGAACCTTCACTCCAAATTCATAATTGAGGGAAGCAAAAACTATGCAGGTAAGATTTTTCCATAACAATTAAGAAAATTGCAACATGAAATTGGTAAAATACAAAAACCCAATGGTTATTCAAAAACAACATCACAAGAATCGATTCAGGAAAAAGGTTGGGAAACACTTTGGTCCATGGTACGAGCCTGTTACCGAACGAATGTGGTTTTATAATGTCTTCGGATATTATTGAATCATTTTCCTTACCTTCTTTCAACCTTGACACCATTCGAAATGTTTACGTCGACGGTTTACATCTTTAGAAAGTAAGGTGAATTTGACTCTTAAGTACATAAACGTAGCAGCTTTAAAAAGTGATATTCTGCCAGAAATTTCACAAAACAGAGAGGTTTGGCGGGAGACAGGGAATGCATTTGGCCAACAGAGGAACACAAAATAGGCTGTGGAAAAAAAAAGTATGAATTGTATACTGTTAACTATTTTGGAACTCGTACACACTGCTACACATCAAGCTATACATTTCCAGTTTACGCTGATCTCGCATTGTATATGATTTCCGTACAATGCGAGGTCAGCTATACTGGAAATGTATAGCTTGATGTGTAGCCGTGTGTACTTAAGTGTGAAGTAGATATTATCTCAAAGTTGAAATCGCTATTTCACGAAAAATCGTTTGGTTTGCTAAGTGAATAAATCATTATTAGTACTTTATACACTCTACAAAGTTGGCGGTTGACCTCTTTTAATCCTTATGTCGTTAGCATTAAGTTTAAAAAGTAGTTAACCGCCAACTTTGTCGAGTGTACATGGTTCCTGGTCAAGACTTTTATTTACCTCATATGTCGTAATCAAACAATAAACTTAGCTAATTGCAGTCAACGACCGGTTGGCCAAATGTTATAGCACAGTTTTAAAGAGGCATTCTCTCAAACTATGCCATAACATTTTGGTCGTCCGGGTCGCACACTCGTGATAAAAATTAAATGTCACGAGAAAAGGCAATCACAAAACTATTGATGAATAGGTAAAGTTGTATGATCATCAATTGGACGTAATCCATAAGGAACCATGTGCGGATAGGATTCTTTCCGTTACACTATGCCCAATTATTGACGTTGGTTTTCTCTCGTTTTGGCAAGAGCTATTCAAACATTGCTGATGCTGCAGCAAAAAGATAAGTTGGCCAAAAGGTTGGTAACGCGGCTAATTTCCAAAAAATATTGTCACACATAAGATAGATAAGTGCAATAACTACTACTACTATAATCGGTTGTAGGTAAGTACTATAGAGATCTAATCATGTTATGTGTGATTTGTATGTGTTTGAATATAAATAAAATTCAGATAATTATAATCAAGAATCTTATTTTTGTACATGTTCTTTACGGACGCTTAGTTCTGTTTAAACTTTTTCTCATTCTAAATACAAAGTTAGAGTTTATTTCTTTTCCTTTATAAAGTGCCAGTCACTTCTAAAATAATCGGAGAAGTTTAACTACAACTCTATAGTACCTATGTAATAAGTATAGATTATGTATGTGGACTTCATTATCCTCACTTAAGACTCCCATATTGCGCGTGGTGGGTTCTCGCTAACAAAGCCAGCGCTGCTCCACGCAGAAGAAAAGAAGCTCCCTAGAGGCTCCATAGGCTTCGTGAAGCGCTCGCTGCTCCGAGGATTTCATCTCGTCTGTAACTCGGTGCTAAAGCTTATTGTAAATCCATTTGGAGTAAAAGGTTCATGACATCGACCATGCTATATGATCAATGGTTCATAACTATTGAATATGGTAATTATTAAATTCCAACTACTTTTTTCGTACTAAATATTTGAATATTTGGTTTGACTGCCAGTTTGATCAAAACTATTACATAATTAAAATAAAGCAACAAAAAAACTGGCGCCTTTAATAATACACTAATAGGTTACTCTTTGTCGCAAATAGGTTTTCATTTAATAGTAATTACGACACCTAATTCCGGATAGAACGAGATTGAAAACACAAGGATTCAGGCTTTTGGGCAAGTATTTGCGAAGAGAAAAAAGGACCAAATACAGATGTCCAATCTTTCTTAGTATTGTTTTTTTTGTAAATATATGCTACACCTCAGTGAAATATCGTTTATTTGAGAACAGAGGGTCTAAAATCGCCGAATTATCAGAATCATTAAAATGGACTTTGTGGTCATAAACATAAAGACCATTTTAAGAATTTTAAATTTTTAACGTGATTCATATTATGATTCTGATAAAGTTTCCATTTTAGGCCCACAGTAAAGCAAAATTGTACCCCCGTTTCGTATTTATTTAAAAGGATAAGGACGGGAAAGGTTTCGTTTCTTTAATTCTGAATAATATAATAGGTTATAGCCACAATATCGCATTAGGCTAAGACCAGTAAATCAATAAACTCAAGAGCTAGGCTATAAAAGTATCCTAAAATAAAGTATGCATAATAAAGAGCATCTATCTAATAATGTCTCGGCGACTTTTGTCGACCAGAAAATTGAACCAAATCGCGTGGAGTTACTTGTCTATTTGTGACCACATTTACTCAAGAGTAAAAAATCAAGCTTGTTCTCAGTATTACTATGCAATTTACTTAAACTAGCTTTACTCTTGCGCATACAAATGACCTATCATAACAAACCTACTTTAATTGTCATTCAAGACGCTAGCGCCCGCGCCCATTTCTTTACCGTATGTTTTCTGCTCCTGAGCAGTCTTATGGCTCATTTACACGAGCTTATATTCTCGCCTCGAAAACATAAAGCTGACTAATGTAAACAATATGAAATGACTCGCATGACGGAAAATCAGAAACGTATATTCTGTCAAAATTGTTATAGAGGTATGACGAAAAAGGGGATCCTCCACACTGAGAGTAATGTGGGCTATTTCCCAACAGTTTTTGTCAGGTCTGAGAGTTTATAATGTTCTTCGCGCTGATAACTCTGCTGGCCATTATATAGCATTTGTTTGACATAACGTCTGATGGGTAGCGTTATAGATACCGCCACATTGTAACCAAAACTCGTTCTAGTGTTCGAATCACACTCCTTGAAAATTATCTGATTTGACACGATCGTAGTGGAGTTTTGGTTTCTCATTTAAGAGTGATAATCTCTAGGCGAAAGCTCCCTGGATGGAAGAATTTGGAAGTCATGGTCCCAGGCCTTTGCCCAGCTGTGGGATGACATAGGCTAACAGTCTATGATCGCACAAGAATATCCTCGCCTTTGGCAATCGAGAAACGTATATCGTGTAAATGCGCCTTAAATTCAATAATAGCCTCACTACCCAGGTGTCCACAAAAAGCTGCTATAGGCGTCTGTCACTCACGTCAAGGTCGAAAAACATTAAGTTTTAATCATGATAATAGAAACTTGTTTTAGTTTGTGCGTTCAATATACTGTTGAATTGATTAGCTGTATCGTTATTTAAGAATTTAGTTTTTTTATTGATAAGTATGATTGTGTTTTTGCCACGTAGCACGGGAGGTTCTAGCTAAGAATTTAGGCGCCCATAATATTATCAAAGCCATTGTACAGATACTGCTTCTACGTTGTTTTATGCAACTTTGTACACTGTTACAATCGATCCAGCCCACTGCTGGCTGGTAGTGTTGTGGCGCAGTTTGGAAAAATTAACTGCGAAAACACTAGGTGGAGGACGGGGCCTTCAAACCTCCTGCATCTGGTTCAACTAGCTAGACCTGGTATCACTCTATGCTTGATGATACACGGCACACAGTTGGTTTTGTTTTTTTTTTTAATTTCCCACGAAACTAACTGAACCATAGACTATGTTAATACTTAAATAGAATATTTACAATTCTACTCATTTAGGTTCCTGAGAGTTTTATAACTGCAAAACTTCAATGTTTTATGTCTAAAGACCTTTTGGCCCGTGACTAAATAATAACAGCCGTTCAAATCAATCTTCAGGTTAAGCCGCACTTGCCTAGGTTGATCCGTCGATGGGTGACCGCCCATTACATACCGAGTTTCCTCCGTGCTTCGGAAAGCACGTTAAGCCGTTGTCCCGGCTGTCTGTCATTTGTAGAACTTTGACAGTCGTTACAGGTGACCCGAAAGTCTGACAACCAGTCTTACCAACCTAGTACTAACTGGGCTATTGTGAAAATCAGAAAGGCATTCGCTCTTTGTAAAATAGCTATTATGCTAAGCATAATATTCAGCTGTATCCAGTAAGACTGGAAGTCGACCCCAATTAAGCTGGGACAACGCTAGGTAGATGATGTATAAAGACTTCTTTATCAAAACTTGTGGTTTTAACACCAGCGCCTGTTAAATTACGATGGCTACTAAATTGTATGCGTGTGAGTTGAATTTTCTTTAGAATTGGAATGTCTCAATAGCGGGTCGAAGTCTGGCTTTGAGTCCGATTGATCGATTTGATTGTACTTAAACAAAATAACCTGTCTAAGGGCGCTTTAGGTTCGACATGTATTAACATAAATAACACATAAAATCATCTGTGAACCCCTAAAGGTTGGGCACAGTTGTAATAGTAGCTACACTCATATTTCGCCAGTTTTATTTAAAAGGAGCTAAACTATTGTTAAGGTAGGAGTCCCTAAGGTGTCTGGAGTGAAAGACGGTTCAGATACGAATGAATTTTATTGCTTAGCGTAACCTATTATATACAAAAATATTTACAAAATTATCAGCGGCTACCTACATGTTTAACATTATAAAATAAATCAAATCATATGTGGGTGAGTCGAAAATGTTTGAATTTCTCGCTCACATATAAAAGCTTGCGCCGCGCCTGAGTCGCTACCATTCCGCTCTCGGCAGCCGCAGAGTGCACACGTGCGCTCTGTCGTTGCGATCGAAAGCTCCCCCCTCCCCCGTCGCTCTGACGCGCACATTGCGCTCAGTGCTACACCACCGCATGCCGGTCGTCTAGCTCCGCCACCGTGGTTTCGAGTTAGACTACGTCATCGTAGCAGATCGGCTACGAGTGCTTCAGTGCTTGTAGTCGGTTTTCTACGTTCGCGTATCGCGTCGCGTTCGCTTGGCTCCCTAAGAGCAAAATCCACCAGTTTCGGTGGTACTTGGGTGGAAACCTCACGGTGCCAACGATCCCAAGTGGGTGGTGACCCGCCACACCCGCCGACCCTCTTCAAGGGAAAGCAGTCAGTCGGAAGGGCTCCGACTGTGGCCTTGGGGGGACTCCTAGTCACAGTCTGGTAGTACCTAACCCACGTTTGTCCACAGCTGCACCCGGGACGTCTGGGTGTCTCTACCCCAGCGGCCCGGATCGGTCGCAAGACCCATAGGGCCCTGTCGCACATTAAGATTGGCGACAGGTACTCAAGCTTAGGGCACACCTTAGGCACTCACCTCCCTGTGTCACCCGACAGGGAGTGCACTCATCCCCGGGCTATCCCTCCCGGGGAGTTAGGCTTAGCGGCCCCTCTGGCCAGGACAACAGTGTAGCTGGCGAGTTTGTTTGTGCCTTTCTTCTCGCCAGTATAGCACTAGGAAAGTCACACGGGTGGGTTCGTTTTTGTGGGAATTGTCCGCCCGGGGGGTTCACGATTTTCGTGTCTCCTCGGGACTAGGGCTAGGAGTTTTTCCCCCCTCCCCCACTATATATTAGTCAAGATCAGTCCCATTAGTTAGACATGATCCCTACCCTCGCATCGAAGGATGCCTGGGCTAAGTCCCTCACGGACCTCCTTAAGAGGCTCCTTAGTGACCCCAACCCTCATATAAGGGAAAATTATATGACTATCGCGGAGCCCCTTATGGGTATCCTATCCGAGAAGGTATTTGTGCCGATCTCGCCGGCTAGTTCCGACCCACCCCCGTTAGTGCACTCTCAGGCCTCACCTGCAAGTCCCGATGCTTCTCCTATGGAGATTGCGGACGTGCTTTCCGAGGCCTCGGAGTACTCGGGATCGTCCGACGCTACCTCTGACTCTGAGGAGTACACGATGGTAGGCAAGGGCAAGCGTAGGAAGGGCAAGGGCGCTAAAGCCAATAAGGCCAAAAAGCCCGTAGCGGCTCGCTCTACCCCCACCCCACCCTCCCCTGCCCCCTTATCTCACCCCGTTTCTCCTGTCACTTCGACAGCTCCGGCCGCGTCTAGCCGCCCCGTTAGCCCTATGGCTACCGCCCCTACCGCCCCCTCTGCTTCTTCTTCCAAGAAGCTAAAGCCCCCGCCGCCTATCTTCATCCAAGATAAGGCGAAATGGACCGATGTGTCCAAGATGTGCACTGAGTTGCGCATCAATTACACCTCAGCCAAATCTACCCTACAGGGTATAAAGGTCACCGTCCCTTCGTCCTCGGACTTCAGGGACCTTGTCCGCAATCTTCGTGGGAGGCACGTCGCCTTCCACACTTGCTCTCTCCCTGAGGAGAAGCCCACCCGCGTGGTGATCAGGCGGATCCCCAAAGAGATCCCATCCCAGGACATTCTGGACGACCTCACCTCCCAGAACGTCCCAGTCTCCGCCGTCCACCGCCTGCACAAGGCGAGGGGAGGTGACGAGTACGACATGGTGCTCGTCATCTGTGACCCCGTCGAGGGTCATCACCCCATTTTTAAAATCAAAACCGTCTGCTCCTTATCGGGCATCCTCATTGAGCGGCCTCACCGCAACAAGGTGCTTTCCCAGTGCCACGGTTGCCAACTTTACGGCCACGCCCAAAAGCACTGCTTCGCACCTCCCCGGTGCGTCAAGTGCCTAGGCGATCACGCCACTGCCGATTGCTCCCGTCCCAAGGACAGGAACCTCTGTACCGAGCCACCCAGTTGTGTGCTATGCGGTCAGACAGGCCACCCGGCCAACTATAGGGGTTGCCCCAAAGCCCCCAAACAATTTCCGGGTAAGCTGGCAAAGCGTTTTAACGCCCGCCAGCTGAGGGAAGCCCCCTCATCAGTCCCGATCCCCTCTGCTCAGTTGCCTGAGCGTCTCAGTCCCCAGAGACCGTCCCCCTGGAACGCGCTGAATCATCAGCGTGCTTTTCCAGCACTTGGTAGCCCCAAGGCCACCGCCCCCATGCCCGGGCTATTAGATAACCCGGTCCCTTGCCCTGCGCCCGTTCCAACGGCCGCTGCCCTAGCCTCACCAGCGCGCCCTCCCTCCAGGCCACTCGGCCCAGAGTCTGTGGATGCCGAGGAAAGCTCCTTCGACACCATAGCTAGGTTCGCGATCTTCGAATCCCCTGAGGCCGACCGCTTAGCGGCCGAGCTCAGAGGAACGAATGACATGAAAAAGATCAACATGATCTTCAAATCGTATCCTAGGATACGTGCAGCTCTCCGCGCGCTCTCTCACAACCAGACCGATAATGGATCTAACTAGGCCCTTATCGAGTACCCAACCCCGATCCCTTAAAGTAGGCTTTTACAATGCCAACGGCATTAGTGGGCAACGCGATGAGATCGCCGCGTTCCTCCGCGATCATCAGATAGATGTCTTTCTTGTCCAAGAGACGTTCTTAAAGCCCCATCTCCGCAACCCCAAGATTGCAAACTTTCATATAGTTCGCAATGACCGTTCCCGCTGCCACAGAGGCGGCACGCTCATTTATTACCGTAAAGAACTGCACTGCATCCCAGTAGACTCACCCCCTCTAGAATCACTGCTTGAGGTTTCAATCTGTCGGCTAGGTATGACCGGCCATCAGTCGGTCCATATCATCTCTGCCTACATGCCCCCCGTAAATTCATCTGAGGACCATTCCCTGTTAGAGAAGGATCTCACCTCTCTCTTCGGCTTGAGCGAGTCCGTTATCATAGCGGGCGACCTCAATGCCAAACACCCTGCTTGGAACAGCATAACGACCAACCCGAGAGGGCGGGCGTTATACGACCTAAGCGACTCCCTTTCCTTTGACCCTATCGCTCCTATGGAGCACACCCACTACCCCGACATCTTGCGAGACTTTTTGGCGAATCGCACTTTCCGCTATCGCATAGGGAAAACCCTCTCTTCCCCCCACCCCATTCGCGCGGGGAGTCCCTCAGGGCTCTGTCGTTTCCCCCCTCATATTCACTCTATTCACTTCTGATATCCCCAAGAGCAAAAAGGCTCACTTGGCCCTTTTCGCCGACGATACGGCAATCTATTATACTGGGCACGGCCAAGACGCCATCGCCCGTCAGCTCCAAAAAGCAGCCAATGCTTTAGGAGCCTGGTTCCGTAAGTGGCGAATCGAGGTCAATCCCGATAAAAGCCAGGCAGTTCTATTCCATAAGGCGCGTCTCAAACGTCCCGTCCCCTCTCCGATCACTATGTTCGGCAAGCCGATCCCTTGGGAGAAGCAAGCCAAATACTTAGGAGTCATTCTCGACAACCACCTGTCCTTTGCTGCGCATATAAGAGCAGCCCGCGACCGGGCTGCCTTTGCCATGGGTAGGCTCCATTTTATGATCACGGCAAAGAGCAAATTGTCACTTAAGTGCAAGTTGCGACTCTATACCGCCGTCATCCGTCCCATTATGACATACGCTTGTGTCACTTTTGCCCATGCCCACCCGCGTCATCTGCACCGGTTGCAGACCCTTCAGAACCGTTTTCTCCGTAAGATTACCGGTGCCCCCTATTATGTCCGTAATGACAGTCTCCACTTAGACCTTAGGATCCCCACCTTAGCTCAGTTTATGAAACGTCTTTCCAAGCGTTTCTTCGATTCCGCTATCAAGCATAGGAACCCCCTGATCGCATCGGCCGCCCGATACGAGCCCTCGCGTATTAGCATGGTTCGCCGTCCGCGACATGCTCTCACCACCCCCGATGACCCCATCACCCTCCTCCAGGAGAGCAGTAGGGAAACCAGCACATTACGAAAGTACAAATACAGACCGCCATGTTTCCGTCCTCGCCGCCGAGGCCCGACGCGACGCCCTCGTTCAACGAACCCCCCCCGACCCTTGCCAGAGCCAGCCCGCGATGCTGAGCCGGTAGTTTTAAACCAGCCCCTAATTAATATCACTCAGATCCAGCCTGTCCCTTTGCTGCCCCCCCCAGCGACGCCCTAAGCCGAGGCCCGTACCCCACAGGGGGTGCCCTTAGCGAGTGGTCGCTTAGTTTTTAAGTATAGTTTTAAGCCCCTGGCTGGAGGCCTTAGATTCATTTTTAAGGCATCCACAGGGAATAGTCCGGTTAAGCAGTAGCCAGCCTCAGAGGCTGAACTGCGAGATGCCATCTCCAAAAAAAAAAAAAAAAAAAAAAAAAAAAAAAAAAAAAAAAAAAAAAAAAAAAAAAAAAAAATGAGTCGCTAGTATTCCACTAGCCGCCGGCGCGCGCGCATGATGTATGAGTATGTGTTGCAGCTACAGGACTCCCCCTCAAGCGAAGCGTACGGGCATCTTCACGAGTCTTCCGGATCTGGTTCTTCGCTCAACTTCCACCGATGGCTTAGTGTCTGTAGTTGCAGATGTTGTTGTTGTGCTTGTAGCTATGTTCGCGCTGCGATGTTCGATGTCTGTGTTGATTGTGTACGCCGGTTTTAGGCGGTCGATGGAGACGTTTGCTGTTCTACCGGGCATCTGTATTTTGAAGTACTTGTCGTTTCTTTCCAAGACAAGGTAAGGCCCTTCGTATGGTCGTTGAAGTGACTTGCGGCCGGTGTCTACTCGCAAAAATACAGAGTTGCAAGTTTGCAGATCTTTATGCACGAACATACTGCGCTTGTTGCTATGCGGTACATATGTCGGCGTAAGTTGAGTGATAATGCGATGTAACCGTTCTGTGTAGCCGTGACTCATCTTTACGTTGCTCGCAGATGGTGATAAGAAGTCGCCGGGTAGACGTAATGGTTGTCCGTACGTTAATTGAGCCGGGCTAGTTTCGGTATCGGTCCGGGCAACAGCGCGTAGTCCCATGAGCACTGTTGGTAGTTCGTTCAGCCACTTGTTGTTGTCCGTGAGTCTTGACATGAGTGCAGCTTTGAGTGATCGATGCCACCGTTCGACGATACCATTACTCTGCGGGTGGTAGGCAGTAGTACGGGTTTTCTCTGCGCCCAGTAGTTTGGTGAGTTCGTGAAACAGCTGACTCTCAAACTGTCGTCCTTGGTCCGTCGTGATGGTGGTTGGACAACCGAAACGGCATATCCATGTTTCATAGACATTATTTGCTACTGTTTCTGACGTCATGTCTTGCATAGGAATAGCTTCGGGCCATCTTGTATTTTGATCGATGATTGTTAGCAGGTACCGGTGTCCGTGTGATGACGTAGGTAGCGGTCCAACGATATCTACATGTATATGTTGGAACCGGTCGCAGGTCGGGAACGTTTCGATGTCGCTGCGTGTGTGTCGTTGTACTTTTGATTGTTGACACGCTGTGCATTGTCTTGCCCAATTGCCAATATCGACATTCATTGATGGCCAGAAATATCGATCTTGAATCATTTTCCGTGTCGTTCTGATACCGGGATGACTTATGTTGTGCACGGCCTTGAAAGCGATGCAACGGTAGTCGTTAGGTAAATACGGTCGTAAGGCTGCTGTAGATGCTTCGCAGTATATTGGCTTAATTGTTCCGGGAACCGTGATTTTCTTCAGTTGAATATTGGTTTGTTTGATGAGTGATTGTATCGTGTCGTCTCGCTCTTGCGCTGCTGCTAGCTGTGTGTAGTCGATTGGAGTTGGTACGTCGATTGTCTCGACACGCGATAGGGCATCTGCTACCACGTTGTTTGCTCCGCTGATATGACGAATATCTGTTGTGAACTCGCTGATAAACAGTAGTTGCCGTGTTCGCCGCTGCGTGTCGCTAGCTGACGGCGGTTTGTGAATGGCGTATGTAAGCGGCTTGTGATCGGTGTAGATTATGAGTTCACGTCCTTCGTATATCTTACGGAAATATTTCACAGCCATATAGATTGCCAACAACTCTCTGTCAAATGTGCTATATCGTTGTTGCGCATCAGAAAACTTCTTTGAAAAGTACCCGAGGGGTATCCATTTGTTGTTGGCCCGTTGCTGTATAACAGCGCCAGCGCAGGTGTTAGATGCGTCGCACATTAGTGATAGTGCGTTCTTCGTAGATGGTGATGGATGAGCTAGCATAGTGGCGTTCTGTATGCTCACTTTGCATGCTTCAAAGGCTTCTTCAGCTTCTTTTGTCCAGCTGATCTTGGTTTTGTCCCTTTTTTTTGAGTTGTGAAGGAATGCATTCAGCGGTGCTTGAATACTTGCAGCGTTAGGTAAACTATCTCGATAAAAATTCAATATGCCTAGGAACCGTCGTAGCGCTTGAATGTTGTCTGGCTTTGGGTATTCGGTGATAGCCTTGATTTTCTCAAGTGGTGGTTTGATTCCTTCTTCTGACACATCATAGCCAAGGAACTTGACAGTCTGCTTGCCAAAGACGCACTTCGACGGGTTTATGGTAATCCCGTAATCGTCTAATCTTTGTAGGACAGCACGTAGGTCATCATAGTGTTTCTCCTTGTCTTCTGAAGCAACGATGACGTCATCGATGAATTGAAAAGTGTTGTCGCATTCGCTGAGCACTTGATGGATGAACCGCTGAAATGTTTGTCCAGCGTTCATCAGTCCGGGACACATACGAGGGAATTCATATAACCCAAACGGTGTAGTAATTGCAGTCTTCTCAATATCGGGTCCATGCACGGGCAATTGTTGATATGCACGGCAGAGGTCTAACGTGGTGAATATCTTCTTTCCGTGGAGAAGATACGTGAAATCTTTAAGTCTTGGGACTGGGTAGCGGTCGGGTTTCGTAACCGCGTTCAGTCTTCTATAATCGCCACATACACGTATGTCACCATTTTTCTTGGGAACTACATGTAGCGGGCTTGACCACGGGCTCTTGCTTGGTCGGCACAGACCTTGTTGCATCATGGTTTCGAATTCTTTCTTCACAGGTGAGTAGAGGTGCGGTGCTAACGGTCGAGTCCTGCAATACAGTGGCGGACCGGTGGTTTCAATGTGGTGTTCAACGCGATGCTTTGGCGTTTCTTTCATTGATGACGGTCGAGCGATGTTGGGGAATTCAGCAAGCAGCTGGTGATACGGTTGTTCAATGTCTATGCTTCGTACCGTTGGCTCGCTGGTGTATGACATTGGTGCCCTGACGAATAAGTTCGTGACTTTATCGATGAGTCGTTCGCCGGCGATGTCGACCAATAAGCGATGGTGCCTCAGAAAATCAGCACCGATGATTGGTTTGCTGACTGCTGCGATTACAAACTTCCAGCGATATGGTCTTCGTAGCTTGAGGTCCAATTCGAGTGTCTTCTCGCCGTAGGTCGAAATAGTAGTGTTGTTGGCCGCATATAGACAAAAGTTTGTAGGTGTAACTTTCATACCGGCTTTCCTCGGTATGACCGAGATATTGGCTCCAGTATCGATCAGGAACGACAGGCGTGAGTTCCTGTCGGTGATAAATAGGCGGTGTGAAAGTGTTCTCGCGCCGGTTGCCGCCTCAGCCAACGCAGGTCCTAGTTTTCCGAGGTCGTCTTTGGGTCTTCAAACTTGCAAGGACGTGTGCACCGTTGAGCTTGTTTCCCGAACTTTCGATGATAGTAACAGATTCTATCATTACGGAACGATGAATCACTGCGGTTGGAGCGGGGTCTGGATGGTGTTCTTGATCTGGAACGATATCTTCGAAATGGTCGTCTTTGCCGATACGATGATTGGTTCGCTTTTAGTTCAGCGATCTCACGAGTCAGCAAGTCTATCTTCTCATTCAGTTTCTCCGTAGTGGTCATCTCGTGAGTTGTTGCTTGACTTGTGGAAGCGGACACAGCAGCGATAGTTTGTGGTTGAGAATGTTCTAGTATCTTGTCAGCCATTTGCGCGAGTTCGTCGATGTCTGACTTCTTGGCGATGTTGTCGCTGACTGCAAGGACAGCGCGGACTGACTGTGGCAGGTGGTTCGTCCACATGATCCGCAGCGCCGAGTCGGATATGTTGTCACCAGCGAGGTTCTTCATGCGTCGCAGTAATTGTGATGGCTTCATATCCCCTAATTCCATTTCAGACAATAACCGCTGGACCTGCCTTTGTTCAGATTCTTCGTAAACCTGCAGCAATCGTTTCTTCAACGTTTCGTATTTGTCAGTTTCTGGTGGGTGGAGGATAATGTCGGCTATCTCGTCGATATCTTGACGTTCCAGCTGGCCGATGACGAGCTCGTACATCGCCTTGTCTCCTTTCTTGTGTGAGGAAACGATGGCTTCAAACTGCGCGAACCATAAACGCAGTCTCTCGCGCCAGACCGGTGGAATGCGAAGAGTGGCAGAGACACCGGACACTTCTTGCTCGTCTTTCATCAAATCCGCGTTGGACGAAGTCATTGTAGCTTTTTGATCACGTCGGGGTCACCACTGTTAAGGTAGGAGTCCCTAAGGTGTCTGGAGTGAAAGACGGTTCAGATACGAATGAATTTTATTGCTTAGCGTAACCTATTATATACAAAAATATTTACAAAATTATCAGCGGCTACCTACATGTTTAACATTATAAAATAAATCAAATCATATGTGGGTGAGTCGAAAATGTTTGAATTTCTCGCTCACATATAAAAGCTTGCGCCGCGCCTGAGTCGCTAGTCCCCGCCTCACCCTCCTCCAACCCGATGACCCCATCACCCTCCTTCAAGAGAGCTGTAGGGAAACTAGTACATTACGTAAGTACAAAAACAAATACCGACCGCGATTCCGGCCCCGCCGCCGAGGCCCACCGCGACCCCCCCGTAACATCACCGACCGACCCTTGCTCGACGAGCCAGCCCGCGCCGCTGAGCATGTAACGATAAATTCCCCATTAAATAATCCGACCCAGCCAACCTCTAGTTGCCCCCCTCTCAATGACGCACTAAGCCTAGGCCCGAACCCCGCAGGGGGTGCCCTTAGTGTCTGTTCATTTAATGTATATCCTTAGTTTGTAAGCCCTGGCTGGGGGCCTTAAAGTAATTTTTGGCCACCACAGGATAGTCCGGTTAAGCAGCATCAACCTCAGAGAGTTGTTGCGCTGCGAGTGGTCCCTCCTAAAAAAAAAAAAAAATGAGTCGCTAGTATTCCACTAGCCGCCGGCCCGCGCGCATGATGTATGAGTATGTGTTGCAGCTACACTATTGCCTTCAACCGGGCACTGATCCAGACTCCGTGGCTGCTACTGAGAAATTCCTGATGGAAAAACCCAATAACACTTTGCACGACCTGGGAATCGAACCCAGGACCTCGTGCTCAGCAGTCGCACTTGCGACCACCTAGACCAACGAGGCAGTACGACGAGGTAGTAGTCGCAGTCACGACGTGCAAGCTACGAACGTCTTTTTTTTTAATTTATGCTTTGTATGTTTATTGTTATTTTTTTTTGTGTTTTTATCATTTTGTATGATGCACGTCATGTCCCTGCGACAAATAAATATATTTTCTTTCTTTCTTCCAGTATATACTATGTGGATGCTATGTATGTGTTATACAAGAATTTGTGTATAATACATACAAACCCGACTACAGAATTATCTCTCTCTCTAATTAAAATCGGGGTTTACGAGGTAAAATAGACTCCTCTAATTGTTGAAGTTGGTTAAAATGTAGCCTATGTTACCCTGGCTTTAATAATGAATCGATTGACATCTTATTCATCAAAATCGGATGAATAGTTTAGGCGCTACGGAGGAACATACGTAAAACCAAACATTGATAGACTGCTAAAATATAACCCTTGCGCTTTGCCGTAGTCGGGATTTTTTTTTTACATGTTTCATTAACTTTACCAGACTAGAAGTATAAAGTCGCTAAGTAGGTATGCTTGTGCTCAGTTGGTAATTTGGGGGTAGAAATAGAAACACAATTTCCAGGAAGAAACATTGAACAAAGCTTAGAATAAAACTAATGAGTTAATTTACAAAATAATTTATTTTCCTATTACTCTCCCGAAGATATCCATAAATATACAAATACATACAGTACATTTGATTATCAAGCCCTAATTCATGCAAAGACGTTTTATTTTATAATTTGTTAAATAATAGTAAGCGTCAAAGCTCAACGCAAAATAGAAAATAGTTTTAGAAATAAGTCCATTAGTTACAGTAATTCTCTATTATGACGTACTTAATAAGATTGTTTTTTTAGTACAAAAATATTTTACAAAAGTACAAAAGTTTTGTCAAAGCTAAAATTAATAGTCAGATAATTGGCAGTGACATTTAATTTTAATTTATACAAATAATGGTACGCACATTATTCGGCACCTAATGCCAGATTTTACAATTGTCAGAAAAAATAATTGGTTTATTTGTCATTAAGTAACGCTCTTTAAATCTTGCCTGTCTCTATCATTTTACTTTGAATAAAACGAGACGGCAATAAAATTATAGAACGCATAAAGCACACTTTGTAGTTCTGCATAGTTCTTTTGGCGCGTGGTCTAATTTGGAACTAACGTTTTTCAATACAATATATCTACAGAGAATTGCACAAATGCTTACCAACAGCGCCCTCCCTCAATGTGAATCAAGCGCCAAAAGGATCATTCAATACTTTACGAGCACTTATTATTTTATGACAGTTATACGACATTTTTATTTTAAGACAGTATGTCAGTACATTAGTTTATTCTAAGTAGTTTTTTTTAAGATGTCAATTGCAAAATCGGCTGGCAGCATTTATTTCTAGAGTACCCGATCCTTACTTAATATTAATTATTATAACTAAAGGCAGTGAGAAGCTAAACGGCTTGGTTGTCGCAATTAAAACATCCCCAGTTTTATCAGTCAGGTTCGTTAGTAAGTTTAGTTTGTGCAAATTAGTTAACTTATATTTTTTTTTTTAAGCTGCGGTATCAATATTTAAACAGCTGAGAAAAAACAAAACACAGGATTCGTTTTAATAGTATTTTGTTTTATTTTCATTAACGACGTTAAAAAGAGATTTTTTAATTATTATATAAATTGTTATAATAATTTCCAAAGAAGATTTCTGTTTTCGATATTTTATTTCAATAAACATTTCTTGTTCTTCGAAAAATCATGCAAACTACTAATATTACCTGACTACGAAACCCAAATCTTAGTTATATTCAAACACGAATACAAAACACAGATTATCTTAAATAAATAAATAAAAGCTGAAGAATGTAGAAGCGAGTACATCAAGCACGTGCAAATGGCACATGTTAGGCTTAAGATTACAGAGAGTCTTATAACTAAATTCGTCGGGATATCTATTTTTTTTAAATATTATGGTTTGTCGTACTCAAACAATTTCCATACGACAAAAGATTTAATTATTCATTTTAATCTTTTCAATATTGCGAGTTATTGATTGCTATCCAAATTGGGAAATCATATTAATATTAACGTATTTATTTTTTCAATATTTTAGATGCAGTTTTATATTTTTACTAACGCTAAATACTTAAATTCACAAAAAAAGAGGTCTTTTTCATCTTTAAAAGTATGACAAAAGAAGTAAAAGCTACCAAAGTTCAACCCTATTTTTGCTAAGCGTAATAAACCGAAGAAATTGACATTGTTGTTTATTATTATCTCAACATAGTTGACAAAACCTAATGTAGTAGAAACCTAATCATACATTTGTAAAACAAATAATTTAGGTCTCTTACATTAAAGTAATCGTTTGACATAAAATGAAAACACAAAGTAGAGAGATGCAGAGATAATTAATAAATTTTAAATAATACAAACTAAGGTAGTGCTAACATCACATTGTTTGCCTAAGTCTAGATTCAGACGTTTAGGTTGCAAACCTAATAGATGTCCTTGCTTAATTTGTCACCAAACTACATTA
The DNA here is from genome assembly GCA_947578425.1 of Eugnorisma glareosa. Taxonomy (NCBI): domain Eukaryota; kingdom Metazoa; phylum Arthropoda; class Insecta; order Lepidoptera; family Noctuidae; genus Eugnorisma; species Eugnorisma glareosa. The sequence continues at coordinate 3,786,652 of OX387970.1, forward strand.
AGGTAGGTATATTACAAAAGTCCTTATGTTTTTTATTCATAGACATTGATTGAAAACGTTCAATACCTCTGCTTAGGAACTTTTAAGGGATCAAAGTTGTAGAGAAACATATCATGAATAACAGACACCAATAGGACAATTTTCTTTAAAATTCATTTACTATGCAAAATATTATTTTTAACGTCAATTTACTACTGCATTTCGTAAATAATATCAATAAACAATCTTAAGAAGATTGAAAACTTTACGACTACTTTTTCTCTGTTCCAGGTATACGACAATAGATTAAACGAATGACAGTAAGTTACCCGATATGTTTGCATCCCTAATAATAAGAGGACGTTATCGAACTATTTAACCAAATTTTCAAATCAATGCTACGAAATAACTTACTTTACAACCGACTATTTACATTTGAGCACTTGCAACACATAGTGCGTACTATGACACTTTCGTAAAAGTTTGAATCCAACGCATTGGAGTCTTGAGTGAACAGCGCGGCGGTTACCCGGAACCACCGCCGGAACCGTTCACGTATACGTCGGTTGCGGCTCGCTGTCCGGCCCGGATCACACTCTGGACGGTTTGGGCGGCACCCTGGAATTTGATGATAATGCATTAGTTATGATACAGGATAAGTGACAAATGCCTACACGACTGGAAACTGGACAGGTCCAATCTGTGTGACCCTTTCCTCTTAAGACCATCTTAGACGCTTATCTGCGTGTATTCAAAAATACTTGACCAAGATTATGTCTGAATTTTAAGAAACTTTGTGGAGTAGTATAGCCGGATAGGAAACAACAACCTCATCTAGTTTGGATAAAAAATAACGTGTCTAAAAGTTTGGTGAACCAATTTTCAGAACCATGAAGAATGATAATTAAACATTATTATTTGACAATAATACATAGGGACGAGTTTCGTATTAAAATCTCTCTTAGTGCCAAATATTTAGAAAAATAGGTTATGCTTTCATTTTCATGTCATAAAGGGTGTAACAAGTCCCTTAACGAAGCGGAAAGGCACTTGTTCTCCCCGTCATTGAGATATTTTTTTTGTTCTAGACCATACCTGGGAACGTTCTAGTTACGGAGATATTGGGGGTCAAAGTTCCACCTTTTTCAAAAGTTTTTTTATAAACATGTTTTTAATGTAACATTTTTACTTTAAACACCTCCACGACCCCCGTACTATTCAATCCATCCATCAGAACAATGTTTTGAGTGCTTTACATTGAGTCCTACCGTAAAACGTGATTTTTCACCCCCAAAAAAAAAGTCGTTTCCCAGCAATAATTTTTGCGTAAAATTACTTAGTCTGATGTACAGAATGCATGCATGGCTGACGGCTTCGTTAGGGTCCTGTTACACCCTGTATATAAAAAATATATATAAATTCTCATTCAATGTTTAAAGTCAAGTTATTAATATTCGTTAAAATGTTAACGTTAATCGATGATGATATGAGTCGTTCATGATAATGATTTATAGAAATGCTAAGTTATAATGGTATTACTTGATGTCAAATTATTACTATTTATGGACATCGTCACGCAGTTAGTTACAACTTACAAAATTATCTTCAATCCATTTTTTCTGGAAATTTTCAAAAAAATATCCAATGAAATGGAAAAAAATACAAACATATCAAAACAATCATCACAAATACTACAATAGTCAACGCATAATCATCGATATAATACGACAAACCGTTCACAATTACATACGACAGTTGATTAACATACGACATTAGAGTAACACTTTTTTCATAAAACAATTATTGATTACATTGATAGGCACAGGTGGCAAAATATCGTCAAACGGAAGATGACTTCATAACAAGAGAATCACGACCCTCAGTAATGAGGAATACGGCGGATTGGTTATATTTACCTGTATCGCAGCTCCTAAGAACTGTGAGAAAGCCCTGGTAACATTAATGGCTGCTGACACGAGCTGCCCTCGTCCAGGCGCCTGCTCTGTTGACACTGTCCTCGGAGGCTCCAGAGGTATCTAGGTGTAAGTCATCGCTGTTAGATATTAGCTCTTATGATGGAGGTGGCAAGAGCATGTATGGTAATGCTTAGGCAGTGAGCTGTGCTGGTGTGGTGTATGGTTTGTTTGAAGATTATTTTTTTAATTTGTGCATCAGTTTTATCCTTTTTTTCCAAAAACCACAAAGGAGGTTAGCGTACGTAAAAAAAAAAAAGTTAGCTATGAATATTGTATTTCGAATTACGACACTATTTTCAATTTACGATATTTAAATTTGATAAATTTCAGAAGAGACTAACTAAGATATTGTTAAGGAATTTCTTTCAGTTAGTTCAGATCGAGTTCTCGTTACAACAAAAAAATCTTCATACAAACATAGGTACATGTGAACTTAAATAGACAAGTGCTATGTGTGATAGTGGAAGTGACGAAAGTGACGGATATGGAAAATAAAATACGAGAGTATGAGAAAAAAAGATTTCAGTATAAGACACGATAAGAAGAACATACTTCTAACTACTATTTATAAACATAAAATTACATATAGTACAAATATACACAGATATGTACAAATATATACAAAGATATACTACAAAGGATAAAGGAAAAGTAGGTATGTGAAATGTTAGTCAAAAACATGCGAAACGTAAATTGATATTAAATCTATTTTACAATGTACAAAAAGGGGTCCAAAATAACATCAGAGTTATACAATTTCACAAAAAGGTATAGTGTACAAAGGTTTCATAGTTAGATATTAAAATCATCAGTTTGTTTAATAGGCAAGCGTCCAGCAGAATTATTGGAATTTAGAAGAATTAAAATTTTGTTATTTTTATAACCAATCACTTTTTTTACTCACCAAACAAATATGTTACACTGCACAAACACTTGTTATGTAACACTTTTTTACCAATTTATTAACAAAAATCTACAAATTATATGGTAAATTGGGTATATTAATATTATTAACACTACTACATGTATTTATCTACAGAGGAATCAACTACTCATTCGTGTCAGGTTGAATGTTACCAAATCCCTTGGAAGTTTATAGGGTGTAGTAGGTATGTTAAAGGCGATGGATGACGCCAAGGGATCAGGAATTAATTGAACTGGACTTTAGCTCTCACACTTTAAAAAAATATTAGTACACAATGTAATTTTTTTTTTTTTTTAAATGCATGTTGAATATCTAAGGGCGATTTATTAGTCAGACAAAATGAATTAATTGCTTAATTTATAATATAATAAAGGGTGTAACAAGACCCTTAACGAAGGCGAAAAATACTTGTTCTCCCCGTCATTGCGATCATTTTTTTGTTCTAGACCATATCTGGGAACCTTCTAGTTACGATTATTATAAGGAGATATTGGAAGTCAAAGTTCCAACTTTTTCACAAGTCTCAAGTTTTTTTTTTAATACATGTATTAAACGTAAGATTTTTATTGTAAACATCTCCACGACCCCCGTACTATTCAATCCATTCATCAGCACAATGTTTTGAGTGCGTTACATTGAGTCTTACCATAAAACGTGATTTTTCACCCCAAAAATAAAAGTTGTTTCCCAGCAATAATTGTTGCGTAAACGTACTTAGTTTGATGTACGGAATGCTTGGCTTCGTGAAGGGCCCTGTTTACACCCTGTATAATATTTGACATTTATTCTAAGCTACGTTAATTTTGTAAAGTCTAGTCAATTTTCGCTAATTTTTTGTTATATACAACAGGTGTACTAATGGGGTGAACTCTGGATGGGAAAGTTAAATTATTAACACTAAATATAACACACACAAACACAAACATAAATTAAAAACAATTTATTATACAAAAAAACGCGCTGCTTATAGGCACAATGTTTATGTACAAGCCAATGAAGCCAATGTTTAATAAATAATTTAACTAAGAAAAACAAAAATATTTCACAAGAAAATCTAAGAAAAAAAAATTAAAATTATCTTAATTCATGTCTCACTATGTACATCCCACCTGCTCTCCATTAATATACAAAAATCTACACAACAGACTTAGATTAAATAGGAACAAGTTACTAATAAGACCGCGAAATATTTAAAAAATACTTCCGTTGAATAAATCTGCTTATTTAATCTAAAGTCTGTTCCCAACACCTCATCCCCAATCACATAGTTTAAGTAATAACGATGCGAAACCCACTCTATTTGCTGGTTTATCATCAGCGTTGCCAACGAACGGGCCAGAGCCAAACCAGTTGACACTACTGCTCGTTGACTGACTGGCTGACGCTACTGACGGGGCGGGCCTGGCTGAGGGCGCAGGCTCAGGTTTCCTGTTGGGCCTTGGGGCTCCGGGCCCACCTGACCCTGGAGCCGTGTCCCTCCACTGCTGCCAGAGCCAGGCCAATCCGTCCAAGATCGGCCTCCTCTGCGCTGGCGGCGGCGGTGGCGGCGGTGGCGTCGTCGTCCGCCTTGTCTTCGGCGTCACTACCACTTGGTTGAGTAAAGCCTACGAGGTTACAGTTAATTCTAGAGTTCCTAATGGATTATAGATACATACTGAAATAAAGGCAATGAAATAAGATGAAGAGATAGATGAGAGATATCGAGATAATGGTGCAGAAAGCGGAGTGAAGTTACGAGTTGGTTGCATCAGTGAAAAGTAAGTAAAAGTTTTAAAATGTAAAATGGGTTTTGGAAGAAATTAGTTTCCTTCCAATGTATTAGGAGAGGTAAGAAAAGTTAGACTAACAGAGAGTCGGAGTTGCTCATCCAAAGAACTTGCCGTGGTTGGACCGAACCCTTGGTCCTTCAGCAAAGCTGCGAGCAATGCGTCGTTGCTCTTGCCGTACTCGGTGCTCAAAGAGATAGGCGCTCGCGTGGCTTCGGACACCATGCCCGTCGACTGTGTCTGCATGATCAGTTTCTTTAGGGCCTCGTCCGAAGATTGTCCTGAAATATTTTGTGTTAAATTGTTTAAATCTTATTTGAATAAGTACATTCAATCTGAGTCAGGCTCCAAATCGAATTGAATGATTTTAAGGTTTTTTTTTTTTGTATAATAATCTTGTTTTACATAAAAAGATTTTTTAAAGTCACTATTATTGTTTTCTGGAAATTTTTAGTACAGTTTACGACGTTACTTAGATATAGTTCATACTGTATCTTACAAAATAATGTATCTTCTTACCTGTGATAGTGAGTTTATTCCTTTGTGTCGTAGTCTCCTGTGCACCCTGTAATTTGATCAAAGTTTGTAACAACTCCTCATCGTCCTGTTCATTTTTGAGTTTGTCCTTAACAGCTATTTTTGCACCATAAGGTAAAGCTGCCGTAGGTACAGTATTTTTAACTTCCTTAACGTTAATGTTAATAGAAGGCTTCGGCGTTAGCGGATCGAAAGGTTCGTTCAGCGGCGATGGAGAAGCTAGTAGATTTGAGAGCAGTTTCAATTCATCATGGACACCATTTGGTAGGTTGGGACTCACATTTAGGTCAGGTAGTGTGGGTAAATTTAGTTTGGATGGGTCTTGTCCTGTGGCTGCTAGTAGTGCTTGTAGTAGCTTAGTGTCTTCTTGGAATTGTCTGATATCATCTTCAATAGATTTTGTATTGACAGTTGTGGTTGGCCTCTGTGTGGTTGTTGGTCTTTGTGTTGTTGTTGTTGGTCGTGGTGTTGTTGTAGTGGTGGTCGGTGTAGTTGGTCGTGTAGTAGTAGTGGTTGCTGGTCTATTTGTTGAAGGTATCAAGTCGTTTCCACTGACAGCTATCTTTTTCCCTGTACGAACTGTTTCGCCGGTGCCAGTTTGTATCTCATTGAGGCTCCTTTCTACAGCTAGCGCTATGATACGATTGGCGAGTGCACCCTCAGGGTCTTCGTTATTAGGATTTGTTTTCAGCACAGTTTTCTGGAAAAAGAAATCATCCAGTAGTTAAGAAATACGTTGATATATTCTTAGTGGCAATTATATGTGTGATGCCCCTCACAAAAGTACGGCATAAACTCATGTATTATTGATTTTCGAAATTCTAAGGAGTCATATGGTGGGAAAAAAAAGTGGCACGCAGACCACGCAATATATAATTACTTGGAAATTATTTCGAGATATTCACTTAATAAAATTTTCAAAGTTTCAATTAAAACGTATTTTATGACACTTACTAAGTTATTCAAGAAAGCTAAATCCTCTTGAACGGAGAAAGTAGAAGAACTGGGCATTTCTGTTGTCGAAGTAAATCCAGTGAACGGAACTCGACGACCAGTCAGTGTTGTTGGGGCGCTCCTAGTTGTTGTTGTTTGCTGTCTTCCCCGGTTGAAAGTCGGTGTGAAAGTCGTGGAAATCCCAACATCAGTCACAGGCTGTAACGTAGTGGTAAGAGTTCTAGGAGCAAAGGTCTGAAATAGTGGCCCATTTGTTGTTGTAAAGACTGGCCTAACATTCAATGGAGTTGTTGGGTTTGACCCTATTGACGTTGTTTGAGGGTTAGAGGCTATCCTCACGTTGGAAGTAACACCAGAAACTACTGGAATACTCAAAGCATTTGGATTTTGACCAGTAGCCTGTAACAGAGCCTGTAAAAGTTTCGTATCCTCTTGGAATTGTTTGAGGTCGTCTTCAATTGTTTGTGTTGTTGATGGCCTATTTGTTGTTGTTGGTCTAGTTGTTGTTGTTGGCCTAGTTGTTGTTGTTGTTGTGGTTGTTGTTGGCGGAGTAGTTGTTGGTCTAGCTGTAGTTGTTGGTACTGTTGTTGTTTGTGTAGTAGTAGGAACTCTATTAGTTGTTAGACTATCTAATGAGGGTATGTTTAGGGAAGCAGGATTTTGGCCCGTCGCTTGTAATAGCGCCTGTAATAATTTGGTATCCTCCTCGAACTGTTTGATATCATCTTCAATAGATCGTGAGGTTGTTGTTCCTTGCTGTCCTGTTGTTACTCTTATATTGCCGCCGATATTTGGTACAGATAAAGTTGTTGGGTTGTTGTTCGAGTTTGTGAATAACGCCTGCAACAACTTAACTGGATCAGTAGTTTGAGTAGTTGTTGGTGCTGTAGTTGTAGTTGGTGCTGTAGTTGTAGTTGGTGCCGCAGTAGTTGTAGTTGGTGCTGCAGTAGTTGTAGTTGGTCTTAGAGTAGTAGTTACATCTCCCAACAACAAAGGATTAGGGTTTACATTCAAAGTCTTTGGATTGCGCCCCGTTGCTTGTAGTAATGTTTGTAGTAATTGCACGTCTTCTCGGTATCTCTTCAACTCTTCTTCGATACTGATAGTTGTAGATTGGACAACGGTTGTTGCTTGTGCTGTTGTAGGCGCTTGTGTTGTTGGAGCCGCTGTAGTGGTTGTAGTTGGAGCTGGAGTAGTAGTTGTTGTAGTAGTAGTAGACTCTGTTGTTGTTGTCGGCTCTGGTGTTGTTGTAGTTGTGGTAGTAGTATGCTCCGTTGTCGTAGTCGTAGGAGCAGGCGTAGTGGTTGTTGTAGGCGGTAAAGTAGGCGGCTGGCTTGTTGTTGCCGCCATAGTTACCGGAGCATTTGTGAATGCAGACGACACCACTGTTGTTTCAGGAACAACACTCGTTGTTCCCTGAGTTGTTGTCGTGGCAACATTCATAGTTGTCTCCTGTGTTTCTAACTGTGGTGTCTGCGTATTCATCTCAGTCACAGTAGATGTTGACATTGTCTGTATATCTGATTGTACGGAACTTGTTGATGGTGCTTTAGTTGAAGCCAGTTTCTGTACATTTGAATTTTGTGGTGATACCGTAACCTCGTCTATCGGTATAAATTTAAATACAGCATTTCCATCACCTTCCCCTGGCTTTTCCGTTCGTATTTGTTGCGTCTGTAATTGTTTTTATTTATATTAAAAAAATTCCATCACTACAGTCAGTGAAATTTGCAACAGCAGTTTCTATTTTATTGCAAACAACGAATTGTGTAACCCTTTACCACTTACCTTTCCTAAAAAAAAAGAAATTCAACACACTACTATATTAAACCAAGTCCAAGTGTTACGTTTGCATATGAAAATGTGTGATAAATTAAAGTGAGTATTAGTGACCACAGTTATTATAAAAGAGTAATATATAAATAAGGAAACGTTTATATAAATAATATAATTATACCTCCGGATCAATATCCAGTGTTAATATTCTTGGTTCGCGAGTAGAGCTCGTCATTTCCGATATGACCATCTCCTGTTTAGCGGCCGAAGATATACTATTAAGCAGAATCTCATCAATAGAAGGTAGCATTGGAGTTGTGCGTAAACTCAATACATGCGAGGCAGTGCTTTTTTCTGGCATAAATGAGGTAGTTTTTATACCGTTACTGCTTTTAATATTAAGTGCCGATGAAGTAATCTGCAAGTACGAAATAAAATGTTACCGCCTGCGTTGTTATTAGAAGCGGTTATCGTGCAAGAGGCATGCAGACCTTACGAAGAGACCCGAAGTCCGTACCGCATGCGCCGGCCGCTCCTGAGACAATGCTGGCTGTGAGATACAAAGCACCAAGCGGAGCGTTTAAGCTAAATAACATAAAGTCAATACCATCGGTTGTTGGTTATTTACAGTGTCGTTGGTTAATCTTTCCGTTCCGTTATTTGATGTGTCTGTGGATGTCACAGTATTAGTGGAATCTCGGATGGGGTTAGGCTGCGGTCTGACAATGGCCGGATTATTATGGATGGGGCTGTATGGATTTCTTAGACTCCACGGGCTGATTGATAGTATGTCAATTTTTTGCATGACACGTGGCACTCTAGTCCCGTTCGGGAATTTACGTATTACTGTGTTATTGGGTAGTACACCGTAAACGATATATGGGCTCGCCTCTGTTAATGATTCCAATATGTCCTCGTTAGGATTTTTACGTACCACTGTATTATTGGGTAATATTCCGAATATAACATAATCTTTTTTCGGAATTGTTGGTGATCCAACACTCAGAGTACTAACTGTAGTTTGTGTAGTGGTGCTGTTTGAAGCGTCGGTAGCTGTAGTGGTGTCTATGTCTACTGTTGTAGTCGTTTCGACAATTAGTTGTGTCGTTGTCTCGGTGTTAGCTGCGTCTGTTGTAGTTTCCATTGTTTCTGTATTAGCAACTGTTGTGGTTGTAGTAGCACTCTCTTGGAATCGATTTAATATTTCAAGTTGTTGACCATCCGTCGTAGGTGTAGGAGTCGTACTTGTGATTTCAGTGATCGTTTCACTAGATGCAGTAGTAACTGTTGTAGTGACAGAAGACGAACCCGTTGTGCCACTGGTTGCTTCGGTGGAACCCGAACGAGAAGTTATTGAAACGGTCTCAGTAGTAGATGGCACACCACCTGTTGCTACTGTCTCTGATGGCATTGCCGTTGTTGTGAGACCCCTTGCAGAATTACCACTCGTAGTAATTTCAAGCACATCGGAGGATAGAGGATTTACAATAAGGGATCGGGGAGTCATAGGAGTGGTAGGTTCAATATCACGAGTCGTCGGAGATTCAGTCGAGGAGATCATAGTATTCATAATGTTAGTCAATCGTGCAGACAGATTGATATTGCCAGATGGGCTTACTAAGTCAATCAATGGTGGTGCTGTCGCTAACTCGTCATTGTGCTGTCGTATAATGTCTTCGATCATCTTCAACACTCTAGCTTTCTTTGAGAGTACCCATAGTTGCATACGCGATATTTGACTAGGATCCTGTATATTATCAATATCACGCGGTGGTGATACTGACGAGGATACCAAGGATAAGGATTTCAAAATAGGTGTTGTAGAACTGGTGAGAAGATTGTCAGATTCATCGGAAGAGAAATCTGCACTTTGGAAGTTTGTGAGAAAAGGTAAGGGAACTGGAACATACTTGTTAGTAGAGTCACTTGATTTGTCACCAATATTATCTACATTTACCGAGTTTGTTTCTAAGGAGACAGATGACGAAGCTGTTGCTAAAGTTGGAGTAGAGTTTGGTGTAGCTGCAGAACTAGGTCGTTCAGAGCTAGCACCTGTAGCAGGAGTCGCAGCTGTCGTCGCCTGGCTACTAGATACAGACCTTGTGCTCTCTACAGCTCCCGGTGTAACAGGACTATTTACATTACCGGGGGTTTGTGTGACACTAATGGGTACATTTCTATTATCTACAGTGATATTTACATTACCGCTAGTGCTTACATTTTGGAGGAAATTATTGGATAATATACCATCGATGTCAATATTTTCAGTATCCCTAATATCCTCCAAACTGTAAGGTGTTGTGTTCGGGACGGAATCAGCGTTGTCGAGTACAGTCGCAAGACCACCTAAAGCTCTGGGGATCAAACTTCTTAATACTTTAGCCATATCTAAACTCTTTAGTTTCGATCTACTATTCTCATCCATATTTTCTAAAATATTTATAATGTTATTTGACAACATGCTAGTTAGTTCAGAAGATACTAAGTTATTATTGGATAACAAAAGATCAGACACAGTGTTATATACCATTTTCGGGCTGTCAGTCGATCCCTGAGTTGGTGTAGATGCAGTCGTGGGTATGTCTTTTGGTGGTTCCGTATCAGAGTATAAAACTCTGATAGCGAATGGCCTCCTTGCGGAAACGGGAGTAGTGGGAGTGGGAATGGGAGGTTGTGGTGTATTCACAGGAGTGATTTTTCCGTCTTCGGTGTTTAGTGACTGTGTAACAGTTCCCCCGACCAAAATACTGTTAATCACATTTGGTGTAGCTTGACCAGTGGGCTGTACAGATTTAGTAGTAGTGCTTACATCGGCGTTGGTTGACATAAATGTGTCCTGACCCGCTAAGTCTTGGACACTATTTACATTATTGTTGCTACTCACGCCATTGAGTACTTGTTTAGCGTCAGTATTAAGGTTTTGTATTTTCGTTACTTCGGTTGTTGACGAGATTCGTGGTCTGGGTGTAGACGTGAGTATATCAGCTAGAGCATCGAATATAGATATTGTAACTGACGGCGAGTGATGTGATGCCTCAACGTTCATCACGTGTGACGGCTTCACCAGACTCTCGGACAGTCTCAAGTCTGCCGAGGACAATGTCCTTCGTGTCTGAGTAAAGGAAATAGCGTTCATGTCTGGCCCTAATTGTATCTCTTCTCCCTCTACCTGAAATAAGAAGTAATCTCACCCATAAAAACAGAAAAATAGACGTTCTTGTGTATAAAATGTTCAAGTTATAAAGAAATTGTTGCATGGAATGGAAATCCCGAGTGGGGAGGAACTCGTGCAAAGACCAAAGCCTCTTTATTTATTTTGGAATTAAGATAATAGTAAGGTATGTTTAGGAGTTAGTGTTAAATGAAAGTTAGCCATAGATGACGTTATGTATTAAAACAAGATGTAACATGTATACAATATTTAATGTCTTATATTAAGTATGTTAGTGGATGCTATTCTACATGTACGTACATTAGTTTGTTAAGTTTTTGCGCTAAGTTAATTAAATGCTTTCATAACTCATGCAATATATAGAACATCTTAACGCAGAAACTTGTAGATGTAAGAAAATTTTGCCTTAAAGAGATTTACTCAATAGAATTATCAAAAAATGACTACTACTTAACTTAACTTTACGAAAAAATATATAAATGCTCTTAAAATCTACATCTCTTTAAAACTAAATCATATCCATTTACAACAGGGTGAATGAGATGAGCAATGGTCGTGACAATGATGTATGTTAACTATATGATTCCATTAACCAGTTCAATGGATGATTCATGAAAGTATGGCGTTGTGTTGTTCAGTCTCGACATCGATTCGGTAGTGTATATGTCTCCTTCGAACCAATTAGGCTCTTCTACAGACTTTGTCAACAGGTGGTCAGTGACGTAGAATTTCAGCCAAGCCTTTAGTAACAAGAAATTTCTCATTATTAATGTTAAAATGACAAGTTTCATACCAATTGATGATAAAATGGTTGTTAAGTTAAATGCCAATCTGGGTAGAGTCACTGCTGATTGCGCTAAAGGATTTGATATTGATAATGATTTAAAGGTATTATCAAGTTTTATTTATTTATTTATCAAAGGTAGCTTCACAGCTGTTTTTGTTTTATTGTAGATTTGAATAACAATCAGTAATAACTTAAAATTGATAAAGATGATGACGAATATTATATTAATATCAAGTGCAGTGATAGGTATTATAATGAAATTAAATGTGATTTATGACATCTTAACGCCAATTCAATAAAGGGGCTTTGCGTAATATTACAATTGTAGAGTTCATCAATTTGTTAGTGGGGCTGTAATTTTGAAAAAATCTGTAGTATGGTATGTATATTAATTTCTATATCATGTTACTTACAGTTGATGATGTTATGGAAGGTACAGTGGGTTTGTAAAATGGTTTATCAATATACGAAGCTCTGTATTTAGAACTGAACCTACTCTTAGATTTATCTGGTTCAGGCGTTATCTGTAAAGTTTTGTAAGAACAATGAAAACATCAGAATCATTTTCGGTGAACTGAGAAGGATGAAGAGAGTATCAAGTACTTACCCCATTGTTTGAGGCCTCCGTCGTTTTAGAGAAGGATTCACTAAATTTCCTTATACTCCTTTCTCGGGGCTTAGGAGTAGTTCCTGTAGTGCCTGAGTTACCATCTTTAGATTTGCTGCGATTGCGTCCATACTTTCTTGTTTGTAGATTTCTAACAGGAGGGAATACAGTGGATGACCCTTTTTCTTTTTCAATATCATTGGTTGAGTTTTGATCTTTATAATTTGCGTGGTATTTGTATTTGTCGCTGTCTAGTCTTGATGAAATTGTTGGGGAAACATTAACCACAGGCATGTTTTCAGATTCTTCCCCCATGTTCGATACTTCATTAGTATTGTTTTCCAATGACTCCTTACTGGTCACCGATATTAAAAACATGTGATTATCATTATTTTCTGGTTGCATGTCTATCCTCACAGCTTCTCCATCTTCAGAATTATTTAGTAAAGCAAAGACAAGTGGAGTGTCGACTGTATCCTCCGATTTCTTTGTTACAGTTTGAGATTTGGCTTCTTTAAAGGCTTCTGTTGTAGTCGTTGTTTCATTCTTGACATTGTTTCTCAATCTTGAATAATAAGAGGTCCGAGGCAGTACAGTTCTTTGTGGAATATTGACATTTTCAGTTTTTGTACTTTCTGTCGAAGAAGTTTCAGCGGCACTTCCAGATTTTCCTTTAAATTTTCTTGAATATACTGGAGGACGAACAAAAGCTTTTTTTGATGTGTTAATAGGTTCCACTGATTTGCTTTTTATAGTTTCAGTGTTAGGTGATTCAGTATTGGGTGCTTTAAATTTTCGATTGTACTTGAATATCGGTTTCTCGGTACCTTGACCTGAAGCGGTGGTAGCTGTTGAAGATGGAGTTACTGTGGATTTTCTAGTCCTCGCAGAATAAGTCCCTCGGGTCTTGTAATCAGAATTCCTAGGTTTTGATACTTCTGGCTCTACAGTAGTTACAGATATTTTACTTTCTTCTTCGTTTTTTGACTCCTCCACTGTAGATTGTTTGTTTCGAAACTGTAATTTTTTAAATAAAGAGTGAATCATTTGTTTTTATGAATTTACACAACAAATCAGCGACACACAAGTAGTGTTGGAATAAACATGTGCTTGAAATAAGTTGTGATTGTGAAAGTGTTACAAGTGAATGGGTATTTGAAAGATTGACAATTTTTTTTAAATGTTTTTGGGATATGCAGACTGAGAAAGATTTACATAATTAAGTAATCAAACTTAATAAAAGTATCGTTTTGAAGTCCTGTTTAGTAGGTACCGTAAAATAAAATGTTTACCCTTGAGTATTTATTTGTGCCTGGCCCTGTTTGTGACTGTGATGATGCAGAGTAGGTTTTGTAAACTTTTTGTGATGCTTTCGGTGAAAAACTCTCGGCGGTTGGAGAGCTCACTGGTGTCTGAAAATTTATTAATATTTTTTTACGGCGACAATTTATTTGGTCCCTGTTTTGTGTTCAAATCACTGCGTCGTGATTCAGATGATTTTTGTGAAGTTTAATAAATCAAACATCAATACTACTCACCGATGCATTCTTAGCAATAATCAACGCCTTAAAACTCGCAGGATAGTTATCATCTTCGGCTATTTCATCTGCAATATGCGTTTTAGGCAAAGTCACAGTTGGTCTGAAGTTCATCTTCCCTCTTACAGGACGTCTTACAACCTTCGTCACTTTCAACGTCGTGGTCTTCGCTTTGTTCGGCTCTGTGCTGTGTTGAACAATAGTTTCGACGATGGTTGGAGCGGCAGTTTGAAATTCTGCTTGACTAGTAACACTCTCTTTGTTTTGACTAGACTTTATTACTTCGTTTGCTGTAACGAGTCCTTCACCTGTTAAATTCGTATCAGTTTCCGAAGGCCGAGTTTTGTATCTCAATTTCCTTGAATTTCTCAAATCAGCTGATTGGGCGGTTCTTGCTGTTGTGGGCGCTTTATCAGCTACAGTAAAAGTGTTAGTTGTTCCTGATACAGCTAGGTCTAGTGACCTGGAATTGGCCCGGGTATTTCCACGGCTACGCGATCTCTTCGTCGACACACTCTCAGTTGTTGAAGCTACCGAGCTTCTGCGTCTAAACTGCGTGGTTGTAGCTACGTCCTCTTTAGGTATTTTCGTTATATCATCTAGGTTAGAATTGATTACTTCGAGTCTGCTTTCGTCGAAATTCGGAGAAGTCAGGTCCACAGGCGCTTGTGTAGGCGGGGATGTTGAAGTGAGTCTTCTGCTGACGACTCTCGTCCTGGTCCGGGCGGCAGGTTCTCTTGTTAGTGAAGCATCTCTGTTAGTAGATTCAGTGTTAGCTGGTTGACTGCGCGTTCGAGTCCTTCTCGAATCGAATCGTTCGTTGTTTGCACTTGGAGCTTGAGGTTGTTCTGGAGTCGGAACAACCTCGGGCCTAGTTCTCGTTCTTGTTCGGACGACATCTCTTTCTTTAGGAGGAATTTCTTCTCGTCTCCTACTGCTCCTAGGCCTGAATGTAGGCTGCACGGTTTCCGATTGATCAGAACTGGCTACACTATTGCCATCTGAAGCTGATGGTGCTTGCAACCTTCTACTCCTCGACACACCTTCCACCTGGAAAGTAAAATGACAAATGGTCAATATTTAATAATAAAATTAAAGTTGCAAATGTCACGTCAACCACAAACTACACGATGGAGAAAATAAATAAATCTTCACAGAATAGATTTTCCTCAGGCATGTGTCAGAGCCAGAACAAATAAAGATAACAAGAGAAAGTACAGCTATCAATTACGCACGTAACGCCTAATGAGTAGCACTGAAAAGGAAAGTGCCATCTGCAACAATGCATTATGAAATCTTTAATCTATGAACACAAAGAAACAATACTGGATACTGCGCTGGAACAATACTGGACGGCTCGTGGTCGGTCATTGGAACGCATAATTCAGTTACTTCATGCGACATAACAGCTTGAACGAATAGCTACTTAGATTCAGTTAGAGTTGGAAACTGTTTTGTTTATTGGTAAAAGAGAATAAATGGAAATTCGAGTTATGTTTAGTTGTCAAACAGTCCTAAGAATAGAAAAAGTCAGCAACATAAATAATACAGGTTTATTTCATAGTATGCATTCAATCATATATTTTTGACATAATGGCATGCCTGAAAACCTCAAAGGGTTGGACAGAGGTGTACCCAATAGGACACCAACATTTAGTCAATTATATTTAAGTCCTATGTAATAACAAAAAAAACAACACCACCGTCCACCGTCTTACGTAATAACATAGAACTTAGACATAATTGACTAAATGTTGGTTGGGGGCAAGCCTCTTGCAATCAATTGGGCACAATTTTGTTTGATGATTGTTAAACATTTCTATGGCGCATTGTCAGGATTCATTCCGTTAGGCTCGTACATCATGCGGGCAGAAGATGGGTTTCGTGCTTTAAAAATACACTACGTACGATACACTGTTTTTAGCAAACTAACAAATTACTTGAAATTACAACTTAAAACAATAATAGTTCTAATTGAACAAAAATAATGCTAAAAAGTAAGTTCCTACATATATACAACGACAACAATAGGACAATTAGGCGTCAAAGTACTCCTCCTTATAGATGTCATCCGGAAACGTGCCTAGAAGACTGGGAGCATTGCCAGCCACGTTGAATGGCAATGCTAATTCTTTGACCAAAGAAAGAGCCAGCCCTGGTCACGCGAAATGTCGACCAGTCGGCGAGATATTTCCTTAAAAAGGATACGCGCACTCGGGCCCCATGAGGAAATTGAAATTAAAATTTTCCTGTTCTGTCTTTTCACACTGTGTCTACATTTCTAATCCAACTTTCCTCTCACAGATCTACTGGAAGAATTTTCTTAAAATTTCTTCTCTGCTTGAAATAGCAGTACCTACCTTTGTGCTCTTCTATCTTAATGTATATCTTGAGATATTGTATAAATCATAAGTACTAAGTTTTACAATATCTATTTATAATAACCACGATTGTTCAAAGAAATGCAGTGTTTCGCTTTATTTGGATACTCAAAGAGTCTCGAAGACCTGTATCGTGCTTTATGGTCTGAACGCCTATAACTAGTAACTAACCTTCAATCAAGCTCAACTCACACGTTCATTAATTATTCTTTTATAACAAACGAGCAGCGTGCTCACACGTGTTCATGTATTTCACACACGATTAACAAAGTAAGTTAGTTTAGTGATGAATAGTTTTATAGACTTGGGCTTGGACTGGGGCTAGTAGGTACATCTAGAAGGTATCAATTCGGCAAGGCATACATCAATCCCACGTGTCCATTTCTCAAAGAAGATTATACCCCTGTTAGACCACTTTTACGTAGAAAAATTGGTCGTTCGGGTTTAAGTGAAGACATCATCATCATCAGGATCTCAGTGTGGAAAGTCCCACTGCTGGGCCTCCCCTTCTGCCACAGTTAGTTTCAGGATCTGTACGTGAGTGTTTACCGAGATTTTTATGATATGGCCAACCCAACGGACTTTTAGACAGCCCTGGTTTCTTTGGCCTAACCTTGGCCACGCTAGGTCAAAGCTTCGCTCCATCAGCCACCTTCTCGCATAGCTGATGTCCAAAAGTAAAGACCGCCTTTTTGTTAAAAATTCAGAAAGGTTACAATTTATTCTTCCCCATTAATGATGATGATGTATTCATAAATGAAATACACAAAAAAAATTGTAGTAACTTAAAACAATACTAACATAAATGTATATTATATAATTCTAAATACTGCAGTTAACTAACATACATGTAAAACGAGGTACCTCGTAAAAGCAGCTAGTTTTACTATGCAATTTGAAAGAATAATTTTAGAGAAAATGGATAGCTATCAATATTTATCTTCGCAGTCGTTTTCTCGTAGAGCAGAGATAATTCCAAGCGGCTTGAAGATTAAATGGTATTACAGTTCATTATCGCAATACTTGAGTGCGTTGTGATGAAAGAAGACGGTATTCAAGCTGCACCTGCGTTGACGCAAAAGGCGAGTGAATCTCTGGATTCTCAAACGAATGAGACTCAACGACGTTTCAATTTCAAAATGCGGATAGGGAAAAGGAAAGCGCTCATTTTAAAGGAGGAGGTTCTAAAATCGGTTGTTATTGTTTTTGTCCTCATATCTCGATAAGTTTTTTTTATGGCCTGTTGACATGATGGTCCTTAATAACTTACAGTATACTACAAGTCAATGAAACAAACAAATTCACCGACTTCCGAAAGTAAAGTTATTTTAGAGTATTTTTTTGCAAAAAGTTTTTTTTAATCATAATAGTAGAGAGTTTTGAGAACCTGATAATCAGTAGTGTATTACAGTTGTGATAAAATAGCCTCTCCATCGTCCACCACCGGCTTGTCTTATCTTACGCCATCTGGTGGACAGCGAGAATTATTTTTTTAAACTGTGTCGCTGTCCACCAGTACTGGTGGTGGACATCGGGAATCATCGCAAAAATTTCAATCGTTGGATTCTGCGTTAAAAATATCCCGTTTCTTTTCGGAAGTCGAACCCAACACAGATAACATAGCCAATCACTCTGAAAATCGTACATTTAATCACCTGCTGGATGTGCTTCTTCACACGACCTAAGTACGCTGTACATCTCACGATTTAAAGCTTCGACGCCGAATATAAAATAGGTTATTTTGGTAATATTATAAAAAGTAACCGAATCAATTCTTGACCATTACAACAATATGGACAAATACAGACAAGATTTTGCTTAGACACAAGTCTCAAGTTGACTAAAATAACATTTAACGTCATAATGCAAAACAGCAACGCCCAGTCTGATCTGATAACTGCGATAACAGATTAGCGTTCATTATCAGAACCCTACGATACTATTAAATCTTACACAGGGTGATTTTTTTGATCTTAGCCTTATCGAGGTGTATTTAGTTTAGGCCACAAAACTGGATATTCTGGGGCTCCAGTTATTGAAAACGTTCATATAATTTTGTGGACGAGCTATCCCATCAAATTTATAAATCCATTTTACACATTTTCATTGTTTCTGTGACGTTCTTGAAACTTATTCAAGTCAATATGCTTTCATATGCTTTGGTTGGAAACAATACTTCTTGTAACGACTTGGAATAGACTTATCTGATATAAAGGGCAAGCAGCTTTTTGAACACTATGACAAAGGGTGTTTGACCCAAAAAACATTCCGTTAAAACCACACACCCTGTACTCAAAGTGAGAGGTGGTACATATGACCCTATCCGCTTGCCCCTATTCGGCTCATGTGGGCCACACGTGTGTCCTAACATATCGCCTTAGTTTATATTTAATACACTAACGATAACTAAGGTTTAATACACGAACGCGTAGTCTATTTAATACACGAACGGAAAGTAAGGCTATTAATTATTATGCGTGCGTTATTTGTGTGTGAGCTGTAATTATACGTGCTTAAGTTAATTATTTGTATGTTTATGTGTTGTTCTGTTGTAGTGAAAGAGTTAAATGACCTGTGTGCTAGCTCTCTAATCTGTATGTGTTTTGTAAATCAGGTGTATTTTTATGTAAAAAGGGTGACGTAGGTCAAAGTGCAGAGGTATATGCAGCATGGAAGCTTTATCTTAAAGAAAACGTAATTATGTATTTATACATAACATACCATCACGCCGGTAATCCCCAAAGGGTAAGGCAGAGGTGTACCTAATAGTACACCCACATTTCGCCAGTCATGTATAAGTCCCATGTAATAGGGGCGAGCCTATTGCCATCAACCGGGCACAAATCCAGATTCCGTGGCTGCTACTGAGAACTTACTGAAAGAAAAATCGAATAACACTTTGCCTGACCCGGGAATCGAACCCAAGATCTCATGCTCAGCAGTCGCGCTTGCAACCACTAGACCAATGAGGCAGGAATTATATATTTGTGCCTAAAAACCTTTCTCACGATTTTACCTGAGAATGCAGCCTCAGCAGGGTCATTTAATTTTCAGTTGTTTATAGTCGTATCGATTCTATAAACGACGTTGACGTAGGATCTAGCAAGGGAGGCAGATCCAGAGATAATTAAAATTTTGGGTGTCTAAGAAAGCAAAACTGATCCTATTGAATTTACGCAGTATCTTAATTATGTCTTACCAATAGTCCTTTCGTAATATGTATTATCGGGTGAATGTTTATTTAGTGGAATTGTACCAAACTCGTGCCGCTAGTTAGTACCACGTAACAGGTGGCACTTTGTATAGAAATAATATCTAAAGCTAGATACATATTACATCAAGTTTTCTGTGTTTAGGGTGTAGGTAGGGTCATCATCATCATTTCAGCCGAAAGACGTCCACCGCTGGACATAGGCCTCCCCTAAGTGTCGCCACACTGACCGGTCCCGTGAGACTCGCATCCAGCGGATCCCGCAACCGTCACCAGGTCATCATCATCAGGTGGTAGGGTCATTAGTATCAAAAACATATCAGACGTTGCGTCAAATTTTAAAATGTTGACAGAAACAGATTTTGCTCATGGTTTTGTTGAAGCTTATTAGATTAGTGAACATAAACATAACATACCATCACGCCTCTAATCCCCAAAGTGTTAGGCAGATGTGTACCTAATAGTACACCCACATTTCGACAGTTATGTTAAAAGTGCCATGTTGGAATTTGAATTTAGATTATGAACTTTCTAACGCATCTGCTTTCTTTTATAACTAAGTTTTAAGTTTACAGGCTGTAACAGGACCCTCCATGAAGCCGTCAACCACGCATTATGTACATCAAATTAAGTAACTCTACGCAAAAATTATTGATGGGAAACGACTTTTTTTTTTGGAGTGAAAAGACACGTTTTTGGGTAGGACTCAATGTAACGCACTCAAAACATTGTGCTGATTGATGAATTGAATAGTACGGGGGCCGTGGAGGTGTTAATAGTAAACATGTTCCATTAAAAACATGTATATAGAAAAACCTTGTGAAAAAGTTGGAACTTTGACCCCCAATATCTCCGTAACTAGAAGGTCCCCTGGCATGGTCTAGAAAAAAAATAATATCGCAATGGCGCGATGGCGGGGAGAACAAGTGCCTTTCGGCTTCGTTAAGGGTCTTGTTACACCCTTTATATTTCACAGAAATACTTCTTTGTAACCACTTTTAGAATTCATAAATAATATTCTGATCAATTTTTTTCAGCACATTTATTTATTTAACACTTCAAGCACTTAGTACAGAGGCGGACTTAATGCCATAGGCATTTTCTACCAGTCAACCTTTGGGTGATGCAGAGACAAACATTGGTAGGTGTACCTATGAATAAACTACAAGGATATATAAAATACTATAAAATATATCAAAATACTATACATATATATCAAAAAATACATACATGTGTAAATAGACATTTACACAAATAAACTAAAATAAAAAGACAAACAATGGAGAAAACATTAACGTTGTGACGAAACTGCCAGCTTTTTCCGAATGTACTCGCGAACTTTAATTTTAAAAGATAGACGATTGGTTGCCATCCTGATTTCCTGGGGAAGAGCATTCCACAGAGAAATAGACTGAACGAAGAATGATCGATGAATGAAGTCAGTGCGGTGAGAGGGACATTGCAGAACTCGGTTATGCGATGAGCGCAGACTCCTGTCATGGTTGGCACAAATGTATTGAAAGTGGGGAGCAAGGTAACTAGGGGAAGAGGGAGAAACAAGAAAAGAAAACAAGGTGGTTAGCGCCCTTTGCTCCCTACGCTGACGTATGGGCAACCACTTAAGAAGAGACCGGTGCTCAGAGACATGATCATATTTACGCAGATTGAAAACGAATCGAATGCAGTAATTTAGAAGACGGTCAAGTTTGTCTAGGAGATCCGCATTCAGGTCAAAGTAGCACACATCACCATAATCGATGATAGGAAAAATTAAGGACTGTACAAGCATTGTTTTCGTATTAGACGGTAAAAAGTTTTTCAAACGGTACAGAGCCCGCAACGTACCAGTAACCTTCTGGCTGACACGAGCGACTTGGGTATGCCATTTCATACTGCTATCAATATGCAAGCCTAGATCCTTTACATCAGCACTAAAAGGAACGACTGTACTGTCAAAAAGAACTGGTGGCAAGGTTCTACCATCCAACTTACTGAGACTGCGAGAACTCCCAATAATGATCGCCTGACATTTATTAGGGTTAACTGAGACACCAAATTTATCGGACCAGGTTTTTATTGCCATCAGGTCCCTATTTAAACTAGCGATCAGATCTGGTATTACAGCACATTGCACTTTGTTATTGAATATTAGTTAAACAATAGCATTCCATTAACGTCAACTAACTGGCATAGATACATACCTACCTATCACAATACAATAATATATCACAAGTATTTAACAGATAAGTCCTATTCAGCAACGATGACATTCAAAATCGATGTAGATTAGGTTTACTAAGCGTAGCTTATATTTTCAGGAAACATAACAAAAACTTATTATATTAAAATATCATTAAAATTCGAGTTTTTCCTTTTAGTTTGTATCAATCACCTAAGCAGCAAAAAATTATATTTCAAATACATGACCTTTAATATGTTTATTGATTATTGCAAATGTAGGTAAGCTGAAACTTTTTTTAATAGATTCAGTCCATTTTTGAATAAACTAGAAAGCATGTTCTGTGGATTTCCTTATCATATAGTTACCTGAAAAAGCGACATAGTACATTTAATTTGAAAAAAAAAACATGGTACCAAAACAAACTCAGCTGAGGGCCTGAATAAGTGATTCTATCAGCAAAAACCATGATGAAAAAGTATTGGATCCTGTTGAATTGACGGGCCGGTTGGCGCAGTGGCTGAGCGACTGGCTGCTGCGCTGCATAATTATGTCGCGGGTTCGATCCCCGCACGGAACAAATATTTGTATGGTTTACAGGTAGTGGTTCCGGTTCTGACTATTTGTATGTGTGAGTTTAAATGTTTGTGAATGCATCCACGATAGAGGAGAAATTCCTAGTGCGAAGAATGGTTTTTGAAAAAAAAAATTACCACTATAGAGATATCGAACGCTTTGAAAGCATTTGCTTCTTACTAACATTTTGTCCCTTGACAAGCTACGTGACTGAAAACAAAGTTTTAAATGCCAAAACACAATCTTGGTGTTTCTGTCACAGCAATTTAAAACAGCTGTCAATTTATTAAAAGAAAATCAAAATGCGTGAAAATCAGAGTTTTTTCTTAGACAAAATGTCTCAATAATATGGTTATTTTCACAATTATTTCTATCGTTGGCCTTCGGGCTTGGTCGGTAGTGGTCACGACGAAATATCTGGTATTACACCACAAGTTACAATAACAATAGTCTATACGACATCCTGCAAGTGGTTTTTGTTAAGATTAGTTTACAAGTTATGAATGAATAGGAATTTAATATTATTGGGCCTAGTTGAAATTCCGATTTGTATACATTCTTGTTTTTAAATCTGATCCGAACATCCTAATGTAATAAACAATAGAATCAGAACATTGAAATTTTTAGGGAAATCAAAATCAACATGAAGCGGCGATTAAAACAAATATCTCAGTGTCTAAGATCAAATTCTAAAGGTGCTGTTCAGATTTTAGAACCTAAGACTTTCACTATATTTAGCTGAACTTTTGATAAACCACCTGTTGACAAGATGCAATAACAATAAAACTATCAATAAGAAAAATGCAAACACCTCCTACCAACCGAAACAAGGTCATTATTAATGTGAAACTACGTAGATCTATTGAGATAGTAAACGAACAATAACTTCAATAAGGGCGGCGATTTGATTGGCGTTGAAACCACAAAAATATTCAAATAAAATACAGAAATACCGATCGGTACGGTCAAAAACTTCGCCCCATCTAATCAGATACAGTGAGGCGTGTCGTTGTGCCCAGGGTTGGAAGGTCAGATAGACAGTGACTCCATGTAGAATACGGGTATTTACCCTAACATAGTTGGGGAAAGGAAGGATGAAGGGGCAGACGAAGACCGAGGCTGCGGGACTGTTCCGGGGCTGCGGGATTGTTCGAAAGAGATACCGTGGCCCCGGAACACAAAGGGCGATGAAGGAACATGGATGGGTTTTAGTCAGTAAAAGTGTGGCACTCCCTCCTGCTCCGCTCAGAGCGGGAGGAGTCATTTGGTGATTTCCAAACCGAAAAAAAAAAGGGGGCAGACGAAGAGCCTTACCTCGAAAGTTGAACCAGATGATATAAAAGATGCTTGCATTTATACGGTATTTTCATGCGACAAGCATCAATGTGTAGATTACCGTAGTATTTTGGTTTAAATTGATCTACTGTGCCTATCTTGTGTGTTGAAAATATCAATAACATTGTACTGGCCGCTAAATGATACCGAATTGGATTTACGTTGCGGAGCAAAGTATTAGGTTTCTGGCTCACGACTGAATATAATTGAATAATTATATTATTTATAATTCGGATTAGTGTTGATTGTTACACATTAGGTGTTACGGAGACCAAGACGTATAATGTTATGTCTCAAATGTTACCAGAGCGCTTAGAAAGAATGACATTATGATTAATCAAAAATGTGCTAGATTGTCAAGCACATCATCATCATCAAATCAGCCCAGAATCACCCACTGCTGGTTATAGGCTTCCCCGGTGTTTCCTGCGATTGCGAATTGACGATATCTTCGACCCAACAAGCTTTAGAATTGAAAAGCAACTAAAAACTTATGACAATTGTGTTGAAACTCCTTGTACAAATACAAAACGCTTTGAAATTGATTGCCACTTTTTGAGGCCCTCAGGCACACTATATAAGGCCTTCTTCTTCAATCGGTCCCTCATTACTGAGGATCGTGGTGACTGGAACCCTTTAAACGGATAATCTGCCTCCATCAACGTCAGTCCGAAGCTGCCATCACCACGAACCATCGTGTTGGCGACGGATCTATTTCCATAATGATTCGTTTGTATAGATTTTTATTCCCTCGGCCCGGAGCGGTTTATCAAAGTTATAGATTAGTAGATTTTATCATATCAGTTCAGGTGGTTAGCCGTACAAGTAAATCTCAACCATAACATATCCAGGGTTGCGAGACCTTCTGTGAAGCAGTCATGCTAGCGAAGGAGGTGGCGGAACGTGAGAGGGAGAGAACCTCACGTCCCAGCCGCCGCGGGAGACGCACTGGGCGTCGGGGGCCACGTGGTGGCCCCCGGCCACCGTAGGCGCGGGCCTGTGGACGGTGAGCTATGGGCTAGCTCACCGTCCGTCCGTCTTATGACGACAGGCCGTGTCGACGGCGCATTCGTGTTCCACGCGCGCCTCAAGGAGAGTCAGCAAACAGGGAGGGGTCCGTAAGGACCGACGCCTGCCAGGGTTGCGGGACTGTTCGAAAGAGATACCGCGGCCCTGGAACACAAAGGGCAAAGGAAGGAACATGGATGGGTTTTAGTCAGTAAAAGTCTGACACTGATCCTGCTCAGCCCAGAGCGGGAGGGGTTATTTGATGATTTCCCATCGGTAAAAAAAAAAAAAAAAAAAAGGGTTGCGAGAGTGTTCGAAAGAGATACCGCGGCTCTGGAACACAAAGGGCAAAGGAAGGAACATGGATGGGGTCAGTAAAAGTCTGACACTCCCTCCTGCTCAGCCCAGAGCGGGAGGGGTTATATTTGATGATTTCCCATAGGTAAAAAAAAAAAAGACCATAACATATACCAAATTCAGTGCACTTTAGGTTATTTACTAGTTTGCTGACTGTCACAGTCTATTGGGAACGCATAGGATATGATATTAATATAGATAGCCTATTAATATGGTTGACTCAACCCACAATATAATTTTAATTAAATCATTTCCATAGCTATTAATAAATAACTGATCAAGTACATAAAATATCATGTTACAGAGTTTATTCGCTATTTGAACGACTAAGTATGTAATATTTTTTACCAATCTTCGGTTACAATAGTTGTTCGTTCAACCATGAATGAATGAATATTTTGTGACAAAAGTAATTTGTTTGTTGTACATTTAACTATGGTTACTTTTATATTTTGATAGTTCTAGCGACTTGTTACAATTTGTTTTACCTAAAAAAAAATATGGCGTGTACACTAGTATTCAGCTGCATCCGGTTAGACTGGAAGCCGACCCTAACATAGTTTGGCAAAGGCTAGGCCGACGATGACGACAGCGTTAAGGACCCCTATTTTTTTTAATATTGTGGGTTTTAAAACCACCGTCAACACATTTTTCAATATTTCTAATGCACTTAAGATTATTATAAAATGGCAAATCATCACCAAACAATTTAAAGATGCTCCACTTATTTCGCAAAAGTATTACGAGGAACCTGCACCGTTTCGCATACCTACTATTTTCCCAGCAAACTTACAAACAGACATACATACAATTATAAGCACATTTACAGCTACAAAATGACTGCTAGAGGCAACCAGTTAATTTAGTATTCTGCGATATAGCTTAATCATTGCAAAATCATATTAATACATACACACTGTACATGCATACATGTACATACATAGTACAAATATATACAAGTAGGTATGCATTCAAACACGTAATGCGTGTGCAGTTTGACAACTTTACTTATTGCCAAAGCTTTGCTCTTTAAAGCTTATGTTTCTCAGATTAATGCAAACACTCACGTACGGTTTTAATAAAAGATTGAACTCATGATTACCTACTTAACCACCCACACATTCATCTAAATGGGTATAAGTCTATAATTGGGGTTAGTTCCAACCTATGTCTAGGTGTACCAAGACTATTTCGAATTAGAGACACAGTCAGTTATATAAACTTCATGGCTAATACGACAATACCTATAGTGTACAAGCTATGTCAAATTAAGTACACGATATAATTAAGTTGTCGTCCCATAATTGTCAGAAACCTCGAAACAGGACCTGGCTGACTCAGGCACAGAAACGTGTAGAAGCATGCACAAAAAGAGTAAGGCCTACAGCCAGCAGTGGGTGTATTCAGGTTGTGGATGATGGTGATGATGATAAATGGACAGAATAGTGTCAGAAATTATGACGATAGGAGATCATGTAGTAGAGAAGAAGAAGAAGAATAAGAAACTTTTATGTGTAAACATAGGTAATGGTGTGTGAGATGTTACAATATAGTTAAGATTCTCTGTTTTGCCGTGAAGCGTACAAATATATGTAATAATTTAAAAATAATTTTTCAGGAAGTGTTCCGTGCAATCATTATCACCAATCAGTGTTCATGCAATTATTATTTATTATGAATTTATTATAATTATAAGAACTGGATTTTTTTATTACTATAACATATCAGAGAGAGAGAGTATAGAGTTCTTCATTTTGCCACTTGCTCTGCTTCGTGATTTCCTTACATTATTGAAAAATAAACTTATTAATTCCGAACCTATCTTTAAAACGTCTAACTAAATTAATTAAAATCAAGATTTACACGCACAATTGAACTTCACACTAATCACCTTGTTTACCTCTGTCTCCCCTCCCTCTCCCCGCTGCGCACGCGCCGCCTTTTGTTCTAACAAGTGATTAATCATTAGTAACTGTATTATGGTATCATATTACATGGGACTTTTTATTTGTTTTACATTGTTCTTAGAATGGCTGAAATTGTAGCCTTTTTTTTTTTTTTTTTTACCGATGGGAAATCATCAAATAACCCCTCCCGCTCTGGGCTGAGCAGGAGGGAGTGTCAGACTTTTACTGACTAAAACCCATCCATGTTCCTTCCTTTGCCCTTTGTGTTCCAGGGCCGCGGTATCTCTTTCGAACAGTCCCGCAACCCTGGCAGGCGTCGGTCCTTACGGACCCCTCCCTGTTTGCTGACTCTCCTTGAGGCGCGCGTGGAACACGAACGCGCCGTCGACACGGCCTGTCGTCATAAGACGGACGGACGGCGAGCTAGCCCATAGCTCACCGTCCACAGGCCCGCGCCTACGGTGGCCGGGGGCCACCACGTGGCCCCCGACGCCCGGTGCGTCTCCCGCGGCGGCTGGGACGTGAGGTTCTCTCCCTCTCACGTTCCGCCACCTCCTTCGCTAGCATGACTGCTTCGCAGAAGGAGGTGACGGCGTCCCATTCCGTCTCGCTCCGGACCATGGATTGAACCAAGGCCGGAAGCGAGAGGTCGCCGCCGCCGATCGCCGCTACGAGGACACGGCGGTGCTCCGCCCACGCGGGGCAGATCTCCACCGTGTGCTCCACCGTGTCCTCCGGTCGATCCTCACAATGGTAGCACCCGGGCGTTTCCTCCCGCCCGATGAAATTGTAGCCTAAAGCAAGGTTGGGAAAGAAATGTTGCAGTTTTTTTGCGTACTGATTTATATGCAAATTCCGTGGGCTTTTTGATCTAGATTTGTGTTGCTATGATGAATTTCGTCTAGCTCGAGTGCCCAAAGATATAGATCGTGATGTTTGTCAATTGTATTTAGCTGTTTGGCAATCTCTAACCGGACATTAGTAAATAATCCAATGACAATTCATATTTTTTTTAAGAATAAAAGTCATTGGAGAATAGGACTACTTATTTTCTGAAGTAACTCGCATTCTGAAATAATGAGAAACTTTATAGAGTAGTAATGAAACTGTCGCCACAAAAAACCGAATTCGAAAAGAGAACCAACAGGAATAAACAAGCCCCCAATTAAAATTCAAACCAAAAATCGACTTAGCAACAATTTGATTTGAGTTTCAAGTAAAATTCCGCTGACCGAGGTCTGTCGCACAGGACATTAACCCAAAGTATTAAGAAATAATGATTGTTTTAAGGCATAAAGCACAATGCGTGTGCATAAGTGCAAGTTGTTTGGCAGCTGGTTGTCAAGGCTTGTAACTTGTGAGTTGGCGACGAAAGCCCGGAGCTATATCACTGGAGTTGACTTTCGTTTAACTGGAGGTTATAAGTGAAATGGACGATGGTTAACACCCAACCACCGTCAACTCGGTATTTATGTTTGTTGTTCATTCAAAAGTTACAATTATCATACCTTGAAACACATAAACGTTGTTGTATGAATGGCATAAGATGTTTTTTTTAAAGAATGTAAAAATTTACAATGACGCCTTTATTTATTTCTTCCGCAATTAAATAAATAATCACAACATCCGCAAAGAAAAATATTCTGCAAATTAATAAAGTTGTAAAGTTGGTTTAATTCAGATCTATAAATCTCAAATGATAAGTAAATATGGTAAAGGTTTCGTTCATCATCGCCAAAGGGAAAAATCTTGTAAACATTTAAGATGAATAAAAAATCTAGCCCTAAATTCCTTGTCAAAACATGACAAAAGGCAAAACCTCTTATCTCGTAACAAATCCAAGCCAACTTTTCTTATCAGCTTTCTTTCCTGCGACATAATTATTGCACTTATCACTGACTTTCATTTAGTTTTCTATATCTGGCTGAGAATTTCTCAACCGATTTGACATTTTAGTACGTTGTTTTAGGCGGTTATCATGTTTCCTTGGATGAATCCAAAATGCTTCGAAACAAGGTCTTGTCATGCTCAGTTATGCTTTCAAATCAGATGCAAAAGGTTTGATAATATCTCAAATAACCGATCAGCGAAACTTGTTTATATAAGAGAAACCGTGGATATTGAAACATCTAATAATTATCATGTTTACGACATTTAGAGAACAGAGGAGGTTTACCTAAAATACATTTTCTTTTATAAGATATCTTTGAAAGGCAAAGATAGTTTTTCCCCACACTTAGTTCTAATCAAATCTAAAAGCAAGCCTAATACAGCAAGACCGATTTATTTCTTCCTCTACCAGCTTGTATCCTTCCATTGTCAACGAGCCACAATCTATATCTCTACTTACCCAACTTGCAGACAAACCCATGACTCGCTATTCCAAGAGATTGTGCTTAAAGTTAGCAGGACAAGTTTCAGTCGCATGCGCATGTGTGAGCAAGTGCGTTAAGCAAGAATTGCGACATTCTGATATCAGGAGTAAGATATTAACGATTTATTAAGTGAGCTATTTGAGTGATATGTACTTAAATTCATAAATAATTTTGGGCTGAAAATGGCTAAAAGCTTGCTTTGATATTGAATTAAAAGTTTTACGAATTCGCAGTTAATTTGGTTCTGAATAAAAGGCCATATGTTTCCCACGAATGGGTAAACATGAAAAACTTATCACTGACTAATGTGGCGCTAATGGTCATCAAAAGGATTGGTAGAAACGTCCTTCTATTAGCTAAACTGAGGCAATCTATCCTTTGACCCCTTTTGACATGATGATTGTGAAATCTATGTTCATCTGTGAATGCTTATTAATTAGAGGATCTTCATCATTAAACATGACACACGTCATACCGTCCCTTCACTTTCGAATTTTCAAATCTTCTTCTTCTTCTTTATCGTGTGGTTAGTGCCTAACCTGATGTCAGAGTTTTTATACCGCCCAAGGGCCTTTGATTTGGCTTTGCATGTCATCGAGAAATATCTCTCAGGCATTCTGGTTTCCTCGCGATATTTTCCTTCTCCGAAACAAGTGATAGTTATACAATACGCACATGAATCCGAAAAATCAGAGGTGCGTGCCTTGGGTTCGAACTTGAGACCTATGACTTGGCAGTCCGACAGTCACACCACTAGGCTTTCATTGCTAATTTTCGAATACGAGATTATTTCTATCTTGTTTATGATTTTCGTTCAGAAACCGCCTAAAAAATTAACTGTCAAACAATGCTTCTTTGATAACTCATTCTTATTTTTCTTCTGATGCCTCTCCAAATACCATGGTTGTCGTGATCTGAATTATCATCTTTGACAGCAAAAACAATGGTTGGCCATCAAGTAGGAAAATGAAGTCAACTAGCTTTAACTAGGAGGTGGAACTGTGCGGCCCTTTTAATTAAACTATCATTGACATCTCATGATTTGCACCAGATTGTAAGTAGAACGCGTACGGCACAGCTTTATATAATAACACGGACTCGAACGGCGCGGGCGCAGATATACGTTCTGAGAAACTACACGATCCAATTAGATCAACGAGACTTGCGGTTTGTTAGCAGTCCGAGCTAACTTTACGCCTATTACTTACTTTGTTAATACTGTTAAAGTATTAAATAATGTTGTTTATGTAGTTACGTTTTATTGTGATTGGATGGATTGTGAGTCAGACTTATAAGGGGTATCGTATTACCCACTACTAACTGGGTTGTGGAGGTCAGATAGGCAGTCGCTCCATGTAAAATACTGGTATTCAGCTGCATCCGGTTAGACTGAAGGCCGACTCTAACATAGTTGGGAAAAGGCTAGCCAGATGATGACGATGATGATGGATAGATTGTGTCTGGAAAGATCATATGGAAGAAAAAGCCTCATTGTCTAGTTGGTATATTGGTCGTAACTTCGCAAGTGCTCCTAAGCATGAGGTCCTGTATCTGATTCCCAGGCTGGACAGTGTTAGTGTTAGCAGCCATGGAGTCTGCCCCGTTGATGGCAATAGGCTCGCCCCCTAATATATAGGACTTAAACATGACTGGCGAAATGTGGATTATAAGGGATATCTCTGCCTAACCCTTTGATACCCTTTGATTACAGGCGTGATATGTAGGAGTAAATTATAGTTGTTGCGCTGACCCCAAATAATATGGGACAAGGGCTTGAAGATTATGAAGTATTGACTGGATAAACCGTATTGGAAGACATATCACAACCTTCTTCTCTTGTATCGTAATGAGCTAAGCTATAGGTAGCTATTCAAATTCTTACCATGTATTCAGTACATAATTTTAAACTCCCCCACATGCATTTTTCATTATGGGTGTTCGGAATGATGTACCGCGTACACGCGGCAGCACATGAAGCCGTCCATTTCCAGTATAACTTGGCCTCGCTTTGTATAGATTTCCAATACAATGAGAGATCCGCATAAACTGGTTTTGTATAGCTTGATTGGCCGTCTTGGGTACGTGGTAACCGTTTGTCCGTCGGTGTCCTCTCCACCCTGTATAAGAATACTTCATACTGACCGTCCAAGGTGCCCCGAAACATGCCTAAATTAAAAGTATAGTCAATTGTGGATGTTAACTTTATGGGTGAACTAGTCAGTCATATTTCCATAGAACGTAGTACTTAGTTTCATGGTGTACATCATGGTGTACATTCCAAATAAAAAATATACTTTTTTTTACCAATTTTCAAATATATGTTTTTTTTTTTACTTTTTTGTAGGAATCGCAATACTACGTTTGTATGGAAGTATGCCCGGCTAGTTCACCCTTAATGCACCCTTGTAATAATATCAACATATCTACTTATGTCATGCATATATGCTATCTTCCTTGCATATAAACAGTAGCAGTAGAATTTGAGCATATTTGGAAGCACAAACATTTTGATGAATGCCTTCAAGGTAAACTTTAAGCATTTTACTGATAAATTGTTGTTACATTTAATTTGAAAAAAATAACATAGAAGTGTCTAATAAGCAAACAAGATTAAGATTACATAAAAGCTATTAAGATAAAACTTAATTGGATATATTCAAAACTGTAATAATTAAATCTTTGCTGAATCTATTTCCTAACCAGCTGTCTTTAATTGCAATCAATTAATCATCTCGTGTAATGTTCAACACGAATGTGAATTGTGAAGTAATTTATTTACACTCCAAGATTTAGATTAGTAACTATGACCTAAGCATTTATTGGTACAGTTTTTTCAGGGGCATTTTATATTCAAATTAAATCACGATGTTTTATAACATGACAGTTTGAGGTCTTAATGAATTATTTTTAAATTATTACCTTCCTTTTAGTAAACATTTTTTATGTTGCTAGATATTTGCATCATGTATGTTTTTTTTATTAAATGTCGATCAAGTAAATCCAATGTCACGATTGCGTGGTGCCGAAATAATATTTAAAAACTAATTACCTATGTATTACCAAATGTATTACACATCTTTTTAGAAAAAAAAAAACCTTGAATTGAACAACAAAATCACCTTTACAAATATACGTATAATAATTATGCCTAATCTTGTTTCTCACAGACAATAATGACGATATGGATTCAGCAATCGCCAATTTGTCAGCATGTCTCTATTATATCTCTGGAGCAGGAGTGTGGTGCACATAATCTATAGTAAGATACTTACTAAGAAGTAGCTCCGCCCGGTGGAATTTGACCTGTTACATTTCAGGCGAATGCTCCCGGTGAGGAAGCGCCTTTAGAATAAATATCACCTTAAATTTATGCAAGCCTAGTACTTTTTGTTGGGTATTCACCAAAAAGACGATTTTAGCGTTCCTTTCTACACATCAAAACAATAAATGTGTTGTATTAATGATAATTGTATGACTAATAAACATTGACTTTTAATTCTATCGATGTTTTTAATTGTAGAGTAGACCCAGGTACGGTACACACAGATAAAGAGATTCAGATTACAATGTGTCCGTTCTGGGCACTTTCGCCTTTAATTA
The DNA here is from genome assembly GCA_947578425.1 of Eugnorisma glareosa. Classification (NCBI taxonomy): domain Eukaryota; kingdom Metazoa; phylum Arthropoda; class Insecta; order Lepidoptera; family Noctuidae; genus Eugnorisma; species Eugnorisma glareosa. Next base: position 3,819,598 of record OX387970.1, read on the forward strand.
TTTTCTGCTTAGAAACATTGACTGCCTCGTTGGTCTAGTGGCCGCAAGCGCGACTGCTGAGCATGAGGTCCTGGGTTCGATTCCCAGGTCGGGAAAAGTGTTTTTGGGTTTTTCCATCAGGAATTTCTCAGTAGCAACTACGGAGTCTTGGTTTGTGCTCGGTTGATGGCAATAGGGTCGCACACTATAATATGGGACTTAAACATAAATGGCGAAATGTGGGTGAACTAATAGGTACTCGTGCACCTCTGCCTACCTTAGGTTTGTAATGTATAGTTATATTATAAAAATAAAGCGTAGGTAAGGCCATTCCTAAAAATACGAGATTTGCCTGTCTTCTTACCTAAAAAAAGAATTAAGTCGTGCTAACATGATAAAATGACGTCTTAGAAAAATATTGTAATCATCTAAATCTTTTAATTACAAACTTATTGCTAATATTTGCATTGCAATATAATTCACCTTTGGACCAAGGGCACATTACCAATGAATCTTTAATAGCTAATCTATGTATTAAGTAATCCTAAAACATTTGATGTTCAATGACATCTATGTTATTTAGTTCATAACACATACGTACATTCTAATTCGTGACTTATTACTAGTATAACACACGATACATTATTGAGTAATCAATCAAATGTGTCTGTTACAATTGGATAACGTTTAACCTAATTAAAATTTAAGTGCCTAATGTTATATCATTTTACTAAGAACAGCACAGATTAAAAACTGATTTACTTTAATATTTGTAGTATTTGAGCTGTTCTTTTTTGCAACTTTCCGGGAAATACTACCACCATACTTTACTGCAGTCAACTAACAGTCTGTGTACCGGGACGGTAGAATGTGAGAAGACAGCCGACTAGGTGGACAGACGATCTCATTAAAGTGGCTGGAGGAAACTGGATAGCCGTGACATAAACCCGCCAAAAGTGGAGAGATTTGGAAGAGACCTACACTCGGCATTGGGGTCACCAAAGGTCGATGAAGAAGAAGTACTGGTTTGAAGGCCTTTGAGATTGTCACAAGAGATATTCCAAACCTTTTCTGTAAGATTACATTAACAAAACCCTTGCAGCAAAAGTGTTCATAAAAACCAAAGGAAATTTAATCTTGCTAGCAATTGAATCAAGAACCTGAATTGATGATTAGGTGTCCATGAAATACCATTATATTCTTAGGCTAAAATTTGGCAATGCTACGTATGTATTGTACGCTAACCGAGAAAAAAAGAAACGACATCAACTAAAAACATTTGCGCCAATAACAACGCCATATGCCAAGGTTAGGTACAAACGTTTTACTGGCACATATTTATCACTCAGAGAGTATTTATTAGGTCAGGTTGAAAGACCATTTGGGTGATTAACTTTTAATTAAGGCTGAAACACAGCAGGTATTTCTGGTTCACCCTAATGCGAACTCTTAGTAGAAACAAAATAAAAGCAACAGGTTAGATTCGATAATTCATTATTAACTTATATCTAAATCATGTGGCTATTATATTTCTGCTTAAATTTAATTTAAAAAATGCATGAATATCGTACTCTGTTTATTATAGCCCCACGAAAGATGAGGGTAGCACTGCTGTGACCCAGGACCTGGTAACCGACATTAATTTACACGATAAGTATGGACTTATCGTGTAAATTAATGTCGAATTAAAGGTAATTCGACCGCAGAAATGTGTGCTTAGGTGAATGGCGTATTTGTTGATTATTTGGAGTAGTTTATTATAGACATAAAATGCTGTCATAATACATAGTACCTTTGTAAAGTTATCCATTAACGTCAAATTTATAGTTAATCCTTATTACAAAGAAACTTTATAAGCACAATAAATATACTAAAGTTATTCGCATAACTTCACATACAGATAAAATAATCGACAATAATTTCATAAAGAGAAAATGAATACCTTACATACCAAATAACATCCCTAGCCGGCGGATGTCGGATGAATAGAAAGTGACTTAAATAATTAAAGGAAGCTGAATATGAAAGAATAGACGGAACAGGCTCTGCGCCATAGATAAGTGAAACCAGCTCCAGTTTACATTCTAAGATTCAGTGCCTAAATTAATTTCTATAGCTAATTGTTTAGGCTAGCGCTGAGTGTAACTAAACTGTAAAAAGGACTTTGTATTGTATATTTTAAGTCAGTTCTGCTCCTAGTCATGACATAACATAAATAAAATTATGCTATCTATTTAAAATACTGTTATTCAACTGCATCCGATTTCACAAATCCGACCCCAATATACATAGTTGAAAATGACTAAGTAGATTACTACTATCTATAAATAAGAATACGCAGATTTTTTGAATTCATTAAGAACTACATTTTTTTTCTTACTTGTTGTTGCATTACCGCCTACACAACTTAAATATATGCAAATACTTATTGAACAGACACCATAATAGCGCTAAGATGAGCCAAAACAAAATATGGTTCTTACACAATATTTAAGCCGGGATAAGCCATTTATGAAAAACATTTAAATAGGTTTAAACTTAAAAAATATACTGTAAATCCAATGCTTCTAAAAGATAATCTCTTCTTCGCATTACCTACATAAAGGTTGAACCTAGACAGAAACATATTCATTTAAACGTCATACATCATACCAAAACAGGACTAAAAATAAATTGGTTTTAACTCATTTAGTTGCTGACTCATAAGTCCATGACATTCTGTTTTGCTACAATTCACAATCCCTTAACCAGTATTTTCTTTTTATGAAATAAGTGATACTTTTGCGCTATTTACCCGACTGCGCCAGAAGGAGGGTTATGTTTTTCGAGAGTATGTATGTATGTTTGTATGTATGTATGTATAATTGTTTGGCACGCTCTGTGGCCTGAACGGCTCGATGGATTTTAGCTTGAGAGTTTTCGTTAGATTCGTATTTACTGTGAGAGTGACCCTGGGTATATCAAAATAAAAATTATTCAATAATAAAACAAAAAAAACGGTAATTTAAAAAATTAAAAAACCCGACTACGTGTAAAATAAAATAAAAAGCACAGAACATAGCGACTTAACAGTCGGGACCCATTAACATATATCGACCAGTTTAAATCGTCCCAATAATGCTTTGTTTTTTTTTTACGCAGTTGTGTTTTTTTTTTTTAAATTACCGTTTTTTTTTCATCACCCTTTATAAGTCGTATTGTTCTTCTGAACTTTACATACACGTCATGGGTTTTTTTCCCGAATATGGTTCACCATATTCTGGATATTACTCGAGGCCTTCTCTAAGCTGTTTTATTTTTTTAATTTTCTAATCCGTTCTGTTCTATATGATGTTATGTATACAAGTATACCACACCTTCTACCTTATGAATAAAAACTTCTCAATAATTTAAATGTTAAACTATCAAACATTTCCGCTAACATCATAAGCTATTTCATAATAACTAATTAATCTACAGCTCATTCACTAAATATTTATAGTTATGCGTATATGAGGCAGTATTTGAGCGAAAGTCTTCCAGTTCGAGATCGCTTTCATGCTAAACCAGTTGGCTTTCTTCAGCATAAAGTAATAACATTGCAGGTGTGAGTGATGAGCGATCAGCGTCGTTAATGATGAGGCGAAAACTGGGTCATTAGGATTTATTACTTTCTTATCAAGTGTGGTACAAGAATGTGACTAGTATATAAGCTGCTCCTTTTGATTCCCATCATCTTCCCCCACCCCTTATTTTTATTTATTGAGGTCAGTATTTACACAACAATTTATTTACTTACTAGCTTATGCCTGGGGCTTTGCCCGCGTGGGGTTCGATAATTGAACAACGGGATCATACTACCGGAATAAAAAGTAGTCCATGTGTTAATCCAGGTTATAAACTATCTGTGTGCAAAATTTGATCCAAATCCGTTCAGTAGTTTTTCCTTTAAAAAGTAACAAATATCCATCTATCCTCACATATTTTCGCGTTTCAAATATTAGTAGGAAATAGGATGCTTCCATTCATAATGATGACATTTGCATTTCAGTTTTTAGCTAAATTAATTGTCACATATCCCATAGTTTACAGCCGTACGATGTTTCGACTTACTGTGATTATATTTTTTTTAATCCAACTGTATAACCAGACTGTTTAATCCCAAAAAAAAAACATAGATATATAAATCATAATCGCTTTCGCCCATCACTTGCTCCAAACATCGTAAAAGCGTTCAAGGTTAAGTTTGCCGAAAGTGACAAAAGCCTTGCCGGTCGGACTTCCCGGGACGACTACGTAACTTGTACACTAAAGATAAAAGGCAGGCCTGTGTTACTACATGCCTTCGACAATGCATCAACAGGTTGAACCAATTCTGAACCAGATTTCAAATTAAAATGTGGCTTTACGCACTACTGCTTTAATGTCCCTCGCTTGATTTTGCTTTACAAACCTTTTATTTGCTGTAAGAATTGACGTAGTTGCCCAAGTAACACATCAAAGCAGTATAACGGCCGACTTACAGCATTTCTGTATCGTTTTCGCATTTTGAGTTAGTTCTATAGTAGCATTACAAACGTTTATACGGCTACGGTAATGCTTATTTGGGCACAAATTATACGGCTTTAAATCCTAAATATGTTCACAATAGTTGTTTAGTTGCATTACAGACGCATTATATTAGCATTATTGTGGTCAAAGAACGTACCAATGGCATTACAGAAGCATTATACTAGCAATATTATTGATAATGAAGATGTTGTTTGCATTACAAAAGCATTAGACTAGCATTTGAATGTAGTAAAAGAATGATTGGAGCTTTTTAAGTGTTCACAGTTAGAACTTAAATAAACCCTACATCATTGCAAAAACATCTCTAATACCACGGCACAAATGTCATAATACAATTAACGTGGAATATAATATGGACGAAGACTCAAAACTGAGTGAGTGCCACCATATTTGTTTGCATCAAAACAAATTTACTGGGTAAGTTTTTGACTCTTTTGTTACTTCATGCCTTCAAATATTATTCGCAATGTAGTTTACTGTAAATGTCTATATAAGTTTCATTGAAAATTTTCACGCGCCTTCGATATTTTGTGATTTTGATAGAAAATGTCATATTAAAATATGTGTGAAATCATCAAAACAATTGTGTATTCCTAGTATAGAACGAATTTTGCTTAATTAAAATAATAGTATTGGTTGGGCAGTATTAAATCAAGTTATATCATTATGTTAAAGATCTTTTGCTTTCATAAATAGGTCCGAATGATAATTTTTTTGGTTATAAAATATTTACAAAATGGTGTCGGGGTATAGCAGGCCGGTGAGCCTTTAACAAGGCTAATTAATGCTACCAGCTGTATAAATACTCACAAGTGAACCATTATTAAGCCAGAGGCAAGAGAGAAGGCTTTTGATGAACCACTGTAGTGGCATTGTCTATAAAGTAGGTCTATATGGGTTCACCGGTATACCAGTAGTTTTGATGTAGACTGAAGTAGTGCCATTACTTGAACGCAATTTTGGGGATCCTTGAGCAAAACAATAAAACCCATTTCAATTTGATTCGTTTGCCAAGTTGATAAAAAGGCGTCATTAAGATATTTTTCCGTAACTATTTTATAGAAAGGACCGTTATTTATTTCATACCCGGTGTAGTGTAGTACGTAGTCAGGTACAGTAGCCATCAAATATACCTGTACACTTTAAAATGGCCAAACTTTTCAGAAAACGCAATAATATATTTTTTATGGGTGATGCTTTTAAAAAATATTGTTTTCTTATTTTCAGTGATTTTTATACCAACCATACAATGCCGTACAAAATGGAACAGACGATAGAGAGAAAGGAAAAACAATACGAGGTAGTCTTTGTGGGAAGAAAATGGTACATTGTGGTGGCCGCCTAAAAAGACACAGTACAAATTAATGAAAGATGAGCAATCCAAGCCCGATAAAAAGAATGGACACTATAGGAGTGCTATTTTAAAATGAACAATATTTGAACATATGAGCTTGCCGAAGCTGAATTATCAATCATGGAAGAACATTCAGACACAGACGCGAATGACACAGGCACGTTTGCACCCTGGACGACAATAGTTCAAAATCAAGAAGTAATGAAAATAAAAATCAACCATAAAAATTGTTGTTTTATTGATCATTTAATATGTGCTTTTCCCCAATATGTCCGACAAAAGGTTCTACGATTACAGCAAAATGAATGTATAAAAAGTTTTACGCATTACAATAACTCACGTATATTTGATTAAAGAGCTGCTAGCTGTACCACACAGCTAAGTTGATCTTAAAAAACGCAAGCATTACATTGATTCACGTTTATGCTGTTCAACAATACTAGGCTTTTACTTACCACTCAAAAGTGCTATTACACAACAAAGGGCACTTAAGACAGCTCAAAGCTGTATAACGGTTTTACGGAGCATTATAACGGTAAAAGTTTAAGCTTTTAAACAGCATTAGGCATTATCTTACTACTTAAAAATGCTATTGTAGAACCTAAGGCACTAAAAACAGCTGAAAGTTGTATAGCGGGTTTACGTGGCATTATAATGGTTCATATTTGTGCTGTTAAACGGCATTAAGCATTTATTTACTACTTAAAATGCTATTGTAATTCCAAATGCACTAAAAACTGCTGAAAGCCGTTCAGCTGCATTGTGGTTTGCTGCACTAAAACTAAAGGGTTTACAAAAGCATTTTGATATGCTATTATCCAACCGTTATACAGTGTAAAGCATCCTAATGGTTTTGAAATACCAATATAAAGCGTCAAGATGCTCGGTGAACTTATTTATGAGTTTATAAGGACCTTAAGTTCTACACAAGTTTGCTATTCGTTTGTTAGAATGCTTTCTGTGTTACTTGGGTGGAAAATACGAGTCGATATTATTGTTCGCATAATTTGAACAAGGTATTAAAGGTCATTTTGCTCTGACCGTTCTTTAAAGTTATGTAGCTGAAGGATCTAAGTTGGATCTAAGTTTTTTAACTGACATGGTCACACTAAAAAGGGTCGCCGCCAAAAAGTGTTGCCGTTTGAACATAAATAATTATATTTCGTATAATAAAAAAGAATTTAGCGATGACTGAGATCCTTTCTGAAAAGCTCATAATAATCAGACGCCAACAAAGGCCGCGCGACGTAGCTATTATCCGAAATGAGTACTTTTGCAGAGTAAAGTGTCAAAGTGCACAACTAATTCAACATTTAAGTAACCGTTAAGTATCATTCAACAACGTTTAAAGTGGACGTTGTCAGTCAACATAAAAGGATACCGACGCGCGGGCGACCGGCGCGACCGCTGCCACTCGGCCCAAGGTTTTATAATGAACTAATGAAAGGACCTTGCTACCGTCGCCGCCCCTTGCCGCCCACCTGTTAGGCTCTAGACACGTGGTAATAGAAACGGGCATAGACTAACTAATACTACATACCATAACATCACGCCTGTAGTCCCCGAAGGGTTTGGCAGAAGCGTAAGTACCTAAAAGTACACCCACATATCGCCAGTTATGTTTTAAGTTCAATGTAAGAGGGGGTGTGTCTACTGCCATCAACCGAGCACAAATCAAGCCTCCGTGGCTGCTACTAAGAAATTCCTGATGGAAAAATGCAATAGCACTTTGCCCGACCTAAGAGTCGAACCCAAGACTCAGTCAGTCGGTATCAATAAATTTGGCACAGAATGAAGTCACTAAACTAGCAAAATAAATGAAAAACAAAACAATAATTGGATTCCATCCTGCGAGCTGCGCTGCAAACTTGAAGGAAATAGCCTATCATCATGGTGCGCCTAAGTAACTAGCATAGCACTTTTTGTCCCCATCAATTTTGCCTGGTTGTTAAACCTCAACCATTATTTAGCGTATGGCACCCTGGTAGCTTGCTTGCAAAGAAAGGAAACGAGTTCTATATCGTGTTCGAGCAACAGATGTAATTATTTGATTCACTGGACAAATGACAATATCTTTCAAAGTGTTTCGTGTTTCTACAATGACTTTACAAAGGATTAACATGTACTTTTTGGTAGCTTGTGTCATTCATTTCTTAATTTTCGATTATTGGTATCACTTTTATGTGTCCGATTTTAGAATTTGATTATGAAACTAATTAAACTCTAATTTAGGTGTTTCATTCAATGCAATGTAGTACTCGAAATTAAATTTAAAACTTAAGTAACATCAATTACTCGCAAAGATTTTCAATTATTTACGAGCGATAGATGGGACGAAGACGAAGAAGATCTTTTTTTTTTTTTTTTACCGATGTGAAATCATCAAATAACCCCTCCCGCTCTGGGCTGGAGCAGGAGGGAGTGTCAGACTTTTACTGACTAAAACCCATCCATGTTCCTTCCTTTGCCCTTTATGTTCCAGGGCCGCGGTATTTCTTTCGAACAGTCCCGCAACCCTGGCAGGCGTCGGCCCTTACGGACCCCTTCCTGTTTGCTGACTCTCTTTGAGGCGCGCGTGGAACACTCTTGCGCCGTCGACACGGCCTGTCGTCATAAGACGGACGGACGGCGAGCTAGCCCATAGCTCACCGTCCACAGGCCCGCGGAGAAGATCTTAATCCGAAATTTGTTACGTTGAAAAAAATCTGTCTGTCTAGTGTCACACGCCCTGACACACGCATACGTTTGTCAAAAAAGAAAATGTTCAGGATAAAAAAACCTGTATGACTTTATTCCCAATCTCCTCTCTATAATTTGATGACTTAATTAGATTTAGAAACCGGCAAATGTCACTTTGGCTGGCCAAACGTTTTCTCATTTGCTTAATAAAACAAAATTCATAAAGCAAACATTGCAAAAAGTCTTAAGTGATTTGAATCTCAATTCAAACGATACTTCTTCGTCAAATATGAATTAAAAACAGTTCAGTAGTTCAGCAGTAATCGTAGCAAACAGACCGCAAGACAGGCTCATTTATTATAGGTATTAGTGCTAATAGCACCCTCTTTGTCTGTCCTCGAAAGGATTGGAAGCGTGAAGTTACGGTTATTGCGTTAATTAGTAATGATTTCTGATAATTAGACGATTGAATTATAGATAACTGCATAATGGTTTCGTGCTGCTAAAGTGGAGTAGAGCTTGAACTAGGACTTAGGTAGTTTATTTTGAAACTAGTGACAAAAGAAAAGAACATATTGAAATAACTTCCGTACAACTTGACCAGGTTATAATATTTCTCGCAATTGTTATTCCGAAGATGAAAATACATGTATTACTCGTAGACTACATATTAAATAAAAAGTGAACAAACAATAAAAAATAAACAAATGACATACAAATCTGTCTGCTTTTGCATTATAATGATCATAAAAATACGACTATCATATAATCTGTGCTACTACCATAAACTACTCGCTACCATAACCTCAACACTACCAAAATTTCAAGATTCCCATAAAAGAGCAACCTTGAAATCTTCAAGGTCGCTTACATAAGAGTTGAAAAGATTTGCCGTTTCCATGACAAAGTTTATATCAACAAGTATGTTATAAATATGACCATACATGATCAGAGGGCCTAAACGAGTGACGTCGACGATTATGAGCCATGTCTTCAGTCTTAAGTTAGTCTGTCCCATGCTTTAATGCACTTTGTGCAGGAACTCAGGTTTACTTTCAGGTTCACTTCATCTCTCTAAAACCATATAACATACATACTTACAAATTTCATAACATAACATCACGTCTATAGTTCTCGAAAGGCTAGGCAGAGGTTTACCTATGTAATAGTTCACTCACATTTCGCCGGTTATGTTTGAAGTCCCATGTTATAAGGTGCGACCCTTTTAACATCAACCGGACACAAATCTAGACTCCGTGGTTGCTATTGAGAAATTCCTGTTAATGTCCACTAGACCTACGAGACAGTCTCAGAAATTAAACGATGTAAATCAATAAGTTAAGTCAACGCAAAAATAAGGTAATAAAACCATTTTTGTTTTGTTTGTAAAGGCGATATAATGGCCTATGTTACAAAATAAATACCGATTTTTAAACAAATAGAATAAGATAATTTATAAACAGATTATACTAACATCCGTATATAATAAAGACCGCGTATTGAAAAATCAAAACAAAAATCTCAAATCTATACCGTGTGTACGAGTATGAGGAATTTGAGGATGTCACTTTCGAGTACATGCATAAATTCAAGCCAAACTTACAGAATCTGTGTTTTACCTGTCCAGTATGTCCTTTCCTGATATAGTAGGCCTAAAAGCAACCCATACATAATCAAAATTAGCTCCACTTTCGTAATAGTCTAGATTTTTAAGAGGCTAAGTGGGTCAAATAGAACTTTTGTGTGTGATACAATGTGTTACATGTCGAGTTATTGTTCTTTTAACATTGGTATGTATAATTACAGTAGACCCAGGCGTCAATGGAACGCTCTTTAAACAGCCTTTAGTTGGCCCAGCATAGTACCAAGTTTCAGTACAACAAGAGGCCAGCTTGTACTTGTTTGTGGCTACTAAAATGCCGACTATTACCGTACCTAGTTGCAAAATATTCTTAATGGTTTGCGAATGTTGATTGACTTCGGAAGCTGGCTTTGTTATTTAAGTTCGTTAGCTAAGGTATTATTATAAGATGTTATCTTTAAGCTTAATAGTACCTGTCGATAGTTCTAAGTGCATTTACTAAAGGTTTTTTTTATGACTGTCATTATAGAAGAATTGAAATCGAATTGTCGATGCAATAATGTTCCAACTGATTTATAGAGTTAATGATGATAGACGAGTACTAATGTTGAAGCACAAAAATTATCTTAACACGATGACAAAAGAGTTAATTAAAGTGATTTGTGTCTTTACATTTTATTTTTTTTGCTTTCATTGAACCTTACCATCATGCAACCATCATGTGCCTAGCCATTTCCCAATTATGTTGGGGTCGGCTTTCAGTCTAACAGATGCAGCTGATACCAGTATTTTACACGGAGCGACTGCCTATCTGACCTCCACAACCCAGTTAGTACTGGGTAATACGATACCCCTTAGTAAAATTGGTTGTCTGTATTTCGGGCCACTGACTACCTGTAACGACTGTCAAAGATATACAAATGACAGCAGAGACCAACGGCTTAACGTGCTTTCCAATGTAATGGGCGGTCACCCATCCACGGACCAACCTGGGCAGGCGCGGCTTAACCTGAAGATCTACCCGAGCGACTGTTATTTTGCTTCAAACACATTCATCAGCAACCGTCTCACATAATTCAAAACAAAGTATCTGCCAAAATCTTTACATCACATATCCTTTTGTTATCAGAAGTGGGCTAATGATATGCGTAGGATAAACAACAAATGTTACAAGTGTAACAAACATCACAGTTACAGTGTTACATTTAACACAACACCCACGTTCTTTTTTATTGTTGTAGTTAGTTACTGAAATCTGTCAGTAATTCTCTTCTTTGTTCGATAGCAGCTGGGTATTAAGACAGAATAGCGCTAGTCTAAAAGTTAATGGTAGATACTGAGTGCTGTTTTTGAGCAATCGTACGTAGTTTATTTGTGTTTGCTCAGTGCTATTTTTTTCTTTAAATATAAAATGCGGACTTGGAACTCATGGATCCTCCTTTTGAAAAAGTCGAAAAATTACGGAAACGGCTACAAAATGAGTTCACCGGACTAGTAGAATTTTGAATAAGTTGCTAACAATCATAGGTAGGTTTCTAACAATTATAAAAAATACCTCGTTTAACTGCAACTGAAAGTGAATACTAAAATTTACGGATGTAATTTACGGTTCAAACTTCTAACTAAGAAAAAAGGTAAAGTTGGAAGTTATAACTGCATTTTAACGTAGTTATAACTTACGGTCATTGTGGTACTTTGAGCAAATGTCTCATTTACGAGTAAATTTAGTGACATTCATTAGTAACAATTTTTATATTAAATTATTTTCATTTCCTGAATAAAACTAGAAATACATTGTAGTTAACAAGTTTGTGTACACACGGCTACACATCAAGCTAGACATTTCCAGTATAAGCTGACCTCGCATTGTAGGGAAATCCTATACAAAGCGAGATCAGCATAAACTGGAAATGTATAGCTTGATTTGTAGCCGTGTGTACGCTTTTCGCTTTGCTCGTGGCTAAATAATAACAGGCGCTCGGGTCAATCTTCAGTTTAAGCCGCGCTTACCTAGGTTGGTCGGTGGATGGGTGACCACCTGTACATACCGAGTTTTCTCCGTGCCTCGGAAAGCACGTTATACCGTTGGTCTCAGCTGTCATTTGTAAATCTTTGACAGTCGTTACAGGTAGTCAGTGGCCCGAAATACTGACAACCAATTTTATCAAGAGGTTTTGTATTACCCAGTACTAACTGGGTTGTGGAGGTCAAAATACTGGTACTTTGCTGCATCCAGTTAGACTGGAAGCCGACCCCAATTTAGTTGGGAAAAGGCTAGGCAGATGATGATTATGTATTCAAAACAAATAGATGGGCTATCACTCAACTTTAACTTTCAATATTCAATCTATTAACTTCCTACCGCATCCAATCCATTTACAAAAAAAAAAAAAATCGCCGGAACTTATTAAAGTAATACTTACTTATTGTATAGTTGGTTTCTGAACAAAACAAATCATATAAGTTGATACATAACTTTCACGTAAGTACACGTTAAAATGAGACCGATTCGATGTCGAAATTGGATCATTCGATATAACCGATAAAACTGGGCCCTTTATAACGTACATACCATTGACAATATGCCTAAGTCTTACCGGCTTTAGTGGTGATTTTATAACCGCTGTTATTGGCATTACCTGTAACAATAAATGTAGTGAGTTTTTCAATTAAACGAATGATAATTACGATGAATAGGTACTGAAATAAATAAAAGGGTCTAGTAAATTATGAAAAATTATCATAAATTATATAGTTAGGTGCCTGTATTGTTTACTTTTGTAATAAAAAAATAGAATACCTGTCTATTATAACCCCACTGGCAAAGGCTAAATAGCAGCAGTAAAAAAAGTGAAGTCAAATCAAAAAATTAACCACATAAATTGATACTTAACATTTTTTTTTCATAATATCACTTACAATAATGTGATGAAACTTGCAAGACTGTAGAGCATTACTTATTGTGTAGCTATCAAGCACCATTTTTAAGATGGTCATGTTGGCATATTGCTTAAATAAAAATAACGGACAGGTGTCTATTTCTCACGTAGATTGCTTAACTAAAAGCTTTTTCATAAAAGGCTTCATACAGATTCGTCTATCGATTTTGATACCTATCTACTAAATATCATGAACGTCAATCCGTAGCAACTCCTTGACATTTCCGATATGGTGCAAATTAACTAACACTTGTGTTTTATGAATATTTATTATTCGCTTTAATAGTTTGGGATATACGAGTATGTTCAAATGGTCAATTAGGAAACATAGATGGCGGTTTTCGGTACGACATGATAGGCCAAGATTTGATGATGTTAATCCATTTTGGAGATTGCAAATGTATTATTAATTCATTTACTTTTAATTTTTTGATTTGGTCATAGTATGTTCATATGATACCCCCATATCATCATATTGAGTATCAATATAAATGTCCAGTCGGAGTAAATCGATGACTGCGTGAAGGATGATATGGCTAGAAGAGGAGGTGACTATTGAGATGACGACTAATAGAGAAGTATGGAGAAGAAGACATGCTGCGCTGACCCCAAATAAATTGGTATAAGTGCAGCAGAATGATGATGATTGCATAAGGAGACTAAATTATAATTATTATCTATTCAGTTTGATTTCATGCTTTTACATCTCTTCTCCTATTATGTGAGAAGTCCATCTATTAAACATATCCTACTTGTAATTATGTCATGTGTTTATCTGAGAAAACTGTGGTTCGTGTTCTGTCGTCTCCTGTGTAGTCTAACTGTGTCTGTTGTATCTGTTGTCCCATATCACTCTTGAAGTTGTGCTTCGTCCCAAATTACAAGTACTTTAAAGACACCGTCAATAAAAAAACTAATTTACTTTACACGCACTTATCATTTTTGCAAAATCTGTTAATAACATCTTACATAATCTTAAATAATCTTGCCTATAATATTTGAGACAAATCGTGAGGCATGTGTTCCGGTACACACAGAAGTTCTCAGGTAACTGCCTCTTGCCACGACTTACCCTACGATACAATATTATTACTGCGGTCAATTATTATATTGTTTGGTTATTTGTCAAGATTTGATTAATGTTTCATTTTTTGCTGTATTTAATAAGAATAATTATCACGATAGTTAGTTAAGAATAATTATTCAGTAATTATCAACACTTCTTATTAGTTCACATTTATTTAAAGAAATGGACCTAGTTTAGGCGGGGTTACATTTGAAAAAGAATTTATTTGTAGTTCCTGCCCTCGTCCTATTCTACTCGGGGTCGGCGCAATACGTTTTCTTCTTCTATTCTCCCTTGTCAGACGTCACGGCATCATTGGCTCCTTTCTCTTTCATATCATTCCTTACAAAATCCATCCATCTTTTCTTTGGCCTTCTTCTCCGTCTCCATCCATCGACATTCATTTCCATCACTGTTTTAGTCACATGCGTTTCATTAGAACTTCATCATCATCATCATTTCAGCTGAAAGACGTCCACTGCCGGAAATAGGCATCCCCCAAGTGTCGCCACATTTACTATAGAATACTACCACTACAACCAAGATTTTGATTTAAAATAAAAACATTACCTACTCCAAGGTGACCCTCTAAATAAATTAATAAGAAGATGCGACCTTCATCCTTTTAAAGTTAGTGTTCACTTCCCACGGTTATTCCCATATTTACTCATACATATACCAGTTAATAACAAAATGGTATTGATTATAATTTAGTTTTGGACTTGAAACATTCACTTATGAGGTTATGAGTATGACTCACAAAGCGACTGTTTCGATAATTATTATGCGACATAACTTAAAAAGGCGTTTTAGTTATTGGTGGTTTAATCCGGGTATTTTATGATGTCCAAAAGTTGCGGAAAACATCGTAGGTACCTGCAAAGTTTACGAAATTGTAGGATTCTTTTCTGTAACACTACGTTTAATAAGGAATAATTAGTAAAAGAATTATAAATTATAACCTATCTATTTTTTTCCCCAAATGAGTTCATATTTTGACGACCCGAATGGCGCAGTGGTAGTGAGGCTGCCTTACGTTCTTCGGGTTCCGGGTTCGAATCCCGGTAGGAGCAAATGTTTGTGTGATGAGCACGGACATTTGTTTTCGAGTCATGGATGTTTATATGTATGATAAGTATGTATTTACAAACATACTTATCATACATATAAACATCCAAACTATCTAAACTAGGTATTTACAAACAAAAAAGTATCTATGTAGTATTATCAACTATCTGGTGTCCACGACACAAGCCTCGTTGCTTAGTGTGGCACCTAGATGGCGCTTTGTGTAATGTCCAGCGATATTTCTTTATATTTTTAAATTCTGTAAACTATCGAAAAAGAAAATACTTTATTTAATTGCATTGGCTGGGGACCGGGCGGAGCGCATCAAGTGGACTTGGGCAGCACATCTGGCTAGACGCGGAGATGGCCGATGGAGCAAGGCTTCAGTCAAGTGGTGACCAAGGTTAGGCCAAAGAAACCAGGAAAGTTCTAAAGCTAGATAGAGCGAGAGAGCTGAAGCTTGTTGGGTTGACGATATCGTCCAAATCGCTGGAAACACCTGGATAATCGAAGCATAGAACTGGGAAGTGTGGCAGAAGCAAGGGGAGGCCTCTATCCAGCTGTGGGTGGTTCCGGACTGATATTATGATGATGGTCGGATAGGATCGTAGTTAGAAAGTAATTAATATAAGAAACATTTTCCAACTTCACGACAAACATTGATAAAATATTCACACATATGGAGAAAGACACCAAGAAAAGCGAAAACGACGGTAGATCTCTACTGAGTTATGATGTAAATGGAGGAGACAGTGACCTCTGAGTTTGTTTCGGATGTTTCTTCTCAGAGTAGTCAGGTACGAAACACCGGCCCCATCTAGTTTTAAAACATTACATGAAGTGACGTATAAAAGTGTTTTGTAAAACCAATTTACATAAATAAATGTGATTTATGAAGAAATGCATACATAGTAAATAAGATATATTTATTTATTTGCTAACATGTAAAACACTGGTTAGTAGGCATGCATTAAAATTTCATGACACAGTACTACGACATGTAAGTAAGGGCACTGCAAATTTTATCTATCAAATTATTAAATTACATAATCTAATATTGATTCGAATTATTAGAATTTATTTCATGAATTATGCTAAATAATGTTTCAATCAATCATTTATTATATTTTATTTTAGAATAAATCATTATTATCAATTTTTTCATTCATTTTCGTCATAGGTATAGGTAATGTAGTATCAATTATTATTTCACATTTGCGTCAGTTTAATATTATTACAAAATCGATCGATTCACAATTTGTCAGTTTTAAATTCCTCAACGGTATAGTATAGCCTTTCTTTATTAACAAAGACTTCAAAGATATCAATCAATAATATCCAGGACAACAAGATAAATAAACTACACACATCAAAAGTGTCTAGGGATCAACATATATTTTTGCAATAACTTTTCTCCTGATTGATATTAATTAAAATTTTCTTTAAGGATTCATCAAATAAAGTGTTTTCGTTTGTCACAGTAACGATAAACCAAGTCACCTTTGCATTAATAAAGAAATTTGCATTTTCCTAATAAAGGGATTTTTGACATTTGAACCACTAACACAAAAGTTCGAAAAAAAGACTGAAATAACAGTTTTCTTTAAAATTTTATTGGGTAACTTAAACAATTAGTAATCCGTGTTTCTACCGCGAACACTAACAACACAAGAACATCGGTTTGGCATACTCAAAATGAGTTCATCCAAATCACGCTGTGGAATGGCCGCCCATGTTCGTTGCAACAACAAAAAAAGGTCTTCTTGCGACTGGATACCCTCCATATTCGGCAGAGCTCTTCTCTGTAGCATATCCCATGCATGCTCAATCGGATTCAAGTCTGGCGACTGAGCAGGCCAGGGCAGGACATTGATGTTAGCTGCGGCGAGAGTCTGTCTTACAACTCTTGCGGTGTGCGGTCGTGCATTATCATGCATTAACTGAAATAAGGGACCGATTTGCACTTGTAGAGGAACGATGACGTCTGATACAATCGTCTCAGCATAAATTTGAGCGTTGAGGTTGCCTCTGATCCAAATCAACTCAGTTCTTCCGCCGATCCAAATACCCGCCCATACCATGATGGTTCCACCACTATAAGGATGGACTTCCTGGCAGGATTTTAATCGCTGTTGGCGTCCAGGGGTTCTCCAGTGTCGTATACGTCTTGTATCCGGTCTCATACCAAAACGAGACTCATCAGAAAAGCACACGAAACGCCATTGTTCTTCTGCCCAATTTCTGTGTTCAAGAGCCCATTGATATCGTATCCTACGATTGTGCATTGCTATAGGTGGTACCCGTAGCGGTCTTCGGGAATGAAGGTTCACTTCATGCAAGCGGTTTCTGACTGTTTGGTCGCTAATTAAGTTCCCTGAAGAGTGATGAAGCCTCACGGCTAACATCATGGCGGTTATTGTTGGAGCTCCTCGAGTTAAGATTTGAATGTATCGGTCTTGTCTCCGTGTGGTGCAGCGATACCGTCCTCCATGGCGCTCAGCCACGGTACCAGTGCTTCGGTAACGTGTCCAAAGTCGACTGATAACACTCTGACTTGTATTCAGAGCTAAAGCCACAGTACGTTGCCGGGAACCAGCTTCTATCATTCCCACGGCTCTGAGCATTTCTTCCCTGCTTAAATGACGTCGCCGCTCCATAATAACGTTGGTTTTAATCAGTAGTAGGGAAACAGTAGCACTAATAATGTGTTCAATGCGTTGTATGTTTTTATAGGGAAAATATTGACAGCTGATTTTCATCTTTTACTCGAATTTGATTCACAGTTCCTGATTCAAATTATGAAATGCACCAAAAAGGATCCATATAAATTTATAAAATCATAAAGGATAGTGGCGAACTCTCAAACAAATTTTTGTTGACATTTTTTTTTGGCGTCTGCCTATGAAAAATATGTTAAAATATTGAGTTTGAAATCCTGAACAATTTTGTCTTCAGTTATACTTTTATAGGAAGTCAGGAATTAAAGATATTCCAGTTTGAAGTTTTAGAGGTTATGTTTATTCTTGTCAACAACAGACTAATCGAAAAAGAATTATAGAAATGCATTTATACAAAATAAACTACGCAATGCGTATTCAGAATATTAAGTCCAACCGACAGGTCTGGCACATGGCCCACACGGCCACATGAGATGTAAGTAGGTACTTATTTATTTAATAATCTTAGTCAACTATCATAAGAGCAATTAGTATGATTTATTACGATGGTAAGGGTAGGTCAGGTATAGAAAAAGAAACGTATTTTTTTAAATATTTATTCCTCATCTTCTCTAATCACAGTGTCAACAAGAAAACCTGCGGGTGCTGAGATATTTGGTTCAGCTGTAGTTAACTGGTGCTCGCCTTTTAACAATGATTCTGCATGAATGTTTTTTGGCCACATCCTTTCAACAAAGCAATGCTATCTCTAAAACCTCCTAAAATAAAAGCCAAAGTCATTGTTTCTGAAATGCAGCCTTAGAGCAGAATACTCATTACTAAATAAACTAAAAAAGATTTTGTAAAAGTTCAGTGGTCAGTTCAGTACAGTACATGTCATTACGCATGTTTTTTTCGTTGGGGATTTTGATACGGTGTCATTTTTATGAATTAAAAAATTATAACCGCTATATTCTTAGCACAAACAATATTTTTTATTATAACATAAATTGTATTCTGATGCAGAAATGTATTTACAAAGTATAAATTAATGAAATACGTAAATCCAAGCATTTTATGTAACTTGTCTAAGATTTATATTCCATGGCAACATTAAAAGTATAGCTGAGCCAAAAGTCATGAATTCAAGCCCTAAAGAAAAAATCTAAGCCATGATTATATAGTCTGCCGTCAAACGGTGAATGGCCGTAACTACTTTAAAGTATATTTTGCGTAAATGACAATTTTGTCTGAAGTGAAGTTTTAAAGCACTGTCGATAGTCTTTACTTGTCTTATTTTATATGATAATTTAACTGTGGCTACGAGCGAATTGGAGCTTTATTAGCTAGATAGAAAGATAGAGAATTTCTTGCTGAATCCGAATCAATTTTAACTCATTTTTGATAAAAATGTTAGTTACCTCCTTTCACCGTATGACGGCAGTATTATCATCAATAATCTAGTCAATAAAGCTCTTAATTATGACGACTTTTTTTCCAGACTTTCACAGGCCTTAAGCTTGATTTGATAAAACTTTGTAAATTATTTCGTCGGTGTCTATCACAGTGACATACGTAGACGCTTAATAATTTAATCAGCAATTTATTCGCCACTTTTCTTTATTACAAAGCCACATCTCAATCTCAAGAAATCCACATAAAAATGCTTGATCCCTAGACACTTTTGATGTGTGTAGATTACAGTCTAGAATCTAGACTCAAGATAGTGTATATGATGTAACAGTGAACAAAACTGGTCCGTGCATGACGCCCCAGTACGTTTTCATAGGTATTTACCACCATGTTCACATAATACAAGAAACACAGTTTGACTAATAGACTAATGGTTTTAGTTGTATCATTAACTGAGGCTTATTTAGTGAATAAGCTGTGGAACATCCGAAGAAAAGACGCAAAAGTTTCGTCTCGTGTCGAAGGCGATTTTCCTTTGTTTTTTTTTACACTAACATTTGTTCGCGGCTTTCCCGTTATGTTATTTTAAATGTATGCCTATAGCATTAGGGGATAATTTAGCCTCCCGTTGGAATCGGATCAGTAGTTCCGAAGATTACCCCCTACATACAAACTTACAAATAATTTTATGTAATTAATAATTTTTATAACCTCTTTTACAATGTTAGTATATGTAGAAAACAAAATATCATGCCCTGAGGTCCTGAGTTTGATTCCCGGGTCAGGCAAACTGTTATCAGGTTTTTTTTCAGGAATTTCTTAGTAGCAGCCACGGAGTCCGGATTTGTGCCCGGTTGATAGCAAAAGGCTCGCCCTTATTACATGGGACTTGAACATAACTGGCGAATTGTGGGTGTACTATTAGGTACACCTCTGCCTAGCCCTTCGGGTATTACAAGACTGTTTCGTAGGTACATAGCCTAACCAGCTAAAGTTTAATTTATGTATTTTGTAATTTTTGCAAGCATTTGATTGATATGTGTTAATTGAAGTTGAAGTCGACTACTTATTTAAAATATTCATTGCGTATCTCAACTAATTTTTTTTATGTAATAAATTAAAAATCTAACTGAAGTATTTGGTAATTAAGAATCTTAGAAGGTGATCTAGTAACATTTAGAATTACAAGTAAAAACATAAATTAGTAATTTATATATTGACGTAAATAAGTGCTAAAAAGTTTATACGTTACAAGTACGTGAATGCAAGTGTACGTTATAAGTTTTAGTTGTTTTTTTTTTGTTTTTTTTTTTAGTCTAGTTTAGTTTTAGTTTATAGTTTTTTTTTTTATTTTTTAGTTTGTCGATCATTGATAGTCGTTACAGGTAGTCAGTTACCCGAAAAGTCTGACAACCAGTCTTACCACGGGGTATCGTATTACCCAGTACTAACTGGGTTGTGGAGGTCAGATAGGCAGTCGCTCCATGTAAAATACTGGTATTCAGCTGCATCGGGTTAGACTGGAAGCTGACCCCAACGAAGTTGGGAAAAGGCTAGTCAGATGATGGGGAAGTGCTAAAAAGTTTATACGATAAGCAACTGACTTCAGACCTTTTTGCTTAGAACTTAACATACCATTACGCCTGTAATCCCCGCAGGGTTAGACAGAGGTGTACCTTATAGTACACCCACATTTCACCAGGTATGTTTTAAGTCCCATGTAATAGGCGGCAAGTCTATAAACTCAAACTCGAAGCATTTTTTTTCAATTAGACCATAACAGGCACTTTTGAATGTCAGAAAGGCTATTGCTCGCTCCACCAGATACAAATCCAGACTCCGTGGCTGCTACTGAGATATTCCTTATGAAAAACCAGAATAATATTTTGCCCAACCCGGGAATCGAACCCAGGACCTCATGCTCAGCAATGCTTGCGACCACTCGACCAACGAGGCGGTCACTTAGAACTTCTTTTGTTTATAATATAACTAGCTGTTGCCCGCGGCTTCGCTCGCGTTTTGGTCGTAAATTATGCCACAGGCACGTTGTTAATATATCATATAGCACTCGGGGATAATGTAGCTTCCTATTAGTGAAAGAATTTTCAAAATCGGTTCAGTAGATTCAGAGATTACCCCTACAACCTCACAAACTTTACCTTTTTATAATATTAGTATAGATAATAACAATAAGTACGACGTAATAACTAGTTCCTAACTTCCTCGTCACGAACTACTACTCGTAATACATAATAGATTTATTAAAACAAATCATCCGGCCAACATTTCTTTTTACCCTTCACAATGTAACAAGCGTTAAGTAATAGGTAGACACGGACGGACAGACAAAACGATTCCTATCTATGTTACCAAATGGTCTAGAAAGGAGTGCTATCTATTTCGGAGATTTTAGGTACAATGAGTGAGTTTCGTAATTAAGACTAACTAGATAATCCATTTATATTACTTACTTATACATTTTAAATTAAATATTCCTAAAAACAAAAAATATAAAAATAAGCATTTAAATATACAAAGTATAAATAAATATATACAAAGTATATATAAAATTGTAGCCCACCGATATCGGGAGCAGCAAGCTACCGGCAATCAGGGCTAGGGAGGAAGGAACCTCCTAACAATAGGAGCCGTGTCCAGGTGTATCGCTTTCTGAATCAAGCCCTTGATCGAGGCGCCTAACGAGAGCCTCCTCAGATATTGGTCGATGCTCATGGCAATTATCAAAAAATCTAATCAAAAATCCTTTATTTCACTAATACACGTTGTACGTAATACAGTAGGTGGCGTTTCCTTTTAAGCATATAGATGCCTGTATGTCGCCGTTCTTTTATATTTTACAATTAGTTAGTGTAACATGCTACTAGACAAAATTTTATGAACTAAGTTATGACTAACTAAATAATTATTACTAGGTACTTCTATTGCAATTTGTAAAGGCAAAGATTCAATTAAAGACACAATGCAGATTATATCACAAATCTTACTCAAACTGTGGGTAAATTACTAGTAAGTAATTGGCAACGTTATATTGTGATTGGAAAAACCTTTGGGAAAACTGTAATTAGACCAGTAAGCAGGCTATTTAGGGTAATTAGTATGAACGGCCCAAAACGAACGGCCGGCGATTGCCAATGGTAAATTGTCTGTTTCTAACCTCTGGGTTATAAATCGACTTTCGCTTTGGGATATATGGATCTAGCTCGGCTTCCTGTCGATAACTTTGGCCTTATTTAGAGCATTACATAAACCTTACGAGTAAAAAAAAAGGTTATTGAAAAAGCAAAAAACTGGAAAGCCAATACCAAGCAAGCAAGCATTTTAAATTAACCACGTATTATTTATCCAAATCCGTTCATTCGTTTAAGAGTTACGAGGAGACAAAAAAACGTCCATAAATACATACACACATGTAGGCCAAACACCTCTGACCCTCCTTTTGGGCTTCGCCGCAGTCGGGTAAAAAGATCTTTTCACTATACGGCAACGATATAAGGTTGCAATTTTCAAATGCGTACAAGACGTAAAGATAGGGAAACTAAAAAGCTAAAAGCTTCAATTCAAGTTATTTCTGAAATCATCATTAAAAACTATCATCAACAATGAGATTAATTATCAAATTATTTCAGCAAGCCCATACATCATACATAGTCATACATATAATACGACATAACTGACCCATTGAACAATTTTTACGTTCACTTTCTGCGCGGGAGTTTGCATACAGTTCCGAACGGGTCACGATTTAACCCGAGTGTGCACGAACGAAATGAGATCGATTAATTTCGAGAATTATAATCGATTTTATCTCGAGATATCATATGGTTATGGTTTAAGGAGTTCAGTTTAATAACGTTTAATTTGAAAACGATTACTTGGTTTAAGTTCTGATGCAACAGAGGACCTTCTGAATAGTTTGACCTGATTGTTAAGTTAATTCGTGAACAATGGATGGCAGATCTTAATGGTTCTAAATTACAGATTTCGGAACATTTGTGATCCGATAAGAATTTTAAATGAAACTTCCAAAATTGAGATTATTTTTACCTTTCATAAGCATACCCGACGACGACCCGAATGGCGCAGCGGTATTGAGGCTGTCTTACGTTCTTAGGGTCCCGGGTTCGAGTCCCGGTAGGAGCAAATGTTTGTGTGATGAGCATGGACATTTGTTTCCGAGTCATGGATGTTTATATGTATAATAAGTATGTATTTACAAACAAAAAAGTATCTATGTAGTATTATCAACTATCTGGTGTCCACGACACAAGCCTCGTAGCTTAGTGTGGCACCTAGATGGCGCTGTGTGTAATGTCCAGCGATATTTATTATTATTATTATAACATCACTTCTATAATCCCCGAAGGGTTAGGCAGAGCTGTACGTAATAGTACTCCCACATTTTGTACGTGGTTAAGTCTCATGTAATAGGGGGCGAGCCTAATGCCATCAACTGGCCATAAATTCAGATTCCGTGGCTGCTGCTAGAGAAATTCCTGATTGAAAAATCCAATAACACTTTACCCGACCTGGGAATCGAACCCAGGACCTCATGCTCAGCAGGCGCGCTTGCGACCTAGTGGTCGCAAGCAAGCAAGTGGTCTAGTGACCAACATGGCGGCCAAGTTTAAATATTTAAGCATAATTAGGCTATAATATTGCCCATTGCTAGGAGGACATCCCTCCTCTAAGTGAGAGGAAGCGGATCTTAATATATTACACGGGTTCAGTGCAGGTTGGTGGATTATAATAATAACCCTAAACCACAAAAACATCAAAATTAGTTGATGTTTCATAGCAGACAGGCCAGTATACCTACTGATTATAAAATATCCTCCACTAATGTAAATAAACATTCTAACAACAAATTGACTGCGAGATAAATAAATACCTCTAGTCTTGAGTATCTGTACAAGTATCTATGTCTAGACTGGAATCACTTGAGTGCTGTCGACCAACACTCACTTCCGGATTCCAGCGAAACATGAGGACTTGGAGTGTATGCTCTTTAGGAATGGTTTCCTTTATAGGAATGGCTTGATTAAAGAAACGTAGTTGACTTGACGTGCTTAGTTGATGGAAATGGGAAGCTAAGAGATACTCTGATTTCAATAAAAGGGCTATCAAGTAATATAGGGTATAATAGGACCCTTCATGAAGCCGTCAACCAAGCATTAGGTACATCAAACTAATTAACTTTACGCAAAAATTATTGCTGGGAATGATTTTTTTTATGGGGTAAAATTCACGTTTTACCGTAGGACTTAATGTAACGCACTCAAAACACTGTGCTGATGGATGGATTCAATAATACGGGGATCGTGGAGGTGTCTCCCAAAAATCTTACAGAAAAAACATGCATTTAAAAAAAAACTAGTGAAAAAGTCGGAACTTTGACCCCCAATATCTCCGTAACTAGAAGCTAGGTTCCCAGGTACGGTCTAGAACAAAAAAAAATATCGCAATGACGGGGAGAACAAGTGCCTTTCGGCTTCGTTAAGGGTGTTGTTATATCCTTTATGCGCACGAAGTTTCAAAAGAGATGAAGAAGATTAGAAGCCAAAAACAACAATAATCATTATTATGTAGCTTCTGATATTTTACGAGTTTAAAAAATTACAAATCACAAAAAAAGAAATGAATACATTCGATTATAAAACAACATGCATTTTGAAAAAAAGGTCCATTCGAAATCAACAAATTAATTAATCGAACTTACCCTACATTATCGTCATACTTTTACGACCATAAATCAAAATTCTTAGGTAAGTTTTATTTTCGAAATCTGTTCCTAATTTTCGAGATGAGTCTAAGTTAGATAACTTAGGTCATCTGCCAACGTAACTTATAATCCTTTCACTAGACAGAACATTGTAGATATGTTATTTGATAATGTATTAAATATCACTTCCTTTGAAGTTCCGGGTAGTCCTAATATTTAGGTGTTTATTGTTATATAATTTAAAGGTTAAAGGTGAAGTTCCAAGAGAATCGATTTATGGATGATATGATTAGAAAGAAGGTGACTGATGAGATAACGAGTAATAGAGGAGTATGGAAGAAGAAACATGCTGCGCTGACCTCAAATAAGAAGCTGTTTCAGTTAACTAAGTATGTATACCTAAGGAAGTTTATGTGATTACTGAGGAAAGCTGGTTTTTGAGCTAATGTTATTCAATTTTTACGAGTAAATTAATTACATACAGGCAGAAGGCATGGGCACGAACTAACTGTATTTAGTAAATGATTCCAAACCAATTTCAGAAAAAAACAGTGCATTTAATTAATAATTTTCGTCAGTTATTAAAACTAAATCAGCCGTTTCACATATAAAAAACTGCAATATTTACTTCTCCAAAATATTTAGAACAACTTAGTTGTATTCAATTATTTACGTTGTTTAGCAGACTGTTCATTTTAAAATGAAACTGAACCCTAACAGTTAAATTACGATTCTATTATGAATCGTAATTTAACTGTTAGGGTCCAGTAGAAAAGAATGCAGTTTGTAACGAACACTCTTTGACATTTTGTTATTATAATCATAACATTTTTGTGTCCCTTTCCCTGTGTTATCTTGATGTTCTCGGAAGATAATAACAAATTTTCTACTTTGAATTATGTAAAGGTACAGCTGGACTTCCTGAAATATTTACAAGATATCTTAGGTATACCAAGGTGTCTCTTTCCTGAGAGCGCAAAAATCAACATAAAGTAAATAAGAGACTGCATTATTTTTATGTTGTGGTTTATCCTTGACCGCAGATACTGCAGAATTCTTGATACAGGAAGAAATAAAAACTTGAACAATAAACGCAAAACAATTGCACGTACGTGGACATCTACTCGCAGTTTAACAAAAGGTTACAGAGTGCAGGTGGCAGTTCTACCTGTAAATAAGTCTTAGCACTAATATGCTGCATTTTGTATATCAAGTCTTTGGTACTAACTAGGGTAACTACCTACAGTAATGTTGGTAGGTCAGCTAGGCCGGATTTAAAGTGGAAAAATTACAGTTTAAAAATTGCAATAGAATATAATATAACAGTTTGTATGGCTGAGAGAAATTAGAAAGATAAACTTTGCCTAAATTGAGTTTTTAATAGAAAGATATACTTCAGTCTAGAAAGAAAGACAAGAAAAAGATTTTGATAGATTAAAACTAAAAAAGTTATATAATAAAATTGTGATATTTGCGACGTTACCTTGAAATTACGAACAGACTTCAAACATAGGTCATAAGACCCAGATTAACGAAACAAACATTTAAAAACTTATCATTAAATAAACTGAACCAATTACAAATTGAACCACGATCCTCTCGAAGAGGTAACCCGACCTCAGCGAGAGGTCAACCTCTTACTCGACAGCTGACACGAAACATGTTCCAAACAGGTTCAACTTAAATTAACATGTCAGACGAGGCAACTGTACCGTGATGGAACATGTCGGCTGATTTTTGTGGGGAATATCGGTCAGGGATGGGTATGTGAAGTGAGATTGATTGTAATTCCAAGGTAATTTGGGTGTCAAATTAAATAGGTAAAGTGGATCTAGTCATGTACTGAACATTACCTAATATACTGCTAAGATGTTACCAACATTGTTGTATGTTTCTTTTTTGCTTTTTTTTCTGTATTTTGAAGTTATTATATTTAGCGGGACAATTTGAAAATAGATTTTCTAAAATATTTCAAAGTATGTTTTCTATAATTAAATAATATGACGACCCGAATGGCGCAGCGGTAATGAGGCTGCCTTGCGTTCTTAGAGTCCCGGGTTCGAAACCCGGTAGGAGCAAATGTTTGTGTGATGAGCATGGACATTTGTTTCCGAGTCATGGATGTTTATATGTATGATAAGTATGTATTTACAAACAAAAAGTATCTATGTAGTATTATCAACTATCTGGTGTCCACGACACAAGCCTCGTTGCTTAGTGTGGCACCTAGATGGCGCTGTGTGTAATGTCCAGCGATATTTATTTATTTTAATTTATATGTGTTTTACGTAAAAGCTAGTGTTAAAGCTAGTCCTTATTGTTGATGGTGGACGGGCCTCTCACAACGAGAAAGCCCTGATTTCAGGGGTGGGAACGCTATACGCTGATTATGATTTATGCGCGTCATTTTTTTTTTATGCCTTGCCTCACCCTAGGAATTTCTCCTGTATCGCGGGTGCGTTTACAAACATTTAAACTCACATACACTAACAGCCAGACCTGGAACAACTACCTGTGGATCATACAAATATTTGTTCCGTGTGGGGATCGAACCCGCGATACGCAGCGCAGCAGCCAATCGCTCAGCCACTACGCCAACCGTGCCGCCAAAATTATGTAAATGTAATACATCCAATTTATAAAATTAAACATTTTAGCTATCAGAAGCTTCATTCACATGACCTTTGACTCACACAGTTGTGATGTAACACCCATCAGCATCTGCTTAGCGTTTCCCAAATATGCTGGGGTCGGCTTCCAGTCTAACCGGATACAGCTGAATACCAGTATTTTACATGGAGCGACTGCCTATCTGATGTTCGCGACCCAGTTAGTACTGGGTAATACGATACCCCTTGGTAAGACTGGTTGTCAGACTTTTGGGACACTGACTACCTGTAACGAATGTCAAAGATCTACAAATGACAGCCGGGACCAACGGCTTAACGTGCTTTCCGAGGCACGGAGTAAACTCGGTATGTAATGGGTGGTCACCCATCCACAGACCAACCTAGGCAAGCGCGGCTTAACCTAAAGTTTGACCTGAGGGGCTGTTATTATTTAACCATGAGCACCTCCCCATGTAACACCCATATCATATCTTTTAGTAACATATCATTAGTCAAAATTCCCACGGAATAAAAAAACGATTCATTAAAATTATTTATTGATCTATCTATATTCACTTGATCGTTACCGAATACATATAACCTTTTCAAAAAGAATTAACATGACTCTCTTTTGTCATAAATAATCTTTACTTGTCCGTTGTCAGAGTAACAAAAAGTTTTATGCAATATCGATAAGTAATAGTTTTACATGACACATCACTATTTACGAGTGGCAATAAAAAGTTATCATTATTTGCATTAGACTTCCGTGGCTTTCCAATTCTCAAGGACGACATCCAGTTTGTCCCGCCATCTCCTTCGTAGTTTACCGCGACCCCATGTCACTGTTTCAAAACAACATATTATAGCACATCAATTTTCTAAATCCATCTACCATATCAACCGTCAAGATACAAAAGCCAAGTCATAAGTCTCAAGTTCGAACGCAAGAACCTCAGATTTTTCGGATTTATGTGCGTATTGTATAATTATCACTTGCTTCGGTGAAGGAAAACATCGGGAGGAAACCATGAAGAAGAAGAAGAAGAAGGCATGCCTAACAGATAGTTCTCGTCGGCATGTAAAGCCAAGTCAGAGGCCCATGGGCGGTATAAAAACTCTGACACCAGGTTAGGTACTAACCAGACGACAAAAAAAGACCGTCAAGATTAAAAAATTAGTATTTATTTTATTAGGTATGTAATAAAAACATTCGTAACACTTTCAGTGCACATCAGTCCTTGTACCGTTCGCAGCAGATGACCGGCTCCTTTCTATTAAACCGAGGCTGCATAGCTCCGTGTTCAAACAATTAAGGTTTTAAAATGTTTTGCTGCACTTAATGTACTCTATAACCATTTTAATTATAATTTTAAAGATAATTTGCGGGTATTTTTAACTCGATCTTTATGATACTAATGTGTTTGGTTAAGTAATAATTTGTCTTAATCAATCATTGTTCTACAGGTACCTTCCTACATATTATTACGTCAGTTTGCAAAGTAACATTGAGTTGGAAATTATAACTTAGCACATAAATTGTCACTTACGGGATATCTTCCGTGATTGTCTGTACTTTTGAGCTCCCGATATTTCGACGCTGTTGCAAGCGCCATGATCGCGGGTTGACTGGAGATTGCGGGTGGATGGAAAATAAATTGTTAAGAGCCCTCTTTCTTTGTCTTTTGCTACGCGCACTACTGGAACTCATCACTAAGTCACGGCAAAACACACTTACTTAAATTACAGACAATCACGGAAGATACCGTAAGTGACAGTTTATGTGTAAGTGTAAACCGTGAAAGTTTATAACTTAACACTTGGTAATAGATGTGTTCAAGTAAGTTATATTAATAAGCAAATATTAAAATAAATTAAGAAAGGCAAATACAGCAATGAACATCCAAATAAGGAATCACTTAGTATTTCTTCACCGAAATACTAATACATTAAAAACCTGTCATTTTCAACGGTACTCATCGTATGTTTGACCTTAATTCTTTTTTTTATAAAAGTTCAGACCATGAACGCACCTGTTATAAGAGGTCATTGCGATTTAATGCAGATGCATATTTAATTTAGTTTAAACATTTATAAATTTCTTAAAAGCGTATTTATGTGCGTTACTTTAAATATTTATTAACATAATTTTGCTATTAAGATTGATTCCGGATGTTTTTATTTGATGCATTTTGTGTTAATGTGTGACACAACACACATTAACATATCTTATATATCTTACTTTAATTAAGAGATAAATTATGCGTACATATATCCACTAGAGTTCATATTACTGAGGACTTATTGGCAACATTAAAGCTTACTGATAAAATGATTCAGTTTGATGCTGAAAAAATGCTTGTAAATAAATGTTCCGAATCTAATCTAGGCCATAACAAAGTAACATTTTCAATATCGATAGTGGGGAAGACAAAAATCTATTGGATTATCGATGTTAACGAAAACTTTCGAAGTTATTCTAGTTGAAAAGCTTTGTAAAAATATGAAACGCTATGAAACTGACTACTACTTGTCTATAGATGACCCCAGGTGACCTGATTTATATGAATAAAGCCGCAGGAATCTCTTGAAAATACATTATATTTAAATATAACTATTACGAACAACTGACAATTTAGTATCCACATAATTTGATGCAACATTATTTGATTGCATGAACATTTAACAATACATGAATCTGCTAATTTTTATCGACTGGTCATCTCAATTGTAGTTATCAGTCTATAATCTGACTTATTGCAAATCTTTTAGTCAATTGTACCAATAAATACATATCATAATGTTTTTTATTGCACTGCGGTTGCAATTTATATATTTCAAATGTCAGATGTTTCGCAGGTGCACCACTGCAAGTAGATTGTAATTAAAAGGTTTCACAATCCGACTGAAGATTTAAGATTACATTAATGCTATATAGATAGACACTTTCATTACAATCATAATTCTTAGTTATTTATTTACTTTTATAAGCTACATTAGTATGTAGCTAATTGTACTGAGTAAGCAGACTAGTGTCTGCTTACTCAGTACAATTTTCGTAGATAAGCAATATTAGTTGAGGTATTAAAAAACTTTACCTATCTCATAGATTAACCTTGCTTCTCCAATAAAATATAGCGGATTAGTATTTTTAAGTGCCTGCTAAATAACAGAAGAAAATCGTTATCATGTCCTGCAAAATACAACAGAAAAACCCAGCCAAGTGCGAGTCGGCCTCGCGCACGAAGTGTTCCGTACCAATATAAAAAACACACGTTTGTTGTATGGGAGCCCCCCTTGAATAGTTATTTTATTCGGTTTTTAGTACTTGTTGTTATAGCGGCAACAGGAATACATCATCTGTGAAAATTTCAACTAATAATAATAATAAAGATTTATTTTCTCCCACAAAGTACAATTACAGTATTGAGGTCTTTCAAAAATTGTAGGTACAAAGGTTTGTGGGAGTCAGGAATCCAAACTAGGATACCCTGTGCTATGGACTCCTGGCCCCCCTCGCCGAGATTTGGATTATATAGAAAAGGTACTAATTAAACATAAAATAAAAATAGAAATAAAAGTACGTGTGTGTGTGTTTGTAAGTGTGAGTGTGAAGAGGAAGGTGTTGTGTATGTGGTGTGGTGTTGTGTGAGAGAGTGTAAGATAGTGTAGTGTGTATGTGTAAAGATAGATGTGTATATGAATGTGTGCGTGAGGGGAGGGAGTATGTATTTATTAAAAACGCTACTGTCTAGCTATCACGGTTCATGAGATATAGCCTGGTGACTGACAGACAGACGGACAGTGGAGTCTTAGTGATAGTGTCCCATTTTACCCCATGGTTACGGAATCCTAAAAACCGAAAAGTATAAACACCACTTTCGACTGCCTCGTCTGTTTACTCACTTCGCGGGTTCACTTCGTGGGTTGGATGGGTTTTTCCCATTTTCAATTTCTCATTAGGAGCCACAGAGTCTGGATTTGTGCCCGGCAATAAGCTCGCCCCTATTTTATATTGCACGGGAATTAAACAGAACTGGCGAACTGTGAGCGTACTGTTACTTGTACAGCTCTGCCAAACCCTTCGGGAATTACAAGGCGTGATATTATGTTATGATATTCACAATCACTATGTATATACGTACATATATGTTTAACTAATGTACCTACACGTGTTTCATATATTTTGACATTGCACTATGTCACTACATAAAAAATCTAGACTGGATTTTATGACTACATAAGTGCAGCCTTCTTTAGCGGCCAAAGTCAGGTTTACGCAATATAAGCATGAATTAAACTAAACAGGTCCGTCGTCTAATTAGTGATCCAACTAGAATTACTTAACCTTCTGACTGTGAGGTTTATTAAGCATACTAGCGACCCGCCCCGGCTTCGCACGGGTCAATGTTATACATATAAACCTTCCTCTTGAATCACTCTATCTATTAAAAAAAACCGCATCAAAATCCGTTGCGTAGTTTCAAATATTTAAGCATACAAAGGGACATAGGGACAGAGAAAGCGACTTTGTTTTATACTATGTTAAGCATATTTTCTTGTATTTAAGTAAAGGTAGAGCTCCTGCGCCACAGCTGAGCAGAAGGTCCTGGGTTCGATTCCCGGGTCGGGCAAAGTATTATTTGGTTTTTCCATCAGGAATATCTCAGTAGCAGCAACGGAGTCTGGATTTGTACCCGGTTGATGGCAATATGCTCACCCCAAATAAAATCATCACGCCTGTAAACCCCGAAAGTTAGGCAGAGGTGCAGCTACAGTACACCTTCATTTCACCAGTTATGTTTGAGTCCGAAGGTATAAGAGGCACAAATCCTGACTCCAGGCTGCTAAGTTCCGCGGGCCTGGGCCTCTTATGACGACAGGCCGTGTCGACGGCGCGTTCGTGTTCCACGCGCGCCTCAAAAAGAGTCAGCAAACAGGAAGGGATCCGTAAGGACCGATGCCTGCCAGGGTTGCGGGACTGTTCGAAAGAGATACCGCGGCCCTGGAACACAAAGGGCAAAGGAAGGAACATGGATGGGTTTTAGTCAACTTTAACAAAAAAAGGCTGCTAAGTTCGAAAGATAAAACGATCGCTATAGTTACCATATCTCGTTAGTTGCTAGTTACAAGAATTAGCGTTCTGTCACTTAGTGCAGTTCACAGATAATCTCCCAAGCACGATGCTAATCAAACGAATGCAAATATTTACTCAGACTTAACACGTTTATGATAATCTTTTAGTCAAAGTTTGAGAATTTTGCTTTAGCAGTGTGACTAGATAAGACAAAAACGTTAAGTAAGACATTTCTAATTAACAATTTTAATTGATGAAACTAATGAAATCTGAGTTTCTGCATGAAGATCAGATTTGATTTATTTTCCACATCCCTTCAAAATGGTTGAGTTGAATGGTGCTGATCCATGCGTCATGTTTGTGAAAGGGCGCTGTTAGTTGAGACTAGTCATCTCTTAGTTGCCACGGCTTATTTGTTTTTTTTTTTACTATGGACTACTACTTTTAACGTGCACATCTTGCTACATCGTTCTCACATAATATACCATCTCAATATGAATGATGTAACCAAGGTTTTGTAACAATATGCTGATTTAAAAGAGTGTCCATGGAGTTTCTTGCCCGTTCTTCTCCATAGAAGAATACGCTTCGCTAGGGAATGGGCAACTACAGTACTTTCACAGTTTGTATGCCTTGTGACTGGGACTTCATTGTTTTCTTTGTTTCAAAAGTGCCTAAAGTAACTGGCCTACTTGAAATAAAAACTTTGATTTTTTGCTCAAGTTGACTCAAGTTTGTCTTAAGTTGCAAAAAATAATGCAAGTATTTAAAACTAAATTAAAAAAAAATATTGAAAGACAAATACGTAAAGAAACGCGTGTGCGCAAAAAGAAAACCAGAACAAAATGCAGTTGTCGGCAATTATAAAAGCACTAGCATTTTTTATTGTCCGAGGTCATAAAATACCCACATCAACTAGGTCTTACTAGAGCTTTAACAGCAGTAAAAAATCAAAAGATCCTTGCCTTATTGAATTAAAGTCAAGGACACTGGATGGCACTCAAACCTGCCCATCTAGGAACCTTTAACGCCTTTGAGTAATGATACAGAACTGGCCAAATAAAGTACATTAAGTGCACTACAGTGCAAGCCATTTTGATACACGATTTCCACGTTCGAAGGATTTTCAATCTTATTGAAAATAAAGAAGAGTTAATTTTCAAGAGCACGTCGGAATACTTCTGAAAGTCGTGGAAACTGTTATATAATATTATGTGACAAGTCAATATTTACTGTATTTCTGAGGAAATAAAGTACAAAATAAAGACGCTTTCAACTTTCGACCTTTAGCGGAATTTTACTGAGAATAAGATAACACTACCTTGTACAGAAAAACAAGATCCTCTTTGAGAGAAGAAGTTAATTTCACTGGCAAGCCAGCCTCGATTTTTGTGAAAAATTTCGCTTTCTTTAATCAATCTGGAATGTGAAGACATCTGCGATTTTCTTATGATAAAGGTCAAAGAAGTCAACTAAAAAAAGAAATAAAAAGGTTATTTAATCAAAGAAATTACTACCTATACAAGGTGTAAATGGACCCTTCACGTCAACCAAGCATTCTGTACATCAAACCGAGTAACTCTATGCTAAAATTATTGCTGGGAAACGAAATTTTTTTTTCGGGTGAAAAATCACGTTTTGCGAACGCAATCTATGTAACACTCTCAAAAGTTTGTGCTTATGGATGTATTGAAAATTATGGGGTTCGTAGAGAGGTATTTAAAACTTGCGAAAGAATTTTAATATTGACCCCCAATATCTCCGTAACTATAAGGTTCCCAGGTATGGTCTAGAACAAAATAATGATCGCAATGACGGGGAGAACAAGTGGCTTTCGGCTTCGTTAAGGGTATTTTTACACCCATTATATCACATACTCTGTTGTATGTAATACATTCTCAATGATATTTCTTGTCAGCAAGTAGCGTCTTTATAAAAAAAAAGTAGCGCTATGAGCTACAATTTCAGCAGGCATATAATAGGATCACATCAGGAAAAACCCAGCCCAGTTTATAATATCGAATGCCAAGAAGCACAACAAAGGTTAATCCGTTACAACAGTATGTGAACAGGAAGGCACCATGACAAGTGACTTATTCAAATAATTGACATTTGATATTGTCGCGGCATTTGCTTCAAGCACGACAGATAATTATAATGAACAAGAAAAACTGTGCTCTGAATGTTAGTGTATGATTAGGACCTATACAGGGTGTAACAGGACCCATCACGAAGAAGTCAACCAAGCATTACATTAAACTAAGTAACTTTATTTAATACTAAATGACTTTTTTTGGGTGGAAAAAAACGTTTCACAGTAGGACTCAATGTAACGCAAACAAAACATTGGGCTGATGGATAGATTTAATAGTACGGGGGTCGTGGAGGTGTTCAAAGTAAAAATCTTACATTAAAAACATATATAAAAAAAAAAAATGTTGGAACTTTGACACCTAATATCTCCGTAACTAGAAGATTCCCAGGTATGGTCTAGAACAAAAAAAAATGATCGCAGTGACGGGGAGAACAAGTGCCTTTCGGCATCGTTAAGGGTCTTGTTACACCCTTTATGTTACGAGATAGGTCAAGCTAAGATAGTAAGGCCGGGACTCCACCAAAGCGGAGACGAGCGGAGCGGAGAGGGGACCTGCAGAAACCGACCAATCACGTTTGCTAAAATCTTCATCACGTCTCTCGTGTCCCCTGTGATTGGTGGAGTCTTGCACATCTCCACTCCACTCCGCTAAAGCTCCTAAAGCTGTAAATGAATATTTTGGCAAGTGACCAAAACCGGAACTAAGACCATTATCTAGATGTTTCAATACATTTCTCAAAATCTCAAAGACTTTAAAAAGATACCTTGATTATGGCAGTGATTTGCAGTCAACTGTAACTTTCAAATTGAAGTATTGAACGTAGTATGAAACCGTTGTTACGACGCGCGTCGTTTAATCGGTAGAACAAAGTGCCTTGCTCTCTTGTCTTTTCTTAATGTTAAAATATTCGAATTAAATATAAAAAGTAATTAAAAGCTGTAAAATTAAGAGACAGCAAATGACCTCTCCTTTCGTCCCGTTCAATTTGGCAAACGATGCGCCCAACACCCTGTATTATCACAACGAAAGCCCTGTGGCAGCCTCTTTTTAAATTAAGTTATTTTTTATAATCTGTGGAAAGTTTATAATCTGTTTTAATCATGCAAAAGTCAGCCAGCCTTCCAGCTACAACCAACAAGTTAAAAGACTTTAATAAAATAAACACTCTTTCAATACATAATACCAGTGTGACACTTTAACAACACATACCAATCAAGCTTGACATTTAACAACAAAGAATTGTAATCTTAACCAACCACTTATGTTCAAGAATTGTATTAAAAACTAGTAGGTAACCGAGACTTCTCCTGTATTTTATTACTAGAAGATTTATGAAGGCTCTAGGTAGGCTAAATAACTGCATTCCGAAGTCGAATCTATAATGTTTCATGATTTAGCTAAGCTTTGTCGGTTTGTAAATTAATGCTGTGATAGAATTTTAGAATTGGATATTTTGTTTGGCTACGTAGCGTAGCGTAGCGGCTACGAAAATATGATTGTAGCACGTAGATGATTTATAGGCAGATGTAACCGCGGCGTAGCAAATTATTTTAATTATTTTAGCTATATATGTTTCTTGTTATTTTATATTTTCCACAGTGAACGTACATAGTTGTTGAATAGACATTAGACATTCTTTGCCAAAGTTTTAACCTAGAATTGGAGTCATGTAATTTTGACATTGAAAATAGCATAAAACGAGGTCCTTGGTTCGATTCACAGCTGTAGACGACCCGAGCCTATTGATATCAACCGGGCACGAATTTAGACTCCAATTTGTACCCGTTTGATGTCAATGGGTTCGCCCGCTATTACAACACTGGTGTAAAACAGGTGGGTGTGGGTGCCGCTTCAAAGAAAACAGGTTTAACCCTTCGTGTGCCGGAACGTAGATCTACGCGAGGCACAATAGGTTTTTAATTGTGTCATATACTCGACATACGAAAGGTTAATGTTTTTTTTTCTAGTAAAGTTACATAAGTGGGTATTATTACACAAATCTTCTGCCAAACTGCAGGATAGTTTGTCGGCAGTAGTGTTAAACTG
Source organism: Eugnorisma glareosa (assembly GCA_947578425.1). Lineage (NCBI taxonomy): Eukaryota > Metazoa > Arthropoda > Insecta > Lepidoptera > Noctuidae > Eugnorisma > Eugnorisma glareosa. The sequence continues at coordinate 3,856,454 of OX387970.1, forward strand.
TACATTGGCGACGAAGTAATTAGTTGTCAGAATAATAAGCTTGATATTTACTCAAAAACAATAAACCACACTTACAAATGAACTGGTTACAGGCAAAGCAAGAAAACATGACAGTAATTACTAGCAAAAAAATTCACGTCACATTCCGCTTCGATAAAGATAAAATATCCCAGTATGTCATGTTATTACATGTATGCATCCAATTCTTATTGTTTTCCGTAATGTTTTTACTTTAAAAGACATCAGGAATTATACTAAAGGAAAGGGCAGACTACTTCAATTCGACGCTGCAATTATAGTTTCAACTTTATGTATGTACGAATAAAAGGAAAAATACCGGAGACCCTAATAGGAAAGATCACCTTTCCAACTTTGTTGGAGTCGGCTTACATTCTAGCCGGATACAGCTGAATACCAGTATTTTACATGGATCGACTGCCTATCTGACCTCCGCAACCCAGTTACTACTGGGTAATGTCTTGACCTTTGGTAAGACTGGTCGTCAGACTTTCGGGCCACCGACCACTTGCAAGGACTGTCAAAGATCTACAATTGACAGCCGGGACAAAAGGCTTAACGTGCTTTCCGAGGCACTAAAAAAATCGGTATGTAATATGTTTAATTTATATAAGTCAAGGAGTAAGTAAATCGCCAATCCGCCTTGAGCAAGCGCAGTAATTGGTGCTCAATACTCATGAGCCTTCTCTATATGAAAAATAGCTGTAATAGGCTGATATTTTTGTGTTATGGTTTGTTGCTAGTTTCAGTGGGTACCTAGAAATTCTGTATTTCCTGAAAAAAAAATAGCCAAGGCATCACGTAAAGGCTCACAAAAAAAAGGTCAGCCTTTTTTATGACAAATTTATTAGTGACGTATTACCACAAAAAGTGATACACATTATTTCCTTATAGACAGAAACCCGTATGTTATTATCAATTATAATCTAATCCATTTTTTGCAATGAAATAGTATGAGGTTAATAGTTTTGCGGTTCGTAAAAAGTAGTCGACCTTTAATTTTTATATTACTTCTATTTACTAATTAAATAGCTACCGAAATGACGTAAAGGTTAAGTAAATATAAATCTTTTAGATACTATAAAAAATATATTAGATGCTATTAAGATCTTAAATTGCAATTGATTGCATGTCAGATAAAAATCGTAGAATTTATTAGACGAATTTAACTACTGCATCCGATTATAATCAATGTTATTAAATACAAATAAAAAATACATTAATTAATACATTTCATATCACGATGCAATAATATCTAGGTTTACTTCGAAATAAAATGGTATTTTTTTAAATAAATCAAATATCTTGTAATTTTTTTATTGGTTCAATATTATTAGGTAATTTAATCTACTCAAGTGCATCCGCAACAGAAAATACCAACAAGATTGCTCACAAAATATGATCTACGTATCCACTAGCGGACAAAAAAACTACGCCAATTGCCCCACATCTCACTACTGGGAAGTCCAAGAACAAGTGATATTTACACGAGGACGCCAACTCTTCTTTTTGTATGTAGTACTGACTTACCTTCCCCTCTTGAAATAGATTTAAGAAAAACAAGAATTAAAATGACCGGTTAACTAGTTAAACTTAATACTGTTTTTCAAAGTTCCGCTCTATCAAGGCTGTGTAACGATTCTATTAAATAAATCAATGATTAGAGTACTTAGCTTGCCTTTTTAGTGTGGCCTCAAGTGTAATTTTAATTTGAAAGTTCGAATTATGAGTTGAAATAAAAATAAACGGTGCAGTGTGCAGTATTATTTCTGTTTATTTTTCGATGGTTCTTTTGTTATATTTCGATATAATTCCGGAACCGCTTTATAAATAAAACTGGAGATCTTATTTCGGTCTTACTGTGGCTTATTCAATAGGATATACCTTGACTTTAAGATTCATTGTAGCTGTTTTGCTTTTACAGACTTACAGATAACAGGTGGCCTACTATGACGTCTTAAAGCAGGAGTAATTCCAGTGTGGGAAAGAGATAGCGCTAGACGACCTGTATAGCTCTGTCTCTTTCCCACACAGGAATTACTTCTGCTTTAAGACGTCATAGTAATCTCCCTGGATGGACTTTTATAGGTATTCGAATGAGTAAGGACCCCAGTATTGTGTTAGTTTCAAATGCAATACTGGCGTTCAAGAGTTGATCGAAAGATCTAGATTATGTTTATAACGTGGTTACAAAAAACTCGGTGCTTTTGGATGTTTTCAAACTTATAGTGCATAGGATTAGTTCTGCAACCTGTTTTATTGCTTGCTTTTTGATATTAAAATTACCTTTGAAAAACTTAAAATACCACGGACTCATTGCAAATTAGACATTTCAATTTTATTAGCCAATTTAATCTAAACATATCTTAATTATATTTCCTTATTGAATTTTATGATTAAACGATAATAAATTATTAAATGTAAAGCAAAGTTTATTACTCAAATTCAAAATTAGAATATTTTGAAAAAAAAAAAACGACATTATAGCAATGTGTATTTGACGTTTCTAATTTATTCGTTTTTATTTTACGCAAATATATTAATGACTAGCTGTTGCCAGCGACACCGTGCGCGTGAAAATTTTGATTTGTGGGTACTGTAGCAAATCTACTTGATCCTATTAAAAATTAAAGGATAAAAGTAGACTTGTACATTTAAAAGTTTAATAGAGATATGGATGGTGATACATAGATATACACAGATATAGATGATGAAGTGATACAAGTGTTTATAAAAAAGACGTATCAAACCCGCACTCTGGAAGTCGTTTTTGAGTATATACACACGATTAGTAGCTCTGTTAATGAAACACGATCAAACGTTGAGGTGGAGATATAGGACGATGCATGCAGTTCTTTCAGGTCAGCTCCACAGGAAGGCGGCGTTTCGAAGAACAGGAGTTGAGTTCCTGGTAGATCTTTTAGTTGGATCACCAGCTTTTAGACCCAGGGCAGCTCCGCGAGATTAACAGCAGGGAAGGCACAAAGACAGTTTTTAATAATAAGATTGGGAGTAGTAGTCCCAGGTGTATCGTTAGATGGATCACCTTGAAGAATTTGTCTTGTCTCCAATTTGAAGAATTCCTTCAGTATCACATTCAAGAAACGCTCTCTCCTCTAGTCTAGTCTAGTCTGACCGGTTCGTCAGCTCGTTTTCACAGTAGTCTCCTTCCATTTTTGAATCTCAGTTTTTCTTCTTGCGGCCATGTAATCATCTCATCTCACAAGTGTAGTCGGCCAGCACATAACTGACCTACTTCATGAAACCATGAGTGTGTAAAGAATTTATAAATATATTTTAAAATTAATTTATTAGTAAACAGTCATTATTATCTATAAAATACAATATTTCAGCTAAACATTGAAAAATGTATTATTTAAATTAGATAAACCAAAAAGTATTCATCATAGACTAAGATAGTAAGAAATTCCATGACAGAAAGAAAAAGTAACTGACAGTTTGGCAAATCTGACGTACATGTCACAACATTGAAAATTATGAAAATTTATATTTAATTTTAGCAAATACTATGAAAGCGAATCGTATTTAGATCGATTCGCTGAGTATAAACAAACAAACCAATAAAAAATGATGATAAATGGTATATGGTATGACAATTGTAAGTATAGTATAAAGTGTAAGTACAGCCTAAACTGTAGCACATGTGCGAAAAAAAAAAAAAGAGGTGACTGCTACGATGACGAGTAATAGAGAAGTATGGAAGAAACAGACATGCTGCGCCGACCACAAATAATTTATGTTAAGGGTAGGAGAATAACGATATGTGAGAATTAAATTGTGCCTATGTGCTTATTCCATACAATAACAAATTTCATCCAGATTCGTTCAGCCGTTCTGGCGTGATTGACTTACAAACATCCATCAAATATTTTTCATTAAAATGTAATATTTACTGTTATTTTAATAGTTAGTTTAGTGTATTTTTTTCGTTTCTAATTAACCATTGACATTTTTAAAAGTCTGGTTCCGAATAATCCATTTTCGTCAAAGATCATAATAAAAAATCTGAAAGATCATATGAAAACTTATCTATCATGTATATTGTTTCTTAAATGCCAGAGAACGGATTACGAGAAAAGCCTGAAACTCGAGCCTTAACGCGATGACAATTCCCGTTTGTTCATATAACCATTCTTATCAACAATCAACTGCATAAGTATAACATGATAGTATGCGTTATTACAAGTACAAAAACGGTGCGCAGAGTAATAATGTATGTATTAACGTAGATAGTTGCCACATAACTTGGCAAGCCACTAAGTATTGCCTCATCTAATGGCCGATCTGTAAGCTACATTCACATACCGAATATCGTAAAGCACTTTCATAAATCGCTGACAGCGATGAACGTGTAATCCTTACTGATTTTATCGTTTCGCTGTTGATAGTGCCAATTTTCACATTGTTTAGTTTCGTAAGTTTTTTTTTTTAGGAAGTTTCTTTCCATATTTTTTTTTACTTTAATTTGCCAAAATTTGATAAATATATAAATTATACTATAATTATTACTTGTTTATAAAGATTTATTGGATGTATAAATAAGAAACACAAAGACGAATCGTTGAAAATGATGATTAATCGTTTAAAATTTTCCGAATGTCTTAAAATAATTAATTATATCACAATGAGCAATGCAACAAAGAATTATAATTAACTGCCTATTAATTATTAAGATTCTTTGTTGCATAGGTCATTGGTAATTAATTTATTAAAACTATTGAAATTAAATCTATGACATTTCTTTAAATACTGAATTTTATTTGCAAACTTGACCAAAATCAGGGTCGAATTCAGGCTGTATTCATTCCATGAATTAAATCAAAATTGTATCGGATTAACAATTTGATAATTATGATAATGTCAAAATGAAAATTTTCCGATTGTCAAAAATCGCGAAAAAATACAAGCAAAGTCACAATAACGCATTATAAAAAAAACACCATTATTTATTCAACAGCGATTTACTAAAACTATTCAAATTAAATCTATGACATTTCTTTAAATACTGGATGTTTATTTGCAAACTTGACCGAAACCAGGGTCGTATTCAGGCTGGGTGCAGCCCCGGATCTAAGGGGGGGCAGGCCGGGGCCCGTGCCCCGGGCGGCAAATTCAGAGGGCGGCAAATTCAAGCTTGGTAGACGAATACATTACTCAGCATTATCGCAACTTCGCGATTACTAACGGGCAGTTTAGTAAACTATTAAAATAAACAATTAATTTTATTATTCTCCACGGGGCGCGTAGGCATCTAAAGGACTAGGAATCGCGATCGCCCGGCGTTCGCGCGGCGGCCGGTGCAGTGGCAGCGTGCAAGTGAAGCGCACTCACATTTGACAGTGGTTAGCGTGCATGCGAAAGAGATGTTGCGCATCTTTATTTGAATACCCCGTCGTCAATCTTTAGTTTTTGTCCATCAGCTCAGCTGAACGTAGTAGTTTGGTGTTGGTGCATCATTAAATCTGTCACAGCTCATCGATCGTCACTATTTTAGGTAAGTAAGTATTTTACCGCAACTTGTGCATTTTGTTACATCTACAAATATTTTATGACCGCGTTAAAATACGTAAACGTAAATAGTCAATCAATCACTCAATCTTAAGACAGTTAAAAAAACTCAATGATAAATTGGTTTTGCTATACTTACCTACTTAGATTTTAATTTCATTACGTTAAATAGGTACTTAGATAATATCAACATCATGAAACTTCTTCATTCAGTAGATCATATTTACCTACTAGTTTTCTTACTCATGATTTCATGCTTCAAATGACCATTACAAAACTGGGTTTTGTTTATAATATAAAACTGTGACTCCTGCGCGTGTCGTACCTACACAATATACAAAAACATCTATACCTTTTGTTGTTTATAGGTACGCATTAAAATGAATTCTAGTGTTTTAATAATTTATTGTTTCATTCCATTACTTACCTACAACTCGTAACTTGTATAGCCAAAAATGTTAATTTGTCAAAAAATATAATATCTAATATTAATGTTTTTGCTTCGCCACGTTTATGACAGCGAGGTAGGTAATTATTACAAATATGCGTGAGAAACACGCTACTCGGGAAATTATTCGCTCATCTGTAGGTTTGCGACTGTGATCCTGATCACAGATGCGTGTTTCGGTGCACCGAACCCAGGTTTAGGTATTGTGATGTTAGCGCGTAACATATCTTCCTCCTTTTAATATATCAATGTTTGTGTAGGTAGGTATTTCTGTGCTTTCAGTCTGGGATGGACAACGAAATCATGTTTTGTGTAGTGTGCGCCGAAGGAGTCACGGCTCACGCAGCGTCTTACGTGGGCGATTTGAACGCGAACGCGAAACAGTGCGGGCGCGTTGTTGCGCGAAAATAGTGGATACCCTACTTTTGAAAACGGTACGGTTTGTTATTTTCGCGCCATATCGCGCCGCTTTTCGTTCGTGTATAGATCGTCTACGTAAGACGATGTATAGTTAATTTCAGAGTAAGAGGGTAAAAAGTTTACGACGTATTAAATTACCCGTAATATTCAAAGACGTTTATTTTTATGCAATTATGGTGTTCCAGTCTACCAGTGGGAGACTAGGAACCCACAGGTTAAGAATAAAAAAATTACCTTATGTTTTATAGGTCGAAATTATGAGCGCGCCAAGAAAAAAACTATCGGGAGCGGAATATAGGAAAAAGGCCAAAGATAGGGTCTTTCAGGGAAAACAATTTTCGGATAAGATGAAAAAGTGGCTTAGTGGAAGAGGTGGCCCGTCAGTACCTGCCGCAGCTTCCGAAAACGATATTCAATTAGAGGACATTTCTTGCACTTTGCACGACCAAATGGATCAAGATTTATCACCTACATCGCCCAGACAAACTACGAGTTCTGATCTGAGAATGCAATCTTCATCATCGATCTACGAAGAGCAACTTGAAAGAAAGAAGCCAGAATACGAAGATTATGAATCGGATCACTCGGATTCGGATAAACTGCAAATAACCGGATTTGATTTGACAAACCCAGGCAATTGGCCAGACATAGAAAAACTGACCGAACAGCAACGATCTTTCTTAAGCACTCAAGCTGTGTTATTAGCAGAAAATCACCCAGAAAACATTGAATTTAGAGCAACTGAACGCGCTGGCAGACATTTAACATCTTCTATGTGGTACAAAACATTGGCTAATGACGAAAAGCTTAAAAGATCTTGGCTTGTATATTCTAAGACAAAAAATGCAATATTTTGTACGTGTTGCAAGATTTACCAGAAATCTTCGTCTTCCGCTACATCTGCGTTGTGTACTACAGGGTTTATTAATTGGAAAAAAGCTTCAGAGAGATTAACCGAGCACGAGGCATCTCAAATGCACAAAGAGTGCATGATTAAGTGGAAAACTCGGGTACAACAGATTAAATCATGCCAGGGTATCGATCAAGACATTGAGCGAGTGGTTCAAACCGAGAAAGAAAAATGGAGACAGATCCTGCGTATTGTTATGGATGCTGTATTGTATCTATCAACAAACTGTCTTTCTTTTCGTGGGTCCTACGAAGCCCCTAGCGACCTCATCACACAATGTCCTCAGCCAGGTCAAGGAAACTTCTTGAATTTAATTTACCTGCTTTCCAAACATAATTCAACTCTTAGGTTTCAATTAGAACACTTAAAAAAGGGACAAATATCATATTTATCAAAAACAATACAGAATGAAATTATTGACATAATGGCACAAACAGTTAGAAATAGCATTCTAAACGACATCAAAGAAGCCAAATACTACACAATTATGTTCGACTGCACTCCAGATGTGTCGCATACAGAACAAATGAGCCAGGTCATTCGCTATGTAAAAAAAACTGGTGATGTATGCGAAATAAAAGAAAATTTCATTGATTTCATAGAAGTTGCTGGAAAGACAGGAGAGTACATTAGTCAACAGATTATGGAAAAATTGACAGTTGATGGTTTAGATATTAGACAATGTCGTGGCCAATCTTACGATAATGGATCCAATATGGCTGGCACCTATAATGGAGTGCAAGCAAAGATTGCAGAAAGGAATGAGCTGGCCGAGTTCGTACCGTATTTGGCACTCTCCTTAAATCTTGTTGGTGTCCATTCTGCCTCATCGTGCCCGGAAGCAATAAACTTATTTGGAGTAATTCAAAAAGTATATTGCTTTTTTGTCGACTCCACTACTCGGTGGGATACAATGAAAAAACATGTTCAAACCAATTTAAAAGGAAGCAGTCAGACGAGATGGTCGGCGAAACATGTCCCTGTGAAAGCCCTCTTAAATAATTTGCCGGAAGTGGTGGAATCCTTGCAAGAAATTAAGCAAACTTCTAATACTCCGGAAGCAAAGTACGAGGCAGGTCATCTCTTAAATGCTATGAGGAATTTTAACTTTATTCTGAACTTGACGATTTGGGCAAATATTCTCCGCGAAATTAATCGAGTAAATATCGAAATTCAAAAGGCAGATATAATCCTTGCGCGTTCCGTCTCTTTAATGGATGGCCTGTTGAAAACTTTGCAAAAAATGAGAGAAAATTCAATTGAATATTGGATAGAAGAGGCTAAAGAAGTTGCTGGAAAAATTGGCGTTGAACCTATTCTGCCAAATAAACGAATTCCGAGGTGCAAAAAACAATTTGATGAGATGTGTGATGACGAATCACGAAGACTTCAACCTGCTCAACTCTTTTCTAAGGCAACAATGATGGTATTTGATCGAATCTTATCAGAAATTAAAAAGAGGTTTGATAGTGCTACCACGTTGAATTTGCATTTTGCATTTCTCAATGGTGCTGAAATCTTGAATATGTCAGCTGAACAATTGCAGAAGCATGGAGCAGACCTGGGTCGAAAATACGAGCGAGATTTAAACACAGTTGAATTCTGCCAGGAACTCTCCGTTTTTAAAGAGCAAGCTCCACTTTTATTTGGAGATATAAATAATGCTAGCGCTTTCAATCTCTTGCAACAGATCTATACGCATGATTTGCAGGATGCCTTTCCTAATATTTGTATTGCTCTGCGAATTTACTCTACGCTTCCTACTACATCCGCAAGCTGCGAGCGAAGTTTTAGCAAACTAAAACTAATTAAAAATTATCTGCGATCGACTATGAGCCAGGAACGTTTATCGAGTCTCGCAATATTAGGTATAGAAAATCGAACTGCCCATGAGATAGATTATGACAAGGCCATAGATTTGTTTGCAGAACAAAAGGCTCGAAGAAGTGGAATATAATAATTATTTTAAATCTCACGTTTTATTTCAGATCATATCCTGTCCTATCCTAATTAAAATAAGTATATGTCCAACAAGTCCATGTATTTAAAAAAAAATATATAGGCATAAAGGTAAAAATATTGTCAGGCGGGGGCGGCATTTTTCAGTTTTTGCCCCGCCTCGAAATAATTCAAGATCCGGGGCTGGCTGGGTGCATTCCACGAATTTCATAAATGTTGCAACAGAATAATTTTGATCTCAGTGTGCAATATTTCTGACCCAATGTCAAGAAGATTGCATTGATTTGTAACTTATCAATAATATTTTCGAATGATTGAAAACACATGGGTCCTTTCTGAAAACTATTTTGTCAGACTTTCAGCTAGGCCCTAAAAAGGGTAGAATAATGATACGCATATGGATAACTTTAAAAATAATATAATCCAAGTGAGTGGTAACAGGTCCTAGTTGTATTTAATGTGCAACCAGTTTCTTTAAATAACGTTTCAAACAGAGAACCCCTACAATTACTTTACTCGTGAACTTATATGTATTAAACTCCAATTAAGTACAATAGATACGGCTAAAATAATTACACACGTTGAATAAAAGCGTGAATATATTATTTTGCTGTAAGCTGTTCGTAACAATGTGACAATGTGTTTTAAATGATCTGGATTTATCAAAACAAACAATGGAATCATCATCGTTAGACTATAGCTGGCTAATTGCCAGAAATAGCTCTCCTCAATCTACACTCCATTGAGCTTAATCCTCCCTCAATCTTATCCGCCTGTGGGATTCAATTCCGATACTTAAATGGTTGGCATATAAATGAACCATTGTGAACTAATAAAAAATGCGAATGATGAACCATCGATCAAGTTACATTGTATCGGCGAAAACGATACTGGGTAAACATAACTTCACGACTGTCAGCCCCAAAGGGTTACGCAGAGGTGTACCTAATAGTACACCCACATTTTGCCATTTATGTTAATATTCTCAGTAGCAGCCACAGAGTCTGGATTCGTGCCCGGTTGATGGCAATAGGCTCGGCCCCTATTAAATGGGACTTAAACATAACTGGTTATAGAAAAGTCGAAAACCTTTGTAATTCACAGCAACCAGTTTAAAACGCCTATAAAGTTATTGAAAAAGGAGTTATGCAAATTAAAATACCGAAAATTCCATACAACCTTAGTTTTTTCATATCCCAATAGAAACTAAGGCTATTGCTAAGGCGGTGTCACATACGTAATAGCTTCCTCATTCTTTAAAGTTGTAGTGTACTCGTAGTATATATTAGACTTTGTATCGTTGTTGCAAAATCAGCTAATAAAATAGAAATATTATGCCTTTGATGTTCATACTTTAGTTAAACGTTTTCACTTAATGTTTCGTGGCAAAAATATCATTGTGTTATTTCCGAAAATGTTTGTCGTTTTAGGAAATACGACTAAGTGAATTGCAGTACAAATCAGAACGTTGCTCCAACTCAGAATTGCTAGCTTGTGGCTGCTTTCTTTTTTATTTCCTGAATCTTCATCTGCCTAGCTTTTTCCCAACTATTTTGGGGTCGGCGTCCAGTATTTTACATGGAGCGACTGCCTATCTGACCTCCACAACCTAGTTAGTACTGAGTAATACGATACCCCTTGGTAAGACTGGTTGTCAGACTTTCGCCACTGACTACCTGTCAATTGACAGCCGGGACCAACGGCTTAATATTCGTTCCGAGGCACAAAAGAAACTCGGTATGTAAGGGACTGTCACCCATCCACGGACCAACCTAGGCAACCGCGGCTTACCTGAAGCGACCCGAGCGGCGGCTATTATTTACCCACGAACTCCTACTTATGAGTGAAACAAGTGCCGACGATGATTTGTGAACCGAACCTTTTGCAAGACGATATCACGACATATTCCAACCGTAACTTCCACATTCTGCAAACAATGTTCCAGTCTAATTGATCGAACAAGCATGGGCGATGGTGTAAGACCTCATTGACCGTGAAATGACCACCTATGGCCAGCTAATTAGACGGTTGGGACAAAATTGTACGTTCCAAGTGGGTTAAGTGGTGACTTTATGGTGGTATTGGTTTTATAGCGTTGTGCAAAGATGTAACTGCACATCGACAATCGTCATGAACCTAAAATTAGTCAAAATTTTCAATTGGAACAACTAGGAACAGGGGCTCTAACCAGGTCGCTTTAGCAGCATCATAATAGGAGAATAATATGGATTACGTTACGATGGTCACAAAGTAGCTGCTGTCTTGTATGGATCAGAATGTTAGGCCACAAAAGGGATGAATGAAAGGCATTTGCATGTGGCTGAGATGAGAATGCTAAGGGGGATGTGTGGTGTTACGCGAATGGATAAAATAAGGAATGAGTACATAAGAGGGAGTCTGAAAGTGGCGCCGGTGACTGAAAAATTGTGTGGTAATCGGATATCGTGGTATGGACATGTGATGCGGAGGAATGAGGAAAATGTATTGAGGAAAATGCTGAGTATGAATGTAGATGGCGATGGCGATGATAAGAGTCGAGGAAGACCAAAAAATTGTTGGATGGACTGTGTGAAGGATGATATGGCTAGAAAGGAGGTGTTTGCTGAGATGACGGGTAATAGAGATGTGTGGAAGAAGAAGACATGCTGCGCCGACCCCAAATAAGTTGAATGCAGGAGAATGATGATGATGGTCACATAGTGGCAATTCATGATATTAACTGCATCAGTATGATTCCTGATAATCATATTATGATTCTGCTAAAGCAGCCACTTTAAGCCCCTTGATTCTCAACGTTTTCTCAGACTTTTTTTAATAATGTTTCAATTTCTTATGGTCGTATCTCTACTACGAGTAGTGGCGGTGATATATGTACCATTTGGCACAGATAATTTTTTTGCAAATCTTTTTACCAGGATTTTAATATAGAGGATATTTAACAAAGCAATTATCAGCTAGAACTTACAGTAGAGTATTAAAATAAATTGGTTAGGTCAGATTAATTTTGGAATATTTAATATGGAAATATATCAGGCATAACGGAAATATTTTAAACGTTCCGTGAATACACAAAACTGACTGATAAAGTAAATGATATTCATTCATGAACGAAATTAAATCAGCGCTGCATATTCATTTAAAGCTAATTGACGGATATTTTGTCCATTCTACCAAATACCTGCAAACAGAAACGACCTTTATAATATTTATGTTCCAATAAATTAACGAATGGTTCATTTCCTTGTTGTTATTACTTACTGTTCGTTCAACCGATGGTAATGTGGTCTGACATGTCCAGTGGAAGTGTTCGTTTCGTGCGGTAGATCGCTCGCCGCTGATAGCAAATAGATCGTGTCGATTATTTTGTAATGAAGACTAATTTTGATTTGAGTTCGAACTGCATTCAAATTTGAAAACGAAAAAAAAAAGTCCTAAGCGTTTGAAAAGAAAATTTTCTAGTGTGCTATGGGAACTTATAATTGTGTCCGAATATTTTGATCGTATGTTGTTTAAATCAATTGTACACACGGCTGCACATCAAGCTATACATTTCCAGTTTATGCTTATCTTGCATTGTATAGGATTTCCGTACAGTGCGAGTTCAGCTTATAGTGGAAATGTATAGCTTGATGTCTAGCCGTGTGTACCTGTATTCCTCACGACGGGCAACGCCAAGCGCAAACTAGTAGTGCATATTTTATTATTAGCAAAAACAACATAACTGTATCTTAACTAGCTGGTTACATATCTGAACTTTACTACTAAAAAATAACAGTTCAAATGATTACTATTAACATATCAAACCCATGACATTGAGCCTTCAATACCTACCATTACTTACACTTAAATGGTAATGGAATTCAATTAGACCTTACATTCGGTAACAATTAAAGCTATTATAACTCAAATAGGCTATAAAAGACGTACCTACCATATTAATTTTCTTTGAAGCTAGAGCGTGACTGATTTGTTTACCTGTGAAAAAGAAAAAATACATTAAAACATGAAAACATTGAGTTAATAGCAGGTGCATGATCATTATTCGGCTTATTGCTGTATTAATATAAACTCCTATCAACCTAGAAAAAACTTTCTTTGAAACATTCTAAAATATTCTAATTTTTAATATGGTGTACCTAATATTACACCCACATTCACACTCGACAATTATGTTTTAAGTCCCATGTAGTAGGGGGCGAGCCTAATGCCATCAACCAGAACCCCGAAACCAGACTCCGTGTCTGCTACTGAGAAATTCCTGATGGAAAAACCTAATAACAATTTGCCCGACTTGGGAATCGTATCCAGGACTTTATGCTCAGCAATAGTCATTATAATTTTCATTCTTATATTTCACTTTATTAAACAGTATATAGCTGTTGCCCGCGGCTTCGCTCGCGTTTTGGTCGGAAATTGTCCCACAGGCACGTTGTAAATATAGCCTATGGCACTCGGGGATAATGTAGCTTCCTATTAGTGAAAGAATTTTTAAAATCGGCTCAGTAGATCCAAAGATTACCTCCTACAACCTCACAAACTTTACCTCTTAATAATATTTGTTTAGATAAATGATTAAATTTGATTTTGATGAATAACTAGCTTTACAGAACCATATTAGTTTCATTTTCAGCCCAAAAGAGAAAGATGTACAGAGATGACCATAGACCTATTTCCTGAATCGTGTCTACAACCAGTCTTGCAGTACCCAATTGCCCACATCCAGCGTATCACAGCAACCTCAATGTGGAAAGGTTTCCTTTTTTTTATATAACAATAAAAATGTAGATATAATTAATATTTATGTTATTAATGTATGTGATATATTTAGTTGTAATAAACGATGACCTCAAACCATAATTTCCATATTTAAATCATAATGTCCCGCGTAGGCGATGTCCTCTCATAGATCTATGTCCTACCTCTCTCTACGCACAGAGCTATAACCATCGAGCTGCGAATATAAACAAGTCTAGACCAACTTAGTTCCGCTCACTCAGCACATTCAATGAAAACAAACTTGATTACCTTAAACGGTCTAGTTTTTATCCTGCTTTGTTTAAAGCTTACTAAGTTGAAAATTACTTCATAATGTTAAAACAGTAATTGTATTTTCAAGAACATTTTTTGTCTAGTTAGATGAGAAGATTTTTATTTATAAATGAACATTCAAATAATGTAGTTACAGGCGAGGGAAATTAAAAATATATCTTTGTCAGCCTGCTCAGTGTTCTAAGGGCACGCAATGACCAATTCATAGAACTCTTGGACTACAGTCAATAGGCATAGAATCTAACTAAACTTTACTTACGTTACCCGCGGTCAAGTAAAGAATTTCCTGCATAATAACTAAAGACCCATTTAAAGCAAGTCTGTAGTTTTCATATACTTTGTTCATTTTGTCGCTGTAATAACAGTTAGAGACCATTTTTCGAGCTTTTTTCAAAATATTACAGAATAATCTCTTCATTTTTAAAATACCTAATTAATTAAGTAAGTCATACAAATACTTGATCACATTTATAAGTCATAAAATTAACATCCATCAACCAATACATAAAAACAGCTAAATAAAATGCTAGCTTATAATAAAAACATAAGCGCCAGCGTCACAAAGGACAAGGCGAACTGCTGCCTGTCTCTTATCTAATACATAGTAACACCGCGTTATGACCGCGTTATGTATGTACTGTGCTTATGTACGTGCTTTACATAGCGGGGACATTTGACGTTATTATAACTTGTGTTTACTTTATACGCACTTTTACGAGAAAATAATTTGGAACAGGTGTAATTGTTATTAGTCGAGGCTGATTTGAAGCTAAGTGATTTGTTGTAATGGTTTTTGATACTAAAATCTATTGGATGTATTTTGTAAATATAAAACTTTATCTGTAGCAGCCCTTACCTACTGTTAAGTCACTTCAATAAAGAAGCCTCGAAATAAATACACCCAACACAAAAAAAAAAATGGCGGAAGAAATTAAAATGGCGGAAGTTAGGCCGGCCAGGCTTGATACAAAAATCTTCCAAGCCCTGTAAAATGCCAACCAGCTAGAAATATTATAATTTAAATTTAAGCAATCAATGCTAGGTATTTAGTAGGATTACCATCTAAGGTCCAATCTGAACCATCTAAGGTCGAGATCTGGTAAAATCACTTCAATCAACTTCATAATTATAATAACACAATCATGTGGAGTTCTATAGGTCAAGATGGGACCCGGTATTATCAAAACACTTATCTTATATTTAGGTATAGTTTACCTGAAAAAGTCGAAAGTTTAATATACTATACTACCTATATTATACTTTTCAATATAAGCAATTAATAAATCGGAACTAAAACCAATCGGATCTATTTAACGTGAAACCGAAACCATGAACGAAATCCATAGTTTGGTTACTCAATAGTTAATGCGTTTAATTAACCATTTCATAGTTTAAATTAAGCGTTATATTAACCTACATAGTAACAGCTGGTCTTACTTATCAAATGGGCAAGATGAAATTTTGGCTCTAACTTCATGAAGCAAGAATATTTTGGCGCGTGGCCAAAGTTGGAACTAATGCCAATGATTTTGTTTTATTAGAACAATTTTACTTTTTTACCAAAAAGAAGAAGAGATTCACAATAAAATTATTCTCCACTAACTATCCAAAATCATTACAACAACAACAACTATTTATTTTCAGGCTGCTTTGGCCCATAGATATATACCTTACGTACTAACATACATATGATAAAATACAAATTGTGTTTGTAAATAGAACCTTAGAACTATGTTAGTAACACTTCACTTGTGCACTATGTCACTGTGCGATTACAATTAATAAGGAAAAAAAAAATGATGTGGGTATATTTTGATAGAATTACGATCAAATATTAGCATTATTGACCCTAACCCAAAATCTTCAATTCATCATCATCCTCAGGCTACGGCAGTCCACTGCTGGACAAAGACCTCCTCAATCGCACGCCACTCAACTCGATTCTCAGCATCTCTCATCCAGCTGCTACCAGCCACCCAACCAACAACCAACCTTCAATTAATTTAGAAGTATTCCAATTTAATTCCAACATCTTGATGCAGACTTAATCTTAATAACGTCAGTGTCAATAAAAATACTGGTCCTATTATGTGGGTGTAGTTCACATAGGTAGACTAAGTCATTGTAATAGAATTGATAATGTACTAGCTGTAAATTTAAATCCGAGCAACCTTCATATCGAAGCAGAACTTTAAATTCGATCTTAATTTAGCCTAGACTTGTTTTTGCTATACTTGAGATAAGTAATTAAGTAGTTCAAATGTTAACGTGTTAATCGTATATACCGATTCTGTCTATACGTCGGATTCCATCGCCGCCATTAATAGTTTGTTTTAGTTTTACTAACGTAGTATGTATGTATCCTGCCAGGGTTGCGGGACTATTCGAAAGAGATACCGCGGCCCTGGAACACAAAGGGCAAAAGAAGGAACATGGATGGGTTTTAGTCAGTAAAAGTCTTGACACTCCCTTAAATAACTCCTCCCGCTCTGGGCGCAGAGCGCGAGGAGTTATTTGATGATTTCCCATACGAAAAAAAAAAGTATTTATGTATGTATTTAAAAATATAAGATCGACTCGCCAGCACATAGACCCTGAGACGCTTGCGTATCGTAAAATATTGTGAATTAGAATAAGTGACGTGGAATTAAAAAAATAGCAGAAAATAAAACGTCATGAGACCAAGTAATTAAAATGGTCCGATATTGAACCAAACTTCAATTTTACTGGCCCATAATCAACTAAATAGAATGGATTAAAATAAAAAGTAAAGTGAACCTAAATCACTGAATTGCAATGTGTTTCGTGAAAGATTGACCATTTTCTACATTAATTTCATAGAATGTTCATCATTATGTACTGTAACAATATGTTCAGTTCTGAACACCATCCTGTACTCGTACTTTCTCCTGAGAAAAATAAAATGGCTATAGTAGAGAGAAGACTTTAGAAATCAAGTCTAATGTTCTTAGCTTTTCGATGGCAAATTGTCATTAAATATAATTTGGCCCAAAATTCAGCTATGCAAACTCCACTCGCTGTTGCAGTCTTAAAGATCGTCAAGAGCACAGGTGTCAAGGCATGCACCGCAAGATGGAAGGTGGGCCATAATGGAGATGTAAGGAAAAAGATGATAATCACCGACTCCAAATAAATACAGACAGAAGGATGATGACTTTCTTTTTCTAATCCATAAGACGCAACACTAATCTTTAAAGCAGTAAACGTCAACAATAATGAACGAAATTCTTCAATTACGCAACGTCTACCAAGCGGTAGATCAAATATTTCAGCGCTGTTACGCGTGGCTTGCGCGGGGCACCGATTTACCACAGTTTGGAAAGTGCAGTGCGTTTGATAATTTGTTTTGATTTATAGTACTGTAATTAGTAGATAAGACTTATAAAGACATATAATTAAGAAGGTAGGTAAGTTGCCAATAAGTGATGCCTACTTCTGGACTCATTTCCTCCATTAGGCATTGGTCTTTCATAAGAACAACACATTAAACTTCGCAAGCTTGCAAGTCTAGTTATTTTTAGGGTTCTGTTACATCCCTAAAATACACCCTTAAGAGCCTAGTCAGCACCACATCATCATTCCCTTCCAGACTTAGTGCATTGGTCAGGCAATAGAGCCAGTTCGGGTTGAGACTCCTACCGGATAGGTCGCAAGTCAGAATATTGACTAAATTTCCTTTTTTATACTGTATTTGTGCCTTTCACTATTATAATCATTTAACCTTCAACAATTTTTTTTTTATTAAAGGGATTTCTAAATCGTGTCCTGACAGTTCCGTACGTCTAAAGGAAAAAACGGAATCAGTCCGTATATCACAGCCAATTTACTCCGAAACAACTGGACCGATTGAGTTGAAATTTGGTACACATTTGTAAGTCAGTGATCCAAAAACGGACGTGTAACGTAAATTAATGAATTTTAAACATAGGGACCACTTTTAGGGGATAAATTAGAAAATAAAAAAATAGTTATGCAAACTATATCGTGTTACTTAACAAATGCTAATTGTTTATTGCGGCTTATTGTGAGCATCTCAGTTTTTATTTTTTATTTTAAAATTAATAGTTTTGAAGTTATTTAAGAAAATTGACCAATCGCCCCCCAATTAACTCCGAAACAACAAGGCCGAAATTTCAAATAATAAAAAAATAGTTCTTTGCCTTTAGATTACTATTAAACCTATGAGAAAGCTATATCAACAAATACAAAAAATAAAAAATAAATTAAAGGGGGCTCGCCTACTACGTTGGTATGGAACCCTACATGCGCGAGTCCGCCTCACGCTTGGCTTTATATAATTGACGACCCGAATGGCGCAGCGGAAGTGAGGCTGCCTTGCGCTCTTAGGGTCCCGGGTTCGAATCCCGGTAGGAGCAAATGTTTGTGTGATGAGCATGGACATTTGTTTCCGAGTCATGGATGTTTATATCTATACTAATATTATAAAGCTGAAGAGTTTGTTTGTTTGTTTGTTTGTTTGTTTGTTTGTTTGTTTGAACGCGCTAATCTCAGGAACTACTGGTTCGAATTGAAAAATTCTTTTAGTGTTGGATAGCTCATTTATCGAGGAAGGCTATAGGCTATATATCATCACGCTACAATCAATAGGAGCGGAGCATCAATGAAAAATGTTGCAAAAACGGGGAAAAGTTATTATTTTTGAGAGCTTCCTTTGCGTGCGCTGGTCAAACGGTTAAAGTTGCACAAAAATAATGTATGAGAGAATTATTCCTCTTAAAAATGTCTAAAAAAAAGTCCGCGACAGCACATGCCTATCTTTTAAGGTTGACTAACAATAACCATTTTTATGATTTTAAAATTTGGTCAAAAATAATGCTTTATTTGCAAAGGTATTTTTACCGACATAGTATTAATCCTTATCGAAATAAATATGTTAGTCATCTTTAGAATTCAATTGTGACCAAAATTGCCCTTTACACCATTCAATTTAGATGAATATCTTAGGAGATATCACAGTTTTAAAATAACTCCGCATCAAAATAAAGATGCGCGCGCTGTGAGGCGGGGCGTTTATGTTGTCGGGAAAACCAACCAGTGATTAGATTCAATACACAAATATTGTGCGTAACTTAGAGAAGGTTTTAGTTTTGGTTTCATTGTAATCAGTGCTCTCTATCAAAAGATTTATGAATTTAAAGTGTTCAAGAAGAACTGATGATCATTGTGTAAGCTGTAAGATACATGCAACGACATCTATTGCATCAAAATGGTACTAATTAATAAAAATGTGCTCACAAGATAACTTTTAAATCGGCTGACCGGCTTTACAAAAAAGTTCTGGTGGCACAAAAGTACTCTGGATTAGTATACATGACGCTATAACCCTGTAGAGTGTGTGTTCAATCGCTTTCCATGCAGTATATTCTATCGGTCTAACTTGATGCTCGATAGGTGGCGCTGTTCATTTCACTCCATTTTCTGAATCGCGGTGTTTTTCGTGAAAGAATGACCCTCGCCCGTGTAAAATGTCGGAAGCTTGGTTTTTTAACCGACGAAACAAAAATAGGAGCTTCTCAATTCGACGTTTCTATATTTATTTTATTTTATGTATAACCTGACCACGCATAACTTTTTACAGAGAAGTCCGGTATGCATGATCCTTTTTTTAAATTGAGAAATCGTGTTTAGGCCCATTTCCTGCACCTTGATGAGAACTTTACATCTAGCTGGAGTATGACGTCATTGAAGTTCTAACGATGGAGACTGAAGGCAGTTGCTAGAGGTCCTCAAGAGTTTGCAGCAAGAATAACGTATTTGGGCTCATTTCATGCACCTTGATGAGAACTTTAGACCTTGCTGAAGTATGACTGTCATCGAAGGTCTGACGATGGAGACGGAAGGCAGTTGCAAGACGTCCTCAAGAGTTTGCAGCAACAATAACGTTTTTGGGCTCATTTTATGCACCTTGATGAGAACTTTAGGCCTTGCTGGAGTATGACTGTCATCGACGGTCAAACGATAGAGACAAATGGCAGTTGCAAGCGGTCCTAAACAGTTTGCAGCAGGTATAATGTTATTGGGCTCATTTCATGCACTTTGATGAAAACTTTAAACCTAACTCAGAATGACTTTCATCGAATGTCTGACGATGGAGGCGAATGGTAGTTGCAAGAGGTTCTCAAGAGTTTACAGCATCTATAACGTGTTTGGGCTCATTTCATGCACCTTGATGAGAACTTTAGACCTGCCTGGAGTATGGCCGGTTAAGGTTGTCGAGGGTCGCGGGCCTGTGGACGTTGAGTAATGGGCTAGCTTGCCATCCGTCCGTCTAATAACGACAGGCCGTGTCGACGGCGCATTCGTGTTCCACGCGCGCCTCAAAGAGATGTCAGCAAACGGGAAGGGGTCCGAGAAGACGGAGGCAGGCCTGGATTGCGGGACTGTTCGAAAGAGATACCGCGGCCCTAGAACACAAAGGGTAAAAGAAGGAACATGGATGGGTTTTAGTCAGTACAAGTCTGACACTCCCTTCCGCTTCGCCCAGAGTGGGAGAGGTCATTTGATTATTTCCCATCGGTAAAAAAAACGTAGGCCTTATTTGGAAAAGTAGAATATGTTTGCGATTAATGCAAATATTTCCGAGAAATTAAATTGTTAACTACTTGAATCTGTACTAATATTATAAAGCTGAAGGGTTTGTTTGTTTCGTTGATTGAACGCGCTAATTTCAGGAAGTGCTGGTATAAATTAGTTAAGTGTTGGATAGCCCATTTATCGAGGAGCGGAACATCAATGAAAAATATTTCAAAAACGGATTTATTCCTTTTGACAGCTTCCGTTGTACGTGAACGGTTAAAAATAAAAAAAATGTCCACACTGGTATATGTCTAACTTTTAAGGTTGAGGCACACTCTCTCTAACCCTCTCTTTCTTTGATGTACGCACGCACGCAGACGAAGTTGCGCGGGTCAGCTAGTGTATAATAAGTATGTATTTACAAACAAAAAGTATCTATGTAGTATTATCAACTATCTGGTGTCCACGACACAAGCCTCGTTGCTTAGTGTGGCACCTAGATGGCGCTGTATGTAATGTCCAGCGATATTTATTTATTTCGTATTGGCAAACGTAGCGTGAGACGCCACCCAGCTAGCATGACCATGGATCTAAAAAAGCGTATGGAACAGACTGAAAGTGGAAGGCAGACGGTGTTGTGGCGTAGTTTGGCTATAACTATGGAAAAGGCCTTTGTCTATGAGTGAACTCCGACAAGCTGAGCTAAAGGGAACTGTGTGCTGTATGTAGGTTATTCCAAAAATAGAGTATTTCATGCTCACTCAATGTCTCGCTGATGGTGGCGCGTGTGTCGGATCATTTAGTTCCCTTTAAAATGGTTGAGTTGAATGGTGCCATGCGTCATGTTCGTGAACGGGCGCTGTCAGTTGTGACTGGTCATCTCTTAGTTGCCACGGCTTATTTGAATTAATTTTTTTTTTTTTTTTTAATTGTCTTTCTTGTTTTACTATGGACACTTTTAACGTTAACGTTTTAACTTTTATCTTGCTACATCGTTCTCACATAATATACCATCTCAATATGAATGATGTAACCAAGGTTTTATAACAATATGCTGATTTAAAAGAGTGTCCATGGACATAGAGATCTACGCTAGGGAATGGGCAACTACAGTACTTTCACAGTTTTTATGCCTTGTGACTGGGACTGTAGCTACATTTCATTGTTATCTTTGTTTCGTCAGTTCAAAAGTGCCTGTAACCGTAACTGTGGGCCTACTTGAAATAAATGATTTGATTTTGATTGATTTTGTTTTTAATATATAATAATATTCCAAAAATAGTCAACAGTTGCACACAAACTTGATAGCTTACTATAGATTATCTAGTATTTCAAAGTCCGTGACTAAGGAACTTGATCTAAACACTTGCTTTACTTTTTCTACTATCAGTCGTGGACCAAATAACCGATTCGCTTTAGTTCAGTTGCAATCTATTTTCAAAAGAATTTATGTTTTACTAGCTGACCCGCGCAACTTCGTCTGCGTGCGTGCGTACATCAAAGAAAGAGAGGGTTAGAGAGAGTGTGCCTCAACCTTAAAAGTTAGACATATACCAGTGTGGACATTTTTTTTATTTTTAACCGTTCACGTACAACGGAAGCTGTCAAAAGGAATAAATCCGTTTTTGAAATATTTTTCATTGATGTTCCGCTCCTCGATAAATGGGCTATCCAACACTTAACTAATTTATACCAGCACTTCCTGAAATTAGCGCGTTCAATCAACGAAACAAACAAACCCTTCAGCTTTATAATATTAGTACAGATTCAAGTAGTTAACAATTTAATTTCTCGGAAATATTTGCATTAATCGCAAACATATTCTACTTTTCCAAATAAGGCCTACGTTTTTTTTACCGATGGGAAATAATCAAATGACCTCTCCCACTCTGGGCGAAGCGGAAGGGAGTGTCAGACTTGTACTGACTAAAACCCATCCATGTTCCTTCTTTTACCCTTTGTGTTCTAGGGCCGCGGTATCTCTTTCGAACAGTCCCGCAATCCAGGCCTGCCTCCGTCTTCTCGGACCCCTTCCCGTTTGCTGACATCTCTTTGAGGCGCGCGTGGAACACGAATGCGCCGTCGACACGGCCTGTCGTTATTAGACGGACGGATGGCAAGCTAGCCCATTACTCAACGTCCACAGGCCCGCGACCCTCGACAACCTTAACCGGCCATACTCCAGGCAGGTCTAAAGTTCTCATCAAGGTGCATGAA
The DNA here is from genome assembly GCA_947578425.1 of Eugnorisma glareosa. Taxonomy (NCBI): domain Eukaryota; kingdom Metazoa; phylum Arthropoda; class Insecta; order Lepidoptera; family Noctuidae; genus Eugnorisma; species Eugnorisma glareosa. The sequence continues at coordinate 3,879,562 of OX387970.1, forward strand.
ATGAGCCCAAACACGTTATAGATGCTGTAAACTCTTGAGAACCTCTTGCAACTACCATTCGCCTCCATCGTCAGACATTCGATGAAAGTCATTCTGAGTTAGGTTTAAAGTTTTCATCAAAGTGCATGAAATGAGCCCAATAACATTATACCTGCTGCAAACTGTTTAGGACCGCTTGCAACTGCCATTTGTCTCTATCGTTTGACCGTCGATGACAGTCATACTCCAGCAAGGCCTAAAGTTCTCATCAAGGTGCATAAAATGAGCCCAAAAACGTTATTGTTGCTGCAAACTCTTGAGGACGTCTTGCAACTGCCTTCCGTCTCCATCGTCAGACCTTCGATGACAGTCATACTTCAGCAAGGTCTAAAGTTCTCATCAAGGTGCATGAAATGAGCCCAAATACGTTATTCTTGCTGCAAACTCTTGAGGACCTCTAGCAACTGCCTTCAGTCTCCATCGTTAGAACTTCAATGACGTCATACTCCAGCTAGATGTAAAGTTCTCATCAAGGTGCAGGAAATGGGCCTAAACACGATTTCTCAATTTAAAAAAAGGATCATGCATACCGGACTTCTCTGTAAAAAGTTATGCGTGGTCAGGTTATACATAAAATAAAATAAATATAGAAACGTCGAATTGAGAAGCTCCTATTTTTGTTTCGTCGGTTAAAAAACCAAGCTTCCGACATTTTACACGGGCGAGGGTCATTCTTTCACGAAAAACACCGCGATTCAGAAAATGGAGTGAAATGAACAGCGCCACCTATCGAGCATCAAGTTAGACCGATAGAATATACTGCATGGAAAGCGATTGAACACACACTCTACAGGGTTATAGCGTCATGTATACTAATCCAGAGTACTTTTGTGCCACCAGAACTTTTTTGTAAAGCCGGTCAGCCGATTTAAAAGTTATCTTGTGAGCACATTTTTATTAATTAGTACCATTTTGATGCAATAGATGTCGTTGCATGTATCTTACAGCTTACACAATGATCATCAGTTCTTCTTGAACACTTTAAATTCATAAATCTTTTGATAGAGAGCACTGATTACAATGAAACCAAAACTAAAACCTTCTCTAAGTTACGCACAATATTTGTGTATTGAATCTAATCACTGGTTGGTTTTCCCGACAACATAAACGCCCCGCCTCACAGCGCGCGCATCTTTATTTTGATGCGGAGTTATTTTAAAACTGTGATATCTCCTAAGATATTCATCTAAATTGAATGGTGTAAAGGGCAATTTTGGTCACAATTGAATTCTAAAGATGACTAACATATTTATTTCGATAAGGATTAATACTATGTCGGTAAAAATACCTTTGCAAATAAAGCATTATTTTTGACCAAATTTTAAAATCATAAAAATGGTTATTGTTAGTCAACCTTAAAAGATAGGCATGTGCTGTCGCGGACTTTTTTTTAGACATTTTTAAGAGGAATAATTCTCTCATACATTATTTTTGTGCAACTTTAACCGTTTGACCAGCGCACGCAAAGGAAGCTCTCAAAAATAATAACTTTTCCCCGTTTTTGCAACATTTTTCATTGATGCTCCGCTCCTATTGATTGTAGCGTGATGATATATAGCCTATAGCCTTCCTCGATAAATGAGCTATCCAACACTAAAAGAATTTTTCAATTCGAACCAGTAGTTCCTGAGATTAGCGCGTTCAAACAAACAAACAAACAAACAAACAAACAAACAAACAAACTCTTCAGCTTTATAATATTAGTATAGATTCATCTTTCTCGCTATATTGTTTGTGGATGCAGAAAATTGTTTTGAAACCTAATCAAATTCAGATGATTCAGGCCGTTGATTGAATGATAACAAAATTATTTGACTCAAGTAGGTAACTCAGCGGGGAGTGAGCATTTGTAACACAGAATGACAAGTTCAAAACTGCGAAATCATTCTGCCATTGTTGATCTATGAAAGATAAAACTGAAACAGTCTCAAAGATCATTGCACTTTGAAGACAGCGTCACAATTATATAAAAGTAACGATCGATATATTGGTTAAAATGGGACTGGGCGGGTCATATTTCTAGGATTGGGCCAGGACAGTTGGGCCAGAATTATCACACAGTGGGTGCCTGAAGACGGTCGTAGACACTTCCTGACTGACTGGCCAGAAAAGGCAAAACATCGGGAAAGTTGGAAAGGGATGAGGGAGGCGTTTGCCCAGCAGCGGGACATAAAAAGCCAAAAAAATTATTGATATCGTTAGATGAGCAGTCACATAAGACACGCGAAAATGCGAAGAGTGAGCTCGCAAATCCCGTATAGAATTCCATTTTCAGTATTGAGTGATAGTCTAGTTGCAAATGTCGACGACTCAGTAACCTTGACCATTTTTGCTGCAGCCTAAAGATTTAAACTTTTACGAACAAACATAACTTTGGATAACAATGTATTCGCCACCGAAGATTCCCGAGTTCATCCGACCAAAGCCGATGAGATGTGCGAACAAAAACTCCTATCATTCCACGTTTCATTATAAGAATATAATTAGAAAATTCAGTGGTGGGTAATTGATTTGTTATGATGCGTTGCGTGCCTTGATCAATTAACGAATTAATTGAGATATTAAAAGAAAATTGAAGTCGATGCTTCTGTGGAAGCTGTCAATGAACTGTACTTTGTAGATCAAGTCCTGCTATAATAGTATACATACTTAAATAAAGAATGGATTGCTTATTTGATACAGATAATGTCAGGCCTAAATTTTCCTCTCATGCACTAGTATAGGTCATAAGTCATATTAATACCGTAGTATGACAATATTGCCAAGTTTTTTAATACAAAAAAGAGCTACCGTGGCGTTTCTTGCCGGTTCTTGTCCATAGAATGATCAATTTGAACTGTGCATCTGACGTTTCACAAATGAGTATCCATGTAGATGTATATGAAATACAATATTTGAATAAGAGGTAAAAACCGATCGTAAGAGTAATACAGTTTAAAAGTACAGATAAAAGTGACTTCGCGGAAAAGTAAGTAATGTAAATTATAAGACAATGTATGTACCAAAGAGGAGGTTATTGCTTTTAAATTGATAAATGTAGAACGTTATTACGTATTTGTAAGAACAGTTTTCTTACATAAGTACAGGTACTTCATTACATCTTGTATTACATAAAATATGTATTCCACCGGTTCAGTAGTTCAACTCTCATACCAATTGATTTCGTTAATAAATAGGCATTACTGCTAAAGATTATAAGTTATCTGTAATTTATTCTAATTGCCTATTAATTTCATACAGCTTGTTGAAATCACACGTAACGTGTAATATCTTCTTTACATGATTATATTTAACTACAAATTATTTAATGAAAACGACTTAAGTGATCTTTGTAATATGATTCTTTAATATTCCTATTGCATAGAGGATGAAAAAAAATCGACACCAAGTCACATTTTTTGAAAACTTGGCCTCACAATTTTTTTTTTAATTCTTTCCCAGACTTGCACTAGGCCAGCGTGATGGATATTGGCCCATTCCCTTATACAGACGAGGCTTGTCTTCCAGCAATGTGGATATTATAGGTTAGGAATCCTAGGATGCTTATAACATGGTCTAGGTGTGATAAGCAGGGATAAGGAATAAATGATAGCGTGGCGGCTGACAGGGAAGAATGGAAGAAAGAACCATGTTGCGCCGACCCCATGTGACAGTGGACAAGGGCATGAAAATGATGATAATATGATAAGTATACATTCTTAACTCTTTCTTCCGAAAAATAAAACTCTAATTTAAACATTAACACGAATAGCATCTGTAACATTTTATAAATGACTCATCATTTTGCAATGTAAGACAAAAACGGTAAATGATGTCGAAGCAATTAACAGTAACGCGAGTGCCAAAGTGAGGTAACAGATGTAATATGATTTAATGGCGTGTAACGTAACACTTTTATGCATCGTGTCTGCGCGAATCAAAATGAAAAAAAAATCTTCAGAAACAATATTCCGATAAAAATAGAACTCAAATGGCAGAAAGTTGTAAAAGGAAATATCGGAGCAAACAATAGAATAGAATAGTGTTTATTATGTACACTATACAAGGAACATTCATAAAGGAAAACATTCCGCATAGGGTCACACAGTTTGCGGTCCAATCGCTGAAAGCGATCTTTTGAAGACAACCTTTGCATGGATTACATGAAGAGGTAGAGACAATACTGCAGGTAGTCTTTGATTTACCAATTACATATTAATATATGTACATACATACATAAAGCATATACTAAAAAAATATGTTTATATTAGTTACCGACTAATACGCCATCTTTGTACACCAAGTGGTGATTGTCGTCACAGGGAAAAAATGATCATTTGTTTTAAAAGAGCAAAAGTATTTTATTTCTCTAATGAAGCTATACATCGAGATCTCATTATATCAGTCGAGGTAAGCGTTTGGTAGACCGCTGTATACTTGCTAAAGACGGCATAAAAAAGCTATCACCATTCTTCTGCATTTACCCGTACCTTATCAGGAAAGACGGTGAGGATAATTTCACCAAGTAATCTCTAGCAAAGATCTACAAATAACAGCTGGGACCAACGGCTTCACATGCTTTCCTAGACACGGGGTAAACTCGGTAAGTAATGATGGTCCCCATCCACGGAACAACCTCAGCAAGAACTGCTTAACTTTTAAGATCGACCCGTGCGACTTGTTAAGCCACGAGCTCGTCACACATGCTACAGAAAATCTTGTTAAAAGTCACCGTATAGGTACTACCAAAATGCAGACCGTCAGTGAATTCGGTAGTACAATATGATAAGCTTTGAAAGCGACAGCGTCACTTGCCAAGGACCTCAAAAGGCTGTTGATGGTCTATCAACCTCACCAGGTCCCAATTTTTTCCAAAAACATTATTTTTTTTAACAATACTTTCAAGGTAATTCATCAAAATCTCATTTTCGAAAAACACATGCCTCAAAGAAATTGCGACACGTTCGCTAAGAGAATACTTAAGACGCCGACAATTATGTACTAACAATACTGCCGAATGTACGGCACATAATGATACAATGTTTCTCAACTAGCTATTATATTGTTATCTTATAAATCTCATACATTTCTGAAACGTTACCTTTCACTGAGACTGAGATCTATAAATGTTACTTAGCTGTACGTACTTTGTCTAACAATCGTTTCTATAAGCAAGTCAAAGTGATTAATTGAGTAAAAGTAATTAATTATTTAAAATACGATTTTTATTTTGTAGTTTACTTTTTTTTGCTTGAAGTTAGAACTGTCAAAAGTTATAATGAAAAGCTTTGTTTTCTTTGACGGTTCTAACTTTGTTTAAATTCTTGTCAATTGCATAAAAATGTATGCATATTACTTTAACTAGACTTTAGACACGGGTGTAAGAGTTAGTCCTTTCACTATCGCACAAATGTCAAATGTCAGACATTAATCTGCATGGTATATGACTTGACCAAGATTGTGTCAGGACCATAAAATAAACTGTGAAACGTCAAAATTTGTTCAGGTGCTTCTTCTCAGAGTAATCTAATATGGAACACTGCTATTTTTTTTTTATGAGCGTGTAAAAATCAATTTCCAGAATAAACATTATTTGGTATAACTACAAGACGGAGTCAGTATCCTGTCTCGGCCAAAGAGCCCGTGCTAAATAACGTTTATAGATATCGAGCTTAGACGTAGCCGATGAAGGATAATCTTTGAGCTAAAGATCAATCATCGAGAATTAATATTTTAGATAATAGGTTGGTAACTCTTGGCCATAAACCACTTAAATTGAGAAATGAGTTAAAATTAAAAAGGTAATTTTATATGAACTGTTGCAAAATTGATAATTGTACGATGTCAAGATTTGCTCAATTTGATCTATGTCGAGTATTCAAAACTGAAATCTGTGAATTATAATTATAAGGTTGCAATCACAATGGCTGTTTCCTCTAATAAATTTCAGATATTGGTTTAAGTTGGAAGATTAGAACCTACTAAAAAGTTACAAAATTTACAACATTATTGGTAGGATAACATCTTAATTCTTAACACAATTAACAGAAATTACTTCATTTACGCCATCACTAGGGCCATTGTTTAACAAATACCGAAATAAGATTAAACATTTTTAATGATCTCTTTATTCATAAATGAAAGTGCTTTGTGCGGTGTCTAAAAGGAATTCTCACGGTATTTTCTCGAAAATATTCACTTACATTCAATGTTAGGATTGCAGTATTTTTGGAATTATTAACCGAATAATGTTTTTACAAGTAGGTATAGGTATTCTAAAACAGTCATTCATTCATTCTTCATTTGTTCATTTTCTAAAGTATAAAATAACATCATGCCACGAAGGGCCTAAGCAGAGGCATACCTATTAGTAAACCCACACTTGGGTCAGTTATGTTTAAGTCCCATATAATAGGGAGCGAGGCTATTGCCATCAACCGGGCACAAATCCAGACTCCATTGTAGCGACTGAGAAATTCGTGATGGAAAAACCCAAATAGTTTGCCCGTCCCGGGAGTCGAACCCACGACCTCATGCTCAGCAGTATATATTATTTTTTTTAAGCCGGTACTGTCCCACTCCTGGGCAAAGGCCTCCCCTCGTTCCTTCAACCAGCTAGTATAATGTTTAGTAGAAATTATAATGCTTTTTAAATTATTAAATTATTTCAGCATCTGTGCCCAAGCACAATAAGATTCTTGAAAGACTGCATTGAATAGTTCGTTTTTGAATTCAATTATCGACAAAAATGCGCGGACTTTTAAGTACACTCAGCTAATATGATTTGAAAATAAAACAAAAAGCACACAACCGGATAACAATAATTCAACAGCCTTGATTCACACTCTTTTTCGACCTACTTATAATTTAACAAAAAAAGCCGATTCATTCCCATCACACAAATCATATAAAATGCAAAAAAAAAACCTGACATAACATTCGCTATTAAACTCATTTTCAATATTAGCCTGTATGACTATCCATCTTAAATGCAATCACTAAACTAATAAAAAACACATTACATAAATAGTAATGATTAAAACTAAAACTAATGCAAGTGCATTAAAACTAATTGCTTCCTTGAGCAAAAGGTTAAGTAAGTGGAAATTGACATATGGATATAAAAAAAAACTTGTTTAGAGAGGTTCGGTTATGTAGGTCAAATAGTGAAGAGAAGGTTTGCCTCACTTATATTTGTTACAATTATATCCGAATCTGACTGTGAAGAGTTTGGTAGGTACAGCAACCGATTTTATGGACAATCATTACCTTGGCAACAGAATTAGAACATGCTGGTTTTTTATCAGTTTCAACATAAAAACTTTGTTAAGTTATAGTTTTTTAAGTCAAAGTTATTAACGAAATACGGCGGCGCGGTTGGCGCAGTGGCTGAGCGATTGGCTACTGCGCTGCGTGTCGCGGGTTCGATCCCCGCACGGAAAAAATATTTGTATGATCTACAGGTAGTTGTTCCGGGTCTGGCTGTTTTTGTATGTAAGTTTAAATATTTGTAAACGCACCCACGATACAGGAGAAATTCCTAGTGTGGGGATACATTTTTTTTTAAATTATTCAGAATATTGTAATACAAAGATGAGAAAGCAATGAAGAGGATTAGGTTAATACTTTGTGGATTTAGCAGACTACGGTAGAAGTATCTGAGGACACACGATAAAAAACACCGCGTTTGTGTCTTTTACAAAGCGGAGCTCCAATGTACGAGTACGTTTCTAGCACTGAACTACATAACTCAGTCAATAGAATGAATGGAATGGAATCAATGGGTCTGGCTGTTTGTGTATATGAATTTAAATGTTCGTTCACGCACCCACGATACAGGACTATACGGAGAAATTCCTAGTGCGGATGCAACGTTTTATGCAAAAAAATATCGTTTGAAGATTACGAAGACAGAAAGATACCTTAGTCAATTACGAATCAGATAGACGTTATAACATAGATATTTGGATATGGTCTATGACCGATCAAGAAGACAGGTACGAGGCTACGAACATCATTGGTTACGCAAAAGTAATCGGTTTCAGAAGCCGCGGTCAGAAGTTCAAGCGTGAACTGATTATTTAACTGTTCATCTGTCTAATAGTGAGATGATGTTCGTGATTGAAATACATTCTGAATGTTTCTGTGATGTGCGTCTTTTCAAAAGGCCAGAATTTTAACTAATACTTATTAATCAATAAGCAATATTAATCATTTTTGACAATAATGGTGTACAGTTCCATAAAATCTAATTGAAGCACAAAAAAGGCTCGTCATACTGCATTTCGGTCTTGATACTTATGTAGATTTATTTTTGGTTTTTTGATTTTAGTGCAATAGACAAAAAAATAGAAAGTTATCACTTCTGAATGTTTAACTCATTTTGAGCGGTTCCACATATTAATGCTCTAGTTGTTTACCTAATTTACTAACTGCACTATATCTAGATAATTATGGCTTAACGATGATAGCATTGCTAAATAAAAATATAAGCACTACCTACGTCCACGAAAAGTCACGAAGGCTAAACAGGACTTTCGATAACTTTCGAAAGTAGTTCCAATAAGCTACATTTGAGTCATGAACCTACCAGATACGATACCTGTCATGTCAAATATCTCTAGCGGTTGATATCTTAAGTATTAAGTAATCATCTATTGTTGAACCGACAGAACGGTAGGGGGTCTAACACTATGATTGATTCTATTAAACGTTTGATATTAGTACTAATTATTTATTAGAAGTTATCAACTAGTTGCTATGTCTGCCTGTCTATCGATCAGTGTGTCTGTCTAACTTTCATTAACGTCTGAACAAATCCGTTCAGCTGTTAAGGCGATGAAACCTCGCACAGGTAGACGTTATTACATGGTCTACTTTTTATCCCAGTAGTTTCGTCCTTTATGCAGGCGAAACCGCAGGCAAAAAGCTAATCTATACTAATATTATAAAAAGGTAAAATTTGTAAGTTTGTATGTAGGGGGTAATCTCTGGATCTACTAAACCGATTTTGAAAATTCGTTCACTAATAGGAAGCTACATAATCCCCGAGTGCCATACAACGTGCCCGTGGGAAAATTTCCGACCAAAACGCGAGCGACGCCACGGGCCACAGCTAGTAGTTTTATAAATTGGTAGAGGGGTTAGAATAATGTCTGAAGTTTTAAGCCATACAAGGTTGTTCTTTTACAGTAAGTAAAGTACAACCTTAGAACTTAGATTGCGTTAATAAAATTCTGATGCGTCTTTTTTATGACCTTTTAAATAAACATGTGGCCCTGGTGCATGATGTATACTTAAATAGGTATATTTATGGTTTGAAAGGAACGACTGTATAACGTGACGTCGACAAACGGAAGCGCGATTAACGCTTGTGCGACATAACTGTACTGCGACTCACTGTAGTTCGAATGCACGCTTGTGCGAAAAACTGAAGCTCGACATCAGAACATACTGCAACGAATTACTGCTGCAAAGATGCAGGTAAAAGAATTAAGCAAAAAAACAGCAATGGCTCATTCACTAAGGCCCAGAACTGCCAAGTCTAGATATACCTTCAAATGTCCTCGATGTCGATCTTAATAGAGATATACAATTAGTACTCTGAATAAGACATACACCTAACGGTAGCAATAACTAATTATATGCCTAACGTTTTGCAATACTAAGTGAGTAGGTATAGTCGACCTCATAACTACTGTACCAGTTTTGATTTTTAATTTACAGTCAAACTTCACTAGGATTGGAACTATCCGTCACAAAGCCAAATAGAACTTGTCGTTTTATGACGTGCAACCGAGTTCAATCTTGGATGATAAAGCTACTGCGAGCTGGATTGTATTAGAACTTCTGAATCAGATCACCTCTAATTAGCTCACAATCTCTTAGAGAAGAACAAAAAGTAGAGAACGTTAATGAATTGCATAAACTTTTGCTCATCAAAGTGCTTAATCATGTTGAAAGAACACTAAAAATTTAATGAAGAAGTTTTTCAAAAAAAAACTACATAATTAAGTATTACGTGTTTCACAAAACTAGTTTATAGAACACTGTTTTAAGCTTTCAAACTTATACTGTCACTTACGTGTATTACTTAGTTTAGTTTATAGAATTTTAAAATTATTTTGTAATCAAGACCACAGTTTGATTGGACTAGGTTAAACCAATAAATTATATCTCGGCGGCTGAAGAGACGAGTCACTGTCCATTTGGTACAGATCCATGCAATCTACTATCATGACAGGCCATTCACCAAGCGATCCCATTCGGTCATCTCTAAACTCAGTCACATTATGACCTATTAGATCACAGTTACGCAAGTGAATGCACAGCCATACATTCACATCGTCGTAAATCATAATAACATCACTAATCTTGTAAAGTGTGTCGAGAAACATCTAATTTAGAGATTGTTAGAAAAAAATGCGGAAATACATCTCCTTCTGGTGTTTGACCTGGCAAATTACTAGCAAATGTGGCCAATGACCGCAGACAAACCACACAATACATCGCTGTTGCACAAATGCATCAGACGGCTTCAGTGTATCTTTATGATCTTTGTTAATAAACTTATTGTGCGAGTTTATAGGTGTAAATGTAATGAAATTTCTCCCTTTTGCAGATAAAACATATTTGTGCAATGTAAATTGCAGCTAGACGTAGTGTGAAATATTGAGGAAGTAGATCGATATAACGATAAGGACTAGACTTGTAACAGATGCCGAATTCGTTTTTCTTCTGTTTTTTGTCTCAATCTGTTCAAATGCAAATGTGTTTTTTTTTATAAAGTATACAATGGTAAACATTATAGTCCATTGATAACAAAAATCTTCTAAAGACATTTCTTTATTCATTTTGGTTTAAATAAACAATTAACAGGCTACTTATAAAATAAATAAACAATTAAAAAGCAACAAAATTAAACAGTTATTAAGCCGTTACTTAATTAATAATTTTGATACCGTTAAAGAAAACTTGTTATAACCGGGTACGTGATTTCATTATGATTATAACAGCTTCGCTATGGTAAAATTAATTTCGATTTTAGCTTAGCGTTTGACTCACACAGTAACGTTACCACAGAGTGTTACATAAAGATTGTACATAGTATTATTGTTACATTAATGTTAGATTAAATATGAAATGCGCTTTAACCTAATATCATTCCAAAAGGGCTGAACTTTCAACGGTTTTGATGAATATTTCGGGTACACACTCGTGGCGTTCACCAGGGATCATTAGGTCCAGTTCTTAAGAGTTCGAAAATAGCAAATTTTGAAATACATAATAAAGGTATCGAGTAGATACATAAGGTTGTTTTATTTGGTATATATACTTTAATAACAAGCACCTGACGGATTAATAAGAAGAAATCCTTGAATGTATATTAAATATAGATTTAATGTCGATATTGTATCATTAAACACGTGCAGTACCTATTCTTAAATGGCGATTAAATAAAATTAGTACCTACTAAGTACAGTAAGTACACAACAACTGCAAATAAATAAATCGGTTTCAATTAATGATACTAGACACATAATACAACTAGACACTATACAGGCAACTTTAATACATAAGTAACTTTTACCTTAAAAGTTATAATCAACATTTACAACTGTCCACCAATTTGTCTAAACTTCTAACACAACATCACGCCTGGTTCCCCAGACGGGTTAGGCAGAGGTGAACCGTGAATTAGTACCTTCACCCATATTTCACCAGTTCTGTTTAAGTAAATTAATGTTAATGATGAATTAAAATGAATTATTGATTTTTTTATAATTGTAATAATAATAATTGCATGAAAATAAAATAATAAAATATCTTGACTTGGCTCGCGAGGTTGTCGACATGTGGGATGTGGACTCAGCGATCATTGTGCCGATAGTCGTATCAGCCCATGGCTTAATTGCTAAGAGCCTCGATGAATACCTGAGGAGGCTCTCGTTAGGCAGCTGGATCAAGGGCTTGATTCAGAAAGCAGTACTCCTGGACACGGCTCGTATTGTTAGGAGGTTTCTCTCTCTGGAGCCCTGACCACCGGTAGCTTGGACCCTGTTCCCGATACCGGTGGGCAACAATTTTTTATATTTGTAAATGTTTTTTATATTGTTTTTTCTAAGGAATATTTAAAAATGTAATTAGTTTGTAAAAATATGAATAAAGGAAATAATTGCATGATAATAATGACATAAATAGATGTACCTAAGTAAATAATTTGCACGCTTGCTTGCAGGCAGAATACAATAATTTTTAGGACATAAGATCTTCCCTTGTAATTTCTATGTATTTTCTTGCAAATAAACATTTTTGATTTGATTAATTTGATTTGTCCCATGTAATAATCCTGTCAACAATGATAACATCTTAAGTGAAATTAAACTTAATCATTATCACAAGATTTTAATTGACATTAAACTGTCGCTACACCATCTTTAATTCAGTTTAATAGTGCTGTTAAGGTTGTTATGACAAATTGTTATTACTCAGGCAGTGCTTAGGAATTTTATTGCTCATTAGAAGAATCAAAATGTTAATCACTACATTAGTATAAAACAAAGTCGCTTCCCGCTGTCTGTCCCTATGTATGCTTAGATCTTTAAAACTACGCAACGAATATTGATGCGGTTTTTTTTAATACATATAGTGATTCAAGAGGAAGATTATGTGTATGACATTGCACCCGTGCGAAACCGTGGCGAGTCGCTAGTTAATTATAAAGTAAACTTAGAGAACCTCAAGCGGCGTTAATATATTAACCTCATTAGTAACTGTATTTTCGAGCCGTTTGGGGTTGAAACTCTAGGACCGTGGGGTCCGAGTGCTCACAGCCTTTTCAAGGATATTTCAAAATGCTTAGTTGACACTTCCCGTGACCCAAGGGCTGGCTTTTACCTTGGCCAAAGGCTTAGCGTTGCCATACAACGTGGCAACGCCGCCAGTCTCTTGGGTACATTTCCAGTTGAAAGCGTTGAGGAGAAGTTTTTTGACGCCATTTTTTAAGTTTTTCAGGTTATTTTAATTTATAAATGTGTATCTATAATATTTAGCAAATAATAATTAACTTTTAGTAAAACAAACATAATACGATATTCCGACCCTAGAAGTATCAATGTATTAAGAAACACGCAAAATAATTATGACAAATTAAATAAGTTATTGGCAGAAAAACGCAACCAAAAAAGAGAATCTACAATTCCTACATACAATCTGGACAAACACATTTAATATTTTAATCTCAATCGTTTAAAGTAATCCTTAGAAGTAAGAGAAAAGTTTGCGATAGCCTTTTCTCTCAACTGCATAAAAAAAAACGCAGTTAAACTAACGGGTACAATAAACCACAAAATACAGCACCATGTCTATTTAATGCACTACATACTAGACAAAGCCTCGGTGAAAGATGTCTCCGCGTGTTTATTTGTCAGACATGCTCACTGACTGCTAATCGAGGCGTTACTATCACTTTCTCGCACTTTGTTTTGTCACTGGATGTGTTTATAGAAACATTTTGTGTTGTTGTGAATTGTGTTATTGAACTCTTAGTGGGAAAATCTTTCGAAGATTTACATAGGGATCTAGTCTTCCGAAGACATGTACGTAGCATGTCATCTACCAACCCGCATTGGGCCTGCGTGGTGGATTACATCACACTCCCTCTCATAGAGAGGTCACCAGTGCCACAACAGTGGGACATTTTTTATTAGCCTATTCTGTGCCACTGCTGGGCAAAGGCCTCCTCCATTCCTTGACACGAGTGAGTGTGAGAGTGGGACATTATAGGCCGATTATGATTATATCTGACTAGTATTACCTTATACTCGTAGGTAGGTACCAATGGGGTGAAGGTGGGATTTGTATATCATTTATTTGACACATAGACTTATGGTGATATCAAATCCTATGTGACAGAGAGAACGATAAAGATAGGTCTGAGAAATTCAATGACTGAACAAGAAAAAAAGATATGCCTTCAAAAAGATCTACATCTTTTTATTTCATCCCAACAATGAATTAAAAGATATCATTTCGCAAAAGCTGATTGACACAGCATTTCCTGTGCAGCAAAATTAGGTTTTTATTTCAACACTGAGTAATTCATAATAACGAGAAATGCATTAGTTACACATACCAAGGTGATGAATAGAAGATCAGAATCAATGCATAGTAATTACCAATAAGTAAACTTATTTTGCAATCATGGCCATGTTTGGTCATCTAATGAGTAACCGTTTGAAATCATTGCATTTGTATCGAAATTGATGGAACAATCACCAATGATCTTTAATTTGCACAATTAATTTCTGTTGGTATCATACGTATTGGTATACGTATGATACCGATACTGTTCGCCTGCGTCATCCCACTGGCTTCCAGTTGTTTAGATCCAGGGCCATTGCGAACCACTGGTCACTGCGATAAGACCGAACTTGTAACTATAGCATTAGCAATACTGTTAAACAGTTGTGTTTCAATTTTGGTGTACAATCAAAAAAAAGTCTACCTATTCTATTTTATTTCTCTTGGAATACCGACTGCAACTTCTACATAAGATCTATTTCAAAATAATATGGCTTTTAAAATGCTATGTTCGTAACAACATGAGATTACAATCACTAGGAGAAAATCACTTTTTAAAAGTTGCGACTATTCTATACTTTAGAACGAGTCGTGGTTGTTACGTTTCCCGTATTAATTACATTTAATTGTTTCTTTTACTAATACCTACTTTTTTTACTTAATGACAGTATTAGTTCGCAGGAATAGACGCCGGAAAAAAGTTAAATTACATTTCCTTTTAATAGAATTTTAATAAAATAATTGTTTCCATGTCTTGTTTTTCTAATACGGATACATTAATACTCATATTTCGTCCTTTTCCTACCAGTTAAATTACTGATACTAAACATTGTTGGTGTTGCAGTACAGTATTAATAACTTGTAGACCCGATACATGTATACCGACACATAGAAGAATAGAAAACCCAATCAATTGATAGGTACTGGATGGTTGGATAAAGGCACATTTTCGGTATATGAGAAAGTCACATCTATTGCAGTACGAGTTAGTACACAAGGTGTAAACAGACCTTTCATGAAGCTGTCAACCAAGCATTCTGAACATCGAACTAAGTAACTCTACGCAAAAATTATTGCTGTGAAACGATTTTTTTTGGGGTGAAAAATCACGTTTTTCATCCCAAAAAATATCACGATTTTGCGGATGCATTTAGTAGTACCTAAGTAAACTTATAACATTAAAAATAAAAATTAAAAAAAAAACTTGTTAAAAATCTGGAATTTCGACCCAAATATCGCTGTAACTAGAAGTTAAGTTACTGATTAGTAAAGGCTACTTTTACACCCATTTGATATTTCAGGGCACCAGTACCTTACAAAAAATATCATAATGCCCATGGTCTAGACAGTAACAGAATTTGTCAATGCAACATCTAATGTCACAAATGTATCTCAAAACAACCAAAATTTTTCACCACATTCTCGACCTCAATCTTTAAACATGCAGCAACACTACATGACAATATGCTTAGCAATTCTTTAAGTCTATCTGTCTATCTATGCACTAGATAACAGCAATTTGTCAACAAACTCAAGGATCACAAGGTGTGCCAAATTGTCATGCACACTGGCACTGCATAACGCATAAATGTCAAACTTTCATATTGTACTATCTCGTGACCTTCGTCTTGGAAACATTTAGTGCATGTTAACACTGAACAATAAGACAATTGCATTGTGTGACCTGGAAGTGCCATTTGTTCTGAATAATTCAAGATGCAGCGTTTGCACTTTCATGACCAGGCGACAATTGAGGATAGCCTAAGCCAACATTTGAATCTTGAGAAAATGAAATGCGAGTAACGTAATTATTTCGGTACAGTTAGCAATATTTGGACAAGCAATTAACTAAAAGGTGTGGCAGTAGACACATTTCAAGCTACTATCATCTATTAGTCTATTGTTATTGTATATATTAGTTTAGCCAAAGATAGACCTTACTCTATCTTTGGCTAAACTAAATCTTTTGATAAACCGGAAACTCAGTGAAAGACACACTCACTGAGTCACACTGACTCACTCACTGAGTCACTGAGTTTCCAGTTTATCAAATCTTACATACTTTCAAGACCATAACTACTTAGGTAGACTGAAACCATACGCTATCACCTAGCTGGAATGTCACCTGTTTTGTCAACTGTAAGACAGTGTCTTCTAACACTAAGCAGCTACATGTACCTATGCCCGAAAGCGGTATATGCGTAGCGTAAAGCGTAGTATGACAATGACAAGTTGCATATGTAAGATACCGCCTCTTTTGCCCACCGTTCAGATGTCACGTTGAATGTTACTGATACAAGACATGATTAAATACGTATGGTATTCAATGTGCTGTCTATTCAACAGATTAGTGAATAACTGTAATATGAATAAGTTAGATTTTTCTGTTATTATTCAAGTCCCATTTAATAGGGGGCGAGCCTATTGCCATCGACCAGGCAAAGAATCAGACTCCTGACTCCTGGCTGCTACTGAGAAATTCTTGACGGAAAAGCCCAATAACACGGTTTGCCCGACCCGGTAATCGAACCCAGGACCTCTTGCGTAGCAATCTCGCTTGCGACCACTAGGCAACGATGCAGTCTCCAAAATTAATCTATACTAATATCACAATCTATACTATCTATACTACTATGATCTATACTAATATTATAAAGCTGAAGAGTTTGTTTGGTTGAACGCGCTAATCTCAGGAACAACTAGTTCGAATTGAAAAATTATTTTAGTGTTGGATAGCCCATTTAATGAGGAAGGCTATAGGTTACATAACATCACGCTACAACCAATAGGAGTGGAGTATCAATGAAAAATGTTGCAAAAACTTTTGTTTTTTAAATAATAATTTCAGGTGGACGAAGGTCGCGGGCAACAGCTAGATATTATGTTTAAAGTATGCACATAAAAGCGACAGATGTGACACTTTTGTAGAATTTATGGAAACAAACTGCTTACAAATTCGAAACATAAACTAGATTAAAGATGAATTTAACATTATGCAAATCGAGTTCCTTGTATTCGAAATTGTATTCGAAGCGCATATAAAAATGCATTTCTTTAAAAATATATATGTATTAGATGACCTGACATCCTAACTTACAAACACAAAACGAATCTTTTAAAATACCGCCAAAATAGGAAATGACGCCGCCATTTTGTTTCTGTTCAATACATTTCTCAAAACACAATAATAATATTATTAAGTTAGAGTTAATTTGCTTAAGTCTGTTTAGGCTTAACTGTAATCGATTTCATGAAGAACTTTTGTTTTTATTAATATCTAGGATAATATTTAGGAGCCAAATTATATATCTCAAAACTTTTTTTTCTTCTTCGAGTCAGAGCGTCCAAAACAATTTTACAGCGCCCGTCTGTCAATTGTCAATGTCTAAAAGATTATTCTACATGTGGCCGTCATTTATTTTAATCCAGCTATCTTGTGCATGAATACCTCCCATACATACCAATGAACAGTCACAACTCTAAATAAGATCATTTACGCATCTGTGCACAAAGAAAGTTTCCCTAATTTGAATAATATGTAACTCTTACAAGCCGCCATATTGCTGACAAGCTAACAATCTTATCAAATTCACTTCTTCTAGGCTCTATTCAATTGTGATAAAGGTGTTATTAGAACGGTTGAGGTAAGCCGTTAATCATAATTAAATTAATTCAAATAGTAGATTTTGCTTTACTTTCACTAAGTAATGTGTTGACGTCATTGCACGTCACAAGTGGATTCTAAAGCAGAGAGCGAAGTGCTGTTGCGATTTAATTGTAATTATGAGCAAATCACACAGAGTAGTCAGATTTAGCCGTGACTCGTAAAACTGCTTCGGAACTATTCAAAGCAGGCCAAAAATCTTAGAAACGGCGATCTACTAAACACATTTTTAGAATGAGAAATCCGTATTTTTTTATTTTGTTCAGTTCCACATCACTACAATAAAGTAAAATTTTGCCATCAGGGTAGGCCGAAACTACAGAACGCCCTCTGCTCGATTCACACATCTTCCTTTTAAATAATCACACACACTGCAAGCATTAAAATTAAGAAAATATTAGTTATATCATTTAACTAAACCCAAAAATGAATATTCCAACTTGTACGATTACTAAACAAACACGACGACGATTACAATACAAAAAACGAAAACAGAACAACGACAGACGACGACAGAGAAACAGAGGAAGTTCAGAGACTTCCGTCAAAGCTTTTCAAGACGGGCACGACCTTCAGCAATGAAGGAACCGAACAAGAGGAGAAGATTTTGAGGAATTTCAATGATATCAATTATGATTACCTTAAATACCAAACGTTACATATTACACCTCTGGGCATAATAAACCTTATAACAAACGATGCCAATTAGAGCCAAACTGTCTTAAATGCCATAACTAGGTGATTAATAACCACACCTATAACATTTATGATTTTATTAATCTTAACATCACGTAGGTAATAAGGTTTTTAATGTAATATAGAGCCATAAAATTAGCCTTCTTATGAATTTCTAATTTATGTTGTTTCGAATTATAATTTTGTGTTAACTAGTACCTCCAAGGCATTTTTTGGAGTGTGTAGATATTTTTTTTCGGAATCGAACTAGGATAATAATACGAAGACCGTAAAAAATCTTAAAATGGTCACAGCATAAACATCCTATAATGTTCAGACTGCTGGGACACACGGCCCCCTCTATGAGAGGGAATGGGCTATAATCCACCACGCGGGCCCGGTGCGGGTTGGTAGATGTCACATGTCTTCGAATTTTTGGTTCTATTGGTTTTTGGTTTCTGGTTTGGTAGTGCATGCCGGTTTCCTCATGATGTTTTCCTTCACCGTTTTGAGAGCAGTGGTGTTGTGAATTTATTTCATATAAATTACACAAAGTAATGCGCCTGCCTGGGTTCGAACCCACGACTTACTGTTCGTAAGTCGGGGCCGCCACCACTGGGCCACCGCTCTCCAAATGGTCATAGACGCAGTTAATATTATGAACTGTCACTTTGTAGCCAGTTTGCGATTTTTTCTAAAGTGAATTAATTCTGCTAAAGCGGTCATTTTAGACCCCTGAAGTTAAACCGAGTCTCACACGACACCGCTCGTCCGCGCAGTCGGGCGGAGGCAGCCAAGCAAACGTATTGGAGGGACGCCTTAGTTGCCACTTTCAGAATGGGCATACAATACTAATTCACATACTTTCAGTAATAACGTTAATGGGCAAGGAAAACATGTATTGGATTGATATAAGCTACAGGAGAGCTGATGTCAACCCTGTTGAGACTCGTAGTTGTTAAGATTGTGATAATTATAATTATGAGAACATCGTGAGGAAACTAGCATGCCTGAAAGATATTATATAGGCTTATGAGTAGCATACAAACTCTGACACCAGGTTAGGCACTAACCACACGATAAAGAAGAATGAGAAATTCATAAATTAACATGAAATCTCCCACTTCATGTATTTTTCGACATTATTTAATTACACGTTCAGAAATTACCATCACCTTTATCCAACTTAAAAACGCTCTGACCCCGTATGTGGCGTCAATAAACTACATCAAAATTTAAAGATTACAATCTCCAAATAGCCCGTAATAGGCCCTTTATTACACATCTTCACATAATGATAATTGACCACTCGACCTATAAAGGTCAACTCACGATAGCTACAGGTTACTATGGGTAGACCCATAGTAAAGCGATACGTAATAATTGATGGTGTTTTTATTTTGGCAGGTATGGTAACTCACATGTTATGCGTAAGAAAAGGGCTGTCCAAAGCACGGACCGTGACATGTTTAGTTGTAGAAGCTTAGATTAATGAATGAAGAGAAACAATTAAAAAAAATGAGATCCCTTCTTTTCATGAAAATCATTTGTTTCTGCGGACCTAATTTATTTTATAACTGACATAGTCACTAACATTATAATTAACAATTGAAGCGGGATATTTACAATGTTTACTATTTGCTAATCTATTTTGTAGATAACTTGTATTGGCCCACCATCGTATCTGATTTGGTCAGCCCTTGTTATTGTGTTTGATAGATGATGTATGATGTTTTAATGTCCAACGATTTAGGTTAAATACATTTCATTAAAATAGTGCCTAGAATACATTTTTGCTCCGTATTAATGAGCTTTAAGCTGGAGTAATTAGAGGTATGTTATGTGAAGCAGGGCGGGCCCTTACTGTATGATTGCTGGCAGACAGTATAAGTAGTGTTAGTCTGTGTTAGCAGACCATGAGCCAAGTGACATTCAAAAAGAAGTTCGCTGGTGAGAGTTGGTTGAGACTCGCACAGACAAGGAAACCAAGGCACAAAAGGCCTATGCCCAGCTACTTTTTGTTTCTTTTGTACAAATTCGGCAATGGGTAGAACAGCTTTTCAACGATGAAGACTACCTAGAGTATGTATCAAAATGTTCAGGGTCAGTATGAGACATAGGAGAGGCAGCTACAAAATCGATAAAACCAGTTGCTAAAACGAATCCCCCAGTTTTCCTCCTAAAACCGGCAAACATCAACAAATGCACAAACAAATTGCTACTCAACTGGCAACATTAGCCACTATTTACTAATATCCAGTAATTTGCTTGAAAATATCGCTTTACTTGAAGCGGGTCAAGTTTTCACAGCCGCTTACTTAGATTATGATCTGGTGCAACTACTTGGAACCGATATGTACGAGAGCTCGAATTATTTAGAAGTGGAGCATGCAGATAACATGGGACCTTGAATGTATATTAGGTAGCAGAAATCTTCGATATGATAAGTACTAGAAATCAGTGATAAATGGAAAATTACTTCAGTTGTATCTTTTAGCAATTGAGCATTACTTTGAGGTTTTTTTTTTTTTTTTTTTTTTTTTTTTTGGAGATGGCATCTCGCAGTTCAGCCTCTGAGGCTGGCTACTGCTTAACCGGACTATTCCCTGTGGATGCCTTAAAAATGAATCTAAGGCCTCCAGCCAGGGGCTTAAAACTATACTTAAAAACTAAGCGACCACTCGCTAAGGGCACCCCCTGTGGGGTACGGGCCTCGGCTTAGGGCGTCGCTGGGGGGGGCAGCAAAGGGACAGGCTGGATCTGAGTGATATTAATTAGGGGCTGGTTTAAAACTACCGGCTCAGCATCGCGGGCTGGCTCTGGCAAGGGTCGGGGGGGGTTCGTTGAACGTGGGCGTCGCGTCGGGCCTCGGCGGCGAGGACGGAAACATGGCGGTCTGTATTTGTGTATACGTAAAGTGCTGGTTTCCCTACTGCTCTCCTGGAGGAGGGTGATGGGGTCATCGGGGGTGGTGAGAGCATGTCGCGGACGGCGAACCATGCTAATACGCGAGGGCTCGTATCGGGCGGCCGATGCGATCAGGGGGTTCCTATGCTTGATAGCGGAATCGAAGAAACGCTTGGAAAGACGTTTCATAAACTGAGCTAAGGTGGGGATCCTAAGGTCTAAGTGGAGACTGTCATTACGGACATAATAGGGGGCACCGGTAATCTTACGGAGAAAACGGTTCTGAAGGGTCTGCATCCGGTGCAGATGACGCGGGTGGGCATGGGCAAAAGTGACACAAGCGTATGTCATAATGGGACGGATGACGGCGGTATAGAGTCGCAACTTGCACTTAAGTGACAATTTGCTCTTTGCCGTGATCATAAAATGGAGCCTACTCATGGCAAAGGCAGCCCGGTCGCGGGCTGCTCTTATATGCGCAGCAAAGGACAGGTGGTTGTCGAGAATGACTCCTAAGTATTTGGCTTGCTTCTCCCAAGGGATCGGCTTGCCGAACATAGTGATCGGAGAGGGGACGGGACGTTTGAGACGCGCCTTATGGAATAGAACTGCCTGGCTTTTATCGGGATTGACCTCGATTCGCCACTTACGGAACCAGGCTCCTAAAGCATTGGCTGCTTTTTGGAGCTGACGGGCGATGGCGTCTTGGCCGTGCCCAGTATAATAGATTGCCGTATCGTCGGCGAAAAGGGCCAAGTGAGCCTTTTTGCTCTTGGGGATATCAGAAGTGAATAGAGTGAATATGAGGGGGGAAACGACAGAGCCCTGAGGGACTCCCGCGCGAATGGGGTGGGGGGAAGAGAGGGTTTTCCCTATGCGATAGCGGAAAGTGCGATTCGCCAAAAAGTCTCGCAAGATGAGCACGAGACGATCTGGCACACCGAGCTGATACAGCTTGTATATCAGCCCGTTGTGCCAGACTTTGTCGAACGCTTTCGCTATATCGAAAAATAACACACCGGTCATCGCTCCACGCTGGAAGCCAGCGCTCAAGTGCTCTACGATGCGGTGGACCTGTTGGACGCACGAGTGTTCGGTCCTGAAACCGAACTGCTCGTTGGGAATGAGGCTCTTAGCCTCGGCAAAGTCTTTGAGGCGCTTATAAATAAGCCTCTCATAGATTTTACCGAGCGCGCTAAGGAGACTGATCGGCCGATAGCTAGTCGGCTCGGATCTAGGTTTACCCGGTTTGGGAATACCTATGACGGTGGCCTCTTTCCACACTTGGGGAAAGATGTTATTGCTCAAGGCGCCATTGAAGATGGCCGCCAACAAGACTATGAGCTGAGAGGGGAGGACTTTGAACACCCTATTGGTGAAGCCATCGGCGCCAGGGGCTTTCCGAGGCTGTAGCCTATCTATTATGTCTTTCACTTCGTCGGGCGTGACTGAAGGAAGAGGACAGTCGGGGTCTTCTACTGGGGGGAGAGCGGCTCTACGTTCGACTTCCGCGTCCACCTCAGCGAGATGTCGCATGTCTACTGGTAGAGAGCTGGGCGTGCACTGAGATTCCAGGCTGTCGGCCAGGCATTCAGCCTTCTCAGAGTCGTCAAAGGCGACGCTCTTATCGGGGCGAATGAGAGGAGGCATAGTAACCTCGTCGCTGCTAGCACGCAACTTCCGTTGCAGTTGCCAGAAAGCTAAGTGAGTGGGCTCGAGTTCGCTAAGCTCCTTGTCCCAACGATTCGAACGAAACTCACTGGTGCGCTGCTTTACAGCAAGCTGCAAGCTGCGCATGTGAGCCTTGTTCGCATAGCAGGGAAAGACGCTATAGGCACGAACGGCCGCGTTCTTCTCGGTTATCAGATCACGTATGTCATCGGGTAGTTTCCAGCGGTGATCGCTCATCGCTGGGACTTCCCGTGAACAATCCTTCAGTACGGATTGTACGTGATCTGTAAACAAGTTGATGGCGGCCGTCGTGTCTGCGACTGAGACTATGTGATCGGGGATACCGTCCGTGAGAGGAGACATGTCGGATTTCAGCTTATCGCTTACTTTCTTCCAGTCTGTTATCAAAATAGGGGCAGGGGGCTGGCTGGGGTCAAAGAGGCCCGAGCTAGAAACGAGATGCATGACTACCGGACGGTGGTCAGAGTTAAGCTCGTGTAGCGTCTCAATCGAGTCCAGCCTGAGGCTGACGTTCCTGAGCAGCGCTATATCGAGCACATCGGAGCGCAAACCGACAGTGTCGGGGTAGTGGGTGTGCTCCATAGGAGCGATAGGGTCAAAAGAAAGGGAGTCGCTTAGGTCGTATAACGCCCGCCCTCTCGGGTTGGTCGTTATACTGTTCCAAGCAGGGTGTTTGGCATTGAGGTCGCCCGCTATGATAACGGACTCGCTCAAGCCGAAGAGAGAAGAGAGATCCTTCTCTAACAGGGAATGGTCCTCAGATGAATTTACGGGGGGCATGTAGGCAGAGATGATATGGACCGACTGATGGCCGGTCATACCTAGCCGACAGATTGAAACCTCAAGCAGTGATTCTAGAGGGGGTGAGTCTACTGGGATGCAGTGCAGTTCTTTACGGTAATAAATGAGCGTGCCGCCTCTGTGGCAGCGGGAACGGTCATTGCGAACTATATGAAAGTTTGCAATCTTGGGGTTGCGGAGATGGGGCTTTAGGAACGTCTCTTGGACAAGAAAGACATCTATCTGATGATCGCGGAGGAACGCGGCGATCTCATCGCGTTGTCCACTAATGCCGTTGGCATTGTAAAAGCCTATTCTAAGGGATCGGGGTTGGGTACTCGTTAAGGGCCTAGTTAGATCCATTATCGGTCTGGTTGTGAGAGAGCGCGCGGAGAGCTGCACGTATCCTAGGATACGATTTGAAGATCATGTTGATCTTTTTCATGTCATTCGTTCCTCTGAGCTCGGCCGCTAAGCGGTCGGCCTCAGGGGATTCGAAGATCGCGAACCTAGCGATTGTGTCGAAGGAGCTTTCTTCGGCATCCTCAGACTCTGGGCCGGGTGGCCTGGAGGGAGGGCGCGCTGGTGAGGCTAGGGGAGCGGCCGTTGGAATGGGCGCAGGGCAAGGGACCGGGTTATCAAATAACCCGGGCATGGGGGGGGTGGACTTGGGGCTACCAAGTGCTGGAAAGGCACGCTGATGATTCAGCGCGTTCCAGGGGGACGGTCTCTGGGGACTGAGACGCTCAGGCAACTGAGCAGAGGGGATTGGGACTGATGAGGGGGCTTCCCTCAGCTGGCGGGCGTTAAAACGCTTCGCCAGCTTACCCGGAAATTGTTTGGGGGCTTTAGGGCAACCCCTGTAGTTGGCCGGGTGGCCTGTCTGACCGCATAGCACACAACTGGGTGGCTCGGTACAGAGGTTCCTGTCCTTGGGACGGGAGCAATCGGCCGTGGCGTGATCGCCTAGGCACTTGACGCACCGGGGAGGTGCGAAGCAGTGCTTTTGGGCGTGGCCGTAAAGTTGGCAACCGTGGCACTGGGAAAGTACCTTGTTGCGGTGAGGCCGCTCAATGAGGATGCCCGATAAGGAGCAGACGGTCTTTACTTTAAAAATGGGGTGATGACCCTCGACGGGGTCACAGATGACGAGCACCATGTCGTACTCGTCACCTCCCCTCGCCTTGTGCAGGCGGTGGACGGCGGAGACTGGGACGTTCTGGGAGGTGAGGTCGTCCAGAATGTCCTGGGATGGGATCTCTTTAGGGATCCGCCTGATCACCACGCGGGTGGGCTTCTCCTCAGGGAGAGAGTAAGTGTGGAAGGCGACGTGCCTCCCACGAAGATTGCGGACAAGGTCCCTGAAGTCCGAGGACGAAGGGACGGTGACCTTAATACCCTGTAGGGTAGATTTGGCTGAGGTGTAATTGATGCGCAACTCAGTGCACATCTTGGACACATCGGTCCATTTCGCCTTATCTTGGATGAAGATAGGCGGCGGGGGCTTTAGCTTCTTGGAAGAAGAAGCAGAGGGGGCGGTAGGGGCGGTAGCCATAGGGCTAACGGGGCGGCTAGACGCGGCCGGAGCTGTCGAAGCGACAGGAGAAACGGGGTGAGATAAGGGGGCAGGGGAGGGTGGGGTGGGGGTAGAGCGAGCCGCTACGGGCTTTTTGGCCTTATTGGCTTTAGCGCCCTTGCCCTTCCTACGCTTGCCCTTGCCTACCATCGTGTACTCCTCAGAGTCAGAGGTAGCGTCGGATGATCCCGAGTACTCCGAGGCCTCGGAAAGCACGTCCGCAATCTCCATAGGAGAAGCATCGGGACTTGCAGGTGAGGCCTGAGAGTGCACTAACGGGGGTGGGTCGGAACTCGCCGGCGAGATCGGCACGAATACCTTCTCGGATAGGATACCCATAAGGGGCTCCGCGATAGTCATATAATTTTCCCTTATATGAGGGTTGGGGTCACTAAGGAGCCTCTTAAGGAGGTCCGTGAGGGACTTAGCCCAGGCATCCTTCGATGCGAGGGTAGGGATCATGTCTAACTAATGGGACTGATCTTGACTAATATATAGTGGGGGAGGGGGGAAAAAAACTCCTAGCCCTAGTCCCGAGGAGACACGAAAATCGTGAACCCCCCGGGCGGACAATTCCCACAAAAACGAACCCACCCGTGTGACTTTCCTAGTGCTATACTGGCGAGAAGAAAGGCACAAACAAACTCGCCAGCTACACTGTTGTCCTGGCCAGAGGGGCCGCTAAGCCTAACTCCCCGGGAGGGATAGCCCGGGGATGAGTGCACTCCCTGTCGGGTGACACAGGGAGGTGAGTGCCTAAGGTGTGCCCTAAGCTTGAGTACCTGTCGCCAATCTTAATGTGCGACAGGGCCCTATGGGTCTTGCGACCGATCCGGGCCGCTGGGGTAGAGACACCCAGACGTCCCGGGTGCAGCTGTGGACAAACGTGGGTTAGGTACTACCAGACTGTGACTAGGAGTCCCCCCAAGGCCACAGTCGGAGCCCTTCCGACTGACTGCTTTCCCTTGAAGAGGGTCGGCGGGTGTGGCGGGTCACCACCCACTTGGGATCGTTGGCACCGTGAGGTTTCCACCCAAGTACCACCGAAACTGGTGGATTTTGCTCTTAGGGAGCCAAGCGAACGCGACGCGATACGCGAACGTAGAAAACCGACTACAAGCACTGAAGCACTCGTAGCCGATCTGCTACGATGACGTAGTCTAACTCGAAACCACGGTGGCGGAGCTAGACGACCGGCATGCGGTGGTGTAGCACTGAGCGCAATGTGCGCGTCAGAGCGACGGGGGAGGGGGGAGCTTTCGATCGCAACGACAGAGCGCACGTGTGCACTCTGCGGCTGCCGAGAGCGGAATGATTACTTTGAGGCCGGCTTGCACCATTAAAGTACTAAACGTATTTAATACTAGCTGTTGCCCGCGGCTTCGCTCGCGTTTGGGTCGGAAATTATCCCACAGGAACGTTGTAAATATAGCCTATGGTACTCGGGGATTATGAAGCTTCCTATTAGTGAAAGAATTTTCAAAATCGGTTCAGTAGATCCAGAGATTACCCCTTACATACAAACAATATTTACCTATTTATAATATTATATTAGTATATATTAGAAGTATACATATTACATCATTCGTCTTTGTCAATCTCTGAAAACTGACAGAATGGAACGATATTTAAATTACGTTTAGCGCGTGTACTGACAAACACCAAACAGGACGAACATCCAATTTTATCGCCTTAAAAAACTTAATCTTTTAAATTATTTTTTCAATATTTAAGTTGAACAGAAAAGCTGTTAAAGAAGCCAGTTATTAGTTTAACTTTGTATAAAATTACAAATATATGCATTATCCAAGTATTTACAAACAACTTTAGATAGATATTACCGAAACCCAAAACGGTCTATGCACAATTTAAGACGCCAAACCGCATCAAAGTTACATTCACATCCACACACCCTTACATTTCTTAATCTCGTGTCAATCACAGACGTGAATACAGGACAGTCAATGTATCAACGTCATGGTGTCCAGCTGTGTACCTAGACTTTTCTTACGTGTGGTGTAGAAATCGTAATAGGTCGGCTGACGTGTGGGTTGCAGGTGTGTTCTGATCTTTATCCTTAGCTAGGTATTAGAAAATGATTTATGTGGGACGGTTGTGAAGGAGCTAAAATATAACAGCCGCTTGGCTCGATCTTTAAGGTTAAGCCGTACTTGGCTAGGTCGGTCCGTG
Source organism: Eugnorisma glareosa (assembly GCA_947578425.1). Taxonomy (NCBI): domain Eukaryota; kingdom Metazoa; phylum Arthropoda; class Insecta; order Lepidoptera; family Noctuidae; genus Eugnorisma; species Eugnorisma glareosa. The sequence goes on from OX387970.1 coordinate 3,907,146, forward strand.
GATGGGTGACCGCCCATCACATACTGAGTTTCCTCCGTGCCTCGGAAAGCAAGTTAAGCCGTTGGTCGCGGCTGTCATTTGTAGATCTTTGACAGTCGTTACAGGTAGTCCGTGATCCGAAAGTGTAACCAAGGAATATCGTATTACCCAGTACTAACTGGGTTGTGGAGGTCAGATAGGCAGTCGCTCCATGTAAAATACTGGTATTCAGCTGCATCCGGTCAGTTGGGAAAAGTAGGTAGGAAAAGAACATTATTATCTCATTTTATTAATAAAGGTTTTCACCAACACCATAAATGTTTTATAGATTTGACACATTGCAAGACACTTTTCTGGTTGCCTAAAATGGCTGTTTTATCAGAATCATAATACGAATCACGTTAAAAATTTAAAATTCTGAAAATGGTCTTTATGGTTATGACCACAAAGTCCATTTTAAGAGTTTTAATTTTTTTCTTATAATGCTTCCATTTTAGGCCCCCTGATAGAGCTACAATATACTTTTTCAAGGCAATTAACTAAATTTTTTACACATGGCAACCAACCTCTTACTAAACTCTATGATTTCATGCACCAAAAGCTTCAAAACAGGATATTAAGCGCCTTAAATTAGCTAACGCAGGTTGCATCAACCTGTAGTTTTCCTTAATGATCAAAATATTTAAAGCAGTATTACAATTGTTTATTATGTGCTGAGTGATATAGTGTGTCGTATGTGTGTGTAGACTGCCTCGTTGGTCTAGTGGTCGCAATCTCGACTGCTGAGCATGAGGTCCTAGGTTTGATTCGAATTTACCAGTAGCAGTCACGGAATCTGAATTTGTGCCCGGTTGATGGCAATAGGCTCGCCTGCTATTACCTTAAACATAACTGGTGAAATGTGACACATATTTCTTCAAGAAAGTGGTTACAAAATTGTGTGACCCTGACTCCTGTGGTAGGTGGCAGGTGAGGCACACCTCTGCCTATCCCTTCGGGGATTAGAGGCGTGATGTTATGATGTATACATAGGTATATATCACTCCGCACAAATACCAATTTTGCCGTCTTTCTTCGCAGTACGTGAAATAAATTTTCAAATAACAACACTCACTTACTAGGTGTTGATGTTCATTGTTTCAAAACAATTATTGCAAATCGACCTTATCCCATTATACTTAAAATATGTATATGTATGTAAACGACAAGTGACACAAAGGGAACGAAGCCAAATATTTTGACACTGCCGATCGTGATGGGAATCTAAACTGTCTGCTTTTACGTTTTAACTTTCAATTCTAACCTCACAATAATTCAAGTGGCTCTACTTGCAGATGTTACTAAAGCGTGTAAACTAGGTTTTAGAACTGGTCGTATTTTGTTCTAGGATTATTAGTGTATACTAGATTATGTGAGTTATTAGCCTTCTTGTGTCATGAATGCAATTAAATGACGATCTATTAGGACCACTTATATGTGTTATACTATAATTAATTAGTCGGTTTTTAGTAGTATAGGTCACAAATTAAGTGTTTATAATTATGAAATCTAAGCTCATTTTAGATTATTTCGTATGGTACCCACGAATTAACAAAGAAACGCAATTCTCTCAGAACTTACTTCTTATTTGTTAGTCTTATACTTCACTACTTATGCAGTGAAAAAAATATTAAGAAGGTGTTATTATATATCCAGGAGGAGTAAGATTAGGAATTATAATTACATTATTTAAATCACTACACAGTATAAAACAAAGTCGCTTTCTCTGTCCCTATGTCCCTTTGTATGCTTAAATCTTTGAAACTACGCAACGGATTTTGATGCGGTTTTTTTTTAATAGATAGAGTGATTCAAGAGAAAGGTTTATATGCATAACATTGCACCCGTGCGAAGCCGGGGCGGGTCGCTAGTGGTGAAATATGGCGAAAGAACGTTGCTATTTTTAGGTTTTAAGAAAACGCTGACTTGATGAATCACTTTCATTCAGTCTTAACAATTTCATAAACGATTTCACAAAACAATTCTATCTCGTAACAATGCTGAAACAATTATTTCAAACACATCTTCATTAGAAACCATTCTCCATTTATTACATTATCTATTATATGGACAGACAGACATTGCGTGCAAAAAATAAGATTATTTCAGCGATAGTTCAAAACAATACTAAAATGAGATTATTATCGCGATAATTGTGGCGCTAAACTGTGTTTTAATTTAGAATAAACGCATTAATTGACTTTCTAAATTAAAAGTTGTGTTGCGCAAGAGTGCGGCGGCTAGGTGCATATGGCTGGTGGATTTTCTTCCTCGGCGTTACATGAGTAATGCTCGTTTTCCTTTCTGCGGTAAGGTAACTAACTTATTAATAAAATTAAAAAATGGCGTCAAAAAACTCCTCCTCAACGCAGTCAACTGGTAATGTACCCAAGAGACTGGCGGCGTTGCCACGTTGTATGGCAATGCTAAGCCTTTGGCCAAGGTAAAAGCCAGCCATTGGGTCACGGGAAATGTCCACTAAGCGTTTGGAAATGTCCTTGAAAAGGCTATGAGCACTTGGACCCCACGGACCTAGAGTTTCAACCCCAAACGGCTCGAAAATATAGTTACCAATAGGGTTACTATATTTACTAGGTTCTCTGCAGCCGCAGCGGCAGCGCCAGCACAGCACGATGGGCTTGGAAGATGGGATGGAGCGGTTAAGTTGTAAGTGTGTAGCCTTTTCCCAACTTTGTTGGGCTCGGCTTCCAGTCTAACCGGATGCAGCTGAATACCAGTATTTCCATGGAGTGACTGCCTATCTGACCTCTACAACCCAGTTAGTACTGGGTAATACGATAACCCCCCACCCCCGTTGGTAAGACTGGTTGTCAGACTTTCGGGTCACTGACTACCTGTAAGCTGTATCTTATATGTAAGCTGTACTTAGCCTTAAAACACTTTTTTGTCAGAAGCGTACCAAATACTTAGTAAAATTAATCTTACCAAAATACTTAGGTACATTTCCACAGTAAATCACAATTATGCATTTAACGTTAAACTTATTTCATCATCATTTTGTCTCTCTCAATTGTTGGAACAGACCATGCCTATATTTTTTTTAAACATTTAGCGAATAGTGGTACAAACGGGCCCATAACCTAAGATTGAGGTTTCTGGGCACGTTTGTACTCCGTGAAACATAAATTAATCATACCATATCATAGGAGTACATAATAAGAACAACACAACCGGATCTCTATATATCAGAGTCAATCTAAGATTTCGATCATTACAACAATTGTCATTTAATAAGCGCATGACGATAATGACCATTGACCAAATCGTTCGACCCTCGAATTGTCACCTTGACCGGGCAAAAGTGTAGTAAAATAACTACCTACTGTAAAATACGGGGTTATGAAATCTGTGACGTCATTAATTGGTTGTTAAAAGTTTTTTTCAGTTCTGACTTTTATCTATACAAATACATAAAATTGAAGTGTCTATTTGTAATTTCAAAATAAGAGGTTTTTACTGAATGCGTAAGTATAAGTATATACGGTACTTAAAACAAAACATCATATTTTCATTTTTTTGTCTGTTTATTTCGGCTAATCTCCGAAATGGCTGGACCGAATCTACAGGAATTTTATATTTATTTTAGAAAACGTATTAGGGTTCGGTGCAAAACATTTAAAACCCTTGAAATTGTTAATAAAATCCGATTCTAATAGGCAAGTAATATTTTATATTCATTTCCCGCGGACGAAGGTTGCGGGCAAGCATTTGTTTACAAACTCAAGTGTAATAACAAAAATGTTTTGAATATTCGAAAATGTTCTTTGTCAACTTTTTAGACCTATGTATCCTGCTTATGCGTATGAAGTTTCATTAAAATCGATTCAGTCATTTCGAAAACAAATTACTTCAAAGTTAACGCTCTTAATTAATTTTAATTTTGAAAGCAATAACAAGAGAAAGCTCGTACCTATGTCTCTTTTTGAAACTACCTCATACTTGTTACACTTTCTTATACTTGCAGCTTCTTATTATTTTATTACTTGATTGAATTTCGACGATCTTACAAACACTTCAGAATTTACATACATTTTAACACGCTTGCAATCCCGGAAGGGTTAGGCAGAGGTGTACTTATAATACCATACAATTAGCCAGGGGCCTTAGTCTGCTATTGCAATAGTGTCAGAATGGTCAGTGATTTAATAAGGCCCCGCGCAGACGAATTACCCTTTGTACGCACGTCAAACGAGTTTCGAACGCGCTTCAATACGCCGTGGGCTAGGGGCCTTATTAAATCAATGATAGACCATTCTGACACTATTGCTATAGCAGACTAAGGCCCCTGTTATCTTGAATTTACAGTAATAATGAGTGAGGCTATAGCCATCAACAGGGCACTCACATTCTGACTTCGGGCTGCTGCACTACATGAAAAAAACCTGATTGAAAACCCCAATCATGTTTTGCCCGATCAGGCAATCGAACGCAAGATCTCTTGCTTCAAAATAGCGCTTACGGCTACTAGACCAACAAAGACGTACGTTTAAGGTGGAACCGCCAGGGTAGCTCATTCAATCAATGACTTTTTTATGAAATAGTCATTCAATGGGATTAAATGAACTAAGAAGGTTGGATTTTAATGATAATTTTTACATAATTCTGTAAGTACATACGTGTTACGGTCGCGAATCATATTTTGTTGAAATATAGCCTGACACTGACCGTCAAATTGAATAAAAACGTAGGAAAATTTAAATTTCACGGGATAACTTGGCGCTTCCACCTTAAACTTGTACTCAAATTCTATCATATATTGATTATTTTAACTGACCAACTCCTGAACGGAACTTGTAGGTTTAATAGGGCCCTGTTAGCATCCTCTGTGCGCCAATGAGAAATGAACCGTTCAACCAAATAAATCAACATATACTGCTTCTTCTTCTTAGCATGTCGATGACAATATAAATTGTGTCGGCCCAGAACTGAGCTGCTAGTTTGGCGCTTTCGGTACGACGGTATGGTACGGTACGGTACGGACGGTATTTAATTAGTTATTATTTAATTACTGATGGACGCATCAGTAATTAAATAATAACTAATTAAATACCGGAACAAACCATTTTTCATTCAAATTTCTCACTGATTAATTAAAAAAATAGTCATGAAGCTAATTTGCCACGATTTTCCTCTCTTTACGGAAAATAATTAGGGAAATATAATTGAATATCGTAGAGAAACCTATAGGCGTGGTATCCGCATTACAAAATTATTTTTGTACTGGTATGGTAGGTTTTCTGAACGAGTATATACGTCGGTTGAAAGGTGATTACATGTGCATATTATTTGTCGGCTTGTATTGAGGTGGATAAAAAACTACTACAGGAAATTGCACCGGTTTTTGGACTACCATAATGGGTAGTCTAGGGGACATTTCGTGAGAAAATTCTCTGGTAACCTCGAGAGGATAGACGACTCCTAATACCACGTATTACAGTGAGGTCGTCCTCAGCATATAACATTAATTTCGAGTGAAACGTAATGTGCATACGTTGGTGGATTCTGGCCCATACTCTCTCACATAGAGGAGTTTGGGGTCCCAGCAGTTTGAGCATTATGAACTGGTTATATTTCATACATCGGTGTTTGTGGTCAAGGTTTAATATATATGATATTAGATGTTTTTTCAAGCTTATAAAAGTAAAGCTCAGCACTGCCGTGATATTATATGTGTGTGAAAATATAGATTCTTAAAGGTGATTATAAAGCTTATAATAAAAGTTGCTAATGATGTTCCGGGCTATATTGTGTACCTGATTATTGTTAGCCTTTGTAATTGTCATCATTGTAAGTTCTATTATATTCTTGATTCTATCAAGAATAAAGAGTAATTTATATTGTCGGATTGATGGATTACTAACGACTCTTGTGGACATATTGTAGACATGTATAGACAATAATAAAGTTGATATAGGAACACACATCGTAATATTCTGTAGTGAAAGTAATCAGAACTTATGTATCACATTATCATTGCTGGAACCCAATAAAAATCCCGGTTTAATCCTGGATGATGGTAATAGGTTCGCCCACTATTAAAAAATAACTGGCAAAATGTGGGTGATGTTTATTGCTGGGACCGAGAACCCTTCTTTGTGAGAGGGAGTGGGATCCACTACATATAGTGGAAGCGTGTAGCGTGAAGCTACATATAGTGGTGGAAGCGTCCTACCAAGAAGCGTATGTGACATACACCAACCAGCACCACCACCAACCAGGTGTATGTCACATGTCTTTCGATTTATATTTTGTGTTTGTTATCGATGAAAATTACAAATCGTGAGCAATTTCAGTCACGTGTTTCCTTGATAATAAGAAACATTGACGGCATAAACACACTAAACTATACACATACTTTCCTTATCACGCGTCTAGTCTTATCATTATTACCAAATTGACACTTTTTCTATCTGAGACTTGGAACAAAAAACGCTTAATGAATGTTGAAACTATGAAACATAATTAATGATTTAACATTGACATAGAATTTGAACTGTTAACAGTTTAACAAAAACTCGGATCTATTGACTAATCGATTACGATCGATATTACTAAGAATCTTGAACTTTCATCAATTTAAAGTACTTAGTACAATCACCTCGATTGTGGGGACGCAAATAAAACAACAAATGTGTACAAATGTGTCGCAGCTAAAATTAATAAGTAAAAATCAAACGAGTAATATATTACACTACTCACTTTATTATACTTTTTTTAAATATAAAAAAAATCCTGATAAATATAAACTAAGGACTTACGATCAATTAAGGACGGGATCTTTGGGCAAAGGTCCCATGAATTTGTTGCCATTTGGGTCCCAGTACTCCAGCCGAAAAGAGGAGAAACACCACAATTATTAATTACAGGCAATAGGAGTCTGACACACCCCTCCACCCACCCAACGCAGTAGACATACATGAGGATTTCAACGCGTATAAAAAGAAATACCTAAAGGCCTATTTGTCATATCCACTCAAAAATAATTATTGTGTCATTAACTCAAATCACCAATGCGTAACCTGAATGTCTCATGGAGGTGTCACATTGGTGACTTGGGTTTGTAACACGTTACTTTAAAGTAGAACCAGCGACGTGGACGATATGCCTAGGTAAATTTTTCACGCTGCCAGTCAACTAGCGTCATTAAGTTTGCTTATGGATTCAGCGCAAGACTATTAAGTAAAGATTCATTTGTGTAAATATTATAGTATCTGTTTATTAATTTATTACTTACGTTTTCTTTTCATGTATAAACTTTAAACTTTTTATTAGTTTACCATCATTTTTCATGACATTATGACATTAATGTCAAAGGTGTCAAGCTGATGTCTACTTATTCTTTTTCTCGTAAAGATTTTCTATACCAGCATATTCAATGAAGGTTGCATTAGGATTGTATTTACTAAAACATCATTTATATCGTTATAATAGTATCTGTTTATTACAGATATACTTAATCTATACTAATATTATAAAGAGGTAAAATTTGTTTGTAAGTTTTTATGTAGGGGGTAATCTCTGAATCGATGGAACCGATTTTGAAAATTCTTTCACTAATATGAAGCTACATTATCCCCGAGTGTCATAGGCTATATTTACAACGTGCCCGTGGGATAATTTCCGACAAAAACGCGAGCGAAGCCGCGGGCAACAGCTAGTCTGTAATAAACAGATACTATAATATTGGCTGCGTGCTACCTAACGAACTAGCAAACACTTTAATGACTCTATGTTGCCATAATTACTAGACATGTTGACATGAAATATTAATATTTTTTGTCAGTATTGGTGCTTATTAACTTAGAAATAATTCATAAATTATTTGAAGGAAAATGTTATTAAACGAAAACCGTAGCAAAAGACACTTTACTTCTCTAAAATGATCAATTAGGTCATTTCAGCTACTTGACCATTAACCACTTAGTCTACGGTCTAACTGAAATAAATGATTTGACTTTGATTCCGGTAGGTAGCTAAGTAATTCAGCAACATAAAATTACCAACTTTACTTGGTTAGCTTGGTTAGGCAAAAGTGTACCTAATAGTACACTGCTACATTTCGCCAGTTTTATTTAAGTCACATGTAATTGGGGACGAGCCTATTGCCATCAACCGGGCACAAATCCAGACTCCGTGACTGCTACTGAGAAATTCCTGATAAAAGAACCCAATAACAATTTGCTTGACCCGGGAATCGAATCCAGGACCTCATGCTCAGCAGTCGCGATTGCGACCACAGGTACATATACGGTGTGTACTAGAAAGTATTTTGTTTTTTTTTTTGCGATTATCGTGCTGGTCCCATACAAAAAGTTGATCATCAAATGGATCAACTTATTTGGATCAACTTTGGGATGAGGTATCCTGTATTATGGTACAGGACTTTTAAAATTCACCTTGCCACTACATTTCCTTTCTCAACGTTACCACTACGACCTTCGTTATATTAATAGTTGGTTATTATCAGATTGTAACACTAATGTAACAATAATATCTGATGTATCTTGAGTTTAAAAAGTTGGCACACACTGCAATGTAATGCAGTCGCTATTGAATGCAGAATAAAATTTTGTTGTTCAGTACAATTGAATTCCTGGTTTTTTAATCAGATGCTAGATTGCATTTTGGTGTTAATTGATAGCTAAAATTAAAAATAATCTTTTAAATAGTTTTTGTTAATTCCGCTTGCCAAATCCTAAACATTGTAGGTGAGCTAGCATTTTCAGTACGACTTTTCATGACACAAAATTTAAGATAGATAACAAATTACAAATAACATAACATCTAGCTGTAATCCCCAAAGCGTTGGGCAGAGGTGTACCTAATAGTACACTCATATTTGGCCAATTATGTTAAGTCCCATGTAATAGGGAGAGCCTATTGCCATCAATCGGGCCCAAATCCAGACTTCGTGGCTACTGAGAAACTGGCTGTGGAAACTTCCCAATAACATTTTTTCCGACCCGGAAATCAAACCCAGGAACCCACGCTCAGCAGAGCCCAGTCCTAGAAAAACCTAGGTCTTTCCTACGTTTCTTCACAAAAATTGGTCTGCCGTATTGATTTCCAACATGAACTATATATAAAACCAAGTCAGAACTCCATTGAGCTTCGAACAACAATTTAGCCACCGAAGCCGTTAACCTTTCAGACCATATCATTCAATACAAGCTGCAAGCAACAGAAAACGCAACTGTACCTACATGAGCTATAAATGTGAGTAATTTTTCTAATCGTCACCTGACCTTCACAAAATGAAAGGCTCAGGCCAGGCTGACATTACGTCCTTGTGTCGGAAAACACTTACCTATACCACTTAGTTCTCACATTCGAGTAAAATTATGATACTAATACGTGTCTACACAGCCATACGTAGGTACTGTAATGGCTTGAGGCCATACTTGAGGCACAGATTAAGTAAGTACTTGAGGTAAAAGTCACGATTATATTTTCACACTATCTACATCCATACTGTCTTGCCCGTTCTTATCGTTATTACCCCCTACATACCAACTTACAAAGAAATTTAACCTCTTTATAATATTAGTCTAAATTAACAATCACCGATCCGCACGCGGGCGAAGCCGCGGGCATAAACTAGTATTAACATAATGTACTGAAATGGTAAACACTAATCATTTACTTAGTTATACAGAAGCATTAAATCGAGTCATGTCTGTATACTTTATCCATCACAGAAACTACAAAACGTCTCGATAGACGTTTTGTAGTTTCTATCCGATTATTTTGATACCTGCTAATTATACCTTATGTATTACCTACAAGTATTAAAAGCTAGCCTCCAAGTAATAACTTAAAGGTAAGCTTTTAAAGTTTTCCAGGTTTATGGAGAACCAATAATAATGTAACAGTGAGGTTAGCCACAATATTGATGTATCTTCATATATCTTGATGGAGGTCACAGGATTTCACATCGAGTACCATCGCTCAATTTTATGTTAGAAGTTTCGGAATTACACGGAGTGTTACGATTGAGACGATTGAACATAAAATACAATATTATTAAAACATTATTTGTGTAAAACATGCATCGAACACTGTCTCACCAGGTTATGGCCAAATAACATTTCCTCCAAATTTTATAATTTAGGAGAATTTTTATTTTTTTTATATTTATTGGAGGAAATGTTATTTGGCCATAACCTGGTGAGACAGTGTTCGATGCATGTTTTACACAAATAATGATTCTAAGGTTACACTAACAAATAACGATAACTACAAAATATAATGAAATACGAACATTTGAAGATGAAATAATTGAGCATTATAATCACTTGGTTTTTCCCAAGATCTACTTTTTTTATTAGCTTGTCCCACTGCTGGGCAAAGGCCTCCCCCAATTCCTTCCATGTGCTCTTAGATTTACTTAAGAACCTAAAAATACAAACACGGCCAACCAAACTTTAAAAACTACTTATAGGCTTCCTATTCTAATAACTCACAAATTATTTCCTTACACAAAACTGCCCAAGCAACAAAAAAAGCCCTGAAATTAAACTTCGTTAAGTCCCATATACCACCACCTGACCGCCAAGTTCTTCAGCCAACGACCTTAGGTCATGGTTTACTAACACAATAGGCTCCCAACCATATGAGCGAACCTTGAAGAAGCGTGCGAAACGCGCTACCCAGTGAATAATAGCACTTAATGCGGTTGACACTAATAACAATAACTTTGTTGTTAACGTTTTTTAACAGTTTAATGGTTTTTTACAGTTATTTCTTCGGAGTTCAAGTTTTTTTGTGTAGTTCATGGCGCGCTCGTTATATTTTGACAGATTGTCTACTACACCGAGAGATCATTGATACGTCAGAAATGTTAGTGACAGTTGAAAATTTTGTTTTTCTTGTAGTTTCACCTCCACTTTTTTTTTAACCGGACTAGAGCAAGCTGTTTGACAGCCTCATAAAAATTAAGGTTGTCATATCTTTTGGAGGTTTTTTGGATAATATTAGCTTGCTTTATTAAATCAGCCTCAGTTCAGTTAAACCCATATTATAAGAGATTACACTGAAAACCATCACTTAAAAAATAAAATACCCATCACCAGTCTCATTGTCATACCGATTATAACCCAATACACCATCAAAATCAACCGTTTAGCGGCCCATCATTTTAACAGCATATAATATTACAAAAATCACGATAGCCCATCTAAGAGGGCAATCTTAGGGCATTTAAAACTAATGACATGGTGCATGTTGGCTACAGGGCACTTAACGAAAATAAGCTTAAAATTGCGTGTTACACAAATAGACTGATTGTAGGAGTTGATTGCTGTGACGGCTTGAACGGACACCTCTGAACAGTAGATTAGTATTGCAGCTTAAAAGCTTTTACGTTGGACAATTATTGTTCACAAGATTTTACTCAATTCTTTTGGAAAAAGATTTTAATTTTCTAGTCAAAATTTTATCCGAAGAGTTTTAATTTCCTATTATGTTTCCATTATATTAACGAACATCTTTTCCCATTTCCATACAAAGTTTCTCTCATAATTCATTATTAATGTTTAGGGGTATAAAAAACAGGGTGTAAAGTTCTTCATCCCCCATAGCAAAGTGAGGATCCTCCGACCAGACGAGTGTTGTGTCTGGTGGGCTACTGCCCGACGGTTGTCGGGTTTTTCTATATAGTCTTTAGTCGTGAATAACTTTTAACTGCGCCATTTAGAATTTTGATGTTAGTTCGTCATTCGTGTTGGCGCTGGCACATTTTGGAAATAACCCTTCGGTGTTTATTTCCTTCACTCCTGCGAAGGGCTGTTATTGTATCATTAACTCAATCAAAATTTAAATGTTTACTACAATCTTTTACAATTGATAAATATGTCGTTCAATTAGCCTACTAACAAAGTATTAATAAAGCGTTAAATGTAAATTTTCCAATATTATCGAAGAACCATCTATGTTTACGCTATTTTTTGACGACATAGAACATAGTTATTTAAATTATAATTTATCAAAATTAAATGCCAGAGTTGTAAAAATTTAAATTATAGTTTTACGACAGGTAAAGCTGTATATCAAATGTTAACTTGAAAATGAAATAAACATTAATATGCAAGTATGTAATGATACTTAATAAGGCAAAACATACAAAACAATTTTATAAGACATCGAAACACGCAAGTTACATAAAATACCTATGTAATTAATGTTTAATTGATTATTTTACGTCAAAAATATTTAGTCTTAGAAACTTACAGTTATAACACGCAGAAAATTATTTGACAACATTTTACCAGAAACAAGCCAAATAAAATTGTTAGCATGAAAATAAATAATCAATAAAACTCATACATACTCATACAAGTAGTATGAAACTTAACAAAATGACATCTTTTAGCGATTTACAAATATTTATTTGCCATTTTTATACAATAAATCTGCCAACTGCAAATAACTTTCTTCTTTTATTTGAAAATTGTCCAACTGTCTCCAATCACACGCAATTCAATCCAGCTGCTTGCTAATAGCCACCCTGCGAAGATCATCGCGTCACTTAGCTTGACGACCTGCCTTACGTATGCTGATTCGCGGTCTCCACTCAAGAACACGTCTACCTCAACGGTTATCAGTTCTACGGCTAATATGGCTAGCTCATTGCCTTTATTCTGTCTCAGTTGTTTTTTAGTTTACCTATCTTGTCCCACTACTGGGCGACCTTCTCCCCCATAATCCGCCAGTCCTCCGAAACGTTTCGTCTCCTCTGGCCAATCCGGCAACAATAACTCCAGATCTTCACGCCAGTTTCCTAGGCTTTCCTTGGCAACTTCGCCTTACCGTTATTTTATTTACAGTATCACTACATAGTATAAAACAAAGTCGCTTCCCGCTGTCTGTCCCTATGTATGTTTAGATCTTTAAAACGACGCAATAGATTTTGATGTGGTTTTTTTTAATAGAAAGAATGATTCAAAAGGAAGGTTTATATGTATAACATTGCACCCGTGCGAAGCCGGGGCGGGTCGCTAGTTTTCAATAATACCAACCTATTCAAATCTATACCCAGTTAATCGCAGTCACAGTCATGCTATTATCGAAAGTGCTGTAACATGCACGTTGCGTCGCATAGCATATCAAGCAGCACATAGAACATTGCACTTGCCACGTTTACATATAATCTGTGTTTATATCTGCATATAGTTAGTGTTTTCGTGCGCTATTGTAATTTGTTTCCAATTATGTTGATTGGTATCTTCTATATTTACGAGTAAAGGAACATTCATTTTTGGCTTTTAATTATAGTTGTGTCAATATTTGTCGACGAGTCAATTCTGTAAACATTTCATGGGGTTGCTGAAACTTTGAATGTTAATATCACTTTGAATAGTTTATATTTTGTGTGTATAGTTTTCCATGTGTTTAATTAAACGACTTTACGCGTCTCCGTGTTGATGTTAACAAAATTTTAAAACATGTCAGTTTACGTCTTATCTTGCTGAAATAACTAAAATATCTACCAGATTCTACACGATATGCCTGAAAAATATGGCCCTGGTTGTGGTCCAAACTTTTAGTTAAAATATCTTATATTTTTGAGTCCATACTTTAACTTAGCTTTAAACATGGCATCAAAATTAAAATAAAACAATACATGGCCCATTCCTATCCCAAATGTTGCGGGGCAAAGGCATCTTCTGATACAGATACGGCACGAGCATTGATCCACCATTGACCCACTACGCTTACTCAAGGCTTATGATTGGAACTTAGAAGGCAGAACACACAGTTTATTTGCAACGCTGACAGTAAATCGAATCGTTTATAACTGTGCCTGCTCACTTTGAAGAAAGTTAAAGTTACCGTGTCGTAACAGTTATACCTAGTAGAGATTATTTAATTCCGTTTAGTTTGCAATTGCATTATGCATGTCTAGGCAAAGAAAAATTTGCAAATGCAAACAATTTTAACTTTCTACAGTGTGAGTTTAACCGTTACAAATAGTTTTTTTGGAGATATTTAAATAGGTACTAGGTATATCTTACGAAATAATTGCATGTATGAGTAAGAAGGATATTAAAAACTCAATAAACGTAAAAATAATTTTACAGACGAGATAATAATTTACATTATGCCCTATTTTGAAACCAAAAAATTGTAGCTACCAAAAAAATAAAAAACTTAGGCTAACGACTTACAGAATTATCTATATCTATACCAATATTATAAAAAGGTAAAATTTGTAAGTTTGTATGTAGGGGGTAATCTCTGGATCTACAGAACCGATTTAGAAAATTCTTTCACTAATAGGAAGCTACATTATCCCCGAGTGCCCTAAGCTATATTTACAACGTGCCCGTGGGATAATTTCCAACCAAAACGCGAGCGAAACCGCAGGTAACAGCTAGTACTTCATAACAAGCCAAACACAGCTTTATCAAATAACAAAAATGAAAATTGAACTCAATACTAATATAACTAACAATAAAGCGCTGAAGCATGAAAATTGCGTGCTAAAAAAAGCGTGAGCAGCTAATTACAGCAGATGATTTACATGAGCCGAGATGTGTTCACTCGCGAGCCTATAGAAAGCGAGGTGAGCGATCTTTCGCTTAATTCATTCGCAATTTTTACGCTTATTGACGACGCTAATCGATATTACTTATTATTATGTAATTGCAGTGAAAACTGTGATTTCACTGAATATTGACTGTTTTATTTTTGTTTGGTTTTACCTGTTCAATGTGCTTCATGATTTGTGATATTCTGTTGTAAGTTCGGATATGTATCAGCGCCTTATGATGTTTTCCAAGACAAGCACAGCTTATTTTTCGGATCCATGTGCGTTTTGAATAATTATCACTTGCTTCGGTGAAGGAAAACATTGTGGGGAAATTGAGAGAAATTTCTCGACGGCCTGAATAACCAGCCTGAATAACACCAGGTTAGTCACTAACCACACGATAAAGAAAGAACTTGCGCAATGGCTTTAAATTCTATTTATTCCCATCATCATCGAGATTGAAATAAGATACTGTCATTCGAAATGGTGAGACTGATTTTCGAATTGAATGAATTGAATTGAATTTGTTTTTAACCCGACTGCTAAGGAAGGGTTATGTTTTTCACGCGTATGTTCCAAATGGCTTGATGGATTTCGACGATTACGGTACCATTAGATTCGTCTCAAAAACCAAGTGTACCTACTTGATTACGTGTTTAAAAAAAAAATGATAATCCGCATTATTATTATATTTTTTTCAACCAAACCAATTAAAAGGAGATTACAAATACTACAAAAATACAAATATTACATAATACTATTTGCATTCGGGTTTTTGGGATAATTTTAATTAAATGTTACTTTGTGTTATTACATCAGTGTACTGTTTCTGGAAAAGTTTGTTAGTGCAAAAATCAATTGACCAAATGACCCTCCACGATATTAAACATTATTCAGGCCAGATCTCCAATATAACGTTATGGCTATATCAACGTTATGGATAATTATGAACATTACGAACAGAACTGGTTTTCCTTAGATTTCATTTATTTGAGTAAGTGGAACGTTGGCAGCTGTTTACTGGAGTTGAAGCTGGGTTTACATTACAATACTAAACTGTCGCAAATTTTAGCTTTGGAGACTGGTAAACTCGACCGTGAGGAGTATACATCATTGTGATAGATACACTTTATTTCAGAAACAAAAACATACTATTCCAATTGAGAAAGCACGCCACACTATTCGCCACCACTGCACTAGAAAAACGCCCCGGAGAAACGATTCTTGGATCCCACAACCAAATTACTTAGAAAAAATATTATTTCAAATCTTAGTAGAGGAAAATCCTAGCCGACGTGTAAACTCTTCTCTACAAATGACCGCTTTAATATGAGCCTTAACGTTTATTGACGGGTGCAGCTGATTTGTTTACCATTTTATGGAGTTTTTATGAGCTGTTGCATTACAATGTAAATATGTATTCAGTTTCTAGAATTGGCTCAGGCAAGTTGGATACTAAAATATTCTTGTGAAATAAGATTAGGAAAGTAAAACATATGCACGGATCATGTAATTTTTTTTTCTGATTTACCATTACATGAGACTCAACCATCACTGGCGAAAAGTGGGTGTAGTATAGGTACACCACTGCCTAACCCTTTGGGGCTTACAAACATGATATTATGTATGTATGCTTGTTATCACATGCTAAATATGTTAAATGTTATCAAAACCAAACTATTGGATAAATTAACGTAGAAATATTAATGATTAATGACAAGTATCAATAAAATCTCGAATTAATAATTACCTAAGATAACCATTTATCAAAAATTGAATATAATGTGACAAAAATATCACTTCAACAAAATACATTCACTTCCAAATGCAGCGGTGCAAATAAGCGATACAAGTAACAATATCTTGCAACCTTGGTAGTTGACCGAGCGCGACACTGTCAACTTATACTTAAGAGTAACTTGGAGCTAGGGCTACCATTTTGAGACTTGAAAAATTCTGACAGTCCAGAGATTTGCAAAAATATCCAGAGATTTGTAAAAAAAAAGTCCGGGGATTAACAATAAAACATTTTACTTTATATCTTGCTTTTTTCGGTAGTCATTTAACTATTTACAATCTACAAATAGATCTAAAATTATACTAAAAATATGTACAAATATAAAAATGTTAAAAGAATTTCACGGCGTCAAAAAATTCATCAACATCACTGTCAATAGGAAAAGTGCCCAGAAGGCTATTTACGTCACTATTTAGTCCTTAAAAATCACCTGAAGTTGAAAATTCCGGACAAAATGATAAGGCCATACAAAGTCGGACAGAGGGCCAAAAAGCTGCACAAGCACATGTCAAATTAAATCTGAGTGGATAGCAACCCTACCGTAACTTACATAATTATTATAAGTAGCTATGTTTGAGTGAAGGCGTGGCGCAATCATTTAATTGTTCCAACGAGTTATACTTTTAGTTTTTAACTTAACTGGATTGATTCGGAAATTTTGATCGATTTTTTGAGATAAATCATTCCAAGTTGAAAAAAAATACTGATTTCGACACGTATTAAAATGGGAGCTAAGTTCATACTAAGTCAAACAAGTTATCAGTACAGTTGACTGCTAATTATAGTTAGTTGACTTGTAGCTCACTTTCAAAACATCCTGTTGCAAACAGGCTGTGTGGCGAAAAACTTACTTAGCTATAACTTATAATAACTTGACTACAAATAAGGCTTTAATGACTCATGCGGACAAACTAAAAGCGTTGGACGTATTGATCTACAAAACTTAATAACTTTACACTTAAGGTATCTTCTGCCTTCTAAGTCTTGACAAGTTTTGCTATTAAAATAGGTAACATTATATATTAATCTACAAAACTAAATGACTTAGGTAACACTACATATATCTTCTTCCTTCGTAAGTCTTGTATGTATTTTGCTACCCTTATAACTGCAAGACTTAATTTTAAAGGTAACAAATATGTAAATCCTTCAGATTCTTGCAAAAATTAAACAAAGCACTGTACTACGAGTAAATACATTCGTGGAACAAAGCAAGCTTTTGATTCTGATCAATGCGTAGGCGCCGATAGTCTCAAAACTGGCTCAGGTGCGTCACTATTTTAATTCGAATTGTTGCAATGCAGATTCGAATTACCCAACGCGCGATCATGCACTTGCTTAAATGGGAAACCCCTACTATGACAATTGGTTATATGGCGCGTTTTGTATTGGGAATAATTTGTTCTCAATGTAGGAATAAAAAAATGCATTCCCAGTTTTTAAAGCCCCTGGTTCATCCAAAAGTCGAACTTAGGCATAAACACAGATTTAAGGGCATTAAACCACTGATGGTAAATCCTTGCAAAAGGACATATAGCGAGGTTTATTGCAAACCCAGAGAAACAGCTAAAATTTCTCACGTGTCTTGTTATCGTTATTTTCCTGCCCTTGAGGCTAGTACAGCAGTATCCTTATGTCATTAAATTGGCACTTACCTGAGTGGTTCTAAGGGCGCTGGTGACGGCGAGCAGCGTTAGCGCCGCCACGCTCCACCACACACCGGCTCGCATCCTCATGCACTGCAACAAAGAACATGTTTGGTTAGGCAACTTAGGCTGGGAAATACATAGGACTTTTTGGACGTTAAAAGGCGGCTAGTAAAACGCGCACCCTTTCACTGCTAATCACTGCGCAGTAGTGGTTAGCTAAGAATAAGTGGCAACAAACTCTCCAGTTCAACATGAAACAGAAAACATGTTTGTATTTTAACCGAGTGTTAGAATAAACCTAAAAAGCCGTTTTACAATATTGAAAGAACAAATCGATATTTAGAAAAGTCATAATTTCCCTGTCCTTCATCATTAACATTCCAGCCGAAAGACGTCCACTGCTGGACATAGGCCTCTCCCAAGTGTCGCCACATTGTCTCTGTCCGTATCCCTGTTTATTTGGGGTCGGCGCAATGTCTTCGTCTTCCTCCATACTTTTCTAACAGTCTCATGGATCTCTTCCTTTTGTAGCCATATGATCTTTCACACAGTCCAACAATCATTTCTTTGGCCATCACCTACTCCTAAAATCGTTCACGAATGTGAATAGAATAAGAAAAATGTTTCAAGAAAGTTTTGAGTATATTCATGCTCAGATTTTCTTCATTCCTCCGCATTACATGCCCTTACCATGACAACCGATTGGCACACAATCCTCAACTTGAACTTGCATAGTTGCGAAACTAAAAATACAAATTATACTCGTACAAATTAAAATTCAACGCAACCCTGCAGCTTGGTACTGACGAAAATATTTTTATGAATCATTTTGTTCGCTACCGTGAATTTAGAATGTCTGATTACCTAGCTCACAGTAAACAAATCACTTAGCACTCATAATGCTCAGTAATTGCGCGGTAAATAGAATGTTTATTTATAAACTGTGAACGCAGCTGTTTAATGATAAAACAAGCATCAATGTTAACGTGTCACTCAACTATTTTGTAGACTTGATATAAAAGTTGTCAGCTAGTCAGGTGCTAATTAAAATTCTGCCGGTGAAGAACATTGGTTCAGTAAACAAAAAAAAAACGAATTAATGAACGCACTTGATCACAGTTTTTTTTTTTTTAACATTGTTACTAGCTCAGTTACTTTCAAAAACATAGTTACTAGGGCAGTTCTATAAAATCATGCATCCAGCTCCTTCGATAAACAATGTTGTATAATATTTACTGAAAAAAAACCTATAAAGTTTCTACTTTACTAAGACCAAGCCATATAGACATCAATATCTATGGGCAACTGCTTTCAAAGCGTTTCGTATTTCTAAGCCTTTGAACAGGATTGACTCAATTTTTCGATAGCTTATGTCAAACCAACACATTTTTGACTTTTCGTTAGCTTATGTCAAATGTCAATCCATTACATTTTTGATTTTTCGATAGCTTATGTCAATCCAATAAATTTTTGACGTTTCCATCATTATTTTCGCTGATATAACTTTACCTAGACTTTCTGAATCTTGTCTCGTCTTCGAGCATGTTAGCTACAAAGTGAGAAATGTCAAGACGATCATAAAGTCGGTCTCTTCATATCGATAAATCTGTCACTCAAGACTTTCACTATCAAATTATATGACAGCTTTCGATTTCATACTACTGCTTTAATTGTGTGCGACCTGTGTTAAATTGTTGTGTTCTGTGTTTAATTGTGTGTGTGTTCTTGCACTGCTGGTACATTTGTTATTATGATTAATAAATGTTATGTGGTTTTGTTTACGAGATTCTACTTAAGGCCAAGGTTACAAAAATATGAAAGTTTAAAAGTTCGTAGTCACAAAAGTAGGCTTAATTGTAAATAACAGGACCTCTGTTGTTTTTAAATGAGATGTCTATTTCTATTCCAAAACATAAAGCGTCTACACTCTTTTTGAAAGAGAATATAACATCACAACTATAATCCCCGAATGGTTAGGCTGAGGTGTACCTAATAGTAGACCCACATTTCGTCAGTTACGTTTAAGCCCCATGTTAAAGGGGGGGCGAGCCTATTGCCATCAACTAGGCACAAATTCAGACTTCGTGGCTGCTACTGAGAAATTCCTGATGGAAAAACCCAGTAACAGTTTGCCCAACCTGGGAATCGAACCCAAAGCCTCATGCTCAACAGTAGCGCTTGCGACTACTAGACCAACGGTATGCAGTCAATTTTTGAAAGATGTTTAAATAAATAATGAAAATTGCATTCAGATGCAAGGATATAATCATTAAGTTATGTAAAACTGATGCAATTAGTCTCGGTATTTGTTTTGCTATGAATGTGTTAATTAAAGTGCAGTAATGCATCTTATCATTATGACCAGTAGCCGTCTAGCACTTTAAATTAAAAAGTTTAACTTTTATTTCAATCATACGACCCTGACACACATCTATATCCTGATACCTATCAGAAAGAGTCTTAATCTGATATGTCTTTAATCGTTTTCGCTCATTATCATTAAATGACTCCGTATTAAGATATCTTTATCTAATTGGCTTGTTTCAAGCCAGGACTGGCCATAAAAAAAACCTGCAGACTTTTTGGACAACACAGATGTACTGTCCAAAACCTTCACTGCAATATTAACGATCTACTTCTTTTTTATTCCTCTTTCATAAACTAATCGGGTGGTTAGTGCCCAACCTAGTGTCAGAGTTTTTATGCCGCCCATGAGCCTCTGACTTGGCTTTACATGCCATTGAGAAATATCTCTCAGGTATGCTGGTTTCCTCACGATGTTTCCTTCACCGAAGCACGTGATAATTATACAATACGCACATGAATCCGAAAAATCAGTGGTGTGTGTCTTGTGTTCGAACTCGAGCCCTATGACTTGACACCCCGATGGTCAAAGCTAAAATAGATAGAAGTTTAAACTATTTCAAACATTCTAATTGAACTGGTTAAAACCGTTTCAAACAATTGCCGAAGGAGGATTCTTAGCAAAAGCTTGAAACACTCAAAGCACAGGTCTTCCGAGTCTCCTTCAGCTACAATTTAGACGACACAAAAACGCTACTGACGTCGATTAACGTGGCTCCCACTGGGTCCAAGTAAGAGAAGACGTACCGTCGATACGAAAACAGAAGACTGCAGTAAAGCCCGATTCAAATCGAAGATAACAACTAACAGTATCTCACGATTGTCCAAAAGATAACTCGTCACAATAAATCATAGTTCAAAACAATAATTTCGCAAGCCTCCCGCATCAATTGATCGCCCTCGTACGCACCAATAATCGATTGATCAATTATCAAGAGACTGCGGCCGGCGCCCGCGCAAGTATGCGGTGCACCGTGCAACGCTTTCTATGACCACACGGGCCTAGATGCTATGTGGAGCGGTGTGATGATGTAATATTTTGTTTTAATTTTTATTAGTATTTGACTATGTACGAGTACTAGATCGGTGGAGGTAAGGGTAAGGACTTATGGATTTGATTTCACGAAGAAAGTTTACTATCTGAAAAGTCTACTATTATTTGTATTCTTCACCGAGAGAATTCTCTTCGTCATCATCATCGACATTGGCAACCTTGTTCCATTCATAAGATTACGCCTGTAATCCCCAAAGGGCTAGGCAGAGGTGTATCCAATAGTACACCGACAAGCACGGGCAAGCCTATTGCCATCCATCGGGCACAGATTTATAGACTTTATGCTTGGAACTGAGAAATTACTGATGAAAATACCCAATAACAATTTACCCAACCCAGGAATCGAACCCAGGATCTCATGCTCAGCAGTCCCGATTGCGACCACTAGACCAAGGAGACAGTCTAAAAACCGTTATGTTTAAGCCTACATTATAACGTTTTTTTTACTATATGATGTTCTGATGAAAGACAAGACATCGTTCATACAAAAGAACCTTAGGAAACTTTAACAAGCTGATTTATTTACTACCTTGAACAAATAAAGGGCAAAGGCCCTTTCATACAATTCTTACTCATACAAATAACATTCAGATATTCGGTTTTTCCCTTATTAAACTAGAACATAAGTTTATACCGAGGCAATCGTGCGGTTTTAAACGGATCAATAAGAAATGAACTAACTTGAATAAATTAACATAAATAATTATTGGGTATTTACATAACATACGTATGCAGGAATGGCAAAAAAGCGTGGAAAACTGCTGTTAAACGAAGTTTTACGTTTGTATTAGCACCTGTATGAGTAAATGCTTTAATTAGGTACTTAATTAGGTGTTAATCGAGCCGTCGACTTCCCTAGACTGAGGTGATTGATTGGAATTATCTCATGTGTGTAATGGATACCTGTAATAAGCATAGTCGAGAAGTGTATATAATTTCCGTAATTTCTTGACATCTAAAATTAGTCTTATAAAGAAACAATTTACTGCATTTTTAAGACGCATCGCAAATCAAAGTGTTATTTCGATGAATGATATGGTTTGTGCAGTCTTTAATTTAGCACTGCAAAACGTGATTTTGACCCAAAAAAATCGTTTCCCAGCAATATTTTTTGCGTAGATTTACGTAGTTTGATAATCACAACAACTACAATGCATCCAATCCCATCTCACACACACACACTCATCTAAGTACATACTAATTACTGCAATTGACAAAAATATAAATCGACTATAAAAACGTGACGATCGTGTACGCACTTCTCTTATTCACCATTAACGACAATAGTTTAGTATCGATCAAAGTGTGGCTCGATCAAAAGTCGTTTGGTCATACCACCACGACTAAACGGGACTATTATAAAAACAAAAGAAGGTCAAAACAATGGGTAAGTGTTACTGTGTTGTGTTGTACTCTCTAGGATTTTTTTGGCAGGAAGTTACGGTCATTGGTGTTTCCGCTTTATGTTTCAGAAAATTGTGCTGAAACTTGCCTTCCTCAACAACCTGTAAATATTTAGGGCGAGACAGAGGTCTTCCAATTAAGCACTAATTGGGAGACCTATAACTCGCAGTTCAGCTTAAATTCTATCTTTAACGAGGGATGCTAAGGGGGTCTTGCATCCAGATGGGTGTTATTGATGTGCTAACTGATTTCTGCAATCTATACTAATATTTCAAAGATTTAATATTTGTTTGTAAGTTTGTATGTAGGGGTAATCTCCGGAACGAATGATCCAATACTAAAAATTCTTTCACTGGTAGAAAGCTAAATTATTAGTGGGTGCCATAGGCTATAAATTATATTTATATCATGCATATTAGCCGAGCTATCAGAATTTTGGCGGACGAAGTCGCGGGCGAAGTGCTAGTACCATTATCAAACAATCTAAGGGCAGATACGTTCTCTTTTAAAAGCTACCAATTGAATCTCACAGTTCTCACACCCAAATCTCATTATAACCCTATAATCAAAATACCTTCACATACAAGCGGAATCCATCATAACATTTAATCGAGGCACTCGAACAAAATAAGGCGCGTTCAAAATTATATCAATTTAAGTCTTAAATAACAGTGTTCTTAACACTTTCACTGCAATGCCACCAACAAGGAAAGAAAGAGATAGCTTTAGAGAAATAACTAAATACATTACGAGAGAAAGAGATAGTTATTGCAAAAATAGCTTGGTGCAGTCATTTGCGAATTTAACAAGAAGATATTGATGTCTAAGTAATGTATGTGATGAATTTCGAAGCACTTTCATGCTGCAGTTGGTTCTAAGTAAGCAAACGTGCCGATGGATTATGCGATGAAAAGGTTATGGCAATATTCTCTTATGTATGACCGTTTATTGTACCGTTCAAATTGGCAATTACACTCTTCAGTCGCTTCAGAAACCTTTAGATTTCTGATGTTTAGCCCATACGTCTGATAACCAGTCTTACGAATGGTTGGTTGTGTTACTCAGTTACTGTGGGTTGCGGAGGTCAGTCAGTTAGTGGCACCATGTAAAATACTAATATTATGCAGCTGCATTCAGTTAGACTGGAATCCAGCCCCCATTAAAGTTGGAAAATACTAGAACGATGTCTGCTCCGTTGATCTAGTGGTCACAAGCGTGACTGCTGAGCATGAGGTCCTGGGTTGATGGGCGTGATGTTATGGTACGTTATTAGTCAGATGAGGTGTCTGATGTTCATGTCCAGCTGAGTTCTCGGAGATTTGCATTGTGTCTCTATTTGCTTTCATTTCTTTGTGATATCTTAATAACAATGGCCTAGATTACTCATAGTCATTACTTACAAGAAGGTTACACGTTACATTTCACACCTTTACCAACCATTTCAAAGACAGTAGTCGCAAGTCGTCAGGCCATCAGCTTTATTTCACGATAAGTAATGGTCCTTAACCTTAAGTCGGTGCATCACTTAAAGTTCAGACATACTGATAAGCGGCTCGGCTGTGGACACCGGACATTACCAGCAAAAGATTTGGTCTAATTTGTACGGGCCTGTAAGTATTTGCATGGAGGAGTCCGTGTCCGGAGCGAAGTCATGTTTGCGAATGCGCCTTTTATGTGTCAATTCAGGCAACATATCTAACATAGGGCACCGCAAACAAGCAATAATCTGAATCAAACTGTTAACAATAAAACAGTTTTGTCACAGAATTCTTCAATACACTACATTTAATTTAATTTGTTTCGTATCAATGGAAACAATCATGCCTACTTCCGCAAAACGCGTTCGTTTATGTGTGAAATGTAAAACGGACTGATCGGCAGCCATTACGTAAAGCTATTGCAAAAATTCTTGTATAGTATGTATGTGCATTGTCCCAAATATACATGAAGTATCGTTTCGGTCAGTACTTTGTGGTGCACGCTTTTTTTTGTCGCAGCCTACTTTCACAGCAATGATTTAATCAACAATCAGGTGGCCCACCATGACGTTTTAAAGCAGGAGTAATTCCAGTGTGGGAAAGAAATGGCGCTAGACGACCTGTATAGCTCTGTCTTTTTCCCACACTGGAATTACTCCTGCTTTAAGACGTCATGGTAACCCCCCAGGTTCATGAAGCAAATTGTGTGTCCTTGTGATAGTTGCTTCGTGGTGGGTCCAATTATACAATTGTGGTATAGAGAAGAAGACCAAAAAAACCATTGTATTGTATAGTTCTACCGTTCAGTTCGACTAATATACTAAACGGAGAAAAAAATCCGTTAATTTCTACTAGCAGGACAGAACGGATACTCTGTAATATGTATTTTTATTGACATTTCGTATTTGCGATTTTTTATTTTATTTTAATTGACATTTTATTTGTAATCTTTTATTTCAGTTGGTATTTTATATTTGTAATCTTTTATTTGAGTTGACATTTTATTTGTAATTTCAATTGTTTTTTTTCTATTCATATTTGTATGTCAGTAACGACAAAACATAGCAAGAGCTCTAAATATTTATAAGAGCCTTAATTTACAAATAAATAATTCTGATTCTGATTCTGGCCTACCTAGGGATAGACTGTTGTGAGGAATAATATGGAAGAAAAAGGAGTAAATGATAGCGTGACGGTTGACAGAGGAGAATGGAAGAAAAAAACGTGTTGCGCCGACGCCAAGTAACATGAGACAAGGATAGGAAGATGATGGGTACTACATATTGACAGCATATTGGAATCACAACAACTACTACTGAACAAAATTAATTGAAATGTCATTGGACATTCAAAAATTTTGTTTTAAAAACAAAAGTTGGTATACTGTTCTTTTTGTTTTTAATTGGTTTAAGACAGTTTATTTTGTTTTATAAAAAAACTAGATGAGATTTGTCAAGGAATATCAAAAATAAAAAACACGTAACGAAACGACAAAATTTTCAGAATACCATATTCAAATTACCTCCTAAACCAATATTGAGATCAAATCAACATATTATTCAAAAAGTCAAGATTTTAGGTCATCTCACATTACAAGGTAAAACACAAGCCATAAATTAAATCATTCTCAGATCATAATCTCATTGACTAACTGTTCAATCAGCCAGTAGCGTGCCAACATTAAATAACTAATTGTCCAATTGTCAATGCAGCCAACCGAACCGGAATGTCTACAAATGTCATGGACGGTGTCATAGGAACTTAATATGTTATTAAAAAGTATAAGTACAGGCTGACGTGTCAAACGCAACTGTGGAAGCGGGAATTATAGGTTTGAAGGTGCGTGTAGGCTGGGTGTCTTCCATGTTTGAAAACAATACAATATTTTGTATGAATCAATAAAACATGGTTAGAACTCATATATGTAGTTCAAGCGAAGAAAATCTGTACCTCATCAGATATAATATGTAAAATGAAAGAAATTATTAGAACCCAATGGCTTGGTACGCGACGATGGCAAGAGACCGGACGGGATGACTATGTTTCCATGGAAGATGGGTAGGCCTTTAGTGTGGGACGCACCATGTGTCGATACTCTTGCGCCATCCCATCTTCCTAGCTCATCGTGCTGTGCTGGGGCTGCCGCTGCGGCTGCAGAGAACCTCAAACGGCGTTAATATAGTAACCTCATTGGTAATTATATTTTCGAGCTGTTTGGGGTTGAAACTCTAGGACCGTAGGATCCGAGTGCTCACAGCCTTTTCAAGGATATTTCAAAACGTTAGTTGACACTTCCCGTGACCCAAGGGCTGGCTTTTACCTTAGCTAAAGGTACAACGTGGCAATGCCGCCAGTCTCTTGGGTACATTACCAGTTGACAGCGTTGAGGAGATTTTTGACGCCATTTTTTAAGTTTGATGTTATTTACTTTAGGTTATTTTAATTTATAAATGTATAATTTTATTATTTAGCTAATTAAACCCCTATACAAATATGTAAAATTAGTCAAACATAGTTAAATTACAAGAGTCTATTAAAAACACTAGAGAGTGACTATTTAACATAAGTAACATAAGGAAATATGTAACAGATTTTATACTATGTAACATTATCTTTCTTAGTTGGTACAATCTTTATTTTCTAATTACATCTTAGCAACATTGTAACACTGATATAAATATAACTTAGATAAACGCCATATTTATGTAAAACTAGCTTATGCCGCGGCTTCGCCCGCGTGAGGTGTTCGGTAATTGTCCTACGGGATCGTACTTCTGGATTAAAATATCCTGACCCAACTACTGGAAGGTCGACATCTGGAATGGTGTGCTTATTCTCTAAAACTGCTATTAGCTGGAGAAGCCAGAAGCAAACGACTATCGCCATCTCTTCGACTGAAACGGAGATTATAGCAGTTTCGCTTGCTGCTATGTAATCCAGGTTATAAACTAACAAACGTCCAAATCATTCAGTTCAACTTTTGCGTGAAATTGTTATAGGCATCCATCCATCGTCACAAAATTTAGCATTTATTAATTAATCGGATAAACACGACTTTATAACTTTACTATAATACGAAATAACTTACGACTCTACAAGATTAAGATAATAAAAGACGTGAGTGTATATCTAAGTTCTAACTTTCATTGAACAAAAAATAATACCTAAAGCATTAGTGAACGGGTATCGAATGTCTTGCCAAATATTCTAGCCGTAGAGAAAGCGGGAAATTATACATCAAGTAAATATCCTATAACATGTAGAAATAAAAAAGTGTTTAGTTATAGTCATGGTGACAATGTTTTCACTTCCCTTTGAAGGTAGGGTTACCAGTTATTTCTAAAACCACGTGTTAATCATAAAAAGTTACTCTACAAGTTTTCACTTCTTTTGTTCTTATTTTAAGGTTTTCATTTGACATGTTTACCATCTACTGGATGCAAATTAAAGCGCTTCATTGATCATTTAATTTAATGTTACTAAGCAAAATTAGCAGTCATTCATGTCTTAAGTATTTTTTACTGAAAACATCCATATAATCTAAATTCTTTTTCAACGAAACAGTTTAGTTACCACAAACTGTCAAATTTTTTCATTCGATTTTGAACGTAAGTATCAATATTTTATGGATTAAAATCATTTGAGGAAATCTGACAGTTTGTGATAACTTAAGGTGCTGGCGACTGTACAACATTTCTTTAAAAGAAAAGTAACTAAAAACATCGTTATAATATTAATCTTCGAAATATTAAAAAAAAATAATTCATACGTATAGTTACGAATAAAAGGAATAATAATGATCTTCACTTTGAATAAAACATTATGAATCCATTTTCAAACCATAACATTTTTTAACCGCTAAAAGAAAAAAATAACGTCAAAAAGACAGTAAACACAATAATTTCAATTACTTTCTACCACAACACAATTTCACGAGATTCGCTCCGCCAGTGGACACGTAACCTTACCTCTACGCTACCGGCTGACACGAAATACTGGCGGTGTCATTACTGCTATTAATTGCATAATTAGAAGCACCATGACAACTGCGTACAGTGAAATTAATTAGCCATTGCAATTATTGTTATTTACGGCTTGAGAATCGCGATGGAAATTTTTATTGCTTTTGAAAAAATTTGCATAGTTATGACAATTTAAATGCACATAAGGCCATAGTGTGGCTGTGTAAAACTAAAAAATAAACTATAAAACAAATCTTGTATGCCTCCCCCTTCGATTTCACGCAATGCAAGACTTACAAGTTATTATGATGTGCCGTGAAAACTTCGCTATAACTTGACAATACCACACAAATACGAAAGCAAGTTTCTCTGAATTTATTGTACGTCATAGAAAGACATAGAAGTATTTAACGAAACACTGAAATGTCTAGTAAGAAGTTTAGTACTCTTACAAAATATTGAAAAAAAACTATTAAAAAAGTCAGAGGCTAATATAACATATAACATCACGGCTGTAATCCCTTAGGAGTAAGGCAGAGGTGTACCTAATAGTACACCCACATTTCGCCTGTTATGTTTTAAGTCCCATATAATAGGGGGCGAGCCTATTGCCATCAACCAGGCACAAATCTAGACTCCGTGGCTGCTACTGAGAAATTCCTGATGGAAAAACACAAAAACAATTTCCCCGACCCGGGAATCGAACCCACCTCATTGACGTCATGCATACAAATAATGGTAAGCTTCAATAATACTCACATTAACTACCACTGTTCAACTTCAACACCTCTTCAAAACTGACATAATAATCATAAAAATGCAATAATCTTAGCGTGTGTACATACAATCAGATTAAATATGCAAAGAACCCATCTCCGGCCAGCCCTATCAAATTACTAATACCTTGGCCGAAACAGCCAAGCATGCAAAATACTTCCCAAGGAACCTAGATGGTCAGATACTGGCCTATAACATAATAAGGCCGGAATTACACGGTTCACGCATGCTCTTCAAAATGGATAAAATAAACCAGCCAAGTGCGAGTTGCACTCGCGCACCGAGGGTTCCGTATAAACTTGTAGGTATAAGTTTTTAAACGTTTTTTTTTCGGTTGGGAAATCATCAATTAACTCCTCCCGCTCTGGGCGGAGCAGGAGGGAGTGTCAGACTCTTACTGACTAAAACCCATTCATGTTCCTTCATCGCCCTTTGTGTTCCGGGGCCGCGGTATCTCTTTCGAACGATCCCGCAGCCCCGGACGGGAAGTACCCGGTACCACTAGGTACCACTAGGTTTTGATTCCCTTTTGAAATCGCAAAACGGTCCGATCTTTTGATCGCGTTGACTTACAAGTTTGATATTTTCATTGCTTCAAGGAGTAGCAGACCCGAGCCGATAATGCCGACCCGTTAATTTCAGCTTGATACCTTCACGCATTCCTGAGACAAAGGATCTTGACAGACGGACAACAAAGTGATATTATAAGGGTTCCGTTTTTGCCAACTGAAGTACTGAACCCTAAAAATCAAGAGCATCCTATTTGATTGAAACGTCTTATATTGCCTTAATACATAATATAATCACTCCTGTAATCCCCAAAGGGTTAGTCAGAGGTGTACCTTAATAGGCCACCAGTTATATAATAGGGGGCGAGCCTTTTGGCATCAACCTGGTACAAATCCATACTCCAATGCTGCTTCTGAAATTCCTGTACAGAGGCGCTTGTGACTGTAAACTACGAGGCATATTGCCTTAATGTACGAAAAAAAAAATCTAAATGAAGATCAGCATCCTACAACCTTGCTTGTACAATACATGTTCATAATAATCAACCTGACCGTAGAGAATCGCGATCATCGAGATTATCTCCAGTCATCAGTGTTGGATGTATTGTTTCTAAGATCTGATAAGATGTGGTAAGTGTTTGTTTTGTTTGCATCGATCATTTAGCACGTTCTTGAGATTTTGTGGATGTTTATGCTAGAATTGTATCAATGTCAAGGTTTTAATTTGACCTATTTCGAGTTTTCATGTTAGAACATACTGTATTTTAGACAGTATTTGCATAGACATTTTGCCAACCTTTTTCCAAGATATAAAACAATACTTAAGTTAGTTATTCAAAAACAAATATACGCCTCGAATTATGAATGTCCTCCTTTCGTTGGTTAAAAATGATTGCACATAATGCATTTGTCATGGTTACAATGACAAGCTCCAAAATAAGATTTATTCGACTGATCTTAACAGTTTGGCAATAGGTATCTAGCATTTACGACATTCACGATCCATAACGCCATCTTTTACTTTCATCAGACACGTTAAATCATTTTGAAAGCTACTCCACCCCCCGAAATCGCGAATTTTGAAGTTTAAGCTCCACCCCCCTGAAAGTATTTCATTTTAAATCGTGAAAGGTTGCTACATTTTTTCGACATCCTCTCTGACTGATATTTATTACGAAATACAGAACCATTTTCAGTACTGCATGTGTTATGTCAAGGTGGTGAGGAGTTAGAAATGAGATGGTCCTGGGTGGGATCTTCTAGTCGGGAATCGTTGTATTGGGTGTTTCCATTTGGATGTTCTTTGGCAGCATCCTTTTTGTTACAATATTCAGTCACTTCCTAAAATATATGATGATTTACTTAGCGAAATGTGGATGTACTAGTTCTATCTTTTAGTCAAAGGCTTTCTAGGAACATCAGAGGAGTACACCTAATACGCAAATACATATATTGGCATTATAATATACTAGTGCATAAACCAATCATAACCTTGACTACCACGGATGTGTGGAGCTCTGAAGACTGGAACAATTCCAGCTGATAAGCTATTTGACACTTCAATTATAATAGGAGACGCAACAAGGTGGTCCTTTGTATGGTAATGTACGAGCAATCATTGTTACAATGAAAGAAGCTGTTCTGACCTTTCTGTGGTAGGTGTTATGATTGTTGATGCATCCGGATAGTTGGGGCTTAGATGGTGTCTTATTTTCGTGATTGTCTTTTACGATTATATTGTAACAAGCTTGGTTAAAATTCATGTCTTAACTTCTATTAAATATTATGCATCTTTAAAATACATTTGCCAAATTCATTATAAATAAGTTGTGAATTCTATCAAAACTTCACGATTTACGGAAGTTTGTATTAATTATTGTTAATTTTACTATAAATTATGTTGATTTTTCCTTGTGTTTTCAGAATAATCTTATATTTTATGTGTAATATTATTGTTACTGATAATTTAAATTCGTAGGTCAATTTTGACTTTTTTTTTTTTTTTTTACCGATGGGAAGTCATCAAATAACCCCTCCCGCTCTGGGCTGAGCAGGAGGGAGTGTCAGACTTCTACTGACTAAAACCCATCCATGTTCCTTCCTTTGCCCTTTATGTTCCAGGGCCGCGGTATCTCTTTCGAACAGTCCCGCAACCCTGGCAGGCGTCGGCCCTTACGGACCCCTTCCTGTTTGCTGACTCTCTTTGAGGCGCGCGTGGAACACGAACGCGCCGTCGACACGGCCTGTCGTCATAAGACGGACGGACGGCGAGCTAGCCCATAGCTCACCGTCCACAGGCCCGCGTCTACGGTGGCCGGGAGCCACCACGTGGCCCCCGACGCCCGGTGCGTCTCCCGCGGCGGCTGGGACGTGAGGTTCTCTGTCTCTCACGTCCCGCCACCTCCTTCGCTAGCATGACTGCTTCGCAGAAGGAGGTGACGGCGTCCCATTCCGTCTCGCTCCGGACCATGGATTGAACCAGGGCCGGACGCGAGAGGTCGCCGCCGCCGATCGCCACTACGAGGACACGGCGTTGCTCCGCCCAAGCGGAGCAGACCTGCACAGTGTGCTCCACCGTGTCCTCCGGTCGATCCTGTCGATCCTCGCAGTGGTGACACCCGGGCGTTTCCTCCCGCCCGATTAGGTGCAGGAACCTCCCGAAACAACCATGTCCGGTGAGGACCTGCGTCAGGCGGAAGGTGAGGGCGCCGTGGCGCCTCTCCAGCCACTCCTCAAAGAGGGGACTTACCGCCATTATAGTGGCGTGCCCTGCACGGGGTTGCGACAGTCGCTCTCTCCATGTCGCCATGAGATCACGCCGGAAGTCTGTCCGCTGAGCGACAATTTGCCGCGGCGCGGCAGCGGAGTTTCCCCCCGGCGTAGTGCCTCCACGCGCCACTCGTGCAAGCGCGCGAGGACTATCGCCTCCAGATCCCATGGCGGCAATCCGGCAAGGAGGCTCGCCGTCTCGCCGGAGATCGTGCGGTACCCCCGGATTAGCCTTACGGCTACCACCTTTTGGGGCGCGTTCAGATAGTGGGCGGCTCGCCGCCTCAAAGAACGCCGGGGCCCCGTAAAGGGCCATGGACCGCACGACCCCCGCGTAGAACTGAGAATCTTGCTTATGACCCTTATGAGATTCCTCGGCAGTCATCTTTGAGCTACGAAGCAAGTTGTTCTTGGTTATCACTGTGTCTCACCAATAAAGTTATTTTGAACAGGATTTTTTTTTGGATTTTAAACAAACGTTTAACAATATTCATGGAATTAACTGCCTCGTTGTTCTAATGATCAACGGCGACTGCTGAGCTGGTCCTGGGTTCGATTCCCGGGTCGGGCAAAGTGATATTGGGTTTTTCCATCAGGAATTTCTCAGTAGCAGCCACGGAGTCAGGATTTGTACTCGGTTGATGGCAATAGGCTCTCCCCCTATTAATAGGACTTAAACATAACTGGCGAAATGTTGGTGTACTATTAGGTACACCTCTGCCAAACCCTTCGGGGATATGAGGCGTGATGTTATATTATGTGATGTAGTTTTCGACCACGTATGTCAACACGGAAGCCTACTCCAACAGACTTAAGAAAAGTGTTGTTTAACTGATAAAATGTAGACGTTTATTGCTCTTAGTGCAAATAACACTCAGACGCTATTTCAAACACATAGACAAAAGTTGTGTGCCCGTACGTAACGCACATTTAAATCTGAGAACAGAAAACGTAACACGGAATAATTTCGCGCAGTTGTAACTCACAGCTGTGTCGAGTTCAATATTGCCACAGAGTAGAACCAACGACAAATACTAATCTATGGCTTTTACTTCAATTGTTGTAATTTGCTCTGGTAATTTGACAAGCCGCTATTATTCTCGATACTTTATGATTCAATTTCAATACATCAAGACTATATTCACCGAAGAAATGGGCAGAGGTTTGCTACTGAGAATTTTCTTGGGAAACCCAATAACTCTTTTGTATAACCCAGGCCAACCAGGACCTTGAGTCAAAAAACAAAACAAAATCAAAGCATTTCTTTCAAGTAGGCCAGTTACAGGCACTTTTGAATGAGAAGAGAGGAGGGAGGGAGTGAGACGCTTTTGATGACTAATGACTGAATTGTAGACCAGCTTTTTAAATGTTAGAAAAAGGAGGTAGGTATATACTTCAGAAATAGAGCAGTTCATGAAGGAAGAAATTCTCGTTACATTAAACAAGAACTTCAAAAATCTCACTCTAGCTTAATTAAAAGTAAATGTATTGGAATGCGGAGTAATCCTGAACCAGATCAGTATTGCTGGATCTTATAACGTAAACGCGCACGTTAACGTTACCGTAGGAAGTCTGCGTAAAGAGTTCACTTTCTAAACCAGAGCGGCGCGGGCGCCGGTTTGTAACACAGCCTAAGAAAAAACAGTAGGACAATATTGTAAATGTTTACTTTTTTTGTGCGTGCTCTTGGGGCATTTATTTCGGTAGACGTTAATGTAAACAGTAGTCAGTGGTCACATAAATTGGAGCATCGTTTGAGACGCACATTTTCTCCATTAATTGTAATTTATTTTTAATTTTATGTGACACATTAGGCTATGTTTCTTTGGTCCGAAGTGACAAAAGTTGTGGTAGATTATAGTTATTATGTATCTATATATATAGATATAGATTATAGTTATTTGGTACTAGAATGTATTTTAATGTCTTATAAAAGTGCAGGTATTTACGGTAAAATAATTGCATGTAATAATAAGTATTCAATTTCTTTTTACAAAATGGCAATGACCGTCAGTTTTATTTACAAGCAAGCACATCAAGTTAATAAAAACGAACTTTCTAGGCTTTACAAAGAAACAATGTATTCCTGATTAGTCGTTTCATTTCTTCATGACCAAACAATATTTTATTTATTTATTTTATTTATTTGGGACAAAAAATAATATAAATCGTATTCATCATTCTCCTGCCCTTAGCCCAATTTATTTGGTGTCGGCGCAGCATGTCTTCTTCCATATAAATCGTACTGTCGCTGTCGATACGAAAATATGTATAATATGCCCAACTGATACAGTCATGTAGTCTGTGGTTTAACCACCAGAGCGCACCGTATTCTTTATTTTACCGTTTTAACATATCAATGACACTTTCGCCGACGTAATAGTAACGTAATACTGGACTTAGTGCACGTGAAACAGACAGCCGGACGAATAATTACGAACATTTCTTCTAATCATGCATTCTCACGGCTATTCGTAACATTCCGTCTAGTCTGTCAAGTGCATTATTGTTCAATTTCTAGAGAATGTTTTGGGATAGTTTTTAGGGTACCGTACAAACAATGTAAAAAACGGAACCCTTAAAGGATCACTCGAACCTCCGTCTGTCTGTCCGTCCGTCTGTCACAGCCAATTTGCTCCGAATCTACTGGTCTATCTGTTATCCTATGACCCAAACACAGATGTGTGAAGTAGTTTTTTTTTTTTTAATAATTTTCATTTTCGGGGGACAAATTACGAAATTTAAAAAAAAGTTTAACCTTATTGTGTCATATATCAAATGAAAGGGCTTGTTATGAGGATCTCAAATGTATTTTTGTTATTATTTGTTTTAATTTTATTCATGAAAAAAACGTAAATTAACCATTCCACGCCCCTGATCTCCGAAACTACTGAGCCTAAAATTTTGAAAAAAATACAATATATAGTTAATTGCTTGTAAATTACAGGAAACCTATAAGGATTCTATCAATTGAAAATAAAGGGGACAAATTAGTAAATAAAAAAAAAACAAAATTCACATTCAGTAAGAGTACCTATTGTAAAAAACACCAAATTGAATAAAAACATTTGACTTTGCCATTGTACGGAACCCTCTCCACGCGAGTTCAACTCGCACTTGGCTGGTTTTTTTTTGGGTTAACTTTTTTTGTCATTGTGTTTGTGTATTTCTTTTTCATTGTTATTATGTTGTCTAGTCGAGATGAAAGGTATGAATAAGAAAAAATGTACAGACAAAGAAGTCTACATTTTCTGAATTCACCGTCTGTCTATTGAGCTAAATACTTGATTGATGTCAACGTAATTTTTATTATCGTTATGAGTATTTCACGAGAAAAGTACATAAAACAACGCCTCAGCATATAAATTTAATTTAATTTACAATGGCGAAACAGTTTACTGCCTATATGTTGATTATAAACAATGTTTAAACTTCCACTAAACCGCATCCCAGCAATGGGAATATGGCATCGTTTAACAGCTTTTATAACCAGTTATTAACGTGTAGTTGCCAATATTCGCGCATCATTTTCGCAAAGATCTGTTAAACGAAAACTAACATGTATA
The DNA here is from genome assembly GCA_947578425.1 of Eugnorisma glareosa. Classification (NCBI taxonomy): domain Eukaryota; kingdom Metazoa; phylum Arthropoda; class Insecta; order Lepidoptera; family Noctuidae; genus Eugnorisma; species Eugnorisma glareosa. The sequence goes on from OX387970.1 coordinate 3,943,045, forward strand.
CACTTGTACATTGCATCATGATGCTATAAGAGCAACAGCCTAGGAACTTAGCAGCTGAACCAGTGAAGCGTAATCCAGTAGCTCAATCCACTACTGTAACTGATACTGTGAGATCATTCACTTATGATATTGCGAGTCGACTACCTTACTGGGCGTAATATGTTAACCCTACGAAAGATATATGGCATTAGCTACTTCTTAAAGACTAATAGAGAAGTATGGAAGTAGAAGAGATGCTGAGCCGACTCTAAATAAATTGGGATAAGGGCAGAGGGCAGGGGAATTATGATCTACTCCTTAAACATCAGGTAATGCCAGGGATTCCGCACACAAATGGTATGGTTTCAATACAACTAAAGGTAAATAAACTCCCCAAATTTACTATCGAACCAACCAAAAAAATGCATATCTATGTAAAGATTAGGATTGGACAAAAAGCATCTTCAACATGCAAAAAGAATTTACAATAATTGCCAATAAGTCTACATGTCTACTCGTGGTAATACTCATGAGTGGTTATTTTTATAAGGCAGCTCAAGTACTGAGTTGTTGAGTCACTATTACCACTTGAATTGTCTACACCACTTTCATATAATTATTCATTAGCTTCGAAACTTAAAGACTTAAACTCAGCATTTACTTGAATCCACGCTTTCATATCATCATGAAAGTAACTCGGTCTGTCCGTCTGTCTGTTACATATTTTTTCATACCTAAGCCACTGTACCGATTGTTATGGGTGGAAGCTTGGTAGCTTGGAGAAGGACATTTGCTGATGTTATCCGGGCTATTTTTATTAAATAAAGAGAAAATATCTGTAGACGACGCCGCAGGCAACAGCTACTCTTCGATAAAATTACCGTAAAACGCACGAAGATTTAACAATCTTTTACAATTGTCCAAAAACCATGATATTTGAGATAAAGCCATTATAATAAGAACCATTAAATATAATAGTATAATAGCAGTAATTCAAGTAATTTCGAAGTGTTATGATAGATTACAGATGTTAATTTAGATCCGTTATCTGGGTCAAGTTGAATCGCCGCAATATCTAGTAGAAAGTGGATTACGATAACTTGTTTCTTACAAAAGGGGAAATGATTAGTGTTTAGTGTTAGTGACTAAGTTTGGATACTAGATTTGAGTGGGGGCTTGTTGCAAAGTAGGTTTATTGATATTGTATATGTTTGTATGGTTAATAATGACCATCATGATTTCTTTGTTAAAGATGGAATTAACCTTATCAAACTTCTATTTTTATTAATTTAAAATACCGTACCTCATGTTGTAAAAGAAGAAATTTCTTGATTTTGGTGAGATGTTTTTAGCTGACTAGGATATTTATAGAATTGCTAAAAGCTTGGGGTCTTTTACGCTATGGTGAAAGCGCAAGAGTCCCGAGAAATTTAAATTTTCTTACGTTTATTGCAATTTTGCAGGACAGTTTCAGGTTGTATGTTGATGAAAATATGAATCGCGCTCGTAACACGTATGGAGTTACAGAATTATAATCATTCAAATCATCAATACAACCCTCCAAGTTCATTTAACCCCATTCAATAACTATTTCATGAAAAAGTCACTCAATTAAGTATCAGTATCGGTATCAGTTTTTAATTGAATTCTTCAAATGAAAACGAAAACAAAACTTTCCTTTTCACACCAGTTTAATTTGCTATCACATTCTTTATCGTCGCTATCGGTCAACTAAAGCAGTACACCGTTTTTTACCGACTTCGCCAGCCGAGTGAGTTTACCCAACCGGTGACGTCATCTGCCTCTTGTTTTTGTTAAATAACTTACAAAATGAACTTCAATGAAACATTTATGTAATTCAAATATTAATTAATTTATTGTTTATTTTATAGTTGACTTTGGTTTTTATAGTTGACATAAGCATGGACACAATTATCAACCTGTTACGTTCCCACTAGGTGGCTAGATGCTGACTTAGCAACAAGGAGGAGGACCAGAGGAGGATAGGATCATTCATCACATCTACTTCTTCAGTACTTGAAGCACTGAAACTGCATATTTTTGACTCCAAAGAACTTTTAAATTTAAATATGCAAATATCACTCGAACAACTGCAATACCAACCAGTTGCTACATTTCACAAAGCAGTGAGAGGTTGTTAACTTGCCGCTTACTACCATAACTTATTCATTTCATTGCGAATAGCGCTTAACGAAACAATAGACTTTTAACTTTTTCTATACAAAAACAAGGAAATACAAGACTCAATTATAAAGACGTTTTTAAACTCGTTTTTAATAGTAATATTAATGCATCGGCGAATTATTTATAAAATAAATGTGACAGAATTATAAATGCATGAATTTCATTTCCAATGCAAGCGGAAGAAAGTGGTGAAATTATCTGACCTTGACTCGAATGTATAACACGAACAAAAAATGTATGCGAATGTATACTTGTATAGTACGGACAAAATGACGAGCGCGATTAGCGCGTTGATGTCTTTTATATGGAAGAAAGAATTGTAGCGAAGATTTGATTTTAAATGTGAGAAAAGTGTTTGAGATGGGATCATCATGCAGATTTAGGTTAAATGATTTAGATACTAGATGGATATTGAGATAGTCTTTCACCCTATATAAAAACAACAGCCGCTAGGGTCGATCTTTAAGTTGAGCCATGTTTGCCTAGGTTGGTCCGTGGAGAGAGTTCTCTCCGTGCATCAAAAAGCACCTTAAGCCATTGGTCTGGGCTGTCATTTGTAGATCTTTGACAGTCGTTACAAGTAGTCAGTGGTCCGACTGTCTGACAACGAGTCTTACCAAGCGGTATCGTATTACCCAGTACTAACTAAGTTGTTGAGATCAGACAGGCAGTCGCTCCATGTAAAATACTGGTATTTAGCTGCATCCGGTTAGATTGGAAGCTGATCTAAACAGGTTGATTGAGCTCCAATGATCAAATATGGCAAATATAAAGCAATCATTCATCACTAAAACAACTTACTAATCTCACTCCAAATAACTAATTACTTATCTTTTTAATCAAAACCCGCTCCTCAAGGCGTGGGACATTGCCACAAAGAATGCTACTTTTACAGCAATACCGATGACTGTGTGTCTGAATAAGGATGCACACGAACTTTCACTGGCGGTTTTTTTTAGTGGCAGACATTTTAGGGGCTTCGTGTATAGACAGCTGTGAGGTGCTGTGGAGATATAATTTCTCCTTATTGTGTGTGGCCTGAATCAAACACTATAGGTAAAAATTTATGAGTAGTACGCAGTGTCTGGAGCTTAGTACCAGTATCAACGCAGGGGTTTTCTTACGGCAAATGCAGATGTCATGTTATTGTATTTAACAAGCACTTCACCAGGTTTTCAGTATTCAGATTTTGTCCTATACTATTAAATGAGAAATATTTGTAATCGCGTTCTCGAAAACGGCTTTAACGATTTCGATGAAAGTTGCAATAAAGGGGTTGAAAAATCGATCTAGCTAGGTCTTATAACTGGGTAAAATTGTTTTGCTCTATTTTCACCCGAGCAGAACTACTAATTAAAGAAATTATATCATTTCAATTTTTTTTTAGCAACAGATAATTTTTCTTCGGTGAAAAAAAAATACAAGCATTAGATTCATATTAAAACAACCTGTAGCCCCAAATACTACTACTCGCTTTGCATTCAGTGCATATTTCCTTATATTTACGGTTCGAGAACTGCTTTGTCCATGGTCAGCTGGTCTGTGACCGACAGTTCTTTGTTATGTACCACTATTATTATATTATAACCAAATTCACTCCGCACAAAATTTTGGAGAAAAGCTTGTTCGCTGTTGACTGGCTCATTCATAGGAACATGTAGCAATTGTGTAGTTGTAAAAATGCCTGTCAAAAAGAGATTTTATATGGGTCTTTTTATATTCGTAAGGTATCATAAAATTGTTTGAAAATAATCGCAATAAAACATGATCAGTGAATAGTTTAACAGATTTAACTGAAAGCTTGACCTTTCTTGAGTATACTTTTACGTTTTATAAAATGTTTGCTTGCAGGATTATTAAAGCATAGTTTAAAATGTTGTTAGAACGTAAAGCTGTTAAAGATTGCAATATACTATGTTACTTTATTACCTTTTAAATCAGAATTATCCGTTCTCCATTAACTATTTAACTTCCACTTGTACGTGAAGATAGTTATTAAACATTCATTTTAAAATTATATGATATTATCATTAACACTAAAAACGGGATTTTTACCATGTTTCCTAATTGTGGATTATCTGTGATCATGGTGCCTGCGACAGTGCCGAAATATCGGGAACTCATAACATACAGTGAACATGGTAAACATTCCGTTTTTATTGTTAATTATAGTTTTAGTATTCATATCAGTTCATACGCATCGATTTATTAAGCTATGTGAAATTCGTCTTTACGATCCTTGTAATTAAATTTAAATTGCACCCTTTCGGGGCAAGACGGGATCAATGGTGGGTATCGCGTGTGAATTTTCCGCTAGAGGCGCTAGTGTAACGCGAGGGCACCGAAATGTCAGATGTCATAAAAAGTTCACGCGTTGTGTGCTTTTTTATCACGTATTTTTACTAATATTCACGATTGTGGTCGAGGTTGAGCCTGATAAGACTTTAAAATTTTAAGTAGCAACATTAGATCTTATTTGTTACTACTTGGAGGTAAAATGATTTTTAAATGTTTCATGCTTGCTAATTTTAGGGAGAATATTGTAAATAAATGTATCTGAAGTTTACACTATGTTGTTATACGTATTAAAATAAACTTTTTATTTATTGGTATAAAATAGAATTATTGACATGACCATAAGCGACAGTTTTGCCATCTGGTGAGCTCAAAAACGATAGCCCTCATAGAACGAAGTAAGAAGTTCGACTCTTATCAATTGAGCCTTTTGGTTTGAGCTGATAAAAACTTTGGATAGTCACAAGTAGCTGCTCCAAGTCGTTTGCTGTTACATAAATAACAATCACTACATCCCTTTCTTGTTATCAATGGCTGCTTAACCACCGAGACTGAAACAATATGATATTCGGAAGCCATTCGTACTTAAAGAAACATATATTTTTTATAACTTTCTGTATAATTTCTCTCCGTCTAATGAGTAACGAATTGCATTGTCTTAGTCGTGTCTCGGTTACCTCTCTGCCGGTGACGACTGTATTACTGTTGCGTAATATAATACAATTATTATTATGTATGTATTATTACAGTTTTAGACGTAAGTATGGTAATGTTAATTACTTTTGTTTGGTTTGGTCTGGTGGAGATTTTTGTATGAGTTAAATTATGTAAATAGGTATCTCTTTCTACTTATGTTTTGCGTGCAGTTAATTAATCTTTTTGGCATTTTTAAACGAACTTAAATCGTTTCGCCTTTGCCCAGCAGTGGGACAGAATAGGCTAACTAAAAAATAATAATAATAATATGCAAATTACATAATTATTTGAGTACGTTTAAAAAAAAAACTTTAAAATTAAGTTCATCTATTTTGCCTTTAAATAAATAAAACTGGATTCTCTACATGCTTAGTAATAATGAAAGTATTGGTCAGCTTTTCTTCATAATGACATGCAAGCACTTAGCAAAACAAGTCACTTCCTTTAGTGCTTAAGGAACCAAGTAATTATAGCGTTGCGAAGTGTCGTGGGTGACAAAGACTTGAGTAGGACTGGACTGATATTTCTATCAATGTCTTTAAACTTTTTGACTGCCTCGATAGTCTAGTGGTGGCAAGCACGACCGCTGAGCATGAGGACCTGGGTTCGATTCCCGGGTCGGACAAAGTATCATTGGGTTTTTCCATCAGGAATTTCTCAGTATCAGCCACGGAGTCTGGATTTGAGCATAGTTGATGGCAATAGGCTCGCCCCCTATTATATGGGACTGGCGAAATTTGGGTGTACAATTAGGTACACCTCTGCCTAACTTGATTATGATGGTATACTATATCTTTAAAAAGTTCAGTCAATAACGTCAATGTATCTGTTCTTGGGGAAGGCTTATGTCCAGCAGTTGGCGTAGCTGATAAATATGATGATGAACAATATCATTCGAAATGCTGTTCAATTAATAAGAAGACTGTGACAATTCACTAATTTGGGTAAAAAAATAAATATATTTTATTAGGGTTACTAAGTTACCATGGACTGGTAAATTTACAACGAAGCGTAGAGATTGCACTCTTACACAAGGTGTAACATAATAAACTCTAGACCTCTCTTGTGGTCTCTCGAACCATGAAACTGAACAACTTTTGTTCAACGAGATCTTGAAATTCGCAAAAAAATAATTGGTTATTATATTGGAATTGACGCGATCAGCTGATCAACATGTGGAAAACTTTTGGAAATTCATAACTTTTTATTTAGTTTTACCATACATTATAATTTCAAGATCTCGTAGAACATAAGTTGTTGTTGTTTATTCTGTTACACCCTGTAGATTAAAGTCAATCTACGTCAAAAAGTCATAATACGTTCACACACAAGTACCATGCTTTACCTCTAATCTATCTCCTTTTCCGATTAATCTGAAGGTTCTCTTCACCTTTTCAGTATAACCAGAGACACACAAAGACAAGCTAACTATCAAACCATGTCACCACACCATTCGTGCTTACTTCCAGTGTTATTACAAAATATGTACTAAAACATAATACATAACATAATATCCTCAATATTACTATCTGTTGTCTGATGGTGTGGTGGCACGCGAGAGGTAGCGTATCTTGATGCGATAGTAGTACACGTTTATAAATGTAAATCTTTTGTGTGTAGTGTTTTGACGGATGAGAGTTGGTTGTTTAACGTTTTAAAAGATGCTTTATAGGGTTCCGTACACAAAGGGTAAAAACGAGACCCTGTTACTAAACCTCCGCTGTCCGTCTGTCTGTCTGACTGTCTGGTCACCAGGCTGTATCTCATTAACCGTAATAGCTAGACAGTTGAAATTTCCACAGATGATGTATTTCTGTTGCCGCTATAACAACAAATACTAAAAACAGAACAAAATAAATATTTAAGGGGGCTCCCGTACAACAAACGTGATTTTTTGCCGTTTATTTGCTCGATGTTAATAACGGAAACCTTCGTGCGCGGGTCCGACTCGTATTTGGCCAGTTTTTATGTTTAAAATAAGTGTTTGTAAACGGGTTAGACATACAGATAGTGTATTAGATATTTGAAAGAGTTTTTTTTAGTAAACAGGATAAGGCAAATGACGTTCACAGAGCAGAAGGATTTCTATGCAATACTTTTTGAAATATCAGCCTACAACTAGTAGCGGTATTTTCATACAAGCCAACAAGCTTGGCTTGGCATGATGTTAGGGTTTCTGCACAGTCTGCTCACCTTATAAGCTTGCCGTATTATTGGCCTCTAGGTACGCCACTGCCTACAACCTTTGTACTGCAGAAATATGGAATTCTAGGTCCTCTGTGAGAGGGAGTGGTCCTTATTCACCAAGCCGGCCCAGTGAGTCTTTGAATAATTTCGTTTATTCGAGCAAATCGAAATCGGAAGATTTTCTTACGATGTTTTCCTTCACCGTTTTGAGAGCGAGTGTTAAAACAAACTGAAAATATTAAAATGTGTTTCAAATTGTCTAAATTTATTTATTTATTTATTTATTTAACACTTCAAGCACATAGTACAGAGGCGGACTTAATGCCATAGGCATTTTCTACCAGTCAACCTTTGGGTGATGCAGAGACAACATAAAATACTATAAAATATATCAAAATACTATACATATATATCAAAAAATACATACATGTGTAAATAGACATTTACACAAATAAACTAAAATAAAAAAACAAACAATGGAGAAAACATTAACTAAATAGTTTTATTATGTACATTATATACAAACTACAAATAGATCTAAAATAGTAATCAATAAAATATGTACAAGTATCATAACGGGTAAAGAATTATTACAGGGCGTCTAAAAAATCGGCGACCTAGCTATCAATAGGAAAAGTGCCCAGAAGTCTGACACTAAACTACAAACACTAGGATCAATCGAGTGTTAATAAATTGGCTAACAGAGCAAACTAAAATAAGTTCAGTAGTTTTTGAGATAAGCTCAAATAAGCAGATAGGCTTTTGTTTTATGGTTTATAACATCGTTGAGGCACGCCAGAGGCTGCGATTTTGATATGATAACAAACCAACGTGACTTATATTGACTTTATCATAAGAGATCTTGATTCGTGTAATGTATTTGGATGTATGAAGAACTGTTTGAGTACTTACATCTTCGGTTTAGTTTAAATTGACTTGTTAGATTGAAAGTAATTCGTGGGAGTTGCTGCAGGCATTTTTTAAATGGATCGACAGGTAAAAGATTTGCTTTCTGTTTTCGGTATAGTTTTTCAGGAGTCAACACAAATTGACCTAAAATCGTCAGATAGACATCATTATAATCATTCTCCTGTCCCTATCCCAATTTATTAATAAACACCAGACAGACAATCAGAAAAAATATAAAACACTCAAAAAATATTAATTTCGTGCATTCTACAGCACCAGATGCAACATAAAACACCACCTTTCTTTTAATTCACCTCTACAATAAATATTTATCATCAAAAACGAACGATTAACATGCAAAATATAAATCGAGTCTCAATATAAACACTCGAGTGAAATGTTTGCCGGTAGTCGCACTCACGCACTCACTTTCTATATCGAGCGAATTAAAATCGATAATATGGAATGTCGCTTTTTTTTATCGTAACTCGTCATTACACTAGTAAAAGTTTGTGTGGAGCTAAATAAATACCTAATTCTAATGATTGAAATCGAAAGCTTTGTGTGGTTTAGAATTTTTGTTGACATTTTCCTTGTTTTAGATTATTTGATATTTTTTTAAGAATCACGTAAGTAATATATTGTAAAAAATATTTTATAATAGAAACATTTTCAATGTCAAGTTAGACAAAAAAATATCTAACTATAAACAGAATTTGAAAAATAAAGGACATCATTGTATTAGATTCATTAAGGCATTTTAAAATCATTTTCATAATTAAGTAACTCATTTTGAAATAAAATGTAATCAATACTCCAATCCAATCATTTCTGAAAAAATGGCTTGCATTGCTTACTCTGTCTGTACACAAAGAAAAATACACACAACTCATTAAGTATTTAAAAAATATTTCAAGCCTCATAAATATTTGTTAACGAATGCGATTCAGATTATATTTAGATCAAAACAGATCTTATCTTGCGCAATCCTCGCAGTTGTTTAAAAAAATGAAAATATTCGGCATTGGCCATAATTGGCCGCAAGGTCTGAAACTCCGAACATTGTCGAGTGCTAGCATTTGCTACCAATGCTACCATTTCGGCAAATGGCGCCACTAACAATCCGATTAGATCTAATTCTTGACCAACGACATTTGAGTCGTGTAACAGCTGCTTTGGATCCGGGTAATTGTATTGGTAACTGAAGGCGCGTTTACATTCGGTAGAGTAAGTAGGCTAGTACTGGTTTGTGATAACGGCGCAAAATTGAATCTTTTATTTACATTGTTAACCAGTGTATAAACTAAGACACCTACTGTTACAGTCAGGAACGTTTAAATAAAGCATGGAGTTGTATTTATTTACTGTTCTCGTCTGGTAAGAAAAGTAATGCTATCTCACTCTTCCAGTGTAAACACGCTCTAATTGTATTGAAAGGGAATTAATAGACTTCGTGTTTAGTTTATATCTTTAATTTTGATTATTTTTATTGCATTTTATTTCTTCTAGTAGACAGTCATCTTTTGCCCTCAGTACGACCAAGTGATTTTATTGGATCCCGCAAACCCAAGCTTGAAAAAGTGCCCTATAGTATGTTTTGAGCACTAAAAAAGTAGTTCTGAAAATTACTATCACTAACATGCTTTCGATTTAGTTGTCAGTTATTTAACAGGTGCTTTTAAAGCAATACATTCCGTGCTAGATTATAAATGTTATTGCATTCTGTGCTACATTGTAACATTGTATGTACCGTAAATATTGTCGAAGTACCTGATGCATTTACGAAATTAAGATTAGATTTTCCGGAGTTACGTTTTACTTTTAGATTTCTAGAAAAAGTGCGGATGTAAGTGAGGCGTGTAAAAAGGAAATTAGTTTTAATAACGAATAGAAAGGTAGAGTTACTTTAGTTTGATTAAAACAATATTTAATTATCTCAGAAGTGAAATGTCGCAACGCAGCGCAGCTCAGTGATATAGGGTAACACCGTTTACTTTCATAAAACAAGTTATTGCACAAGCCACACTTGGCAAAATGTTACCGAAACATATCATTATGAATTATTCCACATACCTTGAAAGTTTTAACGTGTGTTATGATTTATTTTATGAATAACATTTAAGTATCTAGATATCAGCTCGGACAGTGCTCAATCGTGACTGCTGCCACACTCATGGTCGAGACTTTAGAAAGCGAAACATTTATCATTGACTCACTACTAAAATAATTACACGAAATTATATTACGTGAAACTCACCTTTCCGTAATTTATAACTGTCTTCAACTTCAATTTGTAGTAAAAAAGCACTGATTAATTTATTACGTGGAATCCACCATTATTCCATGTCACTTGTTGAAAACACCGATACCACCTTCACTATTAAGTTAGAAAAAAAAACTTTAACACAACACGCACTACCCGCCAAAATTCTACATTATTCGAAAAATCAGAACCGATAGATCGATTTCCGTATCAGTTGATAGATGTCAACGTCCTCGACGCAATCCGGACACTGGCGGCAAGTGTCGCCGTCGGTTCGGACTTTACGCGCCAGTGCACATAGATTGCAATGAACAAAAATAATTATTTCGATTATTCGAACGTAGGTTTATGATGTTTGAATTTGTGGCGGGAAGCGTGTGTTACGTTGCGAGCGTGCGTTCGGAAATATGCGCGGAGGCCGGACGGTGCGCGAAAAGCGACTGCGGTCACTGCTGCTCTCGCGACACTCTCTGCCCACCGCTAGCCGCATGTGTAAATGTTAATCCGTGATATTATTTAGTTTAACCGATAAACATTGAGCCGTTGCATTCGATACTACAACCCCTCTACCGTTCACTTTTTGCTGCACCTTGTACTTTACACAGCTCAATGAGTGTTGGTCGGTCTCAAATGGAGATAGGCCAGTTTGCTCGCACAATGCACGCTTTCAGACGCGATTTTTCAGTCTAGTTTCAAAAACGAAAGCTGGCATTTTTGTTTTGTAAAATAGTTTGCATGCTACGCACGTCCTTGGTTACGTAAACATGGGTAAGCATGTTTAAACACAAACAGGAACAACAAAGCGTCTATACGGAGTTAACCTAAATTTGAAACATAACTACATAAATCTGATATTTCATGGTAAAATTTACAATAGTTTTACATGCTGAATGCAAAAAATATGTAAGTATGTATAATCGTCAAAAACTGCCGCGGAATATAAATGAATGTACATATTTTTATGTAGTTAACTGAAAATTCGAGATGGTACCCCGAGCCGAACGCTAAAACTATACTATGAAAAGTTTTAGACAGGAGTCTTTTGGACAGGGGCCCACTTTTAGCTACCTGAAGTGACTTTTCATAGTCATCAGTTCATCACGCCCTACCTACTCAGCTATCAAGTTTTGTTGCTGAAAAACCCTATAGCCCAGAGGGTTTTTGTCATTCCAAGATGAATATAAAATAAGTTAAATGACTTTTTAGCAGGTGACTATTAAAATGTAATGTGTGTGTACTAAGTTGTTAGGTTAGATTAAGTTTGGTATCTGCTGGGGTGATTGGGGAGAATGCAATTGTGTCCCCGCACCCCAGCCAGAAGAGACGAGAAGGAACGCCGTGTGGTTTTATTCAGTAGGAGTCTGACAGACCAATCGGCGAAGGAAATACACTGAGTATTTCCACACGTAAAAAATAAAATCAAGGTTAGCTATGGTCGGAGGTAACAGCCCCAACACACGTGTCGAAGGTGCAGGGTTCGAACCCTCATAGACACATTTATCATCATAAACCACAGGTTGTATCCACCCACTGCTGGGTGTAGGTCTCTCTTTTACCAATCTCCACGATCCTGTGCTAGCCTCATCCAGACAGGTACTTGATTGTGTGTTATTTATGCTGACATCGCTCCTCTTAAAACATGCACCCGGGGGGCCTAAAATGGACTTAGGTGACAACTGATCCGCAAAATATTTCATCCGCGGATGAAACGTCACCCTTTCAAAATTGTAAGGCGACGAATCATCCGCAAGATCGGAGGAGTCGTCGCATAGTTAATACCGATGTGGTCATATCGGCCAAATAAATAAATAGACATTTGTGTATAGGAAAATTGTCTGTTCTTTAGTTTCGCCGGTTTCGCTAGCGGCTATGTAATAATATCGTGGTTAACTGGAACAATACTAATTCTATTTAGGAGAATCGTTTTTATTAAGATTTTTTTTTATGTACACATTTAAATAGATTGATATTAAGAATTATACATTTTTTGCATATGTGAGAAAATATTAATTAATAACGAAACACCCAAAACAAACTTAAAACTTCTTGGTATTACGGTACAAAAAAAAAGATGCATAACCAAAAAATCAACCACTACGAATGGCCGCTTTAGCAGAAATCATTAAAGTTTTATTTCAATCAAAATATTTACATTATTTACAAACTACAAATCTATAATCTATAATACATAGTAATAAAAATATGTACAAGGGTTACAGAGCGTCAAAAAATTCGTCCACATCGCTGTCAACAGGAAAAGTGCCCAGAAGGCTGGCAGCATTGCCACGTTGTATGGCAATGCTGATTCTTTGGCCAAAAAATAGGCCCGCCCTCTAGTCACGTGAAGAGTCAAGAGTTTTTTAAATCGTTACCTTTCCAAAAATGGTCACAAATGGCAATTCATAATAATTATTAACTGAGTCTGTGACCATTTTAAGAATTTTATCGTGATTTATATTATTATCCTACTAGCTGTTGCCCGCGGCTTCGCTCGCGTTTTGGTCGCAAATTATCCCATGGGCACGTTGTAAATATAACCTATGGCACTCGGGGATAATGTAGCTTCCTATTAGTGAAAGAATTTTCAAAATCGGCTCAGTAGATCCAGAGATTACAACCTCACAAACTCACAAACTTTACCTCTTTATAATATTAGTAAAGAAGTATAGATATAGATAATAATTCAGCGAAACCGGCCATTTTAGACCCCTACCATGCAGGCTTGTCCTGCAACCAAAAATTCCAGGATATATGACAAGTTGACAAGCACAGCCCGCGTGGCGGATTACGGCTCACTCCTACATGCGAGGAGAACATTTATGTTCTTCAAGCAGCAGAAACTTTATGGCAGATCATGGGTCCAACCATCCGTCATTCATCCATCTTAGTAATAACAGTTTTACAGCAAACTTTCTTGAAATTTCATCATCATTATCATTTCAGCCGAAAGACGTCCACTGCTGGACATACACCTCCCCCAAATGCCCCACATTGACCGGTCCCGTGCGACTTGCATCCAGCGGATCCCCGCAACCTTCACCAGGTCATCGGTCCACCTCTTGAAACTTAGCTGATTTAAATTACCTACTTATCATTTTACAAGTTACTTTTTATCAAGTAAGTATGTAGGTCTAGTTAGGGTCTCTGTAGAATTTATGGTCAGAGTGTCGCTTTCATTTACTGATTAATTAAAACAAAAAATATCACGCCTTATTCCCATGAAGGCTTGGCAGAGGTACCCACATTTAGCTGCTTATATTCTAGGTAATAGGGGGCAAGGGGCGAACCATACCAGCAACCACAATAACTGGCTGAAACCGAGAAATATCTATTATAGCACCTAGCCCAACCGGGGAATCGAAGCCAGGTCAAAATCGATGTAAAATAAACAAAATAACAATTTCCTTACACTATCAAATTAAACCACTAAAAGTGTTTTATTTTTATACCACAAGGAGTAATAGGAGTGATATCACTATTTGCTTTTATAACTACAAAACTCCACAGCTGTTATAAAATTGTTCGTCGACACGTATAACGATTTCAAGAAACATTTCAGAAGAAGAAATAACATAATCATTCAATTTTAAATTTTAAAAAACCCCAACTAGTAAATGCCTGAACCGATTTTGATAAAACATGTCTAATCGTAGTATAGGTACACATCATGCGCTTTCATTTGATATCCCACTTGGATATTTTGAAAATATTCATACCCACAAATCAATTCAAATTTTTCATACCCACTTTCATCCCCTATATCTAGTAAATATCTAGTAAATGGCTGCACCGATTTTGATAAAACATATCTAAGAACCATCGCCAAGAAACACGCTTTCAAAAAAAAAAATGCATTCAAGTCGATTCACTCGTTTAAAAGCAACGGTGCCAGAGACAGACACACACATAGCGGTCAAACTTATAACACCCCTCTTTTTGCGTCGGGGGTTAAAATATGTAAACAGAAAGACACCTCGTTCTTCGTCGTTGCGTTGTTTTTTTTTTGTTCTGGACCAGACCTTCTAGCTACGGAGATATTGAAAATCGAAGTCCAACTTTTTCAGTCGAATTGTTTTCTTTTTTTAATAAGTTTTAAATGTTGTTAATTTATTAAAAATATCTCCATGACCCTTATATGTACTATTTAATGCATCCATTCTGCACAATGTTTTCAGAGCGTTACATTCAGTTCTACCGTAAAACGTGATATTTCACACCTAAAAAGTCGTTTCCCAGCTAATATTTTTGCGCGCTGTTATTTAGTGTGATTTACAGAATGATTGGCTTCGGGAAGGCTTGGTTTACACCATGGATATAAGCATAAGTAGGTACTTATAATCATACTAACTTTCCACCCGCAGCTTTGTCTGCGCTGCGCCGCCATTACAACCATCATTGATCATGTTCAAGATAAGGGATCGAATATGTAAGCAAATAGTTCGGTGCGACCTCTAAGCCAGCGCTTGTGTATGGAATCCTTTTATGGTTAGGTCATACACTTATGCTGGAAAAGAGTAAAAAGCTTTTCTCAGATACGTACACGTGGGTTTGATTATTACCGCACAGTTTAGAATGTTTGAACTTTAATTAGACAAATTGATAATTATTAAATACATGGGTTTTGTAGCTTTTATACCAATGCAACGGGTTTGCAGGTGTCAATTTTTTGGTCTAAATAATCACAATCGTAGAAAGCATAAATTGTTTAATGTCCCATTTGATCGCAATGTAGCTCGATCCATCTCCCTAATGTATGCTGGCGATGCTCAACGCGCTCGTGGAGACCAACACTGGATTGGATTTTTGTTTGCTGATGGAATGGAATACGATAATGTTAATGTTGGAATCTTTACGGTTCTATGAAACGACAGTGTGATGGGAATTACCTAATTTTGTATAATACTAAATTAAGTAATTCCTATCACATCAAGTACACACTAATTAGTACTAAATAATTATATGATTTTAATAAATAAAGAGACTCTTTTGAATATGAGCAACTTCCTCAGAATTCAAGTTCAAACGAGACGTTTTCAATACCAATCAATGTGTTTGTAAGTTTACAAACTGCCACGCCACACATTACAATATAATTACGATCTATCCATCTCGTGAACATCAGCTTTAAATATTAAGTCATTGCAAGTTGTGGACACGGAGGTTTGCTGAACTAATTGCGGCAGGCGTTTATAAACATGTTTGACGTCAAAGATACAGGTAGACAATAATGTCGTTGAAATACCAAAAACAAAATATCATAAGCTAAAAAAAAAAAAATCGAATCAAAACTAGTTCTCAACTATTTTATTCACAGTGCCCACCGATTCTGGACGAATAACTACTTTGTTAAAACTAATTTCAGAACGTAAGACAATTGACAGTATTCTGTCATACAGAAGATCGCTGTTGACGTCACATAATAGTTAGAATGTCAGAGGTGATAAACATTTGGTGTACTCTAGTGAAACTGTTATTTAAGTTTTAAAAACAAAGTGATTCTTCATTTTGCCTCTTTTTTTTACAAATTGCTTACTAAACACAGAGTATCAGAAGTAACGTTTTTTCTTAATACACTAAATTAATATCAATACGTCTGGTTATAGATACAGAGAAAGTCACATTATTATTTCTACATTAAGGAATAAAAACTAATAGGTATTAGTAGTTCTTTTTTTTTCTTTTGTTTTATATCCTCTTTACTCCTTAAATTGTTTTTGCATCAAATAATAAAGATGAATAATTATTAAAACTCCCCTTAAGTTTGGTAAGTATTTATTAATTTTGCGTAAAAAAGTGTTTGTTTCTCAATGAATTTATCTATGTCTATAAAATGTTTATGACCACTTAACTACTTCACACACAATACAATACCCATTACGTCACTTTTCTTGGATTTTTTAAGGCTTAGGGCCTTGAACCAGTAATTACTCGAATGAATCGAGCATTAGTGTATCCGGGCTGCAGAAGCTATAGTGATAGTGTAATTTATTGTTTCTACACCATGAATTCCTCCAACATCATTTCCTAAACGAAACAATATTAGTAAGTAAAGATTTCACTTATCCCAATGCAAAAACTTCTAAAGGCCTTGCTCACTCAGCCGTGAACGACGATTCACTGTCGTCGGCACAACTTTTGCCATGAAAACAGTAGATTTGTATAATGCAACCTCTTTTCGCAACAGCCAAAACAGTACTATTATAAGCGTGATATTTTATTATCTTATCGGCGTAGATTATGTACACAAGTGTTCGTTTTGTACCGTGTAATGGACAACACATTAGTTACCAGCACTCCAATGGGTACCGTGTGATTACAACTGAATACAACGAAAATAATATAACCAACAAACGTATGGAACGTACGGACCGTAAGGAGTTGACATTGAGTTTCCATAACTTAATCAAACGAGGTACGGTAAAGTGTTCTATGTTTGAATTTGTTTTGTTAATTTCATAAATGAGTGGCCAGTGTCATTGCCAAGTGAGTGATAAAAAGGTTTCAGTGGTAAATTTTATGCAGTGGTGTTAAATGCTTTGGTGTCTTGTTTTTTTTTTTATTTATTGATTTTAGGATCATTAATTTGCTTAATTTTTTTAACAGTTGCAATCATTTTTCATAGTTTCTTTGTTAAGAAAATACATTTATCTAAGGATTTTCCTTAATTGGAACTAACAAAGGGGAAAAATTAAACCTTGAGTCATTTTAAAACATTAGAGACAGTGAATATTTTTAATGCTCATCCTAAAAATAAAGGCAAATTATTTATTATTTATTCTGTTTAGCGTTATTATTGATAAAATTATTATCACATTTTGCTCATTAATAAATTGTGTTAAAAAATCTTTGCAAAAAAAGACTACAGCACATGTAGGTGGGTCAATGACCAATAATAACATGCTAAAATACATCAACTATTATATAGCACTCCATCACGCTAGTAATCCCTTAAGGATTAGGTGCCCCATTTTGCCCGATATGTCTTAGGTAATAGGATTTGTTTTTATGTCAATCATAAAATACTTCTTCTTTCATAATTAATTTAAAACTCAAAAACAAAATGCATTATCATTAGTAAGTAGGTAAGATTATTGTAAGACTGTATAATCCTTCTAAATGATTAAAAGTACAGACACAGGTAATTGTTAAAAACTCTTTACTGTACAACATACTTAATGCTAATAGTAACTTGTATTCTATTGTTCCCTTTAATCAATAATTCCATAGACACACCTAGAAACAAACAAAAACTCATTGTTCAACTGGACATATTTGTTTATGCTTGGCACTTTATTCTTAATTAAAAAAAAAAAATAGAATTCTTTCAAAGTATCTTAATATTATACTCACTGGCTGCAACTGTGTTTCTAATACAGAACCATATGCTAATGTTCAACACTGCTCCTTAGGTCACTTAAGATTAGTTAGTTAGCCACCTAACTTAACTCTAACAGATAATGTGCTTAGTTAATTGTCAGTGTGCAGTGTCTGCAGCCACACTGTAATTTGTTGATATCAGTGTCAACTCAGCATTATATTCCATTTTGAATTGATTTTATATCCACTTAATCAACAAGCTAATGTAAATTTAAGCTGATTTCAGAATGACTAGCACTATTCAAAAAGTCATAATTATAAATGTTTAAAGTTTTAGTGCAAACTGAACTTTACGCATGGGTCATTTAAATTTCACTTTAATTTTCAAAAAGACATATTCTTTGGAACATTGCAGATACAGGGTACTGACAGTCCACTTTCAACCTTATTTCTAAGGGCATAAGGATGAAAAGTGGTAGACCATCACTGAACACGGCAGAACCTACCTTGCGTTTAGCCACCTATTGGACACTCCTTTATTGAATTGGACATGGTCTTCATGAAGATTTTAATGAAACATGCAATAAACATAGATAAAATGAAAAGAGACTAATAAATTCTTGTTTACCAAATCACATTACAATATACTTGTATACCAAACAAAAAAGTATGTGTTTTAAATTGAATATGGACTGTGATACTTAATTTTATTACTATGCAGATGCTATGCAGCATAAATATTGCTACATCGTCTAAAGCATTTGCATTGCACATTATTAGTATCATTTAAGAAAATAAAGTGCCATTTATGGCATCTCATGACCAATTTAAGTGCTTCATCCTGCCATGCAATGATGCAAGTCTTAGGGCTCTAGTTATCATATAAAGAATAATGTATGACGCATTACATAGTTTAGTATTCTACAATAGTTTCCATTGACTCAATGTAATGTAATTTTTTTTATTTTAACTATTTCTCCATGAGTACAAACCGGTGCCGGTGTAAGCCAGGTTCGTTTCTATCTTTTAATAATATTAAAATATTTAAATTAAAAATATATATATATATTACCATATATTTTTTTATTTAAGTATTTCATTTTATTAAATATATTTTTATTGTAATTTATTGTCAATTGGTTACATCAAACTCCATACATGGGTGGATAGACTGGACAAAGGGTTTTTTGACTTATTTATAGGGTTCTTCTTTCTGGTGATTCTTTCTGGAGGAAGTGAGTAAGGTTTCTGTGGCTTGTGCATGAGGCTGTCAGGAAAATTGGGATATTTTTATGGTGTCTGGGGAATATGCGTGCGGCTTAGATCCCGAGCCGGTCTCTTGGGCCATTGACATTGAGGCTGAGATGTATAAAACTGATTTGGACTTTAATTTATCTAAATACAGTAGCATTTCAAATGAAAATTAAACATCTTGTATAAAGTTGAGCCTTAACCTTTCGTATACCGAGTATATGGACACTGTTAAAAACGTATTGTGTCTCGCGTGGATCTACGTTACGGCAGACGAAGGGTTAATAAGTGTGAGCTGCTAAATCTTAATTCGTTGTTTGAATTAAATATTCATGTATTTTTTACAGATGAAAAACTTTACGGGTACACAAACTACGGGATGGATACTCCCACCCCCGCAGCTGACGCCTCGGGCGATTGCCTACCAGGATTCTTTCAGACCATGGATTCCCTGAGTCCCTTAGACTCGGACTTCGATGAGAGCCTGGCTGTACCTGAGTCCCTGTCAGTCATCGAGGCTGATAAAACTGATAATAAGGAAGGGAATAGTTCTAGTGGTATGTTGTTTTGCTTATTAATATCACTGTGCAATAAGATGCGATTGATGATCCTTCATCAGTTGTTTACTTGAACTCCACCATGCCCAAGACAATATAATAGGAAATAAAACCCGACAATGAAGTGGTAGGATCATTCCTGGTGGCCTACTGTGACGTCTTAAAGCAGGAGTAATTCATGTTTGGGAAAGAGATGGCGCTAGACGACCTGTATACTGTATAGCTCTGTCTCTCTCCCACACTGGAATTACTCCTGCTTTAAGAAGTCATAATAACCCCCCTGGTGGCGTACCATAACGTCTTAAAACAAGAGTAATTCCAGTGTGGGAAAGAGATGGCAATAGACGACCTGTATAGGTCTCTCTTTCCCGCACTGGAATTACTCCTGCTTTAAGAAGTCATAGTAACCCCCCTGGTGGTCTACCATCTTAAAGCAGAAGTAATTCCAGTGTGGGAAGAGGTGGCGCTAGACGACCTGTATAGCTCTGTCTCTTTCTCACACTGGAATCACTCCTGCTTTAAGTCGTCATAGTAACCCCCCTGATCTGCCACTCCGTCTGCTAAATTATGCAATACCTACAAAGGCGCTATGCAGGTTACCTTAACCAATCAGAATGAAATCATGCAAAGGTAGTTGAACAAGATGCAATTGATTTGTATTGGATCATTTAGTTCCCTGCAAATTAGTTGAGCTGAATGGTGCTGATCCATGCGTCATGTTCGTGAACGGGCGCCGTCATTAGTGTTTGGTCATCTCTTAGCTGCCTCGGTTTATTTTATTTTTGAAGTCAAAGCTGAAGTTTTTTAGTTGCTAAACATAGGTGTAAATATAAAAATGTGGTTTAGATCTTTTACTCTGGAAGCTCTTAACTTGCACGTCTTTCTACATCGTTCTCACATATACATATTATGTATATATGTGACAACGATAATCTCAACATGAATATTTTGATCCAAATGGAGTTTCTTGCCCTTCTTCTCCATAGAGATCTACGCTTTGGAATAGGCAACTACACAAGTTATGCCTTGTGACTGTGGCTTTGTTTTTTTTTACATTCAAAATTGCTGTAATGGTCTAATTGAAATTAATGCTTTGAGTTTGAGTTTATCGTATAGGTGCATTTTTTTAGCCTTGTTTTAAGTATAAGCTGCATTAAATCTTAAAACTCTAAACATTCATGCTGTTGCTGTATTGTAACAGTAAATCTAAATAATGGTTTACAATCATTCATCATTTCTTATCTTCCACTTTAGCTACAAGAGAAAGATTAAGATTATATTTCTGAGATCAGACTTACCCAGTGTTGCCATTCAAAACCTGTTCGATACATTTTATCTCATTGTTCTAGATTTTTCACTAAGCACTATAATTTGATAAGGTCAAAGATAAAGCGACATATTTGCAACATCTGTTGTACTTTGTGAGTACCTGTATTTCACCTACATTTACTTAAATATGGAAATAGCGTAATTAATTGATTCGTTTCTGATTAGATAAACATCATCTGACCCTAATGTATGGAGAAAATTATATTCCTATCTATTTTATCTTGTGATTGGAGCCGGTATCCTCTGATTCATATTAAAACGCATACTTGTACTTGTAGATAATATTGAATTAGTCACTCTTTGCTATTTTGATAATAAAGCAACTATATCCTTCTCGAGTCATGGTAGCTAGAGCATTATCTATACTAATATTATAAAGAGGTAAAGTTTGTGTGGTTGAGGGGGTAATCTCTGGATCTGCTGAACCGATTTTGAAAATTCTTTCACTAATAGGAAGCTCCATTATCCCCGAGTGACAAAGGCTATATTTACAACGGGACCGTGGGATAATTTCCGACCAAAACGCGAGCGAAGCCGCGGGCAACAGCTAGCTAACGGAACCAATCAATTGCCATTCCAATCCCAATCCAATCCAACCAATCCAATCCAATTGTCATTGGCATCAATTGGCCTCGTTTGCCTAGTGGTCGCAAGCGCGACTTCATAGCATGAGGTCCTTTTTTTTTTTTTTTTTTTTTTTTTTTCGGATTGGAAATCATCAAATGACTCCTCCCGCTCTGGGCTGAGCAGGAGGGAGTGTTAGACTTTTACTGACTAAAACCCATCCATGTTCCTTCATCGCCCTTTATGTTCCGGGGCCGCGGTATCTCTTTCGAACAGTCCCGGAGCCCCGGCAGGCATCAGCCCTTAGCATGAGGTCCTGGGTTTGTTTCCCAGGTTAAGCTAAGTGTTGTTGGGGTTTCCTATTAAGAATTTCTTAGTAGCAGCTACGCATCTAGTCTATTTGTGCCCGGTTGATGGTAAGGCTCGCCCCTTATGACAAGGGGCTTAAACATAACTGCCGAAATGTAGGTGTACTGTTTTAGGTACACCCCTGCCTAACCCTTCGGGAATTCTAGGCGTGATGTTATGTTATTCGATTATTACAAGCTGATGCGATTCCTAGTTTTGGCGTATCTGTCGCTGATTTGACGTCAGTGTTTTGCCAATGAATAATACGTCACTACACGCACAACCAAGCTCGGTTTATTTTGAGTACTAATACTAGATTATGTTGACGCATGTTATTTATTACAAGTTGTATTGGGAAATCCCCAATCAGTAATAAAATCCGAAATCATTGTCCCTAAGTAGAATCATGCAACTGCAAGTAGGTACCCTAATAAAATAATTTTTAAATTACCCAAAAGCATTTTTTCCAAGTTAATCATTTTATGTAACTAATCATTAACTAATAGACACTGACCTAAATATCTAGAGAATTTTTTTAGCAAGGCGGCTGATTAAATTCTTTTATTCTTTAATATTTGTATTAATATTAAAGAATATTGATACAAATTAGTTTAATTGCTGATTAGAAATATATCTCTTTATCAACCGCAATGAACTGATAAGTACTGGCGAATCGTGATAGCAATATATTACTTTTACTTTCCTCGTGTTGAAAACCTCATATATCATTCAGGAAATGAAATAATATCATTCCTGTAATCCTCGGAAGGGGTCGGTCGTTAGGCAGTGATGTGATTATATTAAATACCCACGTTTGGTCAGTAATGATTAAGCCCCATGTAATGAAAGACCTACCCTATTCTCATGAATCATGCACAAATCCAGGCTGAAACAGAAATTCCTGAAGGAAATGCCTAAACTATAACTATTTCGAATCGAACCCATGACATCACAGTAGTAATTGCGTCCACTAGACAAATTCAGCAATTGGAATACAACGTGGCGTTGTATTTCTGTATCTGTAGGATAATCCACTTTATAAGGTTCTCTAAAGCTAGAATTAAACCACAGAACTGTGGCGCGGTTGTCTGGCTAAATGGGCTCAAGCCACTTGAAAGGCGCCTCATAGCGATCTATGGTCGGTCGGCACATACTACCGAGTTCACTGACGATCGACAACTTTGCAACCTTATTACTTAGGGCATAAGGGCGTAAAATGACAAACCGTCTAGAAACACACTTGCATGAACAGACAATTTTCTGGATGTCTGGCGTCCAATAAAGTACAGCGTCAAATCAAATTAAGTAGGTATCGAAAGTTCACAGACATAATCGTATCAATATCTTATCTGTTAACTTCCGAAATTCCAATTTCAAGTTTTGCGCGTTTGTTTGACCTTATACAATTCCTTTCATGTCCTCAGGCGATGCTATTTGCGTCAAGTGACATGCGCGCGCGTTTCTTGTAGCGATCCGGTGACTCGTGGCATGGCGTAGCTGGTCCATAGACTATAGATTATGCATGTGAAGTTTTGTCTGTACAGTCAAACTTTACATTTATCCTGGCATAGGTATGTAGGTACATGCAACGTAGAGGATATCTGAATAGGTATTTTTGAGCATGTGTGGCAGGTCGCATGCACTGCAACTCTCAGTTCTCAATTGTTTTCTATTTTTTATAACAAGTAATAAACCCACTAAAGCAACCATATCGTTGTGTGTCAATGCTGCCATGCTTGCAAATGAGCCAACCGACAGGCTTGCAGTTACGTGTGGGTCCTCCTTGGAAGTTGATTTTGCATGAAGGTTTTGCATGCACATTTAAAACTGTCATGCAATCTATCGTCGTATGGCCGGCTTAAGGAATTTCTTTGATTTGTTTTCTCCCCAGTCGCTATTGCAACACATGTGTCGCTTGGGTACGTAGCTTGAGGCCAAATGATCAAGGGCAGGAATGCTATGCACCATATTTTACATCTTAATACTATCATACTAAAGCTATGTTAATATACTTCTGTTTCAGAAATAACTCAAACAACAGTGCCATTTAAAGCGGTCCACAATCCGCCTATAAAATTCAACTCGGTGCACAGGAAAGTGTTTATTCCGGGCATTGAAATAAAGGTCAGATTAGTAGAAAATGAAAGAAGCGTCACAACACATTTGCTGAATCCTAATCTGTGAGTATTTCTTTTTGCAAAATATTGAGCGTTCATTAAGCTTGCTAAAGTTTAGGTCCTGGCGAATTTCGATGTCGTAAATGGTGATTAAAAGCGTTAACGTCGTAAGGTATTTCATACTAACTTTCAAGTATTTTTTTTTCCCGAAATGACTGTCCCGATTTTAATGAAACTTGGTACGCATAAGCAGGATACATATATCTAAAAATTTGATGGAGAACTTTTCGAAATGTCTTTTAACGCTCTTAAGACTAGAGAATTACTACCATTTTCCTGTTACTAACAAGTTTGATCAGCAATCCTAATGCCAAACATGATAAACCATGCTATGATGTGCGTAAGATTAACTTTCGATAAACCACTTTTTTGTCTGCTGGCATTCTAGCTGCCAACAGGTTTTGGGCAAGCAATTCCTACAAATTAAATCAATGAAAGATGTAATTAGTGCTTAAACTGGTGTCCCACGGGCCTCCGACTTGTCTTTACACGCCGTCGGGAAATATCTCTCAAGGCTTGCTGGTTTGGTTCCTCAAGATGTTTTCCTTCACCGAAGCAAGTAGCTCACTTATAACCTGCACCGGCTCAGCATACCCTCGCTACATTTCAACTAGCTGATCCCGAATCGAGGCGATGCCTTCACGATGCATATAAGTGTTCTATGCAGTATGGAGTTTCATAGAAATAATCCGTTACTCGAGTAGAGGCTATGTTGATCCAGAGGCTTCAGAACGAGCGCGTGGTGTCAACTCAACGTAAATTAAATGTACGTCGATTTTGGAATCAAAAGTATTATTATCCTATAGCATTTAAGTTAAATTGTTTGCAACAAGCACAATCGGTATCATCCATAGATAAGAATAAATTCTTAAAATTGTTAAAATATTATTTGTGAAACGAGGTATATTTTTAATTTTAAATCGACCGTTTAATTTACGTTACGACGCGTGCTCGTGCTAGAGCCTTCAGTCCAGTATATCCATGCGTTGACTCTTCGAGTGTTGCGCAATAATACTGCAGATTTCAATGATTTTCATTGTACCCAAGACATGACTAAGTCTAGTTAAACAATAACTAAAATATAAAATCCTACAGATAATGTAATCGCTCGATAATCATTAAAACGTTCGTCATGTTTCGTGATCTTCGTTTGTTGTAGAACACAGGTCTCGTTGTCTTTTAGTTCTTTTTTTAAAACGTGTTTCAAGATAAGACAATGCGGAAAAAATAGTGATTAGATATCTAATAAAGTACTAAGTTGTTCTATTAGATGATTTCTACCTACATAAAAGGTGAAACAAGACCCGGACGAAGCCGAAAGGCACTTTCTCCCCGTCATTGCGATCATTTTTTTGTTCTAGACCATACCTGAGAACCTTCTAGTTACGGAGATATTAGGGGTCAAAGTTCCAACCTTTTCACAAGTTTTTTTAAAAATAAGTAGATGTTCTTAATGGAAAGGATTTTTACTTAGTAAGGTTACTTAATTTGATATACAGAATGCTTGGTTGACGGCTTCGTGAAGGGTCCCGTTACACCCTGTATTTGATATCTTTACTGACTGACAACAAACAATCTATATTGCCGAGTTGAAGTTAAGCGCAAAAGTTCAATAAATAATGAAGTTTTGAGTGGAAGTTTTAGTTTTTTTTTTATAGATATGGGGACTACCATCTGGCGAACGGCTTGATTATTAAGAAAAACAAAAAGTTTATTTGACTCAACGACAAAAATAGGTACTTACAGAATAATATTACAACTTTATGTAAGGATTTTTTATATGAAGTTAATGAGCTTACAGTAGTAAATCATTTGAATTGGTCTTGATTGCTACAAAAATAATAAATTAAACATATTTATTAACTTTAAATTCCTGCTTACTTAAGCTAAGGTTAATCAGGATATTGTTATTCGTGGAAATTGTGCCCAGTATTGAAAGAAACTGTACATTGAAGAAAAATTTACCAATTTTTGCAAAGTTTTCTTTATCTTACCGGAAAAACGTGCGTTAACAAAAAATACGACTGATATGATTTCCGTAACCATTGATACGCGTTTATCTACGATACTTACATACATATTTATAAACGCATATAACGCCTGTAATCAAATACACACCTACATTAATTGACGGTACTATTGACCTCATCTACCAGGGGTATTGAACAGATGACACATGTTCCATTAAAGTCAATTAATGACTAAAGATCAACGCACACGTATAAGCACTGAACATGATCAGCATCTCTTCTACGGCCGTTCAGGATTCTTTCAATGAAACTTGACGGCACGGTTGGCGAATGGCTGAGAATTTGACTGTTGCGCCGCGTGTCGCGGGTTCTATCCCGCACGGAACAAATATTCGTATGGCCTACAGATAGCTGTTCCGGGTCTGGTCTGGTTCTGTTTGTGCATGTGAACGCACCCACGATACTGGGGAAAATCTTAGTGTTGAAAAAAGAACTATACTCCCACACAATCTTTGAGTTTAACGGCATCGCCTCGGTTCCGGATCAGCTGGTAAACAGCACTCAAGGAGCTTATGGCGGGCCGTCACCCTGCTAACGAATGCTCACAATACTCTAAGCCAAAGATTCCCAACCAATGGGGAGGGGGTTAATACGAAGAAAAAAAAAATCTGTGAGCAAATTTTGACAAAATATTAAAATCCTATTTTTATTTTGAGATCGACCCATTCTTGCAAAGTTAATATATTTATCAGACAGGGTGAGACGCATAGGGTTAAAGATTGGGAATCCCTGCTTTAATTAAACAAATGAGCAGTAACGGACTTATTCGTGTGCGAGGACCTTAAAGGTATTGTACCGGACGTTATCGGTCTGAATCATAGGTAGAATTGATTGTTGTACCCACACTTCTACATTCTTCATTTTTGTATAATCTAATAGTGTGGAATATTATTATAGCATTAAACTTGTTACTATCATGGGTACGCTGATTGGCTTAATGACGTTATAAATGTTTATTATGCAGATAAATTACATTTTCTGACTTGTTTAGCGATGAATGGAAAATTCAATTAGATAAGTTGTGCGGTTGTGAGCTGATAATCTTTGTTGATTACAACGTTCAATGTTGTCACAATGCTAATTCGGGTTTTTTAGGGAGGGATTATTTTGAGGTTTAATTTCCACTTCCCTGCCTCTTGACAACAGCATACATACGTATTTTTATGTATTTCCTTTACGAGAAGTACCCAATTCTATATCTATATGCTCACAAGTGTCTAAGTACTCTAAGGTACTACATAAATATATACCTCAAAAACCAACTTCCAGATGACTTAATGGAATTCGTTATTTTACGTGCCTCCATGAGTGAAGATACTTAAATACATTAGACACGCGTGTCCCGCGTGGATTACAGTCCACTCCCTCTCATAGAGAGGAGGTCTGCGTCCCAGCCGTGGGAATATTATAGACTAGTTATGCTTTTTTATTATCCTATACTGTACACCTAACAAAGTTGATGGGCGACTACTTTTCACCTCTATGCAATTGGTAATAAGGTTAAAAAGTGGTCAACCACGAATTTTGCCGACTGTCCCTCTTGCCAACTAGGAAAGAAATATAGTCTATCCCATAACTGAAAGAACAATATGATGAAATACTTTAACCAAATCAATCATCTAGTAACAACAAAGCGTCATAAGTGTCAGCCGTGACCAAGCAGGGCTTACCTACTAAAGATATTTCTGTAGGTACGTATCCTAATTATTTTATTGCATCAATGTCCATGCAAAGATTGTCGGATATAATAATGTCGCTACTAGCGATAAGAGCGTTGTGAACCCTGAATATTATTGTAAATGAGCTTTGTTGACATGTGTGGCGTACGTTTATTCTATCTATTTATAAAATGGATGCAGGGGGTAATCTTCGAAAGTACTAATCCGATTCTTGCACTAATGGGAAGCTATAAAAATTATCCTCGAATGTCATAGGCTATATTTAAAATATTCCCGTGGGAAAAATTCTGTCCATATCGCGCACAAAGCAGTAGCCAAAGACTCATTCAATTGTATCATTTTCCAGATATACAATTTACCTCCAACATGGCGAGTTCAACTGGTCGATCAAGAAGCGTTACAAACACATCCTGTATCTGCACCAACAACTCACCCTCTACCGAGCATCTCTCGACATCCCCTTCCCCACAAAAACTCATAAGACTAGACGAGCCAGCTTCAAGAATACCGTGGACACTGAGGAGCAAGCTGAAAAGGTGGCCCTGCAAGCCGTGCCGAGGAGTAACTCGAAGAGGCAGGTGCGGCCTAGGAGGAGGAAAGGGGCGCTGCCTAGGTGAACACTATTTTTGGATTTTATAGTGTTTTTTTGTAACTGAGTTATCTGGTAGGTAGTTATCTGAGTTATCTGGAAGGCACAAACAAGTACAACATTAAAATTTCTATGTGCTCAGAATAATGTCCTGAATATGTGGTAACCGTTTTCGCGTTGGAATCTCTTCCTCCCCGTATATTTTATTTCATGTACATATATTGTATTGCTTGCTTCTGCCGATTTTATAAACTATTTTCGGAGAAAAAAAAAACACTTTTATAGTCATTGACCAAGAATTATTTCGGTTATGAATTTGTCTAAGGTCAATTTCGTGTTATCGGGTGTAAATTAGCCGACCAAATGAGCACAAAAAACTAAAAGATAAAATATTGATAACAGATTTACTGGAACCAGAGATATACTAACATCAAAGAGTTACAAAACTTTTAAATGAGTATGGGGTAGAAAGGAAAGCAATCAAGATGTCCCAGATAAAAAATCCTTATTACTTCAAGTTTTGTAGAATTATCTGTTCAAGGATTCCACATTAAAATGACCGGTAATAAGTTCTGTATTGATTTGTTCACAGGTTTCCAAAGAAACCCGAAGTCATGGTCACATACGAGGGCATCCAGCTAAGAATGAAGCAGCTCGAGGAATACCTGTACAATCTGCTAAACATCTCAATATACAGGAACCACCACGAAACGGTAAGAACCTTCAAACACCGATGCGTAAGATTTACCTTCGAACCGTTACAGTTGGATGGGTTCAAAGTAACATAACGGGCAAACTATAATCAATCTTAATGCTCACGGAACAAAGTTGATTTTGTTGTGTTACTTTTTTTTGTTTTGTTTGTACTGATTATTAACGGATACACATCAGTTTTTTTAACTATTTAAACAATGTTTTAATCTCCGTAGTACAGCTACTTGTGAATGAACTTGTCCTTGTAAAAGGTAGTATCAACAACAAACCTTTTTTATGCGTCTTTTAAGCGTATCTGAGTTCCGTTATGAAGGCGTTTTGGCCTATTGGAGTTTTTGCAAGGGCATGAGACATTCAATATATCTACAGCAGAGAAGCTGTCAATTTATGATACCTCAGAACTATTGGGGCTTCTGGTTGATATTGCTGCTGCGCTGCGTGTCGCGGGTTCGAACCTTGCACGGAACAAATATTTGTATGGCCTACAGATAGTTGCTCCGGGTCTGGCTGTTTGTGTATGTCAGTAGAAAATCCAAGAACAGGGAAAAGTAAAAAAAAAAAATACTGCCGAAACCCATAGGTTCACCGCCTGTTAAAAAGATGATCAGCTAATTTACCAACCACACCAAATAAACTACCTACTTTGCAAGATCGCTACTTCTAAAATATTTACCTAAGTTGAAATGGTTAGTAAGAATACCATCATCATCTGCCTAGCCTTTTCCCAACTATGTGAGGGTCGGCTTGCAGTCTAACCGGGTGCAGCTGAATACTAGTATTTTACATGAAGCGACTGCCTGTCTGACCTCCACAACCCAGTTAGTACTGGGTAATACGATAGCCCTTGATGAAAACAAAAAAAAAATGAAAAAGCGTTTATTCGTGGTTCTAGGCATTACAAAAAAATGTTACTTCTGCCAAACTGTAAAGCAGTTTGTTGGCAGATGTAGCTCCCATATACAATAATTGGTACCTTTAGTTCTATGCAACTATTCCTAAGTACTTTTCCACCAATAACAAGGTTAAACATTAACTATAACTAATCAAAAATAATTTAACATCACAAAGGCTGACTAGTAGTGAATTGAAACGCCACTACGCAATTCAAAAGATAAGTCGATAAGTAAGTAAGTCGGTAAGTGTTGGTAATTTGATAAGTCTGGTTGTCAGAATTTCGGGCCACTGCCTACTGGTAGCGGCTGTCAAAGATGTTCAAGTGACAGCAGTGACCAATGTGCTTCCGAGGCATGGAGGAAACTCGGTAATGGGTGCCCACTCATTTCATACGGCTACATTGCAATTTTGTTTTATTCTAAAAGCATTCTATCTCCCATCTTCCAGGTGAAATTCCTCGAAGTATCAAACCTCTCGTTCATATCGGAGCTGGGCAGCAAAGGCAAGGAGGGCATGATACAGAAGCGAACAGGCTCCACGCAACCCGGCCAGGCGGGGTGCAACTGCTTCGGATTGCTCGGCAACATGGTTTGTGTGAGGTTAGATTACAGTAGAATTGAGTATTTTATTATATGTATATGTACTATTAACAAGAGGTCCGAGGGATCACAGGAGAACGAAGGTAGCAAACATAGCCTGAACATTGTCGCAGTTGACAGGGCATTTGCTCGCAAAAAGGATGGCCAATCGAGCAGAAACGTTCTGGATTAGTAGGTGGTGCAGCGTAATAAGGCATCCCACAAGGTGGATCAATGAAGTGCTGAAGGCTGTAGAAATCGGTTTTTCGTATCCAGCAATGCGAAAAACACAGAACCGGAGGCCTATAACTTACTTCACTACAACATAGTATAAAACAAAGTCGCTTCCCGTTGTCTGTCCCTATGTATGCTTTGATCTTTAAAACTACGCAACGGATGTTGATGCGGTTTTTTTTAATAGATAGAGTGATTCAAGAGGAAGGTTTATATGCATAACATTGTACCCGTGCGAAGCCGGGGCGGGTTGCTAGTACTATCATAAAATGCGAAAGTTTCTGAGAATGCATGGACGGATGTTTGTTACTCCTTCACGCCAAAACTACTGAACTGATTTGGATGGAATTAGGCACAAAGATAGTTTATAGCCTGGATTAAAACATAGGATACTTTTTATCTCCGGTGTATGGACTCGTGGAACACTGAAATCCACACGGGCGAAGCCGCGAGCATGCGGTGTGATTATTGTTTCTTTATGGTTGAGTTTTTAGAAGTTTTTCAACTCATATACAGCGTGTAACAGAAAGGGTATAATCATATGGAATACTGTGGTACGGACCATCAAACTGAACAACTTTGTCTGTGGGACTACCATGGAAATCGTAAAAAAATAATCAACTGCACCTTACAAAATTTCAATACCTACTCGACCCAAATGTATGGGACAGCTGATTATTTTTTTACGATATCGATGGTGGTCCCATAAAGAAAGTTGTTCCGTTTGATAGTCCGTACCACAGTAGTCCATATGATTATACCCTTTCTGTTACACGCTGTATTCGTTTTTATTTTTCCCTCTTTATGACATAACCAACAAACAATTCCATTCCAGGTGTAACTACTTCTGCACAGGCCTAGTTTGTGCGAAATGGCAAGAGCGATGGTTCTTCGTCAAGGATACCTTCTTCGGATACGTACGGCCGCGAGATGGCGTGGTTAAGGCTATCATGTTGTTTGATCAGGGGTAAGTTTTCAATTACATACTCTTCCCCATCATCTGCGTAGCCTTTGCGCAACTTTGTTGGGGTCTGCTCCAGTCGGACCGGATGCAGCTGAATACCAATATTTTACATGAAGCGACTGCCTGTCTGACCTCCACAACCCAGTTAGTACTGGGTAATACCGATACCCCTTTGGTACTTTGGCTGTCAGATATTCAGGTCACTGACTACGTAGAACAAATGTCAATACTCTTTTCCAATCAGCTTAATTATTGATAGTTCCTCTTGCAGTTACTCTGTCCTCTTGTCTCTTTCTTTTCAAAGTTAGTTTAGTAAGTGTACACTGTATTTATACTGTCTTATTTTTCATTCCACGCAGCCTATTCAGAATGATTCGTAAGTATCGTAGTAAATGTGAATTGTGCTAATTGTAATAATATTGTCGAGGTTTATATGGAATTAAAACAAAAGCCAGCAACACCTAACGTTAGTGTGGTTTTATAACATAATACTTAATAGGTTAATATAATATTCATGAGTGAATAGAAAGTCATAGGAAGCTAATAATTTTGTAGTAACAACGTACAACAATCATCTACAATTCAAAAACATTTCAGTTGTATAAGACCCACCATCACATTACCTAAAGCTTTTTTCTGACGCAACACAACTAAATGCAGCGTATAACAAGGCCCTTGCCGAAGCCGTCAACCAAGCATTTTGTACATCAAACTAAGTAACTTTAGCAAATATTATTGCTGGGAAACGACTCAAAACATTGCGCTGATGGATGCATTTAATAGTACGGGGGTCGTTGAGGTGTAAAGATTTTTGCTTGAAGTAAAAACATGTACCTGTACATATTTTCAAAAATATCTCCGTAACTAGAAGGTTCCCAGGTATGGTCTAGAACAAACAAATGACCGCAGTGACGGGGAGAACAAGTGCCTTTCGGCTTCGTTAAGGGTCTTGTTACACCCTTTTTAAAGTCCAAAAAATTTCTTTGACTCGATATAACCTAAGAATAGAACAGTGCCATAATAAAGTTGACTGCCAGCAAGAAACAAAGACTTGGGTTGATGATGATTTCGTCAGAATTGGGCAAAGTCCTTACTGCCATCCGCTTGATCTAATACGTCAAAGTCACAAATCAACAGACGATCCTACATAATGTAAATTAACACTTTAAATGCATATTCACCATAGATTCGAAGTATCGAGCGGGATGTACTCCACTGGGTTGAACCATGGTCTCCAGATCCTGAACCAAAGCAGACAGATGGTGATCAAATGTTGGACAAAGCGCAAGAGCAAAGAATGGATGCAGTACCTCAAAGCGGTTGCAAATCAGACCGGTATGTTTCATGAGTGCTATTCAATTGTTTCTTGTAAACTGAAGATTTTTACTGAAAGAAATTAGATGTAGCATCATCATTATTACATGTTTAAAAGAATAGATTTATTTCAATCAGTATTTGTTAATGTTTACCTGCCCTACCAAGGGGTATTGTATTATCCAGTACTAACTGGGTTGTGGAGTTCAGATAGGCGGTCGCTCCATGTAAAAATTCGTACTCAGCTGCGTCCGGCTAGACTGGGAGCCGACCCAAACGTAATTGCGAAAAGGCAATGCAGGATTTTTAGTATTTCATAATGTTTTCGTCAGAGTAGTAGTAGAGATGGGTGTGATTAGAATTTTTTTTCATTTAAGTGTCATAGTAATAATTAGATTCGTTTAGTTAGATAAACTTACTACAACCTTTCATGTAAAACTACATATTTCTCTTGATTGGTATTTAAATAAATAAATAAATATTTTATATTTAAATATTGACATTATAGACAGCGCCATCTAGGTGCCACACTAAGCAACGAGGCCTGTGTCGTGGACACCAGATAGTTGATAATACTAAATAGACACTTTTTGTTTGTAAATATATATCGCTGGACATTACACACAGCGCCATCTAGGTGCCACACTAAGCAATGAGGCTTGTGTCATGGACACCAGATATTTAAATACAGATAGATAAATAAATACTTATTATACATATAAACATCCATGACTCGGAAACAAATGTCCATGCTCAACACACAAACATTTGCTCCTACCGGGATTCGAACCCGGGACCATAAGAACGTAAGGCCTCACTACCGCTGCGCCATTCGAGTCGTCGTATTTGATAAAGCCTTTCTACTTTAGCGTCCAAATAATAATCCAATCTACAGTATATTAATTAATGTTTTGTCTCTTACCCACAGCCCGAGACTTCACGTTCCCAAACGTCCACCACTCGTTCGCCCCCCCCCGCGCGGCCACTCCCGTGGGCACGCTGGTGGACGGCTGCGCGTACCTGTCAGCTGTCGCCGACGCCATGGAACTGGCCAAGGAGGAGATCTTCATCGCCGACTGGTGGCTCAGTCCGGAGATCTACCTAAAGAGACCAGCGCTTAACGGGAGCTACTGGAGGCTGGATACGCTTTTGAAGAGGAAGGCAGTAAGTAAAGTAAAAAAAAAACATGATGTATGGTCCACAACTTCAAACGGCACTAATATAACAAAGTAGTTGGTTAAAAGAACTTAAGTTTTCCATATTTTTCGACTCTACACCTGACCAAATGTTTTATGAATTAGCCATGTTTTAATAGCAATTATTCAAACGTGACAATACTGCCAGCCGTTTACGCACTTCGTTTGTCTTGCTGGCGGCCATCTTTAACCATTAAAAAAGGAGATATTTACTTGTAAATGCTCTAAAATAATGGTTTCATGTTTACTTGTTTCAGGCGCAAGGTGTAAAAATATTCATAATGCTGTACAAAGAAGTGGAGATGGCGCTTGGTATCAACAGTTTTTACAGCAAAAGTAAATTAGCTAGCGAATATATTAAGGTAAGAACTTGGCAAAAACTATTATTTTTCTACATATTCTACCTAGAAAAGTGGAAGGGTGAGAAGGCAAGAGAAATTGGAGAAGGATATAAGTTTTATTATTGTGGCAGAGATGGCAAGCGAAATGGGGTGGGAATTGTTTTGGATAGTGAGTTGAAAGAATGTGTGGTGGATGTTAAAAGAGTGAGTGATAGAGTGATAGCTGTAAAAGTGATTCTGGATGGTTTGGTGCTAAATATAATTAGTGTGTATGCACCCCAGTCAGGAAGTGACGATAGCATAAAAGAAGTTTTGGGAAGAATTTGATCGAGTGATGTTGGATGTGCAAGAGAGTGAAGAAGTGTATGTGGGGGGTGATTTCAATGGGCATGTAGGAAGAATGAAGGATGGGTATGAGAGAGTGCATGGTGGGTGGGGGTATGGAGACCGTAACACTGACGGCGAGACACTGCTGCAAGCTGCGTCTGCCTTCGACTTGGCAATAACAAATACGTGGTTTAAAAAAAGAGATGAACATCTTATTACCTATAAGAGTGGCCACCATGCGACGCAAATAGACTTTTTCCTGGTCAAACGGAACAGTCTAAAAAGCGTCAAAAACTGTAAAGTGCTGCCAGGCGAAGACTTAGTCTCCCAACACAGATTGGTTATAATGGAGGTAAAAATCAGAGTCTCATCCAGTAGAAACAAAGAACGGCCCCCCCCCCAAAACAAGATGGCGTATGATAGAAAACGAAGAATGTGCAAGTATGTTTAGGAGTCAAGTTGTAGATAAGATGATTAAGAAGAAGATAAGATAGATAGTTGTAGATGATGAAGGATATGGAAGGAAAATCGGTAAATGAATCGGAAGAGATGGCGAATTGCATTCGAAGAGTAGCAAAAGATGTGTTTGGAGAATCGAAAGGAAAGGGTATGATAGATAAGGATACATGGTGGTGGAATGAAGAGGTGCAAAAGAGTTTACAAGAAAAGAAGGTTGCGTTTAAAGAATGGCAGGGGGTAGCAAACGGGAATAACAGTTTAAAAGATGAAAAAAAAAAAGATTTATAAAGAATGGAAGAGAAAGGCGAAAAAGGCGGTAGCAGTTTCCAGGGCTAAGGCGCAGGAAAAGTTGCATGACTCACTGAACAGTCCTAGAGGCCAGAAGGAGCTCTATCGAATAACAAAAGCAAGAGAGAAGAGAACGAAAGATATAATTCATATTAAATGTATAAAAGATGGCGCCGGTAAGGTTTTGTCGAAAGATGATGAAATAAAAGAGAGATGGAAGTTTTATTTTGAAAAGTTAATGAATGAAGAGAATGAATGGAACGGTGTGCTCAAAGAGGTACAAGTAAATATGGGTTTGGTGAGGGAAATTAGTATGGATGAAGTAAGGAAGGCAGTTCAAAGTATGAAAAATGGAAAGGCCATGGGGCCCGACGAAATACCAGTAGAAGTATGGAAGTGTTTAAAAGAGGACGGATGTATGTGGCTGACTTTATTCTTCAATAAGTTGTTGCATGAAGGAGGAATTCCACAAGAATGGTGCAATAGTTCGCAAGTGCCCATTTTCAAGAATAAAGGTGATGTGCAGGACTGCAACAACTATCGGGGGATAAAGCTCATGTCACATAGTATGAAAGTATGGGAGAAAGTGATAGAGAAAAGAATAAGAGAGGAGAGTGAGATCACCCAAAACCAGTTTGGGTTTATGCCAGGTCGAGGAACAATGGACGCCACTTTTGCACTCCGCCAAATGTGTGAGAAGTACAGACGTGCACACAAGAACTTGCACGTGGTGTTCATTGATCTGGAGAAAGCGTATGATAGGGTACCTCGGGATGTGTTGTGGTGGGCCTCGAAAGAGAAATGTATACCTGGGAAGTATGTAGAGTTAATACGTGCTATGTACAGTCAATCTTGTACCTACGTCCGGTCTGCTGCTGGCAACACCGACGAGTTCAATGTGGCTGTAGGCTTGCATCAAGGGTCGGCTTTAAGTCCTTACCTCTTCTTGTTGATCATGGACGCTCTGACGTCGGACATACAGGAAGAGGCACCCTGGTGCATGCTGTTTGCCGACGACATTGTTCTTGTCGGTGAAGATGGACCTGAGATCCAGAGCAGATTGGAGAAATGGCAACAGAAACTGGAGAATGTTGGCTTGAAAATCAGCAGAAGCAAGACTGAGTACATGTTCTGCGATTTCGGCGGTCTCTCCAGTTCTGCAGCCATAGCGCTAGATGGCGCGCTCCTTTCAGTCTGCTCCGACTTTCGGTATCTCGGTTCACTCATGCAATGCGATGGCGAAATAGATCGGAGTGTTAAGCACAGAATTAACGCTGGATGGATGAAATGGCGGCAGGTCACGGGAACAATATGCGACTCCCGCATTCCCCTTAAACTCAAGGGAAAGATTTATAAAACCATGATTAGACCTGCTGTCTTGTATGGATCAGAATGTTGGGCCACAAAAGGGATGAATGAAAGGCATTTGCATGTGGCTGAGATGAGAATGCTAAGGGGGATGTGTGGTGTAACGCGAATGGATAAAATAAGGAATGAGTACATAAGAGGAAGTCTGAAAGTGGCGCCGGTGCCTGAAAAATTGTGTGGTAATCGGTTATCGTGGTATGGACATGTGATGCGGAGGAATGAGGAGAATGTATTGAGGAAAATGCTGAGTATGAATGTAGATGGCTATAAGAGTAGAGGAAGACCAAAGAAACGATGGATGGACTGTGTGAAGGATGATATGGCTAGAAAGGAAATGACTGCTGAGATGACGAGTAATAGAGAAGTATGGAAGAAGAAGACATGCTGCGCCGACCCCAAGTAAGTTGGGATAAGGGCAGGAGAATGATGATGATTCTACCTAGAAAACTAACCCTTTCAAACCATGCTTTGGCGATTCTCATAAGAAACCGCTTCTCCGCGCGGTCGGGAAGTGAAGCGGGCCTCACGTCGCATAGGTGCATACTCGTTTGAAACCCGACGACGTCACACACGTACACCGGCCGACCAAGCAGACGAGCGGTGTCGTGTGAGAATCGCCTAAATGTGCTTACAACACTGGTTCTGATGGTTTTGATATTATAACAGGTGGTCATCCGATGCAAAACGTTTTTAACTACCGTGCAATCGATGGTGTTGATTGAAAGAAAAAAGAAAGAAAAATGTTTATTCGACGTCAGTACATCAGGCACACACACAATAATATTTAAAAAAGTTACAAAAAAGAGAAAATACATAGTATGACTGTACTGTGTGCCTCACGGCTGCGCCAAAAAGGTCCATTTCAGCATTAATGCCAGACAGGTGAGGCTTGCTGCTTGCTGGAAAAGCTTTATCCCTTTTCAAAAATATCTTGATTGAAATGCGACCAGTCAGGCCCATAGAGAAAAAAATACATAGCACCATCTCGCCCCACAATTTTCGGCAAGGAACTCCATTAATAAATTTACCTTTGACAGTTTTTCCCCTATTGATGAAAAAATTTATTTGCTTTTCCCAGGTGTTCCGTCACCCGGACCACGCGAAGGCCGGCGTGCTGTTCTGGGCACATCACGAGAAGATCGTGTGCGTGGACCAGACCGTCGCCTTCGTGGGCGGCATCGACCTCTGCTACGGACGGTGGGACGATTACAAACACAGGTAAGCGGTATTCTCCTTTAACCCAATCAATGCTTTTAATCAATTATTTTTAACCTACCTATTTAACTTTTTTTTAAATAAAATATCGATTTCTTGAATTTTTGATCTCCCAGCATAGACAAAAAAAAACAACATACAAAATTTGCAATAATATGTGCAGTATTACAAAGCATCGAAGTAAAAAACTTAAAGTTTTTCTCCAGTGTGCGGGTTACGCAATGGTTCTTGTCAATTCGGAAACACGAAAAATGCGCACACCCTTTCTAGTTTATCAGTACATTTACAGTTGCCTGTTCTAGTTCTTATTTTCTCTAAAAAAACCTTTTCAGGCTAACAGACCTCGGCGACGAAGTCCAACCTAAAAGCCTCTTACGAACAAAGAAGAAAACGTCGAGTTCCCCGGGTGGCGGACTGTATCTACCTCACTCTAATGGACTGGAGGCCGCGCTAGAGCTAGCCAAGAGCTCTAAGGATCTAGTCATCAGTCTGAACGAGTAAGTTTAGAAGACTATCTTAGACTAGAAGCTGGAAAAACTCGCATTCATTAAGGAAATGTACAACTATTGCAAAACACGACAGAGAATCTCGCCAATTAATGAATTCAGCCCATCTTTCGCAGGCCACGGCTGGAAATAAGGCTCTCCCAAGCTGCACATCACTTGAATTTTATGATCTTTATCATAAAATTTAAATTATAATGACAGACGCACCCACGCATAGTGCAAACAATTTAAAATGTAATGTGCTCTATCCTGTGACAAGGTTTTTTAGACAGAATCATAGATTTTTCACTTTCGATAAAAACTTGATGTCACACTGAAAGTAAAATACCAATTTGAGATGACTCAAACACTAACAAATTCTTATCTCCATTCACAGCGCCACACTAAAAGAGGACACCCAAAAAGAGAAAGAAGACCAACAATTACCTGAAACAAGCGAAGCAGAAACCGTTCCCGAGACCCTCCCAGTCTTAGAACCTGGAGACCAACTCCTCATCAACTCGGCAAACATACAGAAGACACAAGACTTGACTAAACTCGAGAGCCCAAGCCCTGAGATCCAGAGACGAAACGTATTAGACAAAATCACAGACAGAGGCAAAAATATCATAAGTATTCTATATCCAGCTTACGAAGAAGAAAGAAATGAACAGAAATTTGATGATTCTGAACGGAAAAAGGCTGAAAAATATGCCTTATCGACCGATCAGATACTTCTAACTGATGCATTAGGGATGAAGCCAGTTGAAGTGGAGAGTAGGCATGTCAGTCAGCCTACTCCACTAGCACAAGTGGTGGAAGGGCGAGTGATCACGGAGAAGACAAAGGAAGCATTGGAGGGTATAGAAGGAAACTCGAAGCTGTGGATTGGGAAGGACTACACCAATTTTATTGTTAAGGATTTTAATAATTTAGATCTGCCTTTTGTAGGTGAGTTGTCGTTTATACTTATTGTTTTCCTTTTCTTTTTAAAACAATATGGCTTTCAAGACGCGTTTAGGTCAAAAAATTGGACTGAATTTGATTTCTCGAATAGAGTTGATGTCCGCCATTAGGTTGAATATTATAATATGGAGAGTTTTGTGTATGCTTCTTCTATGTTTCAACAGATGAATGGTTTATGTATGTAGCTAAATACATGCAAGATAAGATTATATTAGTTTGGGTTTTAGCCACAATCCTTCAAAAACCCAACCGTATATACTTATATAAGTAAACACCGTTTATGATTCCAGACTTAGTGGACAGAAACTCAACCCCGCGCATGCCGTGGCACGACGTGGGCGTCGTGGTGCAGGGCGCGGCCGCCCGCGACGTCGCGCGACACTTCATACAGCGCTGGAACGCTATCAAGCTGGAGAAGGCTAGGTAACTCGCATTATAATCATGTCATATAGAACCGTGTCCTTATGTCCTTCAGAAAGTGTGTAGTACTCTCAGCAGGCGTGTGGGTATGACTAGGTAGATGTAGCAACGTGGAGGAAGTAAAAATCGTAACAGTTAGCGTGTAGTTTCTGCCTACCCTATGAGAAAAACGCGTGAGTCTACACTTTCAAATTAAATTAAGCAATTAAACTTCAAAACCAGTAAAATTCAGCTTGTTTTAATTTATCAATTGAAAAATAAAACTGTCTTCTTTCTTTCTTTATCGTGTGGTTAGTGCCTAACCTGGTGTCAGAGTTTTTATGCCGCCCATGGGCCTCTGACTCGGCTTTACATGCCGTAAAGAAATATCTCTCAAGCATACTGGTTTCCTCACGATGTTTCTTTTCACCGGAGCAAGTGATAATTGTACAATACGCACATGAATCCGAAAAGTGTGCCTTGGGTTCGAACTCGAGACCTATGACTTAGCAACCGAAAGTCACACGACTAGGCTATCACTGATACCATGGTATAATAAAACATGGTATTCTCTTCCCACGATGTCCAAAGAATACGTCACGAAAAGTGTTGCCATTGATTGTCCTTTTCAGTAAATTTAGGGACTTTCTAATTTAGTTAATAAAAATAAAATAAATTACTAACTAGCTTTACTATTTAGTAACTCGTGTGTTTAAATTAATTAATAATTAATACATTGAATTATTAGTTCATAATTGCATTCTTAAGTTAAAAAATGCATTTTGCTCGGGTAATTCAATTACACACAGTGGCCACACATCGAATTGACAATCGAATTGACAAGGGTCATACTGACAGCGCGCCATTTTATCGGTATCGTCGTCTCGCTCATATCTATAGCGTTATTTCGCTCGGTCAGCAAAATACTGTGGCTCCCAAACATTGTTACTGTGAAAAAGAAAACTGTGTAAATTTCGAAAGAAACACAAGAATTATTAGGTTATGTCGCTTTTAGGTTTTTACGAAAATATCCATATCTTGGAGATGAGACACGAAAGATTGATCCAGGTAGCGTAGCCTGTGATTGGATTTTTTTTGTGTCGAAGGGAAAACTAATTTGCCCTTGCAAAGAATTGATCAGGGTTGCTGATATAATGGAGAGAGAATTTTATAAATACCACGGTGAATCGTTGCACGATGAAAAATTCATTTTCACAAATTTGACTCGGATTGTTCATGAAGCCACAAAGGACTTGTATTCTCAAATTTATTATGAAGTCTGTTGTATAGTCTATATGTTTTATTGTCTATGGTCTCAAGTGGCAACACTGTTTCCTTGTCGTTGTCTAGATAACTTACTTACTCTAGTAACTCTGTGGTCTAGATGTCGATCGTAGATTCGTAGCATAAGTCTCTGTCTATATTAATAAAAATATGGAATCCAATCTGTCATCCTAAGACGAATGATTTTAATTATTGCAAGCCCTAGCCGCCGCCTTCCACCAAGACTTATAAATAAACATGGTGTCAGAAGAAAAGAAGATAAAAATGGAAGATCCGAGGTTCAGCGTGGTTATGACTGCCACGATCAAACCGCTGAACGTCGATTCAGATCTCACAGCAATGTCAACGGCATGGAGATTATGGAAGCAAAAGTTTCTCATCTATCTCGAGGCAAATACAATCGATAAAGAACCGGTAAGTCGACAAATAGCCATTTTTCTAAGCCTAATAGGAGATGATTGTCTAGAAATTTTCAATTCATTTGGTCTAGATAGAAAAGATGCATCACTAACACTCGAGACAGTCATTCAAAGATTTGATAATAAATTCCTTCCACACAAAAATATCACTGTCGAAAGATATAATTTCTTCACGAGGAAACAAATGATTGAAGAGTCAATTGAAGAATATGTCACAAAATTAACAAATATGGCAATCAGATGCGATTTCGAAAATCTGAAGGAACAACTCATTTGCGACATGTTCGTAATTGGAATAAATAACAGGAAAACCCAAGAAAAATTACTGCAACAAGAGGCTCTAACAATAGAGAAAGCCATAAAAATTGCTAAAAGCATCGAAATTTCGCAGAGAGAAACTGAAAAACTGCAAATGTCAAATACAAAAGTAGATCAAGAAAGTTCTGTCCAAGCCGTCAAGTCATATCATCGAAAAGAAGCAACCAATTCAAGTCAAAGAAATCAGTCAAAATCTCCGACAAGAAATAATAACCATTCTAGATCCCAAGTCTCAACACAGTCACAGTCACCTAACCGAAAGTTGTGTAACAGGTGCGGTCAAGTTCACAGGTTCAAGTGCCCTGCTAAAGGAAAAACCTGTTCAAAATGCAAGAAATATAACCATTTTGCCCAATATTGCTTCTCTAATAAAGATACCAACACTAAAAATGTAAGTATGTTAAGTCAGTCATTTCAATCACAAAATAATGAAGAAATAAATCAGTCAAGTCATTACATCATAAATGCTATAAATAAAGAGACAAATGAATGGAACATTACTGTCAAATGTCATGATCATGAATTATTATGTAGAATTGATACAGGTGCCGACACAAATGTCATTTCGAAATATACATTGGATAAAACAATGTATGCAAAAGGTCAAGAAATCCACATTTTCAGAACCAATAATAAAGTATTCTCATTTTCAGGACAATTAATTCCAAATTTAGGTTCATGTATACTGAAATGCAACTTTGAAAATGGACTTACAGCAAATATATGCTTTGTTGTTGTAAAAGCCCAATGTCAAACAATCCTAGGTTGGAAAATATGTGAAAAACTGGGCATAGTAAAAAGAATATTTGCATTGTCTGAAGAAACATGTCATGTAAACCAAAGGTCTGTAAATAATATTGTAAATAAATATTCATCAACATTTGAAGGTTTAGGATGTCTCCCTACTCAGGCACACATAGATGTTGATTCCGATGTCACACCAAAGGTATGTCCGGTCAGAAAAATTCCATTTGCACTTCATGATAGGCTAAAAGAAGAATTATCTAACATGGAAAAATTAGGAGTCATTGAGAAAATAGTAAAGCCAACCAAATGGGTAAATTCAATTGTCCTTGTTGAAAAACCCAATGGGAAATTGCGTTTGTGTCTTGATCCGAGAAATCTAAATGTAGCAGTCAAAAGACCTCACTATCCATATCCTACATTTGATGATTTACGCTCTAAAATTGCAGGTGCCACAATTTTCTCAAAATTAGATGCCAATTCAGGTTATTGGATGATACCACTAGATTCAGAGAGTAGTGACCTCTGCACATTTAACACACCATTTGGTAGGTATAAATTTCTAAGGTTACCATATGGAGTCAATTCAAGTGGAGAAATATTTCATAGAACAATGTCAGAGCTTTTTGAAGGGCTCCCAGGGGTAATTGTGTATGTTGATGATATCTTGGTATACGGGACAAATGAAAACGAACACAAAAAACGTCTAGAAAATGTATTTAAACGTGCACAAGAAATTAATTTAAAGTTTAACAAGTCTAAATGTCAATTTGGTGTAAAGGAAGTCAAATATGTAGGCCATATTTTCA
The DNA here is from genome assembly GCA_947578425.1 of Eugnorisma glareosa. Lineage (NCBI taxonomy): Eukaryota > Metazoa > Arthropoda > Insecta > Lepidoptera > Noctuidae > Eugnorisma > Eugnorisma glareosa. The sequence goes on from OX387970.1 coordinate 3,986,736, forward strand.
ATGAAAAAGGTATTTCACCTGACATGTCAAAAATAGAAGTCATAATCAAAATGTCTAGTCCGAAAAACGTCAAAGAATTACAACGATTTCTGGGAATGGTCAATTATTTAGGTGGTTTTATTCCTAATTTGTCAACTGAAACAAAAATACTTAGAGATCTACTTAAAAAACAAAACGCTTGGCAATGGTCACCTATGCACGAACAACAATTTACTAAGTTAAAGTCAATAATTTGTCATACACCAGTATTAGTTCACTATGATGTTAAGAAGCAAATTAGAATGTCTGTAGATGCGTCAAAAGACACAGTAGGTGCTGTAATTTTTCATGACAAAAATCCAATCGCTTATGCGTCAAAGTCATTAACGCAATGTCAAGAAAATTATGCTCAAATAGAAAAAGAATTATACGCTATTGTATTTGGTTGTAAGAAGTTCCATCAATATGTTTATGGAAAACCAGTCTATGTAGAAACAGACCATCAACCACTAGTAACCTTGTTCAAAAAACCATTGTCTGATGTCCCAACAAGACTGCAAAGAATGATGATCACCTTACAAGCATATCATTTAATTGTAACCTATACAAAAGGTACAGAAATGTATATTTCAGATACATTGTCACGGTCAAAAGTCAATAATATAGAGGTCAATGAAATTCTAGAAGAAATAGAAGATAATATAGAAAGTCATGTCAATTTACTAACATCAAATTTGGCTATCACACAAGAAAAGTTGAACAAAATTTTGATGAATACAAACTCAGATTATACATTGCAAAAGTTAAAAGAATTTTACAAATCAGGATGGCCAACTTGTAAGCAGAATTGTGATCCCAAAACATTACCTTATTGGAATATTAGACATGAAATACATGTAATTAACGATTTGATATTCAAAAGTAACGCCATTATTATTCCTACTATAATGAGATCAGAAATTCTGTCAATTCTACATGCAAGTCATATGGGTATTGAAAAAACCAAAACGTTAGCCCGAGGAGTAGTCTATTGGCCTAATATGAATCATGAAATTGAGGTTCTCATAAAACAATGTGAGTCTTGTCTAACATTTAGTCCAAATAAAACAAAGGAGCCTTTATTGCCACATGATCAGCCCACACTCCCATGGCTAAAACTAGCCACAGATTTATTTGAATACAATCAAAAGAAATATTTAATTGTTGTAGATTTTTACTCAAATTATTTTGAAGTAGCACATTTAAATCAAAATACCACTCATTCCACTGTCATACCACAATTAAAGTCAATTTTTTCTCGTCACGGAATCCCCTTGCAATTAGTCAGTGATGGAGGTCCACCGTTCAATTCAATAAATTTCAAAGAATTTTTAAGTGAATGGGACATTGAACATATTATAACAAGCCCACACTTATCCAGGTCAAATGGTCTTGCAGAAGCAACTGTGAAAATAGTCAAAAACATTTTTAGAAAATGTGATGATTCCAATACAGATCCTTATCTAGGTCTATTACAGTACAGAACCACCCCTAGAGGTAATTTAAAGTCACCTTCACAGCTACTAATGTCTCGTCAATTAAGAACTAAATTACCAACTCAATTGTCTAATCTAAAACCTAAAGTTGTTGAAATTTCAGAACATAATCAACAGAAACAAACAAACATACAGAACACAAAAAAGTATTATGACAAGAGTTCCAAAACTTATCCAGAGCTTAAGATAAATGATAAGATCTATTTCAAAAAAGATCCAAAAGGAATCATATGGTCAAAAGGTAGCGTCATTTCTAAAACTAAATTTCCTCGTTCATACATAGTCAAAGACGAAGTAGGAAATAGTTATAGACGGAGCTCTCAGCATATTCAATTGACACATAAAAATATATCAAACTCTCAGTCGATTCCAAGTCAGTCACACTCAGACAGTCCTAATCACATAGATAACTCATTTCAGTCAAATAATACTTTTCACTCCCAGTCAGATCAAAACTCAAGTCTACAAACAAAGCCAAAAAGTCAGTCTAAGGAAAAGGAAAAAGATGATGAGATAATTACATATTTAATTTATAAAGCACCTCAACCCAGATCAAGGTCAGACAGTCATTCTTCAATTTCAAGTTTGTCAAATCAGTCTATGAACTCATTTTATGAATCTATACAGTCTGATGATATGGAAGTAGAGTCTCCAAACCTTGTAGATGTGGATGCTGCAAGACAAGAAATAGATAGTCATGATGATACACTAATAGCAGAAACTAGTTCAAGTAGTGATTCAAAAAACAGTGTAATCTCAGTTCATTCTTCAGAAAGCCCATCACCATCAACTTCTTATTCAAATGTCCAATCTGAGACCAGTTCTCAAGAGTTAACTGAGAATAGTCCAGTTCAGAATGTACCTATAGCCGATGCGCCAGTGTATAGCAGTCGAGGAAGGTTAATTAAGAAAAAACAACCGTTTGATATATAAATGTTTAATGTAAATGTTGAAGATGGAAACATAAAATGTAGTAAGTAATTCACTTAGCTTAATAAGAAATAACAATGTATCACAGTGTCTTATATATAGGTTAGTCGATAATTAGTTTATGCATAGTTTCTAGTTAAACAAATGTCCTCTTTTAAGTTCAAATAATAATACATGTTTTAGCTATATAAACATGTCTTAATTGTAATGTGTAAACAAGTTTGAAGTATGAAACCATAATGTCAATGTCATTACTGTCAAAGTAACTTCAATTTTGTCAAAGTCTCAAAAAGGGGCATGTTGTATAGTCTATATGTTTTATTGTCTATGGCAACACTGTTTCCTTGTCGTTGTCTAGATAACTTACTTACTCTAGTAACTCTGTGGTCTAGATGTCGATCGTAGATTCGTAGCATAAGTCTCTGTCTATATTAATAAAAATATGGAATCCAATCTGTCATCCTAAGACGAATGATTTTAATTATTGCAAGCCCTAGCCGCCGCCTTCCACCAAGACTTATAAATAAACAAAGTCATACTCTGTTTAGTTCGAACGAGAACCTATCTACGAGTAAGGGAACTAAATAAAACCATAATATGCAATCAATTAAAAAAGAAGCAAAGCAAAAAAATACAAAAAGTATCAAATATGTCGATTCATTAAAAATGGTATAGATTGAGTACACATTGTATTATTTTTATCTTTTCCCCACTAAAAAAGTTTGAGAACCGCATCGCAACTGATGACGTATTCTTTGGACAATCACGTGACTCAGGTGTCACGGGAAGAGAATACCAGGCGAAGTATATTATTATACCATGACTGATACAACTAAAAACTGTGATCTGCAGAGTAGCTTTTGAACGCACTTAATAAAGCTTTGCGCACACTCACTCAACATTTTAATGTAATTTCCCTTACGCTAACCCGTATACGGCAAATGTTTCAGACAAAACCCGAACTACCCGTATTTGTTGCCGAAGGCGTACATAGACATCAAACCTCTTCATGATCTGGACAAACATCTTGAATGTGACATCAACAACGTATCTTGTCAGGTAACGTAATTTTATTGAAAGACGGCTCTGGTGTTAAGTATTTCAGTTGTACAATCTGGTAAAACTATGGTATAAGAAATGAAAAAACTACGTCTATTTGCTAGACAATTAATTTATAAGTTAAGTTAAAAACCATGAAAGCTTAAAACAGAATTAATTTCCCTGATCTGGACGAGTAATAGGAAAACAAAGGAATAATAATAGTACATTTTGATATAAGTGGGGAAACTTTGTTATTGCATTCGAGCGCGGAATTAACACCCGAGCTGCAAGCGAGGGTGTTATGGAGCCGAGAAGTGCAATAACAAATCCCCACGCGTATCAAACGACGTTTTTCAATACACTTTCGAAGAAATAAAATATTAGAACGGAAAGTATTTTTGTCAGGAATAATTAGGAAACTATGATTTAATTTGCTTTTTTTCGCAAGGAAAGGTCTGATGCCGATATACAGCCTAATATGAAAAAAAAACAATAAATTATGAAAGAAAGAATTCAAATATTTTTTAATTTAGAACACAAATAAATATTAATTTGTTCATAAAATTAAATATTTGTTATAAATAATCATGTTTATCTATGATATTCTATTTATAAACAATTTAAATACTCAAATAATATTTACGCCGTAAAGACGCATATCTCCTTGGCGAGATTGGAAAAACACCATCACCGCCGATTATAGTCATTGAACTTATCTTTTTATTTCCGCACGTGTGCGGAAAAATATTAAAAATCCACGCGTGTGAAATACATTGCATGTTGAACCTAATCGTAGTGCGATAAGAACCAGTTTTCGAGAAAGTTTATCGAAAATATTTTATTCTATTCATCTCTTGGTACTAAATCAACGTAATACAAACTTAAATTCCCATTTCCAGGTCCTGCGCAGCCTATCGAGCTGGTCCGGAGGTTTCCTGGACCCCGACACAGTGGAGCAGAGCATACACGAGGCGTACGCCGACACCATCACCCGCGCGCAGCACTACGTGTACATCGAGAACCAGTTCTTTATCACGCAGTCGCGCTCCAGCCAGGCTGTGAGGAACCAGGTACAGGAATCAGATACATACATACAAACTTTAACTCACGCTTTTTTCTCATGGGGGTAGGCAGAAACCACAGAACGCCACCTGCTACGATCCTTACACTCTGTTAGGTGGCGAACGTAGACGAAGCGTGGACCTTTCATACATGTAGTCATACACGCGTGCTGGTTGCGAGATAAAGATGTACATGAATTTTTTGACTCGTGGCCGAAATCGGTACTAACACTGCCATATTGCTTTTTCAAAACAATGGCATAGGCAGACATAGCCTAGTGGTGTGACCGTCGGACTGCCAAGTCATACCCAAGACACGCACCTCTGATTTTTCGGAATCATGTTTGTACTGTATAACAATTACATGTTTGGGTGAAGGAAACCAGCCTGCCTGAGAGATATTTCTCGACGGCATGTAAAGCCAAGTCAGAGGCCCATGGGCGGTATAAAAACTGACACCAAGTTAGGCACTAACCACACGACAAAAAAAAAAGAATAAATCGTCACTTGACTGGGCCCTGCATGAAAACAAGACTACTGCAGTAAAATGTCTTAATCTTGTCTCCAGTTCTACAGCTCCTGTACTAGGAATAATAACAGATACTGATCCGATATTACTAAATACGATCTAGTCTTTGATACACACCGCTTTAGTCTTGCCAATAGGTCGATGGTTAGACCGTTTAATTAGTTGTAATTAGTCGTCACCTTTTACCATATTAATTGCCAGTGAATTACTGTAACTTTTCATACAAAACTGTTTCCACAATAATTAACAGAGTATCGTTGTTCATCTTCCAGATAGGCGAAGCTTTATACAATCGTATAATGCGCGCGTTCCGAGCTAAGGAAACGTTCCGCGTGTACGTGGTGATGCCGCTGCTGCCGGGCTTCGAGGGTGAAGTTGGTGCACCCTCAGGAACATCCCTGCATGCCGTCACACACTGGAACTATCAGAGTATTTGCAGGTTTGTACAGTTTTTTGTTAGCCTTACTTGGTCTGGGAGTGGGACTCCTGAGCAAAGGCCTCCCCCATTTCTAATTCCTACCGTTGTGCTTTGCCAATTCACAAGGATGCCGCCAAGTCATCCCATCATCTTCTCGTCGGCCTGCCGCTCCTTGCGATACATGGTCCCAGACTCGTGCCGGCCATACATGGCCTACTCAGTCCCATTTTAATCTTGCAGCTTTTGCGTTCTAGAATGCAGTGTGGTATCAATTATCTTACATCTTATCTAGATTTGCGACGGTTGGCCGGAGTTAAAAGGCCCCGAATCACATTTCCAAAAGGAACCTTGTGGAATACTGTGTTAGAACACTAATACTTCTTATTCTTTATTGCACACAAAATAAACTACTTAGTTGCCAATGACTTCCAACTATATTATCCTCATATTATGTGACGTCATGATTTCTATAAGTATCACTCTTCCATGAACAGGAGCCGTGAAGCCATAATAACCCGTCTGTACGAATCAGGCGTCTCCGACCCATTCGAGTACATCACGTTCCACGGGCTGCGCACGCACTCGGTGCTGGGCGACGAGCCCGTGACGGAACTGGTGTACGTGCACTCCAAGTTGCTCATCGCTGACGACAAGACCATCATATGCGGCAGTGCCAATATTAATGATAGATCCATGATCGGGAAGAGGGATTCGGAGATTGCTGTGCTTTTACAGGTTAGTTCAGAATTTGATGGGACTTTTAATGGAAATAATTTATATGGATTCGTACCCATATAAATTATATTAATTACCCAGAAATAACTGTCAATCGCTTTGAATACGTATATGTGGTATGTATTGATGTACTAATGTACTGCTACAGGATTGATGCCTGCAGGACTGCTACTGATTTGAGCTAAACGAACGGTATTTTTACGCAACAATGCGTAAAAGGTGCGCAGCGTGTGGGCAGCACCAACAGTCGCCTGGACTGTGTTTGTGTGGGTCGCTGGTGTGCAATTACTCATGGGTTGTCGCAGCAGTGACCCACCGTTATGTGTTGTGTTGTTTGTTTTTATCAGTGCTTTCTAATGTAGTCGTAAGTTATACTAACAGTTTTTGAGTCTTGGATACTAAATTAAAGAAAAATGATAAAATAAGTAGTATTTCTCTTCGTAAAACATAGCTTTGAGGTGGTGGAATGTAGGGAGGCCCACTTTCCAACCAGCTTGTGATACACTGATGCATTTTGCCTCTCGCGCTCCTACAAGTTGTATACCAACCAACAAAATACTACCTTTCTTTTTGGTTGTTGTTAGATAGGACATTCAATCCCTCCTCAGTAAAATTGGAGTCCCCAATATAGGAAAAAATTAACCAATTTTCTGCCTCTCTTACAGGACGAACAATTTGTAGACGGTGAAATGAACGGCCAAGCGTTTCCTTGCGGCCGAGTAGCGGGAGCGCTGCGCAAGCGACTGTTCCGCGAGCACCTCGGGCTCATGGGCCACGACCTCCACAAGCTGGGCGTCTCGCTAGACGATCCCTGCTGCGACGAGTTCTATACGAAATACTGGAAGGCGATCTCTAAGAGGAATACTGACTTGTATGAGGATGTGGGTAGAACTTTTAAAACTTGGTAGTTTTGAGAATAATTATCTTGACATGCCTTTAGGTCACGGTTGTTTGAATGCGGTATAAAGAAAATGAACTATACCTCCCGCCTACCTTGGGTGTTTGGATTAGAGAAACTTGTATGACGAATAGGGTATATGCAAGAAATAAAAAACTTTTTTATTTCTTAAAAATGCCTTTTATTGGCCCATAAAATAAAAAAAAAAAACATTGTGGTACACTTGTTTAATTCTTTATTACAACACTTTTTTTACCATTTAATATTTTATGTAGCATGTTTTTGGTGAAACGGAACGCAAACGAATCCGGCGTCAAATGCTATGTGTCAAAAAAACACTTATAGTTGAAAAGTACTTAAATTTTCACTAAGATTTTACTACAATATTGTTATTGCAATTTTTGCTTTATTATAGCACTTACACTATAGTAAAACTATTCTAGGGCAAAAAATTAAATTTAAACAAGGCAGATAGAGAGAAGTGACATCAAATGCTATGACTTGAATGGCTGCGACAGTCACGGATGTTTGAACTGTCGTAGAAAATTGTAGGAGTTTAATAATTTTTTTGTGCCGCAAGCAGTAGTTGAAATTAACATTTAATTATTTTCTTGGGTTGATAGTACTATCAACCCAAGAAAATAATTAAATGTTCAGTTCAAATCATTTCATTGATTTAAGTGAAAAAAAAAATACATGCATATTCCCTATTGAGAATGGTTGTGGATAGCGATACTGTTCATTATTCCAAAGCCAAGTAAACTAAACAAACAGAGCCTTCATTATACTATTTCCTCTAACTATAAGCTTGTCATCAACAAACTAACCAACATTTCCTCTTCATATTCCAGGTGTTCCACACACTACCAACAGACGCCGTCCACACATTCGCCGAACTAAAGAAATACCAAGAAGAGAACGAAAACCTCTGGGAGACCGACCCAACACTTGCCAACAGGAAAATAGACCTTATTCAAGGCTTCCTAGTAGATATGCCATTAGAATTCCTTTGTAACGAAACCCTGACGCCTAGGACTACGAGCATGGAAGGTATGATGCCGACAGCGCTTTGGACCTGAAACCTTGAAGGGGTAAAATCTCTCTGTATATTATTGCCATAAGTCTTTCAAAAGAACCGTGTAGTGAAAGCGTGGTCACATCCTTGACCAGTAAAAGTATAACCACGGTATGCACAAAGGCGTAGCCATTTTCGTTTTTTTTTTTTTGGCTCGTGTAATTGGGGACAAGCATATTGCCATTAACCGGGACTTAGGGCAGCTACTTAAGGAAAACCCCTTCAAAACCTTTCCGCTCCTGGAATCAAGCCATGGATCCCACGCATTAACTAGAACAGAAGTTTGCCAGCTGATGTGATTGGTAAAGTAAAGTACAGTACACATCAGCCAACTTATTTGTACAGACGCGAAAGCACAGAACAAAAATAAACGTACCAAGTTTGACATATCGATGCATTTTTACTTGACAAGCAGCGCCAGCTTGAACTGCACACTGGTCATACTATACGATCAATCAATAATACAGTGCTACAAGGATCTTTTGGCGTTCGAGTGACATTGATAGAAGGACGAATTCGGACGTGAAATTGTTTTGTAAAAGAAGATGAGGGTTATGGTTCCGATTTCGGCAACTTGCTTAAAGGTACTCTACAGCCATAGTAAGATTTGACCACAGATATCTATTGAATAGACTTTTAGCATGAGGACAATGAAATGGTTTTTCTTTTTACGAGAGTTGCGAAAGTAGTATTTATTTTTATGGTGCTGTATTGTAGTCGTTGGCTCTTTGACTTTTTCACTGTCAGTAACATTAAAGGCATTTTGCAAAAGGACTGAAATCATGTTCCTAAAACCATCTCAGTATTTACTTACCCCACTTTCATAATAAAACGCTTTGTAACTAAGATACTCTATTGTCTTCTCACTCTATTGAGTAAAAATGACAAGGCGAGGTAGTATTTTGAGGCGTTAAATGTTTGGTACAACTGGTAGGTATTGATAATTTGTGGACGGACACCGGACTCTGGCGGATAATGCACAGAAGTAGATGTCAGTGTCTACATCTATCCTATCCGGTTTAACCGCACCGTTATGGGGGGTAAAACTACTATTTTTAAAACCTACTTATTTTTTAATTGACTTTATAATGACGGTGAAATCGTAAAAGACAGGACTGTTGTGTCTAATTTCGGTGTTGCCTTTATCTAAATTGCCTTATTATTCGTATAAGTGTAAATGTTGTATAATTCATAATAATTATTGTTGTGTGCATAATAAATGTAAAGATAAGTACCTCTTCTAAATAAGTTTAAATGAAATGTTTGTGCAATTTTATGTATGGTTGTTGCGTCTTAGCATGGCACTAGCGGTCATTGACCATCCTACGTTTAAAGACATTGGAATAAAGCATTATAACGTTCTAAATCGATATCTATAGTAACATATTTTTTACAGCATCATAACGTCTTAAATCGATATCTAAAATCGATAATCGATATCTAAAGTAACATATCTTTTACAGCATTATAACGTCCTAAATCTCTAGTCACATATTTTTACCTATAAAAAACGATACATTCTTTATTGTTTTGGTTCATGCTTGGACATACCTCTATGCATGAACTAAGGAAAGGGCAATGACCGTTATTGCCATGCTAAAATACAACATCTGTTCTAATAATTAATCTTTGTTAAGAATGTGAGTAATTGTTGATCTGAAGTAGTTTTCTACAGAGATTCCATATTTTTTTTATTATTTATTTGTTTTTAGTTACCATGTCCTTACGATACTTATAGCATCCGTACTGACTTAAAGAAGTTGAAGCCTTGTCAATGTACAAGGTGAAAGGGACACTGACTCACAAACGCTTATCACATATTATTCAGTACAGTCGCCACATATTAGTGAATAACATCAGAACATGCAATTTGTCATAAATATAAGAGCAGTGACTTTTCAATAAATTCGGAACACTTACCTATGTAGATAATCCACAATAGTTGTCAAAATCATTTTTGACAACTAAAAAGTCAATATAGTAACGAATGACTGTGATACAGACTTAAGGTATATTTTCCATAAATGTTCCGATCTTTATGATCATCCTGACTGCGCAGATACCTTTGAAGTTCTGTGCTTTCTGATATTTTTACCTCGTTATGTGTTCCGAATTCATTGAAAAGTAATGCTGCTCCGAAATATTTGAATACCTCGCCCGCTACGATTTAACTGATGGCGACTGAACACCCCCACATCCCCCCCCCCCTTCTTTGTGGGGTTTCAGAATGGTGTACTGAAAGCTTTTGTGCGTTTTTCCACTCTGTATAAAGTTTTTACAAGATTGGTTTCGTTTTTCTGTAGCTACTTACTAGGTAATTATTAAAAGTTTAAACAGTAGACATACGTCGTGGTTTTGCTTGTAATAAGAGTCAAGTACCTCGTAACTAGTTACATCTCTTAAAATAATGTTAATTTACGCTTAGACCTCGTTTTGTTACAAATACTTAATATTTTTGGATAACTTTATTTTTGATGTATAAGAATATTTTAATCAGTGCTGGCCGACTTAGAGTAACGTACATTAATTATTTATATATTTAACTTTTTGCTAACGTTAGTTTTAAATGAATACGAACTGATATCCAACGAAATTCTTACGTCAGCAATAGAATATAATATTGATTAGTCATCAATTGTAACAATATTATTGCAACAATGGTTTCTAAAGATGCATTTATCATTCCGAGAGCAACTAAGTTATGATGACTGCCAAAAAAGAATAATAGAATTGTATCTTCTAGTAAGAAGGTAGCTAGGAAATTAATGGGAAAAAATGCGGCTCTAACCCTTTGAACGACATTGTCACATAATTCACATATACGTGACAAGCAAGCGCGTGCCCTATATGCCAAACGACACAAATATGTGACATAATGGTAGGTCAAATTGTGGCTTGGCTTGGAGACGCGCGTGTGTTTAAGCTCTAGAAAAAAACGCATTTTTTATTCCTCTTTTGCATTTAATTTAGACTCCGTGATATACCTACTAAAATTACTAACATACTTAAGAATTTGCTTTACAGTATTAAAACTAATCTAATAAAATATTACGAAACAAAATATTAACTTACCTGATCCAGGACATGTATGTACCTACCGATTTTCATTCCTATACAGTCGATTTATCATTCCAATACAAACCACCGGTTTACAATGAAATAACATGTTTCTAATTCTAATGCACACCATGTTTCCAAAGTAGAATAAAAAGAAAAAAAAATGTACCGAACAGGGGGCCTAAAATGACTGCTATAACAGAATCATAATATGACTCACGTTAAAAATTAAAAATTCTTAAAATGGACTTTGTGGCCATAACCATAAAGGCCATTTTACGAATTTTAAAGTGAAAAAAAATAAATAATTAGTTTAAATTTTTAACGTGATTCATATTATGATTCTGATAAAGCAGCCGTTTTAGGCCCCTAGAAGTATTTTTGTATCGGGAGAAAACTTTTCTACACAAACAAAACAATAAAATAACTAACAAATAAAAGTTTATAAAAATACAATCCTTATGAAACTGATCCTTATGGGTAACCAAGAAAGACCAATCAACTGTAATAACTTTTTCACGTTATTTTAATATTGACTTTTTTTCGAGGCTTTGTCCACTACTTAAGACTCGTAATGGATATTTTTTCTTAATAATTTATAACAAATATGTTTTAAATAATACCTGTTTGAGATTTTACATGATTCCTGCTGTGGTGCAAATACTATTTATTTTTTTATTTTTATGTGGTTTTAATCAGAGATTTATTATTTAATCTTATTCATAATTTAAGTGGAGCTTTATTAATGTTTGCGATGAAATGAATTTGTGTAATTTGTGTTGTCTGGTAATAAAAACATTTTTATAAAATAGTTTTTGATTTTTTCATACCTGCTTAGCTTTAAAAAAGTTAAAATTAAACTATTAATTGATTTTATTAATTAAACTTAATGTTAAACTGTCTATAAGGCAACTAAGTTAATCGCCATTTATAGAGCCTTGGGTTGTTGGTCCTCAACTACAGTGTTTTCACACATATTTTACCTCCGATAGCAGCAACCTATACTGCAACCTCTATTCTATTCCATTTTTATTTACTGGCTAGTAATGCCGATGTCGACTATTCTGCCAATGTTCAGTGAATTGGGGAAAACAAGTGTGCAACTACAACTGAGGTCGCAAGTTAAATTATTCGACAATGCAGCAACCTCACTATCAACCTTGTAACAAAAAATAAACAACACTGATGTTAGCAGGTTTGTCAGTCGTAGTAACATTGCCACAAAAACAAAGATCTCTATAATTTTGACAATGAAAAATCAGACTTAACGAACGAGTTAGAATTCTTAAAAGCGTTTGGAAGACTTTTGTATTGAAGGAAGTTAGGCCGGCCAGCCTAACTTCCGCCATTTTAATTACTTTTCAAAGTTGCGTCAAATCAAATCAAATCATCAATCAATCGTCCGCGTCTAACACCTATATTAATCGTTAGCTGATGGTATCAACAAGTTTTGTTTGAGGCAAAATGTTCTAAAGTGTCACGTTTCCAAGATATGAGCTATCAAAGTTAAAGTCCATTATTTTACTGAAGGCATATTCAGCTTAACTTTGAAAGCTTATATCTCTGAAATGTGACACTTTAGAATATTTTGTCTCGCACAAAACTTGTTTGTATTGATTCCAGCTATCGATTGATACAGATTTTATGCGTGGATGATCAAATCAAAGTTGTGCTGATGATGCCGTCAGTTTGAACTTTAATTTTGATAGCTCATATCTCGGAAAGGTGACACTTTACAACATTTTGTCTCATACAAAACTTGTTTGTATTAATATGGAACCCCTTAACTTGATTAAGGTGGAGGCGCAAGGGTAGCCCGCAAAATTTAAATTTTCTTAAGTTTATTGCAATTTGCAGGTCAATGTCAGGTTGCATGTTGATGAAAATATGAATCGCGCCATTAACACATATGGAGTTACAGAATTATAATCATTCAAATCATCAATACAGCCCTCCAAGTTCATACAACCCCATTCAATAGCTATTTCATGAAAAAGTCACTCAATGGTATTAAAAATGCAATTGCAATGCAAATTGCAATAAACGTAAGAAAATTTAAATTTCGCGTGCTACCCTTGCGCATCCACCTTAAGGAGGATGCGCTAAGGTAGCCTGCGATATTCAAATTTTCTTACGTTTGAATTTCGCGGGCTTCCCTGGCTAGAAGGACTAGAGCCACTGGATGATAAAACCAACTTGACAGCAGCGTTTGACATTAACACTGCAGAGCTGCCATCTAGTGCGACCTAATATAAATACCACGCTTGAAAGCTCCACCATCTCAATCGTGATGCACGGTTACCGTTATAATTCCTAAATTACGCTTAATAAGCTAGATGGCAGCATTCGAAACTACCTGTAAGATACATAATGCAACAGGTGGGTTGAACTTCGAGGTACTATCTACTTATACATGGCACACGTCACGTATGCCGCTTTTTACATGTCCCGGTTGCCATCGCCCCGGGAACTTAGTCCCACATTGAAATCCATTTCCGATTATTGTATTGTCAACTTTAGGTCAGTGTCAATTCAGAATTTTGTCGCGCAAACTGAACTTTGAGTTACTTTTCCAAAAACACTTTCATTTACATTATGGAAAAAAACAAACGCGATATTGGTGATGGGTAGGCCGGGTAAATAATTGTATATATATAAAGTTAAATAGCTATCCGCCCCGGCTTCGCACGTGTGCGAATAGTATGTTTTAATCCAGGCTATAAACTATCTTTGTGCCTAATTCCATCCAAATCAGTTCAGTAGTTTTGGCGTGAAGGAGTGACAAACATCCATCCATGCATTCTCAGAAACTTTCGCTTATTATGATAGTACTAGCAACCCGCCCCGGCTTCGCACGGGTACAATGTTATGCATATAAACCTTCCTCTTGAATCACTCTATCTATTAAAAAAACCGCATCAAAATCCGTTGCGTAGTTTTAAAGATCTAAGCATTCATAGTGACAGACAGCGGGAAGAGACTCTGTTTAATACCAGTATGTGAATGTAGTAAAAATCCATATTTATATTGTGGTTAGGTGCTCATGACGCTAATCAGGTACCCGGTAGCCGAAGCGTGTGAAAAGAGACCAGAAGAACAGAATTTTAATCATTAAAATAATCAATATAACCCTCAAAGTTCATTTAACCCTATTTTGTAACTATTTCATGAAAAAGTCATTCAATGGGGTTAAATTAACTAAGAGGGTTGTATTGATGATTCACCTACAAGGTAGGTACAGATAGCAACAAAAGTGCACATTTCACTTCATTGTTATAGGTAATCGTAACATTTAATTTACCAAACTCGCAATTAGAATGAATTATTTGGTTAGGTACACATGTGCACATACTTAAAATGCAATAAGTATCAAATACCATTTTTATTGTCAATTTAATTTCGGCCTGTCCCTATAATTTTGATTTTATGCCGTTACAAACTTTTATCAAAAAGTTGACTAGTTGTTACTTTAATGCGTTGAAAAAAAGTATGGGAACGTCAATGACATCTATCTGTCCACTGTCACTTGAAAAATAGGTACGGTTTGTCAAGCATAAGCATAATCATCAGCCTATAATGTTCCCACTTCTGAGACACAGGCCTCCTCTCTATGAGAGGAATATTTATTTTTATTACTAAACATATATTTTTTGCTAACCCTAACCACCTTCTTTTATTTGACAGCTAAGACGTCACAACATGGCGCGAGGTAAGTCCTATTCTCATTTGAAACGCTTTAAATGTTACGGTTTAAAAATAAGAGCCGTTTAAGTTACTATCTTGAAAAAAAAAAACACTTTTTCGATATTCAAACAGAGGTACAACTACTTATTGTTAAAATATACAAGACCCTTCGTGGAAAACAAAAACGCGTTGCCTTTCTTTTTGTGTTTTCACAAGAATTACTAATTGGGGTTGCGGATTCCTGCACCATTTAAGTAGGTACGGAGTTCCATTCGCGCTTTATTGGATTAGATCCAAAAATTAAGGGACAACATTTTTGTACGTAGCTCTAAGGTCTGTTTTGATTAAATTGACACATGCAAATGTCAAACTTGCAAATAATGCTGCGAGCTCTTTTGTGTAGTGTTGGACCTACGATACCGGTTTGTTGAATCGTAACTTTTTATATTTATTAGACGATTAGAAAAAACATGACAAATGCTATCAGTGTTGTTAGTACACTGTAAAACGGATTTAATCTTTTTTCTTTTAAAAATTACGGCCATTATTGGAACTTGACACCATACAAACAAAGTTAGTGTGTGATTTTGAATACGGCAACCCTAAATTTAACAGGAACAACACTGGACGAAGTTTTATTTCCATATAAAACGATACTACTGATTTTATTAACGGCAATTTACGGTAGTGGCACATTACTATTTTAGGATTGCAAGATTGCAAAAAACTGGCATCCCAGGTAATGTCAGTTTAGTCTCTCAGATTAAAAAACGAGTGTTTTTAACACAATGACACAATTTGGGCAATCATGAAATATCAACTGTAACGGTAACCTAGCGTCGGGGGCGGGGGCGTGAGAGGGAGAGAACCTCACGTCCCAGCCGCCGCGGGAGACGCACTGGGCGTCGGGGGCCACCGTAGGCGCGGGCCTGTGGACGGTGAGCTATGGGCTAGCTCGCCGTCCTCCGTCCGTCTTATGACGACAGGCCGTGTCGACGGCGCGTTCGTGTTCCACGCGCGCCTCAAAGAGAGTCAGCAAACAGGAAGGGGTCCGTAGGGACCGATGCCTGCCAGGGTTGCGGGACTGTTCGAAAGAGATACCGCCGCCCTGGAACACAAAGGGCAAAGGAAGGAACATGGATGGGTTTTAGTCAGTAAAAGTCTGACACCCCCTCCTGCTCAGCCCTGAGCGGGAGGGGTTATTTGATGATTTCCCACCCGAAAAAAAAAAAAAAAAAACGCTTACCAAGCATAAATTCTTAATTCAAAGTTACCTTACACACAGTTCCATATTATGTTTTAGTAACAGTAAACTGTTAATCAACGAAGCCAATAAAACTTTTTTTTTTTTAAATTAACCCACCGACCTTTAAAAAGTAAACGGAAAAAACACTTATCTTCATATTCTGATAATAAAAACTTTCAGCTGTAATAACACACACAAATTGTTGTTATTTAGAAATGTTATATTTTAACTAGGTACAAGTTTTATTGTGACAACATCATCAACAGCAAAGGAAAAACAAAACCTTCTGCTTTAGTTAGCCATGTCAGTTAAAAACTACGTGAGCTAACGTGTAAACTAAAAGCAAAGCGAATTAAGGTGGATGCGCAAGGGTAGCCCGCGAAATTTAAATTTTCTTACGTTTATTGCAATTTGCAGGTCAGTGTCAGGTTGTATGTTGATGAAAATATGAATCGCACCAGTAACACTTATGGAGTTACAGAATTATAATCATTCAAATCATCAATATAGCTCTACAAGTTCATATAATCACATTCAATAGCTATTTCATGAAAAAGTCACTCTTTGAGATTATATGAACTTGGAGGGTTGTACTGATGATTTGAATGATTATAATTCTGTAACTCCATAAGTGTTACTGGTGCGATTCACATTTTCATCAACATACAACCTGACACGGACCTGCAAATTGCAATAAACGTAAGAAAATTTAATTTTCGCGGGCTACCCTTGCGCATCCACCTTAAGCGGCCACGCAAACCTGTATTAATCAATAGTTGGCAGCAAAACCAACGAGTTCTGAAGTGTCACGTTTCCGAGACATAAACCATCAAAGTTTCAATCGTCACCATCAGCACGATTGATAGCTTTATTTCGGAAATGGGATGCTTTAGAAGATTTTGTCTCATTCAATATGTCATGTTTGTTTCGATGTCAGCTATTGATTGACATAGGTTTGAATTGAAGGCGTGGCTAATAAAATCAAAGTTGTGCTGATTGTGTAAACGTGAAGTCATCATCATTCTCCTGCCCATAACCCAATTTAATTGGAATAGGCGTAGCTTATTGTCTTTTTCTTCCATACTTCTCTATTAATCGTCAAAATATTTTATTATTGTATTGTTTGATTGTGCCTTATCTTTGATAGCTGTGGCTAGTCACAGCTGTAGCTAGGGTTGCCGTACGTCCGATTTTTTCCGGACAGGTCTAGAATTGTATTTTAGTTCAGTGTCCAGAACGCGGGAGGAATTTTAAAACCTCTGGTTTTTTTTCCATCAGAAATAACAGTTTTTAATAAAATATTCTGTTTGAAGAAAGTAAAAAATCAGAAAGATTAATATTAATTAAATAACATTAAAATCAATAAAATTATACTGCACAATTCAAAGGAAAGAAATTTACCTACCTACATTTATTTTCATTACCTAAACAGAAGTTCTATTTACGAACGTTTCTGTAACTGTCCAACAAGTTCAATATCTACGATTCGCACGCATTTTTGGGCGGGAGATCCGGTCGAAGCGTGCGAAAGAGACGGCAATATTACGTTGGGGTGGATTTGAAGCAATCACTTTGATAGATTACAAGGGAAAATATACCGTGTCTCTGCTGCATAAAGATTCGATTAGCATTGATTTTGCATCTAAACAGGTGATATTACAAGCCAATCAGGTAAATGGTTTCAATGGAACAGCTGTAGATAATAGAGGAAACGATACCTACTTGGTAATCACCTCAAGGAAATGCCTAATACTTAATGATTACCTAGCTAGTGGTTACCATAGTAGGTAAATTACCGAAGTAAGTAGGTACTTAATTAGTTAGATATCTAAATGAGGCTGAAAATGTACAGAATAAAAGGAAACGACTCCGTACAAAATAAAGTTGAAAATCTATTAAAAAATGTAGAGATTGTAGTAGCTTGATTTGCTGGCGTCTGTACCTATCTGTGTCTTTATTTTAATAGGTCCTGTTTAAGTACCCTGTTTAATAAACAGGTAAGGGTAAAAGCAACGTAGAACATGATGAGGATGGATGATCTCATTGGTTATTAGATTACCTAGGTTACCCAACTTACCCACCTACGTATTCAGTTTATTAGGTTGACCAGTAAGACAACTAGACGTTCGGAACTTTACTTTTAATAGTAAGTAACCTATCTACTTCATAATGTGAATGAAATAAGCATTATGAGAGCAAATACTATTATGTGAAGGAAAGCAAGTTGTTCTATCTACCACCACGGTTTACGCAAGTATTTTATTACATTTATTATTGTTCTTGGTAGAAACATTCATTTTATCTAAGTTACAAAACTTTGAAATTACTCACATCAAACATAAGTGTGTAATCGGAAATTATGATAATGTTCAAAAAGCCAGAGGGTGGAACGTGTCATTAATTTGGATGCACTTGTTAGTGTAGAATAGAGCAGCGTGCTCGACTGCTCGCGGTAGTCGGCAGTGCGCTGTGCGCTCGTGTGTGCACCGTCATTACGCTGCATTATTTGTTACGTTAGGGCTGGGATGGGCCTGTCCCTATCGCCGCCGAGTCCTACGCCATCCTACGCTCCCTTCTCGCGCCGGTATTTGAATAGGCTCGCGTTGCGTAACGCGCGGCCAATGACAGCGCCCCTGCACATGCACGGGGCGGAGTCCTTACGTCACCGCGCACTGCCCCCGCGGCCGCGCAGCCGCTGTGACGTCACGACGCCCCTCGCGCCGCGCTCCGCGCCTTTTGTGCGCGACGACAGCGCCCATGCTAGCCGTGGCGTCGCACGGAAACTTGCGACAAAACACTCGTGTGCTCAAAGATGGCGGATGGGTCGCCCGTGGACCGCGCCGGCCCGAAACAAATGAACGATTTAACTTTTTCCGCGCCCGCTAAAGGACTTGGTGACACAAAAAAAATCTGTGGCGAAACATTTAACGGCGATAGTGTAAAGTTATCGTTCTACAGGGAACTGGAAACGAGTGATTCGTGTGAGAAAAGTGATACGCGCGGCGTGGCCGCTAAGCGCGCCGCGGTCGGCGGTACGTATTCCCGAAAATTTTCTGATGCGAACACCGTGGACGGCGACAACAGGAAGAGGAGATGTCTGGACCGATACGACAGCTCCGAGTCTTCTGACAGGTGAGTTGTTGGTGATTTATGTTAGTAAAACATGCGTCCGCGTTTGTTTCGTTTGCGGCCGCAATGTTCTGAGAGTGTCAATGCTCCAGTGACCGGAGGCTGTTTGATTTCGATGTCATGGCCATTGTGAAAACTTTGGGTGTTGCTAAGCGGCTCTAGTTCGGTTGAACGCCCTCGGAATAGAATGCTGGGCCGCGGTGCCGCGACGCGTCGTATTACCATTTGAAATTGTAGACTGGCAAAAAATTGGCATCGTAAGCTAATTCGATGCTCATAATGGAGGTATTCCGAATAAATGCGATACTTCACAGATAAGATCTGTTCCATAGCCTCAGTGTTATCTAATTGCCACTAAATTGTTTAGATGGTTACATATTTCGTACAGCTAGCTGTCTGCCAAAAATAATAACCTTGGCTTTTAATTAGCTTCTCTAAAAAGTAATAGCTATAAAACGTCTAGATTTTAACTTTTTTGAAATTAAATCTTGTCTGTCACGTATGCTTGTTCCGAATAACTAACTTTTTAGTGAGATTATGGACCTGTTATGATTTTAATTATACAAATAACTCTTTTACAAACATGAAACATTCACTCACATTTTATGAATCTACATGTTTACACACAATTATTTTAATAAGGTCACTTAAATTTTAAGTCTTAGGTGCGGGTAAAACTGCTTAATTTCCATTAAAATATGCTCACATGCCATGTTTCTCATTCTGTAAGCATGTATGATTATATTGATTACACTTACGCCATAATTTTAAGCTATCATAAATTCAGAAAACTTGCAGAATAATCTGCAAGTCAAAAAGAGGTTGGGTGCTATTCCATAGTTTTACTAATTGTAAAGGGAAACAATTCAGACACCAAAGTTATTTATTAGAAAGTCTATTTCTCACTCATCCTGTTGTCATTAATTTGTGGGCATACAACATTTTCATTTGTAATCATAATGTTCTTTTTTTAAATTAGAAAACATACTGTCACTGTATTCCATAATCAAACACAAGAAACAAAAGTTTGTCATGAAGGTTGGGCTGTTCAGTAATAACTAAACAAAAACATGTAAGACACTACCAGGAAAAAAAAAATGAAAAGTTTTTCTTTTTATATCGTTCACAGTACGTACCTCTAGATGTGGTTTTCACTCATCTTTTCACTTCATCAACTCTAGGGTTTCCTTTGATTGATAATGATTTGTTTTGCTTTAATACTTTTGTTTGCTCTGCATATTTCCAAGTAAATAAATAACACAGCTTGTCTATTTCACTTTAGTTTTTAGTTATCTAAAGTACAACTGCTTTAGTAAGTATAATTTAATTTTCTTCTGAAATGTATTTATTTCGTAATGATTAAATGTTAAGAATTTATGTACACTGTTTTAAACTTTCACGGTTTACACTTACACATAAACTGTCACTTACTGTCAATCACGGAAGATATTCCGTAAGTGACAGTTTATGTGTAAGAATTTATGTAATTTACAAGGACTGGATTTAACTATGACTTGAAGTACATAACCAGGTTTGATCTTACCAATAAGTTGGAAATGTAAAGCACTTTATTTGGTAGACATTTTTGGTGACATTGTATGTCGTTGTTTTGTAACTTTTGTAATCCAATCCTTGCCAATCACACGCAAGCAACATGATTTTTGATTTATTGACTTTGACACTTAGCATCGCTTGAAAGATAAAGAACTGATGTAAACATATCCATTCAATATTAATCTCAAGACTCATGAAAAAAGCAATTATTAAAAAACAAAACATTTACTGAACTTGACTTCATTACAATAGTATCAAGGTAAACTTTGGTCATTATCACAGCATGACGTAAATTTTGTCACACAATATGATAAAAAGAATTATAATCTCTTTTGTCTTTTTAGATGATATCAAAGTTTGCTTTAGCTTTTTCTTTATCTGATTATCAGTGATAAATCCAAGTGACTGGATGATTTGGATTATTTAGTTTAGAAGCAGGATGCCCTTGTTAATAGCATGGTGTTTTTTGGGGATAGACAGATACATGTACTTTTCTATGTTCACTTGTTCAGTGGTGCAACTATTGTTAGAAAAACTTCTTAGTGCCTTTGTACAGTCAACAAAAAAGCAAATGATGATTGTACAATTTTATGTATAGCCATGTAATGCTTCCTTGTTATGTAGGGTTTATTATATCCAAAAGAAAAAATAGAATATAATGATATAATTCTATTTTAATTCTTTTACCTCAATTTTAGATTTTTAACTAAATTTAAAAAATATTTTGGTTGTTTTTGTCAACTAAGTAATTTATTCTGTTATACATACATTTATATGTTGGTGCTATTTTGAAGATTATTTGGTTGATTTAGTTGTATCTATAATTTTTTTTTTTTTTTTTGTAAGGCTATTTTATTATGGTGTTTTTTTTTAATCATAAACATGTTAAGATTTATTTAGTTTTGACTTTACTTACTGCACTTTTGCCGGTTGTAGATTTCATCATAACTTCTGTATTAAAGTTTCTACAGTGCAGTGTTGAACTTTAGTGTGCAGCAATCAAATAATTATATTAATGCTTTAGCTTGGTACAAAATTAAAATATTAAACCAAAACTGTCACTTACGGGATAATAAGATCCCAATCCCGTAAGTGTTATGTTTAGTTGTAAACTGTGAAAGTTTAAAACAGTGTTTGAATGAAAGTGTTGTCAATTGAAATTTCAGCCATCATTTTAAAACATTTATTAATTAATGCTTTGCATATGTGAGTTTTGAGTCGGGTTATTATTGCCCACAGATCAACCCCTAGGGGAGTACTAGGGGGCAATCTGTTAAGATGGGAATTATTAATTATTATGAAAAAAATAAATTTTATTTGCTTTAAGCTTTCGTAACATTTTTACAAATTAAATCATTGCTTTACCACATGATTGGCATGATGCTTCAAAATAAAGACTAAGATTCACTTTTTTATAATTTCTGTATTACTTGCTAAGTTAGTCTCACAGTATCAGCATTCAGCAGGGGGATAAGCAAGATTATTAACATAATTACTGTTAATAATGATCAGGAGCCTTGTCAGTTTTAGTGCAGTGCCAAATCAACCTTTGTTTAGAAGATTAGTCTTATCCCAGCTAGCTTAGATATCGTGTCTGACACATTTCCTTATTTTTTATTGTGTAAAGCTACACTATCATAGTTTTACGCCTGTGGAACTGACGGGATCATTGCGTTACACACATTGCAATGGCAGTGCCTTACATTTTGACTAAACATTCATGGCAGTATTTTACGTTGACAACTTTTTCAAACACCAATGTTTTCTATAAAACAATTGATTGTGAATTTCTTCCAAAATCCTTTTCTGTGTGTAAAAAGTGTTTTACGCAATTGATCTGAATCCTGATCCTTTGATTTAATTTTTCGATATGGTGGCCCCAACAGGCTTTTCAGCCGTGATAAAATATTTTTAACCGACTTCAAAAGGAGGAGGTTCTCAATTCGGATGTTTTAATAAGCCTGTATAAAATTAAATTGAACACGAGTAATAAATACTTGTTACTACTTCACTCCACTACCGATTTAGTAGGCGAGCTGTAAAGTATGATACCACAGTTAGATAGCGTCACTTAAGTGGTGATATGTGGGTCACCTATTACCGTGATAACGCGGTGACATGTACGAATTTAGGTGTGGTTGGGAGTTGATTGGTCAATAAATTGGTAAGGATACGTCGATTGTTTAGTAATTGTGTCTGGCTGTCTCTTGTTTGTGGATAGTTGACGAAAGCTTGTTTTTGTCTGTATGTTTGTTCCGGCTAATCTTCGAAACGGCAGCACCGATTTTGACGGGACTTTTACTGGCAGATAGTTGATGTTCTATGGAGTAACTTTAGGCTGCTTTTATTAAACGGTTTTTTTTTACAAAAAGGATTGGGGTTCTGTGCAAATAATTTAAACCCATGAAATTGGATTTTAGGGAAGGTCGCGGGTATTAGCTAGGAGCACTATAAAAAAAACGTTTACTTTGCTGTTGGAGAATGAGGGTTATCGTTTTTGAGCTCACCAGATGGCGCCACTGTCGCTTATGGTCATGTCAATAATTCTATTTTATACTTGAAAGTATCAATAACTTCATAAAAAGTTTATTTTATTACGTATGGTATAACAACATAGTGTTAACTTCAGATACATTTATTTACAATATTCTCCCTAAAAGTAGAAAGCATGATTAATATTATTATTATAAGCCTATATTGTCCCACCGCAGAGCAAAGGCCTCACTTCCCTCCTCCCACATTTCGCGATCTAGGGCGATTGTGGGCCAATCCTTTGAGAAAGAGTCCAGCTCATCCCGCCATCTTCTCGGCCTGCCGCGTTGTCGTTTCCTGCTATCTGGTATCCACTGAGTGGTAATTTTTGCCCATTGCTCCGACACGCGACAGATATGACCAGCCCAGTTCCATTTCAACCTAGCAGCTGTAAGGCCAGCATCGGCTATTTGGGTTTTGGAGCGAGGTATGGAGTTTCTAATGGGGTCCGTAAGTTTGACATCCAGCAAGCATGAAACATTTAAAAATCATTTTACCTCCAAGTACTAACAAATAAGATCTTAAGATCTATTTAAAATCTTCAAGTCATAATTAATCAGGAATAGCTCAATCTCGACCACAATCGTGAATATTAGTAAAAATACGTGATAAAAAAGCACGCAACGCGTTAACTTTCTATGATATCTGACATTTCGGTGACCTCGCGCTACACTAGCGCCTCTAGCGGTGAATTCGCACGCGATGGGGCTCTCACTGAACGTGATGTAATCGATGGAGAGTATTATTGTAATTGCAAAATTAAATTTATTCTTTAATCCGACTTACCTTTTCTTAAGAGCTTCGAACTTCAGAGACCTGATTTTCGTGATGGACAAACCATATACATACAAGTTTGCAGGTACGCCCTCGTTGCGCGATTCAGACTCGCACTTGTTTTGCTATAATTTTAGACTATTCGTTTTTTTTTTCACCCTTAGTTCAGATGTAGAATGTGATGTTACATACATATAGTTCACTTGGTTTCTTGTAGTTTTGCTTCTGCAAGACATGCTGCAAGCTTTGGTATGCCTTGGTTCGCATGACGGCAACGTGTTTTCATAGTCAACAGGCAGCCTAACTGTATTTTCACTCACTCATAATTTATAGTAATTGGAACTGAACTAAGTAAACACTACTAAAATACTTACGCATAAGCAATCATGCTTAGTTGCCTACAAATCCATTGATTTTCGAGTGTTTTGAGAACCGTACGGTATTGGACTATTTGAAAACTTTAAACTTCGTACTTGAGTACTCTTTCAAGTTGAGCTGGTACAGTCACGAGCACCAATATGTACAATATACGCAGCAACGTTTAAAAGTCATTTTCTCCTTCTGTATTAATTGTAATTTCGTGTTGTTGTACATAATAACATAGTATTTTGGTGCCCATATTCTTATGAAAAATAGATCTTATCTTAAAGTAATTATAATCGTTATTTTGCCTTCGAATTTTATTACATGAAGACGTATTTATGTCTGTGACTGTACTAGAAAACCACTTGTGTCACCTTGTCAAAAGTTTTAATAGCATACCAGTGACAGGTGGTCGCAGGTGCTTTCAGATTGAGTGCGGTTACGTCACCACACATTTACTTCGAACTCTTAGCTGTCAGATAAGGTGCTTCATACTCACTTTAAAAATATTGAAATATTCTTTTGAGAGTTGGTAGTACAGATACTTGTAGAAAACTTTTTTCAACATTTCTTCTCAGGTGGTAGATAGGAAATAGCGACGCCATCTACCTAAAGTTTAAAATATTATGATGTGTGTGTTCCTGTCCAATAAGTCTTTGACACCCTACCTATTACAGAATAAATAATTCCATGTCATTTCATTGTATAAATTGAATGCATAGTAGCAGTAGAAAAAAAAATGCAGCAAAATGACTTCCAAAAAAATTGCCAACTGTGCATTTCATTTTTTCGCTGGCCGTACCTGTCGCGATCATATCAGCAAAACGAATTTTATTAACTAAAATAATCCTTTTAAGTACCCTTTTTGATTTAGGCTATCTCAAAAGGAAGCTCCGTTCAAAATTGATAGCTTTAATAAGCCACTAACGAACAGCACTTTCCTCATAAAGCCAACCAACCAATACCAAGCAATATTTAATTACAGTAATCACAACGCCACTGTATTTGTTGCCATAAGTATTATCTGGGGTTGCTGAACTGAGATGCACCTAGTTATATAACACCCACTTTGTGTCATTGTGCTTATTGATAACTCCAATTGAGATATTATTAGGTACGTTTGTGGCTCAATAAGTCAATACCTATCAGGGCTATCGTTTACGTTATTATCTTGTCATGCTTGCTTCTAATCGAAAAAATATTTTGATGTGAAATCTTATTTTTGTGATCAAAGTTAATAAAACTAAGAATAAAAAAAAAAATAGTAAAAAAAAAGGTGTTAGAATTCCCTACCGTAATTAATAAGGTCACA
This sequence comes from Eugnorisma glareosa, assembly GCA_947578425.1. NCBI lineage: Eukaryota > Metazoa > Arthropoda > Insecta > Lepidoptera > Noctuidae > Eugnorisma > Eugnorisma glareosa. The sequence continues at coordinate 4,012,588 of OX387970.1, forward strand.
AGAACAATTGTTCACACTGAGAAGCGTGACCTCGTTTATCCTGCATGAAACTTACTTTCAGTTTGAGTGAGCAAGACCATACTATTGAAATGTCAGCGAAACAGAAACGTCATCTTTTTTTTTTGACGTGTATCTAAGGGCGAAATTAACGATTTAAATCTTTGGGACATACGAAATCACGGATACCACTTCAAAAAAAATTTGGCTATTTTATTCAGTGCAAAAGATTCGAGTTTTAATGTTTTGCAGGCCAAGCTAGCGTCAAATCCATATTTCTATTTACCTCCATAAAGTATCTGCCTATTCGCAAATATACTATTTACTGGAATACTAACTGTATGGTTTTTCGTGGATATCAATTTGATAAAACGTTATCTAGGGTTCAATAAATCGATAAGGGAGGGACACTTGAACCGCTGGTGTTTTATCGTAGTCATAACTCACATTAATTTTGTCGATATTACTGTTGTAATTTTAACTTGGCAACGGTAATCTCATCGCTCTTACACCATCACCTGCAAATCGAATGCTTAGAAAATAACGGGCAGCATTATATTTGGAACCCCAGCTGGCAGCTGGCACTATACTTTATGTCATTTATTTCATCACCACTGCTCCCACAAGGGTGAAGTAAAAAATCGTGAGGCGGCGGCATGTACCTACTGTACTAAAAACAAATTCAGCAGGAATTAGAGATGAGAGGAGCAGTGTTAGCCTAGTGGTGTGACCGTCGGACTGCCCAGTCATAGGTCTGGAGTTCGAACCCAAGGCAACGCACCACAGATTTTTCGGATTCATGTGCGTATTGTATAATTATCACTTGCTCCGCTGAAGGGAAACATCGTGAGGAAACCTGCATGGAGAGATATTTCTTGACGGCATGTAAAGCCAAGTCAGAGGCCCATGGGCGGCCTAAAAACTCTGACACCAGGTTAGGCACTAACCACACGATAAAGGACAAGAAGAACATAAATTGAAAAACATTTGACATCCACCATCCCGAACTGGGCTCTCGTGGTGGATTATGGCCCACTCCCGTCACAGGGAGGATGTCTGTGCCCCAGAAGACTGATTACGATTCTGATATACGGGATATTCTATAAATTCCTAACACTGAAATTAATTAATTGCATCAGTGTGGTAAAGGTTCCTCTCATGCAGAGCAGGAATCAGCTTTGATAGCTTTGTTCTGGTCACGTTTTCATTGCAGGTCTGGCGTGATATATTTTCAATGTAATGTAATCAATGCTGTTAAAATCGAATGCCAACAGAACAGTGCTCGATACGTATTACTTACTACGAGAAATAAATCTCAATTGAAAACCAGGAATCATGCCAAAACAATTCAAATACAGCTCCATAAATAATTTCCAATACAGCTTTACCATAGCTACTCAGTACTCACAGTTGTGGTACTAGGAGAACAAAAACCAGCACAAATATAAAGCAAGTTTTATTTTTACTACCGAACTGGCGCGAAAGTTATAACAAGTGACGTGGAAGCACCTTGGAAAAGGAACAAAGTTAGTTGCCAGTCGCACAGTGTGATAAGATCCCGGTTTTTGTGTCATCGTGTTTTTGTTGAGTTAATCGATAGAATCTAGAATTCCAACGATTAGAGTAAAACTCCGGGTTGGCTAAGACATGAGCTTTTTTTTTAAAAAAATGTCAAAGTTTCGATATATCCGACTCTTGAAAAATGAAAAAAAAATCATTATAATTTAATGGAAGTACAAGTTACCGAATTTATTTATTCTATCGAATAATGGTATAATAGCCGACCGTTCTACCAATTCCTGTTGTATTAATATGAATGGGTCGAGAGATATGTTTTTTTTTCTCATTTTTCGTTTTCATTTTTTTATTCATCTAAACCGCCATAGTAGGTGGTGATTCCTACATCAAAAAATTGCTGATACTTTCTTTTATGTGTAGTATTAATCCCAAAACCTAACTCATTGGTTTCCAGGAGTTATTGGAAGTTTTAGTAATATCCGAAATATCCGCACTTAGGGCTGCCACTTCAACCAAAACATAATTTGTTTATTTTTATTAAGTTTTAGCTTCCTTATCACGACCATAACAAGATATCATTATTTTGTGGCTTAGATGGCAAAGATTGAGTAATTTTATAAAGGAAATTAAAAAACAAATGGAGAAATTGGTATCATGTTGACTGATACACCTTTTTTGGAAACCGTCTATAAATTCTAACCGAAAATAGTAAATAAAAGAAAATCCTTTCCGATGTCTCATAAGTATGTCAATCAACATTAAACTTGAGTAATAAACATTTTAGACAATTTATTAAATATTTTTAGTCAATTTAGTTCTTTTTATTATTAATTTTACAATTCTTTTAAATCAATTTTGTTTTACTTTTTGATTTTACAACTTATTTTGAATCAATTTTAGTATACTTTTATATTTTACAATTCTTTTAAATCAATTTTATTATACTTTTTGATTTATAACGATTCTTTAGAATATTTATTTTTATTTTGTTTATCTTCATGTATTTTATTATATATTACCTATCTAATTATTTTAAATCAATTTTCATCATGTTTTTACATCAATTGTATTGATTTTTGATATTTATTATGATACGCTGAGAATGCGCCCCTGCATAAATTATTTACGTCTGCACTTACGTTATTTATATACATTTTGTAACTATATTTATTGAATTATAATTTTTGCTATAAAGCAAAATCAATGGTTGTTCCATCTGGAGTTGGAACAATTTCAGGGGACTGAGCGCCAGTCAACCTTTATACCGTAACTGTACTCTGCACTTCAACAACCTCAGTAAGGCGTGACTGAGGTACGTCGTGCAAAACTACGGCCGGGGGGCTTGCCTTAACTGGCCGGCCCGCGAGAAGGAACACTCTATAAAACCCGACAGCGAAGTCGTTTAAACCCTACGGATATCTGGCGACCTCCGTAGTATGTAGCCTTGCCCCCGGAATGGGCGTCACCCGGGGGTGGACTTTCTATCGACCCTACTCGTGGAAACAACAATGGAAACTAATCAGAAACTAACAAATAAACCTGGAATTTCAACACAGACGACTATAGCATTGCCAATTGACACCGATTCAGACGACGAGATATTTTCAGCTAACCAACAGAGCCCTAACGATGCGTATCAACAGGCAGATGAGCGTGAAGGACATTCTTCTGGTACAAAAATACTAACTCGAATGGAAGCCTTTAAGCTGTTTAAGGGTAAAGCAAAGCAGCTGCCGCTTTCCGAACGAGTGAGTATGGTTGTCAATTATTTTGGCTCTGAATATCAACTTTCACAAACTGACGAGGAGTTGAAACAAACACTTTCAGGGTTTTTATCAAAGAGTCACGATTACTTTAAGCGTTGTAAGTTTAAAGAGTCCTATTTTATTTAAAAAAAACGACATTGGCTTAGTGGTACTCTTGTTAGTGGTCATTTGATATCAGTCCTTGATAATGATGAAACTTCATCAGCAACGATTTCTAATGACGAATCTCTCTTTTCTCCGAAATCTAAGAGGTTTATGGCTTTAAGCAGAAGCCAACAATATAGATCTAAGCGAAAACTTTCGGAAGCTTTAGACAACGAACCAAATGTCCAGAAAATACAAGCGTTTGTACGATCTATTAAAATCGGAGGACAAAATCTGCCACATTCATCTGCTAAAGATTTAGAGACACTATTATGTCTATGTCTAGAATCTGAGACTGCTTCAACAGAAATTCTTAAAAAAGTTCAGACTTCTCCAGAACCATGCACACCTGTCGAAGCTCTGGCTATGATAACTGATAGAAATATGTCCGTAGAAACATACAGTGCAATTCGATTAGATCTTAAAAGACGTGGATTTGATACATACATATATCCCCCGTATTATGAAATACAAGAGGCTAAAAAAACCTGTTATCCTGACCAAGTTCAGGTGTCTGAAAGAGAAGCATCTGTGCCTCTTCAAAGTTTAGTCAACCACACTTTTACTCAGGTGATTAAATTATGTGATGAAGTCCTCATTAACTACTGTACCAAAAAAAGCATTCAAGCAGTAGATTGCATTTTAAGGGGTAACTGGGGCTTTGATGGAAGCACTGGGCAATCTTTATATAAACAATCATTCTCAGATGCAGAAGGTGACGAAAATAGTCTTTTTGCGACGACATTTACGCCATTGCAGGTTGTAACTAAAGCCAGCAATGATGTTATTTGGGTAAATCCTGCACCGTCATCTTTTCGTTACTGTAGACCGTTACACTTGCAGTATAAAAAAGAAACAAAAGAATTAATTATTTTGGAGAAACAGTCTATTCAGGATCAAATACAAAATCTTACCCCTATTATAACTGAAACCTCGAGAGGGCATACAATAAAAGTTATTGAATATGAATTATACTGTGCAGCTATTGATGGGAAAGTCCTGAATGCAATTCTTTGTACGCCATCTCAGTTACTTTGCCCATATTGCGATTTGACCTCATCCCAATTCAACGATTTAGAGTTAGCATTCTCCAAAACAGTAATAGAAGAACGTTTGGTGCATGGCATAAGTCCACTTCATTCTTGGATAAGGGGCCTTAGAATTTTTATTAAACCTGGGATATAAAGTAGAGGTTAAAAAATGGAGGATCCCTCAAAGGTCAGAAGAGAGCCGATTAGTCGAGGACCGTAAAAAAATAATCCAGGCTAAAATCAGAGAAGAAATGGGACTTTTGGTAGATGTTGTCCGTCCAACTTCAGGGACCACTAACGACGGAAACACTGCACGCACTGCTCTTTCTGATAAAAACCGAGGAACTTTTGCAAACATTTTGAACATTGAACAGTGGCTATTAGATGGATTGTATGTTATTTTGACAGTTTTGTCTAGTAACCTGCCAATTGACCCTGAAAAATTCGCAACTTTTTGCAAAGAGTTGGCATACAAATATGTTGCAAAGTATGGATGGCATCCAATGACTGTCACGCTTCACAAAATTTTAGTACATGGGTCGAAAATTATAGAAAAATCAAGTTTACCTATTGGCATGCCCTCTGAACAAGCGGCTGAGTCACGCAACAAATTTTGGAGGTTTGACAGAGAGCACCATACCAGAAAAACATCTCGTGAAGCAACTATGTTTGACCTTTTTCACAGAGCTTTAGTCTCATCGGATCCAATTATCTCTGATTACAACCTCTTAGAGAGAAAAAAAGGGCTAAAAAAATTCCATTGCCACCGGCCGCATTGTCTTTATTGAGACCTGTTAATGAACAAAATCTAGCCATCGATGATTACTCTCATGTTGAATTAATTGTAACTAATAATGAAGATGAATTTTAGTTCGGTTAGCCTACATAATATTTTACAAATTCATATACATTTTCCTTTCGTATAGCCAACTCCATATTAATTATTAAACAGTATTTAAAACACCTTCTTTTTTTCAGATAAAATATATTCTTATTGGTTTTTTTTTTCGGATACATGAAAGTGACACCCCTAACGAAAATTTTGAATATCCAATAACTCCTGGAAACCAATGAGTTAGGTTTTGGGATTAATACTACACATAAAAGAAAGTATCAGCAATTTTTTGATGTAGGAATGACCACCTACTACGGCGGTTTAGATGAATAAAAAAATGAAAACGAAAAATGAGAAAAAAAATCATATCTCTCGACCCATTCATATTAATACAACAGGAATTGGTAGAACGGTCGGCTATTATACCATTATTCGATAGAATAAATAAATTCGGTAACTTGTACTTCCATTAAATTATAATGATTTTTTTTTCATTTTTCAAGAGTCGGATATATCGAAACTTTGACTTTTTTTTTAAAAAAAAGCTCATGTCTTAGCCAACCCGGAGTTTTACTCTAATCGTTGGAATTCTAGATTCTATCGATTAACTCAACAAAAACACGATGACACAAAAACCGGGATCTTATCACACTGTGAGTCGGTAGGTAGTAGGGCATTCACGCGAGCCTAAGCCACAAAGGGTGAGCTGTAAAATAAAAAGTTAGGAGTTCTAACCGGGCGTGCCGGGGACAGCGAACGGGTTCCCGGACGCGCAATGGTATGTTACTGTTTATACGCCTGTTTTCAATGGCGGCTGACTTAAGTTTTAATAAACCTTGTTTTTATACAATGTGAAAGTAGTACCGATTAACTTAAATGGCAAAGAAAGTAAGGTTATTTATATTTAGACTTTACCACCTTTTTTTTTTCGGATGGGAAGTCATCAAATAACCCCCCCGCCCGCTCTGGGCTGAGCAGGAGGGAGTGTCAGACTTTTACTGACTAAAACCCATCCATGTTCCTTCCTTTGCCCTTTGTGTTCCAGGGCCGCGGTATGTCTTTCGAACAGTCCTGCAACCCTGGAGACTCTACCACCTGTCTTCACATTGTTAGTATAAGGTTAAATTTAATGCAAAACACAAATAAGTAGCAGCTAAAATACTGAATAATTGCGTTATATTTATGTTATTTAAAATAAATTAAAGTCTTTTGTATTCAGAGCAGAATGTTGTACGTAAAACCGCATGAACATTTTCAATACAATGTTGAAGAAATTGACTTCACTTGAATACACAAGTATCCATAAAATCAGCTGTTATTCCCCATCAAATCAGCTGGATACAAACCCTTATGGCATGTACTTACCTCGGTGCGGCGCGACCGGTCCGTCGCCCCTCGCGCGCGCTCCTCCCCCCTGTCATTAGAAGCGTGCGCGGGCGCATTGGCCCTCGCCCGTTGCGCATGCCCCGACTTATGGGCTCAGAACGGTGGATGTGATTTGATTTGAATTTCGGAACAGTCCAGAAGACCTTGTAGAATGCAAGTAAAAACTTAACGATCAGAAAAGCATCGGAATTGGAAATTGTGTTTTGAAAAACTGAACGAGGATTTATGTTTATTGGAATAAGCTGGAGTAGATTGTATTGTATTTTAAGGTCATCAGAAGAACTAAGAATACTCTGAAGGAATCGACAAAGCTATAGACATTTTAGACGAGCGATTTGCTAAAGCACTGAAATAACCTGAACATATTAAAGCTTTTATTGAAGTTCAATATTGAAAGTGAATATAGAAATATATTACCAGTAAATCACACAAAGGACCTAGACCTCATAAAGCTCGCAAGTCCAATTGCAATCGTAACAAAAAGAAAAATGATTACGGCCGGAGATGATACGGAATTCCTGTCTTTGTGATGATCACGGCACAGACAAGTTTGTAATAAAACGACACTGGTCCGGTCAGGTAGAAACTGAGTCATCAACGCCAACCGTGGTCGTTCAACTTACATTATTGTTTATTTATATTGTTCGATGTTTGACGCGTGCGTATTTGCTGACATTGCCAGTCGTAAAGCATACAAAAATCAGGCAGGAATGATTTCTGTTCATCGGAAACATTGATCGGAAAGGCGAATTCTTAGAACAATACACACACAATACACATAACATATAATTAAATACTATACAATTATATATAATTATATACTATTAAATACTATAATTATTTGTACTCACATTTCAATAAGCACGAGTATTTCCTTAATTCGTTTATTTTTGCTGATTTATTACACCTGTACTCTGTTTAATATTCCAAATCTTCTATTTATATTATTATATTCATCAATTTTAGTCAAATTCTTTATCTGATGAAGTCTGTAGACGCAACCCGTTTTTGCGTAATAATAACTTATCAACTGCGTCATGCTTCATTTCTCGTACTCATAATCGCCACATATAGCTCAAAATCACCTTGTAAATATATCGTTATCATTTGATCAAAGATAGGCAAATTGTAGTGCAAAAGGACAGAGATTATTTATGTGTCACCTCATCATTTGTCAGCTAGAAAACGTTCAGTCTACCACAAGGGTCTATACTAAAGCCCACGGTAATTTCACTTAACGGCACTCGATAAACACTAGTTACAAATCAAACCGTGTGTACTTCGAGTAGAGTATGCACGCTAGTCTAAGCTGGGAGAACGTGGAATGTGAATAACCTTGGAAAAATACCAATCTACCAAGTATTATCTGCCTGTCTATCGTTTGTTTACTTTGAGATTGAAATATTGAAGAGCACTGCTTCAAACTTTAAGGCAATATTTTTTTCATTGCACCAGTAATTTTATCAGGCTTCAGAACTAAGATCTCTTTGTTTGAGCATATGACAGGGCTATAACTTACACTGACATTCTACTGATTAATGTTACTATTGTAACATCAAATAAGGAACAACTACCTAAAGTGGTAATTGATTTACTAGCAGCACTATTTCTAAAACTTTTCCAAGTCAACATATTTGGTGTTAACAAATAAGAACGAGAAAAATAGCCAATTAAAACAGGAAAACTTATATCACGGGTTTTTGTTTGAACCGTCTGTGCGGAAACATCATTTGCACATATTTCATGGTATTTAATTGTGTGATTAATGATCTTTATTTATCAAACAGGGGAACCACATCCTTCCCGTATAGAAATTACAATTGTATCATGTATCTCTATGGCAACATTAAAATAGATTGTGTATAAATGTGAAATTGTATGTTTGGTGCTTAAATTATGTCATTCTAAAGAACCCAAATCACTCCATTCAACATTACGCGTGTACTATTAAGGCCGTAATTAGGAGCACCAAACTATGAGCACAAGTTATAAGTTTTACACCCACTTTGAGCACTTCTCATGAGGTAGGCATGTCATAAAGAATCAGTGCAGTCAAAGGGCATGTGATGTACAAACTGGTTTCTTGCTAATGCAATTATCGGTTGGTTCGTCGAGACCGCTCTAAGTGACCGAATGGATACGTGAAGAGTGAAGACTGTCGGGCCGTGGCGTTTAAATGAGAAAACATTTTATGTTAGTGGTAGTCGGCTCCCATACTCCCATAGGCACACTTTGTGAATAACGAGAATTCTCTTGAAATGAAACAAGATCGGAAGCTTTTTCAGTACGAAGAAGCTCATTACAATGGTTTTAACAAAATGCTTTTGCAGTCCCTGAAATTAGAAGGAAAAATACGTATACCGTGGAAAAAACAAGGACTGAATTCAGATAAGAAATTTCCTAAAAACGGATCTCACTTATGACGTTGACGATGATTAACCATTTTGATAATGGTTGCCGAGGAACTGGGAACTAACAGGTTTCAGGTTTTCCCAACCCAACCGGATGCTTGTTCATTATTGCACGTTTTCTAAATTCGTCATCTCATCATGTTTGACGGAACTACCGGATGTGGTTTTCATTCTTTGAACTTTCTTGTAGTTTTAAAGATGTAAGGTCCTTTTATGAATAGCAAGGTGGCTTCGATAAAAAAAATATCAATTGTTTCTGATTTGAATTGTAAAGTTTTTAATAGCCAACGATTTGAGGCGGTCTACCTAGCAGGATTATAGTTCTAAGTTTTTTGACCACATCGAATTCACGTAGGTGCAACTTGCGGCGTATTCTTGAATCCTTTGTTTTTCTGCAGATCAATTAAAAACTGTTTTATATTTTGTATCATCAATTAAATGCGCAATTTTATTTTTCATCGCATAAATATCGATACTCGGTTATAATTTTATGAGGTATTTTTCTTTTATAAAAGCGTCAGTTTGCAGCTGCCCTCATGCAGCCGGGACACACCTGCTTTGGTTGTCCCAGTCTCTTTCACCTTTGACATTTGACAAAAAAAATATGGCGATCCGATTATTTATTGTGCTTTTAAATTCCTTTACTGTTTGTAACCTATAACATGTACCGTTGAAAATATTTGTAGATTCTTTATGACAGTGAACAACTGCTGCACTACCTACGCGTTCTGTAATTGACTCGTACACATGTCACGAACTACTTTTTAATGGTCAACTATCTCTTTGTTTCGAAAGAGCACGATAACCATCTTTCTCAGTAGAACTCACACTAAGCGATATACATATAGAATTTTGATTTGTATATAGTACTGATCCTTGTCAATTACTGTCATTATAAATTTAAATACCGATTACAAAATTGTTGGGTTGGGTTAACGTGTTCTTATAATTAGCGAATGGCCGAACGATCAAACCGCGGACGAGTCTTTGGTAACCCTTTGTTATTATTTAAATTATAAACGATTAGTCTACCAAATACTGCGCCTGAGGCGACGCGTGCGCTACTACGTCATCCTTGCAATTTTAAACTGCGATTTCGTGATTGTTTTTATCTAGTTTTTATTTGAAGGACGTACAAGGACGACCCCTGAAATTAGTCAAAACCACTTTTTTGTGCAGTGCAAGAACAAGAAGTCGTTATAAATGTTTCTGAGCAGTAAATATACAGCTTATGTTATTGACCTTTACAGAATAGGTTTTGTATGATTAGTTCGTGATAATAGTCTGTCTGAAGTTCGTAATAGCTCCGTTTATACATTAATGGAGCCAGACAATGACAGACGTCTTCGGAACCGAATACCATCGCGGGATCCCGCCGGGAAATCGTAGTTAGACAATGCATCTGACTTTCCAACTGAACATTGAGAATGTATCTAGAAATACGTCGCATGTCTGGGTATTGGGGAAGCAAGGAACACTCCTATTATAAGGATTTTTTGTTACTGTGCACAAAAGCCAGGTCAAAAAGTGAATAATCTCCAATGGGGTGCATCCCAGTTCAGATTGAATGTTTTTTTTTTTTCAGTAACAAAAAAGTTCTTTTTAAGCCCTACAGTTTTATTACTTTTGTCACTTTTGGTGATGTTACTTACCGTGAGAATTTTTCGCAAAACATCGCATATCACCCCAAATAGCTGCCAACATTCCGAAATACGTAAGTGCTATCTCGTTTTAAGGTTCCTCCAATATGCGGTACCTACATACGTATCTATACGTGCATGAGCGTGAAGGTATTCGAGGGCCCTTCGTATGCTCAGGCACCTAAGTCAACAATTTATTGGAGCCCATCTATCAAGACGGACGTCGTCGTATTGTCCAATTGCATTCCTCGGTATTTCGATGAAGAATTTAGTGAGACACAAAATCTCGCCACAATTCAAAACTAAACATTTATGAGTTAATTTTCTAAGTCATGATAACAACTTCATTATGGATTTATTTACAATTCTTTTGAAAACCAAAAAAACAAAAGGCTGGGGTTTTCGTTTTGTTTCTTCTCAAATAACCAATTACCCGCGAGGCCACGACCCTGACGAATCTTCGTTCCATTTCCCAACGTCCTCGCTCCAGAATTGTGCGTTTCCATTTCCATGTCTCGATGTATTATTAATTTACCATTACACCGGTCTAATTTCGCGTGATATAATATGAGAATATCTGCCCCCAAGCCGGGGGTAAACACCAATTAATCCTGGCAACACGATACATTTCTAGGATGGAGGGGGGACCCTCTGATGGCAGATTGCTGCATAATCCCACTGCATTTCTACTGCTTCCGATGCAATCGGACAAGAGGGGGCGTGTACAAGGGGAATCACTCTATGGACATCACAGGGGCTAATATATTTTTCTTTACAGCATTGTTTGTTGGGAAATCGATCAAATTGTATGTGAAACCTTAGTAAGTACATTGTTCGGGTCAAATACCGCGGATTTAAATTAAAACATGAATAGCTGGTGGTTTTTATTATGATCTAGGATTTTCCTCAAGATAAAATTCTGTTACGCAAAGTAATCATGATAACTTAATTGTACTTCACTCTAAGAATGATGATGAAGGATTTTAACAAAGATTAATTTCGGTAAATGTTAAAAGCTTTGGGGCATCCATTACACTACTGTAAAATATCATCAATGAGGGGAATTTTGGAACCCCAACATCCTCCATTTTTTTTCCAAACGTTTCCCTCGCGTCTAAACATTGTTTAATTTTGCTGCTTCACGCTTATTGTCATTTGTTGAGCTTGACAGTCCCAACCGAAGTGCTTTTTGTGCGCTCACAAATATCAGTCGCTTTAACATCCAGGCACGTCGGTACTTTCGGCAGACAGAGTTTCGAACTCGCTCAAAGTTTACGATTGCCATCTCGCCCCCTTCCCGAGACGCCAAAGGTATTTGTTAATTACCCCGAAACGCAACACCGTTAGACGTTAACATGAAACTACTAAATTAATTTCCTTATCTCATATCTTTACATAGAGTAACTATACCTAACTGACAGTTTTCGCATTCAATTAGTGAACGCCCGAATAAATATTGGATTATATAAACTAACACGGTATATTATATACTTGGGAATAAGATTTTACATTGTGAGTTGGCACGTCCGTGTGAAAACTTGTGCTTATCTTTTGTATTACGGCTTACATTTTTTTCTACGGGGCACAGGCGCTCTGTCGGTTTTTTTCTTCTATTTTATGACTGACATAAAATATGGCGCAAGCAGGATTGTATAGAAGGACCCCAAAGTTCATTTATATATGAATACAGGTTTTAAGGAAAAAAAAACCTAAACTTTATGGCAAGTAATTCCGGATTTGTGGAAACAAATTATAATTAGAACCAGCTAATGAGCTGGCTAGCAGTAAATGGACCATTTAAATGATGAAGACTGCGTGGCCCTCTAGAGTGTGAGACACAGTTGAATTTAATAGAATAGTACAAACAGGGATACATTCAATTAATTGGCGAAAATTCACAGATATGTATGACTGGTATCGAATTATCAATATTAAATCATGATAAAACTGTGCTTTAATACACTTTATTTGAACCAGTATTTTTACAGCGCCTTGTTTACTAAACGTTAATCTTACAAGCACTTTGAAGCCCAATTTCGTAAAAGCTACCAAAAATTATATGGTAATTTGCTCGGTTGATGTTTAAAGTATTTGACTACACACCTGCCCGGGAGCTTCAGTAATGTATGTATAATCGCAGAATGTTCCTCCGAAAGACGCATTTAGATGGATATCTAAACTCGTTATTTCGATAATTGTTGCGATTAAATTCTTTATGATGACTGAAATCGCCTGTTCAACTTCATAGTCAAAACCAGTCGCTATTTAACTTGAAATTACTTATTTTAAGTGGATAAGATTGTCTTCATTTCGCGACAAAGTAAATAAGTAACCATTTACCAGGGTCGCAATAAAAAGCGCAGGACATTAAATTGATAATCTTATAAAAATACATTCGATTCGCTATAGTGATGTTGGATTCCGTATCGATATTCGCAGCGATCGCCCACGATAAATCAGCGTTCCCTTCGCCCGGCTTGACCATTTTATTAAATTCCGCGATTAAATACCCGCCAGCAACGTTAAACGAAAACGATTCGATATTATCGCGATATCTCGACACCTCGGCTCACCTCGCCCTGTTTATAATTACGAGTTCGCCGGTCGTCCCCTCGGCTTCGTTGTACAGTTGTGGGTACCAGGGTAGCATAGCGAGCGAGCGAGCGAGTTCTCGCTTAGCAAGCTATGCTCCGCTCGACCCATGCATACCACCAACGCTTCTTGTGATACAAGGCGTCTTCTTTTTGCGGAGGTTTGTTATGGAAATTATTTATAAATATCAACTAGAAAAACATTCCGCTTGCTATCCCTTTAGTTTTTGCTGTTTCGATCTTTGTACCATGTATAAAGTGTAGCTTGATAAGATGGAATCAACGGTCTAACAAGGCTCATATTATTGCAATCTCCTTTAAGAAAAACTTACCGTGCAATTAGGTAGCTTAGTAAGCTACGATAGTGGCTATTTGAATAATTAATCATTTATAGTTTACATAGGTAAAGCTAATTAGCATTGTATTACAAACCGGATAACTAATAATTTTGATATGGGAAGTCTTTTAACTTGATATTTTCAGTAAGTAGCTATTCTTTTTTCGTTATAATTTTAATTTTCAATGAGACATTTAGGAAATATCACATTTTCTGACTCGGTTTTAACTATCAAATCACGTTATAAATTCTTAACGCTTATTCTTTTAATATAATATCTAACATTGAGAATATTCTATTACTGAACCAAATGCACAAAATATTTTATATTGTATTGAAAGTAAATCATCGCCAATATGAAACGGTGCCAACATGAAACGCTCGCGAGAAAATGTAAGTGCTCTATTACATAAAGTTCTATTTCACGGAAACATCAGTTTGCATAAATCTTGATATCGAAGATGTGTAGTCTAAGATATTATTTTGGAGATATGTTGTAAAATGTAAACTAAAAGCAGTCAAGACTATTTTGTTGTGCCGCAGGGTGCTTTAATATGTCTTGACCTCTTCTGAAAACTTACAAATATATAAAAATGCGCCAGTTACAATCTGCTGGATCTATCACATTCCTAATTCCACCATCCACATGCAATAGCAATTCTTCCTCAACATCATTATATCACAATACCAAACTTCACCAAATAGAATGAAATATCACACTTTCCTATGAAACATTGTCCCCTTCGTAAGGAATTCGGGTCCCCTTGCAAGCAGGTGTGCCTGCCGGTTTAGGAGACCCTGCCAAACGTGGCAAGTTACGGGACCTGTTCAGCTAATGACAGTCTTTGGACAATATGAACTGGCCCTGCAGCTTATGGAGTCACTTTTTTTTAGGTAACACGGTCTCATAATTGTTTATGTTAAATAAACAAGGGATTACTTTTTTGCTTTAGTTTGGTTGGTTAACCATTATGAATTTTATATTAGCTAAGAGCCTGTTATACCATCGAAGTTGGTGCCACATAAGTTACTAGAACTTATCGTAAGGTGGTACACCTATTAATTTAACTTTGAAACTTATTCATGGTCACTTCTACAGCTACACCCGCACCCATCAAGTCATGATTTCAAGATTTCTTAACAAAAGACACATTAAGTGTGAATGTTTATTTTATGACGTGACATTAACGTGATTTTAAAGTGGACGTGCGAGAGGTTTAATGACGTCATTAACGTCACAAGCACTAAGTGGTCGCGACTTCGGGAAATTACGATCATGTCCGAAGCCAGAAAACGTGAGCAGCTACAAATTGTATGTTAAACGTATTTAAAATGCAAGAATCCGATAAACACCTAACATTTATGTAATGCTAATAACGCTGACTAGTTTGGTTGAAACTGGCAGGTGTAAATTTTCTCACTCTTATTTTTTGGGTGTTCGCAATAGCAGCTTTGAGTTTTATAGGTAAAACTTGAAAATGGTGTAACAAAACCGGAACATACCCGCCATCAACTCCAGCTCAAACATTTAAATGCCAAAACAACAAAAAGCCTTTGTTAGACAAAGCTCGTAAAGTAAAAAGGCGAGTGCTGACAGCCCCGCTGCCTCGCTAACAGCGCATTTATAACAACACCATGTGCATAAGTCAGGGCACGCGACAACATAGAAAGGTCTAACGTCATCGACCTAGGACATCTGCTTCATAAGGCAGGTTCTAGAAATATCACGTGTCTGGGAAATGTGGCGTGAAGAATTTTATGCGTCGACGCCCGGTGCAGCCTGCGTGAGAGATTTTATATGAGATCCTGTCCGGTTATCGATTGGATACATTATTTTATAGGTTCGTTTTTATTTTTAGTGCGCTTCCGGTATCGAGACTTGAAATAGAATCTCCTAGCGGCATTTTTTATAGTGTTTTACGTAATATTTTCAGAATGAGAATATTAAAGCAATTAACGCCTTTTGAAGATTAAAGCCACCAGAAAAAAAAGAGTACACTAAAAAGTCTGCCACTACTTGATTCAGGGACACTTTATAATCTCACGCTAGAGGGGAATCAATTTAATTATCTGCGATCAACAATGAGAGTATAAAACATCCTTTTGTTAGGCAGTCGCGCAGTTGTCCTGCCACCCTCACGGATATAAAGTTATCGCGTTAGTGTCCATTAGCGATTCGAACGTGCCCCGTCAGTGTACAGCTGCCTTAATGCTAATAGCCTGATAAATTGCTATTATTGTTTCTGCGATAAAACGCAAGGATGTCCGTTATCAAAAGAAAGTGTACGCATACATCGCACTTATCGGAGATTATTTTGTGTGAACGTATTTATTGTTTTATTGTCGAGCAAGAGTAAAATGGAGCTGTTTTTATTATTGGTGTGTAATGATGGGCAGCTGCGGCGCCGCAGGGGAGAAAATGTCATGGTTTCACTTATTATATGGACAGGACAATGAGGATCCCTGCGATGAACTCATTCTACTATTTATTTACTCTTCCAACAACAACGCACCCTCGCTATGTGCGTGCGTGCGTGCTATCGACCCACTATCAGAGTACTCTGGCCTTTTCGCCAAGTTATTTCGATAAGATAAAGCTCGATACTCCTATTGATAAGTCGTTACGATTTGTTATTATCTTTCGCAAAATCCCTAAGATTAGAAATAAATGTCTCATCTGAAAATTAAATATGACATCACAACACGTTTTTCAGTGTAGATTACAAGTGTTATCAAATTAAGGACATGTGTGTTTTTCTTAGATGGATATACAGACAGGGAAACGCTACAAAAGGAAGGCGATGAACATCGGTCAATTATGGCAAAGCTACACCCCGCGCGCAGCTTGCACGAAAAACAAAGAATAAGTATGTTGTTAAAAACTGAAATCGATTACACAATTACAATGACTGCGAGGTAGTAGTTTGATTTATGCGTTGTCCTCGTACGACGATTGCATAATTGAAGCGCCTGCACTTCAAACTGGTTCGATATTTCATGTAGCATTTCGATTTTATACGTGTTTTTTTGCGGCGGGTGCGACATTAATATGCATTCGAAGCGCGTGCCGTCGTCGGTCAGCTGTTTCTTCTATGCGGCCGCAAGCTGCGCGCGCCGTAAAAGGAAACAAGACTCGTGGATGGATTACGCCGATTACATCGCAATTATCTGAGCGAGCCGAGAGCTGCCAACGTAACATTGGAGCACTTTCGCGATCTTTGTTCCGCGCGACATTGACCTTGCCGTGCGCCTTATGTAATGTTTTTTCGGCGTCCGCTCTGTTGCCATTGAACTTCGTGTTCTTTTCATATACATGCGTAAACACGCGTCAGTGATTACCTTGTGAGGGTTCATTATCACATTTAGCACCGGCACGAACGATTTGTGGACGTAAAATAAGTATCGTCGTTGGCTACACTCAGCACTCTCCGCCATTGGTATGGCCGCATCGTAACGCGATATTCGCATGCGCTGTGCGATCGTTTTTATCGCTCGCCCATGCCTTGACGAGCTCTGCAGATGGCATTCACGATGCAGGCTTGAAGTTTTTACTGTCACCGCCTCGAGCTACACTTGGACAGTTATGTCGCTGACTCCTCAAGAATCTTTAATTTTCTTATGTTTGCAACGATGGAAATCGTATCTACGTTCGGATCTGTAGAGTCCGGTTTTCTAATGAGAGCACGTCGCCCGCATTATTGGTATAACTGTGTTTGAGCTGCGGGTTGAGGACTTCACCGTGTACTCCAAATCTTTTTAATTTTACGAGCACAGCGTGAGTCTTCGGGACCCTTAACTCGGCTATTACTTTGTTTATCTGGACGGGTGCACGATTATGTGATAATCCCACACTGGTGCTCACGGTTGAATACAAACCGAGAGTAATTGTCTCATTGTCTGTACGTCACTTAAATTAAGATACTACCGCGATAACACCTTCAGAACGTGTCGTATTTGGGTAAAGAAAGTCAAGGTGCAACGTACATAATAACGAAATTTCATTGTAAAGCCGTAAAGGGGCTGAAACATTCGCGGCACGTTCGGACAGAGACGTTAGTGACACGATGTCATCAGTCTTTTGAACAGAACACAGCCTGCAGACTATCTACACAAATGTCCTACATAATTCCACTTTGTCGCTTCAATGATAAGTAGCTGACGTAAGCTACAATTCTCACGTGTATGCCAATCCTAAACATGCTTTATGTATTTCGGGAAATCACAATGTCAATTTTGGTTCCATTGCCATTGTCAGTAACATGCGATGGAAATTAGCGATAAGATCTGTATCAACAAAATACAAACGAACCATAAAATTTAATTGAAGCAAGTATTTGAAGAATGACTGCATTTTTTTACAAAATGTAGAATCTCGATGAGCTGATGTTACCCAATTTAGTCTAAGGCCGAAGTTATGATAACATTTCTTTATTTCGTAACTATTGATAAGCTAATCCACTCAAAGCCAGCTTGAACGAACACGGTATTTCCATTAGACGCACATACATAGTCATAAAATGGTGGTGTAGTCGTTGGGGTTGATCTTAGGAATGCCTTTACCATTAATTATGTACGGTGCTTAGCAGTACAGGTAGCTTTGGCACTTGAGACGTCTGGTGGCATCACAAGACTAGCCCGCGGCGCCGCCTGCCTCTGTGGGTGGTTTTGCCAAACCAAACTATTGAACTTCAACTTGATTGAGATGAGAGCTCTTCAGAAATACGAAGGTCAAATGTTTTGTTTAGTTCTACTACAGAAATGTCAAGATGTCCCTATGTTTTGATGAACCTCCACAATATTTTCAAGCAACGTTTCCTTACTTAAAATAGGGGGGCACTTTGAGCCATAAGAAAAATCATGGAAAAAATAATTTAAAGCCTATACACGGCAATCACTTCGTGTACAACAAGAAACTAGCCCTATTAAAAACTTGCCCACTTGCCCACTTGCACGGCCAGTTCCGTTAGGTTCTGGCAAACACGCCTGGGAACTTAAAGAGCCGGAAGAGCTAATTATTACCACAGAGGCCGTAGAAAAACTGGACCCATTTTCCCAAATGAAACGTACTGAACCCAATACTCAATCAAAAACATTAAAAGAAGGTTTAACGCCTTCAAAAGCTCTGACAGATAAATAATACTGTATCCATCGATTCGATAGTGTCTCACTCTCAGCACCATCATTTATTTATACCTATTACAACACTTAAGTTGTGGCCATAAGCTCAGTAATAAACATTAAAAAAACTTATGTAAATTAAGCTTTTAACTCCATATATTTGTCATGATCTAACCATTAGTAATACATAAAGATAAAAATGGACACGCGACCTTATTGGTTTAATAACAAAACGGTATTTGAATCTATAAAGTAGATTTTACAAAGTTTTTATTACCTAGAATGTGTGTGGAGAATGACGTGCAATATGTGTGGTTGCTTATCTTAGTACATTAGCATGTTTGTCGGGACACGGCTACTGCATCCGCGCCGTAGACTACCGTTATAGTCAGTTGAAACTAACCACTAGAATGAGAAGCTAAAATCTTAGTATAAAACCCTCATAATCAATCGTACTTAAAAGATCAAAGCCATAATTCGTTTCCAGGGCAAACTGATATTAATAATGTCACCTAAAAAAAACTCAAATTAGCCAAATTGTACACTTTATCACAGTAATTACATTAGGGTTGCGTGCGAATAATTCAAAGCAAAAATCCCTGTCATCAGTGGAAAATTACCGCTGTCGTCGCCCTATGGCCACCCCTATGCCACTATCACTAATGCATCGCTGCCACTGCGTTTGAAACCGCAGCTTTACACAAATTATCATCATTTAATTGTTTCCACACGGTAAACTCGCTTAATATGAAAGCTACCCGGTTTACATCTAAAGGAAAAGTTCTCGCAAATAAAAAATCGAACAAGAGTGTTTAACAACTTTAACAAGTTATCGTTAAATTAGCGACGATCGTTACATTATCATCTCACACCTGCCCCCGACGGTATCGCTCAGCAAATCCGAGCGGTCCCGCGAGCTTTGTCGGTGAAATAATAATCAATCATACACGAAATTAAGCTCCCACCGATATTGTAACTTATGTCCTGCGATATAAGCACTGGAATCTCTTGCAAATTCTATCGATATCAACAGCTGCAAAAAATACCAGAATCTCCTCAATGAGTGTAGATTAATTATCAGAAAATTAACAGGCAGTGCTATTTGAAGTATCATCGGATGTTGGAAATCACGCGAACGGCACTTTCATACGCTCAATGACGCAATGTATAGTATCTTTATTACCAGGACATAGAGTCACGGTTCGAACCGACTTGAATGTGAAATAGAAATGGATAGTCGTCACATATTATCACGCGATTGCCAACTTACCTCACGTACGAACACAAAAAGTGATCCAGAATAAAACCGTGGGAAGATTAGTGGACGCAATGTTGATTTTTTGTGTCACTTTGATTTATTGTTTTAGATGTTGTCTGTACCGAATAACGATTGCAGATATGTGTTGATTTGATGAGGAATAAGCAGCTAGTAACATACCAAGTCCCATTCTTAGGTTAGTGCACACTGGACATATCATAGCAGAGAACACTTCTTAAACGATGGAAGAAGCTTGTGTTTGTGGTTCATTGAGTTTTATTGTTCATTGTAATCGCTTTTAATTAGCATTAAAAAGGTTCTAGAAAAAAATTGCAAAGCGCTCTTTAATCTCCGATTTCATGGCGAAACTGCAGGCAAGAAATCGATTCATGCTCAAGAAACCATTTTCCGTAACATCGGAAGAGGTTTTGCTCTCATTTAAATTATAAGCAAAAAGTATCAATAACCAAGAAGCTATAAAAAGCGTCACTAAACGGTAACTAAGCACCAGTAATTCTTTGTGATATGCATCTGAATACCGCAAGTTGTTTGTGGGAGCGATTTAGGCTGACATGGTGGAGTTTTTGATCCGCGACGCACGCGAGGGCGCCGCGCCGTATTGGCGAAGCCCTAGGGCTGTCTCAGTCCCCACCCGCCTGTCTGAAACGTTATCACGGATGAGTTTTTGCCACGAATAGCTCACGAACAAAAAGCTTGAATGTTAATGATTGACGTCAGACTTGCAGACTGTTTTACTACAGAAGAAATTCCACAAACTGCAATACTTACTCATTGGGGCCTTGAAGCACAGATTCTCGGACAGACCTTCAATTCGCCTTAGAGAAGTTTTCGTGTCGATAATGGACCGTCATGTTACGTCACCTGTGAAGTGACAACCCCGCATCACTTCAGACAAGTTACGTTTTGATTGAATTCTATCTATACCCTGCAGCAAATGAGAACTCAAAGAGAGTCGGCAGCAACTTCGCAACTCCCCGTCGGGCAACATTTAGACGGCATTAAGTGCACTTAATCGTCGGCGCAGGCGCTCCGCCCGGGGGAGCACAATTTGAGCCCGCATTTATAATGTACGGTTTTTATGATAGCTCCTTCCTTGCTAAATTTCAGTTAGTCCGGGAGTACTTACCGCAACGCCCGCGCCCCACCGAGACAAGTAATGTGATCTTCCAGATACGTGTGCTGGGTTGAATAATTACGGAAGTTAGCTTAGACCAGCTCAGTTGAATGCACATATAGCGCAACCAAATTGCCCAAAATTGTCTTGACTTGCATATCGGTTTGACTTTTGAAAGGCTTCAATATCGGTAATGCTGCTAAATGCTGTGGTCTTATTCGCACAACCTGCATGTTATGTAAAGAGTAACATTTCGTCCCAAAAGAAAGCAAAATACTGTCTGACATTGAGAATAATTTTGCGGTATTGGCGCAAAAGTTGTACAACTGTTGTATGAATCAACTGCACCATCTGGCAGTGAAAAACTCTGATTGTAATTACCTGGCAATGTTGTAATTATATACGTAGTCGTCACAACTTAACTCAGACATTGCCAACAGAATTTTATTCGCTTATTAAAATTGGTGAAGCGAACCTGGCTGCGTGTGAATTTCAGATTTCCTCACTCCAATTATTACAGTAGTATATGCAGCAAATAATTCGCCCCCAGCAGAATCAGCTTCATCATCGATATCGAAATGTCGGTAATGGGAACGAACACAAATACTCTTCCTACCGTGAATTTATTCCTGCACCTACTTCGTTAAAGCGCAAACGGTTGGTTGTTTATTTTCAATAACACTCAACGAACCGCGTATGTCATAACAGTTGCATCGACTTTCTCATTTCCGACAGCGTTTACGCCCACCTTTTAGGCCTGGAGGGCCTCTGTTATTTTTTCTTATAAAATACAGGCCGAGCTCCAAAGTGCGTGTTCTTTTGTGGATGTTTTTCCTCACAATGGGTCGGTTTCATTATGCAGGGCGAGTGAAAAAGGAACGAAACAGATGTACGGTGGTGGTGCATTCGTTCGGTGAACAATAGTCACGAACGTCGGCCGATCGATACCTCGTCTTTGTGAAGACGAAGACTAGTGACACGGCTTTAACAGCTGGTGTGTCATTACATTAGTATAGTTGCGAGGCGACGGCGACGCAACGTTCAATTTACCGCGAGTGTGGATGTTAATGGTGCCGGTGTGGTGCCAGTATAACGCCACAATGGCTGTATGACACGGAGTTTTTTTTATATAAATGTTTTTTGATTATTCGTTTCCAATATAAAGTTCTCGAAAGCTCCTAGATGAACCTTATCAGTAATAAAATGTAGTGATGCATGAGAAAACGCACTGAACACTTATTTCGGTAACAGTTGGTTATCTTAACCTGAAAAAATCTTATACATAATCGTCCAATAAATGAAAATACTCTTGCCTCTTTCATCTGACATAAATTCAGCCGAAAAGCACGGAGCACGGACTGACCCAACCATAATAAGTCCCTCTTTAAAATCAAACCAAGCTAAGGAATATCAAAAGCTACCATTTGTTTCAGTGAGAGAATTCTACTGGGCTAATTGTCTTCGAAATATGAAAACAATCCCATATCGTCAATAGAGAACTCGGAAGCAGTTTCCATAATATAACGGTACGGAAATGAGTGAATACAAAGAAGACCGTCTGTCCATCATTATGAGAGCACAAGTTTATATTTGCAGTCTGCTCGTTCTTATTTCCTAAGACACAAGGTTAATTTATTTTGTTATATTGAATAGTGTTGTGATAAGTAAAGCCGGCTCCCGACTGACGCGCTCGTCGCGTGCGTGCGCGCCGCAAGCTAAGCGGACGCGGCGAAATTATGTGCACTTATCTACAGGCCGGTCGTTAGTCTGTTTCGCGTACCTTGTCATGCACGCCGCAACTTAGTTCGCCTGTTCCGGGCTAACCTGTGAAATATAGGTAGCGATAGTTAAAAAAAAATAAACAAATCAAGACGGTCTTATATCTCGATTTAAGATTTCAAGATTAGCATCTTCAGAAATGTCGAGATGAAATTATTTAAGTATTCCAAAAAACCAGTTCATATACCGCGACGTCAATCTACGCCGCACGATCAACCCGCACAGTTAATGATCAACCTTGATTAATACTCAGTGAGCTTGTAAGTCAGTCAATCTCACTTCATACAAATTACGAACCGCGACTACCGTTACACACCGCCTCCCGGGTTACCCAAGATTTTTTTAATTAAAACATTCTCCAGCTGGGAATCGAAGAAAGAAAAAGACCAACGGTTACCGATTGAAGGGAAAAAAACTTTGCCCCCTCCTTTTCATCCCTAATCTCGTAATTGTCGGTGGATTTTTTGCGCTATGAAAGAAAAAACAAACCCTTTGTGGATTTGTACCCTCGCACGTGCACTGACGAATCTCTTTAACCAATCGCAAGCATAAATGTGAGTCTGTGAACTGTATTTGTCGAAATATTGTTATCTTAACGCCCTATCAATATTCACCAGTTTGAAAAATCATTCGGTGTTATCACACCATCAGGGCGATGAATAATGAATACATGCTGAATAATGAAGAGGAAGTATGGACGGTCAAATATTAATCGTGGCATCGTAACCCCTAAATGTCAATTGGGCGATGCCGCGATGGTAGGCGACGGCGACGGGACGATTTCGTTAATAGGATTGTAATTAAGCCGAAAGGGGGTGAGGCGAGGGCACGCGGGGAGCACAGGTGCAAGGATACGGGCGTAACCTTTACAACAGCTGTTCGACACTATGAAGGAAATGGCTACGATCGCTCTGATGAAAAATAAGAAGACTTCAACTCTTAATCTATTTCTAAGTTAAATTGCCCTCCCATAACCCATACACATGTTGTTTTCTAACATTATTTATGTTCCAAATTAATTGTACCCAAAAAATAGTGTCGACCTAGCAGCTGTAGAAGACCTAAGGTGGTGCGAATATATTATTAAGTACATATTTCGTAAAGGGCAACCTGCAGTGCGTCCATTGTGTTTACATAACAAGAACTGACCGACGCACCGCAATGTTAATGGAACTAATACCATGGGATCTCATACAGTGCTCGCCCAAAGGCCATTTGAATATTAATACGCGGCGGCGTATTCGTTTAGGCGTACATCGCACCGTGCATACATTATTCCGTTATGGGATTATAAATAATCTGACTTTGTAATGGCGTTAGACGTTATAACGTGTGAAATCGACTTGAGGACATCGAATAAATCACCATTATCTTCATTATCTGTCCATTCTGGCGAATACGTAATGGCTACGTTTACAGTTACGTGGTTGCTTCATGCATTACTAATGTGCAATTCCAAGAATATACTCGATTAGCTAAACAGAAAAGGTCTAGTCAACACAATGCATGAATTAGTCGTTGGTCACGAATGAACTAAATGACTGCAAGAAAGTCTAGACGTAAAGTAATCAATATTAAACACACGCTTAAAATAAGCAAGCTTAGGGATCCAATACAATATTGAAGTCAAGGTTTGAAGGTGCTTTATTATATCAGCCATAAAAAGACCAATAGCGACAAAAGGAAAATTATTTAAATAGATACATTCCGGTTGTTTTCTCACCCCGAAGTGTTCGTTTTACCATTTCCCGGCATTTCCGATAAGGCACACTGCTGCAATTCACGATAAAGGGTACTCATCCTTCACTTCCGCTCCTCGAGACTCAAAATCCTTTGATAAATTACTATTTCATCTCGGGATTTCGAATTTCTCGCCAAACTTTTGGAATTCGCCACCCTTCGGTTTTAGGGATTCGTTTTAGAGGCCAAGAAACTTTCGCTCCAGTGCACTTAAACCTTACTGACACGCAAAATATTAGAAACGAGGAGATTTCTTAATCCGATCCATTTTAAGGACAAACGACGAGCGTCCTAAAGTAAAGCAACAGATATTTAGCAAACTCAGAATTATATCAAATACTAATAAGTACAGAACCCATAACGCTTTCTCCTAATATTTTTTCGCTAGGGGCCAAATGGCGGTGCCGTGGGAGCGGTAATCCAGCCCGGACTGGACACAACCGGGGGTTTTTTTTAATTTTGGGGCCCGCCCGCTGTGAACGGATTATCAGGCCGGGAGACTCGCAATTAGTCGTCGCGTCGTGCCGAGGTCCGACGTCACTTGCCTTCGCCGAATTTTCAAGGATTACCGTGAGCCCTGGCCCTTAGCTCGTTTGTAAGCTAAGGAAATTTTTTTTTCCACCTTTTGGTAATGCGTAGACACGACGTGTTTATGTTACGACCAGGTCCTTAAAAACTTATGCTAAAACTTATATAAATTACAAAGCCTTGTACTTTCTTCCGCCGCAAAACCGCAGCAGCATACTCCAAGTTTCATTTATTACGGGCACTGAACGCGTAAAAACAATTTAACTTTGAACAACGTGTCCCGCGGGGCGAGCGCTTTCCGTAACGCCACTTGCACAGCTACCGAATACTTATACGTTTACATACACCCATCTGGATATGACAGAAATGAGAGAGACAAAATGTGTATTGCCTTTTGATCACAAGGTTAAGCTGTAAGGATTAAAAATAATACTTTTTAAGAACTTGAAGAAAAGGGGGATACTTAAAAGATTTTGGGGTGTTGTGACAAAAAAATGTGAAAGACTGCTGTGTCGCTGTTATAAGCTAAGGACTTAAAAGAGCCAAAAAGGGGGACAATGTCAATGACAATGACAATGTCTCGAATCTATTTTTAATTACAAGTAGAAGAGTTATCTGCGTCACTTGTTCTGTTTTGTCCTATAAAAGATGATAAAAGCGTTCAAAGTCCCGTGAATTGGAAGATGAAAAGCTAAATGTCGCCTCGTGGGAACTGCGCGGGCGAGTTTTAATTCGTTTATTTTCTTATTATGTCCTCTATGTACGTTTGTTTGCAGACCGAGCGATGGTTTATGAGATTATCCTTGCACTTTGCGGATTATCGTTTCACCGGACTTTTCTGAAATGCATTTTATGAGGAGCTTACCTATCCTAATACGAGTATGTGCTGTGTTTAAGGATTCTTCTTTTATTTTATTGATTGACTGCTTTGTGTTGGTGTCGTTTTACCATTGCCTTTTCAAAGGGATGTTATGTCTCAAACTTGAACGTTTGTCTTATCAATTCAGTTTTCTGCCAAACTAATGACACCTCCGATTGCTTACCATGTAATAATTTATGGTGAAGTACGAACGTATATTATACGACATTTAAAGCTGCTTCTGATAAATCTGATGTTTCATTTTATGAACATGCAGGCGTTTTATTTGTTCCCCAAACAAAAGAAATGAGTTTTTGCCATTTAAGACATTCCCGACTTTCGACTTTCAAGAATTCCGTATAATGTAGTCTTTGAGAACAGATTGGGATGAATGTTTAATTGCAACATCTTCAACACGATGTCACAAATTAATTACCTAATTAATTATGTATTTTTTTCAACAGATCGCGCTGGCGATTCTAAATATTTTATGTTATCAGTTTATGGGTATTTTTAATTAATTCAATAGATCATTGGAATTTGTCGAAATAAAATGTTATCTTAAAATCTTGCTACATACCATCGTTATCTTCAACATCAGTCTCATTAAAAAAGGAGATCAGATTCTCGTCATCCGAAAAACTTTTCGTACAAATAAATGATCAACAAATTACAGATCCACTAAGCATGAGTACGGTTAAAGTTTTTACGAGACATTTAAATAAAATACTAGTGTTTTTTGCATATCGACTTCACCCATTCATTGCGATAACATGTGTATAGTGCGTAGTGCACAATGGTTATGGTAATCGCGCGCCGAGATTACGATTAAACAATAATAGGGCCAGTCGGCCGTACGCACTCGGCCGACGATCGATACCGTACCATCTGGCTGGTTCTCGCGATCGCGTTGGTGCAAAATGTTGTATAAAAAAAAAAGAGATTATCATTACATGGATTGTTTTGTTTGATTGTTTTCTTAAGTAGGCTGATAATTGAGTTTATGTCAGCGTCAAAGTCACGAACAAAAATACAACCTACTTCCACAAAAACAAAAAAACACAACAACAACAAAAACTGACTTCCAAAACTAACTACTAAACTCCTTATTTGCGCAGTCAGTTAAAAATGTCGTTTAAAGTCGATTTTCTAGCTAAGAAACTATATTTACCGAGGACTGAAATTCATTGAACCGTGTTAGTGCAGACTGTTTACAACAGCTGACAGAACAAACCACGTGATGCATTTCAAGATTTTCTAGTCATAAACACATGGTCACAAGATCAACGCATACATTTCTCAGAAATTACATAAACAAAGATGATAGACCGGTGACACGTGTTTATAATCGCAACTGTTCTAACAATCCTGTGCACAGTGTAAACTAGTCTTTACTTGTCAACATGTTATTAGCGATAATTGAGATGTATTCATTGATTTTTTTGTTGGAAGTTATCGATCATGTAAATAGACAGTGCGGGCAATTAGAAACGTCAATTAGCAAAATCGCCGAATGACTTGTATGTGTATGGTGAGAACTTGAGAAGTGGCTTATTAAAAACTCATAGTAACGTAGTCTCATTGTATTATTCCTACATGAAAAAAGGTTGTCACAAATAAATTACTGAAGCATGTTACGAGATTAACATTTTAAATGACACCAAAATAATTATATTTCAATGCAGCAAACGATTTTTTTAATTAAAAACAATTAATAAATTGATTAATCCTAATATTGAGCTTGAGGTTTTTTTTTTTTTTTTTTTTTTTACCGATGGGAAATCATCAAATAACCCCTCCCGCTCTGGGCTGAGCAGGAGGGAGTGTCAGACTTGTACTGACTAAAACCCATCCATGTTCCTTCCTTTGCCCTTTATGTTCCAGGGCCGCGGTATCTCTTTCGAACAGTCCCGCAACCCTGGCAGGCGTCGGCCCTTACGGACCCCTCCCTGTTTGCTGACTCTCTTTGAGGCGCGCGTGGAACACGAACGCGCCGTCGACACGGCCTGTCGTCATAAGACGGACGGACGGCGAGCTAGCCCATAGCTCACCGTCCACAGGCCCGCGTCTACGGTGGCCGGGAGCCACCACGTGGCCCCCGACGCCCGGTGCGTCTCCCGCGGCGGCTGAGACGTGAGGTTCTCTCCCTCTCACGTCCCGCCACCTCCTTCGCTAGCATGACTGCTTCGCAGATCGTCGTGGAGACGTGGCGTTTTATTTTTAGGACAAAGAATTTTCATGATCATCAACTTTTCTTCGAAAGAGCATTTTACACCATAAAACATTACATCATCTGCATCATCTGCCCAGCCTTTTCCCAACTATGTTAGGGTCGGCGTCCAGTCTAACCAGATGCAGCTGAATACCAGTATGTTACGTGGAGCGACTGCCTAACTGACCTCCACAACCCAGTTAGTACCGGGTAATACGATACCCCTTGGTAAGACTGGTTGTCAGACTTTTTGGGCCACTGACTACCTGTAACGACTGTCAAAGATCTACAAATGACAGCCGGGACCAACGGCTTAACGTGCTTTCCGAGGCACGGAAGAAACTCGGTATGTAATGGTCGGTCTCCCATCCACAGACCAACCTGGGTAAGCTCGGCTTAACCTATTATTTTGCCACGAGGCGAGCTCCTGTATTATAAAAAACATTAACTTCCGTAGGAAAAAAGTTAAATTACCCTACCAATATGAGAATGCTTCCCACAAACACGAAGAAAATTTTCCTTCTCTATAAAATCACAATAGAAAAATTTAAAACCTACTTAGTCAATTTTTCACACAATAAAACCATCCCTCCGGTCTCGTGAGTTCAATATTGCATTAATGAAGTTCTCTAACAATGATATTTAATTCTGCACTGAATGCCATTCGCGATGTCTTTGACAACCCTAGCAAGTGCACCACACATCACCCTTAAAACTATCAAGATAAGGTTGAAAATTAACTTGATTTGTCACTCGGTATGTTAATATTAAGGGTTGGCAGTACGGGGGTGGTTGTCGGCACGTGCGCACGCATTTTGCGTATTACTTAAATAAATAGTAGGTTCTGCTTGTTTTGTTTGTGTTTGGCGGTTCTCACGAATTTGTTTTCGTTATTAATTTCTTAAGCCGCCAAGAATGGAGCCCATCTGGTGAATGGAAATTTCAGAAGGAAACCGTTTTAAAACAATTTAAATTAATTTTGAAATGGGGCTAAAAGGATCACAAGTAATCAGAGAAACTGATATATTCCAATCAGCAAAATTACTTTTGGTGTTTTGCCAATGCCATAGTATTTAAGCGTTCACTATTTAATCAACTCTATTCTATGTGCGTAAGCTTCAGCTTAAGCAATTAAAATATGTATTAAACTCAGATTGCGGTTATCGAAGTATATCCCATTTGACATTTGGGGCAATGAAATAACAATAAATCAAAACAATCGCTATTACTGTGCTAGTTACATAATTATGCTACTGTCCATATCTAAATTATTACCTAGTCTGTGTTTACCTTACATTA
Source organism: Eugnorisma glareosa (assembly GCA_947578425.1). Classification (NCBI taxonomy): domain Eukaryota; kingdom Metazoa; phylum Arthropoda; class Insecta; order Lepidoptera; family Noctuidae; genus Eugnorisma; species Eugnorisma glareosa. Next base: position 4,042,172 of record OX387970.1, read on the forward strand.
TTGGATGCTTAATAATTCAAACTGGTTTAGTTACAACAAAACGAGATAACAAAACACTTGTAATTGCACTCATTTAAATATTCGTGCCTTGTGTGACCAGTTTTAAAATTACAGTAAATGAAATCAGGAATTTCGTGATTACAATTTCAATGCATATTGCATAAAGCCCTTTCATTCCTGTTTTTCTGTGCACTGCCATTATCAATCGGCCAGCAGGACCTATATTATTTGTGTCCACCTCGCGAAAATACAAAAAAGATTAAAAAAATATTATTATTTTGGCTGCAGCTGTCCACTCAGCGTTCTAGCCATCTAAAGTAAAACCAGTGGACCGTAGAGAATACTAAATTAGCATAATCCATGAGCACACGTGTGTGCGGCACGCGACTCATTCATCTCATCTGCTCCACCCTTTAGTGCGCCCATTGTGATCCTCGCTGATATAATGAGTCTGATTTGATTCATTCCAGTTTTATGTTGACGAACTGTTGTTGACTGTCCCGAGGGGAGAGCATCGATCGAGGAATAGTGACCGAATTGCGCTTGTCTTTGTGATTGTATTTTTATTTTGTAGGTTATAGATAGATGAGTGTTATTATGGTTTGATCCCTTTCTGCAGCGAATGTATCTATCTATCGCAGATTTGGGTTCATACAAATGGGGTGATCATAAAGACAAAGATGACTGTTTTGTCTCCTCATTCTAAAAATTGCAGGTTTCTAAGAGCTTAGATCAGTTAGAAAACATCTAGGTATATCAGATCAGTTGGAAAACGTCTTTACGCTTTTTTTTTTCTGACGGGAAATCATCAAATAACTCCTCCCGCTCTGGGCTGAGCAGGAGGGAGTGTCAGATTTTTACTGACTAAAACCCATCCACGTTCCTTCTTTTGCCCTTTGTGTTCCAGGGCCGCGGTATCTCTTTCGAACAGTCCCGCAACCCTGGCAGGAACGTCTTTATCCTTAAGAATGCTTCGACTTTATCATGTTGATGCTCAAATCTAATAAAGCAGATACGCAAAGAATTTCCCATGAGCTAAATTAAATGTGCAGGGACTCACTTTCAGTAACAAAATATTCGGTGAAGCTTGTAAGCTAGCCTTCGGCGGTTATGACGTGCCGAGCTCAACCGCTTGGTGTGTTCGCACACCCTACTATAGCCATAGCACCCTAGTTTGTGCAGAATGTATAGCACTGCTGGATATGCCTTTGAAATTGCTCTAAGATGCATCGAGGCAAACACATACGGTCTCTGTTTGCCAATGTGATGTGAGTGTGTATCTAAGCATGATTTATAGTCGTGTCGTGTTGTCTGGAGATAAAATTTTCAACTAAGAGGAGAAGATGATGGGACGAGCTGGACAGAATCAAACAACTAGTGGTGAACATTGGCCCTGCCTGGGATGAAAGAAACAGAGAAAGGAATAGGTAGAGATTGTAACATTTATCTTTTTCACTTGTGAAGCCGGACGGAAAAGCTAGTCGTTGCAGTTGGGACTGTGCCTGACACGGCTTAATAAAGAAATTGATGAGAATTTGATACTCTGGATGTTTAGTATATGTCTCTATCAGGATCGATCAATCAAGTCAATTAAAAAATTACTCAAACTACGCCCAAGTTCAGCAAAAAAACGAACTTAAACATTCCATCTAGTAGATTTGTATCTCCGTGACCAACCCTCCCGAGCTCGCATATTGGGTTACCAGGCCCAAGTGTCGCCGGGGCGTAAGGGCGGGGCCCCGATAATATCGACTTTTATACTTTATTGATCATTTCACGATTGATTGATAGTTTTAATCAAGAACATCGCTTTAATTAAACGTTTAAGTGAAATTTTAAATGCGTAATTGGCAATTACTATGCGAATTTAACACCTTTAGTATATCTGATGTAAGGTTATGGTAACTGCTCGTAATTTTTTACTACAAAATTAATAGTTTCTTGATTGTTTATGACTTCAACTCGTCCTTTTAGCGTGCTGTCCTTCGCAATTGATTTCGTTATCAAATACCCCCGAAACGTAACCGATTAGGACTTTTTTTGCTGTAATGGTAAAACCCAACCAAATTAAATTTTACGATTCATTCGCCTACTCCTCATTAAAACCCCTCTCAATCAGTGGCTTCTAAATCAGCAATTTACGACTCCATTGACTATTTCCAAAAATGTATCCTCCTTTGTTTTATCTGCACCCCACGAGCGAACTGTGCCCCGTCGGGTACTCACACCCCTCGAGGTTCCCAACGCTGTTTAATAACAAGCACGTAGGTTTCCTACTTCAATTACTTTAATAACTAACCATTGTGTACCGCTGGCTACTCGAGACCATTGACTTTTAAACTTAAATTGCCTCTTAAAATGTATGCAACTTTGTTAATGTTCCCTAACCCTTCTCGTTTAGATTTTTGTGGGAAGGGAATTTTAACATTAACACAACAGTAACATTTTATGAAATATTTAAACTTGAAGACCTGATTAATAAAAAAAACATGGTCTAACGTTGTCATAATTGGGCAGAGTAGCACAAGACGGGTTAATTTATTTAGTGGTGTGTATCTATGATTATTTGTATCTAAGAATTCTATTGTAATGCATTGCATGTATACAAAATCTAATCTCTGTCTAATCTCAAAATGTATCCTTTAAAACGACAGAAATTAATCATGCAAGCCTCAGCTGTTGAAGGGAGTCTCTCAAAGCGCTCCTTTGCTGTCCTAGAGCTAAGGCATACTGACATGCCATGGCTTACTGTGTCTACGTGAAAACATACACATCAACCATAAATACATCCTTATCACAAAGGGGTAGAATCTAAATTCCTTTACCGTTACTATCTTTGCTTTTCCAGCAGAAAACGGTAGCCGAGATTCAGGGGTGTCAACTTTTATGAATGAATAAGCCAAAGACATTTCGTCTTTATTCAGAAAACGTTCCAAAAGCACATTTAGATGAATATTTTATAGTGTAAACAACATTTGGTACAGAGTTAAATCATATCTAAGAGGTGTATTTCTGTTTACCGCTAGAGGCCGCAATTCTGAAATGATTTATGTTTCGTTTTGAAATTGAAGTCAGCTTGTTCGCGTCAAAAGTTTTGACCAAAACAAGAGATTTAATTGTTTAATTTTCGGCACAAAAACCTTCACGTTTTTGTAGGGCTATAAAAGTATAATTGGACTTCTTCCAATTAAAATACATAAAAGACTGAGTGATGTACACCTACAGAAAAACATTTATATTGCTAAAAGGTAACTGACATACCTTAAAAATTCTAACCGGCACGGCAGGTACGAAAAGTTTCCTTAAAAAATAATAAATCTAATTTAACTCTCCAAAAAGTTTGAAAGCAAAACAAGAGGATCGAACGATATGCCCGGCACTTGGACGCCTTAGAATATTCCGTACAAAAGGAGCAAAAGGACTAACCCTAATCCGGCAAGGGTCTGATTGCTCATTAATCACGAACGCCTGTAATTACCGCGCCGGCGCACAACGGAGCCGCCGTAATTTGATTTTAGAACATAGAAATAATGCATCGCGCCCAAAATGGCTTTCGTCAGAATGATGGGTAATTGAAAATTAGGGTCATTTATTTTTATACAGTTTGTTTGATACAATGTTTCAGGATGTTTATGTTTCCATCAGTTAAAACAAAAGATAGAGAAAATCTTTAATTAAAATACACAAGAAGTTTTGTATTTCAGACAATTCTAGTAATTAAGATACTCATTTAATTAAAATAAAATATCTGCTGCTTCAAGTTACGTTATTTCTTGTTTGTTAGATTAAAAATAGCAGTTTTTTGTGAAGACAACAAACGAATGCACCGCCACGCCCACATCAAATTCAAAGTGCCTTAAAACTGTCAATGTTTTTGCTGGATGCACGTATCACGTTTAAGAAGTAACACAAAAAGTTTGTTATTACAAAAAACGCCAATGCAATTAATGTTTCCCTATTGTGCTTGCAAATTATACTCGCTTTGAAGTCAAGTAATAATCGCAGACTCATCCAAGTGTTAACTTTGTAGAAGGTATAATATCATCACTGAATGCATATTATTGAATAATTCCATAGGAGCATGATTTATGGATTTTAATATCTCTCCCTGAGTGTTTCGACCACCTGCCCTAAAAACCGGATACAATAAATTATAAGAAAACAAAACTTGTATTCACCCTTTCGAATTCAGGGGATCGTTAGACTCGTGCCATAAACGTTGTGCGTTTGATCAAACGTTTGTTATGTGCTTACGAAGAAGAATAAAAATAGAAAATATATTATGACGAATATTCAGTTTTTAAAACGTTTGTCTAAACTCATGAAAAGTAGCAAGCATCCAATTAAAAGCATCAGTTTAGAATATGGACCTGCAATAAAGAAATCTCTTTTGTGGCGCGAGGAGTATAGGCTTAACTTTTTTTTAATGAATGACTTCCCCTCGCATCCTTTTGATAGTCAAAATTAGCTCGAGAACTAATGAACTTGTTACGGACATATATCAAGATGCAGAACGCGCTATTTGATCACATGAACACGAATAGGATGGCAATAAATTGCTGCCTACGAAGACACCGGACAAGACAAATGCGAGTTTGCGGTATGCTCTAACTGGCTTGTTGAGTGGAAATACAACAGGAAACGATCTGAACAAGCTCTGGACACCGCTGGAGGTTAAAATAAAGTGGATTAACGGGAGAATCGGAGACTGGGACACGACTGTTGCAGGCTTTCCAAACAACTCGGTACACATGACGCAAGATCTGGATCTTTAAACCCGTTTGCGCTTGTTATCGCAGTGTTTACATCGGGATGGAGCAGTTCCCAGTTCGATTCCGATGCTATTGCGGAAGACGCACCAAATACGTAACCATCAATTCACCAAGTATCATTTATTTAGGTTTTCTCTTATTAGTTTCTTCTGAATCGTCAGTTCCTGGCAGTAACATTTTTTCGCAAGCACTCCAGTATCGATTTGCGGCTGTGATTGGCCCCTCCAATCAGGGCGTACGCGACAAGCATATCAGCTTCGGGGCAAACAAAATTTACCAAATTGTGTATGTAATGTTGGTCGCTGCACTCGTTTAGTTTGCTTGTTAATGAGTTTTCGATTAATTGATTATAAGCAGAACCTGCGGAATTTTACGTTTTCATTATACAGGATGTAACAAGAACCTTAACGAAGCCGTCAACCAAGCATTATGTACATCAAACTAAGTAAGTTTACGCATAAATTATTGCTGGGAAACAATTTATTTTTTGGGGTGAAAAATCTTGTTTTGCGTTAGGACTCAATGTAATGTACTCAAAACATTGTGCTGATGTATGGAATTAATAGTTTGGGGGTCGTGGACGTGTAAAAATCTTAGATTAAAAACATGTATTCTAAAAAAAACTTCTGAAAAAGTTGGTATTTTAACCCCCAATATCTCCGTAGAAGTTTCCCAGGTATGGTCTAGAACAAAAAAATGATCGCAATAACGGGGAGAACAAGAGCCTTTCGGCTTCGTTAAGGGTCTTCACCGTAAGCAAGTAATACAGTAGTGAAGTAAAATAAAGTAAAATTTATTTGCATAGATTGCAGTTACATTAAATAGATGTAACAATATATAAGACAGGTAAGCCTTGTACAATCTACCTTATATTAGGCACGCAAACATTAATGAAATTGATAAAAATATTTAGACAATTAAATTAAATAATGGTTACCAGTTAAAACAATAGTTGGCATAGCACATTCATAATATAAAACGATATAAAGTGTACGAATAAATACGTTTGTAAGAATGATGACTCATCTAGCCTCCTAACATATAGTTTTTGTTCAAGTTTCATTTTCTGTTCTTTTAGTATCAAGAAACTATCAACACTATGGGCGTAATTCAATAAACATAAAATTATACTTAAAGCTGTTGTAACACCTTGTTTTGAAACATGAAACGCTGACTGAATCTTCAATGTCTTATATCTTATTTAATACGATTTTTAAAGTCTTTGAATATGGTCTTCAATTTTATCTCTTCAATAATTTAAATTGTTATTTTCTCTCTTTCTTCCCGTAATTAATAAAAGGTCTTGTGTTCTTGACCAAATTGATCGAGACTGTTACATAATTAAAGTCCTAAAGATGTATCTTTTCAATGTTATCGGAACTCGCACCGGGTACCAGGCGACCAGAACTGAACAGGAAGTTAGCGTGAAGGGACTACGGGGGCTCAGTACGCTCACAGAATATTAAACAGCTCTTACAACTTCTGAAAGCTTGGTACGTTAACGAATTTTCTTTCGATCGGAGTTTGAGCACTTGCTGTCTCACTAACCCACTACGCGAGTGAAAGGGATGAGACACCAAAAAAGATCGAACATAGTACAAATTACCAAAGTATTGATACTTGCAGTGATACTAACGAACGGAGTTGTTCTGCTAATTCTATTTGAGAGGAGGTGAACAAAGCTAATGTAGTGTGTGTTTGTTTACAGGTAATGCACCGAACGTGGCGTTTGAATGCTGCAAATTGAATTCGAGCGCGATTCATACGCTATGTGGTAATGTTGAATATGGGTATATTTTTATCCCGTTTTATTAAATCCAAGTGATGTAAGTACAGTTATTATGTAGCGTAAAAAATTGTGTAGATCGAGTTTTTGTATGAATTCAGACTATAAAGTACGAATTCACACAGTCCAAGCCAAAAGGGCGTACATTAGGCGTTGTGTCCGTAACTCCGTACCGGGTCTAATCGCCTGAGGTCAACGGCAGAGCGCAGGTACCGGGATTTTTTGTTCCCCCCTCCCCCTCAGCCTTCCCACCACGACATTCCTGCCTAACCCCGCGGGCTACCGAATTTAATGTTTTAATGTCATTCTTTTTAGGAAATTGATTTATTTCGATACTTGAAAAACCGGTTTTTCGTGTTGACACAAAAATGTTTGTAAGTGATTATGGTGGTGATTGATTAGTGTTGAATTTGGTGTTTTATATTTATTATGATAGGTAGGAATTGATTGTAATGTAGTAGGGATATCAGTAAGATAAAACGAACGAACGCTCCTAAAAGCATGAGGCTTTGGATTTCAAATACTAAGAGAATTGGGTTTTTTGCCAATGTTTTTGTTAGTGTGAATCGTAAAGTCATTAATGTAAGTTATATGTCTCTTCCGTCTTTCCCCCAACCCGTATACAGGGACATGACTATAGTTAACTGGACGGAAACCTATCTGTAACGGAAGTTATAAAATTAAATCATAAAGTTAATAATACCCCTAGGTAGTTTTTGAGATAGAAAAGTACAAAAGGCATGAAAGAACTCTTCGTAATTTTATAAGAGTCTTGAATATTTTTTTCATTAAAACCACAAGAACAATCGTAACCAAATTATTCATTTCACACTCCATTTTAATGAATCTACTTGTTAGTATTTTCTTCAAAGAACTATGAATTATTCAATAAAAAGCCACTGTTCAAAATCAGAAAAAAATGCATAATATTATTACTTCGATATAAATTATACATGGGTTCTGTAAATATACTTAAACCGAATCGTAATAAATTGAAATTTTATTCAAAAGTTCTATGTTAATCTTTAGATTCATTCCATTTGGGGTCAATCAGCCCTTAGGTCATAGCCTATGAAGCTTTAAAGCTAACAGCGCAACAGGTCCTTTAAAAATACCTATTAACATTCAAAAGGCCCATTCTTTTGCCCTAGAACGTAATATGACAAAAAAAAAGATAGGTCACGGGGTGCGACACAGAAAGAAAAAAATACATTCACCCCCATTCCAATTCTGTTTTTCATTCGGCTATTTTCAGCGTGTGCAGTTATCGGTAGCCTTTTTACTTTAATGGGTAAATCCGTAAACATTTTGTTTTGTTTGGACGGATTTGTAACAACAATAGCCAGCGCGAAGTTATTTCTATGTCGGCTTTGTATTTCTGGAATTCAGTTTCGTATAAAGGGTGTAGAAATACCCTTAACGAAGCCGAAAGCACTTGTCCTGTTCACCAGATCATACCTGGCAACCTTCCAGTTACGGAGGTATTGGAGGTCAAAGTTCAAAATTTTCACGCTTTTTTTTGAATTCTAGTTTTTAGTGATATGTTGTACACAGAAGCTGTTGGTAGACCTTTATTAATATTAAGGTACTAATAACTTAACTTGAATTATCTCCATGACCCGATTACTATTCAAAGCATCCAGCAGCACGTTTTGATTGTGTTGAGTTTTACCGTAAAACGTGATTATTCACCCGAAAAAAACTCGTTTCCCAGCAATATTTTTTGCATAGGGTTACTTAGTTTGATGTTAGTACAGAATGCTTGGTTTGACGGCTTCGTGAAGGTTTCGTTTACACCCTGGTTTGATTTATGTCCTGTGAGATCACAGTACGTATACAGCGTGTAACAGAAAGGGTATAATCATTTGGAATACTGTGGTACGGACCATCAAACTGAACAACTTTCTCTATGGGCCCACCATCGAAATCGTCAAAAAATAATCAGCTGTCCTATACAAAGTTTCAATACCTACTCGACCCAAATGTATAACATGCTGTATATTGCCAGATTGTGAAGTTACGTTCGCTAGTTAATCTTTACAATAAAAATAAACAAAGCAAGTTTAATGCTATTGTAGTATTCTGGTGGAAATGAATGAACGAAGACGATAAACACAGAAACTAGAGATGCTCAAAATAGCATTTTATTATCAAAGCGTTCAAATATATTCTCTTGTTTCGTAACGTCAGTCTGAATAACATAATTTATGCTAATACATTTAAAATCCGATTTCAATACTATTCGTCCGTGTAGGAATGTTTAGCTGAACGAATCTTTTAATGTAGGCGGATTTAAATATCACACCGTTCTCAAATTGCAGTTCAACAGCCGTACGTCAGTCTCTTGAAATACGATGCCTGCCATATTTTGTACATTAGCTTATACTGCCATAGCTGCAGTAATTACCGAAAATATAAATATGTCATACATTTTTATGGATGCATGTTTGACTTCTACAAAGTTAGGCAATCACTCAGATGTAGCCATTTACAAGTTGTAAAGAAAATTTTATGCTAATGTCTAATTTAATGTTACTGTAAATCAATCTTACGTTTTATCACTCAGTAAAAACGACACTGGGTGGCAGATTAAAATTTACACATCGAAAACATCTTCGACGACATAAAATACACATGAAACCAGTAAAAGTTTACACACATTAAGATACCAAAAGCTCGTATACCAACGACAACGCGATAGCATAACAAAGCATGAACAATGAATCAGTTTAAGCCCAGCTATTAGTCGCGTCAGACTTGAGCCCTGCGTCTAAGTCGCAAATCGCAACACTTGGAGTGCGGTAAGGGGGTCATGGAACTAGAACTCGCCCACATCCGATAACTACGTTCCCATAGCGAACGGAAATACTCGTAGTATAGTAGGAAATAGTCATTCTCCTAGTCGATTCAATCGCGATTACTCACTACCGGATCGGTCATTCATTGATTTTTATTCAGTTTCATTTAAGTCTTGAAAACGAAACTGGTCAACGTTGTCAATCGTCGTGGATGATGGGGGCGATTCATTAACAATTACACATTGCCTAGCCTTGGCTCGGTCATTCATTTATTTTCGTTCCATTGATCTGTTTTTAGTAGTCCGTTACATAAAGTCTAGTTCATTCTTGAAAGCGTAAACGGTGTTAATTACAGTAATAGTAGATAATTTACTGTCTGTGAATTCATTCGCTATGATTCGCGTTTAAGAATTGGGATCACATCAATTATTTCCAATTCCAGCTTTCTACCTTGAAGCAATTCAAGGCCAACGTTAAATCAGTCATTCATTAATTTCCATTTCATTGATTTACTCCATTTTAACTTGACCACACTAGTTCATTCTTAAAACGGTATCGATAACCTTATTGCTAATTCATTACTCTATTACACACGATCATGCCACTAACGTCGTCGTCGACGGTCATTCATAGATTTTTATTCCATTAACCAGTCTTGTTTGTCGTATGATACATAAACAATGCAAGCGTTCATTCTTTTAAGGAATTGAGTCTATAGCGACCGCGAGTGCTGACGCGCATTGAAAAACGTACATGTTTATTCACTAGCCCGGATTAATACTTCATTGAATTCATTAACCACAAAACCAATAGTATTTCATAAAATCTGGTCCTTTCATTTTAAAACCATATTGCTGATTTAAAACAACCAACAACATAACAAAAATACCCAGTAATTTACATGAATGCTTCATCCAGTACCGTGACTTTAGTAACGAATTAATATTTAATTATTGTGTGGTGTATCATTCGTTCATCTTTTGCCGACGTTTGATTGCAATTTTTAATATCGCAGCGAGGGGTCGGAGTTTCGCGAAATGCTTTAAATGAAATGCCCCGGGAATTCCGGGATTGAAGGATTGCATTGTACAGAGTGATTGGAGGTTTTCTGCTATGTCATTCCATTGGTGAGCCTTTGAGAAACCAACTTAGTCACAGCCACCTCTTTTTGTTAAGTTCGGTGACGCATTTTATCATTTTTCTCAGGTGACTAACACGATCTCTACTTTTTTCTTCATCTAAAATGAAAACAGGAAGTGAGATTAATTAAACTGATGCCTTACTTCATTATCACAGTTGTAGCTCTTACATAATTTCACTAAACGACGGCTCATCATCATCTTGATAATCTTCATCAAATATTTGTGCTGGGGTTTAGGAGTTCGCTCTTGGGAATGACTTAAACATTCAGGGATTAGACAAGTAAATCTGTATGCTTTTACTGTGTTTTGAACTAAATCCCAGGTATTAGACAACTGTGGAGATTAGAAGTAACAGAAATTAACCTTGAAGCTGCTGTAACAACAGTAGAATAGATTCGAGTGCTTACTATAATCTGCATCTCAGAAGTTATTACTTTCTATACATCGTTATCTTTCAAAGATCTAAACACCAGAACCCTTTTCCTAATTCTTTCTATGAAAACAGGGATATTATCCACATGAAAGTAAAAATTTAATAATTTGAACTGCGTGCGCTGCGTGCAGTGGCGTTGACCCTAGCTTTGTTTACCGTCCGCATCTACCGCTGTATTATGGCTTGTTTATCTGTTCCGTTGAAACACTAGTCTCAGCTGTATTGATAAACGGATCTCTAAATGCTTTGATTCATCATCCAGAACCATATATAGCTTCGATACGACTGTTTGTGTTAGTTTGTTGGCTGGGAGATAACAAAATCTCGTGCTAATATTGGTTTTAGGTTTGATTTTGAAGGTTTGTGGAATTAATTCCCTTGAAATGTATGCTCAAAGCTTTCCATCATGGGTACTGAACCGTTAGGGTACAGCCTTTTTTATGGCTAAAATAACAATTCTACTTAAACAAATTGTTCCGAAACTGTATTTCTCGTTTAGTAATAACAAAGTAATAATGGACCGTGGGTAGGCTGGCGTGCTCCGGTGTGGCGTCCAAGTGACGTGGCGTTTGACAAGTCACGCACTCCAAAACATAACTTGTGTGAGAGAATAAACAACTGTGAGCACCAAGTGTTCCGCTACAGTGGGAATGAGCGTGGAATTCTGGTGGGCGGCCGCCACTCCACAACCACCAGATAATTACTATCATTCACCGATCGCTACTTGTCGCGTTTCCAATTTTCCACTGCCTTAAAATTATACCTCAAACCTGTCCAGCCGTATCGTACAGGGTATTAAACTAATCACAGAAATGTATAGCTCCTAGATTGGCTCCTGGCTCTAACGACACTTGATGAATTGCCTCGCAATTACCAATGCAGAACTTAACAGCTTTATACACCTGCTGTTATTAATAAACAGGTTGAATGAATGGAAATTGTTTGTATAAATCTTTCTCGGAGCGTAGGATTAAAATGAACATACAATGATCCAACAAACTTTACGGAGTCGAGTTTCACAGTTACGAAGAAAATGTGAAACCAAGTTTCCTATTAAAGAAAGTATCGATAAAGACGGTGAGTAGGTTTTGAGCAATAAAATGCAGAGTTATAAATAAAGGCTTAAAGTACACCTACATTAGCAATAAACCTTCAGTGGTGACTGGTAACAGGCCAGGGTCATCATTGTAGGTCGATGCAGTTGCTTGATACAAGCGTCAGCTTTTCATATGCACCAGTTGGCACAAATATTGAGATCACAGCGGATTAGAAAGTGATTAATGTATTTATGCATGGCGAACCGTGTGATGAATGGTAAAGCTTTATAAAATATTCGAAGTGTTAAAAAGAACTCTTGAATACCATCCATTAACATCGAGACTTTCGGCGTTTGAGTGTGACTTTCAACAAAAATCTTCACATAGGCGTTCTATTTGAAGCCGTTGCATTACAAAGAACTCCAAGGTTTCCAGAAATGTAACTGTGATCAGTTTATGACTTAAGTCGACCCTCTACCGTCAAAGACGAAGCGGTGAGTGGCGGTAAACACGAGGGTTTATGGTGCATGCACCGCCCGACCTTGGAGCTCCTAGTGTAGCATTATTGGACGCCTGAACAACCAATGACATTACCACTCGCAGTCGTCATGATTACCTACATACAATGTAGACCGTAGAAGCATCCAATTTCAATGTCTGGTAAACATATTGAATGGACATATCTGAAAGCTGAGAATAAAAATCTAGGTTTATTGTCTGCGCATTGTGGGTAAAATGTTACACTAAGTTATTGGACAGGATGCGAGTAGTAAATGGTTGTTTCGTATCATTTACAAAAGGAATGTTATAGTGATGCCCAGTTCTGTTCTGTGGGATGTCGATGTGTTTCGCCGTCGTTCGTGGCTTTGAGTTCCCCGAACTCTTCAAATACGGCTGAGCTGTTGATTTCTTCTCTTTTCTGAAACGGAGAACTCGGAAAACATTTGTTTTCACTAACAGCTTCAAATTTACAACATACTGAGAATTATTAAAAATAACTTGTGCAAGGAACAGTTATTATTATGTAGGTTACTTGTCTTAAACACAGCGTGGCGGAACGTGGTGTACTAAAGTGGATACTTTATGCACCACAGCCTCGGCACCGTCGAAGTACAAGCTACTGAAAGTGGCAGTGGACCCACCCCACCACCGCATGCAACTTAGCACCCAGTAATTGTTTTGCATTTTATTAACGTTTTTACGACGAAGCCATAATTACGATGTCCGTTAATATTATAAGTAATTACATCGGCCTCTTACGCGCTTAGACGTGGAGTTGCGGACACCAGCCCGCTATACAATACAATACAATACAATACATCGGCCTCTTGTGAAATAGCTGACCGAATATTCATTTGATTCGGAGTTTACAACTTGGTTGATTGATATGGTACAAAATATGTTGCGTACCGATAATAAACTACATCCTTAATATGGACATAGTCATGTCTCGTTTAATGTTTAGCAGTTATTTCTTTATTAATGACTTAATACTGGTCCGTTTGGCTGAGGTGTCAAATAAGCTCTTGCTATCTAAGGCGTTGTCTATCTCGTCTTATACGAAGTAGTTTTGTTATCCTGTAAAGGAAACATCTGATGTGATAACACTGATAACATACACAAGTGATTTCTTGTCTTGACTAAGATAGCACTTGTCTAGCCGTGTTCTTAGTTCTATATCAGCATTTCCAGCTTAAACAATAAGTCTTTGTACATTTGCATTTTATTATTCGCCGGCATTGATTTACAGCGCCCCCTTTACGTCTCCACTTTCAACGAAACGTCCTTTTGTTCCGAACGACTAAGTTTTTCTAAAGAGCTTTGTCTTGACATTTCTATTGTTGAACATTTTGTTGGGCTGTAAAATAAACAGTTTGACTTTATTGCCCTTGCCTTCTATTGTTGTGCACCGATTTAGGTAATCTATTGGTTGTTTTAAAATTTGTACTTATTTGATGAGTTAAAAGTCAAAGAAACCGAGGAACGTTTACGTCTCAGGGACTAGCTTTGTTTTATTTTACTGTGTGCTCTTTAAAGTTTATATTGCTGCCAACTGAACTCTGAGGTGATAAAATGTTTTTAAACCACTGGAAATAAACTCCAAGAAAGAGAATTTCCCATAAATAAATTCTAGTCTTGTGAGGAAATTGTGCACCTTTCGTTTTCCTGCAAAAGATAAAACCGTTTTCAAATAAGTCGAAAGTCAGCAAAACTCAGATCTGAACTGTAAGTAGTGAACAGCTAATGTGTTCTACTGCACTTGGTAACCTAATTCCACCCAATCCAACTGCAGATAACCTATTTCCTGCAGTAAAGGAAACAGCGAACGGCGCGCGGCGTACGATAAGAACAAACTATAGCACTTACATTTTTCTTTCCAGTACAACATTGTAACATGAACGACATATATGTGTGTATAGGTACATAGTAACCCACAATAGGTATACAATACAGTTACTACACATGTAGGTATTAAACGGTTTCAATTTACTCGACCGACATCAGCTGATTACTACGAGCGATGACGCAATGCGCTCTAGTACGATTGTTTGGTCGTGCGCACACGATGCGTTTGATAAGCGTATCGTACGCTACACGTCACGATTGTTACATTATTGTTTTATAATCATTTAATAGGGACAGGGTATGTATGACCGCTCCGCGGGAAGAGTCTGATATGCCTCAGAGGCTGCCACGGCTGCCACGGTCGACACAAACCAAACATGTCACCGTTTACTCGCACTACGACATAAATGACGTATAGAAACTGACAGCTTTGACAGAAGTTCTGCGCTCAACGCACTTTCGATATTCCGAATTTGATGTCTACATGCTGCTGTCTCTAGATGCTGCTTTGGCAAAGCCGACGGCGCGGCGTAGCGATGTTTTTTAGGTGTAGCGGAAACTAGAAAGGCAGTACGGCCGTTAAAGATGCTATAAAATAAATGTCTGCATATTCAATTTCACGTAAATGTTTTTTATATGACAGGTGCCACAGTCTATAAAAGCTGATATTGCCTTGTATAAACTATTTTAATTACTTTTTATGGTGATACTTTTTAATGAGCTCAATTAATTTACGCTATTGACACAATATTATGAATATTCATTTCATTAGTCATTGTCGTCGTGTGCTATAAGAACAAAACAAAGGCATTCGTTTAACCGTCAAATAAAAGGTTAGGTGTTCCGCCGTACCCTCGTAATGCCAATAATTCATTAACATGCACGAATAACGTCTGAAGAATTTATCGTTAATTATTTCTGAAGAGTCTTCTTTAGTTCAAAAGCGTTGGTGGCGTAGCTGCGAATACACACCACAAATCTAGACATCAAATATAACATTAATCTTAATTAATTACCTTCAACGCCTTCATATTTAAAGGCACTACGTAACTACTATTAATACTTCACAGATAAGAATATATACCAGATTTTTAGATATGGTTCAGAAAATTCTGAAAACTGGAATGTTTCAGCAGTTTAGCTGATAAAACAACATTTATCAGCAATAGTTTATCGTGCCGTGTAAATGGGCTCGACGTCGCGTGGGCGGACACATGGCTCTATACACGTGTTCGTGTTCGTACAGTGTTACACACTGACCTATGTTATAATAGGATACTATTAGCTCATGCATTGGTTACTCTATATTGCAGATTTAGTGGTTTCCTTGTAATACATATGTGCAGTACTTTCTAGTCCTTGTACTATTTAAAAGCGCACAACTGCACACAGCGATCAGCTGTTTTCCGTGCTGAAAATAAAGATTTAGTTCGTTAGATTCTCGTAGCCGCGTCAAAATTCCTCCTCTGGGAGCATCTCCGACACACAAAATGTCTCATGTTGTCATATAAACGCCATATGTACGGGTCGTCGTAACTCCTATGGGTCTTTTTCTCTGTCTACGGGGTCTTGCGACCGTACGGCACTCTTTCAGTTTTGTCACTCCGCTGCACTGTTTATGTACGACTACGATGAGGGCAAAAGTATTTAAATCTTTAAAACAGTATCATTTTGCGTGGAACTCACGGATGACCTGGACTCACCGTGTTCGAGTTTAAATCGAACACTAAGCGATAATGCATAATTGCATCGAACGCAAGTATGCACATTCGCTCGTTCACCAAAATGTGGGCCAGTTCGCGTTCAGATCTCATTAGAGACAACGCGTACTCGAAACCATTACCATTGTCTTATAACTAAGTGTTGTAGTGATTTAATATACTTCCCTTACAATTCGATACTTTAACTTTTACCATAAACCATAACCTATCAATACGAGAAAGGAGTGTTAGGTCACCATAGCGACAAGCACTACTGTTTACACACCGTTTTAAAAAATAGCAAGAATTTTCTGACCCGCACAACATTGTTACAAAATACTCAGACATGCTTGATACTACCACCCACCCGTTACTTTTCAACTTATGGTCTCTTCAAATATCTCATAATTATTCACAGATTCCACAACAAAAGAGCTGTCAATTCCGCGCTATGTAAAGGCTCCTCAACGCGTGGGCGGACACATGGCTGCTCACACGTGTTCGAGCGACCGAACACGACTGACAAGTGATTATTGTGCTGTAATATGTTATTTAATGGTTCAATGAAGCCACATAGCGTGAAAGACTGGCGGAAAAAGGATTCCTGTTCCTGAAATCACGATAGTTAGAGCTTTCAAACACCATTACAACGATAGATATAAACTTGGATGTGAAAACATGATGAGATTTAACTTTAAACCTTAGGGGGCTTCCATTAATTACGCAGTTGATTTTTCGAGCCCCCTTTCCCCCTTGGTGAGATTTGACTTGACCCCCTCACCCCCTTAAACTCCTCAAGTAATTAATGGACGCCCCCTTAAAAAAGAATCATGGTAATGCCCCTTTTAAAAGCCAAAGACATCATCGGAGCTAATTATTTAATGGTTATGGACTAAGGGTTCGTAATATCAAACAGCATAAGCCTTTGAATCTGCTGGAGAAAATTGTGACAAATAAATAAAAATTGGTTAACAGTCCTAACGTCATTACTATTCTTATACATGTTAGAATCAGCTTGGCGACACAATTAAAAGCTACATGTATGTATGTAGCTTTTAATTGTGTATTACAACCAAATACTCAAAGTGAATAAAACGAACACACTTCGTAACATGACTCTTAACTCTAAAAGGTCCACAGCGAATGAAACAACAATGAGGCCTACATATTCATGTACACTAGCTACAAGTCTACAACTACACAGAACTACAACCACAGAAGACATATTATTAGTAATAGCAAACAGTATTTCAACTAGGGACAATTTCAAATGGTCAGAGTCAGTTCACACAGAATGTAACCGTTCATACGAATTCTAACCATGTTTCATGCTGGGGCTGCCGCATCGAGACAAGTACTTATTTTTACTACTGGCTACGTTTTGTGTTGTCCAACATACCAAAAATTTAATTAAAATGTTTTGATTTCACAATAAGGGTTGCTTGGTTTACTGGTTATCTTTACACTGTGACCACACCAAGCATCTCTGGACAAGCAACCGATACTCGCAGACGGAATTGAATGCAAACAGTTTGCGGGTACAATAACATTCTCCAGTGGTCTGTTTGCGGACTGTACCTAACATGGCTATAATACTATTAATTGTTCGAGTTGCAGTAGGTTGCTCTTGTTGGGGGGCACTTTGAAACTGTGCTCGTTTAGCTGTCAAGATATTGTTTAGATATTACTGTAATTGAAGGGTTGTGAAAGTAAATGTTGGCGTTCAGAAACAAAAGGTTTGAAGGAAGATCTTCTCTTTCTTTATCGTGTGGTTAGTGCCTAACCTGATGTCAGAGTTTTTATGCCGCCCAAGGGCCTCTGACTTGGCTTTACATGCCGTCAAGAAATATATCTCAGGCATGCTGGTTTTCTCACGATGTAAGGAAGAAACAAGGAAGATTAGTGTTTTATTATACGAGATACGGACTTGGATTATATACTTGACAAAATTCGACGGCACATTGGCTGCGTGTTGCGGGTTCGGTCCCCGCACGGAACAAATATTTGTAAGACCTACAGGTAGTAGTTCCAGGTCTGACTGTTTGTGTATGTCAGTTTAAATGTTTGGAAACGCACCCACGATACAGGAGAAATTCCTAGGGGCAACGTTTTCATAAAAAATAAAAATAAAATAGCGTGGACCTTTTCGTCGAATTATAAATCGCAATAAACTACAATCTCTAATTGGCTTTGAAAGGCAGTGGGATATTGAAATTGAAATCAACGAACTGTAATACTATGGCGACGTAGGTCTCGTAACAAACCCATTCAATACTAGTCAGAGCCTCGGAACAAGCTCCAGTTGCGCTTGCGTCACCTTCCCGACCAGAGCTGACCGCGTAGGTTTAACAAAACCACCGTCATACAATCATACGCCTTGATGAATGGCCCGCCACTTTTACCTGATGACCGTAATGATCCATGACATTCCTGCACTAATTCATTCACGAGCCATTCAATGTAATCAGTTCGTCTCTTGTCCACAACAACATCACGTATGCCGTTGTCAGATCATACAAATTGCTGGGGAGTTCCAAACGACTTGGAAAGAGTAAAGTACTGTAGGTACCGTTACTTGGCAACGTTTAGAGGTCTGAAGAATTTTATTAATGCAGCCTCGTCTACGTTTGTATCGTTACGCTTGTTGAGTTCAGAATATAATGAGCGGTTGTTTGGAACTGTGCAATCAATTGTCGTAATAAAACATCAAATCTGCATACTTATTTCATGCTTCGCGTGGGTGGGTTGGGTTGTAAAATTTTTTCGTCCGTCATTCACAGATTTGCATAGAAATTATAATCTTGATATTGACATACAAAACCAGAAGTTTAACATAATATTAATATTCAAAATAATATAGCAGAACTACTTTAAGTATTGAGTACAGACTTAGTGCGTGAAAGCGGGTATCTCGGTCCATGGCCGGCGCGGTGGCTCGGCGAATGCAAGGCCTCTGCATACTGTTGCAACAAACACTGTTACTGCACTAATGCAACTACTAGCTACGTTCACCAACCGGTATCCGGACGATTTGTTGGCCCTTGCGGATTTGCATGCTTATCGCTCCACTAATACGCAAAATATTGCCTGTGGAACCGTCAAACTTGCTTGAAGAACGCTGGATAGTTCACATCTGCGTTCAATTCGATATATAAATTATACTTGATAAAATCTTCTGCACCATTAAATCGAAGTAGGCTCTTAATGCCGAAGGAGGTTAGAAATAAGTAAATAAATGTAGTACCTGCTTTACAATGAATGGATATTGTCCTCGGTAGCTTACAATACTGTGGATGGAGGAAGAATGAATGTTTATCCATTCCACTGCATTGATTTCATCTCGATGTCAGAGAAAGAAAATAGAATGTAGCAGCTGTCTATCAACTTGCAAGTTGTTTTATTCAACAGAATGGAATACATTATTTGATATGTGTAGCATGTGCATGTTCAAGTCTAATGTATCCCTTAGTATCTATTTAACATTTTCGTAGTGCATTAAAGAATACTGTGTGGTTTTTAGTTTAAAATAAATCACTACATGCTCTCATAATGTATGTAGATTCGATCCGAAATCTTGAATGCAGTGATGAAATATAACGCGCTCACGCAAGCATCCACAACAGTACCACGATTAGTCGTCACATCATTAACTTTACGTTTTATGACTTACTCTCCCGCTATTTATATTCTAGAGCCTTTACTTTTATTGCTATTTTATGCTCATACATCATCAACGCGACGGGAGGTGTACTAATTAAATTCGGCACTTAAAATTCTATAAGTTGGCCGACGACCATGTTTGTATAGTAATATAAACAAACAATGGTATGTTTGAGAATAAATATCACTTAACGAAACCATAGTTCGAAGCGTAAGCTTGTAGGGTTGCCAAACGTGGTGTCGGTCACGCAATCCAAATACTCCAAGCATGGTTACCTGGAAAAGCAAAAACATCTATTCAAATAATTGGAACTGAAATGCAGTCAGCCCGAAAAATGGTCTGACAAGACGGATCGTGATGTTGCACCGATAACATCTTCAGGGCGTGTCTATGCGCAATAGATTCCGTGATATAATGTACTTAACAGACGGGTGCTACAGGCACTCAATGATTTACTCTTTTTCAACGTAAGTAACAGAATCATCAAATTAATTACGCCTCTTAGTTCCGCTTCTAAAGTAAAGAGTAAAAACTTGACGAATACCATTTCCTGAAACATTTTTTACGCTATAAAGCCTAGCTAAAGATATAGCATCTTTCTTTTCCCACATTTGAGTTCTGGTAATATTCTGTACAACTGTTCCTCTCGTTTAACCCTGCGGCTGCCCCAAATTGGTATTTACGACCCACCAATGACCTGCACCACGTTCTCATGTTACAATACAGTAATAACATTTCCCATGGCTTTTGTTCGTACGTTGACAAGTCTGCTCGTAAACTTATTAAATCACAACCACTTGAAACACTACTGTTTTGTACTGAATGTAGGCTAAAGTAAACAATACTAATAATGCTACAATTGAAAACTGCATTCTAATTATAATTTCTTTACTTTCAACGTGGTATTTGAGTATCTAATTATACCAAAGGCTCTCATTAAAAATGAACTGATTAATTTATGAGAAACTCGACAGATTTTATAAAATATTTACCTGTTTAATTAAACTAATACCAATTCAAACTCAACTGGAAATCAATTCGAATCAATCGCACAATTGAACACCAAGTTGTGCCAGCGATATCCCAGACAATATCAAGCGATCTCGACAGAATTAACACGAACCATTGAACCATTCAATTCCTAAATCAACATTAATAGCGATAACAGAACACGGAACAAACCGAAGGCAAATATTGGTAGACTGTGACTTACTGCGCTTTTGAAATGTATGAAGTGGAGGGCTAAAGCTGTGCCTTAAGCCGACATAAAGCCTTCTGAGCAATGAGGAGCGAGTATTTCGGCGCTGCGTGGGCCGCGGGCCAGACGTTTATATGAAACTACCTGTTTATAATATATGAAAGGACCTCATACGTCTTTCAAATTTGACGTAATTATGTAAGTAATTGTTAGAAATATTAATGGCGTTAGTTTTTGAATGCATTGTTTCAATGTTGTGATTTTTGGGGTATGATTTCGCCAGTCGAAAATATTTGCAACACAATTGAATGTTCTTCTGACTTGTTCTGTTCACGAGTGACAGTATCGTGAACTCCCTTCGTGACAACTTCAGACGTCGAACAAACTAGACGTCTGTGAACAAGCTGGACAAGACAAAGAAAATTGAAACGTTTACATCAGTCTCTTGCGGTTTGCGAAACGGCACTTTATGCAACTATCGCCCTAGGCATAAGTTTCCGTGTACACAACCAGGAGTGAAGACACCCGTGGGGATTCTAGTGACACACGTTCCCTTCGGAGGCGAAAGTTCTTCTCGAACTGGTCCTGGTAAAACCGGTATCTTGGAACTGACTTGCCAAGGTGTCTAAACTGCCATTGTAATGTAATGTCTATTGACTACTTCAGTGCTTAATCAAACTCAGAGAGATTATGACCGAATGGAGTACTAAAGATGTTATCTTATAGTGGTCTGCCGAAGATTATTATGGGAACTGAAGCTGTTTCTCCTAGTTAATTAATTTATGATGTTTACATTTTCTTAGATTATTTTAACGGTAGTAGTCGTTTTAAGTATCTACAACTTAAGTCAAGTGAGAAATAACGTATGGGTTTGGGACTTCGGAGTGGTCTTGTAACTCTCGTCAGTTTACCGTGTAGTCATTGAGCTTTAAAGGGAAATGCAGATTGGAACTTGGAACCGTGAAAAGAGACGATGTGTATCTGATTTTAAACATAACCACGAAATGTATACCCCTATCGAGCCTCTTAATCGCATCTTGACCACACACACCACAATCCGTCACAGTTTAAATTCTATCAAAATTCTTATGATTGAACAAATCGCTTGGCATTAGTGTCAATTACGAAGCAAGAAGTTTCTCGATTTAAAAACGTTTACGTCGAAATATTAGTTACGACCACTAAAGGTTCGGGGCTTATGATTACATTGTAAATTAATGCAATATTTTTAAACAGATTCACATGGAGTGAGCGCTGTGAATGCATTTAGGGTTCGGTCATCGCACCTTGTGCTCGTCGCGCCGGCCTCGTGTAGGTGTCGCGCTCCGGTGACGTCGATGCTTATCACCCGACAATTAAAACGTTGTTTCGCGACCTGTTGCTCTCTTCTCCCCTCGCCCATTCCTAGTTCACCGCACAATCTGACCGACAGACAAACCCTTTTCACTTGAAGCGATTTATTTACTAACAAACTCGAAACCGTATCGCACGCCGCGTTCCACACTTCAGATGTTTCAAGACGTTCTGGTAAGGTACTGGCGAAGGTGAACAAACCTTTACGCGAGTAAGCAAGACAACATCAATTACACAACAGACCTATATTGTTTACAACATACGATCTTATAGGCACGTGCTTTCCAATAAAAACTTTGGAGGTCAAGTGTAGTAGGCGTATTTATATCAGAACGAGGCTATGTGCCGCGTCTACGGGGGCGGTCATTAACTGGGTCGCGCGGGGACAAAGACCTCAGCCCCCGGTGAGGGGGAAATCGTGGGGTGGTTTCGCTTTCCTCGGGTGGCGACTACCCCACCCGGCGGCGCGGTTACGCGAAACACCCCGATCTTTCCGCGAACTAAAACTGGATAGGAAGTAGGAAAAGCCTCCGCGATACAAATGTTTACTCTTTGAGTTGCCGATGCGGGCGTCCACCTCAAGGGGATTAATTTAGAACTTCTGGAACATTAATTCCCGTCCTAAGCAGGTTTCCCTTTTTGCGGATAAACAACGAAACGCCTGGAGATTGAACTGTCGACGCGATTACGGCGTGACATTTTCGCTTTATTTTTTATCGATATCAGCGGGGCGGACATGACGCTTTGTTTCGGCGGTTCGTGTAGGGGTGACCTGAATGAATTAATGCATAATGTTATTTAATTATATGCAAATGATCAACACAATGACGCGTATGCGACAACGACATCTACCTGCGACTCACAGGATATCGGTGTCGTGTTCCGAACATGCGGAGAGCATCGCCGATCTTTTAGAAGGCGGTACTTGTAACTAGCATGAACAATGGCAAGGAATTTCTCTGTGGTCCTTTATAATATGATACATCATTCGCATTGTTATTTACTTGTTCCAAATCCCATAACAGCACGAGTTTCATTGAGCACATTTGATATTCAAGTAGGAGTCATTGTAGATTGTCTACTTTCTCATAAGCATGAACATTATAATGTAACAATTTAAAATGAACATAACATATCGATAGACATCCATTACAAAGCTACTTAACTGCTGCTGATAGCGTCCAACTAAATATAATAATAAAAAGAACATAAATTTGTAAACCTACGATAGGTCAACGACGTCTTTAATTTATTTTTACACCTAAACAACCGTAACGTATAATGTTTAGCATCATCATGATGTTTTTACGACTCAAGGCCCTAAAACCAGTAAAGAAGTAAGTAGGTAGTGATGTGATGACGAAACCTCGAATGAATTTCGCACAAGACCAAAGAGCATGCGCCATTTTCACTAGATGTGGTTTAGATCGATAACCCACTGACGCCACGCGCCATGACAAAAAAGCGGACGGACACAGAACTACTGGAAAAAATGGAGGCGTCTTTGAAGATGTCCTAGACAAGCCTCTTTCATTGCACTGAATGAGTATTTTGCCTTTTAGCACAGATATCTTCTCCATGTCCAGCTTTTCAAATAAACATAAACCTCAGAAATTGGAGTACGACAAAAATGCAGATGAAAAATGAGAATGAAAATCTTTCAGATTCAATGTGATTAATCGTGAGAGTCTTTGTCTTTCCTTGAAACTGTAAGATATGTTGAGCAGTACCATGACATTAACAAGCTTATGTTTCGGTATGTAAATCTTTAACTATGGTAAGACTCACGCGTTATTGTTATGTATTCTATTGTTTGTGTTATTCTATGCATGAAACATTATTCATAGTCACAGAGAATCCTAATGTCTCGGGATATAAATGCGAAGCAAGTACTCTCACAAATCAAGCGAACCAACATTCCAACTCTGAACAAATATGTGTAGACTGTAGCGTCTGTAGCCCATATAAACGCGTTCCGGATGCGGGATTATCACCCAGGACTTAGCAAAGAGGGCGTATCCGTTACTTTATGTAAAAAAAAAAAACCCCTATTAGAGTGCGACATAGTCGGAGCTAACGCCGCCGTATTGTTTTTAGTACAATTTCCACAGACAATAAACCACGAATGTTTTCAACAGCTCCGTCCTGACAATGTCCTTCAAGCACCAACAAAACCACACAAAAGAACCACGACGCACTATGACATCTATACAAATAAATAAAATTGAAATGTCTGTTCGTAATATAAGCACTTAGAACATTTTTATTTTGTTTTTTCATTTTCTTCTGCCGGTCTGTCTTTCTGTCTGTTCGTTCCGGCTTATCTCCGAAACGGCTGGACCGATTTTGACGGGCAGATAGCTGATGTAATAAGGTCTAAAATACTACACTACACACTACTCACTACACACACTACACGCACTACTTACTACTATATACTTTTATTTCAGAAAAATAATTAGGGTTCCGTACAAGAAAATTAAAACCCTTGAAATTATTAACAAAATCCGAATCAAAAACAGAAGTCAAGGGAAGTTTTTTATAATAAATTCACGCGAATGAAGATAGGCAACATATTTATTTTATTTACCAAAACTACTACTGCCACATATTGTGAACCAAAAATATCTATTATTATTATTTATTTAATATCTAAAACACTTATGCTAGTTACAGTTTTGGTTTCAGCCACACATCGAAAACGTCTCTGGGCTTATCTGTGCTGGCGAGCCGTTCGAAAAAAAAAACCTTATATAAAATTTCTAAATGTATACCTTTTCTAGTAACAGTAAAGCCGCGTCGCATGACGCGGGTGGCGGGGTGGCGAATAGTTGTGGCGTGTTGCGGTAGGTCAGTAATTGCGAATCGTTGATTGTCCCCGACTCCCGCCGTACGACTACGGACGACCAATCCGATAGGTAGTTAGGTTACCTACCTAACTATCGACGTCGGAAAAATGTGCCGTGTACCATTGACACGTTAAACGTTCAAAGGTGATCGGTATTTTCATGACAAAATGTTTGATATTTTTACGGTGGAAGCGATATTTTATTTCATTTCAAGGCTCTTGTGGCTTTACTTGTTGTAGGTTATTTATAGTTTTTTGACTGACCTGTTAGCCTAGTGGTTGCAAGCTGCTGAGCATACGATCCTCCTGGGTTCAATTCCCGGGTCGGTCAAAGCGTTATTGGGGTTTTTCCATAAGGATTTTTTCAGAAGCAGCCATGGAGTCTGAATTTGTGCCCTGCTGATGGCAATAGGCTCACCCCCATTACATGGGGCTTAAAAATAACACGCGAAATGTGGGTGTACTGTAAAGTACACCTCTGCTTACCCCTTCGGGAATTACAAGTCATGCTGTTATGTTAATATAGTTTTTGTTTGTTTGGTGTTAGAATATTCCATACATTTGTGCAACGAATTCGTGGGTGACCACTATCTACTAAACTTAACGATGTCTTAATGTTTTCCCCTTTTGTTTCAGGTACTTATTCTCAACCTTTATGGTTTGCCAACGGTAATTAAGTGCATCTATAAACGAAACGTGCGTTTGCCTGCCACCCACATGCCAGCAGTTACTGCGGGTAAGTAAACTTGCGCAAGTATTGGCTAACTGGTTAACATTCAAGTTGGGACCATAAACTATAAGCTAGCTTTTGTCCACGGGTTCGCCAGTTGTGAGGTCTGAAATTCTCCTATAGGAACATATCCTAGGATGAAAGTGTCTAGGATGAAAAGGCCATTCATGGTCTATCTGTGTGCCTTTCGTCAAAATCCGTTCAGGTGATCAGTTATACTAAGCATTTATACTAGTCACGTTTTATGAAATGGTGTCTGGTTATCTAATGACTCAACAATACTCTTCATGTGCTCACAATTTAGATTAATCAAACCTTTTAGTTTAATAGATACGTTAATTATAATAACAACTATTACTCATTTAATGCAGCACAACATTTTGATGATGATTATATGCTTCAGTCACTGCTTTTACTGACGTCGTTTAAGTCATAAGCGGAAGCGATTTACAGAACTAGACTTGAGTGAGGTTTATTCACTGTTAATTATTTCCAAAGCTTTCGCAGATGTTCACGTTTTACCTGTTCCTACACGGTACGCCATAAATGGGATCAGCCAGCATCCACCACAATCCTAACACGTTCAGTGTGCAAAGACGGCACCGTGTAAATGAAATACAATACAGTGCAAGGTGTCGAGTAGCTCTCATTAGCCACGTTACTGTGTCTACACATACTTAAATCTAATTAACGCTGGTATTAGTCGGGAAACAGTTAATTACTGGCTAGAACTTGGAAGCGGTTTGAATTGGGACATAATTCCCGTGCATAGAGGTTACGGCTGTAAATAAATATGTACGTATACAACGTGTAACAGAATAAACGCAATACCTCTTATGGGATCATTGTACTCATCATTATGACCAACTTTTACTATGGAACAAAACCTGAAAAAAACTAGGGCCAAAATTGCCAATAAATAGAGCGACCACGAATGTCTTTCACGCATAAGGAACTCTCTAAAAGGTGATGCTAAATCATGGCTCAATGAGTGGGTATCATGATATAATCGCGGGAAAAATCAGTTGTTCAATACATTTTTTCGAGTTATGCGCACAGAAATGTATGGGGCAGTAGATTTTTTTTTTGGCCATTTCAGTTTTGGTCCCATACTGATAGTTGTTCATAATGATGAGTAAAATGACCCCGTAAGAGGTTTTGCGTTTATTCTGTAACACGTTGTATATCTAAGCCCTGTAAATAAGTAGCAACTAAATCAGTAATACATGGTCTAAAAACACTTGGCCTGTATAGATATACAAGGTGCAGTTTTGAACCTGCAAAACATTTCAGGAGGTTGTTATGAGACTCGTAAATAATCATATAACAATACGATACCAAGTCAATAATCAATAATACTTTTTCTTTTCGATTTTTCAATTTTATTGTTTTTCAGAATAACTCTCTTAATAACCCTCTTCAAAAAAACAGAATCACCCATTGCGATGTATCGCGCGTCATGTCACTGTGTGCGTGAATGCGATGACCAGTGACGTCAGCCTGTACGAGTCTCCGCCCACATTTCTATGAAACGAACGCGGCACGTACGTTAAACTACAATGAAGGTCGTTGCTATGGTTACGGGGAGCCCCCGCGATGCTCGTCATACCGCATTTCGATTAAGACTCGAAAATCTGTTACTGCGCATCGAAGGTTCAACCAACGTGCCGCGATCTGTACAAGTTGTTTTAGCTACAGCAACTTATAGCAAATAATTTTACCTTAGATGTAGTTCGAATTTGAAAATCACAATGTAGGTACCTAGGTACATTATTGTTTAAAATTTCGCTAAATAATAACTCATTTTTAAGCATCATTACAATGCCGTGGCCCATCTGCCGAGCCTGTTCCCAACTATGTTAGGGTCGGCTTTCAGTTTAACTGTATGCAGCTCACTACATGGAGTGCCAGTGAATCACGTAGGGCGACTGCTTATCAGACCTCAACAAACCAGTTACTTGATAACACGATACCCATTTGTTAGACTAATTGTCGGACTTTCTGGCTTTTGACTACCCGTACCAACGACCATACGGCAGGGCTGTAAGGTCGTTGACCCGTACCGACCCGTGTGGTACCTAACGACCGTCCGAGAGCTACAAATCAATTCGAACCATGGGCTTTAATTAAGTGCTTACCGAAACACGGGATTTCAATGATGTCCTAGATACATTTAAAAAGTACTTACATCATTATGAATTAAAAAAATAACACAATGGTACTTGCTCAGTTGCGAACCCGCAACCTCATGCATGAGAGGAGAAAGCCTTAACCACTGGGCTATTACGATAAATAATAATAGTAGGAAGTAGATACAACTGCGGCAAAAAAAGATCACGTTGGCGTCGTCAGTTACCTATCAGCTGATGAATAAAATGATAGGCGGAGATAAATAAACCTTAAAAAGCACGTAAGCAGATCCTGTTGCACAATTGTGAAACTACGATCGCGAGCGCGTGCGCGGGATTTAGGTAGGCACCTAATAATAATAATAAGGCATGTAGGTACTCGGCGCAGTCGGCGCGCTCTGTAGGTAAATTCAGCCCCAAGGACGGTTTTTATTTGTAGATTAAATTGGTTAATTTAAGATTTTCCTTCCTACTTTTTAACGGGCTGAGGACCGACAGAAATACATCAAGATAATTTGTGCTAGTTAAGTGGGTAGGTACCCATGTGTTAGGGATTTTAGGTGATTCATTTTGTCTGATAGGTATTTTTGGCGTAGTTAAACATTTTAAATCAACTTATTTACACTAATCAAGTTGATTTAGCTAACATCGTATTTACAAATTATTGTCTATGTACAAATAAATAAATAAATTACCTACTTATGTTACCTGGAGATATTGTTCAAAGTTTCCACCGTAACACTCCAGGCACAGTCTAGCACGACGTTGCTGATTTTCCTTCAGCTTACACAAACACATTCGTTTTTATTGTGTCGAAAGCACTGATCACTTTTGCACTTTTGAGATCCTGTACCTTGCGGTAATGAAAAGGATGCTGCATTTCTTTGTACAGTAGCCGCCACACTGTGGAGTGGTGCACTCCAAACCGTCGACCAGCCTCCCGCGTGCTTGCACGTGGCTCTCGCCGGAAGAATTCCAGGATATCTTCCTGCAAGGCGACAGGCAGGCCTTCGTTGCCGCGACCTTCAGCATGCTGGGGAACGTCGAACTGCCGATGATCGCGCAGTCTCTGCGTAGCAGCCAGCATTACCCTGTGTGAGGGACGTTGCCGATTGGGGAATAACTCCGCGAACATTTCGATGGCTCGAGATACATTGTCTCCACTGATGGCATACAAGCGGACCATCTCCACCAACTCTACATTGGAGTATTGGTCCGTCATCTTTACAACTAGGTAGTAGGTACCTATCCCGACTGTTAATCGAAGGTGCACTTGAGGGGCGGAATTTGCAAGCGTATGCACATACCGGCGTCATCAAATACACTAATAAATTGACCCGATTTATGCGTTTGCGATGGCCGCGGGGGCGTGGCGGGGGAGAAGGAGCGGGCGGTGGTTGGTGCTTTGGATTCATGAAAGAAATGTTGGTTGTGTTTGTTTGTGTGTGTCAAAGCGCAGTTTAAAGATACGTACAGATTGGTTGCGTTTTAAAAAGGGGAGTTCACACTTACCGATTTCCGTAAATAAGAATAAAATGAAAAAAAAATACCTGCCCATTTTATTGTTGATTCGGGTCGAGAATCACTAACATAATTACCTCCTAAAATGTTTTGCAGATCCAAAACTGCACCTTGTAGAACGGTATTTTAAGAACTAGGTATTTAGCGAATTAGTCCTTTTTAAAGCTGTTGGGCATTTTACGAATTGGGCATTATTGGACTAAGCCTGATATGCATGTACTGATTTTTCGCCTTGAGCCATAGCTTTAAAGCCATTTGAACACTTGAATTAAGCTTCAAGTAGAGCTTAAAATTGAGATCATGCTGTGATACGGGCCTTCCTAACTTCAGCATGAATATTTGTAATTATAGAAATTAATTATGTGTTAGCCTGCCTCCTTGGTCTATTGCTCGCAAACGCGACTGCTGAGATCCTGGGTTCTATTTCTCTGTCGGGCAGTGTTATTGGGTTTCTCCATGAGGGATTTCTTAGCAGCAGCCACGGAGTCTGAATGTGTGCCCAGTTTATGGCAATAGGCCTATTACATGAGATTTAAAAATAACTGGCGAAATGTGGTTGTACTGTTAGGTACACCTCTGCCTAGTCCTTCGGAGATTACTACAAGGCGTTATGTTATTCAGGAATGCTGTATAACCTCGGATAGTCTTCCAACCGAATGAAGGCAAACATCGGCGTATAGTAACTTCTTAATATAACTCAAGATGCTACAAGTGTTGGCATGGCAATGCAAAGTAATTAGCATGTAATGCCATATATTTATTATGTCATTGGCACTATTTTTCACATCCCATCTCACTTTGGCAAGCTGCCACAGAGATCGCAAACGTAGACGATATCGTACTGTGCTGTACTTTATTGGTGTGATTTACATGATGAACATGCTTTCTGTAATCAGCTGACTTATGTAAATAAGCGTGCCAATTTTAACGATTTGTTAACTCCGAGATGAGAACTTTAATTAGAGATTCTCGACTGGATAAGAATTATTGTCTTGACCAATGACTGAACTGCAACTCTTCAATCTTAAAACAGGTTTTACAAACTCGTACTTCAAATATTACTACACTACCGACCATTATTGACCCTAAAAAACTAAAAAAATCACGAAATAATTTTCTTCTTTCTTAATCATGTTTAGCTCACCACGTGTGTTACCCATCACGTCTGCAGAGATTCACTATGTAATCTAATTTAAAATTGTATTAAATGTATAAAATTAAATGTATATGTTTGTATTAATTGTATGTATTTTTTGTTTTACAACTACCTTCATGTATTTTAGTACTAGCTGTTGCCCGCTGCTTCGCTTGGGTTTTGGTCGGAAATTATTCCACGGGCACGTTGTAATTAATAATAGCCTATAGCACTTGGGGATAATGTAGCTTCCTATTAGTGAAATAATTTTCAAAATCGGTTCAGTAGATCCAGAGATTACCCATTAAATACAAACTTACAAACAAATTTGACCACATATAATATCTCATTATATCATCTTATAATATTAGTATAGAATAGAAGTATAGATAACCTGACCTCGCTGTGTTATGAGAGCTTTCGGTATAATGAAAGATCAGCTTTATTTGGTTTTGCATGTTGTTCAAAAATTGTAGTCGAAAAATCGAAGGCACACTTTCAAAGAATATCTCTTTTCCCGCTGCAAGCTCATCACTCAAACCGCGACCAAAACAATAAACCGCGCTTTATCTCGTCCTCTCCCAGTGTGATTTATTTATGTTCGGAGCGGCCGATAACTGCGCAACTATCTGGATACGAGTGAGCCGCGTCCCCACGCATGGCCCGCACTTATCTCGCGTCGTGTGTTCCAATCGATATTACGATACATCTACATATTATACGAGGATTTTACGAGAATATATTCACTTGGTAGTGTTAAGAGTGGGGAAAGACCTAAGAAATGATGGAAGGTCTGTGTGAGAGATGAAAATATGGCTAGAAAGGATATGACTAATAGAGAAAGAAGTATGGAAGAAGAAGACATGCCCCCAATAAAATATGATTATGGGGAAATGTTGATTGATATTCACTTGGTTTCTTGGTTGAAAACTCTGACTGAATCACTACCTGATGCTTTCACTTTTGCAATAAAAATATACTTTAGAAATTAAGGCGCTGATAGATGCTACACAAGGTTTATGACCAAGGCGATCGTCAATTCAGATCCAAACATGGTTACCTTTCTTCCTTAGTAAATCATGACGACAATGATGAAATAACTAAAGCAGTCTCCAACTAACATCACTGACTACAAAGTCTAGGACACTACTGTAAGTTCTTTAGTCCAACTACAGCATAAGCACACTAATAAAGGCGTAGGTTTAAAGGTTACAGCGTAATTAGTGATAGACTAGAATTGTCGGGGTCTTGCAAGTTGTATACTGGTATTGTAACTCCTAAGGTTGCCATGCCAACTTATCAGGAAGTATGTACAGTGCAAAATACATGACGCTTTTAAATTAATTGGTACCAAGTCTTTTGGGGACGGAATATTTTATGACAAGCTTTGAGACCTTATTTATTAGGCAATTGTCCGGTTGTTGGTAATAGGTTCGCCTCTTATTACATGACAATTAAACATATTGGCGAAATGTGAGTGCAGTATAGGGTACACCCTAGCCTAAACCCTTCGGGAGCTACAACAGGCGTGGCGTTATGTTATGTTAGAGGACAAAATATAAGGTCCCATTAAAATAGGTGGACAAATTTTAACACAGCGTTCAGTACGTCTTACCAAAGTTATCTTAGCAACAAAAACACTGATCAAAGTAATTTTACTTTGACCTAATGGATGTGTTTATTCTAGAGTGCCGCCGGCAATTTATCATTTTAGGCCATAATAAAATCACTTTATCAGTGTTTTTTTTTGCTTGGATATCATTGATTAGACGCACTGAACGCTGTGTTGAAATTTGTCCATCTATTTTAATAGGACCTTATAGTGATTGGACAACCCTAATTAAAAGATTTCCAGTAGACTCTTACAAGTCGTGCCGAATCATTAGGAGTGTAAAACATTATTTAACAAGTTGTAAGTAATTCTTAGTACTAATTGCCAGTACGTCTGTATTCGACTGATTTATGAAATTGGGGCCAAAGGTCTAATGGAATATACGACTATTACATACTGTAACCAAGTACAAAACCACAAGTAAACATATTATACCTAAATCTTTCCTAGAGAGTAGGTGCTTAGTTTTAAAGCCGGTGTTGTACTGAAAGCATGATGTAAAGTAGTAGGTAGTGGGGAGCGTCGCCTTTATTTTGTAAGGTTTCAGGCTCTATTTCCACATGCTTGGAAATCGTCGAACCATCCTTTATTTGCGTCAGCGACAGACTTTTAGGACTATTTATTATTTATCAGTGGAATCCTTTATCCTAAAATCTTTTGCACATTGTCGTTTTATTTTTGTGCTATTTTGGCTTTGTTGTTGTCTAGTTCGTTCACTGTGTTTGGTGAGTATTATTTTGCTTGCTAAACTGAACTGATTTGACTGATTATTTTGTCTTCATAAGACACTGATAATTATTATTTTTTGGTTAGCTTACATTGTGTCCCACTGCTGGGCAAAGGCCTCCCCTTTCTCCCTCCAAACCCAACCCTTGCTGTTTTTGTTCTGTGCAATTTCTGACCACGTTTGCCCCGCGAACATGATCAGAAATAATTTCTAATAATTTAATATTAATGAAAAGTACTTATTTCCAATTGATCTGGTAGATCTGAAGTCTCACAGAGAAGATACCTGTGTCCCAGCATTTGGAACGTATAATTATGCTATCTGAAGTTTATCTATCACTGTGAAACAGTCCCTTCCTTAGCACTAATAGATGATTGCACAGCGTAAAATCACAAATCTCGCATGGAAAGCCGAGGCTTAACATAGCGGGATTATACTTTATTGGCTGGTGTGAGCCTATCTTAATAGCTCAGCTTTATATTTTAGTGTTCATACTTCAACTATTCTAACTAATAATATAAATGTGAAAGTGAGAATGTTTATTTGTTGGTCACGGCTTTGATGCCTTATCTGGACGGATTTTGATGTTTGACTGCGTCCTCCTTCTTTTGCGTGTGGTTAGTGACTAACCTGGTGTCTTGGTGGTGGTGACTTGGCTTTACATGCCGTCGAGAAAATATCTTTCAGGCATGCTGGTTTGGTCTCCTCACCATATTTTCCTTCACCGAAGCAAGTGATAATTATACAATACGCACATGAATCTGAAAAATCAGAAGTGAGGATCTTGGGTTCGAACTCGAAACTGAGTTTGACATACGGAATTACGGATAGACCATGAGCCGTTAGGATACTTTTTATCACAGTTGGACATCCGTGGGATGATTTCCGACCTCTTTATTAAAGCGAAGCCGTGGCCAAAAGCTTGTACAAGTATAGAGCAAACAACAACGTTGCTAAACATCAACATTGCTTCAATTTAATGCCCCATTAACGGTAATAAGTTTTCGGACACATTTTAGATGCTAACAAGAGATAAGAAAATGGATGTCGTTTAGGTTTCCCGTGTAAATTATGTAATAAATGGCGACTCGTGAAATAGTTTTATGCTTGTCTATTGTAAATTGTTTACGCTATGAGATTTATAGTTTTCACTTAACCATAGTGTAAAATATATTTCCTAGTTTTTATTGCTCTCTGTAGTATTACTTAATTAAAGTTAGAGCTCTTTATTTTGAAATTGCAACAAAAGAAAAAGGGAGGTTTATTGTTGAATAGTATCTCCCCACGAAATAGATTCATGATTGGGTATTTAGCATAATTGAATTACCTAAGTGCAATTGTGCATTCGCGAGCAGTAATCCGCCGGCTGTAATAAATAACAAAGGCAACGGACGAATATCATATAATTTTGTCATAGATCTTAGAAAAACTTAATCATACAAGACAGGTTTTATACATTCATAACAATCCATACCGTATCATTGTATGCACGAGGAGTTGAGATGCACTGTATGTAACCTATTCCATGATTTCAACTACAAAAAAAGAATCCTTCGCCGCACTTAATCTCCGCTGGAGCACGCAGTTAATTAACCAGTGCACTCGACTGTGAAATATTGTTAAATAATAACTAGCGCCGCTAATTAGACGTTTCGCTTATTGTAAAACTTACTGGTCAGCTTTCTTCT
This sequence comes from Eugnorisma glareosa, assembly GCA_947578425.1. Classification (NCBI taxonomy): domain Eukaryota; kingdom Metazoa; phylum Arthropoda; class Insecta; order Lepidoptera; family Noctuidae; genus Eugnorisma; species Eugnorisma glareosa. The sequence goes on from OX387970.1 coordinate 4,076,788, forward strand.
CACAACTTTGTGTTACGCTTTCTTATTTTATTGGCTCTGCGACGATTCCACATGAACGATGCTAGTTTTAACATTAACAGCTGTTGACTGTAAAAAGTAATTTTCTTAAAAATCAAGCAATTTTGAACTCTATTATTAGGGAGCAGCAACCCACAATTCGATGAAAGGGCTTTTTTTTACATGACATCGGCAAGTTCGCCCTTCGAAGTGATGCATCAAGTTACTGCAACAAAAGCGATTGATTCGCGCTCTCAGGATCAAATGGGGCGAATTTCGGGTGCAAACCAGGGGCGGGGCGCGGGGCGTGTGCGGGGGCGCGGGGCTTTGAACAGGGGCAACAATGCGGCCCGGGTATCGATCCACGCCGCGCGCCGTCTGCCCGACGCACCGAGCCTACGCGGCCACCGCTAAGCTCCTTCGCTCCTATGCAAACCTAGTACTTTTGCTTTCTAAAACATGCCACAAATACATGCGGTCGACCCTGCAATGGTGTGAGAATTAATTTTAGATATTATTTGTGGCACAAGTTAGTTTGCAATAGTTGTCGGCGTTAACTTTGTGCAGACCTAGTTTAGTGTCGCCTTTACAATACGCTGTACCAATTAGGGAATATTACATGCTGGGTATTTTGTAAATGTTGTAGGCAATTCTAGATGATTTAAAATAGATTAGTTAACTGGGCCCTTAAGGCGATGACCTTATCCATGGTTTTCTTTTATAGCAATGGCCAATTTTTATTGGAGTTTGGGTTGCGGTAGTCTTTATAAAAACCAAAAATAATTGTATGAAGCTAACATCATTTTATTCAGTACATTATTTAAAAAAGAAAAAAAAAACATCACAAAGCATAGGTGAATGAATGATCCATGTTCAATCTTGGCAAAAGATAAACATCTGTTCAGTCATCACTACCTACCCAAACAAAAAACAACCTTCAACCAATAAAAAACTAGTCCTCGCAACCCACTTACGCACCCTCCCCCACTTCCCAACTTCGCCCCGCAAACATATTCCGCAATTAAACTATCCACATCAATTAAACCCGAAAGGTAATCCCATTCGAAACTCACACTTATCGATGCCCCAAGCCCCCAACGGGCCGACAAACGCAACTTGCGATAACCGTTCCCTCTCCGACTAGATACAATGAACTAGTATTTGGGACTAGCTGTTGCCCGCGACCTTCGCGTGAAATTATTTTGTTAAATTTCAAGGATTTAATTTTTTTACGCGGAACCCTAATATTTTTTCTAAAATAAAAGCAGCCTATGTTAGACCTTAAAACATAAGCTATCTGTAAAAGTCCCGTCAAAATCGGTCCAGCCGTTTCGGAGAGTAGCCGAAACAAACAGAAAGGCAAAAATTAAAAAACATGTGTTTTTGTCATAAGTACCGTATTATACTTTCATATGCATTCAGTAAAAAGCTGTTATTTTGGTATTACAAACAGACACTTCGATTTTATATATCTGTATAGATGCAGGACTAACAGGGACTAAACGACCCTGATGGAATCTTCGTAAACTACTCGAAACCTGGCACCAATCGTGTTGAAAGGATTAAGTTTGGGGAGACTGTGATTAAACTTTATAGAATTAGTAGCAGTATGTTGGGTTTTGGTAAAGTAGGAATTAATTGCGAGGTAAAACTTAGTAGTAACAAATAAATAACATCACTCCAGAAGTAATAGGGGGCGAGCCTATTGCCAACAACCGGGGCATAAACGCAGGCTCCGTGGCGGCTACTGAGAAAGTTCTGAAGGAAAAATCCAAGAACACTGCCCTGCCTGGGAATCGAACCCAGATCTCATACTCAGCGGTCGACACTAGTACCAAGGAGGCAGTCATATTAAAGTTAGTTTTGTCTTGTGTTCTTTTGAAAGCTGAAATGGACCTTTTTGGCGCAGCCGTGAGCCCGTGAGGCACACAGTACAGTCATACTATGTATTTTCTCTTTTAGTAACTTTTAAAATATTATTGTGTGTGTGCTTAATGTCCTGGCGTCGAATAAACATTTTTCTTTCTTGGTGTCTGGAACTTATGAATAGTTACAGGCTTATTTTCTGCCCAACACTTCATAAATTCTCTGAAGTTTATTCTAAATGTGTTCCGTGAATCCTTGTATTGCCGTTGGCATCCTTATCTTCCGCATTGGCACAGCTGCCCGAATAACACGCCTTAGTGACAAATACCTAATAACTAAATAGCGGTTTTAGCACTTTCGCTTCTCCGAAACGAGACCCCATTTCGTTGCGGTAGGGAGAGGAAATAGTCCTCCCAATCCCTCAGGAAGGTTTCTGCCATCATAATCAATCAAACCCGTTTCAGATACAACCACTTCCTTTCACAACCCACTTACATTTTTCAATTAACTACGACATTTTACTACATCAATCTTTATCAGTACCCTTTAGTTAAGACTTCACCTCTCATTAACCGTCGGTTTCAAGATAGGGCTTGAAGTATTCGGTGCCCATTCCACTAGATACGTCGGAACGATATGCTCGAATCTTTAGGGTCCCGAGGTCTTTAGAATTGTAAAAGTGAATGTACCGTTAAATTCCTTTCAGTAGTTTTTAAGCCAAGCGCTAGATCTAGGAACAGATAGCCGTGCCTCTTAGGATTAAATGAGTTTCTAGGAAATTGTTGATGTGTTTTGTTTTTTAAACTTTTATCTCCCCAGGGCTGATTGAGGGTCTTCATAAACACAATACAGGGTACAGATAATTTTATTAAACCCCCTAAAATATACTTTATTAGTCTCAAAAATTTGTCAACATCTGGCTTGGAAGTCAGTGGGCGTAGAATAAAGGCCGGCCGGCAGACGCACCGCGGGCCAACTTAGGGAGCGTCAGTGAAACCTAATAAAACCAGTTATGCTCCCTACGTGACGCGTGCGATGTAATGAGTTTTCGGAGAAAGCTCTGCATGCTGTGTTCCCCGCTCGCCACACGACACGCCAGTGTGCACTGCGTTTAACTGCATAATTTGTAATTTGGACCATTAGTATAAACTACGCTTTGATAAAAAATTGTCCGTTTAATGTTATTGCGGGCCTACCGCCTACGCCTCCTGCATAGATCTTTATTTACGAAATGTTTGTTTGGATGATCAATTAAAAATCTAATTTAGGGATGATTTATGAAGCAATTTGTACAAAACGAACTAGGTAGGCGTGCGTGCAGGCAAATATTTCCGACAATTTAACCTTGCTGATACGAGATTTGATTGTAGTATCAACCTATTGAAACTGAAGTATCGTCTGACGTTAATTAGTAGTCCGATAAATAGGCATTGTCACAGTACCTGTAATATTACATCATTACGGTTCTGTGGCACGTCAATCAATGGTATTGGGTACCTACAATATGCTTCACAACATAACATCGCCTGTAATCGCCCCAGGGATAGGCAGAGGTGTACCTAATAGTTCACCCACATTTCGACAGTTATGTTTAGTTTAAGTCCCATGTAATCGGGGACGAGCCTACCCAACAATCGAACCCAGGATCTCATGCTCAGCAGTCGCGCTTGCAACCACTAGACCAATGAGGCAGTCAATAAGCATCATATCATAATAATAAATTTTACTATGAGTATGAGTAAATGTATCCCTAATTTCCTTGAGTGTATGACGTAGCAATATTTTTATTTATGGCCGACAGGGTCATTTATCTTCAATCAATCTTCAAGGCTCTATAGTCTATCAGTCCTATAGATAGTTCTACTATAGTGTATGTACATTCCACACATAGATGTCTACCGTTTTACAAGGTTCTATTGGTTTATTTCTTCACTTACTGCGCAACAATATAATTATTTTTATTACCCTACAACTTTGTTTATAGTAGAATTTGTTATCATTACCTATTGTTATCGGTCAAGTTGAAGGATATGTGGTTATCGACCTAAAAATACATGTAAAAATAATCGTTGAAAAGCATTTATCAGATTAGGCGCACAGTGTGTGTAAATTGTAATAACGTGATGCAAAATTTTCCAATTGCATCAGCTTTAGACTGATATTGTCTGGATCTGATATCTTCACATATAGCCTACAGATTTATATTTATACAGGGTGAATTTTCCAAGTGGGCGTGGATGGTCACATCCGAAACTATGAGGGATAGCGAAAAATGCTTAAAGGAGTCTAGAGCCCGATTTTGATGAAAATTAAAACTGCATCATTGTATTTTTGAAAAACCAATATTTCTTGGGAGGAATCGAACATGTTGGTTTTGAAAACAAAAACACACTGTTTTTTTACACCATTCGATAATGTCGCTAATAAGGACCCAATTATGGGAAGAAATGACATGGGATTTTGAGGAAAATGTAAAATTTTAAACTAATGACCTTGATTGATGGCACACACACCGCAGTCATCTTCAAAACATTAAGTTCTAATTTCATATCTTTTTTATCTCTTCATGGTTGAAGGCCTCAATAAAAAAATAATATGTATACTATTAAAATTAGAACTTAACAGTGGCGCCAATAGTGATTTTGTTCGAGGTTTCGTTGAATATACTGACTGTTTGCAGACTATTGGGTACCTATTTTATCAAAAATTTACTCCTTCCTTTGGTTTGTCATATACCATTACTTCCCAGAATTTGATTCTTAATGGCGACGCTAACGAATGGTGTAATAATACCGTTTTTTTTTTTTTTAAACCAACAATTTCGATTCCTGGCCAGAAATACTTATTTTTCAAAAATCCAATGATGCAGTTTTAGTTTTCATCAAAATCGGGCTCGAGAGGAGTCCCGAGCCCGATTTTGATGAAAACTAAAACTAAGAAACAAGGAAAAAAAAATGAGATGAATGTGAGGAATATCGAAAAATGCTCAAAGGATTTTGAGCATTTTTCGGTATTCCTCATAGTTTCGGATTTGGTCATCCACTTGAAAAACCCACTTGAAAAATTCACCCTGTATATTTGGGAGAAAGGACAAAACATAGCCACACTACAGTGTGATTCTTCATAATGTGCACATATCGAAATGAGAGAAACAATGCTTAATTTTATCGACGGATTAAATAAAAAAAAAACTAAAATATATTTTTATTTCAATTTGAATTTTTATTTGTAATATTGTACGAAGCCGTGTGCAATGCCTTTCTTTAACAGTTGATACGAAATGTTGTGATTGAGTTATAAACATGCAATTTTTACTATTAAGAAGCTAATACAATGAGGAATAACTTAAAGTAATAAAAAAAGGTAGGCAATAGGGGCGTCTTATTGAGAAATTTTACAATTATAGTAAAAATTGATGAAAAAAAAATACAGATTTCCTAAAAAAACATGTTTATTTTCAATTGAGGGTAGTTTTTTTTCACAATTTTAATTGTATGAGGACGCCTAATTCTTTGCAATCATTAAGGAGTTTGTATCATAGCGATAGATCATTAAGTTCAAAAGTTACACCGTTTTGTTTACACTGTGGTCAAAGTAGCGAACAAATTTTTTAAAAATTACATAAAAACAATAAAAAATATTTAGATTTTTTTTAATATTTTCCATCGATAAAATTAAGCATAGATTCCCTCATTTCGATATGTGCATGTGCACATTATGAAGAATCACACTGTATATTGATAGAGGTAAATGGGTCAACAAGACCTGTGCTTTATACTGCTTCTAAGATCATAAACAACCTGATTTAGTTTTCCAGACTACAGCCACCTAAAGAACAATAATTATTACTGCCCTTGAAGTGTGATCGTTAAGTATCCTATTGTAAACTTGTTTAATTGTTCATACGTCTCGTCTTACTTTGAACATCTTCTTGTTAGTTGTTATCATTATCAGTCGTCTAGACGTTTTTGTTATTATTTTTAATTGCGTCTTTATCTATCGTATCTTTTTTCTCAAAAAAACACTCTCACATTACAACAAAAATAATATCTAGAACACTATACTTACGATCAAATACTCATCTCTCTACATAAAACTTGAAATCGAAAAAAAAAACTTCATTTAAACAGCTCACCTCAATGCCTTGCATATTCATGAGCAACCAAACTGAACGAATCAATTACCACGTTGTGAACCTCAATGTTTGTCGTTTTAATTTTAAAAGCCACTCAAAACCCTTTGACGGGTTCTAAACTTAACATTCCCCGCATTCCGTGGACGCGTGATATCGTACCGCGTTGTCCGTCCCTTTCTCTTTCCCCATTTCACCCTTCTACTCATGTCATGACACTTATGACAGGTTGAACTGATAAGCTGAAGCGATCGCTACGACTTTTTGTCCCACGTAAAAGTAATGGTAACCGAAATAACTGACATGTTAGTAAATGTTTTTAGGGTTACGTACCCATGGGGTAAGAACAGAACCCTATTACTAATAAGACTGTCCGTCTGTCTGGCTTTCTGTCACCAGGCTGTATCACATGAACCGTGATAGCTAGACAGTTTCCACAGATTATGTATGTCTGTTGCCGCTATTACAACAAATAGGTACTGAAAACAATATAAAATAAATATTTATGGGGGGCTCCCATACAATAAAAGTATTTTTTTAGATAATGTTACGGAACCCTTCGTGCGCGAGTCTGACTCGCACTTGGGCGGTTTTTTACGTTTTTCGAATGTCATAACATTATTTTAAGATAATGTCCCCAAACATATTAAAAATGTAAATGCAACTTAAAGAGGCGTCACAGTCAATTAGCCACATATGGAAATGCATTATAAACTGCGAATAAAGCCGCACATGTCCTGTCATTCATCGACCTTCTGTATACGTGAACAAAAGGTCGCACGCTGACGTTCGTGACTTAATCGCCGGCGCAATATGTACGGGGCCATTCCGCTCAATTAGGCCTGCCGACCGGGTTTGTCTACTCCACAGTCCGCAGACGCTGTACGCTGGAGCTGTCGGCCGCTTTGATTAAAGTTTGATTGGGACCTGTCACTCATGGCGCGGATTTAGAACGCGCTCGCGCATCGGTGTCATATAAACGCGGTGGCGATTTATTATTGATCCCTTTTATTGTTATTTTTCCTCGTATTTGAAGCATTTTGTACGTGTCTGTTGACTTATACGATTCATTTCCCCTTCTGCTTTGTGCAGTTTATTTGCATTTGGCTTGAATTTGCGTTGGACGACTGGGCCTAACCAGCGGAAAATCAGAATGCAGTGTTTTTTATTAGGTTTTAATATTCATTTTATTTTATGTCAATCTACGCTTCGTGTGTTCCTTCTCGTATAATGGAATGCTTTAAAAGCATTGCATTTTAGAATGTTTAACAAAAATATTTAGTTGACTGTGTAACTACAAATTATTTGGTGATTTAAGTTTCAACAAACTTTAAATTCTTCAAAACTATAATCGGCAAAAAGAAATAAACAGAAAAAGTTAAATAAATTATTACCTAATTCTCGTAACCCCCGGCGGCGTCAACGACGTTAGGAAAGTTTCCCCCTCGGTGCGGATTCGGGGGAACTCGGGGTATTATGGCACAGCTTCCCTACAACTTTTTATAACTCGTAGTAACACTTGGAGAGACGCGGTGTTAGGTAATTTCTCCCCTCGCACAAAGGGGTATTTGATACTAAAATATGGCCAAAAATATTTTAAGATTTTTTTCTCAGCAAAATTGTTACCAAAATCGATTGGCATTAAATAAAACACAAAATAATAGATACAGATATACATTTTAATAAAAGAACACTTAATACAAAATCTTCGTTAGTCACTATCACTATATTCATCATTTTCTGAATTTTCCTCGTCCAGAATATTTCCGCTTTCATCTCCAGTTACACCAAATTCCACAGGGCGTAGCAGTTCAATCGTTTCCCTACAAAATATAATAATAATTAATTGGTTAGTTTTTAAAACTGTGGGTATAGTTTACGAAAAAAATCATTTAAAAAAAACGCTCTGTTTCCGCAACATATTTGTTCATTATTAACTTTCCAGATTGTCCCTGATTACGATTCTGTTACTTTTTTCAGTCGGACTTCTCCGGAAATAAAAGAAAGTTACTCATTTATTAAGCTAGTTCGATATTTTTTTCATAATTTTTACTGTTTCTAATTTAAGCCACAAAAAAGATTCAAAAGATATAAACTTCAGTAAAACAACGTATAAAATAAGCTACATACCTCCATCACCAGAATCCATCATCAACACTTGTCAATAACACTTATTTTTATTTTTATATCACCGCGTAAACCCTGATTTTTTTAAGGCGCCGAGAACAAAACGTGCACTCAAGACAATAGCTATGTTCCGACTGAAGCTAATGGTCAATTGCTATCTCTGGCGCATTAAGATGGCCGCCATAACGTGCGCGATGTATTATACTATTCTACGAAATAATTATATTGTTATAATAGCAAACTTCAAAAAACTGATTATTGACCATTTTTTTGTGTCAAATACCCGTATGTGCCTCGCCTCGATAGCCCATAACTGTTTTGTAACGATAACTTCAACCGAACTTAGCAGAAATGGCCTAAGTTATGTCAAAATTACTTGTATGGTTTCTTTCTCGTTCTTAACAGCCATAACGCAAAGTTATTAAAACCGGAAAGTAAAATGTGTAACAGAAGTCTTGACCAGACTTCTGTTACAAATATTACCTCATGTTTTGTTTGTTTTCCGTCTGGTGTGGAAATGAAACAAAAATATTATGTGGTCGCTTTCCGCGAACTTCGATGGAGGGAATAAGTTTTTTGCTCCATTGATTAACAGAAGTATTTTTATTGCACGTAGCTTTCAGTATTACTTATGGTCAGATTGCCATGAAAGGTTTTAAATATTTCATTTATGAGTCGATTCGGCGAAGAGCTTGTGTTTAAGTACAAGCCATTCATTTATCTGCTTTCTTCAACATTCGAGTACGAATGTTTGTTTAATATGATAATTATCCAATAAAAATCAACGTCTCGGAAATGATAAATAGTTAATATCGGCGCCCTTTAACAACCAAAATATTTAATTAAGTTGCTCATAAAGACTGCCGGTGGCACTTCAAACTGGTTTAATTAGAGAGATATTTAAAATTTACTATATCTTTATTACTTAAACTGACACATATATTTTTTCTGATTCGTTCACTTCTGGTTTTGTATTAAACATTTATTGCAGTTACAAACTGTACATTACTTTTAATTTAGGACTATTTTACTAATTTACTACCCACATAAAATATCGATTGCAATCTATGATTTAATTGGATGAAAATGAACACTAATATATACAATCTGAACTTCTAAAAAACTAGAATAACTTTATCGCCTTTTATATACTGACAACAGGTGCTTCATTAATACAGTCCATCGACAAATTGATACTCCAATATGTCTGCTTATAGCGCGGTAATTAACATTTATAGCCGATGTTTTCATTAAGCTCTGTTGAATACAGAATCCCCTAAAAATTAACTAGTCAAACAACTGTTTATTGTTTCCGGCGCGTATTGTTTTGACAGATGCTGCTATTGGTCCGCTGTTTACAATACCAACATAACATTGCGTTTCCAAAACCTCATCGTGATCAAGTTACAGAACAATTTGATTCTTATTACGTCTGTCTAGTGTCATGATCATGCCACAGTTCGATAGTTCCGTCGGAATATGTAAGCTGTTTGTTGTGTATTGAAGGCGTGGTGTCGTCGCATCTATTTTTAGGTTTACGAGTTCAGTCCCCTTCTCCCCTGTGTCCCCTCGTTCGTGTCGTTCTTCATCCCTGCTGAGCCAAGTGTGATGACTCTCACGTAAACGTCTTATAGATGTCGTGTTCAATTTTACGACGGCTTTTGATTGGATAAGTTTATCACTTTACCATTTTTTTCCGAAACGTTTCATAATGACTACAGGCGATTTATCATCGAAACATTTATTTGAAGGTTTTATGAATCTTCTTCATATGAAAATATATTAATTTGAACCAGAATAAAATACACATGTCCTTCTCATTCCATACAGCTATAGACAACATACGACCCCATAGCGTGTTCTATAAAAGTTCCCGTCAAACGTTGGCAGTATAAATCGCGCTAGACACGAACCAACTCGATCTTGACCAACATTTCCTAGACGTGACGTAATCGTCACAACTGTGAATTAACCCAGATAACATTCCGGAGTAAACGTATGGATGAGCATCACACACGCTTTTATCTTCTGGAGCTAACAGACAATTTAAGTGGTTTTAAAGAATGCTGGTATAGGCACAGACAGAAATGATTTTATTTATCGTGATTGGATGCATAGATCTAGTATAACTTCAGTTTTTTTTCCATTCAGTTAGATCCATTTGGTTTTTTTTTTCTTATCGCGCATTGAAGGACCAGAGGGAAAAATCCGGATCGAAGGACCGGAAAATTATCCCAACTAAACGCAACACTGGTCAGATTAAAAGTTATGAATCTGTCAAAATGGCACATTGAAATAGGTTGCAGACTTGCAGTCCTTAAGCCTCGCGGATCGTTTAAATTGTTTCGTCAGTACTTTAATACTATTGGAACGATATTAGGTCACGAACTGGTTCTTTGCAGATAACCGAACTGCAAATTAAGATTCATAAATAACTCAAACTGTTCCGTCTGAGCGTCCGAAACCGAAACTTTAGCTAAAAACGTCATCAACTCTAAACATTCTCATTAATCGTTATGTTAGAAGTTTTTCAGAGACCGTTAAAGACGATTTACTGTGTTTCGGATGGTTTTATTTTGAACCAAATAATGTTGTCGGGAATTCATCTTTACCGCTTGAAATACCAACTCACACTGAGCCCGCGTGGTGGAGGCCTGCGTCCCAGCAGTGGAGACTTTATTGGCTGATTATACTTGAAATCGTACGAGTATTCCATCGTTATCGTTTAAATAGTTGAAAACTACAAAAAGTTTTTTTTCCGTAGAGCACAAACTACCTTCATATCTAGCTCCTTATCATCACATTTATTTCTCTAACTTCATTCCTGCACTCCATCTCAGATCCAAGGAGCACGTAGCTTTTACTGTAATTGATACATACATATCTTTAATCTGGTGTTTGTAAGTCGGTCCCCCACAAGTATGCGATGTTAATGGACAATTATTTCGGCAGTCGTCGGTCTCACGCGACGCGTGCCTCGTGCGTGCCCGCTTATTATTTGTAAGCGGAGGAGAGCGCGTGTGGACGACGGTTGGCTGATGTGTGAGCGAGGAGCGGGTTACAATGGGAGTTATGGAGACAAAGATTGGCCCAAAAAAATGGACCATTAATGGAGTGGGAACCTTATGCTTACTTTAAAAGATTCTAATTTTGGCAGATTTTCTTTGGTGTGTGTCTGACGTGTATTAATCATGAAAGATATCTGTTTGTTACCCCACTGCTGGGCAAAGGTCTCCCCCATTTTCCTCCAGTCCTCTCTGTATTCCGCCTACTCCATTTTAGACAAAGAAAGACTCATTTTAGACCGACTTAATTGGCTATTGGATTCGTAAAATCGTTAAAGAATACTTGCATGCCGAGCGCAGTGGAAACTCTGAAACATAGTATTTCAACAGGTTCTTTTAGAAATAACTGGCAATATCATCAAGATTCCATCGCCAACCCTACACCGCTACCTCTCTTCCCTTCGTCCACATCGTCTGGTCGATAAGGCCATGTGTGCACGCACCGCGGGAGTCCGCCCCCCCTTGCCGGCTATTTTCATTTATCACTGCGCGCTGCTCAGCCTCTCCTCGCCGATAACGGTGTCTAAGATAAAATAAAAAGAAACAATTTCACTATGTATTTCGGAGGCAAAATTCCGAGACTAACAGATATGCAACCATTGCAGATGCTACTAACACTCGTGTGATCTAAACTTGGAGTCTGCGGAATTGTAGTCTAGAGACTGCGAGTACCATAGAGGCCACTTCCCTTAATTGATTCTCACGACTGTCGCGCGAATGTTAGCAGCTGAGGCTTCCTATTATTCAGAGTAAAAACACAGACATTGCTTCGCATCGCTTCAAAACGTGTATAGACTAGAATACTAGATCATTAGCTATAACATCTAAGTATAGCTACAAATATTAATTTAATAACATTGCTGCTAATTTACTAAAGGAATGTTGTTCGACAACCCACGGCAAGAACATAAAAAATCTGTGATCCAAGTTTTAATGGGCCTAACTAACCTAACGATGAAAAAATAGCCAAACCATGTCCAATTTCGTCAGAAAAAGCGTATATATTTTAATTAAATTACTGTTTTAAACACCTATTGTTCCTATAAAAATTTCGTAATGGCTTCTTTAGAATTCGGCTTATCAGCTCTATTTATTTTTATAGACCTGTTCTTAGAAAAAACAAAAAATGCTTCAACAAAGCTTCTAACGAGCAACTTCAATCTCGCCTTACAGAAAAGAAAAAAACCTGTCAAATCACAAATAACAATCGATCGAGGGACTTAGTAAATCTAATAAGAGAGTTTTTTGTGCGCGAAACGAATGAGGTGAAACGTGTTTGAAATAGACAGGGGATTAAGTGTCCCCTAGTAGGAGCGAGGGGTTCGATGTATGCGCCGGTTGTGGCAGGGTTACCAGTCACCGTATGACGCTTTCTCTTACAACACCAAACTCGAATTGGAAATAGGTTATTGTGTCGTTTGTGGTCGAGGTGTTTGTAGCTATTCATAGACTGGCATTATCAATACATCAATAAAAATGTATTCACATGTACTCGTACTCAGTCAAGTTCTTATTTCAGACCTTCTCACCTTAAAAATGCTACAAATTAGTTCAAAGCTTACCTTTATAACAAACGAAGCTAAAACTTGACACTAACATGATATGGCTGTCACAGCAAATCTTGACGAATGGTAGCCCTGTGTATATGCGCAGTGCGTGCTTCGCGAGCGCTCTCGTGGATCCAGTGGATCAATTTCACGCGGATCGATTACTCTTTGTCGTTGAGAAAAAGGTCCTTGGCACAGCACATGTGTTCCAGTGCTTCAACTCCACGAAGATTATAACACGTGTCGTTTATAGACGCATTAATGACATGTGTGTTGCATTGCCTACGAGGTTATGACATAGTTTGTACTTTATCCTTGATACAGTCAGGCTCGTACTTACAAACAGTTCTCAAACTTACAATACAAGTAATTCCTGATTTCCCTGTCCTTATCACAATTAATTTTCAGTCGACGCAGTACGTCTTCTTCTTCCACTCTTCTCTATTAGTTGTTATCGCATGTGTCACTTCCTCACAGCTCATATAACTTATCAAAGTTAAATGTATCACAGCTATCTGATCTACCATACCAGGCTTATCGTCAGAGCCATCTGTCATTTACAGATCATCGGATAAATTGCTACATATGACGGTACACGTCGTTAACATAATCGTTTTATATTTTGTACTGCGTGTGGGCTTTGGACCTGAGAAAATTTCTCACGGTATAACTCAAATTAAATTAAAACTTATGAATACTTTTATTACGGTATCAAAAATATTATATCATATTAACCTATTAGGTCTGATTATGGTTATGTTACTATCTTCATGTATTCTTCCGGACCAACGATCTCACATACTAGAGAGGTCAGTGGTCCTTCCGTTCGTAGTTCCCCTCCTACTATTATAGAAATAACTACATAATGATATTGCAAACTCGCTGCTGCCAGCGACCTTCGTTCGCGTGAAATTATTATAAAAAATATTACTTCCCTTTTTGAATCCAATATTGTTATCAATTTCAAGGGCTTTAAATTTTTTGCACGGAACCCTAATTCTTATTCTAAAATAAAAGCCTTAGTAACTCCTCATGACATCAGCTATCTGCCAGTAAAAGTCCCGTTAAAATCGGCCCAGCCGTTTCGGAGATTTGCCGTTTGAATCGGATTTTGTTAACGATTTCAAGCATCATTGATTTCAAGGGTTTTATTTTTTGCCCACGGAACCCTGATTATTTTTCTGAAATAAAACCAGCCTATGTTAAACTTTATATCAGCTATCTGCCAGACTGCCAGGGTTGCGGGACTGTTCGAAAGAGATACCGCGGCCCTGGAACACAAAGGGCAAAGGAAGGAACATGGATGGGTTTTAGTCAGTAAAAGTCTGACACTCCCTCCTGCTCAGCCCAGAGCGGGAGGGGTTATTTGATGATTTCCTATCGGTACAAAAAAAAAATCTATCTGCCAGTAGAAGTCCCGTCAAAATCGGTCTAGCTGTTTCGAAGATTAGCCGGAACAAACAAACAGACAGACAATGTTTTTGTTACAAGTGCCATATATATCATATGCATTCAGTAAAAATCTGTTATTTTGATATTACAAACAGACACTGCAATTTTATTTATTTGTATAGATAGTGTATAGTTAGTTACTACTACTAAATGCTGTTGTACTGTCCCCATACCGTATTTAGTATAATTAATCTACTGAAGCGTGGTGGAACTAAATGTTCTTAATTACAATTAGCCTAATGCACAGCCAGTGGCTTTTTGTGGACATTTTGTCGCTGCTTTTATTGCAATAAGTAACCGCAGCAACAATTTGGCTGGCGAAAAACATTGGACATTAACGAACTAACCATTAAGATAATTAAGGATAATTGCGGCTGAGTTATTGAATGTTATCGGATGATAATGACACTGTTTATTACTGAATGCGCGTTCAATCGAATTCATGTAGGCTTACGTTCAATAACGATCGCTGCGAGCTGGTTATTTGCTCTTCATGTAAAACAGAGGAACATTTATGCGAAAACACAATAGATGTAGCAGTTATTGAATTAAGACTTCCAATCGCCTGCTAAAACTGTCACTAAAGATATCTCAATAAGAGTGTCAAAAAACAAAAATACCGGTTTACTCCAAGTCCCCAAGGACCAGAAAATTAAACGGAAATACTTCTTACATTACTGCTTATTCAACACAAGGGTGGTGCCGTCAGTAAACAGCGCAGGTACAAACAGCTGGTGGGTCGAGAGTTGAGACTCGAGCTCGTACCATTGTGATCGGCGCAGCGCAGGCGCAGAGCGGCAACGCCGCAGCCTCTCATGTTTATTTTATTACTAGCCTTTTTATTACTGATCCCTTCGCCTTTCGGTTTGTTTAGATATGGTTTGGTTGAGTTTTGATGTTGGCTCGCTAGAAATGGTTTGTGATAATATGCAGTTGTAGAGCTTGTACGGGAAAGTAGTAAAATGGTTGTTGAAAGGCCGATAACGTTGTATACTCGGTGGCTTTACGCTAGCTGGCAGTATGATGATTGTAAGGAACTGAGAAGCCACTAGAGACCATTATGGAGAAGGAACTGCAAACAATCAGAACGATAGCATTCTCGGCTGGTGACTAACCCAGAAAAATATGTCTGTCAAAAGCTAACCGCATTTCATCGTTGCAAAGCTCCAACGCCTTCAACGTCCGCATTGGATTTACTTTATTTATTCTTTTTTTTCGGATGGGAAGTCATCAAATGATGGGAACTCTGGGCTGAGTGGAAGGGGGTGTCAAACTTCTACTGACTAAAACCCATCCATGTTCCTTCTTTTGTCCTTTGTGTTCCAGGGCCACGGTATCTTTTTCGAACAGTCCCGCAGCCCTGGCAGGCATTTATTTAGGGTCTGCTATTGATCAACTATAAAATATGAAAACTGAAACAGTACTGTTTATCTTTTCCACTGTTTCACAAACAAGAAACACGGAAGGTTTCCTTAAAAGTAAAAACATAATTTTCATAAATGCGATGAAAAGAAAGTGTTAGTAATGAATAATTAAAAGTTGTTAGGTGTTCAATATGGATGTCAAGTTACACAAAGAGTGAAAAATCTCATTCCGTTTAACTTTTTGAGTCCCATATTATTTGACAAGCAAGCGCGTGCTGTATACGCCAAACGACACAAATATGTGGCAAAATGGTAGGTGAAATAGTGGCTTGGCGTGGAGGGCACGCGCGTGTGTTTATGCTCTGGCATTCAAAAGGTTAAGCAATTTGGAGCACCTAGCCGACGAGCTAACTGAGTTGCCCCAATAATTAGATTTCGTTCGAAACCTTAGGGCACAGAACCCTTATAACGATTACGTTCAAGCTGCTGTACCTTAGGAAACGATCGACCGAGCACTTTATCACCATAATAGACAGTTTATAAAAAATCAAATAAGTGAACGATGAGTAAGCGTTATAGTAGAGGATACTACTACAAACATTTACATAAGAACGGAACACTTAATGCGAATCATCCAGCAAAAATCTGAGCTCCAGTTTCCAGGTAGTAACAGACACTACGCAGCCGTCCAATGACGCGTATCCGTAAATAGAAAAACAATATTACCGATACAAACGTAACACTTACGATTTTATTACATCACTCCCACGCTCCGCAATGTTTTGACTGGTTTTAATTACGTGCGATAGCAACACCAACAATCTCGCCAACAAGGCATCAATGTTTATAATCCAACAAAGGTAGTACAATGAGGGCCTTTCAGAGTAATTCGCGGTATGCACAACAATAACAGATGAGCTAGAACACGTGGTTGCATGAATTTCGCTTTTGTGCTGTTCGCGGAAATGAGAATAAACTTGAATAGCGCGCTGCTATGGGAGTGGGAGCCGCCTAGCCGTCGGGATTGTGCTGCAGTGAGTTAAATGAGAGCTCGGAATTTGATCATTGTGACGCTTTGAGGTCAACATTTCAGTGATTTGTACAGAATAGTTTGAATGTGTTCTATCCGATTCAATAGTCGTTTAAATCGGATTCGTTTTACAGAACCTTCAATTGATCAGCGCTATTTATAAACATAGGTACTGTAACTGTAGTAGTAGGTAACTGCAGTCAGAATTTCTGTCGCATATTTTAGACATTCGCCGGAGGTTGCAGAAAAGACATTCGCCTTTCCGTAAGTTCAATGCCCCTCAAGCTAAGTGCCACACGTGGGCAAACCAAATGATTCATCTACATGTACACTGCAGCAGTTTTTAGGAAAACCCAGCTCTTATCGGTATCTTACTTACCATAGCGGTAATGCCACACCCATGTACCAAAATCTCCGAGACACGAGCATATAGGTATAGAGGCGACAAACCCCGATACACGTCGTGCGGCACCGGACACGGCGCTTCCTCGCCCGTATTAAACGTCCGCCTACGCGCTCGCTTCCTGCGCGCCGCGCGCCGGCACGTGGCCTCTAAGTGCGCGGAGTAAGGACCAAAAAGGGTACATTTTTGATACACTGCACATTAGAGGTCTTAAAAAACGCTACAGACGCCACGATTAACGTGGCAACCTACCACGCCCAAGAACTTTGGTAAACAGCACCATCGATAAGAAATAAGAAGACTGTATTCCCAACCAATGCAACTCCTGACCACCAGAAAAGCGCCCAGAGGCAATTTCAACTGTCTTGGATCAAAAAGCATTTTGGAAATCCAGTTTTGTCTGTTTAAGAATTTGGGAAAGAATCTTGAGCTATAGATGTTTTTAGAAGAATCAAATGGTAAAAAAATAAATCGATGCAATGCAGAAAAAATGTTTTTAGCGGGGCAGTGGGCAATGCAATTAAGTACACCAGCATGCAGGATTGAATACAATGAGGAACTTGTCAAATTCCTCTAGTAACGATGTCTTGGGTAGTCGTTTACTCATAAATCAAGTGACGTCTGTTTGGGAACTGGGAAATCAATGAAATCATGTCATGAGTTAATTATGTGCATGATTTGAAAGAGGGGCAAAATATGAAGATATGACGAAACAAGCTCAGTTCAAAGAATACATAAACAAAAACATATGGCAATGTGCCCATGCGTTCTTGACAATGACTTTGTGTAAATACATTAACATATTTCGAAACATGAGTAATGTTTGCCAATGTCGGCTTGAATTATGAACGCTAAAATATTTTTGATATATGCAAAGTAACATTCATATTATCTTTCTTTTATTCTATCGCCTTTGGGTGACTTTTTTCACTCCATGCCATGGCTTTTTGGTACGTGCCGTTGTATTATTATTAGAAAGTTGGCAAAGCAAGTTTTCTCGTCATCGTGCAATGGGTTTTATCAATCTGCCACATTACTCGATCCATGATTAATGTAGTTCTGAATTATTTAAATAACGCAAACACAAAAACGCCCGTAAGATAAATTCCAAAACCATTCATGCTCCCACGCATATGCAAAGTAAAGTACCGAACACGATTCGCGGGCTCAATAGCCCGACTTTAACGGTGCCTTTGATGTGCACCTAATGCTGACAGATATGCGGGGTAGGAAGTCGACGTAGACACATTAGAGGAACCTGTCTCGTATCGGAACTGATTATTTCAATACCCTGTGGAAACCGTGTCATGTGGTTTGTGTTTGTTACAACACTTATTTTCTCACGCAAACAGAGATATTTTAAGCACCTATGCAGGAGTTGAGACATATCCCCAGCAGAACCCACGGAATTTGGAATTCATATAATTGGTAGTTTTGGTGATACCTGCGGACGACCTTTGCGGAGTTAAAGTCTTTCGGTTGAATGACGATAAGGATAAATCCAACCAGATCAGATAACTCTCCTGCAAACATGTTTGCTAAATGCCAATACACTTTTTGCTGCAATTTGCTCTGACCAAAACTCCGGTAACAGCCTGCCCTTTACACCTTATGGAAATCAATCCCATACCTATACAGTATACGTTGTAAAAGTAATATAAGCTAACATGTAGGTTTTTGTTTGCAGGTACGTTGTCCGAGCCCAGTCTGCGGTGGCCGGGCGCATGCGCGCGAGCCCCGTGGGAACGCGGCCGCTTCCTCGAATGTACCGGGCCAGCCACCGGCCTCTAGTTACATGACCGGTTGTACTAGCAAAAGGGTTGCCCTCGTCGGAGTTACAACAAGTGTGATCGCACTACGACTGCCGAAAGAGGTGAAGCTTTATCGGTAGAGTACGTGGTAAGCCGTACGAAAAGTCCTCACTTGCTGATTGGTTCCACAACTTTTGGTCAATATCCCCTATTTAATTGCTCTCTTAAAGCTGTTCTTTAATGTATCCGTATGCATAAAATGACATCCAATACTTGCTAATCTAAACTTGAGTAATTCGAGAGCCCATCATGACCTAACTCATGCTGATTTGCTGATGTATAAATCTATATTAAGGTCGTCTTATTACTAATGCAGAACTGCAAAACCTTACACGTCTTATTTCTCGCTCGGTTGTCATAATACGGGTCCGCTGTCTGTCTCAGCAAAATATCTCATCTGACTGGATGCGGCGCTTCCTCAAACACGAACCCTCCTTCAATAAGTTGGCAGCCGCGTGTTCGGATTACAGAACCGGTTACCGGTTTCATATCGGTTATATTGCTCGAGCAGGGAAGGGTTATGGTTTGGCTTTGGCACCATTGTTTATTTACACCTACAGCCAGGGGAAGCTAATGGGCATAATCATTATTGGATTCGACGATGGAAATGTTTTTTAGCTTCTAAATTAGATTCAGGTCGGTCGCTACTTGTTAAACCGCAGTCTCACCGCAATGGATTACGAAACTGGCGGTATTGAAATCGAAGTTGCCTTCAATTGTCTTTATATTTTTCAAGAAAATATCATTGTCCCCGAGGTAAATCTTCAAAGAGAAGATCCAAAATATTCTAGCTAGCATAAATACAGACTAGCAGCCAACGTCAGCCCACACCCACTAATGTAATCTACTAAGGTGGGCAAAGTACCCCGAACTATAAAATAATATACGCTCAATATACACATCTGAGATCAAAGGTGCAACATGCACGGCCGTCCCCGTTAGGGACACAAGCTGGTTTTGAAACTGCCTGCTACTCAAAGGGCTATGCCAATAGATTGAATTACAACAGCCTAACTGAATAAACCAATAGAAACGCTGGTGCAAGAATGATCTTTCTCAAAGATTTTGTGTGCTTAAGCTTCATGTTTGTTCAAAAACTTTAGCATTGCCGTAAAATACGGCATTACGGTGTTACATTGAAGGAATCTCGCGGGTTTTCCAAATATTTTCTGCAATGCTTCAAAAGAATTTTGATTAAAAACTTCAATTGACATTCTTGGGACCATTCGTTTCGTTGACATCTGTAATCACTTTCGTTTTTCCTTGACGACGAGTGAGCTCTCTATAGAATCTTTGAGTAACATAGTTTCTTCTGTGTTTTCTCGTACAGTTTCTGGTATGCCATTTGTTGTATCCCCTAGCCATGCGTGTGTTGTATTTTCACGATGCTTCGTTGCTTCGTAGCGTCTAACCTCAGTTGAACCTTTGGCATGTTTAAAGTTGCCATGTTTCCAAATTATCTTCGAACGTTAGTTGATTTTCATTTTGTTTCAAAACCTTTGTCTTTATTATTTCAGCTTTGCTTATAATGTTTGAGTAATTTGTAGTATGATTTTAAAAGCTTTAGAGTGTGGAATAACTGTATAACATATGGCCACGTTCGCAATTCCACTTACGTGTATTAAGGCTATAAGTTATGTTTAGACATGTTTGCTGTGTATCGCCAAATTGAACGGAAACGGATATTCGAGACGTGAATTGTAATTCGAAATAATTTGACGATTGACTCAGGAAATGTTGACAATATACATGGTTCAAGCTTCAAAGACTTTCTCTGCCGGATAGTTAAGGTTTCTCAACATTAAATCTACTACATTCAGGAACGTCTTTGGTTTGTCCTAAATGTACGAAATTAAACATACCCAATAATAGAAACGTATAGGTAATCTTTTAGCTCGAACTACCAGACCAGATTTATTTTAACGAAAAAAACTTTACAGAAACCCTCATTACTCCAATCTAATCTTTCGAAATTCCTCTTGAAATATCGTGGCCAACTCCAGTGGAGCTTGTGAAAACATTCCGTGCTCGCTCTCCGATGCGAGTCGCCCTAGAACTCGAATAATACCTAATGGATACGTCAATAAGAAACTCAACACCGACGAATTGAATTACAGAACCCCAGCGACTGCGTTTACACACTTTAAATATTTATAATTGGATATCATTCCAAAGGGTTCCTTTGTATTTATAAAAGGTAAAAAACTGCCACATTTATTCTTTTTTACGCTCACATTTCCATTTCACTCATCCCGTTTTTGATTCGGCACATGATCTTAATTAAGGCGCTAATTAAAGGAATATTCAGAATGCAAAACAAACAAATCGACAGCGTACGACACTCCCTTTATGGCTTCATTCGCCGAAATCAATTTATAAAAAGTCACTATTTTTACTGCAGGATTAAAGGAATATTCGTGTTTCGGCCGCCTCCAGAAGCTTTCACCAGTTCCAATAACATTTGAATTGAAACACATAATATCTTAATACTCTGTGATAGATATATCCAGTCATAAACGTCTCTTTTAATACGGTACATCCTTCCATATTTGTAGAATTTTCAGAATATCCGTCTGGAACTGAGTGGTGCTTCGCAGAGATATTTTCTTCTTTTTTTGTCGTTGAGCTCTCTGTCGTTTTTGGTAGCAAAAGTTGCCTAATGATACCGAGAAAATGACGTGTATTCGCCGCGAACGAAATTTCCCTTGCCGACAAAAGCTAACTAACGTACATATAGCGTTGGCTTTATAAATAGGGCAGTGGATGAGAGAACACTTCCGGAGTACGGTGGAGAACCGAGCTTTTGCGTAGTCGTCTCCGTTATATCACGGAATTAAAAAGGGGGCAGAAGGACCATTAAAAAAAATGCATTTTTACAAACTAAAGATTGCGGTTTATACGATTCTGGTTCGATAGCATCGTGAAGGTGAATTTTTATCAAAAAGGAAAGTTATCGTTTTATCCTTCGGCTTAAAAATCTCATAGACACTTGAAAATTGTCACGTAGGCGGTCTTTAAAATGAAACAATTGCATGCAAGGAAGTTTAAGAAAAAATAATTTTGAGTAGAATATTGCTATATTCTACTCAGCAGTTCACACAGTTAAGCAGTTAAAACTCAGTAAACTCATTGTCAATTCAGTTCAGTGCGCTATTAGTTAGAGCTATATTTACTTCACGCGCCTGATCTTAATAAATTTGGTCCTTCGAGCCGGATACATTTCGTTTCGCACGTAATGTGAGCGTCAATATTTTATCACGCGTTGCATAAAGTAAAGCTTCTGTATGTTCATATTCGGTGGTAATACATCCACACGTATTCCTGCAACGCAATTACTGCTGATGAAAGTTTAACGGCCATACTTGTTGTATGTTTTATGTACGATAGTTTCTGGCGTATTGGATACTATAATATCATGCGTTTAGTGGCTATGTTTATGGATTTGATCAAAAATAACAGTGATTTAATGGTATTAAAACTTAACTACAAAACGCTGAGATTCAATCTATAATATTATAGTTTTAATAACATTCTGTAATAGTAGTAGTAATAGTTATTAAATAAATTCACATCCTTTATTACAGTAGAGTGTGAAACAATTGTAACCTATTTGAAAAGTACGCTGTAATAAAATATAAAAGGTTGGTTTCCTTTTTTTGAACTGATTTTAATTCCTCTTCAATTTGGTCGAGTCTCGAACTAAGGGAAATATTCCAGCAATTTAATAATGGGATCGGATGGTCCCGACTCCATTCGCTTATCCACTCTCGACTAAACGGGAATGGGATAAAAAGTGACACGAACCGAGGTAGACGGGAGTTTTTGTCGCCTCACTTTGTAAAGCTCCACCAAGCTGGCAGATGTATTAAAATTTCACGTTGCCGCTCCGGTCACTCGTTACACCTAATTAATATAAATGTGTGTGTCGTTAACTTGCGCACTTCGTACTATCTAATTAGATTACTATTTATGAACGTTCATATTTTTTCTCAACGTTATTCTCTTTACTTTGGAACGTTTTTCTCATACACAGAGTAATTTGCATAACAACGATGCCAATTAATTACATTTTAGTTAAAATTCTGTTTAGTCATTATAACGAACGTAGTTTTCGTTTGTTTGTGGCGCCGCTTACTTCGTGCTTAATGGCTTTTAACTTAAATGTATTCTTCAGTGGAGGAAATCTTTTAATTCAGTTGTTTGACACAGAAAACATCTCGACATTTGCATAACCTCGTATAAATATTAAACGTTTTAACTTAAATATATTAATATTGCATGTCTGTGTAAAATAAGGCGAATGTCCTCGCTACAAAGTTATTCAGACTGGCTAGAAATGTTAAATGCACGCTTAAAGTTCACGTTGTTATGTGTTACTTAAATGCAAGTACACTATTTATTGTACTATACTTAAAGTGTAACAACCAGTCGTTTGAGAACGTTCATATCGATAAAATTCAAATTCCGATTCAAAAAGACGAATACTGTCTATCATAGTTGAATTTAATAGAAATTGGAGTGATAACGGGCGCACCACTGCCCGATTGATTGGAAAATTGTCTCCGACGCCGCAATGTCGTCGCGCCTCGGTCTACGCCCTCCTGCCTCACTGCTCTTTTCAATGTACACTCTGGACACTGATTACTGTTGAGCATTCTAAGCATTCATTCTCCTGGGTTCGATTCTCAGGTCAGGTAAAGTGTTATTGGCATTTTCATCAGGAATTTCTTGGTAGCAGGATTCGAGCCTCGTTGATGGCCATAGACTCGTTCTCTATTAAATGAGACTTAACAAAACTGGTGAAATGTAGGTTATCTATGTTACATTTTGCCTCTTCAGGGAAATACAGGCGTGATGTTACGTTGAATTTCCTTTTATGTTGTTACAAATATAGTATTTTTTAGCCCGTATAATTATATTGTGATTATATTTCATAATAATGAAATACTTGTTATACTTGTTCTTCACAACTGGTATTCCACGGGAAAACCACTTGTGAATTCAACTATGTCAGCTAAGTGACATATTAGAGCTCGTGACTGTACCTCGATTTATTATGTTGTGAAGCCACTTGTTCTATCAACATTATTTTGTTAGGTTAGGTGTTGTTCTCTTCACTGCTTGGTCCCGTAGTGTTACTAGCAATTCAATTTTGGTTTCCTTATCAATTTCGATAACGAGACCCTTAAATAAACTAAAATTATTTCTTGTCGTGTGCCCGGAAACCTAGCTCATGACAAGATATCCAATATACGAGTACTTTTTTAATCAGTTCCCTTCATGTAATGCTCAAAAACACTTGCTTTCGGGGCCCCCTTATTGAAGACGATGTAATTCAGCATTTTCAGCGCTCGTAAAATTAATAAACCGACTTGCCTCCGACCAGACGCGTCTATGGACTCGTGCTGATTCAGTGTTTCCCTACATTAACCACACGCTTTATTACACACTATAAAGACAACGTTAATCAAACCTGAAAACTGTAGCCCTACACGTTGAGAGTTCATGACGTTTTAATTAACTTAACGCCGCGTGTGGGCGAACCGGTTATTATCCATCGAAGCGATGTATTTGCACGTACGTCTTACGCCATCAAGCACAAGCTACGCGGCCCTGAACCCTGACTCCAATGATCCACCTCTTCAGAAATTCCCTCTGATGCAACTCCGTACTTTTCCACCTAAATTATGTAAACATCCATATGGAATGAAATAGGGGGAATAAGCTCTCAATAGCGCAAAGAAACGACATTCTAATCGCAACAGAGGTCCCTATCCCATCAATTTTATATGGGATGGAAGAGCTACAAAATATTTACGGGGGATATGAAGACAAGCGTCTTACGGATGGCGTTTATAGGTCAGAGAGCGGCGAGGCGTCGCGTTCCAGTTTAGTGCCGCCTTCCGTCGCGATGCTCCCTCTGACTTTGAAATTGAACGCCGGCGTTGGTAAAGACGCCGCGGGTGATTTTCCACCCTCTCGACTGCGGCCGAAACTCCGCCTTCAGACATCAAAGTGCAAGATTTTATTATTGCGTTACAGGCCGAACGGAGGCAAAAAGCGCTACCGGAGTTGTCAGATTAAATTCGCACTCCTTAACAAGCTGGAGTTCCGTCTCTATTTGATTAAAGAAAACACGAATAATTTGTGCACCGACACAAATTATTGAGATTTCAGTGTAATGAGTTTGGAGTCTAGAGGTCTGCTCGATGCATCAAAGTGGGAAACATTGTGACATGAATAATTGCTGGTCTAAAACGTAATTAAGTGTCATAAAGCGTGGGTCGTTAGTGTTGACTGCCACACACGATATGTTTTCGTTGGACTTAAATGTTTTGCAAACGCAACTTGGTAATGAAGAGTCATGCCTACGGCTTCATTAACTTGCTACCTTGGCAGCTGCGAAATTACCAACTTACTTAATTTCAAGAAAAATATATGTAATACAATTTAATTATGGTTTAAACTCGTTCTCGTTAGTGCTGTTATACTTTACGTTAGATCGAGTTTGTAAATATTGTTTATAACACATTTGCTCGTAAAGGGTCTCTTATTTAACCAATTTCAATATCGTATTGAATCTCATTACGTACTTGTGTATTACTTGTGTGTTATTGTAATGTAAAACGCACAGTTTATCAAGATGCTCCGTCTAAAACGAACGGTACTTTTTTAAATCTTAGTAAAGAGTTTTTATGTCAGAAAAGTGGTCAATATTTTATGAATAAAATTAACTTTGGGAGATAAAATAAAAAAATAAACAAACCGAAAACGTGTAGTATATGCTATACTTACACTTTATACTATACTTACAATTGTCATACCATATACCATTTATCATCCTTTTTTATTGGTTTGTTTGTTTATACTCAGCGAATCGATCTAAATACGATTCGCTTTCATAGTATTTGCTAAAATAAAATATTAATTTTCATAATTTTCAATGTTGTGACATGTACGTCAGATTTGTCAAACTGTCAGTTACATTCTTTCTGTCATAGAGTTTCTTAGTAGCTTAGTCTATTATGAATACTTTTTGGTTTATCTATTCTAAATTATATTTTTCAGTGTTTAGCTGTAATATTGTATTTTATAGATAATAATGATTGTTTAGTAATAACTTAATTTTAAATTATATTTGTAAATTCTTTACGCACTCGTGGTTTTATGAAGTAAGTCTACTATGTCCTGGCCGACTACACTTGTCAGATGAGATTATTATATGGCCGCAAGAAGAAAATCTGAGATTCAAAAATGGAAGGAGACTACTGTGGAAAACGAGCTGACGAGGCGGTCGAGACGAGACTAGACTAGACGAGAGAGCGTTTTCTTAAATGTGAGACTGAAGAATTCTTAAAATTGGAGACAAGACAGATTCTTGAAGGTGTACCATCTAAAGATACACCTGGGACTACTACTCCCAATCTTAGTATTAAAAACTGTCGTTGTGCCATCCCTGCTATTCATCTCGCGGAGCTGCCCTGGGTCTAAAAGCTGGTGATCCAACTCTAAAGATCTACCAGGACCTCAACTCCTGTTCTTACAAACGCCGCCTTCCTGTGGAGCAGACCTGATTCATCGTCCTACATCTCCACCTCTACATTTCATCGTGCTTCAACAGTGCTAATAATAATCGTGTGTTTAAACTCAGAAACTGCTTCCAGAGTGCGGGTTTGTTACGTCTTTTTTATAAACACTTGTATTTTTTATCTCATTTGTAAAACCATCCATATCTCTATTAAATTTTTAAATGTACAAGTCTACTCTTATCCTTTAATTCTTAACAGGATCTAGTAGATTTGTTACAGTTTGGCGCCCAACGTAAAATCAATTCTAGATCTCATTAAATCTTCTCAAAATTCAAAAAAAAAACTAACAGTTTTAAACTAAAAAAAGTATTCATAATAGACTAAGCTACTAAGAAACTCTATGACAGAAAGAATGTAACTGACAGTTTGACAAATCTGACGTACATGTCACAACATTGAAAATTATGAAAATTAATATTTTATTTTAGCAAATACTATGAAAGCGAATCGTATTTAGATCGATTCGCTGAGTATAAACAAACAAACCAATAAAAAAGGATGATAAATGGTATATGGTATG
Source organism: Eugnorisma glareosa (assembly GCA_947578425.1). NCBI lineage: Eukaryota > Metazoa > Arthropoda > Insecta > Lepidoptera > Noctuidae > Eugnorisma > Eugnorisma glareosa. Next base: position 4,103,691 of record OX387970.1, read on the forward strand.
ACAATTGTAAGTATAGTATAAAGTGTAAGTATAGCATATACTACAAACGTAGCTAGCGTTTTCGGTTGTTTTAGGGTACCGCAAGGCGGTACAACTGTGGTAACAAATTAACAGTCCTGCTGATAATACTATTGATTGATATTAATTTATTTCCATTTTAAACTAGCCAACAACAAATAATGTTTGCAACCGAGGTTAGCGTGAGAATAAAACTAAAGGAGATTGTATCAGCTGTTTATATTCCCGCTAAAGTTGTAAAAGCCAACTGAGGGCAACGAGTTGTTTAATGGAGCTTATATGCGACTGGTTACTGAACTGTTCTATGCTAGTTTTCCAACTTCATATTTCATAAGAGTTAAGAACTTCTTAAATCAGAATTGTATTTTAAGCTCGCCATCTTCGAATGATGGTGAGCGAGTTTATTTACGATTATTCCTAAAAATATCTAGGACATCTCTAAAATTACTTAGACTATCTTTAAAATAAATTAAGAACATCCCTGAAAAATTGGACCAAACCGAAAATGATTAGGGCCATAATTATTAGATGTGAATCGAATCATCTGTAAAAAATATAAAGGCAATAGGTTCTATGAGCCTTTGAAGTCAACATAACTCAACGATCACCACACACAGATACGCTTCTAAAATTATGTAATTTCCTATTCAAAGTTATGTTAAAACACTACAACAATAGCGTGTCATACACGGCTTGATTCAAAGGGCAAGGAAGGACGCTTCGGGCGACGCACCCGGCGGCCGATGTCTCACAATGCGATGGAGCCGTGCGATATTACACTGCGTACTGCGATATTACACTCCAGCGTACGTACCTCAGGTGCCAATGTGTCACATTTGCATAGAGAAACGTTCCCAGAACATACGGGAACTGTTTGTGAATGAATCGTCGATTTCGCTTTCCAAGATAAGTGAAATGAGGTCTGTGAGGCAAAGGACGTTGGTTCGAGACATATTGGGCATTGAACCTATAATTGAGAGGATGTTTTTGAACGATGAGAGAGACTCAAACTAAAAACAGAAAATTGAGAAAAAGTACCAAATCTCCAAGACACCCTTCAATCTAAATCAAAACGAGGATTCTAATCAAACGCTGCCAACAGAGATTGATTTCACTACGACTCCGATTACAATTTCAATAAAGAACCTGTAATATGAATCTGCAGTCATAATGTGCATTGCAGACTTTGCGAACGTCGCAACACGTGTAAACAAAACAACCAGCAAGTCGTATCTCTGCCGGCAGACGTACACAGGAACGCACTCAGGGACTGCTCGGCCGACTATGATAAATGGACAACCCGAGCACCCGCTCCAATTCTTCTTTACTCTACCCAGTGTGGGAGGGAGATATATGACAGTAATGGAAAGATGTGACACCATAACCACAAGGGAAATACTGCGGACGCTGCGAAATTAAATATCCTTTATCTATCTTGGCTTCCTCTTTTACAAAATCAATAAAAGTTTGAGCAAAATTCCGTGCTCCAGATAGAGAGATGCGACGTTTAGAAATCTGCAGCTTACAAAATTTTCTCACGTCTTCAAAACACACATCAGCGGATCCGGTGATTCGATAATCCCGTCCTCAAATACGATCCATTTATCGTTCGGAGTGATGTACTCGGCAATTTGCCGTGATAAATGAGTGCGATGCCAAGGCACTCTGCCCTTCTTTAATATTTTATTCTAATGCACTACTTTGTCAAGCACTACGTAAACAGCGATTCATTACACATTTATTTAGAACAAAATTGACCCTAAATTCATATCTCGTTTCAGTTCATGGATTTTTTTCTCATTTCCTAACTTTTAACGAGATCCATGCCATCACGTCAAGGGAACGTGACACGTTTTTTGAGTGAAATTCGTAATTAATTTTACTTAACATAACTCATAACGAAGCCCAGAACAATAAGATTAATAAAAAGTGGTCACAAAAACAAGAGAGAAGCGACAAAGGTACAGGTATTGAATGGTAAAATTACTTTGTCGCATGCCAGGTTGTGTTAAGCTCTAACGCACGGTAATAAGGATCAAGTTTTTATGATGATTTCATGGATTGAACGCAAAGTTAGTTTGGTTTTACATAATCTAAAGGATACCACGGAGACAGTGTTGCCACAAAGCGACGCGGCGAGCGCTGAGAATACGCAAACAGGTGTCGACTCCGAGGTTATATTTGCATATAAATAGAGTTCCTGCTTAACTGTAACACTGCCTCGTCCCTTTCTCTCTCGTTCGATGCTGTTCGCTAGAGGAGTGCAGAGAGTTACGCCTCCTTGCACGCGCTATACGCAAGTACGAGCGACTCCAGGAGATTCTATTTATGTACGGTGATGTAATATGACCAATAGACCGGTCACATAACCGCACACACGAAGACATCTATTGTCTCGTGACAATCGATAGGAAGTCGATCGATCAACTATCAAATATATTGTTGCGTCAGGACCTTCATTGCCAATAATGATTTCCCTGATGTTACCATCAACACGACGTTTGGAATTCGTTTACTTTTTACCCAAGTGTAGACGCAGAAATGTTATCTGTTAATGGCATTTCTAATGCCAGTCGTTAAAGAATATTCTGTAGAACGTGTTTTGAGGCTAGCGCAACTTTTTCTGGTGGGGAAGTTATTACAATGCGCAGCTGAACCAGTCGGGGCACAACGCCTAGGAAGCGGTCCTGGCATTTTATCGTTCCTAGTCTTCCTTTAATTCGCACAGAAAAACTTCAACGCTTACGCATCCCGAATAAGCAAGGAGAGACATGAATAATTGAAGCGGAGATGGTCATCTCTAGAATATTAATATCCTCGGCGGTTCGCTGTAGCTGTGAAATTATAAAATAACTATCGTGCCAGGTGATTAGTGGGCCGTCGTCGTCGATACGGCCGGTTCCGCGCCTCTTCCGTTAGCCGTTTTTTATCGTTCGTCTATTACATCATAGGAACATGCGCGTTCGCGGTGCGTGACCCGTCTGCGTAGGCGCAGGTGACATGCGAACTCGACATTATTTCGACATCCACCCAGAGAGCCTAACTACTAACTAGCTCTGTTACCCGAGACCCCTGTTATTTGTATTCCTTTTTTTGTTGGGCCCGAACATTTTCTATTTGTCCCGTCGGGCCCTTTTTTTGCTGGGTTGCACCGGCCGCGTTCGAAGGTTCGGAGCGTTTTTACTCGGGCTCGGGGGAGCAGCGGGCGGAGGGACGGCGGCTCCCCTGCGTCGCCGCCAAGCCGTCCTTGGCCCGAACGTTCACCTTGGCGCGCTGCGCTGCCGGCGCACCACAGGTAACAAAGTTCCGCGAACTACGTGATTTCTATGGCTGTCCGCCGAAAGTGGAGCCCGGAGTATCTCGAGAGCCACTCGGCCGGCGCTAATGTTACGGAGAAACGTGTAATGAAACACTGCTCTACCCTCCGGCTGCGACACAACATGACTCTCGGACCTCCATCCGTGGTGTGCGTTGGCTGTGCTTTTTACAGTATCTAATGTCCCGCATTAGACGCTCTAGAATATGAGATGATTGACGAGGACACATCTACGTGGTGGTCCTTCAGAGAAATTGTTTTTTATTTAGTTGCTCCAATTACGAGGCTTTAAATTTATATATATACCCCCGCATCGATTTTATTACCTTCGGCGTTTTACACTGACACTTGGTGAAACCCAAATGCCAACTCAATGCAAATTGTACGTTGATTATACGTTTTGAAATCAAATTAACAACGACAATTGTCCTCCAATCACTGGGAAGTATCCCAGCTGAATTCTTCTGGTCTTATTGCTGTTACATCGTTTAATATTTTTGCCTCGATTGGATTTCATGTGTGTTCTTGCACGAGTTTTATAAAACAAAAGATGTGCCTCAGCTTTTTCTTATTTCATAATAGTAACGCCAGTGGCACACTTCAAACGTTCAGTATTTTAACTGGCACGAGTGGTAAAGAATATTCTCCGAATTGGAAGATAAGGAACAACTTTTTAAGTTGTTTTCACGGAAATAAGATAAACGCTAAGATAAACTTAGCCCGCAAGAGGCGGGTCAACCGTGAAAACTTTTTATAAGTCCAACTGCATTTCACAAGTATTCGTAGTGTAGATCTCAGTCTTGCTGAACAGAACTTCAAGTTCAACAATGAGGGAATATGTAAGTAGCTAAGTTACTTGGTAGGTACCAATTTCTTTTCCAATTCTATTTTTACTGCATTTTTATGTCCAGTACGGTGATTTACTGCTTCAAAAGAGTATTTGTGGCTTACAACAGAATATAGCTTTGGGTTATAGGCGTTTTAGTGCTTTCAGTGCCAGCCGATGCCTGCCTGAGGTTCGTTCACCTCTCGCGCTGCCATATCAATCATGCGTTTGTATCACATTTAACGAGCTCCTGTACATCAGTGCAGCGGTTTAGTTGTGGCGGTATTGCGCGGTTCTTGTTAATTATGTTGTCCAGCGCGTCGGTGATCACCGCGGCGGCTCTGGAACAGCGGCTTCCACAGCTCGCCGACCGTAATCTTATCGCATTAGAGGCCGGACATAGGAAGGGCATTAAATTTGAACGATCGTCGTGAAGCGGCGGGCAGAACGAACGCGCCTGAAACCGGTCGGCCGTCCGTAAATAATGGATTAGAGGTGGGGAGAGCACGCGGGCCGGGGGAGGGGTGTGGCGCACGCACCGGCTGCGCGCGCGGGCGCGGGGGGCGGGGCGCGGGGCCTGCGCCTCCCGTCAGCTGTTGCGCGCCCGGGACCGTCGCGCGCACATCGTACTCCGCTGCCAATGCATCGGCGTTGAGAGCGCGCCGCGCACGCCGCCCGACTCCGCGACCCCACTCGGTGACAGTGACACAGTGCTGTGCGTGACGAGTTGACGACAGGAGCCGTGCTCAGAGTCAGACCAGTGATAATGTTGTGTTGTGTGTGAGCATGCCCAGGATGTGCAGTGCGTGGACCGCGCCCAGGAGCTGACCGCGGGCGATGAGAAGTGATGTTACGCCACCGACCGAGGTGATTATTCCCGACCTCGGCCCTAAAAACACCATGCATGCGCGCCACCGTCACGGAGACGGCTCCGCCGGGCGCGGTACGGTTTTAGTGCTTTATTCTGCCAAGTTCGTAACACTCGGTAAGCATCGCCAGAATTTTGGCGCTTTTTTAAGCTTAACGACAAAAAGTACCACGCTGGTCGTAACAGAAAATGTTCCTTCTTTTTTTGGAAATTTCAACAATGGATGTCGCCCTTTCGCTTGGGGGGACTCATTGTACGAAAGAAGGTGCGGTTCGAATTTTTTTATGTATCTACCGTGGCTTTTTTTGGGCATTTATAATAAAGGAAACCGGTACCGTAAACTACTACCTACGTATTTTTGGAGACGTGTTCACCATGCAGGATAGGTTTTCTCACGTTTCCATTTCAATTACGAGAGGTTGCAGGTCTTCCCCGTTTACGTAGTAAATAGTTCAACAAATAACCCATAGAATCACATTGCTAATTAAAATTATATGAATTGCATTAAGCATACATTAATTAAATTGTACCACTGCAATTCCGATGATGTTTATGACTAACGTTGTTTTATAAGAAATACCATATATTTTCCACATACGTCACTTTATTTACTACGAACCAGGAAACATTGTTGACAGAAATACGGTGCAGTAAGCAGAAAATCTGCTTCCATAACGAATTAATTGGATGAAATTAAGTCATCAACTGAGTTTTAATTCCTTTGGTTAATTGGCACCCACGGGCACACACTCTGCCCAGTAAATACATATGAAACTAATAAAAGTCCAACGCGAGGCCTCAGTTCATATTTACATTATAATTCAGACGATTTCATTACTCATTAACGATCACACGCATGCAATTACAATTATACTGTCATCGTCGTTTCTCAATTACGCATATTTAAGTTTATGACTCGTTAACATTTTATCGAAATCATTAAACGCTGTCCGAATTTCTTTAGCATCCTCTTTTCTGAAAAACATTCTCTCGCGCTCTACTTTAATTCGTTCATGTTTCGTATCGATATTGAACAGGAACAGATTCATCGTTGTTGTCTCCCCAATTTTAGATTCCCAATTGATTCTAGTTTCAAATCCATATCCGACACTAAAATGTCAGAAATTTTAATTGAGAGTATACCTTGATGATATACTGAAAATACTGACAATCGAAAGCTTCCAACTAAAAAGCCGTTGATGAAAAGAACCCCGAGATTTATCGCTTCATTGTGTCTTCCTTATCCAAGATTAGAGCTCAGTTATAAAAAAAAATGTTAGAAGCCCATTCTGGTTAGAACGAGCGTCGCATTAAAGTCTACGTATAAGGCAGGTGTGTGCCTAGCACCTTGTGCTTAGCCTTCCGGCTTTATCCACTGAATATATTATCCGCTCTTTGTTTTATATTTATATAACTATTAGCAATGATCGCGACCTCTTTGTTACTAGAATACATAAAAAGAATGTTGATGTTAAATAAGTTAGCAAAGACTTGAAGTAACTGAATTACTTCAAAATTTTTCGATATGAAGGAAGACTTTTTGAATTCTATATTCAAATATTAATGTAAAATATTTATCACATCGTTCATAGTAATAAATAAGTAAAAGAGTAAGATAAATTCCTCCAAAAATATAGGCAGCAAAGGCATCCCTACTGCAACTCGCAACAAATTACTTGATAAAGTAAATTCCATCCACAAGATAATAATTATAACTGAAGGCAAATCTCTAAGACAGCAAGATTTCATAACATGAAGGTATTGTATTCCGACATGACCGTGTCTCAAAGCAATGGTTAAACATGCTATGCTACGAACCGTAAGGAAGTCATTGAAATTCTCGATGATTCTTAGTGTTATATTCAGTGTCGATGGAATGACTCATACATAAAGTGTCAGGAACTTGGCGACACTCATTTTGATTTCTACAACACACCTTATGTAACGGTCTGTGGAGTTATAAAACTGCCGCTTTGAAAGAAACCTCCCAACTTTCCAGGAATTATATTTTGCCTATCGCGTCTGGGCTGTCTGCAATTCCCTTTTTTTCTTCTTTGATATCATTTTCATATCTGCGGTTAACCTTGACTTTGAACTTTTCTTTATCGGCTTCAAGTGCTATAACATCAATTTACATAATTAAGTTCGCTACTAGCTACTATGTTTATTTCTTGAATGTTATCGATGTGATTATCACATGAATACGCGGGTACGTCCCGTTTGGTACCTATTTTAATCTTTATACATTAAGTCCCGTTTCGTAAACATTTGGTAAACCATTCAACTGTTTTTTGACCAGTCAGCTCCCAAAGTTACAAGGAAACCTATTGTTGATGTTGCTATTTTTTTGTCTCTCTCTGGCACACTAAGTTTTGTTAAGAGAGAAATCAATTTAGAATTTAAACAGAAAGTACTAGAACAGAATCAAGGAGATGTTGGTGCCGCTGAGATCATTTTTTTAGTGAATACCCAACAAAAAGTACTAGGAGAGCGGAATCATGAAGGGCACACAATGATTTGTTACGAAAGAATTCAATTTGGAAGTTGCTATTCGCATTTGCATTGTCAGTTCAATTCAGTGAAGACCATTTCTCTATTGTTAGGTTGGAAACTCCAGCTCGTATCTTGAATTTATTGAAATTCAACTAACCAGCTAGTCTTTAGATAGCGCCATAATCCAACGTTTTTGTTTATTATTCGTTATCACGGAAACGTCTACAGTAACAAAATGTACTTGAGCAGATGTTACAAATGGCGCAGTAAGGTGACCCCGTCGACACTGAGCTCAGTTTTTGTTCAATTTGATTAATGACGAATCAAATCATACATTTGTAAATCAACAATCAACTCCGTATGTTAATCAATCATCGATCATAAGTTAGAACTCGTTTCGTCGTGTTTTACCGCTATAAAATCCAAACATAGTTTTTTTACGAATCATCTCAAAATGTGCCGATCGGTGTCCGTCGTTATATTTGGACTCAAAATGTGTAAAGTTTTCGTCGTCTATTTCAAAATTGCATATGAGATCGTGTGTATTTTTTGTGTTATTTCTAACAGCTAATCGTAATAATATTTCTATTGTTGACACATTAATGACTTTCTAACGTTCCTCGTCGATCATTAAAGGGACGATAGTTCTTTCCAAATTCACTTTTTCTGTTGGAAACACACTAAGGGCGAAGTTTTTGTCGGCATTTTTTTATCGCTCGCAACGACCGTTTGTTTTTTTTGCCCATTCTAGCCATCAGCGGAAGTTTTACGACGGATCCCTTTGCCTGCAATTTTATTTGCTGTGAACCCTATTTCGGTTTTGTCAAAAGCAGTTATTTTAATTTTCTTCTTTGTTTATTCTTTGAGGTCTTACTTACCTTGGCTAAGATTGTTTTTTGCCTCTGTTGAACGTTATACTATTATCCTCTAATTGCATTTGAAAGCTTTTTAATTTCTGTTTGAATTTAAAGCATCTAACGAGAAGTTCAACTCATAAATATTACACCGTACATCAATTACATGTGAAGCGTGTCAAAGGTTCATTTACGAAGAAAAATGAGTTTCATAATTACCAAGTGATCCGTCACGTCCACTTTGCACTCGATAGACGGGTGGTTGCATCGCCTGTGCATCGAGCGCATAATGCGATTTAAAAGCAATCTCGTCTCGTACGCTCAATTTCCGTACCAAATGTCGAATGATCCGACGATTTCGCAACATATCTTGCGCTAGTCCTAGTAATCTATAATACCTGGGTTTAAAATGATCTTTCGCAATATAAATCTATGATGTCTAAAGTAAAATTATTAGTACTGCGCATACTTTCGAAACCTGGATCTTCAGACCCGTAAAACGGGTATAATAACAAATTGGATTACTGACTTTAAGCAGTCATAATTTTATGCTCCTCTCTTATGTCCACGTTATTACTCTCTACCCATATTCAACATTAATGACATCATTAGCATCTTCATTTCACAACATTTGCAAAGTTCTCAAACCATTCCGTAAATGCGCTTCTGGTTTATATCTTTCATCTGCGTAACATTTCGAAGAAATAATAGAATAAAGGAATTCACAGAACGAAAGAACATTTTGGTGCAATCGCAAAGTCAGACAGTCACTATAAAACTTAGTCGGGGTGAACTGGTTTCTCATCTCAGTCAGGAGCGGTGCCCTCCACTATAAAATTCACCTGTAAGATTAATTGCACTTTTAAGATTGTATTTCGGAGGGATTGCCTTGAATTTAACAGATTCTATAAGTGATTCTTTATTATTCATTTCATTAGCATTTTCTTTTATCTTCGTCATTAAGAGTTGTTAGCCTTAAGTAAAGTAATATGTGATAAATTGATCATTTTAATTTGGCTTTTAATTTCTTATATATTTAAAGCGTGTTAAACTTGAGCACCTATTTGTTTCTTCTCATTTGTACTTTTGCTGGTATTTATAATTCTCTTAGATTAAACTTTGATTCCATGCGTGTCCTCTTATAAAATATTGAGACTAATTTGATTTCTGCTGTGTGTGTGTTAATGCTCATTAATTTTGAATACCAATAATATGAGAATAAATATATTTTAAATTAATCTTCTCATCACGTTTTACTTAACCTACCCGTGATTTTTTGATATCTGTTGATTTTCAAACAAGTTTACGTGTGAACCTTGCTTCAATAAATCTATATCTTGAATACTAAATTAATTAATATTGATGGCCATCGCTTTTCTATATTTTTTTCCTATACCGGTGTTAATCCTTTACATGAATACATTCACAATGTTTCGCTTTGTCCTCAAACTGTCAACTTGTTAAGCTTTTGAAAGCGTATTAACTTGGCCGATGGGTGATGATTAATTAAATAAATTCAAATCTATTCCTGCATTTAAGATTATTTGTTACAGTATAATGCATATTGATGGATAAGAATTACGAAAGCTTCGTTTATTTATTTTATTACAACAATTTCCGTAGTTATTCAGTTTCTTGCTTTCAGAATGTTATGTAAAGAAAGAATTAACAAACACATGTAACTTTTCTCTTTCCCGTCGAGTCCATACCTACATGGAGTTTCCTGATTTGTTTAACATTGTTTTTGTAAAAACAATATGAAAGTCATAAAAGAAAATACTCGTTCATAAACCTAGCTAAACAAAGTTCATAAAAGTTTTATTGAGAACAAGGCATAATGTAATGTTACACTTATTATTCAGCATGTAAACAATATAGGCGCTTGTTAACTGCAAGGCAATAAAAAGTATTGTTAGTTTGTGAATTATTATTTCTATCGGTTGTTAAATGTCAACGGCGATGGATATCGGACCCTTATGACTGTTTATTCATGTGTTGGAGCTTAGAACACACTTGCTTGTTGATATTCAATCCCTCGTTGAGTCTTAGCTCTTTTATGCCTTATGGAAAACTAACTTTTACCCTCGACTTTCGTTTGCGTGAAATTATTATTATAAAAAAATATTACTTCCGTTTTTTAATCTGATTCTGGTACCAATTTCTGTGTTAGAGCTTATAACGTTAGCTATCTGCCAGTAAAAGTCTTTTCAAAATCGGTCCAGCTGTTTCGGAGATTAGCCGGAACAATCAGACAGACAGACATAAAATTAAAAAATGTTGTTGCTATAAGGGCCGTATATATTTCCATATTCATATGCATTCAGTAAAAAACTGTTATTTTGATATTACAAAGTACAAACACACAGATAGATCTAGATAGGTGAATATCATAGAAAACATAATACAGGGTGGCCCAAGAATTGACGTCCAAAAGAAAGTGTAAGGCCCGAGCCTCTCTTCAAGGGCTTCCCACAACACACAACAATGTAGGTAGGTATATTCTTTAGATTTTTGAGAGATTTTTTGTAGTTTATGGAGTCTAGACAGTTTTCATAATTTGTGGAAAAATTACCCACTGTATAAAGGAATTTTCTTTACGATGTGTTTGTATAAATTCAACATTGTATCAGTAGTTCATAATAATAATTTAATTGGTCAAAGAAACCTAACGTAAGTAACCTAATCTGCAGTAATAAATAAACTCGAATTTATATGATCTGTTTTGGTGCTCTCGCATAATAATATCGTTATTCCATCAATAAAAAATTATACATGCTAAAAACGATGGACAGATTTTATAACCAAAATAATTTAATGCCGTAAATTACCGTTACAGGAAATAATTAAATCATCCTAATACCGTCTAGACTAAATAATAAAACCGTTAGCATATAAAAACAATGTGCGTTTTATATTCCACCTATAAATAAAACACCATAGATTTTTTAAAAGTTCTTCGCAATCAATAATGATTTTCCATTATGGCGAGTTATTAAGTGAATTTCTAAAGTCTCCCAGTAGGCGGTTTAAGAGGCTTAAAAAATAAATGTTATTAAAAGCGATATAATTTTATTCTAAGTATCGCTAAATGTCCTTCAGAAGTGGCTTCAGACTCGTAATACAATCGTAACGAAATACACACAGTGCGTTCACCTCGTGTCTCATAATAAGGCCAGGGTACACTGTCCGCCGCTTGCAGTCTCAGATACATATTAATTTCAGTTTTATTGTACGAATACTCATAAGAGCGTTAATGTCTTACGGCATTTCATGCAAACTTTAGACTCATTTGTTTTCGAAATAACTGAACCGATTTTAATGAAAGTTCATAAGCTTAAGCAGGTTATATAGGTCTAAAAAGTTGACGGAGAACATTTTAGAAAAATAGTGTTGTATCTAAATTAGACCATTTTAGATTTTCCATAGAAACACAATTCCAATTATCTTTTTTTTTGACATTTCAAAAATGTTCTTTGTCAAATTTCTAGATCTACGTATCCTGCTTATGCGTACGAAATTTCATTAAAATCGGTTCAGTCATTTCGAAAACAAATGAGTTCAAATTTTGTATGAAATGCCGTAAGATTTTAAGACGCTCTTAATTAAAAGGGGAAAAAAATACATGGGGTTGCGTGTTTAATGGTAATTTGTCGGTCATCAACGGATGTAGTTCAATCGCTTTGAATCGCTTGTCATCATTTCTCGTTTTATGATGCGATTATCTATCTGGAAAGCATATAATTCACAATATTAGACAGCAACTTTAGATTATTTCACTTTGTATTGTCAACTAACACACTGGTATCTCTATACATACCAAGTTATCATTACCTTGAACCTAGGGTGTGTGCGGTCTGCAAGTCTGCCACATCCGACGGTATCGCTACTGCTACAATCGGCTCGTCTATTCCGGGCCTAAGGCGGAACGTTACGCGCACGACATTCGCTAAAAATACGTGCGTCGGGACGCATGGCTGGCATAATAATCGCATGTGAAGAACACACAGCAATACTAGATGAGAGGCGGTAATGCGTGTGATAACGCAAACTGACGCATTTCTACGTAATACCACTCAACGCAAACAACCATCCTTTTTTTGTTCTTGCTTCAAAATGTGGCGGAGTTACATTCTGCTGATAAAAATTACGTGCATGAATTTCTGCTTCCATTTTAAATGTGACTTTCCGCGTTGTGCGTTCGAATATGTAATTTCAACGCCACAAACATCCTGTATATCATCGGAATTAATGAGGAAAGTTCAATTAAATATCGAAATGTAATGGAAACTATTTTGGTTAAATCAAAAACCGAACGATCATAAAGTTTACGCGTTTTAATTCTTCATTATATACGATCAAAAATTGAATATTTATCCGTAAACGTTCCTCCATGGATCAGATTTAATAGGCGTGCTTAGTACAATAAATTCGTATGTTAATATGAGAAAAAACATCTTTTACGAAGTTGCGTAATAAAAATAAAAATCTCAGCGTGTTTCCTGCCTGCCCACTCGGTGTCGATGACCGTGCGTGTTTAGTACTTTCATAAAAACGTTTATGCTTAAATTATGTAGTGCTTAAGATTAATCGTCCTTATCCAATTCTAAAGAATCAAAAATTAAATTAATCACACGTTTTAGGATCACTCTGTAATTATTTGTACGAAATGTGGTATTTTCCAACTCGACTGTTTTTAATTAAATTCAAACTACGTGCACGCAGTTCAGATTACGATCTTTTTTTTAAAATACAAAACTGTATTTGAACAGAATAATCAGCATTGTTAAAATTTCCAAAAACCACCTACGTCGCACCATTATTTACTTAGCTAACACTCCATAACCTGAAAAGCGTAACTAGTACATAATTACTCATCAAATTTCCTTAAAATTTCCCCTTCAATGTCTGCTTTTCTTTGCAAAAACACGTATAAAGCTACTATTATCTGTTATTTACACTGACACACCTATGCATCGCGGGTGCGGCAAAGAGCCGGTTTTCATAAAATCATTTTATTCATAGTATTACAACGTAACGGAGCGGATGCGGGGACAGGTCCTGGCTGTGAATGAATCGATTCGATCATCGGTCAAGTTTACACATCGATTTATTTCAGTGTCGATCGATAGTACTTTGTCGATTACTCGTAATTGCGATTCACGGAGAATCGTTTTAAAAACCTTTAGCTTTTAGGTTTAAGATACGAACTAAGGCTGTTTCCACGAGAGATGTGCGACGATTAAATTTGAATACTAATCAATCACATAGATAGCTTTGCTCTTGCTTTGAAAAATAAATGATATTATTGGTTAATTTAAACTGCCGGTTGGTTGGTTTAGTGGTCACAAGCGCGGCTGCTGAGCATGAGGTCCTGGGTTCGGTTCCCAGGTTGGGCGGACTGTTATAGGAATTTCTTAGTAGCTGCCATGGAGTCCGGAGTCGTTGTCAAATGACATGTATTAGGGACATGGGTCTTAATCATAATGGGCGAAATGTGGTGTACTGTTCGGGACACCGCTGCACTGCCTTCTTGATTACAAGGCGTGATTTTTATGGCGTTTCTTATTGTTGTATTATGTTTCACACACATCCCTCGCTACGCATTCTCGAATACTGGAAACATAGCCTTAAACATCGGTTCTAGTCTAGTCTTGTGTTGATTAAATCAATTTGTTTGAATGAATGATGCGTGGTGTCTGACTGGCCGTATTCTTATTTGTTTTTTGTTGAAACAGCGTTTAATTCAAAAGGTATCGCTAAAGCGATCGCTGAAAAGAATTACTCTGTAAATAGCATAAAGAATAAATTTATCTAACGATGATATTGAATGAGATAACTTGTAGTCTCATTACTTGGTCCTTTAATGGATTTAAGGTCTAAATAGTTTTTAAAACCCATACAGTTATCGAAGTGTACGTGACATTTGATACATCAGTTCTGTCATCATTTGCTCAATAAACCATACAATCTATAACTAACATTTTGTAGACCAGTTAACCTAAGAGATAAGATAGTGCTATTTGACTTGGTATCATAACTTTCTACGTGTAGTCAAGTCACAGTATTCTTATCGTTGTAATAACTTGTAATAGTTGGACTTAGTCTAGGTTCTAGAGGCCGTCGAGTATGACGGAAACTAACAAAGTTGCAATCGTTCAGTAGATAGATACTAACTAATTAATTAGACCTACTTCTCCGATTGCCTAGTTGGTCTAATTGTCCCAAGCACGACTGTTGAGCACGAGGTCCTGGGTATGATTTCCGGGTCGAGCACTGTTTATTTTCCATCAAGAATTTCTCAGTTGCACTCACGGAGTCTGCACGCGTAGCATGACCACCGTAAATAATAATGTAAGAAAATGACAGAATTCTTTTGTTGATCTATCATTTTGTCGATTCTTCCGTCGACAAAACCCGTTTCTACGGTGGTCATGCTACGCTTGCTGGATTTGTACCCGGTTGATGGCAATCGGCGGCCCCCTATTACATAGGACTTAAACATAACTGGTGAAATGTGGGTGTACTGTTAGGTACACCACTGCCTAACCCTTTGGGAGTTACAAGGTGTGATGTTATGTTATGTAATCCTTCTTACTTCTCTCAACTTTTTTCTAAGTCCCAAGTTCCAATAAAGTTTCTCTTTCATCCTTGTAAAGTCGTTCATAATCTTCACTCGAAAAAATAAGCAACATGACATAAACTCATAACATAACCAACGAATCATGTTATTCTGTAGTTTTGGTGTACCCCTCCTGTACAGAACCCTCGTCCGAGTATCGATCGTTTTATTATTGTTATTATATTGATAGTGCGTCCCGCTGGCCGAACAACGACCATTCATTTTGTCGCACAAACTTACCAGTTAATAATCTTTCTGTAATTTGAAATGTACAGTCACGAGCACCAGTATGTACACAACTTGCATTTGCACAAGTAATTTTCTCCTATTGTAAGATTTTAATTTAATTTTGTTACCACTATAGTATTTTGGTTGGAACCTATATTTTTTGGACCGTTATTCCACGGGAAAATCGCTTTGGAATTAAGCTAAGCATCGGCCCCGAAGGCACTTAAAATCCCGATTCCTGCCGGCTTCTGTACGGTAACAACCAATCAGTAGCGAAGGGTCAATTTTTATAAGAGGTAAGCCGGAGTACTTACATATCTTTTATGTGATTCTATTATTTGTCTATAAAATACTGACTGTGCCATTTTTCAATAGGAAAGCGGTAGGGATCGAGTTGTTTGGAACCTTCGCCACTGCAACCAATCTACAAATTGTCTAATGTAGTCAAATAGATACACATCTGTGGGTAACTAGGTATTACATCACAGTAGACAGTCGTATTGGTGCTCGTGATTGTACAGTCGTATAGTGTATGATTATGTCGTGGACTGGCGCTTCGAGTAAATAGAGACATTGTCAAGTAGCCATTACTGTCATTATTACTTGTGAAGCCGTCAATGCTGAATAATTAACTTTTTGTTCGGATTCAGTTTCCAGTGTTGATTTCACTGTCTGAATTTTAAACAGAAATAATGCACGTTTACATTATTATTTGACAGCAAACATTTATAATGTACCTATAATGTCAAAATTACAGTTATTTATTATGGTAGAGCGATGAAAACAGCATGTTAGGTGAACAAGGAAGGCAATAATATGATTATTATGACAGGTTATTCCCATCCTACTAAAATCATCAAAAATAATTTTCCCGTTCTATCCAGGCAGGATAAATTGATTGCCATTTATTTTTCCTATAATTAATACTTATCTGCTTTAGCACTAACTAATTAAGGCTAGTACTAATACTAGCTACCTATTTAAGGTGCCTACTACAAAGACGGAATTGTAAACAAAAGAGCCTAGTGCTAAAGTCTAGTTAATCATCGTACAAGCCTATTAGAGCCAAACTACACACAAAGAGCGTTTATTCCTTTATTACAGCCATCGGAAATGTAAATTAATGTTAATATGTCACGATAATAAACCGCTATAAAAGTTACTTACCACTAGTAGTTAGAAGTTAACTTAGGTGAAAGCATTCGTGTAGTTAAATAGGGAGTAGGTACATTATTCAATTAATTATTTGCTTACTTTGAAACTTTGCGTTTAGAATTTGCTTTGTTTTCTGTCGACTTCGAAATTACGTGAGCGATAGCTTAAACATGTATACACACTAAGCCAAAATAATTGACCCAACTGAAATAATGACAACTTTGGGTTCAATAATTCATCATATTCCGGTGAATACTGTCTGGCAGACAACAAAATCATACTGTATGTCTCTTACATAACATTAATGTCACAAAGAGAAGCCGAACTGTGAAGATATAACTTGGAACTCGTATCGCTAAGTCACGTATACCCGACCGCCTACACGACACTGTACCCATATTAATTAGGAAAAAATGATCATAACCTACCCGTATAATGTCCCCCATTACAGTGATGGCACGTGATAGTTTTAATGATTTCAATTAATTACAATCGCGTGCCACAAAAACAGCACACTGTATGACTTACCCACATTTATGTAAGCTGTCAAATTAATGCAATAATTATTCACCACTTCTATTTACACTGTTAAATGTTAAATATCGCTGGCTAATAGGGGTAATAAATATCCAAAAGGTAAATTTTGAAGACAACAAAACAATTAATTGTAGTATTTAAGTGCTGTTGCCGTGTCATTGAAATTATGTGTACAGTTGAGATGTCCTGTTAAATTATTGACGTAGGGCTTAGGCCAGCATATTTTTCTTTGTTGCGATATCTTAAGATAGTACTTTGTAGAATGCAATAATAATGATAATTTGTTTTATATTTTAAATGTTTCATATTATTAAATTGTTTTTTCTAAGTAATATTTAAAAATGTAGGTAATTGATTTGTAAAGATATAAATAAATATATAGGTATTAAGCAAGTACAATTACGGAAGTTCAACACACTGTGACATAAATACGGGGAATTTTATGGGTTTAGTAAAAAATAAATTAATATATTTTAATCAAATATAATAATGACATTACTCAGTATATTGTGACTCATTCATTCATTTATGACGCAAATTCTGCTTAAAATTATAATTTAAATTGCACAGAGGAAGGAAAAATACAAAATTCTGAATATAGGAAAAGGAATATTCATTAATATATTAGTATTTATTTCTGACATCATTGTCACCTATTTGCAATAGCTGATTGAATAACTTTGTAGTAAATACTGGTGCATGATGAGTTGATGACAAAAGATAAATAAATCTCATTATCCTAAGTTAATATTTTAACGATGGCTCGTAGGACTAATTTTGCGTATAACCACACACAGAATTAGTATAATCAACCTATTGACTTGGATACAGTCGTATCCTCTAGAACAGCGAGGCCTGGGGGCCTAAGATGGCCGCTTTAGGATATTTTATTAAAGCGGCCATTTTAGGCCTCTGTTATAATATGGATTCATGGATTGCAAAAGAATCTGTTCTATAAAAACGCACAAACACAGTGCACCCATACTCGTTATTATTTTAACATCATCGGCAAATCATAGCTTTTCCTCCATCATATTTCACTCGCAGCCCGTTTTACGACACACTTCTTATTATAGAACATTTGAAAAGTTTTATAGGTTTCTCACGAGGCCGTAAATCAGATCTCACAACAAAGTAGTTCAGTGTTACTCGAAGGCAAAACAAATGGTACTGGTTTAGCCGCAAGTGGACATTGTTCCGTGGACAATGGGCCCATGCGGGCAAGGTTCAGGGGTCGTTGCACCACCACAAATGACCCCCATCGCCTCACTGATACCATCGAAGATTATTGAAATAATAACTCTGTGGCGGACTTTCATGTGTCATGAAATTTTATCAATGGTTTGATCTTACACTTCTTAATTGGACACTTGAGATTACTGAGTATGTTAAGCTAATTAGCTATAAACTTAAGAACGTGCTGTTCTTTTAACCTGAATCTGCAATTTCGCATAAAGATTAGGATAGATTTATTTTGGTGTAAAATTATGTGCTGGATCAAGACACATTTTGACTCAAGGGTTTTTAATTTATTATTGATCTTATCAGGTAATTATTTGTGACTCCTGAATCGAACATTTAAAATGACTTACAAAAAAAACTATATCCACATTTTCTGTTACAACTTACAACCCCGATTCCACATACCTGGGAACTGAACTCCACATCCCACGACATGTTCCATTGCACAGGACGGAACAATGCGTGCGCGCATCGCATTGCGCAAGTCATTCCTATCGGTCTGCGGACCGTAGCGCGTTCACTTTCGCCCACTGCTATTATTTATGTTACGAGTACGACTGTGCAACTAACCGACACACCTATAACACTATACTTAAGTGTACGAAGTTGCACTTGGCTTTTCTCCTTGCTGTACTAAACACCAGACCATACCAGATGGCTGACACATCGAGATCTTTGATAGTATGTACGGGTAGTCAGTTACCCGAAAGTATGTCAAGGTCCATCTTGTTACCCTGGAACTGGCAGACCCTCCATGTAAAATACTAGTTCTAGGCGGATGACGATGATGACCAGACCAGACGACAGAGTTGTAAACGAAGTACCCTGTGTGGGAAATAAAAAGCCTTTGGAGTCGCGAAAACTCCTCCAAAATGATACTTAACTGGAAGGCACACGAAGGAAGTTATTGATAAAACAACAATACATTAACCTTTTAAGTGCTTTATTATTTAATTGAGGTCATCTAGTCTAGATTTCTCTGCACCGATTCCTAGTACACACGGCTACACATCAAGCTATACAATTCCAGTTTATGCTGATCTTGCATTTTAAAGGATTTCCCTACAATGCGAGGTCAGCTTATACTGGAAATGTATAGCTTGATGTGTAGCCGTGTGTGCCTATTAAATCAACCTCGATATCAGCTAGGGCAACGAAAGGTTTATCAAAAGGTCTGTACAAATATAGTCTATTCTAGCTTCGAAGTACGCTTTTGTAACTAAATACTGCTGTTTTAAACGCATAAACGGTGTAGTATCTGCTTGTTCAGGTTGTTTAGACGTGAAGATCGATGTTTTTGGGCTCTGTTTACCAAAGTGCCGTTTAGTAAAATGGTCCCAGTACGCTGCAGATACAAACGACCAAAAGTATGAGTTGATGATGAGGATTTTAGAAACCCGTACCCGAATCCAGGCTCCCGTTTTTAAACGGGAGCCTGTTACTAAGACTCCACTGTCCGTCTGTCTGTCTGGCTGCCTGTCACCAGGCTGTATCTCATGAACCGTAATAGCTAGACAGTTAAAGTTTTTTCACAGATGATGTATTTCTGTTGCCGCTATATATCTTTTTATATCAAAGAAAAGCACTAGTACGGCATTCTTATGCATTCAATTTCAATAAACTTTATTACCGCTCCAGATTATCTCTGATCGACGAGATACTCTGAAAATCTGTGGGATGAAGTGGGATTACTTCAGTAATCTCAGGCTCTCTCATTACCGCAGATAAAAGATAAATCACGATAAAACAATACCTTTACTAATTTAAAATTACGATATCGTTTAAATGTCTGTAAGCAGTCAATGATAACTATATGAAACGTGTCCTCTTAACATTTAACTCAATCTTATTGGTGTTTACTGGTGGATTAACTCACTGTGGACTGCGTTTAAAGTAGCCATCCTTCACAGTCAGATAATATAAAAAAAATCCTCAGAATACAGAAAGATCCAGAAGCCGTAAGCGCGCCTAATACTAAGAACAAGAACACGACAAAAACTATTCTTTTGATACGCAGCCGATCAGTTATTCTGTGGAAAAAGGACAATTTTGATTGTCATACTTCCAATACTCTCTACGTTTACCCCAAAAACGGGCCAATAATGTCTGAGGTAGCCACATTACGCGGGTGGGAAGAGAGTCGGGCAGGCCAAAATTGTTTTGGATTTGGACACGGCGTGCGGCTTGCAATTACAGTTGAACGAAGCCACTGGTTTTTTCTATATTCTGAGATAAAAACAGTGGATCAATTTACAACCAGTTTATCCAAAGGTCTTAGGGTAAAGAACATACTTCCTCGCCCTACATCACCCACACGAGAAAAGCACCGTAGCAATAGAACCGCTCAAATTTCATATAGTTAGAACCTGTCTCTTCTCTCTTCCCTCGCAGCGGGAGCCGTCATCCATTAATTAAGCCCACACCGGAACCTCACTTCCTCTAGCCAAGCGCGCACCGATTAAAACCACCCAAAATGTGGCTTTTTATACGCGAGGGATATTTATAACCTTTTTTATTGGGGATTTGTGGTGTGGACTCAGGAAGAATCGCTGGATAAATCTGGTGACAAAGTGTTAAACTTCTATAATTCCGTGTCGTTGAGCTTCCTTTTTGTTTAATTCTTCTCGTAGACCATTTAGCTTAATATTAACGCGTTTTGTCGTATATCTACCACTCTTTTTTGCTTGCTCTAGTCTTTTCAAATTGTTGTATGACATTACTTTAAATTTAAGTTAAGATCTCATATGTATACTATGTATTAATTTTGATAATCTTGATTTATAGAGCTCTAGCCATAATAAATTGAAATAACTAAAAGAACAACTACTATTTTATTTTATCTATCTACATAAAACTAAATGTTTGACTTTAAAGCTGGCTTGCCGGACAGCTTACTAAATACGATTATAGCTCAACATATTTACAACGTGATTCTGTCTCCGCCAACAGCATCAACTTCAAAAGCTCGACGGAAATAGAAAGATGTTCCAAATTAATGCGTTAAATGTATTTCATGCATCTGTCACTTATATGTCTATATGTCAGTCTTACTTATATGCATAAGTAAGACTGAAAATAAAAATAGACGTCAATATGTTAGTTTTCACTTTTATCGATTCACCTAAATAACACCGAGGTTTATGTGATTGTCACTCAGTAAATAACAGGTTATAATACAAAGAAACTGACGTATCCAACCAGAATGGCGTGGGAATCAATTCTTAGCAAACAGCACGTTTATAGCGTTTATTATGAAACCTGATTAATATACGATGTCACTATCGCGTAATAGATCGTTTAGATTCCAAATTTGATATTAATGTAAGGAGCCTTTGTCTGTTCGTAAGCCAAATATTTGGAATCGGAAAGGCAGGCATCCTTTCTTACGAAAACGTAATAAATAGTCGCAATACTGCTATCTCATTGTAAAGATTATGTTTGCACACCCACGTGGAATCGGGAGATCTTTTATTCTGAGTCACACACCGAACTCCCGGTCATTGCCCCTATTTATGATGACATATTCGTAGATAAGAAAACGATGTCATCTCGCAACATGACCTTTGAGAATTGGGACAAAATATCTGCGGTGAAACATCCGCTCTATACAACGTGTAACAGAACAAACGCAAAACCTCTTAAGGGGTCATTGCACTCATCATTATGAACAACTTTCACTATGGGACCAAAACTGAAACCGCGAAAAAATATTCTGCCCCATACACTTCTGTGCGCATAACTCGACAAAAAAACAGCTGATTTTTTTTTCGCGATTTCATTGTTGGTCCCACAGTGAAAGTTGATCATAATGATGAGTACACTGGCCCCTTAAGAGGTTTTGCGTTTATTATGTTACACATTGTATTTAAATATAATAAAAAGAATATCTTAAAGCTCTCAAACCATATCATAATTTATTACGCGATCTCTTCAACGGTAGTTTCCACTTTTTATTCCAGCTGTCGCATAATAATAGGTGTAGCATAGTTATTAGCGTCGTGCGCTACGGTAATCCTTTGTTTTTTATGATCACGACTCGACACAAAGGCGTCGACAGCGAGGCCGCGTCGCCTGTCATCAAACACAAGGTCGCTGCACTCGCAATTACGGAACATATGCAATGCCCTTTGTTGTTACCACTACTATTAGCTGCGAATTATTTTAATCTGATCAGGAAGAGTGTATTATGTTTCGAGAAGTTTCCAGATCCTGACTCAAAGGGCCAAAAGTTAAATGAAACATTATGGGGAGTTCGGAAGTCATTTAGTTAAAGCTAAGTTTGTGATTCAGAATCTTTTCATTTTCAAACAATTTTGAATTGAAACGTGAGCTCCTCGTAACTTTTATGCGAAGCTCGGAATATGTTAAATACACATGATTCTACTGAACGAAAAAGGATTGAAACCGTGTTTTCGCCGTAGCGTAGGTAGTTGAATGTCGGTGAAGTTCAGCGTAGGCGTCTAGTCGTCTGGATCACAGTGTGTGGGCGAATATTTTTGTTTGGTCGTCTACACACGTGGCCGTTGAACGTACGTTAATGTGTACACGTTTATTTTAAAAGTAATATTTACTAGATATAAAAGGAGTCGTAACGCTAACTTCAAAAGTCGGTTAGATTCTGATAGATCTACATACACGTGTGCCGTACTTCCGGGAATGGTCTCGTCTACTTCTGTCGCGTATATGTTCTCACGCATCTTAAATAGACATTTAAATTAATTACCATACGAATTCCCGTTGTGTAAATACCGTACGCAGTGACCCGGAGCTGTAACACAAGTCACAGCAGCTAGGAATTCGCGAGTTTATATCGAGACTCGAGATCCTTCCGAACACTTAGTAAGGGTCTTCATAATGTGACTGCAACATAGGCACGTCATATTACAAACTACGTATGAATGCGTTATTCATGCACTTGACATACTTTATCCTACAAAGAAAAGACATCTAGGAACTTGTAATGACTAGATTATATCACGATCGCAAAGTTCAGGCTATACTTATCAACTAAAGTTCAAATATAATTCTAGGTTTAGTTCTGCATTCTTGAGGCTTATTGGATATTGCAGAATCGAACACAATGCATTTAGCAATGTCGATAAGGTTCAATTTCGCTAGTTTATGTTTCCGCCTAATGAGTTATGTTAGGGCTGTTAACTAGGGCACTATTCTAGTGGCTGATAATATTGATAGCTTGCCCTTTATCTTGTGGGACGTAATCCTATTTGGCAAACTAAATGCACGCTACCATTGCGGTACGCCTGAACTACCGATCGGGGATTATCGGTGTAGCATTCATGTATCTATATTTACTCGTATGTATAAACACTGTATTGTATGATAGTTTATCCTATACGAACAGTTATCGACGTGTCCTATACGAGCGCACTGGACCAACAAAGTTATCAGTGCAGCCCAGTGCAACGTCCGTTCGTTTCGTAAACTGTGTGCTGCAGATAAGCTCGGAGCCTGGGACTTGAACGATATTGATGTATTAATATGTATACACAATTTATTATTATTATAGGTAGCCCATATTGTCCCACTGCTGGGCAAAGGCGGGAGGTGGGAACAATTGAAAAAACAGCAGTCCATTCCTTCCAACGGTCACGATTCTGTGCCTACTTTCCAATTCTCAAGGAAGACATCCAGTTAATTCCAGTTCGTCCCGCCATGTCCTTTATAATAATTGATAGTGTAAAATAGTAAAATGCAGTCTAAACGGTCACGTGGGTGCGTGGACCGCTACCTAATTTAATTAAACCTTCTTTAGTGTAGGTAGCTCTTATACAATTTTAAAAAGCCAACATCAAAGAATGAAATCTTTTCAAGAAATGTTACGAAGGCGAAAACGGGCAATGCAAATGCCACTTTAATCTGAACACTAGCTGCTGCCCGCGGCTTCGCTCGCGTTTTTGGAAATTATCCTACGGGCACGTTGTAAATATGGCACTCGGGGATAATGTAGCTTCCTATTAGTGAAAGAATATTCAAAATCGGTTTAGTAGATCCAGCGATTACCCCCAACAACCTCACAAACTTACCCCTTCATAATATTAGTATAGATTTACAGACAGTCAAGGCTTAATTTTAGCACTAAAGAACCTGCTTATTAATTTTGTTTAGGTCATAAACAAGATCTTTTTATCTTAATTACAACTGAATTACATAAATTATCTCAAAGCGGAAACGTTAATATTTATGGTACACGTGGTCGTCAGGATTATGGACAAATCCATAGAGCATGATACATCTCGTGAATCGTAGCACTCGAAGCCTGTTTGCAATTAGACGTGTGAGCGTGACCAATCAACTCTCTTGCTAGGTCTCAAAATAAAATAAACTGCCTAGGTAGTTATAGGATCATCGGAACTTTTTTTCGTGTGTAACGCTACATTTTGATTGGGGTCGCTAAAAGAACTTTATTATGTTCTCAGTGTTTAGAACCGAATTACAAACTACATTATTTCGTCCTTATCGCCATCATCATCATCATTATTTCAGCCGAAAGACGTCCACGGCTGGATATAGGCCTCCCCCAAGGGTCGCCACACTGACCGGTCCCGTTTCGTTCATATAATATTTGCAATTTAATAATAAATTCATTTTGACTTTTTCGACCGATCATCGTTATCTGTATACAAATATTAATACTAAAAATACGTTTAAGTATGTTGTGAAAATAAACATTATGGTAGTGTAGCATTTAATCATTTATATTTCTTTTGTATCAGTTTAATTTAAGTCCTCACTTCATCCATCATCTTCTCCCCCCCCCTCCTCCCCCTTCCCCTCTCCCTTCTTCTCTTCTTAAGTTCTTCTTTCTTCTTTGAGTTTGATCCATCATCTTCTGCCTAACGTTTTAACAACTATGTTCGGGTCGGCTTCCATTCTGACCGATGCAGTTGAATATCAGTATTCTGTTTTCACTTCTTCACACCCCAGCATTTAAATAATTCAGTTATGTGGTCATCATTCAAACGTAAAAGTAAAAAAAAGACGTAAATGTTTGGCGAGTTTAGAATTAAGAAACCTCTGTACTATAATTTGCTTAAATAAAAAAATAAAAAATAAGAATCCACTCTTCAGGGATGTGATACAATCCGTCGCGTCGGCTGGTTTGTTTAGTCTACGTGTGAATATTTTGTGGTGCGTATTTTTGGTCGGTGCGTTTCGTTCGCATCGACCGCTTTGCCGTTATGTTGGCATGACGTAAGCGCGTTATTGTTATGTGGCTTAGGGCCTAGTTTACACTAAAGCGGAGATGAGCGGACCGGAGAGATGTGCGGAAAGTGACCAATCACGTTAGTTGAAATCTACGTCGTGTTTTTCGTCTGTCCTGTGATTGGGCGAAACTTGCACATCTCTGAGCTCCGCTCATCTCAGCTTTGGCGTGAACTCGGGTTTTACACTGGACGATCAAAGATCAATCGTTGTACTATAGTAGTGAGCATTAAGGGATTTGCTACAGTTTTCGTTTCAAAACGCAAAATCGTGGCTTAAGCCGCAGTTGATCAGGTCATCTTAAAATAGAGAAATGAAAAGCTACGAGAACTAGACAGCAATCCAAACACAAGTGAAATATTAGACAATATTTCACCGGTTTTGTTTATACAAATCACATTTACAAAGTATTTCTCAAGAAAGGCAATCCCTTTTGGTTAAAACTGTAAACATTTCTTTCGCTGCATGCGTTTACACAATCTCTCATTACGTATACGTTCCATTCAAAGAAACAATATCGTCTGACCCAGCGAGACACTCGGACCATTAACTGCAATCTACTTAATGATGCTTACACAAACGAAACGATAAAAGCAAAAACAGACTTCAGCTAACGTTATTTCGAAAACCGCATTACTTTCGAGGATATTAACCGAAGTACTAGACAAAGCTGTCTCTGTGGATCCGCTTATTTCCTGCCCAGACGTCAACGGAAACTGGGACTGCAGCGTCTTTGTGTGATGCAACGTCAAATGAAACATTCGGATTACTTTGTCACGCCACTATCGCTCCTATTGCTACAACGAAAAGAAAACTAATCCCGTGATCACCAACTTGCTTTTGCCATGCAAGTATCGATTCTCTGCTGTTTTAAAAGATAAGGAAACGTTTTGAAATTCGGATTGGCATAACTATCTTCGCGCGGTTCTGTAGCGCTCAAACTATAAGCCTTTATCAGCCCCGATGTGATTTGAGAAGGAAATTGAGTTTCTGAAGGGTGCTACATGGAACTTCAGCCGGTGCTGCTCATCTTATATCTACTATACTACAGTTGTAGCTCTAGCTGTCTTGTGAGGCGGTGCAACGAATATATCTTCATTAATTAGTCTAATTACTTGATGATTGTGTACTTAACCGTTAACGAGAAGAATTAATTTGTATAATGATGACAGAAAATGAATTATTCATGGGTTCAGATTATACAGTGTGATAATGAAACTTGCATGGAATGTAATGTAACTAAATCGGAGCAGGTACAATATTTGTTCCCATTGACCCCGCTCGGCGCTCCTAATACGTACAGGTAAAAGCGGTTCGAAAAAGCGTTTTAGTAACAAAATCAATTGAACTACGTTCGGCAGGATCGTCACGGTGGGTGCGCCTGGTAACCTATTTAAACCCATCCTAGAAACGAAACTATACGTCGACGGCACAAGAATGAAAATCCGTTATCAGTCCGCACGTTGTAACCTTGTAACATGGCGTAATGAACTGTAAGCCTGACGCCTCGCCACGACCGAGCGACTTACGCAATCCCATGAATATAAAACGCGTAAATAAATAGCAGATGCGCGAAAAACTCACCCCGATACAGACAGACACTTAGCATAATAATCGCGGGTGGGGCGACAACCCCCTCGTAGTAGAAACGGGGAGGGAGGGTGGCGGGCGGCACTCCCCTACAGTGACACGATTCTCACGCGACGAGCTTCCTTTCAACGTTGTAATGAATGGGTAACGACGTAAATACGTCGCCGATGACATAATCTCTGCAGCACGACATTGAAAACCAGTATGTACGACAGTTATGCAGTTGGAAAGTGGACTGACCGGGGAATTCTTTCGATCTAGAAATTGGCTTTTGTTTTTATTTATTGTTTTTATGCGATCTCATTCCCTTTCGTTACGTTCAGTGGTTACTTGGAACTTGGAACGGTGTGTTGATTCTATCCGTACTTGAAATAATTATCCTTTACCGAGAATTGTAACAAGTGGAACTTATAATTAATGTTACGCAGTGGAAAGCTCAGAAAAAATGTTATATACTTGATAATTAGTGATTTCGTCTGTACTTGTCTTGAGCCACAAATTGAACACATTTCCAAAACGGGAGGTGACCGGCCGTGTCACTGAAATAGGCAAACTGCAATCCATATAATTAAAATGCAAAAACCGGACCATCTTGCTAATTGCATTAAATGCAAACCTGATTAAACCGAGGGCATCGAAAATTAATTACTCATACATATTTCAAATTGCCACCCTTCTACGGAATATTGGTCAAAGGCAACATTAATCTCAATTAGACATTAACAAGTCTTAAACCGTGAGAAACATACATACTGGAATATGAGCTCGTAACAGTCGTAACGCATGAAGAACATTATCGTATTGCTAAGGATATCAAGCTGGTCGTATGGATAACACATCTTTATTTCCACTGGCAACATTTTTCATGCAAAATTTTTAGGAAATAATCCTTGATGTTGATATCGAGAATTTAAATAACTCGGTTCGATTTAGTTACCAAATATAATAGTGCTGTGACATCAAATGCTTTATGTGAAATCGTGATTTGATGCGATTTTTCATTCAAGGGGCAGAATTGCATTGTAACTCATTATTTAATGGAAAAGATTAAATTGTATAATCCGCGGAAACGAACTCAGGTCAGGGGTCAAGGTTAATATTAAATTCAAATTCAAGTATTTTCTCACGGTACTATTTCGCACGCTTTAACTTTAACAGGTGTTATTTTATTTCTAAGGTAATGTAAATTACATTTTATAGTAAAACATTCCAGCTCTACTCAAGGAATTAAGATATATCTGTAATATTCAGTACTTAGAATCTTAAATTGAACTAATCAATTTGATTATTTCGAGTGTAACATTGCTCTCACCAACTAATTCGCAACACTAGGGTTGCAGCGGGCAGCGTCCTCGCGGGGCGCATATGCACACAGCAGGGTTCCGCAACAACACACTGAAACCCCCGAGTAGAATTTGACAAGGACTTAAATCCCTCGAGGGTCTGCCCCATGCACGACGATCAATTTCCAACGCTAAACGAAATAATATTCCATTTTACGACCCCAGAAAGATTGGGACTTAATTTGGATAGGTTTTAAAGTCGTCTTTGTTGGGTATGATTTGATTTAGTAATGGCTTTTGTGTATATACATACATTTTTGTGTATTATTTTTAGAGTTTCATTAAATTGAGTAGTAGATTATGTTTTATTAATTTTCTTTCGAAAGCTTACAACATAATCAATCAAACTTGAAGTTAGAATAGGCACTTCAAAATCAGTTCAGATATTGTGTAAGATTGCGTTCTAGTATTCTTATAAATATTTATTAGTCTTAAACCCTTTGCTTACTTGTGCACACGTATATTAAATTCAAACTTATGCGTGCCCGCGGCTCCATCCGCATGTGCGGTCTTTGATATCGAAAGCAGATTAAAATCCGTTCAGTAGTTTTTAATGATACACAAACAAGTTGCTTTTGCATTGTGTTTTATTTGTTCTTTACAACGTAATATCGTTTTAATTCTTACATGTTTTTTCATTAGGGTACGAACCCTACATTTGCTTTTTTAACGCAGAAACCTTACAATTACAATACATTATCACATTAATAAAATCAATTAGAGTACTAAGCAATTAAATATCACAATAAACACATACACTATTGAAATTCCTGTTAAAAAAATCTCATAAAATGTACCTAACTAAAAATGGAACCCCTGTCAAAATTCACACAGTTATTACATCAAATCCTATGGGTGTTGAATCAAAGCGCCCGTTCGTACGGGGCATGGGGGGGCAACGCCATCTGCGTTTGACATATCGTAATTTGCGCTTTTGCACACCCACTACGTATGCCACTCGCCGATTTTAGTGCAACTGATGTTTACTCGATAATCGGTGTGTGTGATGTGATGCTGAATGTCAAATGCGATTTAGTCATAAAGATATATATACATATAATAATGTGCCCACTGTAGAAATCTGGTGACACTGGCCTCTCTACGACAGGTGTGATGGCTGTTTTCCACCACGAGGGCCCATTACGGGTTGGTAGTCGTCACATGCCTTCGATTTTTAGGTTCTTAGGGCTTATAGCCCAAGGTCGACTCAAAAAAATCTAAGTCACACCCACTGGTCATCGTGTAAATTTATGCCCTTTCAAGCAAAAAGGTGTAATCCAATTAGTTAACACAGCAACCTATAATATTCGATATCACGAAACCTAATTAAACTAATGACATGTTTACTCAGCAAAACAATGACCCTAGTCCACCTGCAATGCAAAGCATGGCAACAAAAAGTCCGCGACATGTAATTAAGGCAACTAATAGTACGTGTTACGTCGTTAGTTACTCTAACGTAGCGTAGTAATTTCCGCGAACAATTAGTACGTCGGTCGGCGACATTTCCGCGAAATGTGTACTCACGCCATGTTCTGTAGTCCTATTGTATGAAATAGGTTATCAACTGAATTGTGACGTAGTGGGATAGTAGATAAAAATGGGACTGTTGATGTCGTAGGGAAAATATGTTTACAAAAAACTTTTTACAAACTTTTAACTTATATTTTTTATTTTACCCTTTTTAGTGTGTTTAAAAATAATTCATGACCAGAATTTGTGTGGTACTGCACCACACAAATTCTGGTCATGAATTATTTTTTACACAATGCTTTACTTACATAGATGGCCAAAATAAAAATTCGTTGAATGTCTTCCCTGGTGGCATAAACCAAATACCAGAACCCAATACGCTGTGGCCGCTATTTCATGGTTCGTACATAATTGAAGCACCATCTCGCCACGTCGCGTGATGTACGTCAAAGCGCTTTCACGCGACGTCGCGTGATGTGAAAATTAACGTGAGGAAAACAACCAAATTCCTTAACCGATTTTGATGAAATTTCTATGGGACCAATCGGGAAGCATATCCTTCCAGATGAAAAAAGAATCTTTCAAATCGGTTTACAAATGACGGAGTTATGAGGTAAGCAATATAAAAATAATACAAGCGAATTGAGAACCTCCTCCTTTTTTAAGAAAGTCGGTTAAAAATAAAAATGACCAGATGAGGTGTAAAATTCTTAGCGGACAGACTTCCGGCGTGATCTCATGGCGACATGGAGAGAGCGACTGTCGCAACCCCGTGCAGGGCACGCCACAATATTGGCAATAAATCCCCGCTTTGAGGAGTGGCTAGAGAGGCGTCACGGCGTCCTCACCTTCCGCCTGACGCAGGTCCTCACCGGACACGGTTTTTTCGGGAGGTTCCTGCACCGAATTGGGCGGGAGGAAACGCCCGGGTGTTACCACTGTGAGGATCGACCGGAGGACACGGTGGAGCCCACGGTTGAGCACCGCCGTGTCCTCGTAGCGGCGATCGGCGGCGGCGACCTCTCGCGTCCGGCCTTGGTTCAATCCATGGTCCGGAGCGAGACGGAATGGGTCGCCATCGCCTCCATCTGCGAAGCAGTCATGCTAGCGAAGGAGGTGGCGGAACGTGAGAGGGAGAGAACCTCACGTCCCAGCCGCCGCGGGAGACGCATCAGGGGCACGTGGTGGCCCGGCCACCGTAGGCGCGGGCCTGTGGACGGTGAGCTATGGACTACTTCGCCGTCCGTTCGTCTTATGACGACAGGCCGCGTCGACGGCGCGTTCGTGTTCCACGCGCGCCTCAAAGAGATGTCAGCAAAAGGAAGGGGTCCACAAGGGCCGATGCCTGCCGGGGCTGCGGGACTGTTCGAAAGAGATATATTACCGTGGCCCCGGAACACAAAGGGCGATGAAGGAACATGGATAGGTTTTAGTCAGTAAAAATCTGACACTCCCTCCTGCTCCGCCCAGAGCGGGAGGAGCGGGAGGATTTCCCATCCGTTAAGAAAAAGGTGTAAAATTCTCAGTAGCGGTACAGACTCATCATCATTCTGCTGCCCTTATCCCAATTTATTTGGGGTCGGCGCAGCATGTCTTCTTTCTCCATCATCTGCCTAGCCTTTTCCCGTCTATGTTGGGTTGGGGTCGGCTTTCAGCCTAACCGGATGCAGCGGAATACCAGTATTTTACATGGAGCGACTGCCTATCTGACCTCCACCACCCTGTTAGTACTGGGTAATACGATACCCCTTGGTAAGACTGGTTGTCAGACTTTTCGGGCTACTGACTACCTGTAACGACTGTCAAAGATCTATAAATGACAGCCGGGAGCAACAGATTAACGTACTCACCGAGGCACGGAGGAAACTCGGTACGAAATAGGCGGTCACCCATCCACAGACCAACCTAGGCAAGCACGGTAAACATAAAGACCGACCCTAGCGGCTGTTATTATTTTGTCTTCTTTCTATTCCTCGTCATCTCTGCAGTCACCTCCTTGCTAGCCATAATCATCGTTCACACAGTCCAACCTTCGTTTCATCTATGAATTACTCAATGGAAATCTTTTAACTGGCGGGATGTGATTGTAATACACCCCTTTTTTACTTTCGATCGTTACGTAATATTATGTTTCTTAAAAGTTCAGTTTCTTTTGCAAAAAGTTTCAGAAACGAATGACATCATTTTTGTAACAAGTAACGTATATACCTAATTATAAAACTTTTGTTAAAGTTTCGTTCAATTTTCTCAAAAAAAAAAAAGGTTTATTTTGTTGTTGTTTTGCTTGGGGTTGCCACACAAAAGAATTCGGCCAACTTTATGATGAATAGAGGAAAGTTTCATTAATTGACTGGGGCGGATAAAAATA
This sequence comes from Eugnorisma glareosa, assembly GCA_947578425.1. NCBI lineage: Eukaryota > Metazoa > Arthropoda > Insecta > Lepidoptera > Noctuidae > Eugnorisma > Eugnorisma glareosa. The sequence goes on from OX387970.1 coordinate 4,135,845, forward strand.
GGCTTATCAACACGTACTAATCGCAAAAATGCAGCACGAATTTTAGTCAAGACATTCGGTAGACTTGGCTGACAGTAGCGAAGAGTCAAAATCAAAAAATCAAAATCAAAGCATTTATTTCAAGTAGGCCAGTTACAGGCACTTTTGAACTGTCGAAACAAAGATAACAATGAAATGTAGCTACAGTACCAGTCACAAGGCATAAAAACTATGAAAGTACTGTAGTTGCCCATTCCCTAGCGTAGATCTCTATGGAGAACAACGGGCAAGAAACTCCATGGACACTCTTTTAAATCAGCATATTGTTACAAAACCTTGGTTACATCATTCATATTGAGATGGTACATTATGTGAGAACGATGTAGCCAGATGTGCACGTTAAAAGTGTCCATTGTAAACACAAAAAAGACAATTAAAAAAAAATTAAAATAATGATAAAATAAAGTCAATTTTCGTAAGAGCTTACCTCTTACAAAAATTGACCCTACATCTAGTGACTTCAATATTGACTCTACATATCTTTAAAAGTGATTATATTATTTGTCTATAGTATACTGACTGCCATTTCTCAAAGGGAAGCTGGTAGGAATCGAGTTGTATGGAACCTTCGCCACTGCTTGGCTGTGACTTGGCTTCAGCCAACCACATGTACAAACGTGGCATTATCAACATGTTACATCTAAAGACAGGTAGACATATTTGCGTAATCCCAAAAGCTTCGACCGAAGCCAAGAGCTTGGGTATATTGTAGCCCGCACACTAAGAACCCACACAATAACCTTTTACTTCAACCGTTTGTATGCGACATACATATTTTAGTATAGTTATCTATATACAGTTAGGTGTAGGACAAAAGGACTTGTGCCTGCATTCATAAATGGCTGGCGGTTCGGATGTGGGCTCGTAAAACCTTTTCAATTTTGATTAGGGCAACCGCCTTATTCTATGTTTCTCTTCTAAGTGTGCGATGGCAATAAAAATAGTGACAACCCAGAAATAACTTGCATTTTCAGTTCCGCCCATTCTGTGTTAATTTTAAAAGTTTACAATTTAAATGTCACGGAAGCTAATACACAATGGCAAGTGATATTTAAAATTGTTATTATAATGTCTGTTCAAAAAAGGGAACATCAATTTCATTAATGAATATAATTGCTGCGAATGTTTACCAACACGTCCACTTGCGCGGGCACAGCGTGAGGGCGACACGCTAGGCGAGCGGGTCGCGTCTCGTTAACTTGCCACGGCCGATAGCATCAGGTAGCGATCCTGCGTTCCGCTCAATAATTGCGTCGTTAGGCCTTGTAAAACTTGATACTAAATGTAACGTTACTCCGCAGTAAAACGTAATGCTAAACGTAACGTTACCGCGCGGTAAAACGCAATCAGAACGTAACATTACCGCGCGGTCAAACATTACGTTATCGCGTGATGGTAATGTAACCCAATGTATAGATCGTTCAATGCACAAGGCTGCGCCCCAGTCTTCCTCCTAAGTACGCGATTGAGGAAGACGCGCGGCGTCTTCGTGGTTTGAAGGATCACATACCGTGCGGTAAAACGTAACGTTTCCGCGTTTTAAAACATAACCATACTGCGTGACTGTAACGTAATGTTATCGTGCAGTAGCCGCAATCTGTGTACAGCCTTAAGATTTCAATGTTTAAGGTTAAACAGGTGTATCACACGAAACTGCGTTCCACTGCAGTATCAATGACCCCACAGGTCAATGCCGTTTAGTAATGAAATGTTGAACCAAATCGGAATTACGAAAATAAATTATGAGGGACGGACCATTTTCTTTAAGTTATTGCAACCTTTCGCCAAACGACAGCGGGTGGGGAAATGAATGGGTAGTGGTATAGGGAAAAATTATCGAGGAAAACATAAGTTGAGAAATTAAGATTAAGAATGAAAGCCTATTTAATCTCCTAAGTCTTGATAAGAATGAGAAATTATTTTTTAATCCAATAATCTCTGGCAAATGTACATTTCCATTAGTCCATTGCCTACGCAAGATATTCTGGATTCGAGCAATCTCTGTAAGCTGGATCTGCTCGTAATTGCTTGCATTCAATAATTAAGGTCAATAATTAAGCTGGTACTTGTAATTATGCATGAAAGTTTGCATCATCAGAGGCAGAGTTCAGACAATAATAACAGTGAGAAATCTTCGTCAGAATCCACACCTTCGAGTCCTAGACTTAACTTAATATTGATTGACTATGTTAATGCATGCATTGGCATTGCACATAATGTAATCACATTCTAGTGTGATCACAGGCAGATAAATAATGGTAAAATGTTTACCCCCACCATTATGATAAATAATGATGCCTTAAGTACTTACTATGTTTACTTCAATTACAAACAATAACCGCGGATGTAAAATCAATAACGAAATAGGGCAAAACAAAAGAGTGTACACATTCTATGTATATTCGAAGAGAGATTACAATGTAGTTGTGAGCGCAGGTGAATGACCGAAATCGGCGCGGCCGACCTTGCGACGTCTCGCTTCACCTACATACGCCACACTGACAAGCCACTTTTGCTTTCGACAATTCGCAAAAAATATATTATGGAATATCTTTGTTCCGTTGGATGTTGGTGACGCATCTAGCTTTGCCCTATAGGTACCTATACTATTGTGTCCACGATCTATGCTTCCTTGTTCGTTTCTATGCTCCGTTGTTGTGTCACGCTTTAGTTTGGCTACTTCGTTGATGTTCAAGGCTTCATAGGAATTACTTTGGAGTTTATATTGACTTGTTATTACCCTCTTTTTGATTCTTAAGCTCTATTAAAATATTTTTAAATAAATTATCTGGAAAGAAATTCAAAAGGAAAGAAAAGATAAGGAAACTTGGCAAAAAGGGAACCACCCTTGGTTCCCTTTTTGCCAAGTTTCCTTATCTTTATCATAATAAAGTTTTTCACAAATCCGAATTCATCAGTATCCTTCTCAACACTCAATAGTCCTTTAATCCTCCTCTCATTAAAGGAAATGAAACTTTACCCGAATTAAAACTCCACCGGACTTAACGATGTTCGGTATCAAATTAAGAACGTCCCCTTCCAGACGGTCAGATACCTGCCCGAATATCTTCAGTGCAAAAATTTCTTAAAAAATTGGGTCAATTACCAACAAAGCTCCCCACGAAGTGCGAGAAAGGAGGGGAACGTACGTCCCTAGTTACGAGTATACGTTGTGGCTTCACAAAGGGCGAGGGTGCGCCCTCGACGCGCGGCACCACCCCCGCCGCCCCGCACACTGCACCAAAGAAAAATAATGCGCAGCCACAAAACCACAGAGCTCATAATCGAACACGACACCACAACGAAGGTTGCGCGTTGAAATTGTGTTATTCGACATTTTACCTGTGGATCTCGCCCAACAAAAGATTCTAAAACGGGTTACGCGGGAGGATGCTCCCAGAATAAACATTTCACGTGTGAAGCGAGAGTCGCGTTATGTGGATAAGTAAGCTGCAGTCATCTCGCTTTGTAAGTCACGTAAGTGTCGGCGTGAGACGTATGATTGATATCCACCACCGACGAAGTCTCGCCACTGCATATAAAAGCGTACCTACTTTAATAATAAAACACCTTTTCAAATACGTGAACAATAAGTAAAATTGTTAGTTCATTCGTCACAGTGTGTAGTCGCGTCAAGTCTACGTGCGGTGAATGTCACGCGGCCAAAAATAATAATGTGTGCGTTCAGTTCGGAGTCCGGACGGTCGTTCGGTCAGTGCAGTCTCGTTGCGTCACTGTACTGTGCCGCCGCTGCCGGGGCATTGCACCTTGTGCGCCGCGAGTGCCGCGACCTCACTGCACGCTCGCGCCGTCCCGCTCGCGCCTCGCTCGCCTAGCGATCGATCCCCACCCATTCAACAGCTGATTGTCATTTCACGATTAACGTGGTCGGTGACCTGGTGAGGTTACTATGTCTCACGTGTGACACCCTATATACTATTTCTAACTAGCTAACTATTGTATTGTATTGTTTCAGTGGTGTGGCGGTGCTGAGTCCGACGGAGAGTGGTGGGTGCAGCAGTAGCGATATCACAGAACCGCGCTCGCCGCGCAGCCCCGAGTCCTCGTCTTCGTCGTCGTGCAGCACGTCCGAGGATAGCGCGGGCGCGCGCATGCCGCCGTGGGTGTGTGACCCGGCGCCGCCGGCACCGCGACGCATAGCGGCGCAACCCGCGCCCGTGCGCCGCTCGCAGCCGCCAGTACACCGCCGCATCACCGAGTACTTCAACCACAAGATGAAGCCGCAGAATGGCCTCAAGCGGGATAACGCCGCCAACGATGACAACAAGAAAAAGTGCCTACCTAAAAATGGGGTCACACATGACCTAGAGAAATATATTTCTTATCTGTCACAGACCCTTAGTCCTAAAGTATTAATGGACGTCGGAAAGCAAAACGAAGTCGCTAGCCGAAAGTCGAACACCACCATTAACGGCGCGATGGATGCCACGAAAGCGGCAGATCTCAGCAAAACGACGCCGAATGGTCATTTCAATGGTCTAATCGACTATAGTAGGCCCAAGGAGGTAAAAGACAAAAATCACACGAACATGAATGGTTTTTTGGAAATCCGGCACGGATCCGAAACTTTCACAAAAGGGAAGCAAACAGCAGCTCTTCTGAAAGACTTGATAGATGGTAAGAGACCTGGCCTCGAAATAAAGACTACTACATCTGACCCATCCGCCAATGGGACATTAGCCAATAAACACACTCCAGACGTCAGTAGACGTAAAGTTCCCATACCTGCGTCCAGTGACTTGGTCGGGATGAGGATTGCGCCCTCAACTCCAATAAGTCAACCTAAGAAAACTACAAAGCCCGATAAATCTAGAATGAACGGCGTTGTAAGCTCAACGACTAAACTGGACAGCAGAATGAATGGGGTCACACATGGATCAAATAATTTGAACTTAAACCCTATATCTAAACCAGCTAAAAAGGAGACGCAGAAGAGAGCGACACAACCCGCTAAAAGAACAAATCGCAAGTCATCTGCGTGTATTGCCAATAGTAAAAACCTTACTTGGTCTAAAGCTAATAATCTCAAGCAAGTGCAGCTTCAAAACCAAAATTGCACAAACATATCTTCAAGTTCTCCTATTAAAACCATGCCAGGCGAAGCTAGTCCTGTTCCGAAGATGCATATCCCCCCGAATGGTGTTCGTCAGGCTCCTATGATGAACGGTAATTACACCAATCTCAATGTACCTGTACCGAATAATTACCAAAACTGTCATCAGATTAACATCCCGCAACCATGTAACGGTACATTGAACCACAACAATTTACCATCATTCGTTGCTGTACCACAAAATATGATGCTTACGACGTTAAGGATACCCCAGAACGGTTTATCGCCGCAAGCACTAGGACAACAGAATAATATGGCAGCTTACAACCGACCTAATGTTAACGTCTCAAGTCCGACAAAACTAAACGGTCAGTTCGTTTTCCCTCTTATGCAGAACCTAAATGGAACTGTTGTCCAAATACCAAATCTGATGACAAAGATGCCTAACTTTGTTCTTCCACCAAGTCCGCAGCTGACGACACAAAGACAAGACCATTTACAAAACCAGCAAGCTGCATCGATTCTTATAAACGGTACTCTTTTGAAACTCGCTAACACTATGACATCAGCGTATCCGAACGTAAAAAGTGAGCCGGTAACAAGTCAGCCTATTCCAGGGATGAATAAAAATGTCAATGGAATGCAAACTGTCGGCGTGACAGTTCAATCGAAACAGAATTACGCTGTCAACTTCAGCCACCCCGTTCTTATGCCTCAACCAGGTTATATTGTAACTTCGGTACCACCAAATATAAACGTGAAGGAAACATGGAGTTATACAAATACGAATACAGTGTCTTCTTCACAAACGACTTATTCGAGTCATATAGTTCACCATCACCCGCCCATTGTGCCCAATTATCATTCGCTGCACACGAGTAGTATACCCATTGCGCGGGTAAAACCGCCGGACAACCCGATTCAGGGCACCGACCCGCCCAGCAGCACAGTGAAGGAACACGAGCTATTTGATTTAACACCTCCCAAATGCGAAATACCGTGGTTATCCAAAACTGTCAACAATAACATTTTCTCATTAGAACCAAATAAAAAGAAATCGAGGCCTTTCGCGGAAATTTGTAGTATTTCGGAGAAGCTCGAAGAGTTCGCTGCTAAGAAGGCGAAGTATGAACTAAAAGACGAGATCTTTGAAATAAAAGACGAGAATATTGAAGAAGATTCAAGGATGGATTCGGGTATGGATTCGACCATGGATTCCACCATGGATTCAAGCACTGAACTTCGAAAGATCGAGGCGGTCGCCAGGCGGGAGGAGACAATTTTTACGCAGATCACCGTTCTCAAGGACGTGTCATCGTCAGACGTCCACAATACTCTGATAGAAGCTAATTTCTGTAATACCACGGAGTCTGAATCAGGTATAGGGACGGATAAGTCCATAGACTCGCCGAGTGATTCTCAAACTAGTAAAGAATGTGATGAAGATTCGTCGTCGTTGTCTTTAAGTATAAGTGTGTGTTCTGTGGAGGTGCAGAGTCAGAAGAGTCCTATTCTGAAGCAGCCGAAGACACTGCGCTTTCCCCCGAGGAGTTTGACGAAGCCCAGTAGTGACAAGCGCAAGTCGAGTACAGACACGACGTCCACAGTGTCTGTGTGTCTGTGGGAGAACTGTAAGCGAGAATTTGACGGAGATCCAGATCTCTTAGAACATATACAGGTTAGTTAGATATTTGTATTTTCTCATATTTTCACTGGTAGATTTCTTCGTTTTTCCGTTTTTTGTGCAGACATTACATGAACAAAAAACATTAAATGCCTTTTTTAATAATATACATAAGTTCCTTAGTTCCTCTTCATAAATAGCTCGAAATGGTTTTCTTCAATATTTAGAACTAAATCACCTAAAACTATTTAAAGCTGAACAGAAATTCACGGCGTTGAAGGAAAGACATCACAAGATTATCACAGTAAAATCAGTAGATCGGTTACTTTATTCAACGTACGAGTTTGTGGTGTTTGTTAATATTTCATTGCCATTTCAGAATGTCCACGTAGAAACACAAGCCGGCAAGGAGAACTACGTCTGCCTTTGGGAGCAGTGCAAGGTTCGCGGCAAGCCGTCGTGTTCCAGACTATGGCTGGAGCGTCACACACTATCGCATGGCGGCAACAAGCCCTTCAGGTGCATCGTCGACGGCTGCGAGAGGCGTTTCTCCACACAGGTATAATTACGGGCATATGTACTTGAATAACCTCCCCAAAACGCAATGAAAATACAAAACTCCCAAAAGGTGTTCAATGTCAATGAAAATTGAGTGTTGTGTAAAATGCGGCAGTCGGCGTAATTGAAGCTTTTCGCGTCATAATGAGCTACTGCGTGCGTTCAAACTTGCAATGCCATTCAGCGTCAAAGATTGTGATATTTTTTAAATATGTTAGCAGAATGTTTGCGTTGTTGTGGCGAACATTTTTGAGGGAGTTCTCCAAATATTTCCTGTTTTTTCTTGCCAATTAAAATCTACATGAACACACACACAAATCTACATGATGCACATTATTATTGATGGCTACCAATATGATTTTTCAAAAGTTTTCGCAAAACAGGGTTCACAATGGCAATTTTTATTAATATGGAACTGGCCTTTATATTCACCAAAAAGTATTTTATCCTTGACCAAATCATTATCATTGTTATTTTCATCCTAAAATTAAATTGAATTTTTATCTGTATCTTCAGTGCGTTTTCTCAAAAACCCAAATATTATTTAATTACCCCTTTATATAACTTGAGATCAAACGGTTGCAGAATAAGTAAAAGTACAAAGTACATTAATGTATGGTGAAATATTTTAATCTATTTACATTTTAAAATATTTAAGAAATATTTTAAGGTATGCATTTTAAAATATTGATATTATATGTTAGTTTACATAAGTATATTCATAGTTTAAGTAAAACTTATGACAGTCCACTAAAGTGCAGGCTTGTAAAATTGTCAGGTTCCAGTTAAAAACAATAGTTAAAAAAATACATTATGAATGTCTTTTTTGTAGTTTGTTTATTTCTGCAGCAAATCGTTTTTAAAAGTTTCTAATTTTATGTTCATCTCATTAGCATTAGTGAATTGTGTGATTATATTAACCCTTTTACCGCTAACGACGTCAACGTCAATAAAACAGAATATAATTATAAAAAAGTACTCAAAGTCAGATATTACTTTTGTTTTTTTATTGTTCTCATGTACTTCTTGGTCCTCAATTTAGAAATTACAATTGCAATAATAAGATGAAAATTAAACTATCAATGTTTTGAGAATTTTTTACAATTCCTTGTTAGCGTTGGAATGGTTATTTTAGTTAGTAAGTACTTTTGGATTTTTCAGCTGTAAATCTTCAGTTTCAAAAAGCTACCTCGTGTTATCGTCGGTGTAACCCTCGTGTATTTTTTTGAAATTGTCAATTTACTCACCTAATTAATCTAAAATGTATTTTCAGTGTAACAGTAGTGACTTCAACAAGTAAATAGCGTCAAATCGAGTGATTGGGTCATGAAACCCTATTAATAAAGTAGTCAATCGACGTGAAATTCATAAATATTTTCTACTCAACTCAAATAACTTATAAAAGCTTCGGAAAGATTGCTATAAACTTTCGTTTTCGGCAAATTGAAATTTAAAAATCAAGAAAACTGATTATGAAAGATTGTTTAAAGGACTTCAGGATTGAATTCAATTCGTCTTAATAGTTTTAATTAAAGTAATTGCTGAGTGATGTGATCCCATCACTAGATTTAGTATGGCATATCACGATTCCTTTCTTTCCATCTTATACTTAACTTTTGCAAGTTTTTTAAATAAATAAAAAAAGTAAGTAACTTAAAAAATCTCATTCCTACAAAACAGACATCGCTTGATACGCCATATATACGTTAATTTACGACGCAGCCTCCGACGAATATAAAAGATAAAGTTGTAATATTTTCTTTCCCCAAGGACACTGAAGACGATGCCAAAGAGAACCCTCGATGGCTGGAACCACTTCCGAGATTTTATTTATTTTTGTCGACCTATAAATTTGTCGGGTTTACCCCTTTGACCGCTATGTAACGTACAGTGTACCGTAAAAGTGTGATAAGAATGCGACAATAGCTGCGTAATTTCGGATGATAACTCTTACTTGAAGCGACGAAACCTCAGTATTGTTAAGTTGACGTGATTACCCGTTAATGGCAGTCGAAGGGTTAAAAGCGATCAATTTGATATGTGTTATTTATTTTTTTCAACACGACGTGTCGAGCTACGGAATAAGTGTAGTGTAAAAGCAAGTACTATGTAGATGAACTGGTGTTAGATTATTAGTTCATAAGGACTCAAAAACTTTACGCCTTCATCGACGAACTTTAAATGTTATTTAGAAATTATATTAAGCGATATAACAAATAATTTTGTAGATAACACTAGAAAAATTAATTACACAATAACTATTCTATGCTTGTATTATTGAATCATACCAAAACATAACTAACAAAACGGTATACCGGAAAATTCATCCATAATGATCGTGAAAAAAAACTTAAATTGACATGTCTTCGAATTAAAAACAAATAAAAATGGCATTACTAAAATATTCTAACTGCTTATAGCGTCACTGTTCTTCAATCTCTCGCTCGTTTACACTTGAAGTTATAAACGAGCTACATACTTTCCTAATGTACTATTTTATTGCAAATCTGCGAGACTTCTGCTGTAACTACTGTTGCATATAAACTTGTGTTTATCCCACAGAGAACCTTACCACCCATGGCCGAAGGTGTTATTTCCTACTTACTAATGTTTACTTTACAATTACAGACATTATTGGAGCGACATGTGAACAACCACTTCAATGAAGCTTCACCAAGTAATGGTACCGGCAAGAAGTCTGCAGAAGGTTCCGCCAAACTCATCCGTAGGAATGGCAAGAAGCTGCGGTATAGAAGACAACCATGGTCTGGTGGGTTGACACCTTTATTATTACCACTACATTTTTTGGAGTCTAGAGCAAAAGGACGCCCGAGAAAGCAGTATAATTTCTGCAGCTGGATAACCAGCTCATTGACCCTGAGTATCCCAGAAATAGACTTTTATAGACAATCAGCCTCTTCAAGCTTGAAAGGAAAGATGAGTCATTTAATTTAAATCTGATGCACTAAGCAGGTCTTGCCGTTCTGCCTACTCTAGACAAGGTTATCCAGTGTATGTACACAATCCAGGGCACGAATTATTTCCTTACCTTGTTCCTCCTAGACTGGATTTTACGGGGCCTCTAAGCTTACATATCGATCACTCCGAGATCAATGGTGGCCGTGCAAATCTTTGAATTCATGACAAATAAAAAAAACTACTGGAGAAAGGGCATTAGTTTGCAACACCGTCATTTCTTAAGTGTGTAACATCATTTTGATTGCACCACCATATTGTTCCAGCACGTATGTTCGACTTCTTCGACGCGGGTATGATGGAGGGCCTGGTGTGGCGGCTGCTCCGCTGCTCCCGCTGGCGCCTGGGCGGCGCGTGCCCGCTGCCCGAGCCGGGCGGCCGGCACACGCTGACGCTCCGCGCCGCGCTCACGGCCACGCGGTACAACGTCACCGCGCGTCGGAGGGAGGCGCTCGTCACCTATTACCCCCCTAATGTGTAAGTTGCCTCATTTTTTGCTCAAGTTATAGGTTTAGAGGGAGAGAGAGAGGAAGGCTGGATGCAGGATTGATTGTATAGAATCAAAGTTAGTTGAAATTCCATTACTTGGCTAAGTCAAGGAACTGTCTGATTTTCATCCTTTGGTAATATTTCTGATTACCATGCATAAAAGTTTTGAATTGTATGATCCGTCAAATAAGTATCTTGTGATCAAATCGATGATGAGATCATCTTATCCTGAATAGTTAAGGGTTTTAATTGACTTTGATTCTTTATGCTGAGTGTATTACATAGGCATTATCGTCTGATAAGAATTTTTTATATTTACTGTACAATTTCAATAAAAACAGTAATAATTTCTTGTCACTTGATATGTCAAATACAATGATACCCTAGATGTAGTCAATGTATTATTCTTCGATATCACAAAGTATGGTGTTTTCAGGTAAGCGTTGGAGTAATTCATATCACCAATCATCTAAGCACCCTGGGTCAATCTCCTTCCTTTTTAGAGAATAGGATAACCTGCTAAAACCTATAGATTCTATCACAGTGACAATTTGTATCATACAAATTGATTAAAACAGAAAAAAAATCTTACTAATTTAACTAAAGGGACTCTTGAAAAGTTAGCACTAAATTGATTTAGTCAAGGGGTCGAACAAATTTTTATCCAAATGTACATATGTGACAGAAAGGAACGCCATTCACACTCACAGATGCAAAATTAGTCGCCCCCCGACATAATTTTAAATCAGAATTATCAATCCTCACTAATTAGCTTTAATAAGGTTTAGGACTAAATAGTTAAAATAAATACTAATCTGAGTATTTGCTATCTAGTCAACAGCTCGGACTGTCGTGTCTAAATAAATTATTATAATGTGCACAGGTAAACTCAGGTGGGTTAGTAGTGCAAAAGGAAATTTATGTGTTTGTTATTTTATTATTCATCAATTATCAATTTATCATGCTAAGCAGTGCTCTTTTCAGTTTACTTCCTTCATGTCATAGTAATTTATTTATTTGCACACTTAAATTCACAAGTATATTTATTATTTCAAAATTAATATTATCAGTTTTAGTACCCATTTTCAATGCTCGATTTCCAGATTGAGTTGAAACCATTTGACGTACGTAACAATTTTTCAATTATTACACTCTTAAAATTTATCCACAACCTGTAGCTTTCTAATTAATTTAACACATACCTTATAATTTTATTATAGTGCACGATAACTTACCTCTTCAGGGGATCATATGCATTACTACGAATCAAAATTGGCACTAACTGGCAACGGAACGCTTGCAATTGGCATAAATTATATGCACTTGATCCCCAAGCAGTAAGCTTGGCTTTGCATGCTCGATGTTGCCATCAGTGCCACACAGAGTTAAAATATTCACTAAGTTGCTAGCATTGATACAGTCTTTCATATTGTCTTTCTTTCATCATTGATCATAATATTGTCATTTTCTTATCAAAAGTATCTTCAATTTTATGTTTTTTTTTTCATAAATTGTTCTTTGTTGATTGCTAGCAATACCAATGGGTTGCCAGTCCTTATTGATGTTTTGGATTTAGGCATAGTCAATCATCTTTTAGTTTGTTTTTAAAATGTTTTCAACCTTTATTCAAATGCATAAAGTTGCTTACAGTCTGAATGGCAAATAGGTTGTATAGCGGCAGTGTGACTGCCGCATCAAATTGTTATGATAAATAATACAATTTGGCACTGTTGTCCCTTGCTGTACGGCTAACTATTTGTCGCCCAAATTGAAAGTATCTTTAAATGCTAGTGTATGAAAAAAGCTTGTTAGATGTGCATGCCAATCATTTAGTACACCTTCAATATGGGATTGGTGCCCATAAACGCTGCAAACACAAGTCACAAATCAATTTTTTTGTGCAGAGAATAATAGACTTTATTCCAGAAGCAGACCAACATTACACCAAAATTCGCAGCCTAAATTGTGTTTGCAGCTGCATACGTGTGGCACGGGAACGAACCAGTAATAATAAGTTTAAAATTCTTCCAGGTTGGAAGATGAGTGGGTGCCAGAAAAGGACGTGGCGCTCATCAAGCGGGTGGAGATCGCAGAGCTGTCGGCCAGCGTCAAGGTGGCGCTGTACGAGCACTTCTGTGCGTCCTACAGCGGGCCCGCGCCGCCCCCGCCGCCCGCGCCGCGCCGCCCCCGCCGCCCCGCGCCGCGCATGCTGGCCCAGCTGCTGGCCAAGCGCCGGCGCGAGCCCGAGCGGCCCGAGCAGCGCGTGGAGCCGCCCTTGTTCCGCGAGCCCGACAAGCAGGTCCGGCCCAGCGGCGCCAAGAAGCGCAAGATGGGTCGACGCTACGGAGGCGCCGCCTTCTGGCCGTGCGGACGATAATTATGTGATCCCGGCTCGGTGTCACGCTACGCGACCGATGTTGTTATTTGTGATTGCGGGCCGACCGTCACTTTGGAACGCGGATTCGAATGAGTTGACTGGGAAAATTATGAAAATGATTTAATTTTATGTGAATGACGATATGAATTTGTTTGTGTGTGATTAATTCCATTTTTAATACATTTTTACGAAGGATCCGCTTTCCAAAGTTGCCGTCGGCCCGCAAAGAAATGTCTGTATAAACTTTATGTTTTCTCAATTAAATAGAATAATGTGATCGATAGTATAGATGTTGTCGGTGCGCGTAGTCCGTGTGTCACCGAGCGAGACAGATGTTGATTCGACGACAGGCTTATGGCCGACGATATCCGACTTAGGAAAATTCTCGCCAAAGATTGTTGAGATGCCGCGACGCGGTTTAGACTGCTATACAGCAGAAAGTTAAATTTTATTCACAAGACTGATGCTTTTTTATAATGATATTGAACGGTCGAAATGTCGAGCCTTAACGCGTCCGTTCATCGAGGTGGTAGAACGCGGCGCGAACAAAGCGTGTACATAGTTAGTTGGAAGTGTATAGTGAGTACGAGTTCGTACTCGATGTAACATAGGCGACAGATAGAGTACCCGGACGTTAGTCTGATAGCGTAAGTTAGAGTAAGGACGACCAGCGATGCGCATCACTGCCAACTGTACATAGTAGACGTATCGACTCGATACTTAGCGTAGTATTAAATGATTTCGCTTTTAGTTGTTTAGTCCCCGCGTCTCGCGTCTCGCGTCTCGCGTCTCGTGTTGCTTCGCTTCCTGAGGTGCCGACTGCACGCCGAGCGCCGACGTCTTCCGGACAAGTGCCTGACACACGTCGCACACCTACCAAGCTAGTGTTCACTATATATCACGTATACCGTGCGTAGTCATATCAAACGAAACTCGCAGTTTAGTCGTAGCGTAGGACGAACAATTTTGATATTCGACGTTTTATTCCCCTTGTTGTGTTTGGTGACTCTAAGGAATCAACAACTGTCTGTAGTTAAAGTTATACATAATGTCACTGCCATTGAGAGTTGTGTACAACTTGTTAGCCTCGACGATACTGTTAGCAATAAACGTTTTGTGATAAGATTATATTGTAACCGATGTTCGTTTCCACGCACAAGATTAGCCGTATTTTTGTGTGATACATTAATATACATTAACAATAGTGTAGCAATGATTTTTAAAGTTATAAGAGTAAATTTCTAATTCAATTTATGAGAGGATTTGTTTGTTAAAGGAACACTCGTTGGTATAACATGAGATTTCGTACTGGAAGATTTTTTTTACAAAAAAACACATTAGGTTATTATTTTTATTTACAAGGGTATGCGCTTATTGTGTCAATATCAGATTCATGAAATTTCTTTATAGTTCGCCAAGGCGAAGAGTAAGTCACCAAGCGTAAACAGAACGTTTTAAGAACATTTTGAATAATAAATAAAAACAGTTGATATAAACATATTTTCCTGACTTTTTAATTTATTAAGAAGTCAAGAACATCAATTTGTATCCTTGTTGCGGGATTAACCTAGCAAAAATATTTACACAAAAATTACGGACGAACTATATCATGGATTTTCTATTTACAGATAAGCGCAAACTATGTTCAATGAATTATTATTTTGTTTTAATATTGTAAGAAAACTCATGTTGTAGGAACGAGGTGTACGATTTAGAGGAATTAGTGATGCTATTGTGAAAGTAATAATGATATTAGTGGCGAATGTTTTTAGATCATTGAAATGTAAGGAGCCTTGAAATGTTCAATATTAATAATTTATCGTAAGTTATGGTTATGTCCGCATAACTAATAGAAAAGCAATGTTGCATCGTGTTCTTAATAATATTAAATTTATTAATAGCGATTTAAGCGATTTGTGTAAAGAAACACCAAATTAAATGATAAATAAGATCGAGACAGATTACTAAGTGTAGTTTCCAATAATCTAAGCGCATTTATAAGGCAAGTCCAATGAAATGACTCCGAATGATATACAGTTAGGATAGCTCAGCTCATACAGTAATACACGCCAATGAATAACGTCTATAGCTGGTTAGTACACACAGCTAGATGTTAAACGAATTTCTGGATGCCCCTATACAGACGTTGTCAGATTATAACTGCCTTTTAGCCTTATGGGATTATACAAGTGAATATAAAATTGTGTTCTGTGCTCACACGATCTCGCTAGTATTTTTTAGTTAGTGCGTTAAGTTAGGACGAATTGTGTGGACGTGGTGTAATCTTAATTGTAAACACCATAACGTATTTTTCAAACTATCGCTTATCGTAAACTGAAACGGAGATTTTATTAGATTCATTTATTAGTGTACATCGGCCCCTGGACTAATAGTGTGAAAATTGAATGTGAATAGTATATTACTCTACTATAGAGGGAGCCTTAGGCGTAAATTGCGGGTGGAGTCAGAGATCACTATTGTGTCTGGTAGCGGGACACTTGAGTTAGTTCGGAACTGTGCGCGCGGTGCAGTTCCGAACGCATTCTTAGTAGGTATGGACCCAAAGAAGAGTTTAGGAAATTTCTCTAGTAGTCAAGTTGGTGCCTGATTGTTCGCGTGTTTAAGGGGATCGTATGCTAACATATAATACAGTCTAGACTTCCTTTTGGAGCATTTCCAACGTACTGATTATTTTTTTAATAAATTTAAAAAATTAGAGTAATTATTATTTTTCAGCACTGATCGTAGTGCCATATTTTATTGGCTCGCTTTTTTAATAAATTATTTTTATAGTGAAATTCGACACCAAAATCAGAAAGACAAAATTAGTTTTTTGTTCTATCCGTGTAACAATATGGACTTGAATATTTGATCTCAGAAATCGACAGTGTAACAGATTTATGATGAGAATGCATGAGAGGATCCTAGTATTGCGGTCGTGAGTGTTATTTCTTAATGAACATGTTAAGTGTCGCTCAATTTAAATTTATTTTACTTACGAGAACAAAGTTTGACACATACAAACATACATTTTGGCCTATCAAAATGCTTGAGTACAAATTTCATTTCGCTATATTTACGACGCGATGAAATGTCTAGTGTTTGGCAAATAATCGGACTAAAGTTAAATTAACATTAGATTAGCGTTAGTGGTTCAGAATGTTAGTCAAGAGATGATATTTTGTGAAGACGAACCTCTTCGGACGAGGCGATGAAATTATATCGAAATACATTGATATACATATTGGTAAGCTCGAAAAGATAGAATATATTTTTATCACTGCCACAATAGTCATAGTTGTCGTGTCGTTGAGTTCGGTTTTGCATGTCTGTGAAGCGCGCAACCGTTCACTTGTTGCTCAGCGATTTATTATAATTTTAGTTAACCGCGGGCTCACTCGCATGCAAAATCTTTTTGTTACGTGACAGAGTATACAACGGGGAACAATGGTAGTCGCTGCCAATATTATTTAAGCCCTATAGTTTGATCAGCATTATTTTGAGCGGCGTGTCCACTGGTTATGTGAAGGCGTGAAACACATTACAGCCGTGATGCAGACACGCTTGAATGACCTTGTAAAGTTACAGCGAGCGGAACAATAAAAAGCGCCATCTTCAACTGCATGCTCGTGTGGTTGGAAATCGTGATTTTAATTGCTTCTCCCGCACTTAGACGGAATGTCAAGGAATGTATATAGTTAAGTATTTATTATTAAGTATTATTCTGCAATTCTGCATAGTACTGTAATTTGCTTCGCGCCTGGGTGGGCCTTAGGGGGAGCGAGGGGGCGCGCCCGGGTAGAGTGGCGACATTCGCCCGGGGCGAGTCCCGGACAGTCCCGGACCGTCCCGGGCTGAGTCCCGGGCGTCGCCGCGCGGGGGTAGTCTAGTGGTAATGTTCGCGAGTTGTCTTTCAAAACACGTTTCCTATATTATGCGTTTATTATATGAATGTTCTCCTTTATTGTAAATGTTTGAATACAATAGTAACTATGTGGAGCCTGTGTATTCCAAATAGTGTGCACTACTTATTCAATTTGTAGATATTTAATTATATATAGTATAATGTTTAATGCGTTGTCTTATTTGCTTAAACCCTATGGTGAAATCGGTGAAATTAATTATAATTTTGAACCCACGAGCTGATGGGTAATCTACCTCAATTAATTTATCACACATTTGGGCATAATAATAGTGAATGTTAATTTAAATTTGAAATTTGTTCAATGTAGTGATTATTAAGGTTTTTTTCAAATAAAATGGTTTGTCCACCTGTCACAAGTACTGTATCTTATATTAAATACATATTGTATGATTGATAATTATGTGTTTTATTATATCATTGATACATCTTCAAAGCACCTTTCAACACCCTTGTGAAATGATAATCACCTTAAAAAGATTAAGGCGCAACAAAAATAACAACAAAACACCTAATTTGCATTCTTAGATTTTTATCTGTTAATCATTTCATAGAAGCCATCATATTGTGATGCGTTCACAATATGCTTCCGTTTGCTGTCTCTGCTGTGCTGTGCTGTGGTGGAGTGTAGGCCACTCAATACATTAAATTGTCCAGACTGGGCTGTTATCGAGAATAACAGCCCAGTCGCCTTATATAGAAAATTCAAATACTGGTCGATCCGAGATCGCGGATCAAACTCCGAATCCGCCGTTCAACCGACTGGCTCGCGTATAGTGAACCAACGCAATTTTACTAAGTTGATACTGTTGCTATAAGCTGTAAGGATGATTCATTTTATAACAGGCTACATCCTAGGGCGATGTAGCCTGAGGACCACAGAAAAGACAAGTGAAGAAAACATTTCATACCTCTTCTTAGGTTATTTACTTAGGTGCCAGTATAATATTATAGACGTTTACATTTGCTCTGGTGGACTTGCAAGATGGCATCAGCATCTTGCAAAATAAAACAAACGACAGTCGAATAGAGAAAGTTTTAAAAACAAGAATCAACCTTGAAACAATATTATTATCCACTTACATATAACAAATACGCCACGTGCCAAAACGCATCTATCAGCATTTTACAACTTCAAAGCAAAACTTACATTACACAGGATACCTATGGTTTCTAATTTCCACCGAGTTTTAGTGAACATAATGCATATAGGTAAGTTGTGTAAGGTATTTCTTGCGGCCGGGAACGCTGGCAGCATATGTTTCACAAGGCAACCCGATACCTGGGCAGGTGTCATGAAGCTATTGTTTTAATTGGCGATATTGATGCTTTTTACTTATGACTAGCTATCGCCCGCGACCTTCGTTCGCGTTTTGAATCGGATTTTGTTATCAATATCATGGTTTTTTT
The DNA here is from genome assembly GCA_947578425.1 of Eugnorisma glareosa. NCBI lineage: Eukaryota > Metazoa > Arthropoda > Insecta > Lepidoptera > Noctuidae > Eugnorisma > Eugnorisma glareosa. The sequence continues at coordinate 4,154,314 of OX387970.1, forward strand.
TCTGCACGGAACCCAAATTCTTATTCTAAAATAAAAGTATATACATAATATGTTGGAGCACATGTTAGATACGTAACATCAGCTATCTGCCAGTAAAAGTCCCGTCAAAATCGGTCCAGCTGTTTCTGAGATTATCCGGAACAAACAGACACAGACAAAAATTGAAAAAAATGTATTTGTGTTAACAGTGCCGTAATTATTTTCATATGCATTCAGTAAAAAGCTGTTATTTTGTTATGTATTACAAACAGACGCTTTAATTTTATTTACTTGTATGTATGTATGTATTGTATGCTTAAGTATATATGTATGTATATGTATAGATTGGTGGGGGAGAGGTTGGGTGCTGGTTGAGAGGCCCAAGTTTCGACTTGAAAACGTAGTGAATATTATGCTTCTTTCAACTCCTCGTCACCAGAAATGTAATGATGTAACAATACAACATGACATCACGCCTGTAATACCTACGCGAGGGGTTCGGCAGAGGTGTGCTTAAAGTACCTACATATTTTGCTGGTTAAGTTTGTCGTTTTGGGCACAAATGCAGACTACGGGCACAAAACAATTAACAGGAAATGGACTTTGTCTTATAACCATAAAGACCATTTTAAGAATTTTAAATTTTTAACGTGATTCATATTATGATTCTGATAAAGCATCCATTTTAGGCCCCCAGGTCTCACTCACTATTCATGACCTAATGCCAATCGAACAATATTCAAACCTTTTATTATTATTTGTGTCCCACTTCAAGGCAAAGGCCTCCCTTCCCTCCTCCCACTTATCCCTATCCATAGTTGTTGTTGGCCAATCTTTGAGAAAAGAGTCGAGCTCGTCCCACCATCTCCCGTTGCCGTATATTGCTGCTTGGGACTCACTACGTGGTTACTTTACCCACAGAATATATATCTGTTCTGTGCTTTTGCCCATAACTCCTCCGGCATGCGACAGATGTGGCCAGTCTAGTTCCATTTAAGCTCGGCAGCCGTGTGTCCTTCATCAGTGATTTGAGTTCTGGGACGTAGTAACGAGTTCCTTATGTGATCATTAAGTTTAACTCATAAGACACTGCGCTCCATTGCTCGCTGACAGACCCCGAGTGCGGACTTTTTACGCTTATATCCCTGCGCTCCTTGAGGAGGGAAGAATGCACATGTCCATAAGTTTTCTCTTCTACTCATACTCTTTGTACACCGGGTACTAATTACTAAGCTAAATGCTACCAGCACTGATTGTACAGTCTGAAAAACTAAATCTTTTCAGCATACTTGTCGTAAAGTGGCTTTACTGCCCCACATAAAGGTTAAAAATGCAGTATACTTTACTGTTTCAACATTTAATATCTGCTTAGCCTTTTCCCTAGTATGTTCATCGATTTATAATCCTCTACTATTATTTATTTATTTTATTTTATTTTAATGTTTCCGGAAAGCTTACAGCTAGGCAGACATAATAGTTTTGTTAATGATAACAATATGGCCAATTACATTAATTACATTATTACATTATTGACCGAAGAGTGTGTTGCTTTCGGCTTCCAGTCTAATTGGGTGCAGCTGAATACAACATGGAGTGTCTGCTTATATGACCTCCACATTAATTTTGTTTTGTCACAATATTAAAATGTATTATTATTTTCAATGAGTTTTGACTTGCAAGTTTTTTCAAGAACGTGCGATTGTTATAGTCAAGTGTATCGGTGTCTTTAGCCAGTCTAGAGTTTGTCTGAACCAAGGTTTGTATCTTCAAAAAGAAGCTCTAAAACTAAATAAAATAAAATAAATCATGGCTACAAAAGTGCAGAGCCCCTGTCAACTGCACCAGACTGCTTTGTCAGCAAGTTGTCGGAAGCCGCAAGCGTCTGAAGCGTCCTGCTGGCGGGGCGTCGTCCCACTCCTTCGCTACCTGCCGACTGCACCGGACCATGTGAGTAATAAACTATAGGCATACGGATTGATTAGGTCATACTACAGTTTAGTAGATCTTCTTCTTTGTCATTTTTTCTGGCCAACTGATAGTTACTTTCGATGGTGAGGCTGAAAAAATCTGTTAGTTACTGGTTTGGTTCGTTCAGAACATTTAAACGTAATTTGCATTATTAAGCTTTTTATTGAACTTTGAATGCAACTTAAAAACAGATTTATATCATTTTCCTTTACTTATTTTAGTGTAACCATCGAATACTTTAATAGCACATAGTGTAGATCTATGCAGGTGCCGTTTTATTTAATTCCATCAATAATGTGCTATTTATCTTTGAAGTATTATCAACTACGCAAAGGGGCTAAGAGTTTTCTGAACAGGTGAGCTTTTCAGGACACGAAGCGCCACTGCTGCGCATGAGGCCTTGGGTTCGATTCCTAGGTCAGGCAATTTAATATTCCATCAGGAATTTCTCAGTAGCAGCCATGGTGTCTAGATTTGTAACCGGTTGATAGGGTCGCTCCCATATTAAATCGGACTTAAAATAATTGGGGAAATGTGGCCCGTACCTGTGCCTACCCACTTCGTGGATTGCGAGCATGATATTATCATGTTTTGCTATTTCAAAAGGAAATTATAAGGTGTTTTTAGAAGCGACAGAGTGAATTAAAATTATTGGGTGTTTTAAAATGACAGTCTTCGTTTTTCAGTGCCGCGTTCCGGAGGGGGGACGGGAGTGGTCGAGCATCATAAAAGCGCATGGTGAGTTTTTATCCACCTCTTATTTTTAATCACGTATCGTAGGTATTACTTTGTGGCTTGGAAAACTTCGTAAATTCTGTTATTTTTATCGGTTTTATCCTCCAAATATTATTTAAAATATTAGACTCTTTTTTCAGAGATTAAAAAAACTTAATGCCATGCCGTTGCAGGTTCGATTCCCGCACTGAATTGCTTGTTTGTAGGTTGGTTAATTATACTCTGTTGTATCTTTAATTTTTGTTATGATTATGACTTTACTTAAGATTTATATGTGTTAATGTGGTACTAATATTATAAAGAGGTAAAGTTTATGAGTTTTTGACGTTGTAGAGGGTAACCTCTGGATCTACTGAACCGATTTTGAAAATTCCCCCAGAAGCTAAATTATCCCCCAGTGCCATAGGTTTTATTTACAACGTGCCCGTGGTATAATTTCCGACCAAAACGCGAGCGAAGCTGCGGGCAACAGCTAGTGTGATATAAGTTACGGAATTGATAGGTAGTTTTTCTTCGGAAATTTTAAACCATTAAGATAAACGTGAGTAGGTACTTCTTCTTCTTCTCAGCGTGTTGATGGTAATCTAAATTTTGTCGTCAATACTTAATTAAAAACAACTGTACCCAAACCTCTAAATTGTTGTTTGGTTTTATGTTTTGTCTTCATTTTGCGAATTACAATATTTTTTCCACACTTACTGGAAAAAAACCGCGCTACTGAACAGTCAAGACTAAAAGACTTCGAAACAGTGATACCAAGAAAGAAGAGGTTCAGGGTTGAAATGGCCATTACCTCACAGTCACGTGGTCATGACGGTACAACGTGTGATGTGACGTAGTGGAAGTCTCGACCTGGACTGTCCTACTAGCTGAAGACCTCTAAGATGAAAAGCAGGACTTGCGGCTATGAAGACTCTTCAGACTCATTTTTTGTTTAACTATCTTTCTGTATTTTTTTGTGCGTTCGTATTTACTGTTTGTACCTTTTGACGCATTTCTTTCCTTGTGTTCTTTTTTATGTGATTTATTTTGTATGCTTTTATATTTGCTGTGTTTTTTTTTCTTTGTAACATTTTACGTTTCTTTTTCTTTTTATGACTGTTTTTTAATGATTGTGTTTGTTAGGTATGTTTAGTTCTTATCAATTGGGGCGCTTTAAGTACTAGTACTTACATATCCATACGAAATAGAAATTCTTCAATTAGGTAAGTACTTTTTAGGGCTCTTAAGTTAATCTTGATTGTAACTTGTCGTATCTTTTGGTAGGTAGACTCATAAATAAAGTTTTTTACTACAGTTTAACAGTGATTTACGATCATTTTACGACGTCATAAGATTTTGCCAAAGTCAGACGTAAACGTCTTTTGTTTTCTACCAGCTGTATAGAAAACTTTTCGATAGTATTTTGTGAGCCACTTCCAAGTTATAAAGATATACAGGTGTAAACGTAACGAACATATCCTCAAGCCTGTTGTCTTGTCCGTGAGTTTATGAGTTTCGGAGTTCAGTACATCGCGATGATGAACATTCTCAATTAAGTAATTCGTCATAGCGTACTTTCTGACTCACGCAAGTCGTACTTTCAAACTTTATGTATGCAGTACATCGGTACTTTAAACATCGAAGTTCAGTAATACAGTCCACTAATACATCTAGGTATACAAATAAATAAAATTGAAGTGTGTTTGTAATTTCAAAATAAAAGCTTTTTACTGAATGCATATGAAAATAAAACACCTACGGTACAAACAATATATTTTTTAATTTTTGTCTGTCTGAGTCTGCATAAAGGTCTGTCTGTTTAATAATCTAATCAAATCTCCGACACGGCAGGACCGATTTTGAGGTTACTTTTACAGGTAGATAACTGATGTTATAAGCAGTAACTTAGGCTATGTTTCTTGAAGAAAATGGATTAGGGTTCCTGGAAAAAAAATGAAAACCCATGAAGTTGTTGAAATAGGGAAGTAATCTTTTTAAAATAACTTCACGCGGTCGCGGTCGCGGGCACCAGCTAGTTAGTACCTACATAATTACGCAGAACTATTACTTATTCATCCCCAATAACAATTTCAGCAACAAAACTACATAGCACCCCCATCACTCCCTTTTATCTTCAATTATTAATCTACCAGCCATTAGGTAACTAGGGCCGGTAATACCAACAGTAGCTACGAGTACGTGCCTCGGGTCCAGTATAACATTACGCTTGGTCAGGGCTCCTTGTGATTACAGCGAATGGTGTTACTTGATACTTCGGTGAGCTGTGAATGCTGTGTAGTTGTTATTGGAACTTAAGTGTTATGTGATGTGTGTTTGATTTAGCTATCTTTATTAATATTGTCTGTGGAGTTAGGTATTTTTTATGGCTATACTTTACATTGAAAAATGTTAAATATGATAATCTCTCCTACGTTTCTTTATAAGAACATTTTAATAACGATCAGTAAATCATTAGGGACATGAGAGCCTATACGAACGCAAAATTGTATATATTAGAGATTCAGCAGATAGCCAAGGATAGATAAGATACGTACTTGAAATTCTATACAGGTTTTCCTTCGTTGGTATACTAGGTCGCTAAGCGAGCATGAGGTCCTGGGTTCGATTCCCGGGTCATGCAAAGTGTTACTGGGTTTTTTCGTCAGGAATTTCTCAGTAGCAGCCACGGAGTTTGGATTTATACCCGGTTGATGGCAATAAGCTCGCCGGGGTATTACTGCGCGTTTTCCTCAAAGGGTGCGACAGAGGTGATCGACGATAGGAACGATCCTTAGAGTGGAATCATTTTTATTTATTTATTTTCTCCCACAAATATTAATATGTACACAGTCTATGATACAAACAGTTTGAGGATGGGAGACAGGAGCCCATACTAAGTAAAAACCTGTGCTACGGGTCTCCTGGTCTCCATGTCTCGAATACATTATTGAGAGCTAATCTAAGGACATAAGTAACACTAGCAGAGAACGTTTGCGGCTAATGAACAATAAAAAAATCAGGCTTGTTTTTCTTTTGAGTGGACTTCCTTTTTAAGGGGGAACCTGTGTAGCCCTCGAAATTAAAATTTTCCGAGGTATTTTGCAATTTGCAGGTCAATGTCAGGCTGTAAGTTGATTAAAAATATGATTCGCGAACGTAACAAATACGGCTTTACAGAATTATAATCATTAAGATCGTCAATACAACCCTCTAATTTCATTAGTTTGTATTTTCCTGATCTTACTTACTACCGTGTAAGCTACATAGATTACAAATTACCACTAGGTAAGAGGTCAAAGACTTATCATAATACAGGCGTTAACAAGACCCTTAACGAAGCCGCCAACTGAGCACATCAAGCTCCCGAAACTGTCAAATTTTCGCTATCAACATTGAACCTAGTGCTTTAGTGATAAAGTTGAAAATCTATTAAAATTTTTTTACAGATTGTAGTAGTAGCTTGATGTGCTGGCGTCTGTACATCAAATTAAAAGTAAATTTACGCAAAAATTATTGCTGGGAAACGACTTTTTTTTTGGGGTGAATTAACACGTTTTATGATTGGACACAATGTAACGCACTCAAAACATTGTGCTGATCAACGGATTGAATAGTATGGGGGTCGTGGAGGTGTTTACAGTAAAAATCTTACGTTAAAAACATGTAGGGATTTAAAAAAAATACTTGTGAAAAAGTTGGAACTTTGACCCAAAGGATAAGTACCTTTCAGCTTCGTTAAGGGTCTTCTTACGCCCTTTATGATGTTTAAGGTTTTTTTTTTTATAAGCCAGTATAAGTTCTTACCTACGTATAGCGGACTAAAATCATCAAAACAAGATTATCAGACTTGTTCCTTCTGCCTTTGATAAAACCTCTTTGCGTAGGGTTGTCATGCATCCTACTGCGCCGTGACATGTCCCGGTTTGGAAAGTTGTGTCTCTGTCAATAAGTCAGTTATCCCGGTTCTATTGCTTGGCCTATCAGTACAGAATCGTAAAATTTCGAGCTCGCTCCACTCGCGTTAGTATTACACGCTGCTTCCGTATTTGTCTCGCAATGTCTAAATCGCTTTTACCGCAAACGTAGCTGTTCTGCTAACTAGCACCAGGCTGACACTGTTCACCTCCATCCCCCGAATACAAAGTAAGTAGATACTACTAATTTGCGTGATCCTTATTGTTAATATTGGTTAGCCTATAGGGCATTGTATCGTAGGTAGTTATCTTAATGACCACACTTAGTAATTAGTTCTAACCACTAAGCGGTTGTACACACGGGTAAAAGTCATAACATTTATATAAGCAGTAAGCTGAGTCAGTGGTTTAGGATTTGCCCTCTACTACAATCTGCTGAATAGTGTAACGTTCCAAAAGTATCTAAACGGTTATGTTTTTTCGTATTAGCTATCAGATATTTGCAATATCATGTTATCTATATTATGATACAACATCTTGCCTCAACAAACATGTTTATTCCTCAAGCAATGAAAATAAATGTAAACACGCAACAAAACTAAGATTATTTTACTTTTATTTTATTCATAAGTTTCTCTACTTTTCTGTTTATTAAGCTCAATCATTTTGTGTATAATCTTTTGCCCACGGCTTCGCTCGCGTCATCCTAGCCTGGCCTTTTCCCAACTATCTTGGCGTCTGCTTCCAGTCCTACCGGATGCAGCTGAATACCATTTTACATGGAGCGACTGCCTATCCGACCTCCACAACCCAGTTAGCACTGGGCAATACGATACCCCTTGGTAGGACTGGTTGACAGACTTTCGGGACACTGACTACTTTTAGCGACTGTCAAAGATCTATAAAAGACAGCCGGGACCAACAGCTTAACGTTCTTTCAAAAAAATCGAAAATCGGTATGTAATGGGCGGTCACCCATCCACGAACCAACCTAGGCAAGTGCGGCTTAACCTGAAATCGACCCGAGCGGCTGTTATAAATTAGCCACGTACGGAGTTAAAAAGTACTTATTCTTTGTAGTAACTCACGTTATGATCTACCTGTGTGCTCAACAGCCAATCAGCCATCAAATTCAGCCGATAGAATATTTATAATTGAATAAAAAAAAAAAAAAAAAAAAAGAAATAGGTAAAACGTTACCGACAGATAGACTTACTTACTTTTGCATGTATTATATTAGTATGGAACTAATAAATAGCTATAATAAATATACTAACATAACTTTTGCACAATGTTCACTTATCTGAGAGGATCTACGCATCTTCACGGTCCATTGCCGATGAGATACCAGCACTTGATAGCTTCATAAATAATATCTAAGTTTAGTTGACCCAATGGTTGATACATGTTTCACAGTATAAGGGGTCTAACTTTAATGGTTGTGAGATGACCAGAGTAATATGAGCTGTCGTGTCTTTATAACGTATAGGGAAGTAGGGTTTTCTATATCGGGGAAATATCAGCATTGGATCAGGGTGTGTGTAAAGATAAACTTGGTAAGAAAGTTTTTCTATGAGCGAGGTAATAGTTACTTCATCTTAAGCTTGAGATTTGAAAATATAAGGAACTTGAACTCCTCGAAGGACCTACACAAGAACCTATTCGTTTTTTTGCTGGAAGTAGTTTGTAATGTACTAATTACTAGACACTGAGAATTTCTTAATAGATAAACCGACTGGTCCTGGGTTCGATTTCTGGGACGGGCAAAGTGTTATTACGTTTTTCCATTAGGATTTTCTCGGTAGCAGCCACGGAGTCTGGATTTGTGCCCGGTCGATGGCAATAGGCTCGCCCCCAATTACTTGGCACTTAAACCTAACTGGCGAAATGCCGATGTACTTGTTAAGTACACACCTCTACCTAACCCTTCAAGGATAACAAGGCGTGATGTTATGTTATTTCTAGACACAAATCCAGACAGCTTCTGAGCAACAACAAGACTTCGTGGATAGATAAAATAAAATAAATATCGCTAGACATTACACACCGCGCCATCTAGGTGCCACATTAAGCAACGAGGCTTGTGTCGTGAACACCAGATAGTTGATAATACTACATAGATACTTTTTGTTTGTAAATACATACTTATTATACATATAAACATCCATGACTCGGAAACAAATGTCCATGCTCATCACACAAACATTTGCTCCTACCGGGATTCGAACCCGGGACCCTAAGAACGTAAGGCAGCCTCACTACCGCTGCGCCATTCGGGTCGTCAGATAAACCCAGTAACACTATTCGAAGCTACATCAAAATAGCAGCTATTTTTTAAATTGTAAAACTAGTACCGTTGCTCTTCGTTTGCAGTTGCAACGTATTTGGGCAGTACCTAATGGTAGATGTAGTTGGATGGTAGGTAGCTAAACCGTAGGTCTGTGAAGCCATTCTAATGGGGTCTACACACTGACGGCTTGCAGGCTTCACGACGTTCCGATTGTAGGCCGCAGGGCTTACCTAACGATACATGTGGTGCTAAACCACGAACACGGTGTGCGTGTCAGATTATAGGCCTTCAGTAGGTAGCGGAACTTCTGTGACACGTTTCAAAATCTAATTAAGAGCGTTTAGGTCTAACGGCATTTCATACAATCTTTGAACTGAATTATTTTCGAAATGACTGAACTGATTATAATGAAATTGAAAACTGAAAATGAAACGAAAAATAGTGTTAAAGCTAAATTAGAGCGATTTTAGATTTTCTATAGAAATTTAGAATTATCTTTTTTTTTAAAAGACATTTCGAATTTCTTTTTCTTATTATTTTTTTTTTTTTAATTTTAGACATTATGCATCCTGCTTACGCTCTTAAAACGATATAAACTACCTGATTGAAGACCTGATTTTCTATCTAATTTCAAGGTGTCATGTGAAGAGCGATTATAGGGAAAATCACATAAGTGTAATTAAGGAATATTTATTAAATACACCACTAGTGTTAAAGTATTAAAAACCATATTATAATAAACCGGTAACTTAGTCTTTTGCACAAGTTACCACATCCCTATTCCTTCTCGTCCTTGTTTCCGTTTCCTGCGCGAACCTCACTAGCGCGCACACACACATAGCCACTTCCGTTCAAACACCAAATCAAAACGGCGGCATGCGAGCCGGCTCCTTGAAAACACAAGAAACCCCTCACAATAGTTGGTGAATATTAAGCAAGGGACGTCCCAGACTATTTAACGTAGTGCACTGTGGAAGAATACAGTTATAATCGGGTGTGAAGTGAAGAAGTGTGCAGGACTCCACGGCTACGTGAGTACCCAATTCCTTCATTCCCCTTGTTGTAAGGCTATTTTACCGGTGGATTTACAGTCACTTGTTCGAAGGGATAAAACTACAACATTATTTGGGCCTTCAGCCGGATTTCATACATGTACCTATCAAAATAGTTTTTGTTTCCTTTGTTGTACTACGACTGGCGTCCATCTTTTCTCTATCAATTTACACAAATTCTAATATTTCACTAACTCATTATAGTGTCTGATCATATTTATATAACATAAACATATCATTACATCATACAACAAGTGTTTTCGGAGTATTCTCATTTCAAACTTCTAGTTTGAAAACTTTGAAGTCATATCTTAAAACCAGTTTCGACTAGTTCAGTCCGCGTCGTCTTCGTGCCGCGGATCCTGTTAGTGTTCGAACGAGTTGTCAATACTATTTGAATGTAACATGCAACATTTGGATAATTAAATCATCAAAGCAACCTAAATGTAACTTAATACGTTTTGGGTTCATATAAAGCGACCAACGTTTTAGGTTCATATTCTAGGCGATCTAAACGTAACATCTAGCGTTTAGGTTCATATTCTTATAGTGTTAACGTAACATATAGCGTTTATCATTCAATACTTTTATATTTATTTCGTATTTTTATCATAATTATCAAAGGTCCTTCGACATTCAAACTCCTCAAAATAGGTATCCTTGTGTACCTAACTACCTACCCACCTATTGACTGAACGCTGTCCCGGCTGTCCGTCAGATCAGACATTCACTCATTCCATTCATTTTGTTAAAGTGATACAAGCTCTAAAAGTAGTACACATTATTAAAAAAAAAATTCTTCCATTTAGTAGATTTATGGTAGTTTTAGGAAAAATATTTTCTACTGTTTTTAAACAAATGTCAAATTGTTTTAATTAATTTTAATACTTTTGAAGTCATTTATAAATTAGGTACTGGGGTCAGTGGGTCGTCTTAGGGGGTTCTAAAATAGTGGTTTAGAACTATATTCAAATAAATAGCAAGTAAATATTTAAATTAACTTTTCTGAATTTCAAATTCAATCATGAGTGAAGCAATGGCGGCTCATTATGAGTCTAAACGCAACATAGCCTTTAAAAGATTATCAGATGCTGTTACCTGTGCTCGTAATTGTCTAAGCGACTCCAGTATTCTACCACGTTTTGAAACATGGTGTTCACGGTTAGAATCACTTATGGATGTGTTTAATGACTCTCACATCAAGCTCATAAGTGAGTATAGGGGCCTTGGAAATGAGGATTGCATTCAGAAACAAACCACCTATCAGGAACAGGCAGATGATATGTATTTTGAAATTCTTGAAGCTAAACGGACACTTTTCCCTGAAAACTTAATTGAGGTTAAAGCTTCAACATCATCATGTGAGCATAAAACTGAACACAAAAACCAAGCTAAATTGCCACCAATAAAGCTGCCTACTTTCTCTGGTCAATTTAAAGATTTTCCAGGTTACATTGATTTATTTAATACTCTAGTCCATAGTCGGACAGATTTAACAAATGTTGAAAAGTTTCAATATCTTATAACTTCCCTTTCTGGGGAACCAATAAATTTAATTAGAGCATATCCTATTTCAGATGCTAATTATATAAGTGCTTATGAAGCGCTGAGCAAGCGATATACCAACAAGAGGTTTTTGGCTTTCTTATGTTGGGAACAAATTTGTAATTTGAAATCTATTAATACAGCATCAGTGCAGAGTTTACGTACTCTCTTAGATAGTTATGCTGAGAATCTGTCAATGTTAGACTCGTTAGGGTTGCCCACTTCTAAATGGGATTTTGTTTTATTTCATTCTCTTTTAACTAAAATTGATAGAAAATCTCGTGAAGCTTTTGAGCTTTCTTGTACAAGCAGTGATATCCCACAATTTAGTCAGCTTCAAACATTTTTAGGAGATAGATGCAGTGCATTGGAGCGTTCATCTCTAACAAATGTACCAATGGTATCATCAACTCCCAATAGTCAAAGAAGTAATAATCAAACCAAATCAGATTCCACAAATAGAACATCTTCGCTGTTAGCTCAAACGCCTAACACGTTAGAATGTATAATTTGTAAAGAAAAACATTCTCTTATTCATTGTAATAATTTCATGTCTAAAACACCTCAAGAAAGGGCTCAACTTGCTAGACAACATAATCTTTGTTTGAATTGTTTACGTTCAAATCATAGCACTTCTAAATGCTTTTCAACCCGTTCATGCAAGAGTTGTAATCGACGTCATAATAGTTTACTACATTTTCCTAAGGAACCATTGACTAATCTTAATCAACAAACTTCATCACAAGTCCATACGACCACAACAAATCAGCCGAATGCAGATAGTGCTGAAAAACAGGTTATTACCCCTGTTACTACGTTATCCAATGTATCACGAGGCTTGAGTCCCACCTTTGTTTTACTTGCCACAGCTCAAGTCAAGGTCAAGGATTGTAACAACACTTATCAGAAGGTTCGTGTCTTGCTAGATCCTGGTAGTCAGAGTCATATCATGAGCAGTGCTTGCGCTCGTCGCCTTGGTCTGACTCGTTTTAAATGCAACACACCAATGTCAGGTATTGGTGATGTTCCTACTAATTCAAGCAGTAGAGTTTTCCTTGAACTCCGCCCAGTAGGCAATTCAGAAATATCCTTTAGTATGGAGGCAGTAGTATTAGATAAAATTTGTGGTAATATGCCCACACATTCAATCAATCTCAATGATTTTCAACATATAGGAAATCTTAAGCTGGCAGATCCAGAGTTTCATCAGTCTCGCCCCATCGAGCTCTTGATCGGTGGAGAAATATTTCCGCAGATTTTGTTACCAGGCAAAATTGATGGCGGCATTCATTTGGCAACAGCCATTAACACAGTGTTTGGATTTATTCTCATGGGTAGGACCAAAGCAGCTGATCCCAGTGTTGAACCTTCTCCAGCATCTGTCAATCATATATCACTGGATGCTAACTTGGACATTGCTATCCAGAAGTTTTGGGATATAGATCATGTACCTACAGAATCACAAGTTAATCAAGCAGCCTCCGCAGACGATGTTCGTTGTGAGGACATTTATAAGTCAACGCATAAACGTGATGCTGACGGTCGTTATATCGTTCAGTTGCCATTTCGCGATCAATCGCTTCCAATTTTTTGCGATTCATATAGTATAGCGCTTCGGCGTTTTAAGCAGCTCGAAAAGCGCCTGCTTCAAAACCCTTTATTTGGGGACGAATATAAAGCACATATCACGGAATATTTAACAAGTAATCAGATGGAACGCGTTTCATCTGACGAGTGTCAGTCTCCTACCGCGTACTATATTCCACATCATGCGGTAGTAAAGCCTAGCAGTGTTTCCACTCGGTTGAGAGTTGTATACGATGCCTCGGCCAAGGATAAACTTGGAAAATCACTCAATGACACTCTTTTAACTGGTTGTAAGTTGCAAGCAGATATCACAAATATCCTTTTACGGTTTCGTCTCCACGCTATCGTCTTATCAGCGGATGTACGTCAAATGTACCGCCGAATTATCGTTACCCAAGAGCATAGGGATTATCAGCGTATTCTCTTCAGGTTCTCACCTGGAGAACCTATTCAAGAATTTAGAATGAATCGCGTGACCTTCGGAGTCTCGTCGGCACCATTTCTGGCCATTCGCACTATGCATCAACTGGCTCAAGACGAACAAGAGTCTTATCCGACCGCAGCTAAGGTTCTGCAAGAAGATCTCTCCGTGGATGATGTAGTCACTGGGTGTAACACCATAGAACAGGCAATTCAGCTACAGCAGGAATTGACCGAAATTATGGCTGCTGGTGGTTTTGAGCTCAGAAAGTGGTCCAGCAATCATGTGGCTGTACTGCAAAATATACCAGAAGAACATAAATTGGTTCCAGTTTTGACGTTCGATAGTGACACTCACTTCGTCAAGGTTCTCGGGCTTGCCTGGAACGCTCCTAAAGACGTTTTTAATTATCAAGTTAATCAAATTCCACGCGATTGTACCAAACGAACAATGCTATCAGAGCTTGCTCGCATCTATGACCCCATTGGTCTTCTCACACCATTAACCTTTTTAGCTAAATTTCTTATTCAACGTTTGTGGTTACTAGGAACGTCATGGGATGAACCAGTACCAGATGATATTCATCAAACTTGGACGAAGTACACTAATCAGTTATCCAATTTACAAAACCTTCACATTCCGAGACGTATTACTCACGCTCACGCATCAAGCTATCAAATCCATGGATTCTGCGATGCCAGCGAGGCTGGCTATGCGGCAGTAGTATATCTTCGTTCCAACATAAATCAAAATCATCATCAAGTCTGTCTTGTAAGTGCACGATCGCGGGTGGCACCAACAAAGCGTAGAACGCTGCCAAGACTGGAATTGTGTGGCGCTTCTTTGTTAGCAGACCTTATGCATTACATCATTCATTTATTTTCTAACATACTGAACATAGACGGCGTATATGCATGGTCTGATTCTATGATCGTTTTGGCATGGATCAAATCTAATTCTAAAAATTTTAAAGTATACGTAGGCAATCGTATTGCTAACATACAGCGAAAATTACCTACTGCTGTCTGGAAACATGTACCAGGCAAGCAAAATCCAGCTGATTGTGCGAGTCGTGGCTTGCTACCTGACGAGCTCATCAGTCATGCCCTCTGGTGGTCAGGACCGGAGTGGTTATCATTATCTCAAAATCATTGGCCCAACGATACAATTCAATCATCATGCGTCACAAACAATGACGTACTATGCGAAAGGCGTACAACAGTTTTAAGTAACATAATCAATCTTGATCCCATCGATAATCTTCTTCAAAAATATTCATCACTTCGTAAAATTCAACGTATTTTAGCATATTGTAACAGATTTATCAGTGCCTTACGAAAAACCAAATATTCAAATAAATTTACTCAAGCTGAACTTCACTGTGCTCTTATGAAGCTTGTTAAACATGTTCAACATTCCGAATTCCAAAATGAAATTAAACTTTTATCAGCAGGGAAAACTTTACCTAAATCATTTAGAAAACTTAATCCATTTTTGGACCATTCCGGTGTTTTGCGGGTGGGGGGAAGGCTCTCTCGATCTGAACTCGATTATGAAACAAAACACCCAGCTCTACTTCCACGCAAACATCGCTTAACTAAATTAATTATACAATCAGTACATAATGATAATCTTCATCCTGGTTTACAAGCATTACAGTTTTTATTGTTGCAAAATTTTTGGATATTGTCTCCTCGTCGAGCAATTCATCAAGTCATATCTAATTGCTATAAATGTTTTCGCACAAGGCCAATTGCATTTGAGCCTAAAATGGCAGATTTACCAAAAGCACGTATTACCCAATTAAAAGCATTCCAAGCCGTCGGTTGCGATTACGCAGGTCCATTTAATATAACCTTGCATAGATATCGTGGCGCACGTACTACAAAAGCATATTTGTGTCTCTTTGTATGCTTTGCTACAAAAGCACTGCATTTAGAGTTAGCATCCGATATGTCCACCGACGCCTTTTTAGCGGCATTACGCAGATTTATTGCCCGCCGTGGCAGGTGCAATGTACTTCATTCTGATTGTGGTACGAATTTCAAAGGTGCGGAGTCACAACTAGCCACTGTGATGAAATCAGCCTGTGAGTCTGAATACATTGAATTTAAATTCAACCCTCCCGGGGCACCACATTTCGGTGGACTTTGGGAGGCCGGCGTCAAGTCCGTAAAGACACATTTGTATAGAGTCATAGGTACTCAAATTCTCACATATGAGGAATTAAAAACCTTACTTACACAGGTTGAAGCAGTACTCAATTCAAGGCCGTTATGCTCACTGAGCACGGATCCTAATGATGTATCAGTTCTGACACCAGGACATTTTTTAACGCAAGCACCTTTAACAGCGTTACCAACGCCGGATTATTCAAACATTAAACTTAACAGACTCAAGCGTTGGCAACTTGTTCAACGCATGCATCAGGACTTCTGGGCCAGATGGCATACAGAATATTTAACTAGTCTTTCGCAAAGACTGAAGTGGACTAGGTCGACTGACCAAGCTCGCCTTGGTCAAGTTGTTATAATAAAAGACGAACAACAACCTCCGTAATTGCGTTGGCGTTTCGGAAAAATAATTAAACTTTATCCCGGTCGTGATAATATACCACGTTCTGCTACTGTCGAAACTGGACTAGGTGTCATTAATAGACCTCTTGTTAAATTGTGCCCCATCCCGGATGGTGGTAACTAATTTCATTTTTTTTTTCATTAAAGTAAACTTTCATTGTCATTTCGTCTTTGTATTTATAACATATATGTATAAAATATTATTTATCTATTTCATTCACTCATACACAACTATTAAAAGATGTGGACCTAGTCAAAGTATTTTTTTTTTCTCTTCAGTCTCAATAAATTTCGCCAGCGGGGGGGAATAATGTTAAAGTATTAAAAACCATATTATAATAAACCGGTAACTTAGTCTTTTGCACAAGTTACCACATCCCTATTCCTTCTCGTCCTTGTTTCCGTTTCCTGCGCGAACCTCACTAGCGCGCACACACACATAGCCACTTCCGTTCAAACACCAAATCAAAACGGCGGCATGCGAGCCGGCTCCTTGAAAACACAAGAAACCCCTCACAATAGTTGGTGAATATTAAGCAAGGGACGTCCCAGACTATTTAACGTAGTGCACTGTGGAAGAATACAGTTATAATCGGGTGTGAAGTGAAGAAGTGTGCAGGACTCCACGGCTACGTGAGTACCCAATTCCTTCATTCCCCTTGTTGTAAGGCTATTTTACCGGTGGATTTACAGTCACTTGTTCGAAGGGATAAAACTACAACAACTAGCGACCCGCCCCCACTTCGCAAGGTTACAATGTTATGCATTTAAACGTTCTTCTTGAATCACTCTATCTATTAAAAAAAACCGCATCAAAATCCGTTGCGTAGTTTTAAAGATCTAAGCATACATAGGGACAGACAGCAGGAAACGACTTTGTTTTATACTATGAAGTGATAATATAGCATCACACCTGCATTGTCCGAAGAGTTAGGCAAAGATGAACCTACCTTCTATGGAAACAAGTATACTGCCTCGTTTGTCTAGTTGTCACAAGCGCAAGCGTTCCTGGGTTCGATTCCCGGGACGGGCAAAGTGTTATTTGGTATATCCATCAGGAATTTTTCAGTAGCAGCCACGGAGTCTGGATTTCTGCCCAGTTGATAGCAATAGGCTCGCCTCTATTAAATGGGACTTAAATATAACTGGTGAAATATGGGTGTACTGTTAGGTACAGCTCTGCCTAACCTTTCGGCGATTACAGGCGTTATGTTATGATAAGTAGAAACAAGTATAATATATCAATTAGGTACACATATTATTTATTTTTATAATATTTTATACTTGTAGTTTACATACAGGCTGTGGCGTAAATATTGGTCCACCTTTAAGGATTCGATGTACCAGATAGTTTACTATAACCTAGTGCAATTTTAACCATTTGTAACCAAGGGTTCCTGAATTATTATTTTTTCTATTTTTATACTAAATTTCTATCTTTTTTTTAAACTACAACCGAATTTGTAAATTCGGTTGTAGTTTAAAAAAAAACATAATTTTCTTACTTTGATTTCTGCAGTTAATAACTTCTGAATACTAGAGCTATCGTGGAAACATGGTTTTTTTTATGTAATATTAGAGCTTTTGAAGAAATAGTAAGTTCTTATCTATTTTTACTTTAATTTTTAACATATCATGAAAATTCAAGAGATTTTTTTGTACCAAAAACCCTTTGTTACAAATGGTTAAAATTGTACTAAGTTATAGTAAACTATCTGGTACATCGAATCCTTAACGGTGGACTACTATTTACGCCACACCCTGTATAGGTACCCTACCAATGTTTGTCTCGGCATCACCCAAAGGTAGACTGGTAGGAAATGCCTATGGCATTAATTCCGCCTTTGTGCTTTGTGCTTGAAGTGTTAGATAAATAAATATTATTTTCTTTTAGTAGGTTAAATTTTCAGTCTCCATTGACGGGATGATAACATTTTAGCCTACAAAAAAAACCCTTTTATCTAAACATACATACACAGAGCAGTGGAGGCTCTGAGGTACCGGCCGCGATTTCCTATTTGTAGCTCGCGGGTTCGAACCGTGTACTTTATTCCATCAGCACTACTCTCAAAACCGTGAAGGAAAACATCGTGAAGAAACCGGCATGACTTAGAACCAAATATTCAAAGACATGTGACATCTACCAACCAGCACTGGGCCCGCGTGGTGGATTACAGCCCACTCGCTCTCATAGAGAGGAGGCCGTGTGTCCCAGCAGTGGGAACAATTCAGGCTGATTATGCTAACTAAACATGACCCCCACACTCAACTCTTTTAAAACCTTTACACCCACATTCTATCCTGAAGATTAAAACTATCCTAAGAAGAAGGCGGTATATTAATCAGCGCCGGAGCCGACTTCCATTCATAACTGGCCGGGCAAAGTTGGAAACTTCGGCGAGGCATTGAAAGTATCTCAGACAAACTTCCGCTCTGAATACACATTCCAGATTGATTATATTTAAGTATTAGATAAAGAATTTGCCGGGAAACTGAGAAGGTTTTGATGAGGCTTTAGAATACTTGTTTGCTTTTATTGTTATGTGGTTTTCATGTCGCTTGTAGCAGGAATAGAGGACTGGTCGTTAAAATGCCGCTGTGAAACTTCTTGAACTAGCAAAAAGAAACAGACTTATGGCTAAATAATTACAGTCACACGGGTCGACTTCAAGGTTTACCAACCATTGTCGAGGTCGGCTCGTGGATGGTGGCCCATGTGACTTTTCGTCACACATATCGAGAGTCCTCCGTATCTCAGAAATCACGTTAAGCCACATACTGCCTGATGTGACGGATAGTCAGAAAACGAAGTCTGTCACCCAGTTTTACAAAAGGGTAGCGTGTAATCAAATAACAAGATTGTGGAGGTCAGTTAAGCAGTTCCTCATCATCGTCATTTCAGTCCAGAATTACCCACTTTTGGGTACAGGCTTCCCCTTTCTTCTTCTCTGTGCTGTGCGTCCCTTATCTGTTTCTCGCGATTTTGATGATATCGTCAACCTTACACGAAGATTAGCAGTTGCTCAATGTAAAATAGATACTAGAAGCCGTTCTCAAACCCAATCCATCAGAGTTGGAATAAGCTTTGCCTTTCCCCAACCTTTATGATGATCATCGTCATTCTCTTGCCCTTAAGCCTATTTATTTGTGGTCAGCGCAGCATGTCTTCTTCTTCCATACTTCTCTATTACTCGTCATCTCAGCAGACACCTCCTTTCTAGCCATATGATGAAAAAAAAACCACAAGCCAGTTGTAAAGTACTTAGATTTTAACACCTTTAAGTACAGATGGCCAGCACATCAAGTTCCTACAATCTGTCAAATTTCTTTAATGTGTTTTCTAGTTTACCACTAAAGCATTAGGTTCAAGGTTCATTGAGAAAATTTGACAGTTTCGCGTAGGTTGACGTGCTGGCGGCGTCTGTTGACCTACATTTAGTACTTAATTACAGTTATCAAAACCTCTAATAAATAACGAGTCAACACTTGCAGACCCAGTCCAATATTCATACCGATACCGATACAATCGCTTGGTATCTCAAACTCGATCGAATCTTACGACATTGCCCCATTATAACGCACTTTTGACAACTAATTATCAGGACAGACGGACAGACGTAGAATATTTTGCTGTAATTAGGGGATATAGGGACAATAGTTGTAGAATGCTGATTTATGGAGCGGTGAATGGGCTGGGTTAGGCTGCTGATAATAGGCTTGGTTATCAGTTATTTAGAGCCTTCGGAGAATGAGCTAATTTATGTAACTGTATCTAGGTAGTGCAAAGATTTGTGAATGTTCAGCAGACTGTCAGGAGATTCGAGAACATCGCAGTTGTTTTTGTGAATAAAACCGGGAAGGAAACTCTTTAGTGTTTGGTTTTATGTGTTAAGACTTTATAAAAAAAATACATACACACGAATATATGTATAACCTCCTGCTTTTTTCAAGTCGGTTAAAAAGCTAGGAGCAGGGGGCAATTATAGTGAAGAGAAAGCAATATGCCACGGGACTGTTTATTGCTAGCGTATTTTTTTCACATTGCATAAAATGTTTAAGTTATTCCAAGTGATTCAAATAAAGAAAACTAAGTGATAATACCAAGAATTGAGCGCCATCTTATTGAGATAAAACAAAAAAATACTTACAAAGAATTAGTAAATGTCATTTATCAAATGATTACCAACAGTGCTCCCCATCCTTGTCGCATTTACAATTCTTTGTGAGTAATATTTTTTGTTTTGTCTCAACAAAATGGCGCTAAGGTAGCGTTTAGATCTAAATAGAATTTCCAGAGTATTTTTCCACAACACTTATTTTCGTATATTTTTACTTTTTTGTTTATTGATAAATAAATAACACCGCTTAACTTATTTTTGTGTCCATTTTCCTGCTACGTTGCTACGTGAGAGTTACGGAATGCCGTTATTATGACTTCCGAATAAACATGAGCTCGTTAGTTATTTTCATATAAAAGCAAAGGATATCCGGTTCTTATACCTGAATACCTGGTTACGTTTAGTTAAAAAATAATAATAGTGGTCTCAAGTTCGAATCCAAGGCTTCTGTTTTTTAGGGTTCAGTATCCAAGGGGTAAAAACGGGACCCTATTCCTAAGACTCCACTGTCTGTCAGTCTGTCTGTCACCAGGCTGTATCTCATGAACCGTGAATAGCTAGACAGTTGAAATTTTCACAGATGATGTATTTCTGTTGCCGCTATAACTACAAATACTAAAAACAGAATAAAATAAATATTTAAGTGGGGGGCTCCCATACACCGGTTTTATTCGGATTCATGTGCGTATTGTATATTATCACTTGCTTCGGTGAAGGCAAACAGCGTGAGAAAACCAGAATGCCTGAGAGATGTTTCGCGACGGCATGTAAAGCCAAGTCAGAGGCCCATGGGCGGCATAAAAGCTCTGACACCAGGTTAGGCACTAACCACACGATAAATAAGAAGAATAATAATACATAATAGGTATAAAATAAAGTCGTTTTTCGGCCTGTGTCTTCTGGTCGGGTTTTCTAACATACACGGTGTATGGATGCGAGTTTCACCTTTATTTAGTTAGATTAATAGTTTCGGGTTTAAGGGTATAAAAAAAAAAAAAAAAAACGTTTATTTTCTTCAACAAGATTACATCGATTAGTTTGTGAATTGAGGCTTCTTTTAGGCAAACAATGCCTGTATTAGAAGACTCCGCAAGTGAGGGTCGTTAGCATTGTGTAATAATATAGTTGTAACCTATACCATTTTATGTGAGTAAGACCGGTAAATACGAATTTTACGTAGAAACTTGCACTAACAGGCATTATTAAATTGCTTTGTCCTGTCATCTACTAAGTTCTCACTTTAGTTGGAAACTATATTTTAAATTTGAAAGCTCTAATATTATTATAATAATATCGGCCAGCGCAATGTACATGCTTGCTCTTTATACAGGGTGTCATTGGGGTGTAACAAGACCCTTAACGATGCCGTCAACCAAGCATTATATCCATCAAACTAAGTAACTTTACGCAAAAATGATTGTTGGGAAACGACTTTTTTTTTGGGGTGAACAATCACGTTTTACGGTAGAACTCAATGTAACGCACTCAAATCATAATGCTGATGGGTGGATTGAATAGTACGGGAGTTGTGGAGGTGTTTACAGTAAAATGTTACGTTAAAAACATGATTTAAATAAAAAATCTTGTGGAAAAACTTGGAATTTTGAAACGTGAACCTTTCGGCTTCGTTAAGGGTCTTGTTACACCCTTTATTGAACGAAAGAGCTTTAGTTACGAGGCGGTTGGTGACTGCTGCTTCAAATAGTGTTCTATATTACGAAGAGATACAACCAAAGACATTTAAATATTAACGAGACTACAAATCTGGCTTTCAACTCATTGGTAACAGCGGAAACATAGGCTCAAGGTTGGCTTCGGCGTTTCTCAGGGATCAGTCAGCTAAGAAATATGCCGCGCCTTTAAAATATCGTCCAAAAAAGGGCTGGCGTTTGGCCGCAACTCGCCTGATGTGAAGCGATGATGCGGCCTAGGGTGAAGCCAAGCTTGCCTAAAAGAAACCGATTCACTCGAACTTTGAAGAGGTCCAGATTATAATGATCGGGAAACAAAGAAGCCGGCAGTGAGTTCCACAGAGTGACGGTTCGCACAATAAATGTGGAAGCATAGCGCTTTGTTCGGGTCCGTGGGACCATATAACGGCGACGTTTCACCGTATCTCTGCTTGTCAGATGTTAGAATGGAGTTAGGGGAATTAAATTGTGTAATTCCAAAGCACACTCTTCGAAACGCTTTAATATCCAATTCAAATCTTTTGTTATTCAACTCATCACCCTGCCCTTACCCCAACTTACTTGGGGTCAGAGCAACATGTCTTCTTCTTCTTCCATACTTCTCTATTACTCGTCATCTCACCGGACACCTTTCTTGCCACATCATCCTTCACACAGTCCATCCATCGTTTCTTTGGTCTTCTTCTACTCGTATAGTCAGCTTATTCATACTCAACACTTACCTCACGACATTTTCCTCATTCCTCCGCGTCACATGCCCCCCATACCACGACTACCGATTACCACACAACTTTTCAGTCACCGGCACCACTTTCAGACTTCCTCTTATGTACTCATTTCTTATCTTTCTCATCTTAACAACATGCTTAATAACTCTACCATTAAAATCCTTTTCACCATCTTATTTCCATCCTGCAAATACCACTCTGGTCCGTTAGGACACATTCCCGTCGGTCAGTCAATTCATTAATCAGACATAGCTGTTCATAATAAATAACTTTACAATAGCACTATGAATTCGAGTTATTAGCCGCTGATTGGCCCATCAATTGCTATATGCATTGCCCCCGGGACTGCCCGCTGCGGATAATCGGTGAGATACACTCTTTTGAAACAAGTTATGAGCGGATGGCGTCGGTATTAGACGTTATACCAATTGCGCACAAAGCACTTTGTTGGTTTTGAGAATCAGGTTAAAAGTAACAGTCTCATTTTTTTCAGGCTGATTCTCCGGATCTTGGGAGTTGGGACTTTGCAAGTAAAATTGCTCTCTTTTACCCATACCGGGAATTGCCTGCGTATTTTGCGGTCGTCAGCCATATCTATACAGATTGGAAGGCGACGCACAAATGCTTCTCCTGCTGAAGTGTCCCAGGACTCCCAGGTCTCAGTTTACCTGCATCCTTGACGACAACAACAACGCCTCTGACGCTGCAATAGGTAAACGTAGCCACTTGTTGGGCCCAACTTTATAATATGGATGCTACATAGATACGAAAAGAAAAAGTGTATAAAAAGTGTAATTGCCAAGCCACAAGCATTCTGTACCTACATCAAACTTAATAACTGTACGCAAAAATAATTGCTGTGAAATGACTTTTTTTACATTAGGACTCAATGGAATTCTATCTTTTATATTTTAGCCGATATAGTAGATTTTATGCATTAAAAAAGTATTTTTCAACATATTTAAGTCAAAAAAAATTCAACTTATCAAAAAAAAAAAATACACGAATCAAATAAATTATAAAATAATTATATCATGCAAATTAGCCGAACTATCATAATTTTCGCGAACGAAGACGCGGACGAAGTGCTAGTGAAAAATAAAGAAATAACGTTTTATTCTACTTATTGTTTGATTTTTCTGCTGTCTGTACGGAAATAAACAATGTGGCGGATTTTTCTTCATGAAAATAGAGCTGTGGCGAGTTTACACATAGTTTTTTTCGTGGCTCTCCCGCGGTGGCTGAGACGTGAGGCTCTCTCTCTCTCAAGTCCCGCTACCTTCTACGCTAGCATGACTGCTTCGCAGAAGGACAATAACCCCCTGAGAGGACATTGCATTGTGCTGATGGATGCATTGAATAGTACGGCGTTCGTGGAGGTATTTAAAGTAAAATTATAATATTAAAAATTGGTATTAAAAAAAAATGTGAAAACGTTTGAACTTTGGCCCCCAATATCTCCGTAACTAGAAGGTTCCCAGGTATAGGTAAGACCAAAAAAAAAACACAATGACGGCCTTCGTGAAGGGTCTATTTACGGTGTATTTATTCGTTCATAACTTGGGCCGTACATTCAGGATATCAGAGTCCGAGCTAGCCCGTATGTTAGGCCGCCCGCAAACGGATCGTAACGTCGATTGCTCGCCATACATCACAAAGCAAGAGATATTTTGCTCGGCTTACTTTGCTGTCCGTATATAGCTTGCTGTACATTGCCAATATAAACCATAATCTACTAAGTGTGTGAGGGTATTTATTTGATGCGTAATTCCGATGCAGATTTTTTGCTCATGTTTTTCAAAGACGTTTCTAAAGTACGTTTTTAATTTTTTATGACTAAATTCACAGCTGGTTGTTAGTCTGATCATCAAAGAAGCACTAATGAATAGTCTTCTATCAATCTGTTTCGAAATATTTCATCCAGGGCACAGAAAATAAAAGCACACTTTCACTGTCTAATTGTTGGGCGAAGGCCTTCCCTTATATCCTTCCTACTAAGTAGGTAGGTTTTATATTATCGATATTTTCAGTTGAAGTCTATGTTTTCCTCTAAGTGTGCGCTTTGTGGTTCATATTTTTTCCGGCTCTTATTTTGTGTGCTCTGAATAGAGTATTCCATTCACATTTACTCTGTGTTTCTATAAAATCCACGATTGTGGCACGAGTTGCCAGGTCGGGTTCGTGATTGTAAAGACTGGGTGTTAATGACATTTCCTTAAGTACTTTACTGTGCCCTCATGCACCTACTTACTATTATATTAAATGCTGCTAAGAACCATATATTATTAGAATTCCTCCCAACATTAATACCACATACCTACCTAACTGAAAACATTAACAATCCCAAGTGACCCCAACTCATGCGTCGTCAAGCCAGTGGCAGCGCGGACGTCGCGACGACGCCTCCCGCGTTGCTAGGCAACGGCGACGCAATCGATTCACCCCCGCCATTCATTTCGCTCGCTCATTACATCAAGGGGCACCACTACAAGTTTTAGATGAATGGGGGAGTTTGGGGTGCTTGTCGAAGCTTTATTGTGGGATGGATTTTTGGTGCAAGATTTATTTGAAACTAGCTGTTTGTTACGGAGTTGCAGTTAAGGACAACTATTTTATGTGCCCAGATAAAAAGATTATGTGTAACAGGAAACGTAAAGTCTTTGAATTTACGGCTCATATTCCCAGTTTGTTAGATAAAACTAGGAAATTGAAGTGAGAAACGATAAAAGTAATAAAAATAGACAATCGTTAATGACTGTCGCGCGGTTTAAGATAGAATAGCAGTGATAGTCTAGTGGTGTGGTGGGGTGACCGTCGGACTGCCAAGTCATAGGTATCGAGTTCGAACCCCAGAGACGGATGTCTAATTTTTCGGATTCATGTGCGTATTGTATAATTATCACTTGTTTCAGTGAAAAAAAACATCGCTAGGAAACCAGTCAACCAACCAGATATTTCTCGGCATGTAAAGCCAAGTCAGAGGCCCATGGGCGGCATAAAAACTCTGACACCAGGTTAGCTACTCACCACACGATAAAGAAATGAAAGACTAATATAGAATATTTTATATCATATATCTATTTGTCATCATAAAATATTTTGTCTACCTGTAAAATCTTTTTTAGAATCAATTGGTATATCTTGATAAACCAATTTAAACAGATTTTTGCGCTCATAAAAGTTCGTCAGCTTGGCGAAATTTTCGAAGACATCTCATAAGGTCTTCCAGCAGGTTCCATTCTGATTGTATTCGTTACAAGTCTTAAAAGTCTTCGTACGCAATCCTTGTGAGTGAGTATGTTTTCTGAATTCCATTTTTAATTAATAATGGGGAACGCCATATTAGTTTACAAAAAGGTATGTGCTTAGATTTTTATTCCTATAGCCCGCAAAATTTTAACTTTACACATTTATGCCAGCTTTAATTAGTTAACAGGTGGTCACTACTGCTTGTCCCCTTCAAACGACACAGCTGCCAACTCATTAGTTACTTTATGACGCCCCGGGGATTGAAGGGGTTATCCTCTAATCGAGAACCACGCAGTTATGACTGTACCCTTGCAATCTAATTTAATATGATCGCCTGGCGCCTCGTTGGACCAGTACTTTCTGAAAACTAAAGAGTTTTCAGCTTCATGGTAATAGACTAATAGACTAGCTGTTGCAAGAGCCTTTGTGCGTTTATTTTTATAATTTTTTCAATACGAATATTAAGAATAAAAAGTAACTTGTATCTTTCTCCAAAAATTCACAGCCTAGTTGTAAGTTCTGTACTAAAAATATTTATTTTTAAATACGATTCAAATCTGTTTAAATGCTGTTTGAAAATAAACTCGTATACATATATCACACATAACATAACACACACACACACACACACTTACATACACACACACACACATACACACACACATTACACACACACATCACACCATATACAAAATGTACATGTTATACAACATGAACATTAACAACACACACCCATCAGCGATGAACAATGTTAGGAGAAAAAATACTCAAGTAAAAATAAATCCCTCGACTGCCACGATGGTCTAGTGGTCGCAAGCGCGACTGCTCAGCATGAGGTACTGGGTTCGATTCCAAGGCAAAGTGTTATTGAGTTTTTCCATCAGCAGTTTCTCAGTAGCAGCCGCAGAGGCTGGATTTGTGCCCGATTGATGGCAATAGGCGATACTTGGGTATCGCCTATTATGTATGGCCTATTGCCCACCAATAGGCCCATTACATGGAAATTCAACACCAATGGCGAAATGTGAGAGTACTATTAGGTACACCTAAAAAAAAAAAATATATATTAAATAAAAAAATAAAAATAAAGAAGGAGGTAATTAAGATTGATTTGATTTGATTTGGATTTGACCTCTGTATACCTTTTGGGGTTTACAGAATTAATTTTGGCTACCTATTTGATGTTTTGCTCGTATCCTTCACAGATCATATAGACCAAGCATACACGTGGCGTCTATTTATAACTTTGATACGGTATCAATGGAAAATTTCTCCCTGTTCCTTTGGAAATGTTTCCATTGGTTCGGTAAGGCAAGGGATTAATTGGTTGTTATTTTTTTATGCGCACGATACACATATTTAAAAAAAAGTAGGTAAGTATACAGCGTGTAACAAGACCCTTCACGAAGCTGTCAACCAAGCATTATGTACATCAAACTAAGTAAATTTACGCAAAAATTATTGTTAGGAAGTGATTTTTTTTTGGGTGAAAAATCACGTTTTACGGTAGGACTCAATGTAACGGACACAAAACATTGTGCTGATGGATGGACTGAATAGTACGGGGTCGTGGAGTTGTTTTAAGAAAAAAAACTTACATTAAAACATGTATTCAAAAAAAACTTGTGAAAAGGTTATAACTTTGACCCCCAATATCTGTGTAACTGGAAGGTTCCCAAGTATGGTGTAGAACAAAAAAAATATCGCAATGACGGGGAGAACAAGTGCCTTTCGGCTTCGTCACGGGTCTTGTTACACCCTTTATATTTTTGTCAATGAAAACAGAAGATGATGGGCATTAACCAGGTAAAAAACAAGAAAGGGGAACGTAGAATTTTTCCTTTGATAAGTATCATTTCTATAATAGACTGACCCGTTGGTCTAGTGGTCGCAAGCGCGACTGCTGAGCATGAGGTCCTGGGTTCGATTCCCGGATCGAGCCAAAATTGCTTTTGAGTTTTTCCGTTAGAAATTTCTCAGTAGTAGCTCGGAGTTTGGAAGTTGGCGGTATGATACCCCCGTGCCTCGGAAAGCACGTTAAGCCGTTGGTCCTGCGATTGATCTCTCTCCGGTCGCGTCGGCTTGCCGTCCCACCGGACTATGAGAGTAAAGGATCAGAGAGTGCACCTGTGCCTGCGCACATACTTCTGCACTTTATTATCTCCCGCGCCGATGTCTAATCACCGCTTAGATTTGCCGCCGTGACCGAAAACGGTCAGGAGGATTATTATTAAAATAGACGCCACGAGTATGGGATTGTATTATTTGTGAAGGTAGGTAACTACGTGAAAAATATACTTACTTATTTAAAAAATAATTTCTCAGTAGCGGCTAGCGGCCCGAAATCTGGCATTGTGTCAGGTTGATGGTAAAAGGCGTGCCCCCTATTACATGTAACTTAAACGAAATGTGGTTTTACTATAGATACACCTCTGCATATCCTTTCGGTAATTACAGGTGTGATATTACGTTCTTAAAACATATTTAAAAAAAACTTACAATAAGAACTCAATAATTTGCTCAAATTTGTTTCCATCACATACAACACCGATATATTCTACCCAACAAACTACTCAAAGAGGCGCTCGTTATAGTAAACATTCTTCGTTCAGCGTCGTTCGTGAGGTAAGGCGACGAAATGGGAAACTTATTCAATTTGTTTTTTGTAACTCCTGGAGTTAGATACCGATCAGTGTGATGGATCGTGAGCACGACAGGTAGCTTCTTGAGGTAAACGGTGAGCTTTCTTGAACAGAACAACTTTTGTTCTACGAGTTCTTGAAATTCGTAAAAAAAACCCTAGACTTTCTATAGGAACTGACGCGATCAGCTGATTAGCATGTATAGGTACAGCTAAAACTTAAAAAAAGTTATGAATTTCCAAAAGTCATAGAACAAATGTTATGTAGACACCACACGACAGGTCTTGCTTTCATTATGTTACACCTGTATATTCAATACATCCTTCCTCCATCCATACATCCTTCCTGCCTGTATATTGGTTTTTGTATTTTATTTAAGGATGACATTAATGTTGCTGAATAATTGTATTAAATTAATTAATTTTGACATAACTAAAATTCTCTATATAATTGTACTAATATAAAAGAAAGTAATTAAGTAATAACAATGTTTAGTGCATGCTAATTTAGGATGATAATAAGGGCAGGCGAATGATAAATTGCAATGCTTGTAATAGGCTGCTAAGTCATAAGTACCAACTTAACATAAGACCACATTGTACACTTAGTTCGCAATAAATGTTTTGACTTTGACTTCATATTTTTTTACGAAAATTGGGTTTTCATCATCGTCATCAGCCAACAGCAGACCACTGCTTTACATAGGCTTCTCCAGTCGAGGCATTTAATTAGATTTTCGGCTACTTTCATCCAGATGCTACCAGCCACCCTTTGAAGATCGTCTCTCCACCTAGCCTGAGGGCGTCCCACCTAACGCTTGCAGTCCAGTAATTAGCTTATGGAGGTCAGATAGACAGTCGCTCCATTTAAATGTATTCAGATGCATCCATTTGACTGTAACGTCTGTTGGAGTCGGTTTCCGACATTGTCGTAAAAACTCTCGGCAGATGATGTGTATGATTCCTTCATTTGTTGAGAAATGAGGCAATGTAAACAACATTGCCTCATTTGTTTATATGTAAGATTAACATTATTGTTCTTTATATCCTCATTAGATCGGCATTATGCATCATCATTAGATCATATCCATCATCCAAAGCCTGACTTCACTAATTGCTGGATTTAAGTCACTCTTTGCTTATGCTAAACATAGTTTTTGGCGTGAATTTGGGGTGTCGATCTTACTTGACGTAGGGTTCAACGGGTGGGATATTTACCATGATACGGATAAAGAGGGGTTTATCCGTGATCACGGTGCTTGCAGCAGCGCCCAAATATCGGGAACGCAAACGCAAACAAACAGTAAATATTGTAAATGGTAATTTTCAGTGTTAATGATGATGTTAGTGACCATGGGTAATTGGACCACCGCCGCTCCGTGACAAGTAGGTACACTGCACGAGTACTTAACTGCGAGTTTGTTGTTAGTAGGGATTCATTCAGATCCAGACTGTCCCCTTGCTGCCCTCCCCAGCGACACCCTAAGCCGAGGCTCGTACCCCACAGGAGTCGCTTAGTTTTTAAGTATAATTTTAAGCTCCTGGCTGGAGGCCTTAGATTCATTTTTAAGGTATCCACAGGATTTGCCCGGTAAGCAGTAGCCAGCCTCAGAGGCGGAACTGCGAAATGCAATCTCCAAAAAAAAAAAATTGTCGGGATTCAGTTATCAATCAACATTACATAACAGAACTTCATGCCGTAATCACCGAAGGGTGCACTGAATAGTACACCCACACTTCGCCAGTTACGTTTAAGTCCCATGTAATAGGGGGCGAGCCTATTACCATCAACCGGGCACAAATCCAGACTCCGCGGCTGCTACTGAGAAATTCCTGATCGAAAAACTCAATAACATTTTGCCCGACCCGGGAGTCGAACCCAGGACCTCATGCTCAGCAGTCAGCAGTCTCGCTTGTGACCACTAGATCAACGAGGCAGTCAATCGACAGTATAGGTAAATAATAGGTTTAAGAAGTTGCTTATTATGTTATCAATAGTTTGCAAATTTAAAATCTAGTAGATGCTATATAATAATTAGTACCTAATTCAGGTAATCCCCGGGGAAATAGAAAAAGAGGCAGACTAGAAGCAGATGGGCTAACGACATTGAAGGGACGGCTGGTAAAATGTGGAAAGAAAACGCCACAGATAGAGACTATTGGGTATCTTTGGAGGAGGCCTTTACCCTCAAATAGAGGGGTTCACGCTAAATTAAAAGAAAGGAAAAAAAAACAAATCAATTCAATGTAATTTAATTAATAATAATAATTTATAAATAAAAATAATTTTAAAATCTTTAAAATGTACAATTCAATGCATGATGATTTTCATTTCCACATTTAGGTATATTGATTAATTATAATATTTGTATACTATTACTACACTAAAGAACTGATTAAGTAAAAGGTATTAGTTAATTGTTAGGTGTGAAATAAAAGGCTTTTTTTTATTTTTATTTAATTCAGGTAATCCACATGATAACTAATAGATAATAAATACCTTTTCTATATTTCGAAATGGCTTATTCCACTTTTCCCCGTTAGATGATCCCCATTGATGGGGATTAGTGAACTTTTTGTTCACTATTCCCCGTTGACCCAAAATTTTTATTTAATGGGGATAAGTGAACTAAAAAGTTCAATAATCCCCATTAGGTAGGTACGTTAAAAAAATAAAATATATGAATCATGTTACATTTATTAATTAAAAATATAACTTTCTTATACCTAATAAAATCACAGATTGTACAATTATTAATTTAAAATAAAAAATATAACTTTCTTATACCTAGTAAAATCACAGATTGTACAATTATTAATTTAAAATAAAAAATATAACTTTCTTATACCTAATAAAGTCACAGATTGTTACAGTCATTAATTTAAAATTGTAGCATGAAAATATTTCTTTCTTATACCTTGTAAAATCAAAGATTACAATCACTTAAGTTTTTCTAATTAGGTACGTTAAATAAAAACAATATAAAAATAAAATATATGAGTCATGTACTTTTATTTTTATAAGGTAAGAACAAAATTTTAAATTACCTACATACCTACTTTACGATTTTATTAGAACGAAAAACAGATTGTTGCCCCAACGAAATTGTTCTAACGATGTTTGGGAATAAGACCTTATATCTATCTATCTAATAAGATACACAATACTGTAAAAGATGCTCATTTTCTAGAGGCGCGCGCGCAAGGCGGTGGCGGAGCGGGGTGCGAGTTAGCTCGTATGTGATTGGTCGACCCATCTTTTGTTTTTGTTTCGTAGTCGTTAAGGGTTAGTAGTGTGTAGTGTAGTTCAAGCGTGCAGTTCTTATCAGTTCGCAGTTATTAGTTTAATATAGGAATAAATAAAGGAAATGGCTGGTAGTTCAACTGACGTTTGTTTAGAGTACGTTAAAAAAGGTAAAGCTACCATACTTCTCCGGGCCGGACATCAATACAGTAAAAAATGCAAATATAAAAATGGTGGAGTTTTGTGGGAGTGTACCACAAGAAAACAAAGTAAATGTGCCGGATCCATCACTGTCATGGTAAGTTACTTATTATATTTTGTGATTAATAATGACAATAATAACTCAGGTTATGTGTGTTATCAATATCACGTTTATCAATATCAAAATTTAAAAATCAACGTTAAAGTTTAAACACTGTTTCTGTCATGGCGGCACGTGTGACGTCATTCTTTTGTCAAACAAGTCTATTACACCTAGTGTAAAAGAGTGTAGCTGAAGTGAATTGTATATATTTAATTATTATTACATATTTTAGTTAAGCATAAAGTGAAATATGTTTTGTTGAACTATTCTGATAGGATAACAACAAGTTGTTATAAGTTTTAAAGGTTGTTAAATAGCCTATTTAATTTTGTATTCTATGTAAGTGCAATATTGTTTACTTAAAAAATAATGTAAAGTAATTAATTATTATTACTTAATTTTACAGGACAATCAAGTTGTAGCTGAGAAACGACACAATGTTTGTGAACCTGATTTTGCGCGGAATGAAGTTACCTTGAGGTTATTCAAACTAAAAACTACACTTGCGGATCCAGAAGCACCTGCTATTCCCACTGCTTACAACGCGGCTGTGAGCTCACTAAAAGATACCGGAATTGACAAAATAAAAGAATTCCCTGCCCTGAAGTCTATCAAAACAACATTATATAAACACAGAAATGCAGCATTTGAAGTAAGTAAAATTGAGTTCAAAAATGTTGAAGAAGTTAAAGTACCTCCAGCTCATCAGGAATTTATTTTAGCAGACTACAATGACAGTGGTATCCGTGTAATAGCTTTTTGCTCTGAATTTGCCCGACATCAAATGAAAAATTTGAAGATGTTCTTGGGTGATGGAACGTTTTGGATCTGTCCATCTCCCTTTTACCAACTCTACACCATTCATGGGGATTTGGGCAGTACAGAAAAACACATAAACATTGTGCCACTTGTTTATGCCCTCATGAGCCATAAAAATCAACAAACATATGAAATTTTATTTAGTATGCTAAAATCTGCATTACCTGATTGGAATCCAGAAATATTTAAATGTGACTATGAAGTGGCTCCGATGAACGCAATGCGAAATGTTTTTGTAAATATATCTATTAGCGGCTGTTATTTCCATTTCACCCAGGCAATATGGAAGAAAGGAAAACAACTCAAACTAACAAAAGATAAATTAACCAGAAGACAAGTTGCACTTAGCACTGCTTTGGCTTTGTTACCATCAGATAAAATCATTGCGGGTTGGTTTTATGTTGCCTCTCAAAGCCCTGATGATGATAATAGCAAGGAGTTTAGAAATTACATGCTCAGACAATGGCTACAAGATGATTTTATTAAAACGTGGTGTGTATTTGGACAGACTCATCGCACTACGAATTTAGTCGAAGCATGGAATAATAAAATAAAAAAGCGTGTGAAAATAAAGAAACCCAACATTATGAAGCTCCTCACAGCGTTGGCTGAAGATGCATCGTATTACGAAGTTCTTGCATTGGGGGTTTCTGAAAATAAAGGTATAGCGGAAAAAAACAAAAAAAAGCATCAATCGCGATAATTATATACAGGAGGTCCAAATGGAACTCATTAATAATGAAATTACGATTGGGCACTGTTTAGAAAAACTTAAGTGAGTGTAATCTTTGATTTTACAAGGTATAAGAAAGAAATATTTTCATGCTACAATTTTAAATTAATGATTGTAACAATCTGTGACTTTATTAGGTATAAGAAAGTTATATTTTTTATTTTAAATTAATAATTGTACAATCTGTGATTTTACTAGGTATAAGAAAGTTAAATTTTTTATTTTAAATTAATAATTGTACAATCTGTGATTTTACAAGGTATAAGAAAGAAATATTTTCATGCTACAATTTTAAATTAATGATTGTAACAATCTGTGACTTTATTAGATATAAGAAAGTTATATTTTTTATTTTAAATTAATAATTGTACAATCTGTGATTTTACTAGGTATAAGAAAGTTATATTTTTTATTTTAAATTAATAATTGTACAATCTGTGATTTTATTAGGTATAAGAAAGTTATATTTTTAATTAATAAATGTAACATGATTCATATATTTTATTTTTTTAACGTACCTACCTAATGGGGATTATTGAACTTTTTAGTTCACTTATCCCCATTAAATAAAAATTTTGGGTCAACGGGGAATAGTGAACAAAAAGTTCACTAATCCCCATCAATGGGGATCATCCAACGGGGAAAAGTGGAATAAGCCTTCGAAATAAAGAGTCGTCAACAGAAAGAGGTCAATCGTCGAATCCGACTCGGCTGGGCAGCGTTCGGGAAGTTGCGCGGTATCTTCTCGTCCAACATACCGCAGTGTCTCAAGACGAAACTCTATGACCAGTGTGTGTTGCCAGTGATTACATACGGGACCAAAACGTGGTGGCTCACAGTGGGCCTCATCAGAAGGCTTAAAGTCACCCAAAGGTCAATGGAGAGGTTTATGCTCGGAGCTTCCTTCGTGATCGAATCAGAAACGAAGACATCCGCAAGAGAACCAAGGTTACCGACGTAGCCCGAAGAATTGCCAAACTTAAGTGGCAGTGGGCTATTTTGCTCGCAGAATGGATGGCCGATGGAGCCGAAAATTTCTGAAGTGGCGACCGCGAACCGGAAGACGTTGCGTTGGAAGGCCTCCCACTAGGTGGATCGATGACCTGGTGAAGGTTGCAGGGATCCGCTGGATGCAAGACGCTCGGGACCGATCAATGTGGCGACACTTGGGGAGGCCTATGTCCAGCTGTGGATGTCTTTCGGCTGAAATGATGATGATGATGATGAAATTATCCTTTATTCATTATTAACTTTTTATCCTAACAACACATTTCTAATCGGAAAATCTTTGTTTTTTTGGTAGTCTGCCTGTACTTACATTATGCAAACAGCAGTACCCCTACCAACCCTCGTTACTAGTCGGTGTGATATACAAGTACCACGCGTAGTTAAGGGGTGCGAGTAATTGCATTACGCGGTAATCCTATTACTGAGCGTCGATGTTACATCGCCCGCCGCTTGCAAATCATAAGTGTCTCAATATTAACCCAGGTTAGTGATGTTATGGCTAAAATACTGTTACTATTCTTTGGAAATGTAGATTACTATCTTTCTTATGTACAGCTCTGTTTGCATAATCAGCCTATAATGTTCCCACAGCTGGGACACACTGCTTCCTCTCTATGTGAGGGTATGGGCTATAATCCACCACGCGGGCACAGTGCGGGTTGGTAGATGTCACATGTCTTCGAGTTTTTTGTAGGTCATGCTGGTTTCCTCACGATGTTTTCCTTCACCGTTTTGAGAGCAGTGGTGATGAAATAAATTACAAAAAGTAATGCGTCTGCCTGGGTTCTAACCTACGACTTACTGTTCGTAAGTCGGGGCCGCCACCACTGGGCCACCGCTGCTCTGTTTAATGAATACATTTTCGTATGTACAAAATTCCAAGTCTAATTTGTGGATGGTTGGATTAGCTTACTCATAACACTATCTCAGGTCCAGTTGAAAACCAGCTTCGGGTAGTCTAGCTGCTCGGCAGTTGCTGAACTGGGCCTATTTGGCGCAGCCGTGAGACACAATAATTATCTCTTTTTTTTTTGTTTAGATTTAATTTTTTTTGTCTTAGGTACTTTTATTAAATGTTGTGTGCACTTGTGGCATGTACCAAATTAACCATTTTTTTCTTTGTTACTGTCTCGTCGTTCACAATTAGGTACCTTCTAATAATGAGCTTGAGCTGTTGGCTTCGATTTTGTGTTATTGGTTTCTTCCAGAACTTCTGAGTGTCTGGATTTGTAGCCGGGATTACATGGAAAATTGACCAATATCAATATTACTATTGAGTATTCAGTTTCTCAAAACCTGTCAACTAGTGTGCTCAAAAGTAGCTGTACCTACAAAAACTTCTTAATATAATAAACTCTTTAGACAAAAGCCTTTCACAAATCAGTAGTATGCGTGTGTTCTGGCAGATTTCATTATAGAGCAAGTTGTTGAAAACTGGAATAATTTTGTTCTTGAAATTATTTTACAAGTTTGAGTTAGCAGCGAAATGAAATGACTTACTTAGTTGTCCTTAATTGAAATTGTACGTTTTATCGTCTTCGTTTCAGTCGGTTTAGTACCGTGAATACTAAATGAATGTTTTAGGTACGGTAGGTAATTTATTTGCTCTGAAACTGGGAAGTGTGTTTCAGCTGTAAAGTGCAGAAGTTTCTAGAGCTTCAGAAGTTTGAGGAGTAACATTTTTCAGAAGTTTGAGGGTTTTTCAGGAATCATGTTGGTTTCTATAGCATGGAGCCAGTTATAAACGTAGAATTCAGTTTCCCAAGTAAAATCAATAAATGCAATTGACCCTAAATGAATACGTTTTTATTGGAAATCGCACGTATGAATTGCTAAGGATTTGTTTTTCGTTACACAGGTGCCAAGTGAAGATAATTCCTGAAAAACTTGAGAGGTAGACTAATAAACTTCGTCTTGTCGTCGCAAGAAATAGTCTCAAAACATCTACGTCCAGTTATTCCCACATAAATATCTTATTCTGATTTTATCAATAATGAATGAGCCTACTAGTACCCCAGTCGGCTAGTGAAGGCATAATTCAGACGGCGACAGCTTCGCCGACATACGTCACATTGTGCCTTTAGCTTGTCGGCGTTCGGCTTGCCGTGTCGGCGAAGGCAAGCTTGTCGGCGAAAGTGGCGCCGAACCGCCATTCAATGCTAATGAACGAATTAGCGGGACAACTACACAGTGGGCGGACAATGATTTTTAAGGACAAACACTGGATTGTTTAGAAATCTAACGAGGCGAGATGTTGGGTTTTAGATAAAGGGTATTTGAGCGGTGTCAACTTTGTTGGTTGGAACCTGTGAATGCTTGTTTGTTTTAGTGAAAGGGGAATTGAACACAGAAATGAATGTACGGGACCTTTCGAAAGAGATACTGTGGCCCTGGAAAACAAAGACACGAACATGGATGGGTTTTAGTCAGTACAAGTCTGACACCCCCTGCCACTCCGCCCAGAGTAGGAGGGGTCATTTGATGATTTCCAAACCGCAAAAAAAGGGGTTATGTTCAGACTTGTTATGAATATAACTTTTGTGATGAGGATTAAAAATATCATAGCCAGGTACTTCCTAGTTCCTTCTTCAGATTAGGTACCTACCTACCCAGTTTATCCAATTTGCAAAATATGGTTAATTCTGGCTAAGTACCTACTGTGGGTATCGTTTGCATGTTGTATGTGGTTTTAGGGTTTAATGTAATAAATAAAAGGCGTTTTAGGGCAAATTTCCGATATTTATTTAGACATCAAATAAAACCATGTATAAAAATTAAAAATATACACGCAAAATTCGCGCTTGTACGTGGAGTTGCGGTCACCAGCCCATTATACAATACAAAACCATATTTTTTATAAGTCATTCTTTTGATGCACGCCTAAGCTATCTCTTTTTTTCTTACACTAATAATTTGAACCTTATTGTATATCTCCTTTTTTTACAACGTGCCAGAGTTAATTCCTAAATTACCACAAAGGTTTAGGTCTCTACGGTAACTTATATATCCCAAATCCATGACCCCGTTTCAGTACCTTGTATACTTTAATACTTAGACGATGTCGAGATAATCCTGCCTGTCTAAATGTAGGCTGTACTAAACAAAGACTCATCATTTTTAGATGAATGCTTTGCCACACTGATGTATTCTCTCCTTAACATTTCAAACAGTCTCAATATGTTTAAGGCGATTGCACTGAGATGACCCACCCATCCATTTCCACTTACTAAACCAGCTGCTCGGAATTCACTCTGTGTCCGTTGACTTTTCCAGATGGAATTTTCTTTTAAGTTAGATAGAGCGGAAAATGTATTTCGTGGGTAGAAAAGATGGAAGCTTTCGTTCATTCGTTCACTGGGAGGTGTTTATGTTTTGGCATTGGCAGTTCTTTTTCATTCACTTTGTTTGCAAGAAAGGAGCGTTATCTATACTAATATTAAAAAGGATTTGTAAGTTTGTATGTTTGTATGTAGGGGGTAATCTCTGGATCTACTGAACCGATTTTGAAAATTCTTTCACTAATAGGAAGCTACATTATTCCCGAGTGCCATAGGCTATATTTACAATGTGATTTCCGACAAAACGCGAGCGAAGCCGCGGGCAACAGTTAGTGTTATATATTCCTTCCATGCCTTGTCTATTCAATTTAGCTAATGTCAAACTTAATTACAGTTGATTCAAATTAGATTTAAACTTTAAATTTCGTTCTGATTGTTCAAAGAATCATTTTTATGATCAACTTAAATGAAATAAACTCTCGCCCCTTGACTAGTTGTTCAAGTGCTTTCAAGGTTAGGTCCTGGGTTCGATTCCCTGATTGGGTAAAGTGTTATTTGGTTTTTCCATCAGGAATTTATAAGTAGCAATCCGGTAATCTGGAGTCAGGATTTGTGTCCGGTTGATGGCAATAGGATCGCCCCCTATTACCCTTTAACTTATCTGTCGTAATGTGGATGTACATATTGGATTTGCGGGACTGTTCGAAAGAGATACCGCGGCCCTGGAACACAAAGGATTTTAGTCAGTAAAAGTCTGACACTCCCTCCTGCTCAGCCCAGAGCAGGAGGGGTTATTTGAGGACTTCACATCCGAAAAAAAAAAACACATTGGATTGGATTGTTTGCATGTGTGTGGATGTGGGTGTGTGTTTGTGTGTCTGTGTGTGGTAGGCTGTCTAACCATTCAGGGATGACAAGTAGGTACAACAATATATAATAAATAATAATAATAACAGCCTATTACTGTCCCACTGCTGGGCAAAGGCCTCTTCTCAACAATATCAATCATAATATTTTGTTTGTAATAATTAAGTACTTAAGTAACAATTTATTATATTAACAATGCATAGGTTATCAGGTTATCATAGTAATAGGTGTCATTTCTAGATAATTTTGTTTATTTACTAGAAAACCGTGTTACGCTATCTCTGAACTAAAATATTAGGGTGAGAATTTCTTGATAACATACAATATTGTATTGGTTAATTAATTGTATCTTGTGCTCTAAATGCAAGCAGTTTAAATAATAAAATGAATTTTAAAACAATTTTGTGTTGTAAATACTAAATATCGATTGTCCATTTAACATGAGGTAATCCGATTGTAGCTGACGCTATGTCATAAACTCATAACAGTTATCAGAGAAATAAGTAACATCATTCTCCTGCCCATCCCAAATTAATTGGGATGGGCAAGAGAATGAATGAATGAATGAATTTATGACATATCGTCAGCTACAATTGGATTACCTCGGGTCGGCGCAGTATGTCTTTTTTTCCAAACCTCTCTACACTGTTATCCTCTGTTGTCCTCTATCTCTGTTATCGTCAAAATAGTGAGTCCAAAAAGATTAAAAAGTTGATTAAATAGTTGATTAAATAGTATTCACACAATCATGTTATCAAGGCACTGTAAAACTAAAAATATTAGTGACTTTTGTAAAAAAAAAAGAAAAAAAAAAGTAAGATAAAGTAATTTTATCCAATTTATTATTCGGAAACCGTAAAATATTTAATTTGTTAAAAAAATATCCACGAAATAAAATATTCAAACAAACTTAGAAATAGAGATACAGGAGGTACTATTTAGTTTAAGTATATTATTAAAACTGTTTATAAATATTGTAGTAAATCATAAATTTTAGTTTAACTTAATTTATTAATTTATCTGTTATTTTATTTTATCACCAAACAATATAATATTTTTAATTTAATTCTAGATTTGTTTGTTAAATTTCTAGATCTATTCTTGGTTTTACACATTTTTTTTATCAATCTTAATTCACAATTAATTGCAATACTTAATGAAAATGTATAAAGTAATATAATTATAATAGTGCATGTGGTGTTAGCCTGTAAGTAATTGTTGCACTTATAAATGTATATCGTGTACTTTTAAATTGAATGTAACTTTTAAACAATTGTTGGTTAACCTAAATAAATAAAAAATAAATAAATAAAATAAATCGCGTACACAATACAGATTCCAATAACCTTCTCTAAACATAATAATATAGTAAAGATTTAAGTATTAAGTTTCCGTGGTCCCAGGGGAAATTATCAGCCGCATTCAATGCTGGAAATTGGAACATATTGTTATAGGCTGTGGGTACTTGTTACTGTTAGTTAGTAGCTGTTAGTGAACGTGATTGTGGGGAAGATTTAGGTGACGCCTCTTGTTGGGTGTTAGGAACACAATAGTTGTTAGTTAAACTTCAGTACTTACTTTTATGTGTATCAGGTACAGAAAGAAAATTAAAAAATGCAATAAACTCGCTCTTTAACTCATAACTAGATTTCAATTAGACCATTACAGACAATTTTGAATGTCAGAAAAACGAAGAAAGCGAAGCTACAGTCACAAGACACAAGGCATAATAACCTGTGCAAATACCTACTGTAGTAGCCCATCGCAAAGCGTAGATCTATAGGGACAAGAAATAATAATAAAGTCATTCGTTCCGTGTAAAAACTGAAACGTACATCAAACAAAACACGTATCATCAACGATTATTTTAATTGGCTAAAGCAAGATAATTACCACGCTTGCTCTACTCCAAAAAGTGCATTGGGTAACAAACCGATGCGACGTGATATACTGTCAGATGATGGTGCTACCCATCCTTTCCCTGCCTACCTTCAAAGAATACCGGCGTCATGTTTTCTCATGGCAGATTAAACCATTTACTGAATCCCAAACTACTTCCGAATAAATTCCCTATTACATAATGTAATAACTCTGAGATAAGGAGGTCACCTCACATGTTTTAGTAGCCGTTCAGCCCCGGAAGCACCTCACCTGTCTACCCTCCACGTGGAGGGGGGAAATGGCTATAATTTCCCGAAAGGCGACGTTCCCGGCACTTGAGAGAGGGGGCGGAAATTGCAGCCAAATGCAGCCCCCGGATATAAAATGATAAACTTTCCACTTTGATTTCTGATGCTGTTATTGAAATATCGAGAGGCGGGCCGTGGGCTTGGGCGTAGTAAACAGTATTATATAGATATACAGTATTACAACTAAGAAAGGTCAGGTGCGTAGTACTCGCAACAGGCGTGCGTATATGACCAGATGTATAAAACGGACGAGGCGAAAGAAGTATAGTATAAGGATCGTAGCAGGTGGCGCTCTGTGGTTTCTACCCACCTCTATGGAAAAAAACCGTGACTTTATGTATATACGTATTTAAACTAGGTACAAACAGTTGGAATCGGTTCATATACACATGAAAAGCGTGTACACTGATTTTAAGCATTATACTTCAGGTTTCTCATGAGTAAAATCGGGGATGTCTCGTGTGTAAGATAGTGTAACTTATCAAAAAGTTTTGTTGACAACCCTAACACGACACATTTATTTTCACAAAAAGAACCTAGTTGGTTTACTGGTTATCTTTATACTGTGCCGTTGGGCGTCGGTCGTTGGGCAAACGTTGGGCTTCAATCGTTGGGCAATCGTCGGGCACTCGTCGGAAAATGAAAGCTTGGCTATTATAAAATGTAGGTAAGTGTTGGATTCGCTGAACAAATAACAGATGGTTTTTATTTAATTTCAATGTGGATTGTGGAGTAGTGAGAGTTCATTTTGGTTTGCAATTGACTGTGATCCGATAAAAATATTTTAAATCCGATGAAATGACGAGTAAGTTGGTAAACCTGATTTGTGTTAAAAAAATATTTTACAGGAGAATCATTACACCAGCCTACCATGACTGCCTCGTAATCGAGTAGTCAAATGGGCTTGAAGTCCTGGGTTCTATTCCCGGGTCAGGCAAAGTGTTATTAGGTTTTTCCATCAGGAACGGCCACGGAGTCTGAATTTGTGCCCGGTTGATGGCAATAGGCTCGCCTTCTATTACATGGGATTTAAAATATAACTGACGAAATGTGGGTGTTTACTATTAGCCTGCCTGCCTGCTGGCGCGGTGTTATGTTATGTCATTACCTTAGCCTTTAATAAACTTTTGAAAGGACAGTAACATATTTTTGCGAGGGAAGTATATATAGAACGAGGTTCGAGGAACGAGGAACGAGGTCTTGTTATTCATTTTCCACAGTTTTTTTTTTTTGGATGTTTAATCATCATATGACGCCTCCCGCTCTGGGCGGTGTGGAAGGGAGTGTCAGACTTGTACTGACTAAAACCCATCCATGTTCCTTCTTTTGCCCTTTATGTTCCAGGGCCGCGGTATCTCTTTCGAACAGTCCCGCAGCCCTGGCAGGCATCGGTCCTTTCGGACCCCTTCCTGTTTCCTGACATCTCTTTGAGGCGCGCGTGGAACACGAAAGTGACCAGTGTCCACAGAATAGATGCCAATTTTAGTTTCTATTGCGAGAACATTACTAGGAATGTGGCAATAATATGAACTCTTATGCTCCTACTATACTAGGTATACCTGCCTAACCTTGTGGGTATGACAGGCGTGATGATATGTACGTTCCTAAGAAATGGAAAAGGTGTTTCAGTCTACAAACATTTTGTCAATTTTGGCAGTTTTCTCAAGAAGTATGAAAATAAAAGTTCACAATCTAAAGATAAAAGCCACACACCACCGTCATATTTGCCTTCATCCAACTGTCTGCGGTTAATTTCAAATTCAATTCCAAGTGAGCATTCTGGCTCCGTTTCTGAGTTCTGATCATGTTTGTGTGTACCTTTTATATTATGACTAGCTGTTGCCCGCGACCTTCGTTCGCGTGAAATTATTATATATTTTTTTATTTATTTATTTAAATCGAACACAAATGATTCATATTGTTGTTAGTACCACTTATCAACTATGTTAGTAACATTTGCCATATAAATTAAAATAAAATAAATTAAAATAAATTTCTCAATAAAATAAACTAATTTAAAAACCTATACCTATAACTAAGTCCGCTTCCCGCTGCACCAGACCTGTAGCTGTGCATACGGGTCCAGTGCCCCAGGAACGGACAATCAGGCTTATCCACTATCACCTTTGAAATGCTGTTGGAGCTCCCCCGAATCCTTTGCATAAGGGATGCTGTTCTTTTCCGCATAATTGCTTGAAAATATTACTTCCTTTTTTTAATCGAATTTTGTTACCAATTTCAAGGGTTTTAATTTTTTTGCACGGAACCCTAATTATTTTACTAAAATAAAAGTAGCCTATGTTAGACCTTATAAAATTAGCTGTCTGCTAGTAAAAGTCCCGTCAAAATCAGTCCAGACGATTCAGAGATTAGCCGGAACAAACAGACAGACAGACAGACCGACGACGGACAAAAATTTAAATAAATGTGTTTTTGTTAAAAGTGTCGTATGTATTTTCATATGTATTCAGTAAAAAGCTTTTTTGATATTACAAACAGACATTCAGTTTTATTTATGTGTATGTATGTATAGATGTTTAAATAAGTAAGGCATAAAATAATATCTTCTATACCGTTTCTTAAATTTTGTTTTTAACTGAGATGATTGACTGTACGTTGTTTTTTTAACTGAATTCCACTGTAGAGAGAAACATGAAAATAAGTCAGTGTATTACAT
This sequence comes from Eugnorisma glareosa, assembly GCA_947578425.1. Taxonomy (NCBI): domain Eukaryota; kingdom Metazoa; phylum Arthropoda; class Insecta; order Lepidoptera; family Noctuidae; genus Eugnorisma; species Eugnorisma glareosa. Next base: position 4,197,909 of record OX387970.1, read on the forward strand.
ACCACCACGTCTGTAACCTCGGCTCCTGGGTTAGGCAGAGATCCCATGTAATAGGGGGCGGGCCTATTGGCAACGGGCACAAATCCCGATTCCGTGGCTTCTACTGAGAAATTCCTGATGGAAAAACCCAATAATACTTTGCCCGGCTCTGGACTCGAACCCAGGACCTCATGCTGAGCAATCTCTCATGCAACCACAACACCAACGAGGCAGTCGGCAGGTATATTAGGTGCCTTAAAAGCGATGGGTTGCTTAGTGTTGTGTCCTGCTCGTTACAGGAACTAATGGACAATACTAAAGACGCCCAACTTGTAGCCAAATTATTTTCAAACCTGACTCCATTTAAGTAGATTGCCATCGTCACGCTAATAAGAAGAAGTAGAAATGTAGCTTTCTACTTCTTCTTCTGGTGGAAGAATGTGGAAGAGACGCCAACGCGAAAACGGTTACTACGTATCCAGTACATCATTTTGAGCCTCCTCATAGAAAATTTTCATACGTTATTGTTTACAAACAAAACATTCTGTATAATAGCAACAGGTAACATCATTTTTAACCGACTTTCTTCAAAAAGGAAGAGGTTCTCAATTCGGGTGTATTTTTTTTTTAAATATTTGTTACATCATAACTCCGTCATTTGAAAACCGATTTGAAACATTCTTTTTTCATCTGAACGGATTTGCTTCCCGATTGGTCCCATAGAAATTTCATCAAAGTCGGTTTAGGAATTTGGTTGTTTTCCTCACGTAAATTGTCACACCACGCGACGTCGCGTGCGGGCGCTTTGATGTACTCGTACATTACGCGACGTCGCGTGATACTTGCTAGTTAAATTTGACCATTTCCCGATTTCTGATTGAGCTGAAATTTTGCACGCATGTGTATATCGCGAGACAATATTATGATCACGTGGAGCTAATCTGATGATGGAGCTGGCAGGTGGCCATAGGAACTCCGTTATAAAACGACATAACCCCATCGAGTTTGGGTTCGTATAATTCATCTTGTCGAGTACTTTGTCTCTAGATGGTACCCAGGGTCTGGTGATGGAGCTGGAAGGTGGTCACAGGTAGTCCATAATAAAATAACACCCATCGAGTTTGGGCTCGTATGATTCGTCTTGACGAGTACTTTGGTCCTAAATGGTATCCAGTGTCTGATGATGGAGCTAGACGGTGGCCATAGGAACTCCTTTATAAAACGACAAAACTTTCTTCGAGTTTGGGCTCGTATGATTCTTATCTTGACGAGTACTTTAACTAAGTTTTTTGCTAGTAAATATTCCTATCAACTGTTCTACAGTTAGTATAGGAACTGCAACAGGTTGGTACAGGTTGGAATATGACAGGTACATAAACAGTCACGTAATCATTTTCCATCACTCTCTCTCTGTCGTCCATTCATCTATTATTTTTCATTTTTTTTTCGGTATTTGTTTTTCATCTATCGCAGCATCATGCATCATTTTATACAAGCTTTTAGAGCAAAGCCATGCCACTTGGTTGTTTGGGACAGCTTTAAAAAATAAACACTTTGAAACCAGGCAATAAACAATTTTTCACATAACTCGAAACTTAATTTCAGTTCCGCTACCGACCGGAAGTTGCATTAGACGTGCACACGACGAGCTCACGCCTACTTCCGTTGTGAGCGAAACTAGCAAACCGATGTATGGGAGCTGTATGAGCACAGCGAGCTCCAAACGTGCTGTTGCTGTGCTGTGCTGTGTTTCGCGGCATTCAACTGTTTCAGAGTTGGAATGAAGCATATCGTCAACTTTTAGTTTAGTTTATGAATTATCTTCTATAATAATGTATTTTTGCTTCTTCGTCTATGTTGATGACATGATGATATCACAATAATTTCTCGTTACAAAGAAAACACCATAAAAGACAAGAGTTTGTACAAGATATCTCAAATGAAAAGGGTAAAAAAAAAAAAATATCAGCTCAGTATTAGCTTGTAGTTTGAATTTGTGTTCGACTATTTACTATTTACTTTGGCTCGCCCTCTATTATAAGGGTGTAATTTCGTTGCAAGTTATAGTTTTTACGTGTTTTTGATTTGACAGATTACCAGGCCGGGCTGTTATTAGGTTTTTCCATAAGTAACTTCGCGGTTATCAGGACCGCGATGGGCCAGAGTCGTCCCTCAGTGGGCGCCAGAAGACGGGCGTAGGTCGTCGCCGAGGGAGGCCTAGAAAACGCTGGAGTGACGACTTAGAGGCGTTTGTGAGAGATTGGCCTGAAAAAGCAGCACGTAGAGAAGAGTGGAAGGCTACTGTTGAGGCCTTTGCCCAGCAGTGGGACAATAAAGGCTAAAAAAAAAACTTCTCGGTAGTAGTCTGTATTGTGGTGCTAGGCAACAGGGCTTATTCCAGTTGTAAACGTCCCTTTGTGCCTTGGGCCTTGTTTTGTTCTGTTTCCTGCTGATGTGGAGGGTAGTGGAAATTATGTTTTTCCTATTCCTCCAGTATTATTTTCTGATTCATTTCGTTGCGGGATTCAAGGACACTTAAATTTCCTCTGGGACTTCGTCGAGCTTCATTGTCTCGGCGATTTTTTGGTGGTCGCCGCTGTTGATTCTAGCTTTCAGGAATTGTAGAGGTTTTTGGAATAGTGTGTCGGGATTGTCCCAATTTAAAAATAGCGGCCTGGAGCGTGGATTGGAGCAAATAGGGACAAATTGGAGCAAATATAACGTGGAACTTAAACATAAATACCGAAATGTGTGTACTATAGCTACACCTCTGCCTAGCTCTTAAGGGATTAAAGATGTAATCATATGATATGGTTATAAGAGTAGGGACAAAACTTTTTTACTCTACCAACGTGTCAGCTAATCAGCGTGCACTCCGTTAAACCACAGTTAGTTGTTGTCAGCGCAGGCGTCCTTTTTGTGGCGTTCTCTGAACCTACTGACACAGCTGTAATGAACACAATCAGGATTGTGGCCATAAAACTAACGATTCAGATATTGCACACACACAAGAAACAGACAAGACAACAGTAAATATATTAATTAGAATCGATTCGAGAGAAGAAACCGGCATGTCGTAGAACCAAAAAATCAAAGACATTGACAAACCCGCACTGGGCCCGCGTGGTTGATTGCAGTACAGCCCATTACCTCGGATAGAGAGGTGACCTGAGTCCCAGCGGTGGGAACATTCTAGGTTAATTTTACTTATGTGTTGAAAACTATATTGTAATACAACATCTTATCTTCATTTCCATCGAGATGCGAGAGAACGTTTTGTCCTTGCTCAAGTGACAAGCAGTGCCAAATCTTTTCTGTATTTAATTAATCTATATCTACTAATATTATAAAGAGGTATTTGTTTGTAAGTTACTATGTAGGGGGTAATCTTCGGAACAATTGATCAAATTCTTATATGTTCTTATATATCACTGATGTGTAAAGATACTGGTGGGTGCTATTAGCCGAGCTATCAAAATTTTTGCGGACGAAGTCGCGGACGAAATGCTACTTAGACATAAATTAAAATTTAATTAAAACGCTCCCAACAGAGAGACTGTTAGCTTAATTAAGACATCGATTTATTTTCCATACACAGGTTATTTGTGGAATAAACTAACTTATGCCCGCGGCTTCGCCCGCGTGGAGTGCGGTAATGTCCTACGGGATCGTACTACCGAGATAAAAAGTATTCTATGTGATAATCCAGGTTATAAACTATCTCTGTGCCAAATTTCATCCAAATCCGGTTAGTAGTTTTTGCGTGAAAGAATTCCAAACATCTATCCATCTCCATCCTCACAAAGAACAGTGGTGAACTCTCAAACAAAATTTTGATGACATTTTTTTTTGGCGTCTGCCTATGAAAAATATGTTAAAATATTGAGTTTGAATTCCTGAACAATTTTGTCTTCAGTTATACTTTTATAGGAAGTCAGGAATTAAAGATATTCCAGTTTGAAGTTTTAGAGGTTATGTTTATTCTTGTCAACAACAGACTAATCGAAAAAGAATTATAGAAATGCATTTATACAAAATAAACTACGCAATGCGTATTCAGAATATTAAGTCCAACCGACAGGTCTGGCACATGGCCCACATGGCCACATGAAACGTAACTATGTACTTATTTATTTAATCATCTTTGTCAACTATCTTAAGAGCAGTTAGTTACTTAAATGATTAATTACCATGGTAAGGGTAGGTCAGGTACAGAAAAAAGAAACGTATTTTTTTTATATTTATTCCTCATCTTCTCTAATCACAGTGTCAACAAGAAAACCTGCGGGTGCTGAGATATTTGGTTCAGCTGTAGTTAACTAGCACTCGCGTTATAACAATGATTCTGGTATGAATGGTTTTTGGCCACATCCTTCCAACAAAGCTATGCTATCTCTAAAACCTCCTAAAGTAAAAGCCAAAGTCATTGTTTCTGAAATGCAGCCTTAGCACAAAGTATATTTTTTATTATAACATTTGTATTCTGATGCAGCAATGTATTTACTGAGTATAAATTAATGCAATACGTAAATCCAAGCATTTTATGTAACTTGTCTAAGATTTATATTCCATGGGAACATTAAAAGTATAGGTGAGCCAAAAGTCATGAATTCAAGCCAGAAAGAAAAAAACTGAGCCATGATTATATAGTCTGCCGTCAAACGGTGAATGGCCGTAACTACTTTAAAGTATATTTTGAGTATATGACAATTTTGTCTGAAGTGAAGTTTAAAGCACTGTCGATAGTCTTTACTTGACTTATTTTATATGATAATTTATCTGTAGTTACGAGCGAATTTGAGCTTTATTAGCTAGACCGAAAGATAGAGAATTTCTTGCTGAATCCGAATGAATTTTAACTCATTTTTGATAAAAATGTTAGTTACCTCCTTTCACCGTATGACGGCAGTATTATCATCAATAATCTAGTCAATAAAGCTATCAATTATGATGACTTTTTTCCAGACTTTCATAGGCCTTAAGCTTGATTTGATAAAACTTTGTAAATTTATTTCGTCGGTATCTATCACAGTGACATACGTACACGCTTAATAATTTAATCAGCAATTTGTTCGCCACTGTTCTTTCGCATTTAAAGATTACACAAGTACTCGTAGGTGCTAAATAACAACCACCCTAATTCAAGACCTAAAGCCCTAACTCACGCTCTCTGTCTTACTTATCCATACTTTATAATCGCTTAGTAACAAAATAGCGAACCTAGGCACTCTCGGGTGATCACCATTTGTTTTAATAAGCAATAAAAGAGAATGCTAACACTGCTAATTACATGGCCACAATGTAATTGACAATAGTTCCGAAAATTAACGGATTTTCAACCGTATTAACGTGTATTAAAGTTGGTAGTTCTGAAGACGGTGGAACGGTGTAAGAGAGCGTGGCTTGCATGTGGGAAACTCTTGCATTTGTAAGAAAATTATAATCGAATGTAATTAACTGGCCGTATTTGTTACCTTAGATTTAGACGTACCATGGAATTTTATTCAACCCTTCAAACACCCTTACTGCAATTTGGAAAGAAAAATTCGTAAAATTGAATGCTGCTAAATCGTATAAAAAACGGTAAAAAGTAGAGCCGTGTTTAAAAAAAATACTAGTCAGGTTATGAGAGGAGCTGGCTGCATACAATACAAAGAATATCCTGCACAATCTGAATACCCTTGCCAGAGGGTACTTCGATATTCTTCTTTTCATTCTATGCACCCCAAAAACAAGTGGCGGTACTTTCATACTTTTTTTTTTTTAATGACATCTCGCAGGTCAACCTATGAGGCTGGCTTCTGCTTCACCGGACTATCCTGTAAGGCCTCCAGCCAGGGGGCTTTCGTACAGGCCTTGACTGCAATTATAGCCTATTACTCTTCATGTTGTTAGGGTCTCTGAACAGTCTACACAAGACAAGGCCTTGTGGGCTTTTTCTAGAAGTCTTGACAAAATCCTTTGTAACCTTTCCACTGGAAAAGGAAAAATCGTTCTCCATTTTTTGTAACGTCTTCGCCAAATATTACCTAAACGTTTTTCTCGCTTCAGCAAGTGTAAACATCCAAGTAATTGCACCTCGTCGTACTATCACGGAGGGTCTGAAATAAAAATGATACAAATTAAATTCTCTGTTTGTGTTTACTGTGTATCGTTACTGAGTTTTAGTGCTGGAAAATGGTGTGCTAGCTGTTACAAGCTTTTTGTTTCTAAATGTGTTTAGCGAGTTCTTCTAGGGTTTTCTTTTATTTTTTCCCTTGGCTAATATAGCCGCTTAATACAGGGTGTAACAAGACCCAAACGAAGCCGTCAACCAACCATTCTGTACATCAAACTAAGTACCAATAAGTAGTGTAGTAGTATAGTAACTTTACGCATAAATTATTGCTGGGAAACGACTATAAATCACGTATTACGGTAGGACTTAATGTAACACACTCAAAACATTGTGCTGATGGATGGATTGAATAGTACGGGGATCGTGGAGGTGCTGAAAGTAAAAATCTTACATTTAAAAAAAAACTTGAGAAAAAGTTGGAACTTTGACCCCCAATTTCTCCGTAACTAAAATGTTCCCAGGTACGGTCTAGATTCTAGACCATACCTGGGAACCTTTCTAGACTCTAGAACAAATAAAAATCGCAATGACGAGGAGAACAAGTGCCTTTCGGCATCGTTATGGGTCTTGTTACACCATTTATATTTGTGCTTTATGAAAAAATTTACAGAGTTATTAGATGTAGGTACCAAATACCCAATGACATGGAGAAACTAATTTTAACAGTGTCGAGAAGCACGTGAAAATTCTTGAAAAGCTAGTCATCCTTTATTTAAAGGCTATATATACCTTGATAAATTTCAGTAGTACTTTTGATAATTATTTAAATTGTAATGTATCAGGCAATCAATTAAATTTGTGGAAAGCGGTTTAATAGTCGTCGTCTGCGATATTTGAATACTACTACAGCGATGGTTGTCGTCAATGATATTACTGTTGCTCATCTGTCAACGTCTATAAACATCAGCATTAGATAAACACCGCAACTACATCCATAATTGTGATGCGAGACATGTCCTTATCTCATCGCGTGACTTTCCAGTCGGCTGAAGACCCTCTGATGCCAATTATTGACGTACTACCCCCAAACACCCCCAGATACCCCCTGATACACGCAGATATCCCTCTACGCCCTGAGGCGTCGCCACCCTTTGTGTATCTCCACGTTATGATCATTTCAAATTTTTAGGGTGTTTGCTCATGATGCCTCAGGTCTTGAAGGCATTTGAGCGGCAAAAGATAAATGTGCTCTCTCGTACCCCCTATGTTTAGTTTGATGTGTAAGAAGCCCTGAATTAAAATTTTCATTATTATTTTTGTGTAACTTATAAAGTGTACAGACGTCAGCACATCAAGCTGCCAATCTGTCAAATTTCTCTAATAGATTTTTAACTTTATCGCTTAAGCATTACGTTCAAGGTTGATCGAGAAAATTTAACAGCTTGGCGTGCTTTGGTAGCTTGACGTGCTGGCGTCTGTACATGTAGTTTGAAAGGTGTCACTATTATGAACGCAATCGCATGAGTATCATTATTCTGAATAAGAGGATTGTTCGATGCCAGCTTTTTAGGGTTCCATACACGACGGGTAACGATCGGGACCTATTACTAAGCCTTCGCTCTCTGTCCGCCCGTCTGTCTGTCAGCGGGCTGTATCTCATGATCCGTAATAGGTAGACAGGTGAAAATTTCACAGAATGTGTAAAAAGGGAGAGCCCCCTTTAATTTTGCTGCTGCGATGGTACGGAACCCGTCATGCACGAGTCCGACTCGCACTTGGCCGGGTTTTAGACGTGTTTTCGTTTTGTTGGCAACATAGATTTTATGGTTGGCAACTTTCGTATGCGATCAGTTGTGTCACGGACTTGCCGCGGCGACTTCGGTGTGAGGGTCTCTAAGCGTGTCGATGGCAATCTATAATGAGTCACCCAATAACACTTGTCAAGACTAGAGTATCCAAGAGCATACAGGGTGTAACAGGACCCTTCACGATGCCGTCAACCAGGCATCCTGTGCATCAAACTAAGTAACTTTACGCAAAATTTATTGCTGGGAAACGACATTTTTTTTGGTGTGAAAAATTACATTTTTCCAGTAGGACTCATTGAAACGCACTCAAAACATTGTTTCGATGGATGGATTGAATAGTACGGGGGTCGTGGAGGTGATTAAAGTAAATATCTTACATTAAAAACATGTATTAAAAAAAAAAAACTTTTGTAAAAATTTGAACTTTGACCCCCAATATCTCCAGAACTAGAAGGTTCCCAAGTATGATGAAAAAAATGATCGCAATGATGGGGAGAACAAGTGCCTTTCGGCTGCGTTAAGGGTCTTGTTACACCCTTTATAAACATACCTCCGTTTAGGTTTCGTCGCAGTCGAATAACACTTCATGTTGCAGACGACACGGCTGGCGCAGCGGCCAAGCCATTGGCTGCTGCGCTGCGCGTCGCACGTTCGATCCTGCACGGAAAAAATATTTTTATGATCTACAGGTAGCTGTTCCGGGCCTGGCTGTTTGTGAATGGGAGTTTAAATGTTTGTAAACGCACCCAAAATACTGCAGGAAAAATTCCTAGTGAGAGGCAAGGTTTAAAAAAAATGTAGACTTGAGAGATGTAGATCAAATGTTATGATAGGCATTACAGAATTTATCTTTTCTCTGGTAGGCACTATAAAAGCCTGATGTTATTTGTTAGAACCAAGGTCAGTCGATAAGGTACCATCTGCGTAAACTAACAAAGGAACTTTCCTTATATAAGTGTGACTATTCTTGGCTAAACATACACCAAGTCACCAGCACGCCCACTATGTAACATAACTCCACTCCTTAAGGAGCAATTAGTGACATACATAATACACGAAATGGTAGCACATAGGTGTTATTACCACGCTATGCCGGGTTCCGGCTGCCCATGGAAATATATATGTAATTAGGGATACGGAACCAATATTAACGGGACTGAAAATTAGGCTGTAGGAATTTGTTTTATCGCGAGATTAAGTAAACAAAAGGGTCTGAATGTGTTTTTAAGGTGCGTAAATTGAAAACATACGTAACTAATTACATAGGTAACTAATTATTCCAAAAATAAACTAGGAATACGGTTTATTTAGTAAACAGCGAGTCAGCGACCATCCATGTTGTTATGTAACAAAAAAAGTAATAATATCAAGCTTGACAAACATTCTGATGGACTATGGTCATACTATGAGCCATTGTCTTAAATAAGAGGTAAAGTTTGTGAGTTTTTGAGGTTGTATGAGGTAATCTCTGGATCAACTGAACCGATTATGAAAATTATTTCACTAATAGGAAGCTACATTATCCCCAAGTGCCATAGGCTATATTTACAACGTGCCCGTGAGATAGTTTCCGACCAAAACGCGAGCGAAGCCGCAGGCAATAGCTGGTGTTAACATAATCTTGAAGATTGTAAATTTGTAATGAATTGCCGATAGGACTTCGGAACAAAATAGAACCTTAAAAGTGACATCAGCCTGGTATCAGGACTGCTGTAGGCTTATGATGATGATGATGATGAAAAGCCCTTTCGCAACAACATTCCTCTCATCCCTAGAAAGCGATTCGTCCTTGTTTATTAACTGACTAATCTTTTGACCAGACAGACTGCTTCGTTGGTCTAGTGGTCGCAAGCGCGACTGCTGAGCATGAAGTACTGGGTTCGATTCCCAGGTCGGGCAAAGAGTTATTGGGTTTTCCATTAGGTTAATGGCAATAAGCTCGCCTTCTACTACATGGGACTTAAATATAACCGGCGAAATGTGGGTGTACTGGCTACACTTCTATCTAACCCTTCGGCGATTACCGGCGTGATACGTGTAGATACGAAAGAAAACGCATAAAATTAAACAATCTTCTCACTTCATAACTTCATATATTGATCAAACCACCTCGATTTCATGTGGGTGTATGAGTGGACTTGCAAATAACTAAAAATATCTCTCGGACAAAATGAATTCGATTAATTTAAAACTGCATGGTTGTAGTGACCTTTATGGAAAACTGCGTGGGTATGTTTTAAAAGAAAACCTTGAAGTAGTTTTCCCCATTACGGGGAAATAGTGATAGGACCCACACATCTCAGGTTACATGGCTATAGCTCAGATCTTTGGTAGCAAGCGAATCAGGCAAATTTCAAAGCACTGACCTATATAACTAAATCATATAAACCTACCACTCCCTTAAAAACGAATCCACGGGAAGAAATGCGAATGGGACCAACTGCGAATGGGGCTAACTGCGAATGGAGCTAACTGCGAATGGGGCTAACTGCGAATGGGGCTAACTGCGAATGGGACCGACTGCGAATAGGACCAACTCCGAAAGGGATGATATGTGAACGCGGGACGAAGTGCGAATAAGTGCGTTTAACCCATCTACTGGTCTCAGAAGCGATCTATAAAACTAAAATCGCTAAACGGATCTTGGATTTTGGGCAATTTCTTCTTCGAGTAAATATTTTTGTTCTTCTATAAAAGAACTCCAAAAACATAGAACTTCTTTTATAGTCTTTTCGAATTTTCGACTACAGATCACAGGGCGACCATGGTATTTAAAAAAAAAAACATCATAACACCGTAAAACTTTAAGAAAATAACACAATATTACGCTTATTGTCCCGGGAAGCTTACGCAGAGATGCACCTACCTGTACTACACCCATATTTACGAAAACAATAACTCCAATATCTAGCAACGACTGCCCACACAATCTCTCACTCCAATAAATCAGTAAACAGTAAAAGTATCCGACAAAACGATTAAAAACTAACTGCCGACTCGCAAAGGTCGCCGCCTCTTATCAGTAACATCGCACGCAATGCCGCCACGCCGCGCCACCCGCCACATAGTTTATATTCCAACAAACAATCGGAGTATAAATAAAAAATATTATCGATCTGAACACGCGAGAGAAATAGGGCGAATTTTTGAGATAGGACTGGGCGAAAACTGAAATTATCAAAAAATTTTGAATAGGTGGTAGCGAGTTAACCCCAACACAAGTATTTTCAATTACTTACGACGGGGTTGTCTCAACCTATGTATGGCATGTAACTTTTGAGACACATTAAACATTTTATTTATTTATTTATGTGGGGTTTCCTACTTGATTTTGAAAGTTAATGATTCGATTTGTAGTCAAGCTGGTAAGCTCGATTTAGGAGAATTCGAGAAGAAGACTCGAGCCTGATCTCTTCTTCAAAATAATGCATACATACATAAACTCACGCGTTTTTCCCATGGGCATAGGCAGAAATCACGGAACGCCACCTGCTACGATCCTTACATACTCCTTTTGCCTCGGTCATACACGCACGCCGGTTGCGAGTACTACGCACCTGACCTTTCTGAAGAACCTCACCAATAAGGTCAGTGTATCTCCTTTAAGGGCGTCCCCTCCCGGCGTTGCCACTAACATCTACCTTGTAAACCACCTCCACCTCCTCCACATTTTTCTTTTCATTTCATATTCTTCTTTTAAATTTTTGTCACCACAAAATAATATAAAATCTTCAAAATAATTTCATAATATTTTCGATTTTCGTTTTTACTTTATACTAAGACGTACTTGACCTTACAATTTGTGAAGGACGTTATATTTTCTGTGGCAGCTCACACGTGGAAAGATTTATAATTTTCTAGAAGGTTGCGTCCTTCACTATAGATACTGTTTCTTTTTATCTATTTCAGTATTCTTACTTGTTTAACTATTTTTTCTTATATTCATACTATGTTTTCTTATCCATTTTTAAATAGTTTTTATTAGGTCCGACATAAATCACCTAAGTTAATAGAAGGGTTTGACTAGATTACTTAAGTATATAAGTATATACAGCGTGTAACAGAAAGGGTATAATCATATGGAATACTGTGGTACGGACCATCATACTGAACAACTTTCTCTATGGGACCACCATCGAAATCGTAAAAAAATAATCAGCTGTCCCATACATTTGGGTCGAGTAGGTATTGAAATTTTGTATAGGACATTTTAGGAGGATTATTTTTTTACGATTTCGATGGTGGTCCCATAGAGAAAGTTGTTCAGTTTGATGGTCTGTACCTCAGTATTCCATATGATTATACCCTTTCTGTTACAAGCTGTATATACACGGTAAGACTATTAGTTTTTTATTTTACGAAAATTCGTCGATTTTTGCAAACGACCCATGACAACTATCCATTTTCGTAGAGCATCTAAAATTACATGCATAATCAATTGTAAATCATTACAAATAACAATCAAAGACCCTATTATGAAGTATTCAATTTTCACCTGAAAAAACGTTCCACATTGCAAACATTGATTTATCTTGAACAATTCAAAAGCAGCTCTAACAAGCTTTGATCCAGCTTCGATAAAGCTTACAGCTCGAAGCATTCGAGCTAGGTAATACAATAAGGCTTGCAGTAGAACATAATCTCCGAGAAAGGGATGCACTGTCTCAATTATTCATTAGTTCGCACCTTGAAATGCGCCGCGACCGATGATAGCACTCTGATAGCGGCATAGATTATGTAGTGTAGAGGGCATTGAGGAACATGGATAAATGCCTAGTACAGCCGCGTGGCGGTACCAATTATTTGATTGTGTCAGATTAGGATCATGAAGGTACGGATAAAGTCTACGCAGACGAGGATTTCAATTGAATAAATCGCTTACATCTGTGTCAAAAGTATCGCATACAAAAAGTGCCACGAGTAATCGAAGGCATCGACCCCTCACAACACTACGAGGGAGTCCCCGCCGTATCCCAGTAGTTCCATTATGGGACTACTAGGATTTTTTTCTCCCAGTACTTCCATGGAACTAGAATACTTTTTTACCTAATCCCATAGTTGAATGGTAATAAAATATAGTAAGTAATTTACCTACGTGTATGTGTTTAAGTAAGTAATGTAAGTAATATGTGAACTGGATTCACGCAGATGAAGGTCGCGGGCAACAGCCATTTATAAATAAGTAAATAATGAGACGAGTGCGCATCTCTTTTGACTTGTGCATACTCTATGCGACAATAAAACAAAGTTGTGAAATGCTTTAGAGTTCCTGTCGCATAAAAACGTTTTGTTGTACAAATCGAATTGTATTTTTAATTAGGTAAAAAGACAGGGGCTTAACTGGAAAGCTTTTATGGATGCAGTTGGTTCAGAGAAGCACGTTCAACTTTGAACTCTGTGCTCACTGGTTTAGAGTAATTTTATTTTCTGAAGAGAAAGTTTGTATTTTGCTGGATGTTTTACTCGATACTATGTAACAACTTTTTATACTGAAACTTAGAATAATGAATATGAAATAGGGAGAGTGTTTCAAACTATTCGTAAACTTTTCCAGCTTTTATTTTTCAAGTTTATTTCTAGGCCTTATTTTTAGATGTCTAAGTAGAGAATTTCAGACAACTTTAGCCTGAAAAATGAGTTTTTGTTGAGGCCCTTGTTAATAAATTCGTCTGGGGAAGTTTTACGTGACCGTTCCGCAGTTTTTTACGTTAGTTGTTTTTGTTATAATATGTAAGCATAGGTTAAAGGATGGGTAACAATGTAGGTATACTGCATATTACTATTGCTATGTTATATTATATAACATAAAAACTAGCAAACAAGCTGAAAAGTTAAAATTGTGATTTCGTCATACTTAAATGACGAAATCACAATTTTAACTTTTACCACGTAAGTCTATTTTTGGCGGTTTTGACATGTCGGAAGACGAGTTGATTCAGCCAATCAGAAACACGCAACGTCTATCTAATTTGAATTGAACCCAAATTATAAAATGGTATTGTACCATTACCTACGTATACCTAATTATGTATGTAGTTTATTCAGTCTCCTGTAAAGTTGCTATATTTGACTTACGTGGTGTTAGAACTTAAGCGACAATTTCACCTGTAGTCAAATATCCAGTCTTTTTTCTTGCAATAAGTCTAATGTCAGTCCTGACAAAGGTCGTACGTAACGGTGTGAGACAATAAGTTGAGACAAAACGGATGTTACGGTAACATTCGTTTTTACTAACGTCAAGCAAAGCAACTTCTTGGTAGACATGACATTTCTGATCCATTTGTTTACATGATCATAACATACTTTTGGAACAGACCCCATATATTTACGTCTTTTTCACAGGGGAACAGGCAGAAATTGATACATTATCATTAACTTAGAACGCTATTCGAATTCTATCCCACAGTTTCAGGGCAGATAAGTAACTTTAAGATAACGAAGAACCATTTTATATTTCAAGTTGAATAAACGTGAAAAATAAAGAGAAGCGAGCACTGGCTCCTAGAATCTATCAGTTCGGGATAATCTTAAAACCACTGAATCCATTCGGTTGGGGATTTGCGTCATTGAACGACACTGAACTCATTTATTTTGTCTATTTTTATAAGTTTCTTCGTTTATTTTAAAGAGATGGGGTACTACTAGAGTAAGAGGTACTCGTGGTTAAATAGATCAATCATGGTAATTTTCAGGTTAAGCCGCGCTTGCCTAGGTTGGTCCGTGGATGGGTGACCACCAATTACATACCGAGTTTCCACCGTGCTTCGAAAAGCACGTAAGCCGTTGGTCCTGGCTGTCAATTGTAGACCTTTGACAATCGTTACACGTAGTCAGTGGCCCGAAAGTCTAACAACCAGTTTTACCAAGGGATATCGTATTGCCCAGTACTGACTGAGGTTTGGAGGTCAGATAGGTAGTCGCTCCATGTAAAATACTGGTGTTCAGCTGTATCCGGTGTAACAAATCTACTATATCCTGTTAAGAATTAAAGAATAAGAGTAGACTTGTACATTTAAAAATTTAATAGAGATATGGATGGTTTTACAAATGAGATAAAAAATACAAGTGTTTACAAAAAAGACGTATCAAACCCGCACTCTGGAAGCAGTTTTTGAGTATATTTACACGATTAAGTAGCACTGTTGAAGCACGATGAAATGTAGAGGTGGAGATGTAGGACGATGAATCAGGTCTGCTCCACAGGAAGGCGGCGTTTGTAAGAACAGGAGTTGAGGTCCTGGTAGATCTTTAGAGTTGGATCACCAGCTATTAGACCCAGGGCAGCTCCGCGAGATGAATCTGACGTACATGTCACAACATTGAAAATTATGAAAATTTATATTTTATTTCAGCAAATATAATGAAAACGAATCGTATTTAGATCGATTCGCTGAGTATAAATAAACAAATTAATAAAAGAGGATGATAAATTGTATATGGTATGACAATTGTAAGTATAGTACAAAGTGTAAGTATAGTATATACTATACCGGTTAGACTGACGGAAGAATGCTAGCCCATGTTAGGAAAAAGGCTATTAGGCAAGGCAGGGATGATGAGGAGTCCAAAATAACTCCTAGGTCTGCAGTTACCCTTACTGTTACGTAGCCTTACTTTATCTACAAAGGTAGGTACGCAAAGCTATAATCAAAAATTCACACGGTCAAAATCTATTTAAAGTGTCTGTTTTAATATCAAAATAACAGCTTTTTAATGAATGCATATGAAAATGGATACGGCACTTATAACAAAAACACATTTATTTCAATTTTTGGCTGTCTGTTTGTCGGTCTGTCTGTCTGTTTGTTTCAGCTAATCTCCGAAACGGCTGGACCGATTTTTACTGGCCGATAGCTGAGGTTATAAGGACTAACATAGGCTACTTTTATTTTAGAAAAATATTTAGGGTTCCGTGCAAAACAAATTAAAACCCTTGAAAATGGTAACAAAATCCGATACAAAAAGGTTTTTTTTTTTCATAATAATTTCACAGCGGTCATGATGGCCCAGAGGTTAAGGCCTCGCCTCTCATGCATGAGATTGTGGGTTCAAATCCGGGCAAGTACCTACCTACCAGTGTGACTTTTCAATTCATATGCACTTTCTAAGTTTATCTTGGACATCACAGACCTCGGTGAAGGAAAACATCGTGAGGAAACCTGGACTTATAAAAGTCTGAGATCGCCAACCCGTCTTGAGCAAGCGTGGTGATCAATGCTCGTGCCGTGAAGAGGCCTTTGCCCAGCAGTGGGACAGTAATAGGCTGGTATTATTATTAACATTATAATTTCACGAGAACGTAGGTCATAAACAAACAAACAGTGAATTAAACAATGTCATAAGTTAACGGGTGAATGACAACGAAGGCAGAAATAATCTGGCGTAGCCTCAACACAGTACAGTAAGTTATAAGTTTTTAGTGTTAATTTTACCCCAAAACTTTCATCTTAACAGTCTAAATTAAACTTCAAACAACATTAAGCCGGTGGACGCAAAATATTGTAAATTGCTTGGACAGTCGGCAGAAAAAAATAACTAAACCATCTGAAGTTCCAGAAACAAATCATGTTCCTAAATTCATCAAATTAATATATTATCTACTAACAATATTTCCCCACTCATAAAAGTCAAACCCCGATAAAGGCATTGGCGAAAATCTATTTTCCAAACATTGTTTGTACCGTTCACCTGTCGCTGCTATCCTTACTTTGTTAGCTAGACGAAAAATAAACTCATTACCACCTCATCATTCATTTCCCAGTAAACTTCTCTCATTATGTTGAGCTTAAGGTGGTGCTGAGCTACCCGGGGCTCCTAAATAAGTTCCTTAATAAGATTATGTCGGTGAATGTAGCAAAGCGTACGTGTTGACGAGGCAATTGTGTACTGCTTCGTCTTGTAATGGTGAGATGGGACTTAAGGTGCATGGGTGGATGTATGAGTGTTTATGGTTTTATTTCCATCATAATTATTATTTTCCTGGCCATATTCCAATTTATTTGGATTCGGCGCAGCATGTCTTTTCTCTATTACTCGTCAATCTCAGCAGTCACCTTCTTTCTTACCATATTCTTTCTCCATTCTTCATACAGTCCAACCATCGTTTCTTGGTCTTCCTCTACTCATATATTTCACATTCATACTCAAAACTTTCCTCACGACATTTTCCTCATTCCTCCCACGATATCCGATTGCCACACAACTTTTCAGTCACCGGAGCCACTTTCAGTGCACTTGAATAGTTTCGGGCTCCAATGGAGACCTTATTCGTAAGTTGACTATTCAGGGAACTCTTCGGTTATGTCAGGACTGACGGGTGCCTTTCTAAGCGCCTAAAGCCTTACTTGTACGGGTGACTTAAGAGGGAAGCGCCCGGATAACCCGCGAAATTTAATTTTTCTTACGTTTTTTGTGCAATTTGCCAGTCAGTGTCAAGCTGTATGTTAAACAAAATATCCTTTGCGGCGATAATACGTTTGTATTTACAGAATTATAATCATCAATACAACCCTCAAGTTCATTTTATCCCATTCATTGACAATTTCATGAAAAAGGCTACAACATCATTATGATTAAGTACTTGCAAAGCGCGCAGTGCGGCCGGAACCCAAAAATCTAGAACGTTCGTTTCACTTCGCTACTCGCTTGGCGCTAAGCAAGCTTCAGCTGTCAGTCAGTCCATAGCCAAGTCTTTGCTTTTCATACATATGACATGTGTTCGTTTTCACTAACGCGAACTCGTAGGCGAACGCCTAAAGAAGCGCATTGTGAAAAATCGAAAATCCAACATTACAGTAATACTCATGTCTTTAACTGAAAACGGACATCGAGTGCTCTCTTAAAAACCCCATAATATGAATTTATGTATGTGATAACCCCTAAAGGTCCTCCCCTATTGCCTTTTCCAGTCAAGATAACGCGAAACGGTCCACTAAATAAAAACGATAGAATATAATTTCACATTTATAACATGGATTAATCATCAGGATCTGCTTTGACTTTTACAAATTACGTCGGTTAGCTTATAATAATTAATCTCACCAGGAACCGATCTTTTAATAGAAAATAGGGTTGCCACAATCATAAAGTAAGGAGACCGAATTTGAACCATTATGAAATTAAAATGATTTCTGGGCTTCCTACACAATTTTGGAGAAACACTATCCTATTACAGATAAACCAAACATTTTTTCTGTAAAATTAAATAAACACAGATAAACTCAGTCTCCGACAAGTCAGAAACTAAAGAAATTATAGAAGATTTTAACTTTTTTAAATGTTTCCCCACACTAAGAATTTCTCACAAAGAGCCAAGCCCGGAACAACTACCTGCACACACATGTTTGTTTCGTGCCAGAATCGAACCCGCGTCACGCAGCGCAGCAGTCAATCGCTGGCCAACCGTGCCTAAACGTCGTGCTTTGAAAGCTTTTGCAACTTATCTTGGTCCTTAGGGTCAGTAGATGACAGTCTTGCAAGGTATAAGTTAATTTCCAATAATTTATAGCTGTCGTTCCATGAATAACCACAATCTGCTCTACAAAATTGAAATAATATGAAAAATTATCCAATATTTCCCTTTTTAGCGAGTGTCGTAATGCAGGGTCGTTTAATATTCTGAGCAAGGATCTTTTGGCTGCCTGCCATATAAGGGGACAATGGGGGAAGAATGGCAATCCCCCTTTCAGGAAGAGAGAGACGATGTCCAAAGAATAGGGACTTCGTAGGTACCTATGCCATCGTTTTAGTTTAGGATGAGGAAGAATGTAGGTATTGGTTAAAGTAAGCTAGAGAATATTATACAGGGACTGCGTAATTTCGGAACCGGTGGTTCTTAAAAAACACATGACTATCCTATAGCATTTTGGTTAACCCATCAATTGACATAACAATAACCACGTCCATTTATTTTTAGGCTACTTTGGCACAACAACAACATTTCGCCAGCTATGTTTAAGTCACATGTGCCAGAAATCCAGACTCCGTGGCTGCTACTGAGAAATTCCTGGAAGAAAATCCCAATTACACTTTGCCCTGCCTGGGAATCGAACCCAGTCCTCATGGTCAGCAGTCCCACGTTGCCGTCCAAGATACAAAACTGAAAGTATTCAGTTACGTCTTACTGTCTTAGATTAACTGAAATGTTATTTAATACGATCGATGGTACCTTCGATCAAGGATTATAGATCGATGGATGGTATATACCAATGGAGCTGAACTACCACTGAGGTGCCGTTGTATATCTCACAGCTGAAAACAAACGTCTTATGATTGAGAAAGTAAGAGAAAAGAAGCATACTCGATAAATTGAACACGCTTCAACTTACAATACAAAACCGGAGTTCATTTACGTTTCAAAGCTTCTTTTACCGTTTTGTTTTATCGTGAAGAGAAAAACACAACTGCTAGGATCTTTATATTCAAATACAAAAGTACAAAACCTTGTATACCGTGTGTATAATATCTTTTTTTAAGTTTAAAAAACCTCTTCTAATATATTTTTTTGTAATATTTTATGTAAGCTAGGATTTTTTTTTGATACAAAGAGTCTGGAATTTGTCAACAAAATTAAACCATTTTCCTCAGCGTGTAAAATATGAAAAGATAATTTTCATCTCCGGAGTCTGTTGTCGGAATGACATATGAGACATGATTATGCGGAACATTAAGTATACACATGAGAGTGCTTAGATAAAACAAGAGTTGTCAGTACAGCCCTCTTGGAGCTTAATACCATAAGATACCTGAGTTCCAAAACCACTCAGGGTCACGCCAAACTTCAATAACAATTAATTTAGTCCTTGTTATAAATATTCAAGTCAAAAGATCTTCCTTGTACGTTGATTTCAATTATAAACGAAGGAAACGTACACAATTCGCACCCTTAGCTTTTCTGCGAGGACTGGCGACGTTTTTGCCTCTGCGGCATCTTGTGTGCGAATCAAATCTAACTTTATTATTAGTATGGTAAGGTTGGGTTTTGGGTGGAGAGGTTTCAGGGGATGCTGCGCCTCTGTATGTATTATAAATTGGTTTAGAGCGGCGCGGGGAGTCGCCGGTCGTCCGCTCGATACCGGCCAGTCGCGAGACAGACCTGAGAGCGTTCGCTTCGCTATCGTCGCTAATATCGAAACGAAAATAAAAATAAACCCCTATTGTGGACCACGAGTCGGCCAGTGTTGTGAACATGATCGTTAGTGAGTGTTGCATTGTCTTGTTGGATTGTTAGCCGCGCTAGTTCGTCTGAATATTGCGTTAAAAAGGTAAGTAGTGTTTTGGAGATAAACATATAAGCCCTTAAGGTCTGCTATCGCGTAACTCGTTTAATTACTGCGTATGATTATTGCGTGTGTTTTTGTTAAATGTTCGGCGTTTACTTTAATATGACCCACGTGCGTAAGTGGTAGCATTTAGTAGATATTGCAGTATATGCTGTATATGTTACGGTCTTCTTGACGGTTGTTAAAATGACTTTCATCTTGGTATTTACTCATGACGGGGGACCTGAATTTTCTCCATGGAACCATACATTTTCTCTGTTCCTGATTTAATCTGAGTCAACCGTCTTGCTTGGCTGAAGAATTCATAAAAGCAACGCTTCATACACACGTTATGCATTTTCTTGTCTGCATGTATTTAAAAGAACCGTCAGTTCTATTTTATCATCATAACACAAGCATCTCGCAAGATTTCCCGATCAATAGGAAGATGATGATGCTGCAGGATGTGTATTGATAAACGTAGTGGTGAGTTGTAGCTGCTTGGAAATTGGCCAGATTGTCGGGAAATGTAGGAAAAACTGCGGAGTTTTTCTTTAACTTTGTTTTTTTCAGAGTGATGTTTTTTTCGGTCGGTGTCTTATTATATTGGTTCTTTTCCTCGTCGAATGGGCAAGTGCGGTGTTACCATGCTTGTTATATTCGTATCTGAATAGAGGATTTTACGTTGCAGACTTTTCAACGAATTCTGTTGTTGGTGGAACACGGTTGAAGAAAAAGAAATGAATGCTAAGAGTTTTGGCGTGTTAGGCTAAACCGGTATAATCCCCAGAGGTAGTAACCTCACCACAAAACATTCTGACTAGTTTTAAGCTTCCTATTCTTATACATTTCCTGTCGACTTGAGTAAAGGCGACAGGTATCAAAGCACTTTAATTCTCACATGGATTTCATCCACTGAATGACTGGTGCTATGCATATTTTAAAAACCTTTAGTTGTGCCACATTTAGGGTTAGCACCCATCCGGATTTGTCCTGACATGTCTGGCATTTTGGGACACCATTTACCACGGACTTCATGTCCCTTACTATTTGTCTTGACTTTAAGAATTAAATAAGATTTCGGTACTATTAGTACAACGTACAAATCAGCTTGCTTTTGGAGAAAATAGACGTGATCATGTAATACTGAAAAAAAAAAAATCTTTCATTTTAAAGTAATATGGTGTTTTTGGAAATTAATTTATTTTTACCGAAATGGTAACCCTAGACACATTCTTAAGAATACCCAGGTCCATAATTCATCATGGACACAGCTTGACGTTACACAATAATGCACAATGCATGCAAATAAAACTGCTTATTAAATAACACGTATATAATGTAGTGAGGTCAGCGACCCTTCCATTGACAACGGCACTGCATCTCTAAGGTCATTGGTAATGCGGATCGAGTCCTCTGATGTCACGAGGAGTGGAGTCGTGACTTACACCTATTAGTTGGTGACTTGGTGCATTATTGAATAGGTCTTAATATGATGAGTGATGCTGGCTGGTAGTGGAATTTGAGCTCAAGCTCTAAAGAGGCTGCGTCCATTTACCGTGATAATTATGATACAAATATTTTGAGGATTATGTTTTTAACACAAATCGTAGACGTGGCTCAAAAGGCTGCCCAACTTAAATGGGGCTGGGCAGGACATGTCTGTCGCATGCCGAACGAACTGTGGGCCCGTAAAACTCAGGATTGGTGCCCTGAAACAGTGACACGGAGTCGCGGCAGATCACGAAGGAGATGGCGGGACGAACTGGACGTCTTCCGGGAATTGGAAAGTAGCAGAACAGAATCGTGACCGTTGGATAGAACGGAGGGACGCCTTTGCCCGGCCGTGGAAGAATATGGGCTAGCTATAATAATAATAAAAGTTTTTCAAAATTAGGCTTTATTATTAGGTCCTTATAGCCCAAAAAATTGCCATTCTACCAGCGATAACGTTGATAAACGATGATAATGAAATTTAGGTAAAACATATTTTGGATTAGTAAAAGCTACCGCGGATTAATGACAGCCTCGTTGGTCTACCGGTCATAAGCGCGACTGCTGAACATGAGTTCTTCCATATGGAGCTTCTCAGTAGCAGCCACGGAGTCTGGATTCGTGCCCAGTTAATAGCAGTAGGCTCGCCCGCTATTACATGAGACTTAAACGTAACTGGCGGAATGTGGGTGTACTATTAGGTACACCTCTGCCTACCTCTTCTGGCATTACAGGCGTGATGTTATGTAGAATAAACTACCGTAAAGCTTATCTTGTTGGAAGTTGCGGTAGGAAACCGAAACGTATAAAAACGATTGCCAGTTGATTATGGCCCTTTGATCATAACTATGGTGAAAAAGAAAAACATTCAGACGAATTATAACCGAGGAGGCTTTTGGACGTCGGTTAAAAAATAGTTTTGAGAATTTGAAATATTTGGTGACGTGTTTGAGAAATCTTTTAAAAGGATAAAGGTGTTCTGCCCCCCTAGCATGGCAATACTCTCTAGTCCACCAAGACTAGACAAAGCTCTTTCTATACAACTTGACATGTCTTGTCATTCATTTCATACATTTCTAACATCGCCATGTTTGCAACGATAGAAATCGTTCCACAATCTGTCTTATAATGACAATTCAATTCGACTCTACGTCGACAAAACCTTTTTCTACGGTGGTCATGTTACGGGGGCTGTAGCTAAAAAGCCTACATCATTGCCCTAAATATCACACAGTTGTGGGACAGTAATAGGCTGGTATTATTATTTATTATATATTGTTGTACCTACTTGTCATCCCTGAATGGTTAGACAGCCTACCACACACAGACACACAAACACACACCCACATCCACACACATGCAAACAATCCAATAAAATGTGTTTTTTTTTTCGGATGTGAAGTCCTCAAATAACCCCTCCCGCTCTGGGCTGAGCAGGAGGGAGTGTCAGACTTTTACTGACTAAAACCCATCCATGTTCCTTCATCGCCCTTTGTGTTCCAGGGCCGCGGTATCTCTTTCGAACAGTCCCGCAACCAAATCTCTAGGTCTAAAGGTACTCGTTTGAGTACCTTATGGGATCTAAGGTACCTAAGGGTTTTACCCTTGTAAAACCTTCAGAAAAAGGGTTTTTAGATCCTTCAAAGAACGTTTATTACGGCTAAGACAATATAAATTGGGTACAAATAAAACAAACACACCTTCACCTTTGACGAAAAAACTCGCCAAACCCTTTGACCTTAGAAAACAAATAAAACCAAATCAAACGCTTGTGAACCGTATCTGTAATTAGGGTTGACCCTTCGGAGTTGTTTAAAGTCGAGGCCATGCCGTCCTCTTCCGTGTCAGGGAATGCTTTCGCTTTGTTTACGTAGGTCTAAGGGCGCAATCTATAAATAAACTTTACATAGCACGAGTCTTAGACACATTCGTGCGTCTTATTTGCACTTGTAGTTTGATAGTTGTGCGACAACGATAGGCTTTGCAAAAGTACGTGCTGAGCAACTTATACATATAGATTTCTGATTGATTAGGTGAGAAGCGATCTAGCCGAGACTACGCAACGAATTCTCTACGATTTCACAACATTCTACATTAGCTTGTCTCGCTCTCTCTTGAAAACAAAAAGATTAAGCTACAGTCCCAGTCACAAAGCATAATAACTGTAAAAGCACTGTAGTTACCCATTACGATTAATCGTCTCGTCATGAAAACGCGGTGAAGATGTTGCGCACACGTGGCGTGCTCGCTACGCACACGCATCGCGTCAAAAAATTGCCTCGCTGGAGACACGCTTACAAATCACCAGTGTGATAAAACCCTAAATGACACTGGCCGTAAATACTATTACTTATTGGGTGGTACTGGTGGTAACCCTAAGGAAATGGGGAAACTTTTTTCATTATTGTCTTTGGTGGTGCTAGTTTGAAATGTGTAAAGGAAAACTTGGTGTCTATGGCTGTTTATTGCCTGTTAAATCCTGATTATTGGCTATGTGATTATTGGTTTATTGCTTATGTTAAGTAATGATTAGTGAGTGTTTAACAATACAGTTTCGAACCTTAAACGTCTCTTTTAGTTCTGTTCTAACTTTATGGCGGCGCGGAAGTTAGCTGCGAGTGGTGGTCTGCGCATTATAAAGTCAAGACGATGCGTCCTCTGCGGGCTGATCCTTAAGGTGGATGCGCAAGGGTAGTCCGCGAAAATTAAATTTTCTTACGTTTATTGCAATTTGCAGGTCAGTGTCAGGTTGTATGTTGATGAAAATATGAATATAAAAATTATAGAATCATAATCATTCAAATCATCAATACAACCCTCCAAGTTCATATATAATCCCATTGAGTGACTTTTTCATGAAATAGCTATTGAATGCGGTTTTATGAACTTGGAGGGCTTTTTTTTTTACCGATGGGAAATCATCAAATAACCCCTCCCGCTCTGGGCTGAGCAGGAAGGAGTGTCAGACTTTTACTGACTAAAACCCATCCATGTTCCTTCCTTTGCCCTTTGCGTTCCAGGGCCGCGGTATCTCTTTCGAACAGTCCCGCAACCCTGGCAGGCATCGGTCCTTACGGACCTGTTTGCTGACTCTCCTTGAGGCGCGCGTGGAACACGAACGCGCCGTCGACACGGCCTGTCGTCATAAGACGGACGGCGAGCTAGCCCATAGCTCACCGTCCACAGGCCCGCGCCTACGGTGGCCGGGGGCCACCACGTGGCCCCCGACGCCCGGTGCGTCTCCCGCGGCGGCTCAGACGTGAGGCTCTCTCCCTCTCACGTCCCGCCACCTCCTTCGCTAGCATAAGTGCTTCGCAGAAGGAGGTGACGGCGTCCCATTCCCTCTCGCTCCGGACCATGGATTGAACCAGGGCCGGACGCGAGAGGTCGCCGCCACCGAAACTTCGAGGGCTGTATTGATGATTTAAATGATTATAATTCTGTAACTCCATACGTGTACTCCAACCTGACACTGACCTGCAAATTGCAATAAACTTAAGAAAATTAAAATTTCGCGGGCTACCCTTGGGTTTCCACCTTAATATTGTGTTCTGCGCAGTATTATTATAATATTGTGTTTTACGTTCGAAGTTTCGAGTCGCAATAAAGTTTAAACCGCTATAACTGCGATCACCGCAACTCGCAGCTAACTTCCGAGCCGCCATTAAATTTGAAGAGAACTGTAACTATGATCAGCTTTATGAATATAAAAGAATGATGTTTGTAAACGAGTTTTCTGCTTTATTATGATTAAAATAGTTTAATATTTTTCTTCATAAAACAGTTTTTTTTACACGGTTAAGGGACATCGATGCGGAAACTTGAACTTAGTCACACATGAGTCTCGACTTGAAGAGAAGAGTTACTCGTGTGTAAAAACTAATAAATGTTACGGGGAGCGTACTTGTGGTAGTCTTTTGTATCCATGAAGATAGACCTTTCTGATCTACGGTGGTATTTTCTTAAAGAATGGAGCTCCAACAAAGCATATAGGTACACAAGACATGGCATGATTATGGATAATGGACAACAAAAGGTATTGAGTAGGTGTACTTCTTCACATATAAAACACCACAACATGCGCAATAACGTAAGCAACTAAACTAACAAAGTCAGTAAAAAAAAATATTTTTAAAGGTTCTTTTTGGATTTTTTTAAAATATTTCAAAACATAATTTGTTTGATGTACCTATTAAAGAAAATTTTCAACAATTTAAACGAGAACAAGAAGTACGTAAAATAAAAATAAAACGGGAAATATTACCACCAATATTAAATCTTTGAAAATGTTCTTATATGTTGCGAGAGATTCGCAGATATCTAAACTTTATTAGCCAACATGTTATATTATTGCCTACGAAGTCATTATGTTGAACCCTAAGTTTCTTTTAAAAGGTTACATTTTTACAAACTCATTCTTTAATCTTTAGACACTCAATTACACGTGTCTCCACAATCGAAGATCAAATATGCTTCTTTCGTCAATTTTCCGGACACAATCGGAGCAAAAACCACAAACTTCTTCTAGTTTGAACGGCATTTGCAGCGGATGGGTTATCAACCTGTCATTGCTCGGGTACAGTTGTGATCTTTTAACCCTACACGTCGCCGGCACGTGGCGTGGGCTTGAAAGGTGCCTGTGTGTGTACTCTAGTTTGCGACATGACTGTCATTCTTACGAAGATGTAGACACAAAATCTAAAAAGAAAGAAAATAAAATTGGAACTCGCACAGGACAATACTTAAATATAAACTTAAATGAAAAGGTCCCAGCATGGTATCTAGGTTTATATAAAACTAGCAGTTGCCCGCGGCTTCGCTCGCGATTTGGGCGGAAATTATCCCACGAGCACGTTGTAAATATAGCATATGACACTCGGGGATAATGTAGCTTCCTATTAGTGAAAGAATTTTCAAAATCGGTTCAGTAGATCCAGAGATTATCCCCTACAACCTCACAAACTTTACCTCTTTATATTATTAGCATAGAGTACATAGAGTAGATTAATAGGTACAGGATTTACTTTACATAGTCCAGTAGTTACAGTAACAAAACTTATAAACTGTTCGAAGCTTCTCTGACGCGCGTCCGTAATCGTCTTTATTTTACAAAAAAATAGCAAATGATCCTTGCACAACTTTAATGAATGTTATGTTTAAAGTTACTTCAGGGGTTGTCAAAAAGACTGCCTATTTGTAACAACAAACGGTTTACAGTTGACGAGGCCAAGTTGGAACTATCCAGTGAATGCAATTTTACAGTTTTCCCCCTGTTTCCACTTCAAATCAGAACAGAGACTCAGCATCAAGATCGATGCATGCTCGATTTCCATTTAAACCTAGCTTTTAGAGATTAGTTTTAAATCAATCAGATTTAAGTCGAGATTAAAATTAAGCATTACCTATTCAAGAACAGATTTACATAGGAATTGTATAATCGATGGGACTCTTTCCTAAAGAGCCCTACTTAATTACTTTGATAATAAAAACACTTATTTAAATTGTAGATTGGTTTGTTGGTCTTTAGCACATCTGGTTAGCATGATGCCCTGCTTGGGTTCGACACTCGGGTCGAGCAAAGTGTTGTTAGGTTTTTCCATCAGGAATTCCTCAGTGACAGCTTGGGGTTTGGAGTTGCGCCCAGTTGATAGCAATTGGAACTTGGGACTTAAATAACTATCGAAATTTGGATGTACTGTAGGGTACTCCTGCCAAACCCTTCGACGCTAACAAACGTGATGTTTAGTTATATATAATTATTTTTTAGCTTTCAACTTTGTTCACAACTTTATACTTTCAGACAAGACGTGTGACGTCACTCTTCCCTGCGTCGTCGTCTTGATTTATTAATTACTTGAATCATTATATAATTGCGAACATTACACTAATTACGCAGGAGACGAATGAGCTAATTAGCTGTGTTATTTATTAAGCAGAATGTTAATAATGTTTGTAAAATATGTTGTATGTTGGTAATGTTTTTAAAATATTTATTTGACGTTACTGCTTGACGAGGGATGAAATATTTGATTTATTCATGGAGAAATTAGCTTTTGGAACTAGACTGTATTTACCTACATAGTACCTTTAAAACAAAGTCGCTTCCCGCTGTCTGTCCCTATGTATGCTTAGATCTTTAAAACTACGCAACGGATTTAAATGCAGTTTTTTTCATAGATAGAGTGATTCAAGAGGAAGGTTTATATGTATGACATTGCACACGTGCGAAGCCGGGGCGGGTCTCTGGTTATAAGGTCAATGTTTTTTGTTTTGGTGACATGTCTATGACGCTTAGTAAACATTGACAAATGAAGCATTTATAAATCCACATTTATTTTGTACAATCAAATTAAACTTCAACATGAATCCTGCACAAACAAATCAATTATTAAAACGGATCTCAATAATACATCCAAGTACAAAATCAAACAAAAGAATCAACCCTAAAATGCGGCCCTACACTACAAAGCACCCATAATAATTCTGCTCAATTCGGTTGCATAAATAGTAAAGAAAAATTACGCGTCAACCCTCCCCCCGCACCCCGCGCCTACTTTCCCCCGACCTTGCAGGGCTCGAGACAATTCCGCTTCCTTGCTACTGCATGGCCACATCTCCAAATAGGGTTGCCAACATTGCCCAATAACCCCGGATTTTTAATATTAAACTGTTCTGAATTCCAGCGGGGGTTCAAAAATGTTCGCTTGTAAACGACATTGTTATGTCGAAATGTGGTTGTGTTTTAAAAATAATATGCTTGAGAAAAATCGAATTTAGTGGAGCAAGCGAAAAGGCTAAATCTGTAAATGTATCTGTAAGACGTGTATCTTTATTCTACTTCTAATTTTGAAATGGATAACCTATTTATCTCTGTATTTACGGTAGGCTTCTTGTCAATTAGGTTTAGTTGAGGAGACGGTAGTTACCAGCAGTTTAATAAATAACCTCATGAAATATAAAGTTGATCTTTTGCCAAAGTTTATTGCATGTTTTAATAAAAAGGTTGACGAGTTTACTTTAAGTTACAAAACATTAGATTAGAGATCTAAATGCCACGGGTCGCTTACAAAGTCGAAACCAAACATTTTTTGTTCTCGTATTTAAAACAACCAGCTAATATTTCTAGTTCTGATTAGCTGACAACCCTACCTCTGAGGTTAACGAACAGACAGACTAGGGGAGGCTTGGCGCATGCGCTCTCAATGTTTTGGATGCCCCAACTCTCCTCTATCAGCAGTTTTCATATATAAATACACAACCACTATTTTTGTGACGCAATTTGGATACATCTAGATATTTTTGGGCAAATATTATACTCGAAGGTCTTAAGGTCAAACCAGGGGTTAGGTTGCGTTACTCGGTTGGGTTACGTAAGGAATATATTGGAACGAAGTTTGCATGCTAAGGGTTACTTTTGATTTCTATGGAGAATCCAGTTGGGGCCCATTCATATGGAATATAATGCGTGATACTGATGGAATTCAAGAAATCAGTTAATAACACCCACGCCTATCAATAGAATACGTTTATAAAGAGTCTAAAGATCTTTCCTCGTAGAGCTACAAAAAGGTTTTTCCGCCATTGAATACGTGCCTGCAAAAACCATTACTTTCTTTAGCTTTGCCGTAGTCGGGTAAAAAAGAATTTAAAACGGTACATTTTTTTTTTCTCACCATAAACATAAACTAAATCCGATAGGTACAGAATTTTGTAAATTTTGTACACGATAACATGTTTCAAAAAAGCAAAAACAATTTTAATTAGTTTCTACGAACCGAAGGAGGGGAAAAATGGGTATTTCCAAAACCCACTAATTCTGGTTAGAGCTCGACTAATCATACTAATGTTTGACCGTCCGCGACCGGCGCACGGTGTGATGAATTAAGGCATTATCCTCCAATTAACCAGGAGTAAAACAGGGTTATTGGGTAGAAAAAAAATAAAAGCATTAACCACGATTTATGATGGGGTTTGCCGACCAAAATTTATAACGAAGATAATAAGCCATAACACGAACATTGTGATTAAGATTTTTTAAAAGTAATTTACTACAAGTAGGTTCATAATCTATCAGAAATTAATTGTGTATCAGGTAACACTTAAAAAATAATTTGGGCAATTTCGCTTTAGAATTTATAAAAAACTTCAATTTACTTTTTAATCAGGCATAATACATAAATCCTTTGAAAATAATGCTATTGTTAAACCTATAATCTGCTTTAAAAGTTTATTCATCCTATGAAATTAAAATTCCGTTCTTAAAAACAAAACAAAACCATAGAGAAACACAGTCACGTCAAAATCAAAAGTTCCCCTCGAACCGTAAAAAGTAAAAACAGGGCGTCGACACACCGCCTTATGATTACGACGCGGCGTTTTAGAACTCCTTCTATTGAAATCTATTCTTTGAAATGATACGAAAAAATCTCATTATACAACCATTAGGAGACTGTTATTCGCCTCTGGGAGAATATTCGTGGAATGGTATGGAAATAAGGGAATTGAATATTTATTATTGTTTCTCTAAAGCGGTCTTTGGAGTAGATTTTAGAGGGGTGTCGGAAACGTAGCGTACGTGGATATTCAGATATTAACTTTATCATTATGAGGCTCATTATTGGTAGTTCATTCATGGAATCTACCCAAGCTAGCCGAGACAACGCGAAATGTATTTTTTTGCAAGAGCCAACTGTCTTGTGTGACAAGTCAAACTTGGCAAGTATGTAATTCTGCTAGATGACGTCATAATGGGATCACATTTTCTGTCATCGTCGTCTGCCTAGCCTTTTCCTAACTATGTTAGGCTCCACTTCCATGCTAACTGGATGCACCTAACCAGTATTTTAGAGGCAGCGATAGCCTATCTGACCTCCACAACCCAGTTAGTACTGGGTAATACGATACCCCTTGGTAAGGCTGGTTGTCAGACTTTTGGCCCACTGCCTATCTGTAACGATTGTCAAAGATACTACAATTGACAGCCGGGACCAACGGCTTAACGTGCTTTCCGAGGCACAGAAGAGTCTTGGTATCTAATGGGTGACCACCCATCCACATACCAACCTAGGCAAGCGCAGCCGGAGCTGTTGTTATTATTTAGCCACATGCTCCTCTTCTGATAGCCTCTCTTAGTGACTTTATCATAATAATGATTAAATTAAAAATTTGAAAAACCTCCAACTAGGAAATGGCTGCACCAATTTTGATAAAAACATATCTAAGAACCATCGCCAAGAAACTAGCTTTCGAATAAAAAAAAACTGCTTGCAAATCGTTCACTCGTTTAAGAGCTACGGTGCCAGAGGCAGACACACACACATAGCGGTCAAACTTATAACACCCCTCTTTTTGCATCGACGGTTAAAAATTATAAATTGTCTGAAGATAATGTTCACTGGTGTGTAAACTTAATTTCTTGCCACGTCTATATCGTTGATGAACCGTAAGTAATTAGGTATACTCCCGGTCAACTGGTAGTTTATATTTGGCTTTTGTAGTTTCTTAAAGATAGTCAACGCCAAATAATTCACCATGTTTATTTTGGTAATGAACTGTTGCAGATCAGACCAGGTAACCAACACGTCATTGTTTCATCATCATCAACATCATTTCAGCCGAAAGACGTCCACTGCTGGACATAGGCCTCCCCCAAGTGTCGCCACATTGACCGGTCCCGTGCGTCTCGCATCCAGTGGATCCCCGCAACCTTCACCAGGTCATCGGTCCACCTAGTGGGAGGCCTTCCAATGCAACGTCTTCCGGTCGTCCGTCGTCTTCATTGCTTACAAATCGAAAACTTGAGAGAGAATTTTCGTCGATCTAATTCTAATATGGTCATAATTGTCCAGGATGCGGAAAAAGCCTTTTGATTCCGTAAAGTTCTTATGAAACATGAAATTCATGTTCTTACAATAATACTATTTAATTTGTTTTAATTTTTACGGGCCGTTTTGTTCGGTTATCGTGGTATGGACATGAGATGCGGAGGAATGAGGAGAATGTATTGAGGAAAATGTTGAGTATGAATGTAGATGGCTATAAGAGTAGAGGAAGACCAAAGAAACGATGGATGGATTGTGTGAAGGATGAAATGGCTAGAAACGAGGTGACTACTGAGATGACAAGTAATAGAGAAGTATGGAAGAAGAAGACATGCTGCGCCGACCACAAACAAGTTGGGATAAGGGCAGGAGAATGACGATGTTAGACAAGACCAAGGGATATGACACTTTAAGATCACTCCATCTAAATTGCAAAAAATCTTTGGTTGGCCAAATTGTGACTTATGCCATAAGCCAGAATTAGGACGAGTATAAATTTATAAGTTAGGTGAGGCTGCTTTAGCTACATCGCTTGACGTTAGACAATGTCGTCGTGACTAGCGAGTGTGGACGAAAATATGCGGCGAATTGTCCCGGTGTCGCGTACGACATGGCGACATTGGTATACTCGTCGCACGACAGGTCTGCGACTTATTGCTAGACATTTGTCGCTTCGTGAGTGAGACTGGCGTGGTTCTGGTATACGACAACCCGCCAAGTCGGTGATATTTACGAGTGAGAACTTTTTTATGTGTTAGATTTAACATAACATGACGCCTGTAATTCCCGAAGGGTTAGGCAGAGGTGTACCTATTATTACACCCACATTTCTCCAGTTATGTTTAAGTCCTTTTTTAGGATGGGGGCGCGCCTATTGCCATCAACCGGGCACAAATCCAGACTCCGTGGCTGCTACTAAAAAATTCCTGATGGATAAACCCAATAAAACTTGGCGCGACTCGGGAATCGAACCCAGGACCCCATGCTCAGCAGTCGCTCTTGCGACCACAAGACCAACGAGGCAGTTTCTTGGTATGATACCTACTCCAGATGCAAGAATTAAAGTGGTATAAACCACAATTCCTAATAATATCTTCGTATACAGTAAATATTGGTTTGAAATATGTGGGAAATCCGTCAAATCATGATCATGGTACACACGGCAACAGATCAAACTATACATTTCCAATTTATGCTGATCTCGCATTGTATAGGATTTCCATACAATGCGAGGTCAGCTTATACTGGAAATGTATAGCTTGATGTTTAGCCGTGTGTACGTAACGTGTTCTTTAACTCAATTCTTCCCTCTCGACTGACTCGCTGTCAATGACTCCATTTACTTTCGTTCACTCCTCACACATGATAATCATGATCTGCTAAACTAACATTAACTTAGAAGATAATGGGCGTTACAAAGTAACAAATAAGTTATGTAACAAATAATAACAACAGGTGATTTTGGTGTTTATTGCATGTGTAGAAAAATCACCTGTTGTTTTCCGAAAGGCGAACAACTAACTACATTGTTATTTTAGTCTAATGAAATAAACACCAAGCCAAGCTGACCGACTAAACTTCTAACCACAACAAACATAATTACGTTCAAAGTTCAATCGTCCATTCGTTCATGCAGCCGATCCAGCCGCCATATTAGCCGTATGTCGGCCAAAATGTTGATCAAAATTCGAAATTTGAATTGTCGATCGACATTACGCGCGCTAATCTGAAGCTGCATTATAAGGCTGTGTTGCCACCAGAAATGGGATGGGACAGCTTCATTTTCTCAGAATATTTGTACAAAAAAATAGCGTATCGCACACAAATTTGTGAGCACAGTGTGTGAGCGAGACCTGCCAGAGTTGCGGGACTGTTCGAAAGAGATACCGCGGCCCTGGAACACAAAGGGCAAAGGAAAGAACATGGATGGGTTTTAAGTCAGTAAAAGTCTGACACTCCCTCCTGCTCAGCCCAGAGCGGGAGGGGTTATTTGATGATTTCCCATCCGAAAAAAAAAATATATGTGCGAGGGATGTGTGCAAAACGGTGTAGCGAACCAGCGACGGCCGTCATGGCTCACGTACTGGTCAACTTGAAGGAAGTGCGGAAACAAATTCCGATACATAGATGGTGTAGCGATCTTAGAGTAGAGGTGAAAGGAGTCACAGCCTCGGTTACACATCCTCGCACCGTCTGCTTACCCCACACATCTTTAGGGAAAACCAGCCTAAAACCCGAACTCCAACAAAGCGAAGACGAGGAGTCGTGCGGGAATCGACCAATCACCTATACCTACATATTGAAATCTACAGTCTCCTAGGTTGTATCTTGCAAGCATAGTCTTTGCTTGCAAGTCTGCGCTCCGCTCCGCTCGTGGAGACTTTGGTGGTGTCCGGGCATTACGCGCGCTAATCCGAACCCGTGCCATAACGTCAATCACAGGGTGATGTCGACCGGCAATTGTTTACTACTGCACGCCTCCCGATTACACACCCGAGCAATCTGCAGTTAGTACCGATTGATGGTTACTGTTGGCCATAGATATTAGATAGCTGTGAAGTAGATCGGTGAATATTTTCCATTGTGAATAAGGTTGATTTTGGAATCGGGTTTTGATAAGATACTTGATACTAAATGCGTTTTTGGTGCTGCAATCCAGGCTAAATTCATGCCTGAATCCAGTTTTTGTGGAGATTTGACTAAATATTTTTGGATAACATGTTATCAAAAGCATTCTTTGAGATCTAGGTTTGTCTGTGAACTATGCTTAGGCATAAAATGATCCTCAATCAATTCTGGGTATCGTGTCTTCGTAAATTATTAGGTCTTCATAGTAGAATTTTGTTGGAATTCGCCTAGATTAAGGTCGGTCATTTTAGGATCGTGAGAAGAGACGTAATTTGAACACCAAAATTAGAGGATTATAGTGGTTATAGAGACGTTAAAATAACTATGAAAAGTGAAACTTTCGATTTTATTGTTAACAAAACAGAAAGATATGGTCAATTGAGGACTGAGTTTATACGAGAATGTTGCAGTTTCAGAGAATATGTGGTGACAAAAACTGAAAAGAGTATGCTTACATGATTTGGTCACATGGATTGATTTGATGAGTGAAAGACGACGAACAAAACGTATTATTATATTACATTACAAGGCAGATGTGAGTGGCAATCCCGGGAGGGGACGCCCTAGAAGGACATACACTGACCTTATTGGTGAGGTTCTTCAGAAAGGTCAGGTTCGTAGTACCTACTCGCAACCGGTGTGCGTGTATGACCAGGGAGCCTAAAATAATTAAGCCCAAAATTCTTAAAACGGTCTTTATGGTTTTGACCACAAAGTCCATTTTAAGAGTTTTAAATTTTTAACGTGATTCATGTTATGATTCTGATAAAGGAGCCATTTTAGGCCCCCAGATGTATGAACGTGGACGAGGCGAAAGGAGTAAGTATATAAGGATCGTAGCAGGTGGTGTTCTGTGGTTTCTGCCTACCCCCATGGGAAAAACGCGTGAGCTTATGTATGTATGAATGAAACAAAGGTGTCGATTTTTTGACGGAGCATTTTTGTTTTTTTTTAGTGGCATCTCGCAGTTCAGTCTGTGAAGCTGGCTACTGGTTAACCGGACTAATCGTGTGGATGCCTTGAAATTAAGGCCTCCAGCCAGGGGCATAAAACTTAAATCCACGAATCTTAACTATTTTTATCTTTGGCTTTACTGTTATCTAGGTCTTGAATTGCGATTATCTCAAATACAGTTTGCACGTTAAATAATTCAAGAATTCCCAATAGCCTTATAAAAGCATACATTAGTGGAATATCTTTCTAGCAGAATTATTCAAGTGGGACCAATTCGAGAGGAAATGGGTATAATTTGCAAATAATTTCTATGTGTTTAATGTTTGTCTAGAAAATAGAAATGCTTTTATAATCCACACGAATATTTTAATTCGAAACTAACTCCATTTATCTGTCTCTCCGTATATTACCTTTTCAAGACTAAAATACAGTTAGCCTGGGACCTGGGGACCTTCCTCATGGGCAACTTTTAATGCTAGAAATAATACCAGCCTATTACTGTCCCACTGCTGGGCAAAGGCCTCTTCTCATACAGAGAAGGCACATGCATTGATCACCACGCTTGCTCAAGACGGCTTGGCGATTTCAGTCTTATATTAATTATAAGCCCTGGTTTCCTCACAATGTTTTCCTTTACTGATGTCAGTAATGTATAAAATAAAATGAGAAATTACATGTAAAATAGAAAAAAGTCACTTTGGTATTGGGATTTGGGCCTACAACCTCGTGCATGAGAGGCGAGACCTTAACCTACAGGTGTTCACGATTTTATGAAAAATCCTAGATATTATATTTTTTTTTTAAATATAAAAATAACGCGCAAGCGAATTAGTGGGCAATAGTTTAGGTATGTATTCCTCTCGAAGGAGTTTATAGGAGCTTCAATTTACTAGTAGTAACTAACTGGAATGGTAACTTCGATTAGACAATCAAATATTCATAAACCTACACGCTAAGTATACTGTAGAAATAGAAACCTACAGAAATACATGGAATATTACTGTTAACCGTAACATAATAATTATAAATAATATATATTTTTAAAAACCAGCTGTTCCATACATTTTGACCGTGTATGTGAAAAACAGCAGATTATAGGGTGTAACAAGACCCTTAACGAAGCCGAAAGGCACTTGTTCTCCACGTCATTGCGATATTTTTTTTTGTTCTAGACCATACCTGGGAACCATCTAGTTACAGAGATATTGGTTTTCAAAGTTCCAACTTTTTCACAGTTTTTTTTTTTTTTTAACTACATATTTTTTAATTTATGAATTTTACTCCTCAACGACCCCCGGTACTATTCAATCCATCGATCAGCACAATGATTTGAGTACGTTACGTTGAGTCCTACCGTAAAACGAGATTTTTAACCCAAAAAAAGAAATCGTTTCCCAGAAATAATTTTTGCGTAAAGTTACTTAGTTTGATCTACAGAATGCTTAGATGACGGCTTCGTGACCTGTATGTGGGTCTTCCATTATGATATTATTCCTGTGGCAGCCCACAACCTGGATTGGTGGCCGGTTTATGGCATTACTCCCGTTTCTTATACCTAGGTACAACATAACATGAGATTATAATATAACTGCAGACATTAAGTAGAGTGGTTGTTCTCGAAAGAAAGCCGGTAGGAATCGTATTCTTAGGTAGCTTCGGGCCTGATAGCTGGTGAAATAAATAAATAAACAAATATCGCCGGACATTACACAAATCGCCATCTAGGTGCCACACTAAGCAACGAGGCTTGTGTCGTGGACACCAGATAGTTGATAATACTACATAGATACTTTTTGTTTGTAAATACATACTTATTACACATAGAAACATCCATGACTCGGAAACAAATGTCCATGCTCAACACACAAACATTTGCTCCTACCGGAATTCGAACCCGGGACCCTAAGAACGTAAGGCAGCCTCACTACTGCTGCGCCATTCGGGTCGTCAAAAAAAATGAAATGTTCATAGTGACCTTTTTATCCTTCAGTGAATACATGCGGTGGATGGGTAGACAACGGATTTAATTCATCTTTTAGTCAGATATAATCTTGAAAATAAATGAGCCCTCACATCAAGCGAACCCACTTAACTATTCCCTCCTCTATATTAACCCTATACATCAAATCATACACAACTCGGCTCAAGTTCATAAACGTGTAGCATTTTAAGCTTGCTATTACGGGCTCAGCGTTTCCATGTTAAAAATGCCCCGGGGACGGCAGGAAAGGGTTAATCGGTACCTTTGTTATTTTTGCATGTTAATGGACTTTTCAGATCAGGCTAGCGTTTGGGGGGTTATGTAGGATGTGTATGACGGATCCTTGCGTTTTTTTTTTTTTGTTTTTTAGATAGATAGGGATCGTTATGCATCATTTGCGTTTTCGCTGTGGTTGGGTAAAGATTGATCGTATGGTCATTAGGGATGGGTCATTTGGTGTCATTGTGAGTTATGACTTTAGGCGATATTATTGACTTTCGCTTTATGCTAAAATTCAATCAAAATCACTACATAGTATAAAACAAAGTCGCTTTCCACTGTCTGTCCCTATGTATGCTTATACAGCGTGTAACAGAAAGGGTATAATCATATGGAATACTGTGGTACAGACCATCAAACTGAACAACTTTCTCTATGGGACCACCATCGAAATCGTAAAAAAATAATCAGCTGTCCCATACATTTGGGTCGAGTAGGTATCGAAATTTTGTATAGGACAGCTGATTATTTTTTTAAAAACCGCATCAACGGATGTTGATGCGGTTTTTTTTAATAGAGAGTGATTCAAGACGAAGGTTTATATGTATAACATTGCACCCGTGCGAAGCTGGGGCGGGTCGCTAGTTTTAGATAAAATGCAAATGTAAACTTGTCCCATTGTGACACTCAATTTCGAAAGCTGCGACGTTGTTCCTAAAACAGTCTGTCAGTATCTTGAATTCTTGATATTAAATACTACGTCTGGACTATTTTTGGATCCACAATTATTATCTAGACTAAATTAAGATTCAGTAGGCATAACTCGTTAGAATAAGGATAACTTTCGTATCTTCACAAAGTCGAGAGTATAAATAGCTAATATTGCCTACTGAAGTTTGTGGGTATAAGACGATTACTGAATGTTAATTAAATCTTGTGATTATGTAAAAGGTTGGTATGTTCAGCATTTGAAAAGTAAATATAATAAGCAACTGTGTAGTGCGCAATGTTATTGTTGTTTAGGTATTGTAATAAAACAATACATAAACAGGCGCTTTTTTCCTGAGGTAGAACAATGTTTTTTTTTAATCTTTGCACATTAGTAATTTCTCCTATATCG
The DNA here is from genome assembly GCA_947578425.1 of Eugnorisma glareosa. Classification (NCBI taxonomy): domain Eukaryota; kingdom Metazoa; phylum Arthropoda; class Insecta; order Lepidoptera; family Noctuidae; genus Eugnorisma; species Eugnorisma glareosa. Next base: position 4,236,231 of record OX387970.1, read on the forward strand.
TGGGTGCGTTTAAAAACATTTAAACTGAAAATCACAAACAGCCAGACCTGAGATCATCTGTAAGCCATACAAATATTTGTTCCGTGCGGGGATCGAACCCGCGACACACAACGCAGCAGTCAATCGCTCAGCCTCTGCGCCAACCGTGTCGTCAATTACAGCACGCCAACCATACTCCTCATACCAACTGAGAGTACTCTCAGTTGGTATAGTTTAGCCAGGAATATAAATAGGTTCACAACATGAATAGACTCTTATTTAAAAACAATCGAGTGCCAAATGACTATAGGAATTGGTAATGTGCCGAGGAGTCTCGCAACATTGCTTTACCCCAATAAGTATAACGCTTTGTCCTTTTTAGGGTTCCGTAGTCAACAAGGAAACGGTGTTATTACAAAAAGCGGTTTAACTAAAAAAACCTGGTTTTTCATAGTTTGGCCATGTCTGTCTGTCTGTCTGTCCGCAGCCTAGCTCAAAGACTCTTAGTACTAGAAAGATGTAATTTGGCATCAATATACACATTAGTTATGCCAATAAAGTGGTAAAATAAAATCTCGAAAAGTATTTTTTTAGGGTATCTCCAGTACATATACGTAAAGTGGGAAATTTAATTGCCCATATGGGATGTCGATGTCGTTGGATAGGTCTTTAAAAAATATTGCGAGTTTGTTTATATAATTTTTGGATTAAGGGATTCGTTTGTGAAATATTAAGCTTAAAGTGCTAGTTTTTGTTAGACTCTAGGGTCCCCGCCCCTCTACCAGCTTAACGGTTGTGTTGGGGTGTGTGAAAAAATTCACAGTGGTAGTATATACATATAAGGAAATTAAAAGAAAAACTATCACAGCTAAGTAGGCTTTACAAGTTTACGAGTAATAGTCGACCAACTTATAAAATGTACTTGGATAACATATTTTCCAAAACATAACGTATGGGAGCACAGGTTTTTCAACTGCAAATTTAGTTTGTGTTTTTATTATTACAATAATAAAAATCATCGTTAGGAGGCAAATCCGCTTATTTTGATGGGCAACTACGGAACCCTACAAAGTGCGTGGCCCGACACGTACTTTGCCGGTTTTTATACGAATGACGAAGTTTCATAATAATATTATATAACATAACGTCACGCCTATAATCCACGAAGGGTTAGGTAGAGGTGTAGGTACCTATTCCTACATCCACTTCTCGCCAGTAAAAAAACTTGTCTGCCTTATTTATTCTTCAAGGAATGTTTGAAAATCGATAGTTCATCTTCTTTCTTTATCGTGTGGTTAGTGCTTAACTTTTTTTTTTTTTTCGGATGAGAAATCATCAAATAACCCCTCCCTCTCTGGGCTGAGCAAGAGGGAGTGTCAGACTTTTACTGACTAAAACCCATCCATGTTCCTTCCTTTGCCCTTTGTTTTCCAGGGCCGCGGTATCTCTTTCGAACAGTCCCGCAACCCTGGCAGGGTTAGAGCCTAACCTGGTGTCAGAGTTTTTATGCTGCCTATGGGCCTCTGACTTGGCTTAACAAGCCGTCGAGAAATATCTCTCAGGCATGCTGGTTTGGTTTCCTCACGATGATTTGCTTCACCGAAGAAAGTCAGAATTATATATACAATACGGAATCCGAAAAATCAGAGGTGCGTGTCTTGGGTTCGAACTCTAGACGTATCTCTCCTTTTACTCGATAGTGAACAACTAGTTCTTTCTAGAACAAAACACGAAGGAGGCTAGGTTTAAATAACCTACATCTCAAATCTCAGGAGACAGAGCCTGATGTTGGTATACATTTGAAGACGACAGCTGAGGTTAAACATAATTGTAGTCTCTGTCGGATTGTGAGAGTGCTCGGCTAAGAGGAAGCTATTGTAGACCGGGGTGATTGATTACTCTGCAGACCAGGTATATGTATTTGGGTCTGGGGGCTTTTGGGACCGGGACCGCGGTCCCGGATTCCACCTAAAAATACAATAATTATTTTTGAGTAGTATTTTGGGACCACAAATAAAATAAACAAAGTTATGTCTTGAGAAAGTACGGTCAACCAAAAAATTTAGAAGATTTTTTTTTTATTGTTATTAATTATTATTTTTATGAAACGATCAAAAAAATGTTTTATTTTAAAAATTCTTCAGCCGTCTATTGGAATTCATCATCATCTCATTTCAGCCGAAAGACGCCGACTGCTGGATGTAGGCCTCTCCCCCAAGTGTTGCCACATTGACCGGTCCCATACGTCTTGCATCCAGCGAATCCGTGCAACCTTCACCAGGTAATTGGTCCACCTAGTGGGAGGCCTTCCAACACAACGCCTTCTTGTGCGAAGATATAGTGTAGGAAGATGGTAAAGCCAGTATCATTTCTAAAAATATATGTGGAAAGGTTATTTTAACAACCACATTTAATATTTTTAGGCATGTAAGTGGAGATACCACAAATACTATCACAGTACCTAGACAAAGTAACATTATAATTATTATCAACCATTACGAGGATCATCACATCTGCCTTTTCTCAACTCTTTTAGGGCTTCAGTCTAACCGGATGCAGCTGAATACTAGTATTTTACATGGAGCGACTGCCTATCTGACCTCCACAACCCAGTTAGTACTGGGTAATAGGATACCCTTTGGTAAGACTGGTTTTCAGACTTTTGGGTCACTGACTACCTGTAACGACTGTCAAAAAAGTGAATTACTTCCGTATCGTGGGTGCGTTTACAGACATGTAAACTCACATACACAAACAGCCTGACCCAGAACCTGTAAGCCATACAAATATTTGTTCCGTGCGGGGATCGAACCCTCGACACGCAGCGCAGCAGCCAATCGCTCAGCCACTACGCCAACCGTGCCGTCATAGTCGAGTTATCGAAAACTTTGCGTCAATATACTGTTCGAAGTCGTTACATAAATACGAACCGCTTTGAAAACGATGGCCTTGCCTAAGACCTCCGATTACAAATGCCAGTAACACTAAAGGTAAACATAAAGCTGCTGACGTATTAGAAGTAGAAAACTGTAAAGCAGTTCGGATTTTCTTTTAAAACCTTTCTGAATGCAAGTTATTGCAACATACTTGATTATACCCAAGTATGTGCAAACACAACCCATTCCATTTAGCACAAACAGAAATAGAAAATATTTAAAGATTATTTATAGAATCGATTATATTCCCATTAGCAGTAGTCCTATTTACGAGTATCGGTAAGCGAGGGCGGTAGGCGGTACTAGTGTAATTTGTAACTGCAGGCACACCCGGGCTTTGTGGCTAACTGAATTGCTTTTAAATTATTCATACCAGGGGGCCTAAAATGGAATCTTTATCAGAATCATAATATGAATCACGTAAAAAAACTAAAATTCTTAAAATGGTCTTTAAGGTTATGACCACAAAGTCCATTTTAAGAGTTTTAAATTTTTAACGTGATTCGTATTATGATTCTGATAAAGTGGCCATTTTAGGCCCCCTGGTCTAAATTTTGTATCATTCAGAACGGGGACAGAAAGCAAGGTTCATTGTGGGATACAGATATATCACGACTGTTATACCCGAAGGTTTAGGCATAGGGGACTCTACGCTAGTTATGTTAAAGTCCCATAGGGGGCGAGCCCATCGTCATCAACCGTTCACAAATCGGGACCCGCGATGATCTCTTATTGTAAAGGAATCTATACAAAAGCGAGGCCAAGTTATAATGGAAATTTACAGCTTCATGTGCCGCCGTGTGTACCTACGAGGAATAGGCTGTATTTGTGAAAGTTGCTCCTCCTCCTTTGAAAAGGGATCGAGGATCCTCCGACTAAACGGCTTACGTGGCTGGTGTCAGTGGTGTCAAGTTTCTGGATGGTGAAAATGATTCAGTCAGCTCTCAGCAGCTTGCCTAGTACTAAGCATTGTTACTAGCGGATTTGAGTTCTCTCTCTGAGTAAGAACTACTCATTTAGGGTTATAAACTTAGGGCAATGTCATCCATCCACCATTTGCCTAGCTTTGTCCCAACTATGTTGGGATTTTGGGATCGCCTTCCAGTCTAACCGGATGCAGCTGAATACCAGTATTTTACATGGAGCGAATGCCTATCTGACCTCCACCACCCAGTTAGTACTGGGTAATACGAAACCCGTTGGTAGGACTGGTTAATTGTCAGACTTTTCGGGCCACTGACTACCTGTAACGACTGTCAAAGATCTACAATTGACAGCCGGGACCAACGGCTTAACGTGCTTTCCGAGGCACGGAGGAATCTCGGTATGTAATGGGCGGTCACCCATCCATAGACCAACCTAGGCAAGCACAGCTTAACCTAAAGATCGACCCGAGCGGGTGTTATTATCTTGCCACGAGCTCCTCTCAAGGTTTAGCTAGCTATATCTGAAATAGTTGCAGGAAATGCCGACATGTGTAGTTTTCTCTTGTACAGCTATGATTAAATTCGCTTTCGAAGTGTGGGTAATTATTGATTTAATTAAAATATTCTGTTAGTAGTGGTAATCTTAGCCGTGGTTAGGTTAGGCATTAAAATCTTGGTACTGTAAACCCGTTGGAAATGTTAAGTTTATGTGATTGTAACTTCGACGACCCGAATAGCACAGCGGTAGTGAGGCTGCCTTACGTTCTTAGGGTCCCGGGTTCGAATCCCGGTAGGAGTAAATGTTTGCGTGATGAGCATGGACATTTGTTTCCGAGTCATGGATGTTTATATGTAGGTATAATAACTATGTATTTACAAACAAAAAGTATCTATGTAGTATTATCAACTATCTGGTCTCCACGACATAAGCTTCGTTGCTTAGTGTGGCACCTAGATGGCGCTGTGTGTAACAAAAAAAAAACTGAGTGATGTGTAGTAACTGAGTCAACCAATCATCGTGACTAACATGAGTTTTAGAAAACTTGATGACCAGATTCATTCTGGGGTTCCGTACCCAAGGGGTAATAACGAAACCCTATTACTAACACTCCACTGTCCTTCTGTCTGTCTGTCTGACTGTCTCTCACCAGGCTGTATCTCATGAACCGTGATAGCTAGACAGTTGAAATTTTCACAGATGATGTATTTCTGTTGCCGCTATAACAACAAATACTCGCACTCGCACATGGCCGGTTTTATTTTTAAATCATTGCCCCACTCTGGGAAACTCTCTTGTATCGTGGTTACTTTTACTGGCATTAAACTCACATACGCAAACAGCTAGACCTGGAACAACCATCTGTTATGTAGGCGATACAAACATTTATTCCGTGCGGGGATCGAACGACACGCAGCGCAGCAACTGTACCAACCGTGCCGTCGAAATGCGCCAACCGTCCCATGAATTAATTAGTCGTCCCTGTCGCTCATTTTACACTTATTATGTACCTACCTATCCTGAAGAACGTTTAAAATACTTTACGTTTTAGATTTGTTTATTTATCTTTGATTATTGGTGCATTCTATAATACCGTCTACCGTCTAGTCGTTTTCATTATCTCTTTTTTGCAATGTGGTACAGTTCGAAGTGAATCTTCTGCGTCTCCTACTTCGTTCCTTCTTCGGTTTGTTTCCTCAATAAAACCGTATCGCTTTCCAACTTTCCGTAATTGTATATCCTCGTGAGTTTATCTTTACTTAATAAGTATGTAAATTAAACAATTATCGGCTGCCAAAGTTTCGTATGTACTTCGTGTTTCGTAATGAACTTTGGCAAGAGTTTGATACCATCGATTCCATTTCCAGGAGTTTAGAACTTTTGTTTCGAACTGATAAGATGGAAACTTCTAGTCGGAGATTTATGGAGATTTATTTACTGCTTTATCTTCTTGATGAATAATAAATTACACTTTCAACTGGGAAATAAATAAACTAGCATTTTGCCAGCTGTGTTTTTAAGTCTCATAAGCCAGGAGTTTATTGCTATCAACCGGGTACATATCCAGTGTCGAGACTCGCTACTGAGAAACCTCTTGCGCAGAAAGAACGTTTGCGGCCGCGAGACTAACGTCACAGAAAAACATTTGTCTGTCATTTTACAGCCTAGCACAGCATCAGCACCCTAGACTTTTCTCAACTATGTTAGACTCGGTTTCCGGTTTAACCGGATGAAGCTGAATACCTGTATTTTACACTGAATGACACAACACACCTATTTTCCGCGTAAGGTAGATGCACTATTCATAGTGGACCCACACCACCAAGCGCGGTTACAGGATTATTTTATGCTATTTTTATGTGACATTATAAACAAAAAAAATATAAACTTTTAATGATAATGCTAATGGAATCAGGCGTTATTTTGCGGAAATCCATGATATACAACTAGAATATTTAGTTTTAATCCCGCCAAACTCTGGTCATAATAACGTATTTGGTCGGTTTCAGTGGGGGGGAGGGGGATTGTACCCATGGCCCCCCTCTGTATCCGCGCCTGCCATTTACTTGTAAGTTCTAAAATAATGAGGCGCGAGCGTTTCGCCAGTACCGAATGGAAAGTAAACGGGCACAAATCTACCGTAACACTAAATATCAGATCAAATGAAAATCCCCAAATACTTATTCAGACTACTTAGATGAATAGTAACTAATAGTAGTAGATAACTAGACTTGTATCTATCTGTTGAGAGATCATCTCATTTATTATTCCTCCCGACGCGACGCTGAATATTTCAGTAGGGTCAGGCCTTGGCCCATATTCGTCTCTGAATGGATACGATGAATATACTTTGACTATTAATAAAGTGTGAGTGTTGATAGCAGCATGTGGTTAAAGCTCTGTATAACAGGTTGATCTTAGGTCTCAGTTGGTTAAAAACCAGGTTGGGCATCACGCCTGTAATCCCCAAAGGGTGAGGCAGAGGTGTACCTAATAGTACACCCACATGTTGTTTGTTGTTCCATGTAATAGGGGGCGAGTCTATTGCCATCAACCGGACACAAATTCTGTCTCCATGGCTGCTACTGAGAATTTCCTGGTGCAAAATCCCATTAACTCTATGCCCGACCTGGGTATCGAACCCAGGACCTCATGCTCAGCCGTGTTAATTACCTACCTAGTTCCAAAAAATGGTCGTTGTAATGTTCCCACCGCTTAGGTACAGGTCAGGTTGCATCTCTATTACCATAATACCGTAATCAAGAAAGTTGGTGGATGGCACATGCCTTCGAATTCTAGGTTCCAGAACAAGTTTCCTCACATTTAATTCTTTCACCGCTTTAAGAGCTGTGGTGATGAAATAATTGACGTAAGAAGGTCTTCAGCTCTGTACCGCTACTGATTTACCACTAACCTGCACTATATTAGTGCTAAACGTAGCTTTTAACTCTCTAAAGAATCAAAACGCAGTCACCCCATAAAAACTCTTTCAAATCAATATGCCGCCAGAGCCACAGCAATTATCAATTCTCCTAGTGTGATGTGATATTATTACAATGTAAGGGCCTTCAGACATGTCCAGTGACGACTGACAAGGCCGCGACAAGATATTATCGACATGCGTCGCCGGCGCCGGGAGCGGATGCCGGCGGTTGTAAGGCTATGTCCTGGGTAGTAGCGAGGCGGGAAACAGCAGGATAATGTAAAGGGAATCTAGTTATTGTGCTGGAGACCACAATCGAATCCTTGCTGGGCCAGCGTGGTACATTGTGCCCCACTCTCTCTCACTAAGAGCAGGCCTGCGTCGCAAGCAGTGGGTACTATTTTAGTCTGATTATGCTAGCCTTAAACTTGTGACGCTGGCACCGATGAAGCTGTAAGCTGTGTAAATGATTATTACATATTACCAGGGCAATATGGTAGATTAATTAACAACGAATTATCAATTTCAAAGACTAACTTTCGACTTTAAAGAGAACCTAGCGATACATTCCCAAATCGTGTTTCATGAATCCTTTGGACTAGACAAGGCACATTTACTACCTATGTTCAGTAAAATTAGGTTAGAATCTGAATCAACAAGTGTCTAAACTGCCTCACCACTAAACTAGCCTATCCTCCGGCTTTAAATATTTAACACCCCACCCACAAACTACAAAACAAATCCCCTCCACATCCACCAAAAATCGATACATTTAAATATTACAACTACGAGTATACAAGCACACTATTAAACATTCAACACTTTTTACGGCCGCTTCCGCGTTTGTCTAGTACGAGGCTTTTTCTATTCCCTTTAATATGCGCCAGAGGCCTCCAGTCAGGCCTCCAGGGAGGATGGGTTGCATCGCTTGATTAGTTCACAACGAACAACACTAGAATACAAATGAACCGTCAATGTATGTGAGACGGGAAGAGTGCACGTTTGTGCATTCTATTAGTGCACAGTGCGCCGTCAGTCGGGGGATGTGGACGAAATATGTATTATGTTTTATGTGTTGTGGTGTAACGAAGTAGTCGGTTGTTGTTTGAGGATCGTGATTTTTATATCGAAGTTGTCATAACTAGAATTTTAATGGGATTTTGAGAAAAGTATTTTATGATGTACAAACAAAGTTGCTTATGAGTATCGTGTGTCGTGGGTTCGCTTAGTGCTCCTTAAAACCGGATTTTGATGCGATTTTCACCTTTAGTTATAGATTTTTTACCGAAAGGTTTATGTCTTCTAACAAATTATTTAACTTAGTTAATTAATAATCATTATTGACAGTGATGTGGACGAATTTGTTGACGCCCTGTAACCCTTTTGATACTTGTACATATTTTTATTACTATTATAAATTTGTAGTTTGTAAATAATGTAAATAACCAGATCTTAAATAAATTACTTAGTTAAAGCACAAAAAATTCAATATTTTGACATAATATCGTCACGTCAGTAGAAATTTGCACACGTGCGAAGCAATTGATTATTATTTTATTTTGCCACATTATTATGTAAATATTAAATCCATGAATAAAACTCAAATTTTATTTTTTGTGTGAACATCAATAACGTATGTCTTAACCAGATAAATCACAATTAACATACTAATGGAAATACTTATCAACACAAGCACAACCTGTAGCAAAACATAGTACATAAAAAGTATCATCTGTCGGCTTACAGCACAATTTGAACCGAACACTTCGCGGTACAATGACAATCACCTCATATTGCTTTGTTTTGACACCACATTCGAACAACGTGGGTGTTATTGGAACGCGATGCAATTCTGAAAACGTGTTTCCATTTTGTTTCTATAAACAAATTGTAATTGTGGGTGGGTTATGTAACGGATATTGTAATGAGTTAGCTAGGGTTGATCTGGGATGAACATGAGGTGTTTGATTGCTGCAATAGTCTGGAAGAAAGGAAAACAAATGTATTTCAACTACCGAAAAAAACATGAGGCAATGGTAGGAAGATTTTGATTACAATGACAGCGTCTTTTTTAGTGAGTGATGGCCAAATCAAGGCAAAAGCCGACCTTAGAGTGCAAACATTTTTCATAGATATGGGTGATACTGTTTAAATATACGCAGGCGCATCTTGAGGGTCTGGAGAAGTGGGCAGTCGCTTTCGAAAGGTTTTGTATTTCAAGTGGATTGACGTAAACTCATCGATAGTTTGTTTTCATCACGCTTTTATAAAATTTCGTCGCTTCTTTCTCAAAAGACATAAAAAAGACTCTCCCCTTCAAAAATATAAATATTTTCTGATTTCACACTCTAAAACACAAATCACGCAAATCTGATAAACACAAAAAAAAAGATTTTCGATTTTTCTCTCCTAAAGGTCGCATGTCATAAATAATGAAAATGTGAAATCGATTAGTATAGTGCATAGAGGGTCGCGCCGTGTCTATGGCGACAAAAAGTTGCGATATGCCACAACAATGCATGTGCTCGAACCACTGGGCTGAGTGTAATGGGAGAACAGAATTTAGAGGGTAGATAAATATTTTTAGCGAGACTGTGTTTTGGTGTCAAAGTTTCGCATTTAATACGGAGCAGATTTACTTAGTTCAAAACGAAGGGCACTAAAGCCAACCACCACAAATAATTAAAAATATGTAGCGCTAAACCAATTTTAATTCTGTCTCAGTCATTTCCAAAAAAAATGGCAAAGGCAAGAAAAATCTAATTGATTTAGTTAATTAATTGTATTCTGCTAATTAAAGTCCGGGCTGACTGCATAATAATTATGCTTGTCACTAATTCCTTGATGCTCTCTTTGAGATTTTTATCCTAAGATATTACCCGGTAGAAACCACATCTAAGATGTGGATTTATTATCTAGATCCTCTTGCTACAGGTCAGAGCTTATCTTATAGGAGGCTTAACTCTCATAAATCATTTTATGTCCTAATGGTACTTACTTATGTAATCTAACTTTAGGTTATATTTAAGTTAAGCTAAGTCCCAAATGCATTGATCTGGTATTCCGAATTGTACAATAGATCTTATTGGCCGTCAAATTAGCTTATCTAGCGAAGCTTCGACGTGATGATATCTAGTCATGATTTGATGATTTTTGGGGTTAAGGGACCCAGAAAAGTGAATATCATCACCATCACGCCAGTCATCCCGAAGGGTTAGGCAGAGGTGTACCTGATAGTACACCCACATTTCACCCGTTATCGTTTAAGTCCCATTCATTAGGGGGCGAGCCTATTGCCATCAGCCGGTCAAATATCCTGGCTGCTACTAAATTAAACGATTAGTTTAAAAAAAAGTTTGTCTTTAGATACTCTTGCCCATTATGATGGTTCGTAAGCTGACTTCAATTGTACTTTATAAATTGTCAATAAGAGGTGAATTTGGTTATTCATCTTGACCAAAATTAATTTTGTTATGCATTTTACTTTAAAATTATTCAACCATAACATAGACATAAACTGCTTGATAGATTGTATACAGCGTCTAAAACAAGACATTTTAAGACAAAACCTTATGTTTTTCTATAGCAAAATGCTTGCAAAGCTCTCACAAGCGTTCTACGAGTGGGTTCACTTCGTTGACTCCGCGGCAATGGATTCAATTCACAATTTACTCACGTCAATTCACGCATTAGCTTTTGTTGCTCATTTGAATTGACAACGTAAATTGAAAGCAAGTCTGAGAGCCGCTTAAGTTTTGCATGCATTGTTATAGATGAATCTTGTTTGATTACGTACATGATTACTTGACTACATACTTATGTAGTATTATTATTAGGTTTAATTGTCTTTACGATTTATTTGATGAAACAAAGAACGTTGATGTTAAATTTTATTTATTTAGTTTACTTACTTAGTTTTGTATTTGTAGTCTTCTTATTATTTGCGCCGTGCCGATAGTTTTAAAATGCGAAAGCATTTTAAATTAGCTTTTACCACAGTTCGGCCACATTGATAGCACGTCGTTAGCACTGGCCTTGGCCTGACCCACAAAGTTCAAGAATCAGGAGTAACAAATGGGAACGTAGCAGAACCAGCCCATAGTGTTTCCACCACGCGAGCCTAGTGCTGGGTGGTAATCTTTAGTCCCTTTTTATTTTTATACACAACAACACAAAAAAACTTACTAAGAGAAAACACAGAAGAAAGGATCTATGCATCTTTATCTCCATTTCGTCAGCACATTACACGGTAAGTACCATGCATGCCTGTGCATAATGTTGTTAAGTAAACAACATCAGTATGGCGACCCCACACATTGTCAACACCGCACTAAGTAGGTACTGGTTTCACTGTGCAACGCAAAACACCACTTTAACTGCGTTAGCATATTTGAAAAATCGGATTAACTACTCTGTAAAAACTAATGCGTGATAATTTGAAAGAAAATAAGCGTCGATTTTAGCTATCTAAAGTCGACGCTTATATATTTTTTTAACCTTCTTTCTTCGGTTAAAATAGAAATAAAATCAAAAATCATTTTCATAATTTTGTCTACGTTTTTGTTTAAATTGCACAGCGTGTGTTAGACAAAATAATTAATTTTAGTTGACATGAATTGTTGCGTTAGGCGTTCAATGTGTTTAATTGAATTTTGTTGACAAAATAGCAGCACTAATTAATTAGAATTGATTTTGGTTAGTGTTGATTTAGAACAATTCGCATATTTTGAAAATTAATCAATACGGATTTATAAGTTAGGTATTTTTCGTTCTAATGACAATAAACACTTATGTCTTGTTTTATACCAGGCAGAAGGGGCATCGCCGCACAAAGACTTAATCTCCGTATATCATTCTGAAACGGACATAGAAATTTTCATCAGTAATTAAAAAAACGAATTACCGAATTAGAATGTCATGATGGCCCAGATGTTAAGGCCTTGCTTCTCATGCATGAGGTTGTGGGTTTAAATCCGGGTAAGTACCAATGTGACTTTTTCAGTTCACATGTACTTTCTAAGTTTATCTTGGACATCACAGACATCGGTGAAGGAAAACATCGTGAGGAAACCTGGACTTATAAAAGTCTGAAATCGCCAACCCGTCTTGAGCAAGCGTGGTGATCAACGCTCGTGCCTTCTCTGTTGAGAAGACGCCTTTGCTCAGCAGTGGGACAGAAAAAGGCTGGTATTATTTAATTAAAAAAACAGCTGTTTCCTAAAAGGTGCAATACCTACAGGGTCAAAGTGCCCCCTCGCTGGAGGCCTTACACTCAAAGCACTCACAGGATAAGCAAAGGTCCGGTTAAGCAGAAGCCTCCTCATAGCTTGACCTGCGAGATGCCATTAAAAAAAAAACGGTCAAAATGTATGGAACGGCTCTTTCTTTTTATATTACCGATGAAAATTGTCACATTGTTACAGTTAACAGAAGTAACATTATCTAACTTAATATTAGGTACCGTAAATGCCGACAACACAGGCTTGTTAACACCAATCAGATGAATTGAATTAAGTAACTCCATGTAAGTGTTTTTAAAACCAGTGAATCATGGTTAGTGCCTTGTGCCTATCTACCTAGGTAGATACGTTATTTCTTGAGACTCAAATGGACAAAGGTCTACAGCATATAGGCACCAAATCAAATTTATTCGTAAATGTAGGTTTTATTACAATAGGATGTAATACTAAAATGGTCAGTTCGCTACACTTTATTCGAGAGCATACAAATAATATTAAAGTTAGTTGTGTCGAAACAACAGACACATTTAAAATAAAATAACTCAATTCCTTAAGTCCTAACACACAATTTCCAAAGTCAACATAATAATAATATATATGTTCAATTAATCATTTAAATCTACATTGAACACCACAGAAACAGCCAATAAAATAACTGACACACAATTACCAATGTCAACATAGTACAGTCTAAATGTTGGAAGCAGTGATTGTCTAAGTGGTGTGACCGTCGGATTACCAAGTCATAGGTCTCCATTTCGAACCTAAGACACGCACCTCTGATTTTTCTTATTCATAGGTTATACGGAGACCGATACGTAGGTACTCAATCCGTCATATTTAGTGTCTACAGCTGATATATTAGGTCCATTAGTAGAAACCGGTCTGCTATCAGTTTTCTCCTGTTAGCATTGGATATGTTACAACTACCAATTTGTCCCCTATTTATCAGCTCAATAAAATATAATATTTCCCAATATTTCATAGAGTCATATTATGAACAATGATGATCTTCTTAATATAATTATGTCAAAAATACTCAAATGGTGGTGAAGACTAAGACATTTATTTATTCGTAGGAAGGATACGATAGGCACAAATTTGTTTTAATAGCATGGTTCAGGATATATCCGCCGGTAGAAGCGGCATACGAATATAACATTAAATCGGCTACACTTATAACACTAAATTAGGTAACAATTAAATTTAAGAATGTTCTTAGAAATCTTTGCTAGCTTAAATAAAGCCTATTTTCAGCTAATCGTGGAAAGCGCCACTTACCATCATTATTCTCCTGCTCGTAACCGAATTCATTTAGAGCCGGCAAAGCAACATTATGCGGAAAAGAACAGCATCCCTTATGCAAAGGATTCGGGGGAGCTCCAACAGCATTTTAAAGGTGATAGTGGATAAGCCTGATTGTCTGTTCCTGGGGCACTGGACCCGTATGCACAGCTGCAGGTCTGGTGCAGCGGGAAGCGGACTTAGTTATAGGTATAGGTTTTTAAATTAGTTTATTTTACTTTATTTTATTGAGAAATTTATTTTAATTTTAATTTATTTTAATTTATATGGCAAAGTTACCAACATAGTTGATATGTGGTACTAACAACAATATTATATATTGCTTCGAAGTATTGAAAGACGGCTTAAATAGAAGTAATATTTGCTGGCCGCTTTAGACCATTAAGGCCCGGATCACACTGACGGCATCATAGCAAGGGATTTTAAGGTGATGATTAACAATATAATATAAGTGTATTACAATTAAGTTGTCAATTATAATGGTCGTAGGTACAATTGGCCATGGTATGCTTAGGTATGCCGTTTTGGCAGCTTTCAGAATTTCTCGGCATCCCTCGGGTTGCTTCGGAAGACTTCAAGATGCTCGGAAGCAAGATAGCGCACGCATCTAAGGACGTTGACGATGACTTTAGACACCGGGATGCCGAGGAGTTCCGAAGGCTGTCGACACGCCATGCCATACCGTGGCAAAGTTACCGTCAGTGTGCGCTTACATGTAGGGATGCCGAAGGACGTCCCGTGCCGTGCTGCCAGTGTGCGCCGGCCCTAAGTAACCCCCCAATAGGTTGCTTCAATTGCTTGTAACAATAGCGTGGGAAGGCACAGACGGTACTTTGTTGTTTCTATTTTCATTGACCGGTCAACTAAATTGGTTTCACAGAGAATTTTGTGACAATTTATCAAGAAAATAAAAATATATCAGATGACGAGGTTATTCATTAGTGTCTACAGATACTTATAATATCATTCTTTGAGTACTTGTTTTGCTTTGATAACGGTAACATACTTATTTCATTAACCACATATATTAATTTCATATTTAATTCATATTAAATCATATCATTATCATATTATATTCCTTTATTTATTTTCTTTAAATATTTTTAGTATCAAAAATTATTTTAAAACATTTAAAGTTATAAAAAATAGTAGCAAATTATATTATTATTAAATTGTCATATTATTTGATTTTATCATATTTCATTTTTATTTAATGTAACAAGTATGCTATTAATATGATGATCCAACTGTTGACTTTAAAGGAATTGAATTGAATTAAACACATTGGTGGGTTAGGTATATTAGTACCGTGGCTGTTTTTCTAAAAAGCATCAGTTAATTCAACTCCTTTTTTTTAAATCTTTAATTTATTATTTTGATTATGTTAAAAACTTTTTTTGTGCTAAACGATGACACGCACGACTCTATCGCTATCGATGCTTCCATATCTAACATTCCTCCACAAATCTATCCTATCAAACGAAGGTTCGCCAGCAAAACTGAACCGTGGAACTTCTAACTGTTGAACATACCAGTCCCCCTGAACTTTGCTCGACCTGTTTGGACTTGTAAAATATTCCGTGACACGCTCGCAGGTTAATACATGGCCACGAGATAAACGACCAAGCGACATGCGTGCGTGTTGTGCGACAGCGGCTACGAACAAAACAAATAAAGAAATGTTAAGGGTTAGCGTAGGCGCATATAGGCGCGCCTTTTGCCACACGCGCAACTCGTACGAGCGTTGACGTGCTTATAATCTCTTACAAGTAATGTTTACTTGTAAGAGATTATAAGCACGTCAACGCTCGTACGAGTTGCGCTAAGGGTTAGCGTAGGCGCATATAGGCGCGCCTTTTGCCACACGCGCAACTCGTACGAGCGTTGACGTGCTTATAATCTCTTACAAGTAATGTTTATTCGTTGAAATCCCTGTTGAACCCACCCTGTTTCAAGCGAATACGTGGGAATAAGCGCATGTCATGCGAAACGTACGGGTTTTTCAAGCGCAAACGCCTGACATCGCTTAATCCGATACGAGATTAAACGCTCAAAAAAAAACGTTAGTTCGAAACCGCGCTTACAGAATGCTATCGAGTCACGGTACCCACTCGAACGAAATAAGTGACACAACGTGCGTGTTGCTTGACTCGTCACAATTTGCATCGCCTGAGGTCGTGGCCGGAACGTCAAAGCCGCCCGTTGCAATAACCCCGTCAGTATTTGTAAATGTTTTCGCTGCGATCGTGAAAAATGGTGTTATGTTTTTCGCTCGAAAAAAATATATCGGATCGGTCAGTTGGACTGTGTTTGTAGATCGTAGGTACTAATAATTTTAAACGGTTTGTTTGTTCAGGATTTATGTGGATAAAGCTTATGGAATTGATATGAAAGCTTTCATGGTATTAATGCTTTGGAAGTGGAGGGATGATGGCTATGGTTTTAAGTGAATCCGATTGGTAGCTAAAACAATCAGTGGAATGGAGGAATCAAGAATTTTTAACATTTTTGGTACAACATCGTAAACCCGATTAATCTATCATTTTAGGTTTTTCCATCAGGAATTTCTCTGAAATCTAGATTTGTGTGTGTTGATGGCCCCTATAGGCTTATTCTTTTAACATCACGCTTGTAATCCCTTAGGAGTTAGGCAGAGGTGTACCTAATAGTACACCCACATTTCGTCAGTTATGTATAAGTCCCATGTAATGGGGGTGAGCCTATTGCTATCAACGGGGAACAAATTCAGACTACGTGGCTGCTACTGAGAAATTCCTGATGGAAAAACCCAATATCACTGCCCGACCTGGGAATCGAACCCATGACCTCGTGCTCAGCAGTCGCGCTTCAGACCACGAGACCAACGAGGCAGTCCTTTTAACATGACACTTAAAAACATAACTGATGAAATGTGGGTGTACTAATGTTAGGTATAGATCGGTATATCTCCGCCTATACCTTCAGAGGTTACAGGCGTGATGATATGTGTGAACCCCCCCCCTTCCCTTCGTCTAAGAAGGGACTACATACATATCTAGTCTACATTCGCGAGGGACAAAGTAAAGGAAACTCTCTAAAAGGACCCGCACAAAGGAGCTCGTGATCGGAAGCGACAATGTGCACGAATACGTCTTAAGATACTTCGGAGAATTTCGGAGAGTGAATTTCCCCTTTCAGAACTAACAGCTTGATATATCGCTGTTCACATTAATCTATGGGGTAACATCACATAACCTCAAAGCTGTCTTCTCCGAAGGGGTAGACTATAGAGATAGTATAGTAGACGAATACACCCTGCTCTAGTCATGTTAGTTACGATTTTCGTTATTATGTAACAATTTATACGTAACTAGCTGTGCCCCGTGTCCTTTGTCCGCGAGAAATGATTAAAAAAATATTACTTCCTTATTTGACTCGGATTTTGTTAACAATTTCAAGGGTTTTAATTATTGCACGGAACCCTAATTCTATTTTTTATTATAATTAAAGTTACTTCTTATAACATCAGCTATATGCCAGCAAGAGTTTCATCAAAATGGGTTCACAGACAGTTCAGGACAGAAAGACAAAAAAAAATGTTTTTGTTATTTTTGTTATAAGTACCGTATATACTTTCATTAATATTCAGTAAAAAGCTGCTATTTTGAAATTACACACTCTTCAATTTTATTTATTTGTCTATAAGAGGAGCGAGTATGTCACCCGGAAAAATTCCAAACTCCGAGTTATAACTGAAAATTTCTTTATAAATTAACCCAGTTGTATTAAACGGAATTTAATACTGGATAGTTCCGTTCAGAAATTCATGCTCAATTACACCCTTAGTAGTCCTCATAGAAGGTTGGTTCATTAGGTGTATCGCAACAAAGCGCCTGCCGAATTTAACCGAGTCCATGCGATCATTGCCGATTGGCTCGGTATGTTAACGTTGCAACACCCTGCAAACAAGCGTGCGTGCTGTTTGCTTTACCTGTTGTCATATGATCTGTATCTTGTGATCTATTATTCGATCTAATTCTGATTCTGATCTGATGCATCAATATCCAGGTCATGAATTGGTCATCTGCTTTGTGTCTCCGTTAATGGACTCAGTCGATAAAAGTTCAGTTAAATTTTGGTTAAAAATAGATATGTATTATATATTTTTATTTGTATTAGTATTAGGTTTTTCGTTTTATATTTTGGTATTTGTTAAAATATTGATTAGTTTATTTTGTATGTATTATGTGTTTTTTTTTTTGATATTATTTTGTACCCTACCACAGCGTTTTCTTATTGAACCCAAAGGTTGACTGGTAGAGAATGCCTAATGGCATTAAGTCCGCCTATGTACCACTATTGTACATGAAGTTTAAATAAATAAATAATATGTGAGTTTTCCCTGAGACTGATCGTCTCGTTGGTAGCGAGGTTTCGCCATCTAGATTTCTCCGGTGGCTGCTAGGATTTGGGATTTGGACACGCCTGATGGCAATAGATTCGCTTCAACTTACTATGTAAAACTACTACATTGTACTATACTATTGTATTTTGTGTATCTATCTATATATATATATGTATTACGTTTATTATATTTTATGTATTAGTTTAGTAAAAATAAGTAAATTTAAGTTTTAAAATGTTCGTATGTGCACATAGGTTCATCCTCATTCGCAAATCTCACAATCAAACGTAAGGTTTGCTGTAAGAAACCCCAATTCAGCCGTTGTACCAACATAAGTTATATATTGTAATTTTGTGTGTCCTACTTTTATATTTTGTGTGCAATAAAGAATAAGAATACTTATATCTTTAATCTTTTGGGGAGAATATAGGCGTTATGTTATTTCTTTGGCATGTATCCCGTTGCCTCAATTAACGTCAGAACACAAGATTTAAATTTAACTATATAACGCTAATATAAACACGTTTGGGTCCCGCAAGCAATCACCGGATACAAAGTTAGCTCCCACGAGCCAGGAAGAGGTAGATTCGTTTGTGGTTGAGAATCCACATTACTACTTCGACCACAAGTGTCTAACACTGACGCTTTGAAGGATATTGAACCTTATTGTGTTAAGAATAGAGAAGTGGGCAAACGTAGAGAAAAGCTTATAAAGTTGAAAGGGTTATGACGAGTTGGTGAGGTTTGGATTATGACGTCATAGATGTAAAGTTAGTATGTATTGTGTAGTTTTGATGGTAAAGGCTTCATCTTGTGGTGCAACTGCATATGAAGAAGTGAAGACTTCTAGTAAGGTGCATTTAATGAGGGTTCACGCGTGATGCTAAAAGAAGAGTTATCCAGCGTTCCCTATAAGGCAGTTTTTCTCTTTTGTTTTCGACTGGTTCGAATGTTTGTGGCATACCTACTTATCTATCATTAACTCTGGCCAAGAAATGGATCGGTGTTTTCTATAAGGTTCAGCAGCAAGTCAGTTACGCTTCCATATCCGAGAATTGGCCCTGCCCTGAGGACCTACACACGAAAGGATCGGTGACAATCATTAGCTTTCGGTAGCTTTCGTTTTTGATATTATCTTCATGTTTTATTGCTAATAACTGGCATTTTGTCTTGGCTCTCTAGTTAGTCTGGCTTAAGCTATCAATCCATGGTGTTGTGGAAATCTTTCATACCTTCTGTGCCTCGTGAAGACGTTGATACATCACTAAGCCTTCGTCTCCAGGGCTCTGAACTGATCTCACCCCCTACTGCCTGGGTAATCTATTCACCACAGCATATACCATAACTCACTTGACACCCGATTGATATAGCACGAGCAGTTAGCCATAACAGTAAATTTCGCATTCACGAGAATTAATTTATGTATCATACAGCGATAAAATACAAAACCAATGCATTTTCCCCACATTACGATAGGAATTTATCGCTTACATCAATCGAATGGCACGAAATACTGTGAGAACAGTACCTCATTAGCTTACAATGTCTTTGGTACATTATTAGACGATAACTACCGGTTTAAGACATGATATACCGGTGCTACGTGGATACAGCATTTGCCAAGTGTATGCTGTATATCAGTCTGCTTACCTTCAAAGTTAATTATAAGCTGGTGGCCAACCATGACGTCTTAAAGCAAGAGTAATTCCAGTGTGAGAAAGAGATAGCGCTAGGCGACCTTTATAGGTGTCTCTTTCCCACACAGGAATTACTCCTGCTTTAAGACGTCATAGTAACCCCCAGGTCTTGGATTGAACCCTGCTAAGGGCGATAAGTTTGTCTCTTGTAACATTAGGTTCTCTCATTGTCATGAATTCCTCTCCATTCAAAATGACCTTTGCTAGAATCAATTCTATTTCCTTTTATTGCTTGACACTCTGCATTGAGGTTATTCAGAATGGTCAGGTCCATAGTAGTCGCAACCGGCATGCGTGTAGAACATGGACGAGGCGAAAGGAGTATGTAAGGATCGTAGCAAGTGGCGTTCTGTAGTTTGGGACTAGCCCCATGAGAAAAAGTGCTTTTGAAATAATTACTGATTGCCTTTGGTTTTGTAAAAGGTTTGGTCCAAAAGAGAATAACTCTAGTGGACAGAAGGTTAGGTAGTTAGCAAGATTGCTTGTGTGGGTCACTGCATAGTGGACATACACCAGGTTTCTAATTAAGGTGCTGGGATCAAAGGCCAGGACTTAGGAATAAGATTAGAGATGGCAGAATATTACTTAAGCGGTATTAGTGCCTTGAGATCTCAAATCTCATTTGATAAAACTGATGAAAAATAAGCCTACCTCAAATTAGGTCGTATCGTAGTAGGTCCATTTTTTTTTTAATTTCGTGTGGGACATCATGAAATGACCCCTCCCGCTCTGGGCGGAGCAGGAGGGAGTGTCAGACTTTTACTGACTAAAACCCATCCATGTTCCTTCATCGCCCTTACAACAACCAGACCCAGAGCGATATAATTATTATTGTGACAAATCCAGCTTGATCTTGAATACATAACAGGAAACAGTCAAAGTTCAAAACAAAACATAATCAATTCGTCATTCACCACGACACAATTGTATCAAATAGGAAGTGAACGTAGCCAATAAGAAAAACATGTTCTATGAAAACCACGTTCCCGTGGGATTCCTACCTCCCGAAGCTATGGGAAATGGGAATTAGCAGACAATAACACTGCAATGTTCACTTTGACTTTGTGATCATGTGGACCGGAGGTGGGTTAAATGTCAGAGGACAGTGTATTGTGGGTTGTGTGTGGATTGAGTTATTGAGTCCATGTTTTTACTTTTTTGTTATACTAACGCAACTCGCCTGACGTGAAGCGATGACGCGGCCTAGGTGAGCTATGGGCTAGCTCGCCGTCCGTCCGTCTTATGACGACAGGCCGTGTCGACGGCGCGTTCGTGTTCCACGCGCGCCTCAAAGAGAGTCAGCAAACAGGAAGGGGTCCGTAAGGACCGACGCCTGCCAGCGTTGCGGGACTGTTCGAAAGAGATACCGCGGCCCTGGAACACAAAGGGCAAAAGAAGGAACATGGATGGGTTAGGGTGATTCACTCGAACTTTGAATAGATCCAGATTATAATGCTCAGGAAACAAAGAAGCTGGCAGTTAATTCCACAGACTGGCGATGATAGGTCAGGTACTGTTGAAACATTTTCTCAGTCACTAGCATACCACTAAATACCGCGGTCCTGGAACACAAAGGGCAAAAGAAGGAACATGGATGGGTTTTAGTCAGTACAAGTCTGACACTTCCTGCCGCTCCGCCCAAAGTGGGAGGGGTCATTTAAAGACTACACACCCGAAAAAAAAAGCAACCCGCTCGGCATTAGTTTCTTAGGCCCAACCTTTCGGTCAAAACCTTACCTCATCTGCCATCTCCACTTTAGGCGCATCGCCCTGTCCCCAACATGGTATTGAGCTATTATGTGGCTCTAAAATGCAGATGGGCAGGACATTTGGCTAGACGTGGTGAGGGCAGGTGGAAGCAGAGTCCTCACTGAATGATTGCCAAGAGATGGTAGAAGAAGAGAAGACCAACTTACAGTCAGAAGGGTAAAATAATAAATATGTCGGGGTGTCAGGATTTACTCCGCTAGGCTTCTGCATTATGTGGGCAGACGATGGGTTTCGTGCTATGAAAGACACTGAGCGATAGACTGTTTCTAGCAAAACTAACGAACTACTTGAGATTACAACTTAGCACAATAACACGGGGCACAATGAATCGGGTACAGTTCCAAGAGGTCTTAACTCGGCCGCGATCAGACACTGACTTACTGTCGTCCTGGCTCAGAGTTTACCATCTTGACTCTGTAACAAGTGATATTGTGGTGTGGGTAGCCTTGTAAGTAGATTGCGTGATGTCACCACCGTGTACTTGTGATTCATTTTAAGCCCGTACCAATGACCGTCTCCGACAAATAAATAATATTTTTATTAACTTCAATAATTGTACAAGAAACACTTATCTAAGTACTATACAGCGTTACAACTAGGGAAAAGAGTGTTTTCGATGAGCTCTGGCATCCAATGTAAGATTTAACTTGTGTTTAGGGTGCCAGCGTCCTCGCCTATACGTTGAACATGTAACAGTAGTTGTAAGACGAGCACAGTATATCAACATTGAATTACAAAAGGGTGAATAATATTCAGAAGGAAGATCGTGGGGAAGACCTGGTTGAGACTCGCGCTGACCTGGGAAGCACGGTGCAAAAGGGCCTAAACTCAGCAGCACACATATAACATCACGCCTATTTAGGTTAGGTTAGGCAGAGGTGTACCTAATAGTACACCCACATTTCGCCAGTTATGTTAAAGTCCCATGTAAAAGGGGACGAGCCTATTGCCATCAAGCTGACACAAATCCAGACTCCGTGGCTGCTACTGAGAAATTCCTGTTGGAAAAACCCAATAATACGACACAGGGTATCCTGGTTGTGGAGTCCAGGGGATGTAATAATCTAGCGCTTAAGGATCATCGTCTTTTGTCACCTAGCTTTTTAATATTGTACCATGTTACGCGAAATGAATATTTTTTTTTAAATTAAATATTTTCCCGACCTGGGAATTGAATCCAGGACCTCATGCTCAGCAGTTGCGTTTGCGACCTCTAAACCAACGAGGCAGAAGGTGGAAAAGGTGCCGAGTCTGGGGCAAGTCCTGGCAATCAAATCAGATGGAGTATTAGCTATGCTAAGGTGACGTTATGATCTCATGAACCACAAACATACATAGTTAGCGTTACGCTAACTGCAGGGATTACACGTTTGGCAGCACCCTAACGATTATGATAATAGTTTGTTGTTATCGATTTAATCTGTGCTTGAGCGACGGATCAGTGCCTCTAAATTAAGCAAGCAGGTATCTAAGCTTCCAGCGTTTAATTTTTTTAGACCCGGTTTACCTAAGGGATAACAACACTAAGCTATTGACCCACACAACAGTTCAGCATATCGTGGTAGGAATGGTGGCTTATTTGATTCGTCTATAAATGACAGATTCTATAAATGTCAGGTTCTATAAACGCCAGAATCTAATAATGCCACATTCTATGAATGCCAGATTCTATTAATGTCAGATTTTTGATACAATCGCAATATGACTCGTCATCGAAAAACAAAAGATCACGATTCACAACTGTTTCAAAAAAAATTGTTTTCATAGTACCGATTCGTCATCGATGTTAAAGTATCGTCAAGTGAACAAACTATATACAATTCATTTTTATTATAAGGTAGGTAGGTAAGGAACATTTATAATTAAACTTTGTAAACTGGACAACACAGAGTTAATATTATCTTCATTTATAAAACAAGCTGTTTTATACAATAATGTGCAATTCCTGCATTCATGCAGGACAGGGTTTTTTATACATATAAAGTGTATCTATTCATACACGAAATCTTTTAAGTGGTCATTGTACTCATCATTATAAACAACTTTCACTATGGGACCAACCCCGAAATCGCGAAAAAAAATCAGCTGTTCAGTACATTTTGACGAGTTAATGCGATCATAATAATATTGTAGGGAACAGCTGATTTTTTTTTCGCGATTTCGAGGTTGGTCCCAAAGTAAAAGTTGTTCATATTGATGAGTACAATGACCCCTTAAGAGATTTCGTGTATGAATAGATAGACCCTATATACATAAACCATGTAGTCACTTTCGAACCCAAGGCACGCACCTCTGATTTTTCGGATTCATGTGCGTATTGTGTAATTATCACATGCACACACAAACATCGTGAGGAAAACAGCATGCCTGAGAGATATTTCTTGACGCCATGTAAAGCCAAGTCAGAGGCCCATGGGCGGCATAAAAACTCTGACACCAGGCTAGGCTCTAACCACACGACAAAGAAAGAAGATGTAGACACAGCTGCTGCCCGCGAGCTTCGTTCGCGTGAAATTATTATAAAAATATTATTTCCCTTTTTTATAACTAATTTAATAAATAAATATAATTAATTTAATAAATAATATAATAAATTTAAATTTTCTTGTAAACTAACTATACAGAGTGTAACAAGACCCTTAACGAAGCCATCAACCAAGCATTATGTACATCAAACTAAGTAACTTTACGCAAAAAATATTGCTGGGAAACGACTTTTTATTTTGGGGAGAAAAATCACGTTTTACGGTAGGATTCAATGTAAGGCACTCAAAACATTGTGCTGATGGATGGATTGAATAGTACGGGGGTCGTGGTGGTGTTTATAAAAATAAAATAAAATTAATATCTTACATTAAAAACATGTATTTAAAAAAATACTTGTGAAGTTGGAACTTTGATCCCAAATATCTCCGTAACTAGAAGGTTCCCAGGAATGGTCTAGAACAAAAAAAATATCGCAATGACGGGGAGAACAAGTGGCCTTTGGCTTCATTAAGGGTCTTGTTACACCCTTTATACATTATTAATTATAAATGACTAAATAAACTAACAAATAACTATAAAAGGGCATCGACTGTACCTTTATAGTTCTTGTAATATGGAACGAACTAAGAGTTTTTTGGAATGTGGGACAAAATGTTAGGACGACCGAAGAATAAATCAAGCGTGTCGAATGATGACGTTTAAAATGACCCAAATAAGGACAAAAAGACTGTTTTAAACTTTTACGCTTTACACTTACACATAAACTGTCACTTACAGGATATCTTCCGTGATTGTTTGTGTTCGTGCTGTTGTTCAATTTATTTTCCATCCACCCGCATTCTCCAGTCAACCCGCGATCATGGCGCTTGCAACAGCGTCGAAATATCGGGAGCTCAAAATAACAGACAATCACAGAAGATAAGTGACAGTTTATGTGTAAGGACAAAAAGGTCTTTCGCCTAAACATTTTTAAATACACGCAAAAGCTTTTCTATCTTTGTCTTTAAGTTTTAAACGGGCGTCGCATTTTGTTCAAAACGACTTCAACATAACGCCGCCTTTTAAATAAAATACTTTTCTAAAGAACGCTCCCAAGTATTTTTAATTGCAATTTCTTACAGAAGGGTAACAAAAGTAAAATAAATTCGTAAATCATTATCGTAACGAGCTTCACGGCCGCTTTTTTACTGAAATGCATTCGAGAATCAGTCAACTGTAATCTTTAAAAAAAGAACTAGACTTTATGAAAACATTGACCTCTCGTCTGCACGCACTAAAACCAACCCAACTTTACAAGTCATAAAATCCATTTTCAAATGGTGGTATTCTCCAGGCAACTTTGTCACACTAGCCGCATAGAGCACGGGACATGTTCAAAGATATTAAACGACTTTAAAAAAAAATAGCACGTCCACTTTACAACCCGCGTGTCGTCGCATATTCATCGATGGCTTTCAAGCTGTCAAGTGAAATTCAACTGTATTTGTAATGTTGTAAAATCGATATTGACGTGTTAAAAAAAATTTGAGACGCTGTATAAAGTAATTTTATTGCTATGGCCTAGGGATGTGCGGTATGCGAAAAATCTAGACGCTTTGTTTCTTAACCTTTTTGGTTGCTATGCAGTCTGAAGTACGTGGAAATCATAACAGGTCTGTTGGCTAGGTTTATAGTGAATAGTTACGATCGGCTATTTATTTTGGATCAAATCCATCTTAGGAACGAAATTGTGTGACAAACCATCGTAGTTCCGTACCATCATAGTACGGAATCCCCCTTTAAGTTTTAATTTATTTTTTGACAAGGGGCAACAGAAATACACATTCGGTAAAAATTTAAACTGTCTACCTATTACGCCCGCTGTCAGACAGACGGACGAACGGGCGGACGGATGGACAGCGGAGGCTTAGTGATAGGGTCCTGTAGGTTACCTACCCCTCAGATACGGAACCCTAAAAGTGTAGGTTCCTAGTTCCTACGTAGGTAAGTCTTTACCAATATTCCATTGGGAAAAAATTCAGTAGTTTTTACCAATATTTACCAACCAATATTCTCAACGCCACCGCTCCCGACTCATCCCAACACTAACATTATTCGATGAAGCTATTTTAGTGCTGTTCCGACCGCAACAATGAGCTATAATGACGCTAGCTTTTATAAACAGCTTATTATCTGCACTAACGACACACTGCTGACATCTACAGGTTAAAAAATAAAACAAAAATACTGAAGAAAAAATCCTTTTTATAATGAGTAGTTGTTTCGATGTCCCTTCGGCTATCATTTAGCTATTTATGTGTACTATATTTAAGCATAATAAAATTTGTGTAATGTTGTACTTGGGGGTCTAAAAATAAATCAGCCATAAGGGACAAAAATGTGTTTTGTAGGTCTCCATGAAGCCACAAATAAAAATAGTGCGTGGGAGAATAATTAACATTCCTGCAATCTCCGAAGGATCGGGCAGAGGTGTACCTAATAGTACAACCATATTTCTCCATTTATGTTTAAGTCCATGGTGCCATGAACCTGCAAATTCAGACTCTGTGGCTACTACTGAGAAAATTCTGATGGAAAGCTCTAATAACACTTTTGCCCGCCCCGGGAATCGAATCCAGGACCTCATGCTCAGCAGTGTTCAGATGGAATGATCAAGAAGACTGTTGGAGGCAACCTGTATCGAGCGGTTTACACTGCAGGAGACCGCATGATGTGCAGACGTGTCATACGTGGTCGCGGTCCTCAACAGGGAGGGAACGACGAAGAAACGAATTAAATTATTTGCACAGTTTCCTTTTACGTGGAGTCAATCATGAAACATGCAAAATAACATGCATTTTTTGTTATGCATAAGCATAATCAGCCTTTAATGTTCCCACTGCTGGGACTATAGTTGTAAATAAACCGTTTTAAACCAAAATCAGTGGTTTAAAACCCGTTTTAAATTTGTTTAAAACGGTTTAAAACCACGACCACGTGGGCCGTACATTGATTACGAATTACTTAAAAAAATAGTTTGAAAGGCTAATTGAAATCATTTACCATTTTTATTAATATATGTGAAGTCATATATCATATTTATACTACTATTTAGGATTAAACGCTGAAAACAATCATGTTTTTTGTATTAATTAAAATAAAACGGCTATGCCGCATTTTATTTTTCACTTTGCTACCAAAATCGCAACGGGGAGAGATGGGGCAGGTAGGGATTGATTTTATGTTTGTCCGTCATGTTAATGAAGGTTGATTTTAAAACATTTTTATTTTATTTTCCTTTTATATATTCTAAATCAGGAAGGAGGTGTGGTCTAGATAACTTCGTGTAAAGCCTCAGTGCATTCCAAAAAAAACATTCTAAACCATATTAAACCACTAAGTGTGGTTTTAAATTGTTTTAAACCAAAAAGACGGTTTAAAACAAAATGGTTTAAAACGTTTAAAATTCGTTTTGCATCTCTAGCTGGGACACTCGGCCTCCTCTCCATGAGAGGCTATAATCCACCACGCGGGCCCAGTGCGGGTTGGTAGATGTCACATGTCTTCGAATTTTTGGTTCTAGGACATACCGGTTTCCTCACGATGTTTTCCTTCACCGTTTTTGAGAGCAGTGGTGATGAATTAAATTACACCAAGTAATGCGCCTGCCTGGGTTCGAACCCACGACTTACTGTTCGTAAGTCGGGGCCGCCACCACTGGGCCTCCGCCGCTCTCATGCTTTTGTTATGCGTTGTATGTTTATTGTTATTTTTTTACTTTTTTGTCACTTTGTATGATGCACGTCATGTCCCCGCGACAAATAAATATTTTTATTTCTTTTTCTTTCTTTCAAAAGGTGAAGGAGCTCACGAGTTCGATCCTATGTTACGTCAAAGAAAACTGCTTTTTACTCTCAGGAATTCCTCTTTCTTTGTGGCTTCGTAAAAGCTTTTTACATAAACCTAGATATTCTACAACATCCAATGAAGATGATTTATTATGATATCCATTTACTGATTTATGAATTAATCTTCACTTTGGAGTTTGGAGAAGATCATTTATCAATTTAGAACTATAAAGATTAGCAGATAATAATTAATTATCATCAAAAATATGCTAAACCATAATGGATTCCATTTTACGTCAAGTCTCATCAGAAACTTTTGGCGTTTACAAAGCGGATTTAAATACGATTTCATTATCTTCAGTACTCATCCGCCTAGGCTTTTCAAACTAGGTTAGGGTCGGCTTTCAGTCGAATTCATTATTATATTCATGACTAGCTGTTGCCCGCGGCTTCTCTCGCGTTTTGGTCGGAAATTATCCCACGGGCACGTTGTAAATATAGCCTATTACACTTATTATAGGGCTGTAGCTTCCTATTAATGAAAGAATTTTCAAAATCGGTTCAGTAGATCCAGAGATTACCCCCTACAACCTCACAAACATTACCTCTTTATAATATTAGAATAGTATATAAGCAGATTCAAAAATTAAATCTTGATACGCACGACGACCAATCAAGCTATACAAAACCAGTTTATGCGGATTTCTCATTGCACGGGAAATCTATACAAAGCGAGGCCATGTTATACTGGAAATGTATAGCTTGATATACGGGCTGGAAGGGACACCGATGCACAAACTGTCACTTCATATTCTGTACATCTTTCTAAACCCACGATAGAACCCACCAGGGGGCCTAAAAAGGCTGCTTTATCAGAATCATAATACGAATCACGTTAAAAATTTAAAATGGACTTTGTGGACATAACCATAAAGACCATTTTAAGAATTTTAAATTTTTTACGTGATTCATATTATGATTCTGATAAAGCTTCCATTTTAGGCCCCCAGATCATCGGTCAACTTAGTGAGGCCTTCCAACGCAACGTCTTCCGGTTCGCGGTCGCCACTCCAGAACTTTTCGGCCCCATCGGCCATCCGTTCTGCGAGCAATGTGCCCTGCCCACTACTCGTACTACTTAAGTTTGGCAATTCTTCGGGATACGTCGGTAACTTGTTTCTCTTGCGGATGTCCTCATTTCTGATTCGATCACGTAAGGAAACTCCGAGCACAGCCCTCTCCATTGCCCTTTGGGTGACTTTAAGCCTTCTGATGAGGCCCATTGTGAACGACCATGTTTCGGTCCCGTATGTAATCACTGGCAACACACACTGTTCATAGACTTTCTACTAGACAGCCGAGTCGGATTCGACGATTGCATGACCTCTTTCTCGAAGTTAGTACCTAACTGACAGATCGTCTACAACTTCGAGTGTAGAGCTCTGTATATTGAACTTTAAATTATTACAAGTACAAATTTAAAGTTGGATAAGCCGACAGTTGGAACACTAACAATTTTAACGGGTAAGTACCTTGAAAGCTTAGCTACAAACCTAGTACGTTTAAGTCCCTAATTCTTCTTCTTATTCTCGAATCGATGACTCAGATTTTGTGTGACCAGTACGAAGCTACCTGGACAGCACTGTTGTTTGCCTGATTCAAGTTCCGTAGGGAGCAATTAGTACGTAATTGAATTGGATTGTAACAAGAGCAAAACCGACAAATTTATCCGAAAACATTTCCATCCTTTGTGAGTTTATTGACCCTTCGCCTGTTGCCAACTTCACACATAAGGCTACTTTATTTTCGGCCCTTAGCTACGCAACGAACCGCTCCCTTTCCCAAACTATGCTCAAACAGGCCGTCCTAACAAACAACAATTCAGCCCCTATATTAATTCTAATTAATTAATGCCCCCTAACTTCCTAATTAACACTCAAAAATCTCAAAGCACACTGTTTCAAAACAGTTAATTTAATAACCAATGATAAGTTTCAATGGAGGATGTAATAAAGCTCTGTGGACGTTAATGGGCGGACGCGATAGCGGGTTAATGTCGTAATGACTACAATTGAGAGGTATCATGTGCCACTGCACTTCTGTATGTGGATCGTGTTGCTTGATATTGTGTTGTTACTAGTTACTAGTAGTATCGGGTTAACATGAACCTAAACATTGATCATCATTAACCTGGCTTTTCGTCAGGGTAGCCCGCGAAATTATTTTTGCGATTTGCAGGTCAATGTCAGGTTGTATGTTGATGAAACATGAGTCGCACAAGTAACAAGTCATGTATAGTTACAGAATTATAATCATTAAAGTCATCAATACAACCCTCTAAGTTTATTTAACCCCTTTGAGTGACTTTTTCATGAAATAGTTATTGAATGGGGTTAAATTGATTGTCAATTGTAGATCTTAAACAGTCGTTATAGTCAGTGGCCCGAAACTTTGACAACCAGTATTACCTAGGGGTATCGTATTAACCAGTACTAACTGGGTTGTGGAGGTCAGATAGGTAGTCGCTCCGTGTAAAATATTGGTATTCAGCTGCATCAACATAGTTGGGTAAAGGCTAGGTAGATGATGACGATGCTATGATCTTGAAACGTTTACAAAAGTGGCGATTTTTGCGAATCCCCGGGAAACCATAACATTACGCACTGTTACAGTAAACAAACAAGCACAATACTACATTGTATAGGTTTCAGCCGTAACCTCGGCTTATAGTGTAAGGCTTCTAGAGGTCATATTATGAGATCAAAACACCCATGTAGGTACAAGGGTATCCACCCTTGACGATGCTATGATCTTGAAACGTTTACAAAAGTGGCGATTTTTGCGAATCCCCGGGAAACCATAACATTACGCACTGTTACAGTAAACAAACAAGCACAATACTACATTGTATAGGTTTCAGCCGTAACCTCGGCTTATAGTGTAAGGCTTCTAGAGGTCATATTATGAGATCAAAACACCCATGTAGGTACAAGGGTGGATTATAGTAGATTTACTTGTACTCCCGGTCTAGGTTAATTAATGTGGTTATTTGGGTTAATAACATGTTAGGATTAAGTACATTGTTAACCCCCGGACTCGTAAACGTCAGTTAGTTCCTAAGGTTTTTATTTTTCTTTTCTTTGGTCTGACGATTAATTGGGAATGACAAATATACTGGTGTCTTGGCAGCACACATAATGAAATATTTTGGTACATTTAGTTTGTGTGGCCCACACACAAAAATCGATTGGTATTTTTTAAATTTATTTTATTTTTTTATGTATGTACACCGATTACGCTGAGATTTATGATCCGATTTACGTGATTCTTCTTTAGTCTGATGCGGAATAGTTGCCATTTGGTCCCATTTAAATTTGATGAAGATCTGATGCTGATCTTCGGCGATATACAATAGAACTCTTCAAATCTGCCGTGATTGCTGCAATCACTTGGATGTTAGCTAAAAATAGAAAAAAAAACTTTTTTACAAAAAAATCAAACCGACTTCAAAAACACAAAAAAAGTAAAAAATAACTTTAGCTTCAGAAGTCGGTGACAAAAAAAAAAACAATCGCGGCAGATTTGATAAAAAAGTTTTTTGTTCCTTCTATTTCTCCATATTACAAAGTAATCGCTACACCATTAAGTGGAATAAATCAGGCGCTAACGCTTCCAAGTTCGGCCGCAATCCTGGTTACCGGTGGCTCAGGGAACATCAGTTTACCTGACTCCTGTCACAGTAAAAGACGGGTCACGTAAGCAGGACACTAAAAGATGCCTGGCTGGAGCTAGGATCCGACGGCCTAGACTCTTAAGTCGTTACTGGTGGGCCACCATTGTTCAAAACTGATCATGAGTAGGTACCTAACGTTAATACTAAGCAAGTACAGCAAGTTGTGAATGCAAAGTACCTAATAACAACTATATTTTTAATTTATTAAGTACCTATAACTTTGCAACTGCAATTTAATGAGGAATAGTCATACTTGCTCAGCAGTTGTTATTTCTTCTTTCTTCTTCATCTTCGCCATTCCCGTAATGGTTAGTAAACATTGGATCCAGCCGTCATCAATGTAAGATTGAACAATACTAAACGGTTTTATAGCTATCATATGGCGAAGATAGAATATAGGAGAAATACCAGTATGGGCCATACCTTTTGGTTAAAGTACTCTAACAAATATTTATCAACATTGTAATGTTACAAGCTAACGAACATAAAACACACATACTCTGCCTAGCCTTTTCCCAAATACGGCTTCCAATGTAACCAGATGCTGTTTACCAGTATTTTACCTGGAATGTCTGCCTATCTGACCTTCGCAACCAAATTACTGGATAACACGAGACACTGCAAGATGGGGGTCAGAGTACACGGATAATCAGAAGCCAGAAGTCTGGCGAGCATCCACAAATGCCATGGTAACTCTGTAACCAAAGTAAAAATTTTGTTTAAATTCTTGGACAACCTTAATAGTAGTTAAACACACCATTTTAAACCTTTACTGCTAAAGTTAAGCTCTGTTAATAGAAAATTATGGCGTACTTCTAGAGGTTTATAGTAGCAACAAATATAAAGTGCAATATACATTGTTGGCCAGGATTGTGCCTACGCGCAGCAATGGCGGTGGCGCCACGGCTTTGAGGCTAAAATATTGACTTCAGCTCTCAGCGTGGCCTGTGGTACAAGGTAAAAGGACAAGCAGAAATATTGTACGTCATAACGCGTATTCAAAATTGGTTCTTCAGGCGGGTGTCGAAATTTAGTTTAGTCATAGTTATTTTTTTAAACGTTGCCACTCACTAGGAATTTTTCCTGTACCGTGCGTGCGTTTACAATCATTTAAACTCACATACACAGACAGCCAGACCCAATTGTAGTCAGAGTTTGTGACGTCAATTATAGTCAGAGTTCAACGACATTAATGTCCCGAGAAGAAATCCGGTCCACTGAATTTTCTTAAAGAAATCGCATGACCCTCGAACGTAGGTATAGCATTTCCTTCTGCTTCAATCCCAGTTTTTTTGAGGTCGATGCAGAGTCTTCTTGTTCATTAATCGTATATTAACTGTCATTTCAGAAGTAACTTCCTTTCTCAGAATTCAAACTCACCGGTTCTTTGGTCTATCAACATTTATCGTCAAAACTTTCTTTACGGCATACTCCTCCGCATCACACTTCTCCATCATCCTTATCAGCATCATTCTCTTGACCTTATCCCAATTAATTTGGTGTCGGCGCAGCATGTCTTCTTCTTCCACACTTCTCTATCACTCGTCATCTCATCAGACACCTCCTTTCATTCTATCAACCTTATCATGATTACCAATTTTATACCTTTATTAGTTCATATCAGCCAAGGAATTGTGTCACCCATCAGGATTATTAACTCTTAAATGTTACAAAATTCATAATCGCTTTTTGCTCTTAACTTGGACCCACACCACCGTCCAGGATATAATGTGCTCAATAAATTTGGCAGCACTAATAGTTGCCTAATAATGATCGACAAAGAATGCGATCATTGTGACATAGCTATGTTATTTATCTTTTACAGCCTGTTACAGATTAGATATGCAAATTATGTCACTATTACAAAATTGAATGATATAACTTCGTTTACATTAATTTTCTGGGTACTGTTAGCTTGATTACTGTTAAGCACGATATTGGTCAATACTTATGGCTTCGGTTGTCTCTGATCTCTTCTAACTAATTTTCAGGTCTTTAATCTCCTCTTTTTAAATATT
Source organism: Eugnorisma glareosa (assembly GCA_947578425.1). NCBI lineage: Eukaryota > Metazoa > Arthropoda > Insecta > Lepidoptera > Noctuidae > Eugnorisma > Eugnorisma glareosa. The sequence goes on from OX387970.1 coordinate 4,269,955, forward strand.
CCTACTCGCAATAAAGTCAAAAACAAACAATCAAATTCTCTTTGCAGTTTGTTCACATGGCACACATTTTTTTTGGGCGCCAATTCCTCCTCTCACAAAACCAAATGCTAAGGCGAGTAGTAATCGCCTTCAAATGTTTCGTATTTCTAAAGCTTACATAAGCTTGTCTGCATAATCAGCCTACAATGTTCTCACTGCTGGGACTGCGGCCTCCTCTCTATGAGAGGGAATGAGCTATAATACACCACGCGGGCCCATTGCGGGTTGGTATGTCACATGACTTCGAATGTTTGTTCTAGGACATGCCGGTTTGCTCTCGATGTTTTCCTACACCGTTTTGCACAAAGTAATGCGCCTGCCTGGGTTCGAACCCAAGACTTTATTGCCCGTGAGTCGGGGCTCCACTGGGCCACCGCTGCTCTCTCTGCGCTGCTTGGCTGCAACTTACATCAATCCGATGTTTTAACTTTTCCGTAGTCGTAATTAAAGAATCACACGTCTCTTTATCTCTGACCATTGGGAATTATATTTTAAACTATATTTAGACCACACTAGAGTATCTTTTAGCTCCCACGTACCTTTTCCATATTTCCTTCATTGTCCTACTTTCGTGCTATAATAAAACCTCCCACAAAACTTCATAGACAAATAAATAAACACAAAACATTACTGGCTGAATTTCGAGCGAGTTCGAAGTTCGAACACGCCCCAGGGATGGCCAGTTATCGGGCAATAAACGGGAGACGCTGAAATACCATCCCGCAGGACTAGGCTATTATCAACACGCAAGCCGCGCGGTTTTAGACCTTATGCTAACGTTATAGGGGCCTAAATTTAGCAATACTTTCAACAAGTTTGAAGTAGCGTTTGTGAACGCCCGCATCCTGGCGTAAATATTAAATAGGTGACTGAAACAGTTGTAACGAGATGTTTATTTTGAATATTCTAATGGGCATGGAATGATAGCGTTGTGTTTCCCTGAAAATAAAAGTCGTATCTCTTTTTCAGGCGTAATTTTGTGACGTGATCCATGTGTTTATAAATCTGTGAACCAATTAAGCGCGGCTATTGCGCCAATCTAGGCATTTGATCTAAACTAGTGCTTCTTAAGGTGTTTTTGGGAAATGGGTCGAAGAAAAGCACACATAGAGAGGAGTGGAAGGCTATGGGGGAGTCTGAATCTCTTTGACCATCAGTGGAAAATAAGACTTGATAAAACAGTACTTTAAAAAGAATAGTTGCATAGAAAAGTTAACCTTCTTAGAGTAACATTCACTTGAGAAATTCTGTCAAATCTTTTTTTTTTTTGTCTTTACAGAGTCCAGTATTGTCGCGGGAGCTGGGAGAAATTGTGTAGAGGTAAGATTCTAAAACACTCTCGTAATTATTGGGTACTATCTTCGTCTCAATAAAGTTTTAAATTAATGTCACAGAAATCCACTGTCGGGCTGTAGAAATATTCTTGTACAAATACAACACGTTGGCGCTGTGGCTAAGCGATTGGTTACTGCACTGCGTGTTGCGAGATCGATCCCCGCATGGAACAAATATTTGTATGACCTAAAGGCACTTGTTTCGGGTTTGACTGTTTGTGTATGTGCGTTTACATTTTTGTAAATGCACCCACGATGACGGAGAAATTTGAAGGTTTTTAATTTAACTAAGTAGTATAACTATGACAGCACTATTTAGGAATAAATGGTGTGGAAAATCAGTGGTGTGACAAACGAGAAAAAAGTCCTTTCTGCCATAGTGGCGTGATAATTTGGTGTGACTCTAAGTCAATAATGGAAATTTCTAGTGCGGGGCAAAGGGAAACCAGTACACTTAGAAAATACAAAAACAGACCGCCGTCATTCCGACCTCGCCGCCGTGGTACGTCGCGACGTCCCCTTTCAAACCCCCCCCCCCCCCTGACTCTTGCAAGAGTCAGCTCGCGATGCTGAGCTATTAGCATTAAACCAGATCCAGCCTGTCCTCTTGCTGCCCTCCCCAGCGACGCCCTAAGCCGAGGGCCCCCCGCAGTGGGTGCCCTTAGCGAGTGGTCGCTTAGTTTGTAAGTTCATTTTGCCCCTGGCTGAAGGCCTTAAATTCAAGGCATTCACAGGATTAGACCGGTTAAGCAGTAGCCAGCCTCACTAGGCTGAACTGCAAGATGCCATTAACAAAAAAAAAATCACTTAGGATAGATTTTTGAAAATTCATCACCTAAAATGTCGAAGTGACTATTTTTTGCAAATTCTCATGACAATTAAAACACTGAACAATACTCTCCAATCACAGAGTTTACAGTTTCGTTAAGCTAAATATAATCATTCTATAATCTCATTATAATGCAGAGTGCACAACGGCGGAACTTCGCTTAATTAAACAGGTTCGCTTTAAAGTCCCGGATCCCATATAGAGAACAGTAAGGACGCTTATACTTACTTAAAATTCTTAGGAGTTGTATTAGCTAAGTATGTTATAAAGATAGGATTAGCTTTCAGCCTGGTGTATACGGGAGAGATTATGCTTAGATTTAAAAACTAGAAAAACATTTGCTAGTGAATCTTGTTTTGCCTTTTGGCTGCAAGTTCGCCCGAGTAGAGGAATTTATCCCACGGGAAATTCCTATCTAAAATTTTATCGAAATCTGTATAGCGGGTTTAAGTAATAGACAGACCTCCTTACATATATACATAACATCACGGCTGAAATCCCCTAAGCGTTGGGCAGAAGTGTACCTAATAGTACACTTACATTTCACAAGTTTCGTATAAGTTCTTCGAATAGGGCACAAATCCAGACTCAACCCGAGAATCGGACCTAATGCCCAGTTGCTATTGCGACCACTTGGCCAACGAAGCAGCCCCACCCCCAATATACATTATATGGACACATCACACATATACGCAACTTGGATATTTGATATTATTTAGTATATTGGTAACTGTTCTAAATTAACGATGTCAGAATTAATTTTACTTAAAACGCGTGAAAAGAATTAGGAAACAGGAGGGATAAACTTGATAAAACAAAAACAAAATTGTGAGTGAATTATATTTTAAAAATTCTTTTCCCTCATCTCCCGATTTATTATTTAAAACCCAAAAAATGTAATAAAAATCATAAATTTTGGTTACCCATGGAATTTTCCCGTTGAGAGCTCTCAGCTATAATTCGACTATTATATAGGTAAAAGGTCTGAGATTATAGCACTTTATTTAATTATGTAGCAATGTAATATGTATGGCGGAGTCGTAAAAACATTTTAACTTTTCCTCAATAAATCTTTCTTGTTTGTACGAGCATTCCTCAACGAAAAACATAATAAAAAAGAATTCCGGGAATTGTAGGCTTTTATTTTATTTTTCAACTCTTACGTTCCTTCAATATTTACGTTTTCGCTTTCACTGCTTTTATCTACCTTTCACTGCTCTCAAGTAGGTAATTCATTTCCCGTGAAAGATGATTGAAATGTAAAAGAAAAAGCTTTTATAGAAAAATCAAATTATCTGAAGGACCTTCATAGAACTCATTTGTACGCACAGTCTAGTATTTAAGATAAAAATAAATTCTTATCAAATAAAGTCCATTTTTATGCCTACGCAATTTTAAGAGGGTTTCATTATACACTTAAGCAGGTTCACACAATCGTAGAACAAGCGATACTTAAGCACAGTGCTCAAAAGCGAACAAGCGAAGCAAAAGCGCTTCGTTCGAAAAGCGTCTTTTGAACGTTGTAGTCCCAGCCTTACATCGCGTTTCAACCACTTGAACAGAGTTATGCTGATCTTATCGCGAACAGTAGGCACTTTTGCGGTCCCTTACTAGGTCCGGTACTAAGGTACTCCGGTATGTCTATCTCAATGCGAATAACTATAAAATGATATTTTATTCAATACAAGCTGCGCTCTCTTGATAATAAATGTTTGAGTCATAAATTGGTATTTAGAAAAACCTAGTTTAATATTATTAATGTGAAAGTATGTATGTGAATTTGGATGTTTGTGAATCAATTACGGACACCACGGATTAGGGCATTAGATACTTCTTATATTTATTTGACTGCCTCGTTGGTCTAGTGGGCGAAAGCGCGACTGCTGAGCTTGAGTTCCAAGGTTCAATTCGCGGGTCAGGCAAAAGTGTAATTGGGTTTTTCCATCAGTCATTTCTCAGTAGCAGGCACGGAGTCTGGATTTGTGCCCGGTTAATGGCAATAGGCTCGCCCCCTATTACATGGGACTTAAACATAACTGGCTAAATGTGGGTGTACTATTAGGTACACATCTGCCTTACCCTTCGGGGACTACAGGCGTGATGTAATGTATACTTCCTATCCAGGTTATAGATACACATGTTCCCAGCGGATAATATCTCTCCTCCATACGGGCGAAGCCGCTGGCGTTAACTAGTTCATAATAAAGAAAGACAAAAAATTACAGTGTTTAGTTCGACAGGGAAAAAACATGAATACTGAAAGAATGCTCAACAAAACCTATAAAAAAGACAAAGTATAAACTGATATTTTATTAAATACAAGTTGCGCCCGTTGCTTCGCTTTCCTGATATAAATAAATCTTTGAGTCATATTTATATCAGGAAATTGGTATTTCGAAAATCAGTAACATAATATATGTGTTGTGAGTCAGACCGGCTTCGATTGATCAAATCATTGTGAGTTATTGGTTAACATGAGTGATATAATTGGACCCGGTTATGTGTATTAACTTGTAACATTAATGAAAACAAATGATGTTGTTTCTGATTTAATTACTGTTGCAGTTTGTGGATATGATTTGGTTTATGTAAGCACGTCTCGTGGGTAATAGGTACAAATCTTTCCGTTAGAGCGGTCAGCGTTTTATAACTTGAGTTCTGCTCTTTTAGCCACTATCGGAACTTAGGCAGCCATTTTGTAATTTAGGAACAAATTCCACAGACAATTTTATTACACAAATATTTACCAAAAGCGGCCTCTTGAAAATGTAATTAAACCGGCAGCAAACCAGCACTGTGCTGTGGGCCCCCCATAGCACAGCATCATGCTGAGTGGTAACCTGCTTGTCGCAGCCACGACGTGCAAGCTGATAATTTTTCTTTTTCTTTGTTTCTGTCCTGTGTATTTATAATATTTGTTATGCGTTGTATGATTATTGTTAATTTATTGCTTGTCCGCACGTCATGTCCCTGCGACAAATAAACATTTTGTTCTTTCTTATTTTCTTTAATTAAACCGCTAAAAGAGCCATGTGACATAAACAACAACAACCATATATACAGGATGTAAACCGACCCTCTACGAAGCCGTCAACCAAGCAATAAGTACATGAAACTACATAATTAATTTTACTCAAAAAATATTGCTGGGAAACGACTTTTGTTTTTGGGGTCAAAAATCACGTTTTATGGTAGGACTCAATCTAATGCTCTTAAAACATTGTGCTGATTGAAAAGTGTAGGGGTCTTACACGTCTTTAAAGTAAAAATCGTATATTTAAAAAACGTATTTAAAAAAAAAAGCTCTGGAAAAAGTTGTAACTTTGACCCCCAATATCTCTGTAACTAGAAGGTTCCCAAGTATGGTCTAGAACAAAAAAATGATCGCATTTACGGAGAGAATAAGTGACATTCGGCTTCGTTAAGGGTCTTACTACAGCCTCTAAACCATACCGATTCAAGCATTTCGAGTTAAGGGCTCAGTTGATCATTACATCTTTTGTGATTAGGTCGTGGCGCTCGTGACTTAGTACTAACATCTTCAGGTTAAGCCGCGGTTGCCTAGGTTGCTCCTTGGATGGGTGACCACCCATAACAGACCGAGTTTCCTGCGTGTCTCGGAAAGCACGTTAAGCCGTGCGTCCCGTCTGTCAATTGTAGATCTTTGACAGTCGATACAGGTAGTTAGTGGCCCGAAAGTCTGACAACCAGTCTTTCCAATGGGTATCGTATTACCCAATACTAACTGGGTTGTGGCTTGTAGAGGTCAGATATTCAGCATTTCAGCTGCATCCGGTTAAGACTGGAAGCCTAGCTTAGCCTAACTTAGCCTAGAACATAGTTGGGAAAAAGACTAGGCAGAGGCTCGGCACAGGGGGCCTAAAATGGCTGCTTTATCAGAATCATAATACGAATCACGTTAAAAATTTAAAACTCTTAAAATGGACTTTGTGGTCATAACCATAAAGAACATTTTAAGAATTTTAAATATTTAACGTGATTCATATTATGATTCTGATAAAGCTTCCATTTTAGGCCCCCTGGATGATGATGTATGCTTTACTATAATACCTACGACTACGACTATGTCTACGACTATGTCTACGACTATGTCTACGACTACGTCTACGACTATCTCTACGACTAGATTATTTTATTGTTCTTATGCTCAACATCACGACGAACTGCATCATCCTGTACAATACAATTCAAATAATTAATTCCAACATTAATCGATTAATCGAATGCGCTTCCATTCTTTGCCTGACTGATTGAGTTCAATACCAGTCTACTTGCCTCATTACCAGTGATTAAAAGTAATTAGTCCGTCTGTGGACTATGTATTCAATGAATTCGTAGAACATTTCACATTGTTCACTTTTTAGTACTTGGTTGTCGTATTTGGTATCAAATTCTAAGAGAAACATTTTTAAAAAACGATACTTAACACGTACTTTGGCTTAGCGTTAGCCCCGTCACTGTCACACTACAGGTACACGATACAGAGGGGAATATTTCTAAGTCAAAGTAAGTTCTAAGTCAAGTAACGCTCATACATCTCGGTCTTAGACTTTCCAAGATTTCTAATGTTGGAATCAAAGTATGGTCTGATGACGGACGGTGACGTATGTGTAATATTCTTTTTTCAAATGGTTAGGGATGCAGCGTCAAATATGTCATAATTGGACCCCTTATAAGGAATCTATAAGTGGTCTATGCGTTGATTGTTTTCTAATGAAAAATGTAGTTAGCAGGCGATTTTCATAGCGGTTGAAGAATAGCTAGCGTGTTGTAAGCCGATACTTTGTGAAGCAGATAGGATTCTAGGATCGTCAACGTTTATTTGTAGTAGGTAAAAACTGTAATTTTCTTCAGGCAATTGAAACTGTCGTGATGGCCCAGAGGTTAATGCCTCGCCTCTCATGCATGAGGTTGTGGGTTCAAATCCGGGCAAGTACTAATGTGACTTTTTTAATTCATATGTACTTTCTAAGTTTACCATGGACATCACAGACATCGGTGAAGGAAAACATCGTGAGGAAACCTGGACTTATAAAAGTCTGAAATCGCCAACCCGTCTTGAGCAAGCTTGGTGATCAAAGCTCGTGCCTTCTCTGTTGAGAAGAGGCCTTTGCCCAGCAGTGGGACAGTAATAGGCTGGTATTATTATTATTAATTGAAACTGTTATAAATAGTTTCCATTTCTTTTTTACAGTCATAGCGAACAACACAAGAATTGAAAGAGTTCTCTTTTATATTCCCAGTTCTAGTCTTCTTTTTAACAGTGCTAGAAGGAATCTATTCAGCATGATCTAAGATAAAATCTCTAGTATCGTTAGTAAATATTCAATATCAAAACAAACAACCGTGCATCGATTAAGATATTCTCCAAGGAGCCTCATTTATCTGTCACCGCATGACGCCTCTCGCTGAAGGATATTTAACTAAGATTTAAGCACCGCTGGATAGGCTGTTGGTAATAAATTATGAGCGATAGTAAACAGAAACCTTATCCTGTTGTGAATTTTTAATTTAATCTAAGAGACGAAGATTTAAATCTTAGTCCTAAGTTTCGCAAAGGAGATTGAGGTATGAATGTTCAGATTGAGTTGTCAGTTTTTGTTTTGTGGAGGAATTTGGGTTGAACAATATGAAATACTTGATCTCGTTTTACTTTTGTAGCTCAAATAGGTGTGGTATATTATTGTTTACTTCCGTCATACCTTTAAATATCTTATTGGATGTGATCTTGTTTAGCTTGTGTCAAATCCTTAGAAACACTACAGAAAAAAAAATATATATACAATAAAAAAAAATAAAATATAATATTATAAATGCGTATCGTATGTACACGGCTATTGATGCCAAAAATACAAAAAGAGCAGTAGCGACATCTATGATTCAACGTGAGAACTAATAATCCTGTATCGCGCATCAATATGATGGTCAATTCAATATCTACATTTAGGAAGATTTTATCATCGTTATTGCTAAAAGGTCGTCCTTTAATCACATGGGGTTCAAGCAGGCGAGAGGGCGGTCTGAAAAAAAAAACGATAGGGCAGGAGGGGGCAAAATAAAAGGAAATATGTGACGTCTAAAATATTTTTTAACAAAATCGGATTTCAATTTAATTGTGCGACCACGTAAAAACCTGAGCAAGGGAATTTGTGTAAAAAAAAATCTTTTTTTTTAAAATTAAATTACTTTCTTAAACTCTCTGATCTTTCAATAATAAAAAATACACGTTAAACTGGGAGAAGGGGTGGCGTTACACCTCACGACGTACCACCAAGGAGGAGGGAGGAGTACAAAAGTGGCCTAAAACCTGCACGTTATTAAAGGACGGCCCCTAACAGAAGACAGTTCTAGACCCTCAGTTGGATGAATTACAGTAAATGTCTGAGTCTCACCAAACAATACCTAGTAATTTTCTGTCTACAAACTCTCAATATTTCAACAAACCGATAAAATCATCTACTTTTCATTCACTCTGATGCAAATCAGTCGCAATCGTAGTTTGGCGAAACGATTTACGGCGTCGACTCCACAAATAATTGTATTACCCTTTGCCAGTCTAATCAAATAACAATGTGGACTATGTCTCGATACAATCATAACCGATAAATTATTTGCTCACCTGACTAATTTTAGCACTGACAAGTATCGAAACTCGATGAAAGAGTTATCTAGTACTGACAAATAGATTTTGTGATATTACTGTCGGTCTACTGTACTGAGTGTGGCTAAAGAATAACAGCCGCTCGGTTCGATCTTCAGGTTAAGCCGCGCTTGCCTAGGTTGGTCCGTGGATGGGTGACTGCGCATTACATACTGAGTTTCCTCCGTGACTCGGAAAGCACGTCCAGGCTTTCAATTGTAGATCTTTGACAGTCGTTAAGTAGTCAGTGGACCGAAAGTCTGACAACCAGTCCAACCACGGGGTATTGTATTACCCAGTACTAAGTGGGTTGTGGAGGTCAGATAGGCAGTCGCTCCATGTAAAATACTGGTAGTCAGCTGCATCCGGTTAGACTGGAAGCTGACCCTAAAATAACTGGGAAAAAGGCTAGGCAGATGGTGACTGTTGGAGTACTGGAACTTCCAGTAAGATTAAGTCTTCGACATAAAGTTATAAAGATATGAAGGTATAATTGAATAGCGTTATATTGCATAATATATTCTCTATGTAATAAAAATCAAGCTTGAAGCTTTAATAGAAACATAGTTGAAGTACCTACTTATAATAATAAATTCTGCACAAAGTGTCTTTAATGTACTAGACGCTGATTTGATTGAAATCAAGAAGTTCAAACTATCTAATGTTCAAAATATAAGGCGATGATTTCTATCACCCAGACAACTTTACTTTCAGAATTCGGCTACTTTGATTGTTTCATTGAATTTTTGTCACCGACTTCCGAAAGTAAATAATGTGGTGCTGGTGTAGATTCGAACATACGACCTACAACTTATCGGCCTTACTTTCAATACAAACAGTCCACGTCGTACAAGCCCTGGAATTACCTACATTATGTTAAAACGCGAGTGTCACAGCAGTCTAGCAAAACTCCAATAATATGGTAATGCAGAACAATATTGAGATGTTCCCAGCGAACGCTCCTACGTCCCTACCTTTAGGAAACTAATTTTGATACTTCCAACCTTTTGTTACAAAGGAGGTAGCTCATTTCTAAGTCCACTGCTGGCCCCTTGATTAATATTTTGAATCCAATCGTCGGGTATTGTTTTGAGACCATTCACTGGAGTAAAGCTATTATTATTATTATTAGGAATTTGTTTGAATTAAAATTAAATCCTGCGCTACAAATAAATACACGTCTTACTCAAGGTTTTATTATACAGGGTGTAACAAGCATTATGTACATCAAACTAAGTAACTTTACGCAAAAGTTATTGCTGGGAAACGACTTATAAATCACGTTTTACCGTAAAACTCAAAGTAACGGACTCAAAACAAGTGTGTTTTAAGTAAAAATCTTATATTAAAAACATGTATTTAAAAAAAAACTTGTGAAAAATTTGAAACTTTGACCCCTAATATCTCCGTAAATAGGAGGTTCCCAGGTGTGGTCTAGAACAAAAAAATGCTCGCAATGACGGGGAGAACAAGTGCCTTTCGGCTTCGTTAAGGGTTTTGTTACACCCTTTATTTTCGTTATTATATCATTGTATAAGCCATTGGTAGTCGTCTCCAGGTGAAGATACAGTGGCTATTTCGTGGTATTTCTACAAGTACAGGTTTTTTTTTAAACGTTGCCCCTCACTAGCAATTTCTCCTGTATCGTTGGTGCGTTTAAACTCACACACACACAAACAGCCAAACCCGTAAAACTATCTGTAGGCCATACAAATATTTGTTCCATGTGGTGCACCCGCAACACGCGGCGCAGCAGTGAATCGTTCAGCCACTGCGCCAAGCGTGCCGTCTTTGGATGGATTGATAAAAGCTTTTCGTTAACTGTGTCAATCCAGTTATTTAATGACTTTTCATTCATGCTAATCGCTGATAGCTTGTCACCTTGTCACTGTACTCTGCAGAAATCCTGTTAAGTTAAGTCTCATAGAACAAGAGCAACAAATCAAAAGTAGTACCTATTGTATTGTATTGTATTGTATAGCGGGCTGGTGTCCGCAACTCCACGTCTAAGCGCGTATTTTGCGTGCGGGTGGGAAATCTATTCGATCCACCCTAGCTCCCCGAGAAAGGCCAGCAGCACCTTGATGTTGCTGGTAATCTCGCGGAGAGTACCTGGGTTACCGGAGTACTTAGTAGTACCTAGCTCAGCATTCGGCTAGAAATTCTAGCCAGAATTCTTTGATTGATCCAAGCTAGGCAACAGTCGCGCTTCATTGAGACAGAAACTATATCTATATATTTATTAACAAAGGCTATAGTTTTGTCTCTATCAATGAATACAAGCCAACTTTAGCTTTTAATAGACAAGGAAGCAAGATCCGTCTTTATTAATAACAACTAGCGACTCGCCCCGGCTTCGCACGGGTGCAATGTTATACATAATATAAACATTCCTCTTAAATCACTCTACCTATATTAAAAAAACTGCATCATAATCCGTTGCGTAGTTTTAAAGATCTAAGCATACATAGGGACAGACGGCGCGCGGCGGGAATCGACTTCGTTTTATACTATGAAGTGATAATAGCAAACTCCCTCAAAGAAAGCACCACAGATAAAGGGACAAGAAACACAAAGGGTCAAGAAACACAAAGGATTGAGACAGATTTCAAGCTGTTGTGTTTGAGCTGGACAGAATTTAAGCTGTTCTTTCAAACTGGACAGATTTTACGCTATTGTATTTCTGTGTAATCTCTAAAGCTTGGTAAACAAAGCCTTCAGGGCAGGGATGCTAGGTAATGCTAGATTTTCTCTAAGCGAGAAATTCCCGGGGGTAAGTAATTTTAGTAATGTTGCACTGTTATACAAATAATATGGGGGAAACGTTTACTTTAATACGCGCGTGTGGAATGCAGGAGCATGGTAACACTCTAGAAGGTACAACTATTCGTGTTGTGGTCATCGTGTTGAATGAACTTGATTTTTTACTACGGTAAGAAAGAAAGACAGAAAAAGTATGTATTAGACTGACACAGGACAATACAGAAAAAAAATGGTTGAAATAACATTAAAACAAAATTATATAAAAAGGTAACATTGGTAAAAGAAAAAACAAGTGAAATAGGTCCGGTGCGAGGCCAAAAGGCCCCTATCTCAGCATGATGCTGTAACGTTAAAAAAATAAAAGTCACAGCGCTGGTATTCTGATAGGGCTATTAATGAAACAGGAAGATTCTTAACTTCAGAATAATAAGCTTTGAAAGCGTCCTCAAGTCTGCTCGGTCACCAATATGTTTGTCAAGCCAGAAGGCTCAGAAAAGTGGCTATCGGGTTTGATATGAATTTTGCAGTAGCTTATAAAATTACATAACATCACGCCTAAATATCCTCGAAGGGCTAGGCAGATGTCTACCTAGGTACCCTAGGGTACACCCACGCAGTTCGCCAGTTATGTTTAAGTCTCATGTAATAAGGGGCGAACTTATTGCCATCTACCTGTTACTACTAGTGAAAAATTCTTGATGAGAAACCCAATAACACTTTGTCCGTCCTGGGAATCGAACCCAGGACCTCACGTTCAGCAGTCGCTGGACCAACGAGGCGTTTAGTAGCTAATATCAATCCAATACATCGTTGATATCGCTAATATATAGAATGTCTCTTGTCTAGGCCATCTGATCTTCTTGTTATTTTCATGTCGACCGCGTGTATATGTAAGCAGTAGGTATCCATTGCTAGCAATTGGAAGACGTGCATGATGAGATGATGATCGTCTAAAGACATAATGAAAATAACATATCCCGAGGGCACAATTTCTGCATTTAAGTAATTTATTGTTCATATAACTCGTAATTCAGGCTCATTTCACAAAGCGTGACGGTTCACATCCACAATAACAAGCAATCATCTTAAAGCACATTCGTAGTATCATTCCGTCTAGCATGTGGTAATGACGTGGAACCGCAACACACCGCACGGTGCCCCGCTGAGAATCGTCGGAATCGCACGAAATTGACGCGGTCAGTACTTCCGCGTTCGTACGGGATTGAGTGGTTCATACACTGTTATTTTAGGAATAGGCCGACCTGTGGGTTATGATATGATAGTGGTTGGAAAAATGTGGATGTTGTCTGGATAATCCGTTAAAATGGGTGTGATGTAAAATGGATTGGCGATTCATTGATCAATCTAGGAACTTTTGTATTCCATGATGAAGTAGGTTGTCGAATATAATTAAATTGACAGAAAGACGCTAGAGGCTCGCTAGCAACACCTACGACGCAAGATAAGAACTAAAAACCTGCATCCGCGAAAACACCCCGAGAGCAACTGTTGACACATCACCCGTTTGTTCGGAGGTTCCTCCTATTTTCAATGGAGTTTGAGGAACTATAGACCCTGTTCTTCATACCCCTAAATTCCTTCTTTTTGCATTTGCAGATGCCTTTTGCTTATAGATTTGGATGATGCATTTGCTCAAGCTATGGCAAAGCAATGCAAAAGCAATGGTAAAGATTGGAGGACATGAAGCATGGTCAAATGAACTTTGAAATTCCTAGTACTGGAACTCGGTATTTATCTCGTACTGTTACCTAACTTATAAATACACGGATGATGGTAATAACTACCGATTAATGTAATTCCGTATCTATCTTTCTCTGGCTTGATCTGTTAACGCACGATCATAATAAACATTAATAAAAGCAGCAGATTAAACTTAATGCAAGAGAGTCAATACAAACCAATTTTCTTTTACAAAGTGCAAATAAATTGCCTATTGAGGAAACTATTGCATGTCCGTCAACACATCTATCACTCATTGCATCAATAGTCTGTGGAGTAAATTATTGTCAGAGACTAAGCTTCCTACAGTATCACTGCAACAGGCCCCAGTACAGTGTAGTGATTTTAGACGGTGCATAAAAAGGTACTTATTAGTACCTTTTAACAGAAAAACGTCCTTTGACGACATCATAGACCAGACCCAAAACTAGACCTTTTGGAGTTACATTTATGAAAAAAACTGTAGGCCGTTTCAAAGTAGAACTCTTAATTCCAGTCTATCCAATAGGTATTTTGATCCTGTAATGAGAATGGATCGACTGGCAAAAAATAATAAATTGTTAATGAAAACCAAATGAAATCACTCCAAACTAGTAGGTACTGTCTCAGAACATTTTTCTCTACCTGCAAAGGTAAATGTAGCCTTTAATAACCACCCCTGTGTGTGCTGTCTCACAATGCAGCAATACAGAAAGACGATCAAGCCATACGTGCACACACTCATAGCAGTTTCTCTATTTAAGAGGGCCCTTCCCGGTCCGTCTATCGTCAACGCGACCATGGTCGAAAAGCTTGTTGTCTCATCCAGAGTCACAGCGGCGATTTTCTTTCAATTCCCCCATCTTACCCCGCCCCGTCCCCTCATATCTCGTCTCCCGCGCACCTCGTACCGCCTTTTTTTTTTTTTTTTTACCGATGGTAAATCATCAAATAACCCCTCCCGCTCTGGGCTGAGCAGGAGGGAGTGTCAGACTTTTACTGACTAAAACCCATCCATGTTCCTTCCTTTGCCCTTTGTGTTCCAGGGCCGCGGTATCTCTTTCGAACAGTCCCGCAACCCTGGCAGGCGTCGGCCCTTATGGACCCCTTCCTGTTTGCTGACTCTCTTTAAGGCGCGCGTGGAACACGAACGCGCCGTCGACACGGCCTGTCGTCATAAGACGGACGGACGGCGAGCTAGCCCATAGCTCACCGTCCACAGGCCCGCGTCTACGGTGGACGCCCGGTGCGTCTCCCGCGGCGGCTGGGACGTGAGGTTCTCTCCCTCTCACGTCCCGCCACCTCCTTTGCTAGCATGACTGCTTCGCAGAAGGAGGTGACGGCGTCCCATTCCGTCTCGCTCCGGACCATGGATTGAACCAGGGCCGAACGCGAGAGGTCGCCGCCGCCGATCGCCGCTACGAGGACACGGCGTTGCTCCGCCCAAGCGGAGCAGACCTGCACAGTGTGCTCCACCGTGTCCTCCGGTCGATCCTCGCAGTGGTGACACCCGGGCGTTTCCTCCCTCCCGATTACGTGCAGGAACCTCCCGAAACAACCATGTCCGGTGAGGACCTGCGTCAGGCGGAAGGTGAGGGCGCCGTGGCGCCTCTCCAGCCACTCCTCAAAGAGGGGACTTACCGCCATTATAGTGGCGTGCCCTGCACGGGGTTGCGACAGTCGCTCTCTCCATGTCGCCATGAGATCACGCCGGAAGTCTGTCCGCTGAGCGACAATTTGCCACGGCAGCGGAGTTTCCCCCCGGCGTAGTGCCTCCACTATACTATCGCCTCCAGATCCCATGGCGGCAATCCGGCAAGGAGGCTCGCCGCCTCGCTGGAGATCGTGCGGTACCCCCGGATTAGCCTTACGGCTTCCACCCTTTGGGGCGCGTTCAGATAATGGGCGGCTCGCCGCCTCAAAGAACGCGCCCACACCGGGGCCCCGTAAAGGGCCATGGACCGCACGACCCCCGCGTAGAGCCTCCGGCAGGAGGCGTTTGGACCCCCCAGGTTGGGCAAGAGCCGCTTGAAGGCAGCCCCGGCCCGTTCCAGTTTGGGGGCCAAACGTCGGAAATGCTCCACGAAGTTCCACCGGCTGTCGAGGACGAGACCTAGGTACTTCAACGTCGGCTCGACGCCGATGGGACCTCGTACCGCCTAACGCGATGACATTGAACGAAAAATAGTGTTCGAAAATTTCTTAAACTTGTTGCAGGAATTACGTGTTTTTGAATAAGTCTTACAAGTGTGTGAAATAAATATTTATCATTAAGAATCTTCATTACATGTGCAAGGTTTCTATCGAGATGATTTCTTTACTTTTACAGTTTTTGAGTACATTATGAACGGCCAAAGTTCAGTTAAAATCTGTGCAAAACAGAAATTTTTTGAGGCTTATACTGAATTTGTTTCTACAATTTTTTATTTCTTTCTGCCATAGAAACCTAGATATAGTGCACAAAATACCAATTAGTTCAAAAAAAAACAAAGATAGATATGTAACAACTGCATAATCACGTACGAGCGTTTGTATGAAAAGTATGACGGGTTGGCCGCTCTTAAAACCTAGGTCTCTGTTAGATATCTACTCATGGAGCAATGCCGCTAATGTCCTCAAATTATTCGTTGGTCAATAGGAAGAGGGTTTAAATTAAATTTATCATCATTATCATTAGTTACTGGCTGTTGAAACCGCATATGATGGGTAATTTTATTTAAACACTTTATTTATTTATTGCTGCGTGTGTTGTGTTAAACAATTCTTACAATATTTATTGTGAAACAAACACATATAGCTAGCAGCATTTTGTAGAGATTACCTAGAAAATTATCTTGTATATGCTTCCTCATTTCATAAAGGATTCCTAGTTAGAGGTTTAAAACCTGTTAGGCCCATATGAGGTCATCTCTTTAATATAACTTAGATATACAGACATAACATCAAGACTGTAATGCCCGAAGGATTAGACAGAGGTGTACCTAATAGTTCAACCACATTTCGCGGGCGGGGGCGAGCCTATTGCCATCAACCGGGCACAAACCCAGACTCCGTGGCTGCTACTGAGAAATTTCTGATGGAAAAACCTAATAACAATTTGGCCGACCCGGGAATCGAACCCAGGACCTCATGCTCAGCAGTCATGATTGCGACCATTAGACCAACGAGGCCACGAGGAATATCTTAGAATGTCATGTAGTTATTCAATTTAGCATTCTGTAATATCTGATATGAAATGATTATCACAGTGTGGTTAAGTAAGTGGATTTTGGTGTAATTCCTTTTTTGCGCTTACCCCAGACAATGACATCGTCTTATCCGTACAAAAAAAAATCGTACCTATCAACATCATACATCTCACAAACTCAGCCCCAATAAAAAGATCCATCAAAGCGCAGCCAGTGATGTGCAACGCGGCCCCGTGACTCCATTCCACTTCATCCCGCCATCACGCCACATATTGATAGCTCATGCACATTCATCGACCTAATTACAACACTAATTAGCCAGCTTTCACCGCTGGCCGCTTGATTAGGTATTTGCTATTCATATCTCTGATTACTATTGGTTGTATTGTTTGTGTTGAGTGATGAGTGCATGTCATAGTCGGGATTATCGTGACGGATGGACATGCCTAGCTTTGGCTGATTGCATTTTTAATAGCATAATCAGCCTATAATGTTCCCACTACTGGAACACACGGCCTCCCCTCCATGACAGGGAATAGGCTACAATCCACCACGTGGACCCAGTACGGGTTGGTAGGTAAAACATGTCTTCGAATTTTTTGGTTCTTGGACATGCCGGTTTCCTCACGATGTTTTCCTTCATTGTTTTGAGAGCAGTGGTGATGAAATAAATTGCAGAAAGTAATACGCCTGCCACACCCACAACTTACTGTTCGTAAGTCGGGGCCGCCACCACTGGGCCATCGCCGCCGCCGCACACTGGTCCCAAATTAAAAAAAAGTGGACATTGATAGTAGACCGCTGATATTTTTTTTTATTGTTGATACAATGATAACAGATAAGGCAAAAAAATATTATTGTCCTACTTCAAATACTTTTCTGTAAAAAACATATTTCTTTTTTTTTTGTATGGGAGCGATTACATTTTACTCAATTTCTCAAAAACTTTAAGCGATGTCGAGATGGCAATCACATATGTTAGAAAACGAATAATTCTGAGTATTTGGCTCGAAGAAACTTATTGCTTATCTCTGCGTACTTTCGAGATAATAGTGACAGAAAATATCATTTTTTTTTAATGTTAATTTTTTGCTTTTTTTTAATCATAGCCTTACTTTAGCACATAATTATAATGTATGCGTAATGTCAAATAAGTAAAAAGAGACTTCTCTGTAAAAGAGGTTATGGGGGCTCACTAATGACTGAAAAGCTATGACCTTTCTGAAGGAGTACTTTCATCAGTTCTAAAAAAACAATCAAAATGAAGACAAATAAAGCTGCAAACATAAAGTTGAATATGTTCACAAACGATTCTGAAAAAATATTATGGTGAAAGATTAATATTTGGGTCTATATTCTCTTGAGAAATCTCTATTTCCTCGTTTTCCAACGAAAGCAATTCATTGTTCAAGATCAAAGCACTAGCCTCTGGAAACAACTGTTTATGTAAACGAGCAAACTTTGGTTTGATATGGCTGATGTAAGGATCTGAGCTAATTAGAAAGCTGTGGATAATGTCTAAATTAGTCTGAACTCTACCGATTTTTCTTGTATGTGCCATTCTAACATTCCGGAAATCTTTATTCCTCGCTTCGGAAGCTTCTTCGGAAAGCATGCCTATCGGAATAAAGGAGAAATTTTCACAAATATCAGCACCGTGTATCAACAATTTATGGACACTTGAAGGCATGTAATACCATGGATATAAGTTTACATATAGCATTGCTGTTTCTTTACAATATTCCCTAAACAAGTTGGTATTAATAAGTTGACCAGATGAAATTGTTTGTAAAATGACTGCAAATCTCTTGATTAAATCAGGGTGGATACCCGTTATTTCAGCAGATACTTCATAATTTTCAAAAAACCTTCTTGCCGTGTTACCGTCATTGGTTGTACCAAATCCCTGTTTTACTATGTCAATTAACAAACCAGTTCTTTCCCGGAATTCTTCTTGTGTCAAATTCTTTTTAATTTCTTTTAACAATTTATCTTCTTTTCGTGCAGCCCACTTTTTGAAGTCTAAGTTGTACGAAATGTGTAAAATACATTCCATACATCTTATCCACATATGAAGCGAAGACAGACCATATTTATACATATCTTCTCTGATGAGTCTTTTGGATACAAAGTCCAAGTCATTCATTTTGCTAGGTGGGGTATTGCAAATATTACAAACAGCTGCAGAAGAAGTATTGGAAATTACAGTAGAAATTTTCCCATCAATCATAGTCATGTACAAATCATGTTTAATATCAAAATTATCTACAATTGTGGGAACAAGATTACGAATTTCTTCCTCTAAGGATGCACTTTCCTTCTTTATCAATTCATTTGTTTCTTTTGCAAATATAAAGCCAATTGGACGACAATAGTTTGTTGAAGAGGGAGCAGGATTTTGCCACAAGATAGTACCACTCTCTTCTTCCAAACGAAGCGGAACCAAACTAATCATGAAAACTGAAGAATCGTCAATTTTAGTGTCGGAGTGTGACTTTTGTTTATAATTACTTTGAGAAGATGACCCGTCAAAACCCCATTTGCTTATTAGTTTTAGCGATTTTTTGTCGGCAGAGTTGTGCTGAATTGTTTTTAATATCGTATTAGTTGTCAAATCTAGAAGCGATTGAAGTCTTATCTTAGCATCAGATTCAGTTACAGTTATGTCTGACTCTGGAGGATAACAAGTTTTTTTAGCTTCCAGGAGCTTTTGATAGGATGGAAGACCATACATTTTCTCTGAAGCAAGAATAGTTCTTAAATTTCGATATTGCCATTTTGACAAATTTGTTGAGGTGTAAAGCGCTAACGTTTTATCATCTGGTAAACACGGTTTGTCAGTCTTTTTAGCGAATAGTACATCATGTACCATCTCACATTTTTCCTTGTTTTGGCTGAGTTCGTTTAATATAGCTGCTAATTTTGTTTTTTTAGACTCTTTTAATTTGGCACATAAAGCATAAACTAATTCCTGCTCTGTGTGATCTAGAAGTGTTAGAGAACGCCTTTTCTTCTGTTTATCAGATATATCAACAAATGGTTTTTTACTTGTACCATAACTTAATTGATGAGTATCCACTTGCGTTTCGAAATTTGGAATTACTTCCTCGGCAACTTTAAAAATGCTGCTTAAATCGATATTTTGACATTTTGGCCAAACTATTTGGGATTGTAACCAGTCTGAATTTTTGTTAAGAAAGGTCTTTTGAGCTCTACTGGAAGCAGACCATCTTTTTGAGATATTACTTGAAAAATTACGACAAAATAATTTAATATTACTCAAATCTTCGGAAGACAATTCAACACCAATACGTTCAATAAGGGCATTAAATAAAAATTCGACATTTTTAAAACCACCTCCTGATTTAAGAACAACGTATAAGTCTAAGTTGGTGACAAATGCGGACATATTATAATTTTAAGGAAAATTGAAAACAAATTAGAATCAAAGATATCAAAGACAAAGTGACTTTGATTTTAACAAAAAAAATTACGAAAACAAATTCGACGAAAGAAAGACAAACAAAAATTATTTGATTTTAAAATCCAAAGATTCAAAATACAACAATAACAAAACAAACAAACAACAAGCATTTCTTCAAGCGCACAGAAAAAATAAGGACACGTCTTATCGCAACCACATTTAGTTGTACACTGAGTGAGGTGTACGCGCGCGATTCGTGACCGTATTACGTTACGTCATGAGAGGCGGCCATCTTGTTATCCCGGCAAACTCGCGTCGAAGCTCCATTTTGCTGGCCAGCGGACCTATTGCGATATGAGTAAGGCTATGATTAAAAAAAAGCGAACAATTAACATTAAAAAAAATTGTTATTTTCAGTCACTATTATCTCGAAAGTACGCAGAGATAAGCAATAAGTTTCTTCGAGCCAAATACTCAGAATTATTAGTTTTCTAACATATGTGAATGCCATCTCGACATCGCTTAAGGTTTTTGAGAAATTGAGTAAAATGTAATCACTCCCATACAAAAAAAAAAAGAAATATTTTTTATAGAGAAAAGTATTTGAAGTAGGACAATAATATTTTTTTGCCTTATCTGTTATCATTATATCAACAATAAAAAAAAATATCAGCGGTCTACTATCAATGTCCACTTTTTTTTAATTTGGGACCAGTGTGCGCCGCTCTGTTTTCAATAGATAGGATGAATATGAATATTTATTTGTGTTTGAACGCCTACTTAAGGTTCGGTCCAGGGGCGCAGCTACCGCTGTATCAGCAGTAGGTATCAATAATACTGGGCTCCCAAATAACAAGAGCCCCCGACTTGTAGAGGTAAATGACCACAAAATCTTCCTATGATCTCAAATTTTTATTGATAACAGGCTCATATTTTTTTTTTAATTAACTATACGCGGCACAAAAAGCTCCAATTTTCTGTGACAGCCCGTAAGGCTCCTGAGTCTCATCCAGCTTTAAAGTCGAGTCATTAGATAATACGAGATACTAGCTTATACTAGACAAGATCTGTCGCAAATCAAACTAATAACTAAGAGTTGACCTAGGGATCTTGTGAGTCTGTTAGACTTTCCCGAGATAAGACCTACGACACTTCACACCTCCCAAAAGATCCCAGCTGACTTACTTAATATTCCGTTACTTAAATCAAGTTACAGTTTTAAACGCCATCGCATAAGTAGGTGTCGTTGCATAACCAGTTATTAACGGTTGCTCTGACGAAACCCGCGGTTAAGTAATCTTACGATAACATCGGTAACCGGTTCATTCGGAACAATTATTTGGCTTGTTTAAGAGCGGCCAACCCGCCATACTTTTCAAATTTCAAATTTTAACTGAACTTAGGCCGTTCATAATGTACTCATAAACTGTAAAAGTAAAGAAAACATCTCGATAGAAACCTTGCACATGTAATGGAGATTCTTAAAGACAAATATTTATTTCACACACTTGTAAGACTTATTCAAAAACACGAATTTCCTGGAACAAGTTTAAGAAATTTTCGAACACTATTTTTCGTTCAATGTCATCTCGTTAGGCGGTAAGAGGTGCGCGGGAGACGAGATGTGCGTAGTCGGAGCGGGGTATGACGGGGGAATTGAAAGAAAATTGCCACTGTGGCTCTGAATGAAACAACAAGCTTTTCGACCATGCTCGCGTTGACGATAGACTCATCGGGAAGGGCCCTCTTAAAGTCCGGAGGTATTGTAATGGGAGCAACCACGAGCAGCCAAGTTTGAGTTTGAATGATACAAATAGATGATTATTTTGAGATTGTTAAATAAAGCACCTTATGTGAAGGGCAGTTTAATTGTGAACTTAGAGCTTATCCAATTGATAGTCAAGTTTTGCCACTTCATCATACTACTCTCTAGATTTTAGATTATCTTAGAATAGAATAATATTTATTTGTCTAAAAACATGGTATAATAAGATGGTACAATAAAAATAAAATAACAAGAGCATACATGTTTATGCTTAACAGTGATAAGCGTACATCAAAAGCATATAATTATGCTCTTGGTATTTAATGTAGCATTTATAGTCAAAGAAGTCTTTGACAATAAAAACTATGAATACACGACCATTCATGCAATTTTAAAATATTCTAAAAAAACATTACCTCTCACTGTGTCTATAGCTTGTTTTGCTTCTACGGACAATAGCAATTTTCCATGGATGTAAATTGTAAAATGTGAGAATGTCTTAGCTGTAAGTTCACTTTCTTTTTATCCTTTATTTTAGTTATTTTATTTAAAAAAAATAGAAAGTTTTAATTTTTATGTGAAACGAGAACAACTGCCGACAAACTTTTTTGCAGTTTGGCAGACTTTTTATATGTTATTGTATTACAGATTTTGAAAAAATAATAAAAAAATGCTATTTATTTTTTAACTTAAACATGATCATACAGTAAAGCTAGCGATGTGAACTAGTAAATACAGCTAGTTACTTTATATATATATAATTTTACCTAAAAAATCTTGTAGGTGATCCTGTTATCAAACAAGCCTAAAAATAAATCTCCTTTATTCAAAATAGGCTGAGAATAAACACTTTTTGAACGTTTGAAATCACCTAAGATAGCCCACAAACCGCCCACGCTTCACTGCTTCCATTCGCTATTAATAACTCTGTGGATTCGACCCTTAAAAGAAAACCCTTATATTACCTTATGTAAAGATTTAATACCGGAGCAGAGAAGCCCAAAAGGAGGGTATGTTTTGAATAACAAGAACAATATAAAATCACAGGTGAAGTAATTTTAAATCAAAATTCAACACTTACCTATCTGCTGTGTGATACTCAATAGTTCCTAATTGCCAATCAGTAATAAATCAACACTATCGGATGCAAATTAACACGTGTATATCACGTCATTACAATATCGTTATCTAATACACTGTCATTAATTGACTATTACAAAGGTCTACAAGATTCGGTGGTGGCGATGTTTCGGCAGTTAACTGTAATAAATAAAGGCATAAATTAACTAATTGTGTCTAGCAGTACAGGTAGGTAATGGTGGTTCTAGATAAGGTAAAAGGTAAGAAGAAGGTAGTTTATGAATTTGACTGCCCAATAAGCACGAGCTTTACTACAAAGTTCTTATAAAACAAGGTTTATAGAGGACCCTAAAACGTAAATTGCAAATGATTAATACATAGTACATAAATCAAAACTTTTGTTTTCATTGCTCAAGTTAACTTTGTTTTTTTTACGTACTATTGTTAGGGCACTGTATTCAACACGAAGTAAATCTGCAATGATTTTAACTTATGAGTACATACGTTTTTTTTCTTTTTTTTTTTTTTTTCGGATGGGAAGTCATCAAAGGGGTCCCGCTCTGGGCTGAGCAGGAGGGAGTGTCAGACTTGTACTGACTAAAACCCATCCATGTTCCTTCCTTTGCCCTTTGTGTTCCAGGGCCGCGGTATCTCTTTCGAACAGTCCCGCAACCCTGGGTTAACACATTCAGTGCCGGGAACCCACCTGGTGGGTTCACTCAAGTCGCACTTGGGATGCCAAGAACCCACCTGGTGGGCTCATTTTAAATGTAGGTTTTTCTTAGCGAATACAGAATCAAATAACGAAAAAATTAAAACAGTTGTATATTTTAACAAGATTAATAAGAATACGATTAATAAGAATTGGTTTCAAATTACAAGCATTTTTATTTTCAATAAATTTTCGACCTCTGCCTAGATGCCGAGAACCCACGTGGTGGGTCCTATTTCAGGGGTGAAAAACCAAAGGCACGATTTTAAATATTTTCTAAAAATAATTGTTTTTACATTTTAGGACACGAAAATGAGTTCATAATCGAGGCTTTTTAGTGTTCGGTATCAAAATAGACAAAAACTAATACTTATTATTGTGCGATTTAGTCTGCCTGCCCGTTTATCTCTCACAGGCACTCACAGCTACATATTTCAGAAACTATTATCGCTACAGACTTGACATTTGGAGTACATAATGCTAGCATTTTTCAATTGAATTGCCTAGACTACGATCCCCTTCGTGTTAGGTTTCTTTAAACCTCAAACATACAAAATGTCGATAAAACAAGCAAAAGCATGCACCGACTTCCGAAAGTAATTTTAACTTTTTTGTATTTTGTTTTTAATTCGTTTTTTTTTTGCAACATTTTATTAGTATATCGTATTTATATGCCGTGAAGTTTAAGCGAGCAAGCTCATCTCAGTGTGAACACGGTCGCACGAAGTACGGCAAGGGCACATCTACGATTTAAATCGATGTTGTATTTAAAATAACTGCACTACTTATGGTCGTTAACCTAACAAAATGTCATCAAATCCGTTTTTTGTTTGGTTTATTATGTTAAGATATCGATATCCATCACAGCTGCGGAGTATCGCTAGCTAATATAATCCGGTATTACAAGAGTTACTGGGTGGTTCACACAAAACTAACTGTCAAATAAACTACCTACAAATGCAAATGCAATGTTTGTAATCATTCAAAAGTTTTAAAATGTTATTTATTAAAATCTAAAAGTAACAATAATTGCGACTACGTAAATTAAATTAAAAAAAAAAAATGCATGAAAATCTCACAAAAGGTTGAACACCCCTGTCACGGGATCAGAGCGGGCGATTTTACTTTTTCAATTTTTTGTTATTTCTTGATTATTGCACTTCCCCTATCCTACTAGGGCATGAAATTACCCCCACAGATAGCAAATATAGCGATAATACCCCCTGAAAATTCTATTTTACCACTTATTTTAGGGTTTTAAATCTTAATCTCAAACCTAATGCCGAGAGCCCTCCAGGTGGGTTCACTTTACCGCAAACGTAATGCCAGTGACCCACCTGGAGGGTCCACTTGCAATATGTATGGTGGAATGGCACATGCGCACTATGAAACTGGGGTGGACTCGAATGTGTTAAGTACATACCTAATAAGTTCTTACTACATACTAAAAAAAACGGCCCAGTGCGAGTTGGACTCGCGCACCGACGATTCCGTATCCTGTAGGTATTTTGTTATTACGTTTTACGGTTTTCAGTTTTTTTTTCTTTTTGTAAGACATTGTTTCATGCTAAATTTCATGATTATAGGTAAACGGGAAGTACCCTATAGATTTTGATTCCCTTGTGAAATCGCAAAATATGCGACATAAACGGTCATATCTTTTGATCGCGTTGACTCATACTAATTTCAGCTTAATACCTCCTTGCGTTTCTGAGAAAAAGGGTCTTGATAGACGGACAGTCGGACAGACGAAAGTTTTAGTTTTCTCATATGATGCAGGCACACCACATACACATACACAATGTCACGCCTATGGGGGTAGGATGAAACCACAGAGCGCCACCTGCTACGGATCCTTAAATGTTCCTTTTGCTTTGTCCACGTTCATACATCAGGTAGACTCCAGGTAGATAGATAGATACTCCAGGTTCCCGTTAGGTAGTTTTCTTCTTGCCAGTTAAGAATTAATCCTCATTTAATCAATAAACTAAACACTAACCACGTTCACTTTAATCATTACTAAGAAGTTTCCTAATTAGGTTAAACTGCAACACTTCTATGACAAATCTAAATGAGTTACGGCTGTCAACTAATTGCATGAAATTCCTTAAGATGACACCAATCCACTATCTGCACTGCCCTAGTCGTACACCAATTACGATGGTTCTAATTTGTGAAATGAGTTTAAATAAATTAGAAATAACTAGCGAACCGCCCCGGCTTCGCACGTGTGCAACGTTATACATATAAACCTTCCTCTTAAATCACTCTATCTATTAAAAAAACCGCATCAAAATCCGTTGCGTAGTTTTAAAGATCTAAGCATACATAGCGACAGACAGCGGGTTTGCGATTTTGTTTTATTCTATGTAGTGATGACTGACAGGTAGGTACGCAACTACGTAAACTAATAAGATTGTATAACTTAGTAACTGTTTTAATGATTTCATGTCTGTTTTCTTTGAAGGGGCCGTGGCTAAATAATAATAGCCGCCACAGGTAGATGTCTAGGTGTCTTTAAAAAGGAGGAGTTTGGTTCTCAATTCAATTGTTTTTTTCCCCATAACTCCGTCATTAGTGAACCGATTTGAAAAATTATTTTTTCATGTTAAAGGTATATATTTCCCGATTGGTCCCATAGAAATTTCATCAAAAATCGGTTTAGTAATTTGGTTGTTTTCCTCACGTTAATTGTCACATCACGCGACGTCGCGTGAAGGTCCTTTGGTGTATGTTCACGCGACGTCGAGTGATGGTGCCTGAATTATGTACGAGCCAGAAAATAGCGGGTGCAGCGTATTGGGTTCTGGTATTTAGTTTATGCCACTAGGGTAGACATTCAACGAATTTTTATTATGGCCATCTAGGTAAGTTCAGCATTTATACTTGGCAATGAACGTGTTATTACGTATTTTTTCTTCTTGGGCTATTTCTAGTTCTAGTACTACAACTAAAAAGGGTAAAATAAAAAACTTTCGGCGAAACAAACCGACTTCCAAAAAAACATTAAAAAAGTCTAAAATAACTTGACTTTCAGAAGTCGGTGGCAAAAAAGTCAATGATACAAACAAAGACACCGACTTCTGAAAGTCAAGTTATTTTAGACTTTTTTAATGTTTTTTTGGAAGTCGTTTACATTTACATTTTTATATTTTAGACATTTTTTTGCTGAGCTGAGATTTGAAAATCGCGTGCTTTTGTTACTGTTACTATCAAAGAGTATAAACAAACAACACCTCGAAGGGTCAGCAGAGGTCTACCTAGATACCCTATAATACGTCCACATTTCGCCAGTTATTTTAAATCGCATGTAATAGGGGGTTACCATATTGCCTTCTACCGGGACACAAATCCAAACTCCATGGCTGCCACTGAGACATTATTGACGGAAAAACCCAATAACTCTTTGGCCAACCTGGGAATCGAACCCAGGACCCCATGCTCAAACCGCCAGATCAACGCGAAGCAGTTTATACAACCAACGAGTATTAAAGTTTTTTTTTTTAAATTATGTACGAGCTTTTTACTATTGATTAAATATTAAAAAGCTCGTTCTTAATTTAAAAACTCGCATCTATTTATCATTGGCTCCTGAGTCTCATGACAGTACTCGTAATACTAAGTAATCAAAAGCCAGCGGCATTTTCTAATAATTCAAGCAACTGGGGCCATTTATTCGGATTGCAAAGAGGATCTATTTCTCACATGTTTATGCAGCGGAAACGGGATGATACAAATAATTCACAATTTTATTTATGGTTTGTGTCGTATAAAATACTTATTTTATATTAGGAATATGTAAGTGAGATTCTTTGGAGAAATTTAACTGTTTCTTAATTTTCATTTCATTCGGAAATTGGCTACTCCAGCACTTCAATGGTCATTTGTAGTGTGTAACGCAATGACCTCACAGGTCCTACAAATTGATGAGGAAATCAAGACACTCATCATCATAATCCACAGCCGAACTTCACTAACTGCTGAGTATAGGCCTCTCTTTGCTTGTGCCAAGCTCCACGCTCTTATGCCGGCCTCATCCAGGATATTCCCGCGATGGAAACAATGTCGTCTGCCCATTTTGCCATCAAGACAGTGACCGGGAGTTATTCACTTATTGCTTCTGCGAAAAAATTATAAAATCTGAATCCGTCAAAAATGTTCATCGCTTCTTCATAAAAAAAAAAAAACTAGGATTATAGATGAAATCATCTTGTATAGTATCACAGGATGATTTCAATACTTTACCTCTAACCTATGTAATACCAAAAAAATATTAAAGTATTCCCTCTGATTTTACATTCATACTTATCCTTGCCCTGCCTGCCATGTTGGTCTAGTGGTCGTTTCGTTAGCATGATTGCTGAGCATTAGGTTCTGGTTTCGATTCCCAGGTCGGGCAGTGTTCTTGGGGTTTTCCATCTGGAATTTTTCAGTAGCAGCCACGGAGTCTGGATTTGTGCCCGGTTGATGGCAATAGGCTCGCCCCCTATTACATGGGACTTAAACATAACTGGCGAATTGTGTTTGTACTTGTTAGCTACACCTCTGCCTAACCCGTCGGGGATTCCAGGCGTAATGTTATGTTAATGCCCCCCCCCCCTCCCCCTGATTACCGCCTCTTTCTCATGGGCCCGATATAATAAACAATAGAACGTTCCAATTTATAATATACAATGTGTAACAGAATAAACGCACAACCTCTTACGGGGTCATTGTACTCATAATTATGAATAACTTTCACTATGGGACCAACACTGAAATCGCGAAAAAAAGTCGACTGCCCTATACATTTCAGTGCGCATAATTCGACAAAATGTACTGAACAGCTGTTTTTTTTTTTTTCGCGATTTCGGGATTGGTCCCATAGTGAAAGTTGTTCATAATGATGAGTACAATGACCCCTTATGAGGTTGTGCGTTTATTCTGTTACACATTGTATAACTGATTCCTTTATTTATTCTCTTTACATATTATATTATTAAATATTTTTAGTAACAAAAATTATATAAAAAACATTTAAAAATATAAAAATAGTAGCCCACCGGCATGGAGAACAGAGTCTGAGCTACCGGTGGTCAGGGCTCAATTAATTTATTATTATTATATTCAATAAATAATTTCCAATTACAAATTCATTTTGCCTTGTTCACGTTCATATATTATACATGCACGCCGGTAGCGAGTACTACGCACCTAGATGTTCTATTTATATCCAAATAATTACCAAAAAAACGACACTACCAAACCCTACTGCAATTTCCCTCAATACATAACAGATTTCATAATCCCACAATTCAGTGAGCAGTGGGTTACCTAACCGGTAGATTATTCACATAAAACATCGTAAGTAACCTACAGTAGGGTTACCACGCCGCAGGCCTCACTTGAGCCAGTCTCGTCACGTCGAGAACACGGGCGAATCAAAACGTGCGATCTGTAATGGCGGGTGGCACTTGCATTTGTAGGGTGACTGTTATTATGGGTGCTTTTGGGACACATAGTTTTTTTTTTTTGTGAAAAGTATTTAATTCTGAATCTTATAGTATTTATTTTTGTTTAGTTTGTTTTGGCAATATTGCACTTAACTTATTATTTAACCCTACAAAAACTCATGTTTATGCTGTAAACTGGAAAACGCAACTAAGCTTCAAAACTTTCCCGTTTGTGAAAGCTTGTTATGATAGTATTGTATAGGCCATTTTCTTGAATGGGCAATTTCTTAAGAGCGGAAATTTACGAGAAGACCAAAACATCATTCAAACAAAAGAGGAAAATTTCGCGTCCACTGAACAAAAACCTCAACAGTTAGTTAATAACATTGAACAAAGAAGCACTTGAACCAAAAATAAAAAAATCCTTCTAAGAATCGTACTTCAAACAGGGCTTTATCCTCTCAAGCCATAGATACCCTGGCCCCTAGGTTGTGCCACCCTTCAGAGGGGAGTGAGACAAGTACCTCATAGGGAGGGGGGAGGGTCTGGGCCCTTTGTCTGCGCTCCGTCATTACTTTGTCAAAGGTCCTTGGGAAGGCGCGATTCTAAGCCACATACGTGTTATCCTGTATGAGGGAACCACTGTACAGCACACTACTTTGTACTAGTGGTTTTGGAGGCTGAAAAACATTTTAATTTCTTGTTCCCCTCGGGTTTATTCTCTTTTTTTATCAGCCTATTATTTTGTTGGAGCGTTTTATTCAGTACGTAATAAAAATAAAGCCTAACTTTAAATATAATTGCGTCACCCTCCGCCTACACCCGTTATAAATAAAATTAGAAAAGATTTTTCAAATTATATCTGATGACAACGAACGTTATTCATTCAAAGCCCACATAAATCATAACGACAAATGAACTCTGAAAACAGAACAAATTCGTCGAATTAAAGTGTCCATTCTGCTTTCATCCATTCATCTTAACACATTAGCACATAAGTGCCTATAATCAAGTAATTATTTCTCCAGAGAACAATTCGGTTCAGTTCAATCAGCGGTAATCAATTACCGCAAGGAGGCCGGCATGAACAGTTGCTCCCTAGTGACCGGTAAACGCGAGGAGGCTTCAATCAATAAAGTCACAGGCATAACTGAATTACCGTACGAGGCGACAGCTCGCAAAAAGTTGCGCCGTAATGATCGCGGGCTTAAGATGTAAGCGGACAGCGGGATAAATATTTCCTGTAGGTTCAGATATATAAAGTTCAGTCAATCAATTGCCTTTCCAAAACATCATGTTTTTGATCTCTGCATATTGGGAAAACACAAACCGGCTACATATAAATCTATTACAGGTTTGAGAAATGGGAATAATTGCATAATTATTATGTGAAGGATACGATATTAATGTTATTATGCTGAAAATATAAACAAAAATATAATGATTTTGCTAGATGAAGATGTGGTCGAAGCATGAGGCCACATACCTACTAAGAATAGCAATAGGTGGTAGTTAGTCGTTAGTCACGTTTTGTGATGAGATAAAACCCTATTAGTTTTTAATTTTTTCTTGCCTCTTGCTGCACTTAAATTTCTCAAACTACCTCTCTCAACCGCTCCCTCCACTTCCTTATACCACAAACTCGAACTCGCAAGAAACGCCCGACATGCGGAGTATCGGTCAAGGGGCCAGACGACAGTTAGCGTGCTCATAAGTGCGCTTTATGCTCAGCTGACACGTTTTGCCGAAGGAACGGTGTTTGATGTCGGCGACCTTCGTAAGCTTTATAAGGCCAAGGCTGGTTATAGGATCCTTGGAGTTCAAGGACGGAGGAATAAGGTCCTTGAGAAGTAACGCAAGGTACTTTGAACTCGTTGAGTGTTTTGTTGCTCTGTTTCTTTGTTACTGAGTTATTTATTTTGAACTGTAGATGAGAAGGAAGAGTATCTTAGACTGAGATTTTTAAAGGTTATGTATCTCGTACCTACTTTGCTATGAGTTATTCCTGTCACTGTCGAACAAGGGACAAACTTCAAATGCAAGACAGGGTTGGAAACATACATCAGTTACGCACGTGCTAAGTAATGGTTTAAGGTCTCGCTATCTCAAGCTTATTTTTGGACACAATATGCTAATTGTTCCTTAACAAAATCGACAAGGACTACTACAATAATACTATGAACATTACACTCATATACATTTACTTATGGCAACGTCTTCCCTCCTTCCGCAAGCACATCACATAAATTCTCCTTAGTCGCAACTTCGCAACATCAATAAACGTTTATTGATATTACATCATAAAGCCCAGATCGCAAAGCATAAAATATTACAACTGTCATAAAATCAATTCAGAAACTAGTTCACTCGATATCTGCAGTTTCTGCTTACTTCAACTTTTGCAAGCCAGCCTTCATTAAATCTGCAAAGAAATCACTTTCATCAAGAACTGGAAAAACTAAGAGAAGTCGCAATATAAAAGTTCGGAATGAATCCGAAGAATTAGAAGCAAAAAATCGTGATGAAAGGAACTCTTTCATAGAACTTTGTTCAGGGAAAATGATGTTTTTTTATGATTTTGAAATAACACAGCTTTTATAACTAAGTATTATCTAGAATCCTTTGAAAATGTAGGCGTCATATTAATGTAAGAAGCCAGGTAAGGGAACTGTTTTTTTTTCAGATTTGGGAACGCAAATAAAACCTACTTGACTTTATTTACGCCGATGTCAGTTACAATAAATCAAATAACTGCGTATTACTAATATTATAAATGCGAAAGTTTGTGAGGATGGATGGATGTTTGTTACTCTTTCACGCGAAAACTGCTGAACGGATTTGGATGAAATTTGGCTCATAGATAGTTTATAACTTGGATTAAAATATAGGTTTTTTTATCTTGGTTGTATGATCCCGTGGGACAGTTACCGAAATTCACGTGGGCGAAGCCACGGGCATAAGCTAGTTCGCTATAAATACCAATTGATCGAAACGAAAGCTACTCAATGTAATACTTAACAGTTTGTCTCAAGTTTTCCCCAAGAAAAAATCGAAAAACACGTGCCAGACTTTCTTCCAAAAATAACTTTTTTATCCGGTATCTTTTGCAATTTTATCTTTTCTCATAATAAATCAGGAATTGAGGTTGTTTCTTGTGAACCAAAGTACCAATTAAAATCGCCAATTAAAGATTGGGAACAAAACAAGAACTGTTTTTGTTCCGTTTTTTCGACATCCTATTGATTTAAAAGTTGCTGTCCTAATATACATGCTGCTGTATATGGCCACCCTACTTTTTGGTATCGTAGCAAGTGTTTGCACTTTGGATTATGTCTTCGCCACGTTATTAATCAATTCTGTTTGTTTACACTAAAAGCGTTCAAAGGGAAAGCTGGATTTCTAGAAAAAATGCTTACGTATTTTGGGTATTTCGGGAGATAAATTCTGCGAATCTTGACATTTCGTAGATCTTCAATCTGCAAAACAAACAACGCAGATAAACAACACCAATTTCACTTGTATTGAAATAAAGGCTTTATTCTTCAAGCGCTTGTGTTCATGTTTATTTTTTTAAATTGGAAACCTTGTTTCAAATTGTTTGCCTGAGGATCTAGACAACATTCTATCAACAATACGAAGAGTTTCTTTTAGTCAAGTCGCTGTAAAAATATGAAACATTTTTAAGCGAAGGTCATAGTTTATTTATGGGCTCTGGTAGCTGTAATGTAAATGAAATGGATTTTTTTTCTAATCTTGATAAATGAGATGTATAAAAATAAATTAAAAAGATTGAGAATAGAGGTGAAATCATTACTCATTTGTGTAGCAACAAAGCTCCTTTGTGAAGCCTTTTACGCCCTAAACATAACCGCAATTCAAGCATAACTTAAAGCCTTCCATTATAGCCATTGCTTCAAAAGCCTTACGCCATAACGGGAAACTCATAACACGCGTCAAATGTCTCCAATATTGATAGCTTCATCTATAATTGCCCAGAAAATGGCTGACACAAGGAAATACCGGTGCCAACACACCTGAATAGCCATTGAGCATTATTTACCGCGGCAATTAATTCTCTTGACCATCGCCTTACGGTTGTACTGTACGCTTGGGTTGATCTGGCCGTAGGTAAGTGTTGCGCAGAAGAATAAGTCATTTGATTCAGATTTTCGAACTAGATGAATGTGACCTGGGGGCCTAAAATGGCTGCATTATCAGAATCATAATATGAATCACGTTACAAAGTTAAAACTCTTAAAATGGACTTTGTGGTCCATAAATACCATTTTAATTTTTTAATGTGATTCATATTATGATTCTGATAAAGTGGCCATTTTAGGCCCCAAAGTCATTAAAAAAGAAAAAGAAGAGATATAAAAAAATAAAGACTTCACTAAGCCAGACTTCCGCCCACACTCATCGAGTAAACGAACAGTTGCCAGCGCATCACGTTACCTGAAACTGTCAAATTTTCTCATTCGATTTTGAACTTAACCGTCAATATTTTACGGTTTAAAATAATTTAGAGTTTGCTGTAATTTGATGTGCTGACGATGCTGTACATCGATTAAAACAATGTATTAATAAAATATCATCCACCAGAAACTAGCACCTTTGAAATGCAACAGCAGAGTACGCATTCAGACTAACTCGAGCAAAACCTCACCCAAAAAGAGGATACGTATCCAATTAATACTAACTACCTTATTCTTTTAACTCCACCCGAGCCACAGGAATTCCGGACCGATATAACCGATCCGATATCCGGAGTTACG
The DNA here is from genome assembly GCA_947578425.1 of Eugnorisma glareosa. Lineage (NCBI taxonomy): Eukaryota > Metazoa > Arthropoda > Insecta > Lepidoptera > Noctuidae > Eugnorisma > Eugnorisma glareosa. The sequence goes on from OX387970.1 coordinate 4,303,676, forward strand.
GTACCAATATCACGGATTTATCCGAGCTAAAGCCAACCGCAAAGTCAGGTCCGGTCCAGTCATATACCGGGGCTGGTCGCCGGATTTCCGATTGTAGGTATATCGACTGGCCTTGGCCTACACCCCTGCTTTTCCGACATTCATCCTATTTTGCCAAGTTATTGATGTTAATTGGCTAATGTAGCTAAATGGTACGATAAAAGATTTATTTGATGACTGCTGTGTCACAGTAATTTGCATATGTTTGATTAATTATCACTACATAATATGTATAAAACAAAGTCGCTTTCCGCTGTCTGTCCCTACTCCCTATGTATGCTTAGATCTTTAAAACTACGCAACGGATTTTGATGCAGTTTTTTTTTTAATAGATAGAGTGATTCAAGAGGAAGGTTTATATGTTTGTCGGAAGCGGTCCTTGGTACGGGCTTAAAATGAATCACATATATAACATTGCACATATCTGTGATTGCACCCGTGCCGGAGCGAGTCGCTAGTTGTCTATAAAAGTGACAGATTATGACATTTTAATTTGAATATAGCTTATACCTGGTAAAGCACATTGGGCCAAAAGGTTTTGGATAGGCGACGACGTAGGAGGCGCAATGTTACAAGGTTACAATGTAGACCTATGACCAGAAGGCCGCAGGAGTCCTATCGTGGGGCAAGGTTTTATAAAAATAAATGTATTGGATTGGCTTATAAACAACCGAAAAGCTGATCTAAGGCCAGTCCAGTTACTGCAGGACTGTTCGAAAGAGATACCGTGGCCCCGGAACACGTAGGGCGATGAAGGAACATGGATGGGTTTTAGTCAGTAAAAGTCTGACACTCCCTCTTGCTCAGCCCAGAGCGGGAGGAGTTATTAGATGATTTCCAACACGAAAAAAAAAAAAAAAGGGCCAGTCCATTTATAAAGATACCGCGGCCCTGGAACACAAAGGGCAAAAGAAAGAACATGGATGACTTTTAGTCAGTACAAGTCTGACCATACAAATATAAAAAAATGTATATCTATGAGTCTGACACTCCCCTTCGCTCCGCCCAGAGTGGAAGGGGTCATCGTGGTGGTTGTCGAAATACGAAGTGTTTTGAAAGCCATTAAAAAAGTTCAATCATAATCAAGAAAGTATTTTGTTACCATTTGATACTCACCCCGAAGTCTAGATTTTACGGTACATACAAGATCAAGAACAATGTCGTATAGCAAGGAAAACTTTTCCCTATGGCGCTATTATTGTTTGAGGCATTCGGGTCACAATTGTATGGAAGTTTACGGTCTGCGTGGGTTTATTAGCGACCGAGTAACACCGCATCGTATTTTTATTTCATGCACGCTGTACTAACTGAAAATAATAACGGTTTAAGGTTATTGGGGTATATTGTATGTGAAATGCGGAAAACTGCGTTGTGAGGTGCACTTGCCTTCTTGCTTATTGGAATGAGCATGGATGAAGGTCGTGATGGATTTCTTTTTTAGTTAAATAAGCAGTTAATTGGCAAAAGAGAGAAACGTCGAAAAAAATGAAAGAAATGGAGGGAGGCTTTTGCCCAGGAGTGGGACAGTTCAGACTAATAAAAAAAAAACACATAACATTTGACTGTATTTATTGTTATTGTAATTCATGTATTTACTTTAGCAACCAATTCTTAGTTTTCAATTACCAAACCAGTCAAATCCAGTTTCATCGAACCAAATCATTATTTTCACGATCATTGGAATATGTGCACTACAAAAACTGTTTTTCAATACAGCTGTTAAACATGGCGTACTTTCAGAGGCTCTAATTATGATTCGAAAATTAAATCTTTTGTTTACGAGCTCGATTTGTTTTTTAATATTTCCCACAACAGTATTGAAAAAGTCGTGTGATACACGGGTGTATAGGTTATTGCAAACGAGGTGTCATTAACAAACCCAAGCCGAATATCACAATGTATCTACTTTTAATATTGTGAGGAGACAAGACAGTTTTGTCGAGATCTGCTCACGTCATAAGCCTTCTGATTTTCCTACACTACATCTCTCAGTCTATATTTAAGCTTTCCGTGACTGATTGAAGATTAAATAATTACCCGCGTAGCACAGTAGGCGATGCAAGCAACTGAGTTTATGTGCGCTAGCTTCGGCCCGCGGCGTTGTCTGTATACTTCTCATTTCTGAACGGAACGGTCTTATGATTTCTTGTTTATTAAAGAGGCGTTCAATCTCGAGAATTGAAATGTAAATCTATATAATTTTCGTATCTTGATAGATAATCTTCATGAATCAAGGGCTTGTTTCTCAATGAACAGATAAATAAATAAACTTGAAAATTGAAAAGACTTTGTATGATATACCAGATAAATTTAACAGAGATTACGAGTAATAGAGAAGTATGAAAGAAGAAGACATGCTGCGCCGACACCAAATAAATTGGGATAAGGACAGAAAAATAATGATACCAGATAATATCAGGGGCGGTCATTGGCCGTATTAGGGTCAAATTAAATTACTTAGTAAAACTTCACAGACGTTACGAGGTCGACGACCGTAGGTAGTGTAGTTTCCAGTTAGGATTTATATGAACGAGACACTAATTTGGTATTTGAACTCAATTTCATATTATATCTTAGTGAACAGAACGGGGCTCCCGGCTGTCTTTCTGAGATCTTTGACAGTCGTAACAAGAGCTTATCCAAAAGCCGAAGCCAAAAGTCTGACTATAAGTCTTTCCAAGGGGTACCGTGTTACCCAGTAAGGGTTGTGGACGTCAATAATGTAGTTTCTCCATGTAAAATACAGGAATTAAGCTCGTATCGGGTTAGGTTAGAAGCTGATCTAACATAGTTGGGAAAAGGCTATGATGCATGCAGATGATGATCTTTAGTAATTGTTAGTAGTAGTACGGTCAGCAACAGAAGTAGCATAACAGCAACAGAAGTAGCATTTCGGAATTTTAATTACTTGATGTACAGGACTCCAGCTATATTTTTTATGTTTCAGAAGATTATTCTTTAAAAATTCCTTACTCTTCAATACCTTGTCAGTAACGAGTAATATCTAACAAGTTTTTATTAGAATCAGAATCAGAATATTTATTTGTGAAACATAGGTATTTACATAAAGGTCTTGGGTTAATTATGATGAGCGCTATGTTTTGCCGTGAAGGCGTACAAATATTATAGAAACTAAAAGTAAAACATAAATAAAACTAACAGAAAAAGCAAAATAAACAAAAATTACACGCTAACAAAACAATAAAAATAAATATTACTTAAAAAGAGAAACAGACTTCTTAAAAACATAAAAAACAAATCAAATGTTTATTGCACACGAAATATTAAAAATTATCATTTAAAAAATCTTCTACAGTATAATAACATTTTTTAATTAATAGCGAGGACAAACTTTTCTTAAACTTTAATAAGGGCAAATTTTTTATGCTATTGGGTATTTTATTATATATTTTCGGAGCTATGCCAAAAAAACTCTTTTTCACTAAAGCGGTTCTACATTTTCTGTCGCACAGCTTATTCATATATTGAGAACGCATTGGAGTCTTTTTTACATCGGATAGTTTTTTAAACAGGTGTAAATTGATTTTAACAAACAAAGCAGTCTCGTAAATGTACATAGCTGGCATAGTCAGTAATTTTAATGTTTTAAAATGAGGTTTACAAGTTTCAGTAGTTTTTAAGCCACACATGGACCGAATACATCGTTTTTGCGCTTTAAAAACAGTCTCTCGATCAGTAGATTGCCCCCAAAAAAGAATACCAAACCTCAGAACTGATGCAACCAATCCGTGATACGCTATTAAAAGTGTTTGTGTATTAACTTTTTTCGACAGCTGAAACAGAGCATATGCAGATTTATTTAATTTCAGACAAATTTCTTCGATATGAGGTTTCCATGTTAGTTTATTATCAAGCATTATACCCAAAAATTTTACCTTGTTTGTGTCTTCTATTTGGCACTTATCATAAGTGACATGAACTGGAGGTTTTTCACACCTTTGATGAACGTGCATCACTTTTGTTTTGCTTAAATTAATCACTAGGTTATTACTATTAAGCCAGTTAATTATTTTTTTGAGACAATCATTTATATCATTCTCGTAATTGACAGGATTATTACACTTTACAACAGCTGTACTGTCATCGGCGAAAAGAACCATATTTTGAGAAATGAATTTTGGGAGATCATTTATATATATATTAAAAAAAGTAACGGCCCTAGCACGCTACCTTGAGGAACACCGTATTTTATAGCTCTTGGTTGAGATATGTTAATGGTTACTTACTAAATTACTTTTTTGGCATAGTTGTGATATTTCTGTGCACTGGGATCTATTATCCAGATATGATTCCAAAAGTTTTAAAACATTACCTCGGATTCCGTAACCATATAGTTTTTTTAACAAAATCTTGTGATCCACATAATCAAACGCTTTCGTCATATCGGTATATATAGCACATACCGGAGCTCTTTCATCGACAGATGTCATAATATAAGAAAGTAAGTCGAACAATGCCATATTGATATTAGTATTTTTTCGAAATCCTTTTTGTTCGTTGCAAAATAAATTATTTTTTTCAAAATAATTATAAATGCAATTGTAAATTACTTTTTCGATAACTTTTGAAAAAATAGGAATTTTAGCGATGGGTCTATAATTTTTAACATCTAATTTATCCTCTCTTTTAAATAAGGGCTTAATAATTACTTTTTTTAGACTATTAGGTTTAAAGATTCTTTATTTACTCTAAAAGAACTTACATTGTTCACTCATTGAATAAATATATAACTAAGGTAAAGGATAGTCCAGTAGTTAACAGTTTAATTTGTTAATGTAGGTAGGTTGGATGTCGACATAATTATTATTGTGTAAAATACTAGCTTAAATGTTTTGTGTTGTTGGTGACGTACTGCTTAAGTTTAGCTTTAAATAAGCTGAAAGAAGATGTGTTCCTGATATCCGCCGGTTGATTATTATAAAGTTGAACACCTTCGTACTTTATATTTTTCCTGCCATATTGCGTTCGCGGGGGGCGTGTCTGTATTTGGTTAGGGTTTCTTTGGCTGTATTTGGATGTTTTCGTATTGAAGGTTATGTGTGTGTGTATGGTTTTGTTAAGGATTTTTCTAATGAGAACGCAGGAATTGAATGTGTAAAGTTGATGAATGCTCATTAATTTGGTGTTTTTGTATAGTTCGGATGTGGGTGTGTGATAATCGTAGTTGAATAGAAGTTTAATTATTTTATTTTGAGCTATTTGTAGATCTGTAATTGTAGATTTTGTGGCGCAACCCCAGATTTCGATTAGATAATTGATATGTGAGCGAATTAATGAGTTGTAAATGTTGAAGCGGATTTTTTTTGGAATGTTATTTATGTACCCACGCATTGAACCCATTAGCGATGTTATTTTTGATTTTATGTAATCAGTGTGTGCTTGCCAATTGAGTTTGTTGTCTAACCTAAGTCCGAGGTATTTTTCACAGTTACTTTTGGTGATTTTAGTGTTGTTTATGTGTAAGGCTGGGTGGTCAGAGATTTTTTTATTTTTAGCCGAGAATATCATGTATGATGTTTTTGATGCGTTTATAGTAAGTAAATTGGAGCTAAACCAGTTATACAATTTGTCTAAATCTTTTTGAGCGTCGGATATAATGGTGTTTATGTTGTTACCGAAGTAGAAAAGGCAAGTATCATCAGCGTACAAAGTTAGTTGTCCAATTAAGCCTAAGTCTTTTATATTATTTATATAAATAGCAAATAAAAGGGGGGAAATCAGGGATCTCTGGGGAACACCGAATTCGATGGGAGATTCTCCACTCATCGCGTTTCCCATTTTAACTATTTGTTTCCTATTTTCTAGGTATGAGGAAAGGATATTATACATTTCTCCGCTGATTCCAATGCTTTTTAGCTTTAATAATAAGATTTTATGAGACACCGTGTCAAATGCTTTTTTTAGGTCAATAAAAATCCCAAGTGCAATATTTTTTTTGTCAATATTTGTTTTAATGGTGGTGACCAAATCGATTGTGGCGCACAAGGTGTTGGATTTGGGTCGGAAACCGAACTGCCGATCATAGATATAATTGATGTCGTTTAGGTATTTTTCTAGTCTTAAGTAAATTAATCGTTCAAAAATTTTTGATAGTACCGGTAATACCGATATGGGTCGATAATTCCCAGGATCTGACTTTGTGCCGGATTTGTGTATAGGGTTGACTTTCGCAATTTTGAGGGTATTTGGGAATGTGCCACTCTTGAAACAGTTATTGATACAATTTGCTAGGTTGTCCGCTATTAGGTTTTTTATGCATTTAATAGTTTTCGTGGTGATGCCATCAATTCCTGAACTACAGCACGGGTCTAAATTATCAATTATCTTTATGATTTCAGTACTAGTACAAGGCGTGAGGGTGTCTAATTGATTTGAATTAGGGTTATTGTTTATTGTGGTGTATGTTAGGTTATTGTGAAATTTGTGTGGTATTTGAGTGGCTAGGAGCTTCCCTACTGACGCAAAAAAGTTGTTGAAAGTTTCGCATACCTCGATAGGGTCGTTAATGGTTTTGTTGTTTACGTTTAACTTTGGTATGTTGCAGGCGGTGACCGGATTATTATTTGATAAATAGTTAATTAAGGACCACATCTTCTTTGGATTTGATTTGCATTTCGAGAATTTATTAAAATAATATTGTCGTTTTTCTTGCTTCATAAAGTGGTGCACTTCGTTTCTCTTTGTTGTAAACTCGGTTTTAAAGTAGTTATTGTTTGGATCATTTTTAGATTTTCTCCATAGTATATTTCTCTTTTCAATTTCCCTCGTAATTTTCCTGTTGATCCAATCGTCTCTGGGTAGGTTTAGGATTTTGTATTTATTTTTCGTGTTTGTCTTTACCTTTTCCTTTATGAAGCTCTCCAGAGTATGGTAGTCGTCGTTTGTTGTTATGTAGTTGCTATTAGACACGTCTTCGTATAGCTTTGTGTAGTCAATGGCAGTATAGTGATGTCTTTTTTTTGGTGGTCGTTTGTATCTCTTTAGTTCCAGGTATATATGATTGTGGTCAGATAAGGATGATTCAATGACAGCCATATGAAAGTCGTCTTTGGAGAGGTTTGAGCAGACGTGATCTATTATTGTATTTGTGGTACCGGTAGTCCTAGTTGAATATTTTTTGTTTACTTTATTATGTATTTTGTATCCAGTCTCTTTGATCATATTTGTGTAGGTTGTTGTAGTCCGGTCCGGTTTGAGTAAGTCGAGGTTGAAGTCGCCGAAAGTGATGCATCGTCGTTTCTGTTGAAGTTGTGAAGAATAGAATTCTATAAAGTTTTTGTTGTTCGTATCTGGGGGTTTGTAGATGATGCCGACGTTCAGCGCATACTTTTCCAGGAAAATCCAAAGATAATTGTTCCCATCAATGTAGTTTTGTTGAATAACTTTGTGTTCAAGGTCATTATGGACGAAAATTGATACCCCTCCGCCACGGCGATCAGTGCGGTAATCGTAGTGATGAGTATAGTTTGGTATGTATAGTGAAGATCCTTCGGAGTGCGATTGAATCCATGTTTCACTTAATAAAATCAGGTGAATTACGTGGGGTATGCTTTTCAGAATGCATTGTAGTTCATCCATTTTTCCTTGCTTTGATAAGCTTCGTATGTTGATATACAAGAATTTAAGGGCTTGCGCGTCGGTGGTAAGTTGAGAATAATTGTGTATTGCTTGGTACGTAGTTTTGTTTGGGTTTGGACCGGTTATTGTTGACGTTGCAGTGAATATTAGTTTTTTGAAGGTAGTGTTCACAATTTTAGGTAGTCCTTTAATATATTTTATGATTATATTGGTCTCACCATTTTCTTGACGGCGCTGTAGTTCTGTTCTTAATTCATTTAGGTATTTTTGTTGGTTGGGTGTTTGGTCTGAGAATATTTTTATATTTGATTTAGTGAGCTTGTCCTTGTTACGTAGTATGTGTTGAGTTATTTCGTGGGATTCCAGGCTTATTTTGATGAGCCTATTTTTATCGGAATTATATTTTCCGAGGCGCAGGCATTTGGTGATGTTAGGGCAGTTACTGTCGCCGTAAAGAGGTTTCAATATTTTTTGTATTTGTTGTTTTTCGAGATTTTCTTGATCTGCTTTGTTTGGGTCCTCTAGTTCCATAACTCCTGCTATTATTATATTTTTTTGTCGGTCGTGACGTTCGCGCATTTCGTGGAGTATTTCTTCTTGTTTAAACGTGGATGTTGGTTCTGTTTTCAGGGACGACATTTGGGATTCCATTTGTTTTATCTTTTCCATTAGGAAAAACACCATTTGTTATGCATAAATTAATAATGTGTGTTAGTGGTGGTGCTATAATTTCTTTGACATATTTTACAACTTGAGTGCATATTCCATCGTAGCCAACAGTATTTGTATTTTTAAGATTATTAATTATTTTTATTAGGTCAATAGGTAAAACAGGTTGCATATATAATGATTGTGAAGTTAAGTTATTATGAGAATTTTTACTAGTCGAAGTAACGTTACTATTTTTTTTTTTCAATTACATCTACAATAAAGTTATTAAATTCGTTTGCGATATCCGTGGGATGTGTGATAGTGGAATTACCTCTCTTTATGGACGGTATAAGTTGTTGTGGTAGACGAAATTTGGCTTTATTAATTACTTGCCATGCAGCTTTTGCTTTGTTTTGAGAAGTATTTATGAAGTGGATATTTTGAGTTTTCTGTGTTAGTCGCATAACTTTTTTGTAAATCTTGGTATAATTCTTAAAATCAAGTTTATTTTTACAGTCAGGTTTAAATCTGTACGACCAAAGTAATTTTCTCTGCTTTTGACTACAGATTTTTATTCCACGCGATATCTATTTAATTTTAGTATTTGTTTTTATAGTTACATATTTCGTTGGAAAACATAGATTATATAGCATCAAAAAATCATCTGCAAAAAAATCATACGAGTCATTCACATCATTAGTGTTATAAACTTGTGTGAAAGATAACTTGCTCAAATAATTTTTAAACTTCTTTAAGTTTTCTGGGCATACGTCTTGCTTTTGAGTTTTCCAATATTTAAGTTTACATGATTTATTAATAGGCACACTAAGTAGTTGAGATGTATGATCTGATAGAATTAGGTCAATTATTTGTGCTTTACAGTCTTTTTTGTAAGTGTGTGCAAAGTTGTCTATGCAGGTGTTGCTGCTTAATCTAGTAGGCTTGTGAAGAGCTAAGTTAAGATTAAATTGTGCAAGAAAATTTTCAAATTCTAGTGTAATTTTATTTCTTTTTAAGATGTCAATGTTAAAATCGCCAGTTAGAATTACTTTTTTATTAGAGAGTGAACAATATTTTCTTAATATATCCTCTAATTTTTCATAAAATATATTGTAATTGTGCTTAGGTATGCGATATATACAAATAATAATAATGTTATGATGTATTAGTTCTATTGCACAGGATTCAAAGACACCCGACACGGACTGTTTTGCTACGTCTGATATTTCTCTAAATTGAAGTCCGGTTCTAACAAGAATGCACGTGCCCCCGCGCTTAGCCTTTCTAGAAAAGAAAGCTGCTGGTAAAAAATTCGGTATATGCAACAAATCTTCATAACCCGTTTCAATAAAATGTTCAGTCATACAAATTACATCAATATTAGTTCCTGCATTGTGAAGCTCTTCTATTTTGACTGTTAGTGCATCTGATTTGTTCATCAGTCCCGCTATATTTTGGTGAAGTATATTTATGTATTTACAGAAAAAACTGTGAATTATTTTGTGAGTCTGCACCTGTTGTTTCTTTTTGTGTTTTTTGGGAACAATCAAATTCTGAGCTATTAGTAGTAGTGGCTGTCATGGTGCTACAGTATGAGATCATGTCCATTAAATCTAATATAATAATTTGTAAACCTCTGTTATTGAGTGTCCCGTAATGTGGGCTGTATGTATCATAAGTGTATGGTAAATTAAGGTTAGAATCTAAAACGTATGCATACTTACATGTTTCTACATCCATATCGATTAGATTATTAAAAGTCTCAACTCGGCTGTTGAACATTATATTTACATTATTCATATATTTAAAAGTTGGCAGACATATTATAAAATTAGTGTGATTCAGAGGTAATATTTTTTTACGAATAAGTACAACAAGTTCTATGTAATTTTGAGTTCTTTTGAAATCTTCTTCACCTATATAGATAATACAGAAATCCGTTTGGGTAAAGTTCTGAACTTTACTTTCAATGTTGTCTAGTATTAGTTCTAAATTACAATTCGGCTTACGATAGTGACAGATTTCATGACTATTTGGTAGACTAGTGTTATCCATTATTTTACGTATTCTACTGGTATTTTCACTACTGATGATGCATATTTTATGCTTTACAGGCGCCTGTTGTGGATTAGGTGTAATAACATTGCTCGATACTCTATTATTAAGAGAAGAAGTACGAGTGATATCTTTGCTTCCAGTTTTTCTGTCTTGATTCAAAGAAGTAGTATTCTCAATATTTAAAAGTGTTTGAGTTTGTTTCGTTTGTCTTGACTGAGTCTTCTTGGGTGTTGTTGACTTGTGTTTGACTGGAGAACTAGCAATTTGTTTGTATAAATTATTTTTCCTAGATAAATCTTCATTACTTAGTTTCAAACTGCTATTTTCCAAAGATAATATTTCAATTTCCTTATGTGCACTATTTAGTTGAGACGTCAACTCATCAATCTTTTCCTGCAACTTCCTTAATTGATTTGTTTCTTCATCTTCCGACATTTCTGGCATACTATTGATAGTGCAATTCAAGGTTTGTGACGTATTATTGCTGTCATCATGGTTAGATTCCGAATTTCTGTTTCGGTTTCGACGGAATGTTATATTATCCAGGAAATTCATATTGGCAGATAATTATTCGTATGTTAATAAAAAAATATTTATTTTATTTCTTCAAAATTAAAATAAAAAACTACCAAACCTTTTTTTTGTTTTTTATCTATCAACACTTAGTTGCGTTTGGCAATACCGTATTTTTAGTTCTGCTACTCACTACTAGGTAGTGTTGTTATCAATATTATTCAATCTTTTGAATAAAAAACGGAATTCGTATAAGTTTTTTCTTGAAATTTTACGTATCACTGTATTAGAAAATGATTTATGGGTATCTTTGTTTGTTTACAGTTTAGAAATGATAATAACAGTACAAAGTTCACTTGTTTTTCATAATTACGCAAATATAGTCACTGTTTTTATAGTTCTAAAATCACAGCTAATTTGTTAATTATTCAACAAAAATACTCAATAACACTGTCACAGCTTGTTTGTAAATCCAGTTTCATTTTTACACACAGGTCATTACCCAAATATACGAAAAAACTATTATTTAACTAATTATAAACGGAGCACAACAACATGTAATGTTTACTCGAGCGCGCCATCTATCGGATCGGTACATTAAAAAAAACCTGCTTTGAAACTTTGAGTAGTGTTAATCTACTTCTGATGCTGATTGTACCACCTGGCTATTCAGTGTGGATAAATAATTAGCTGTCCCAAACAATTGGGTAAATGAAATATTATAAATTCCTAAAATGAGTAATTTCAATTTTAAAATGCCGAAATCGTGTTTAGGGCCTCAGATACGGCCCCATGGAGAAAATTGTTCATTTTGATAGTCTGTACACACCATAGGTATATAAAACAAGGAGATATGCCCGTTAGACGAAAATGTATCGGTACCGTCTGTCTTCTGTTCGCCCCTACCACGCGGCAACTACTACACATGCAGTTCAGTAAAAGCAATAGATACGCAGTCGCGCACACACTCGCATTGCTTAAAATAGAACGTTACGCAATTAATTATAAACCTTATCCCATCAAACACAGCGTGTATTTATCATGCACCGTACAACTTACCCACACAAAAACATCGGTCGCTATCGTTGTGCTGTGCAAAAACAATTTAATTTAATACCTACTCTAGTGATTGACTAATTCGGAAAGTTATCGAATCTTCATGTGTTCGAAAAATGGGGTCAGAGCAACAAAGTAAATATGTAAATCAATGAATGTTGTGACATTATGAAATCAATTCCTACTATAAGTGTGTTACGCAATTACTACGCGGGTAATAGATCTTTGTTATAAAAAAAAACCCTAGTTAGTAAAAAATTGTTAAATAAATAAAAACAAACCCATGCATAACAAATAAAAAGCATGAGTATGTTGACTTATTTGAAGGAAAAGTCACTATTATATTATCTGAACCATGCCTGATTACTATAATGCATTCTAAGCTTTAGTGGAAGTACAATCCAAAAAAAAATCATAAAAAGTAAGGAATAGCACGAGGATAAGGCATAACATATTATCATAATTCAAAGCCAAAAACACTCCTTCGATTATTAGGTAAACTGAAATTTAATTACCTTACTTTACAAAAGTTGGTTAGGCATTTCTCTACTACGCTGTAAAATAATCAAAATACGTAAAACACATTATTCGACTTCGATCTTCCAACCGGGTTAAACGGTTAATAAATTGAAAAACAAACTGCAATTTATAGGTACTAATATTTCATTCGTCAATCGACATTGTCGATAGCCTACGTTAGTGGATCTGCACGAGCACATCACTTACTCGTCGCAAGAAGCAGCGACCGTACTACGCGATGCATCCGTTTAAAAAAGTATCGTTTTGTTATTTTTACATTGCTTGTCCAGTCACTTAACGATAAATTTTGGTAGTGGTTAAGGAGCAATGTATTTGTTGCAAAAATAGTACAGTCGCTGTGATATTTGAAAACAAAAATAACATAGTAAGAGCTAGAAATATTTTACGATTTGTTGTTTTTCATGGTTTTAAAAGTCAAAATAAAGTGAAATATTTGTAGAAAGTGATTCTATGATTTACAAAGTTTTGGTTTATGCTTCGGTTTTTACAAGAAATCACTGAACAACACGGCATTCTTATAAATTGTCACGATCGCAGTCGTAAGCGCACTAGTTCGCGGAGACGGCCATTTGCCTATGACATGCTTAACATGGGCCCGTCGTGGCGACACCGACACGCCCCCTTGCCACTTCTCCTGTTTTTTTATATTTCTATGGTACACACCCTTAAATATCACAACACTTTACTGATTCATGCTGTATAGCTCCAGTGCAGCTCTATCAAGCTAGATCTATCTAATAAGAGCGGAACCGTACCGTCTGCCGTCCGTTTATGGTGAACAGGGCCACGGCTGGTTGGTTTTTATTGACGGTTGCGGGAAAGTCTATTGGTTGTGGAATGAGGGTAGTGTGGTATGTGATTAAATTGTCAGCTGATTTTACTGTTAGCTATAATTAGTACCTATGTTTAATAGAAGGAAGATTTTGGGAGTGAACGATGAAAATGATTGAATACGAGTACGAAAATTTTCTCGCGTTAAATTCATGGTGACACAGACAATTTTCACGTGACACGGACAATTTTCAATTTTCCGCCAAATCGTAAACACAAATGAATAATATACATACACTATTATATTGGCAAAGAGTTCCATTTTCAAAATTTGAACTTTTAATTTTTTTATTATATCGTTTACAAGTGGCCTTAGTCTACTTTTGCAATAGTGTCAGAATGGTCTATCATTGATTTAATAAGGCCCCGCGCAGACGAATTACCCTTTGTACGCACGTCAAACGAGTTTCGAACGCGCTTCAATACGCCGTAGGCTAGGGGCCTTATTAAATCAATTATAGACCATTCTGACACTATTGCAATAACAGACTAAGGCCCCAGTTCTAAACAGTTTCAGTGTCGCCCTCGTAAACACTGTTTTAAGCTTTCACGGTGTATAACTAAACATACAATGTCATGCACTGATTTTCAATTATTCTGAGGTCCCGATATTTCGATGCTGCGGCAAGCGCCATTATTGAGAGATAACTGGAGAATCATCCAAGTGGATGGTAAATAAATTGTTAAGTGCAGAAATATCTGTCTACCCTCTTTCTTTTATCTTTGTTTAAGATTTAATAAGTATTGCTAAAGTTTAAACCGACCCCGATTAACTTGTATGTGTCAATGACCCTAGTAATCTAAGTCTACTTCTGAGAAGTTAGACATAGATTGAAATACAGATACTAACATTGTCATAGCATGAAGTATGTCTACTTACACTATACCAGCTTTCCAATTAACACAATACCGTTTGACGGCAGTAACCAGTGGCCACGGCAAGGAGCTTAACCCCGTAGCACACTAATGTGATTCGCGATACCCATCTATATCTGCACAGGAGTTGATTGAGTGCGACGTTGATGGCATTAGACGGAGTGCAGCGCCCTCTGGATTGGATCTTATTCTCTGAATAGTTTGGTGATACGCTTGGGTAGTGATTCTTCGATTGCTTTTTGTTTTATTTCTCTTTTTAGCGTGTTTTATGTAGCTAAATTGTACCAGTACAGAACTTGCCAGATGGAGTTGCATTCATCCAATGAATGGCATCTGAAATCAAGCAGGATATTTTTTGAATTGTGGTCGGATAAACGATACTCGTAAGTATTAAAAAAATTACCCGCTTAAACTAAGTACAGTGTGGTCTGAGCTGATTATCGTCGTAGTTATTTTCTCGAACCAATTACTTAGATAAATTCGCTGTTGCGTACTGCAGTTTAAGTGTACTTTCAATAAAATACATGGATTAACAAGTGTTTATCAGTTTATTGAATACTGATCATAAATTAAACTTCAATATTTTCTTTATCAAGTTAACAAGTACAACTCTATAGCAAATACAGCGTTACACAAATCAACTGAAGTATATTTCCGTGAGAGTCCCAAATTCCGAATTCGGAAAAGAGGCAATTGGGTTTTCCGCTCCCAAAATTCTCGTTTATAGTCCGGAATGAGAATCGTGAATCGTGTTGGTCCGACCGCTATCGCATTTGGATCTAATAGGCACCGGCGATGGCGTCGATCGGCGAATTTCACAAAGAAATGGAACGCAGATCGGATTTTTTTATGGCGGTTTCGATGAAATGATTGTTTGTATATCTATCTGGCTACCAGTAGCGAAGGGTAAATTTTTGAAACTGGTAAGCCGGAGTATATAAGTATCTTTAATGTGATTTTATTATTTGTCAATAAAGTACGGACTGTGCCATTTTTCATAGGGAAGCCGGTAGGAATCGAGTTGTAAGGAACCATAGCCACTGCTTCCTACCTACCTGGATACGAGTTTCCATGGCTGACCTGCCCTATCCTGTTAATTGCTCATCACAGGAGCTGATGGACGCTACTGAAAGTGCCAAATTCATCGCAAATTTTGGGCTGACTCAATTTAAATTGTCATCGGCACGCTAGGAAGATGAAGCTGGAAAGAATTTATACTTAATAGTGTAGATTTTAGATTACATAACCAAGATTATGTAGTAATATTTGACTCTTAACTCTTACTTGCCACAACTTGACGGGGTTATGAATATATAACCATGAAAAGTGGGCACGCTCCAATAGTTTTATAAACTTTCAATTTGCATAGTACTTTCCCAATCTGTAGGAGTTTGGATAAACGATTTTTTTTTTTGACAATGAGACGTATTGGGTAACTAACTTGTACGATTTTTTGGGAATACTAAGTAATGGAATCACCCGGCTAAGTTACAAGTAGGTATTAAAAGTTGATCCCAGTTCGAGACTGTCGGTAAAACCCCAAATTAAATGACTCGCGTTCGCAAACACGACTGCTGAGCACGAGGTCTTGGGTTCGATTCCCAGGTCGGGCCAAGTGTTAGTGGGTTCTTCATTCAGGAATTTCTCAGTAGCAGCCACGGAGTCTAGCTTTTTGTCCGGTTGATGGCGATAGGCTCGCCCCCTATGTATGGTGTGTGGGTACTATTAGGTACCTACACCTCTGCCTAGATGTTCGGGTATAACACTCGTGATGTTATTTTAAATAATCATAGAAATGATTCTTGTCATAGAAATAATTCTTTGATACCTTATCCCAAAAGTTAGCTTACCCAGTGAGTCCGAACAACGTAGACCGGACCGCGAGATGCTAGAGGTACACACGGCACAACGTGTAGGTACTTGAAGTGAAGTGGTATTTAAAGTAGGTACGTGGTGTGGTGTACAAAGTGGTATAGCTGGCGGGTGCGTTTAGACAACATGATGGTATGATGGTCCCACGAGGACAGAATCATTTCGCTAATATCGGCTTCGCGTTTTCATGCTTAAGGAATGTTGAAAATTACTTTCATTCGTATAACACTAAGGTATAAACGTTTTTTAGCTTGTGCTTTAACTTAGTCAAATATATATGTGTATATGAGTCTCTTACAATGGGAGCTATCGCGTGTAAATTCACCGCTAGAGGCGCTAGTGTAGCGTGAGGTCACCGAAGTGTCAGATGTCATAGAAAGTTCACGCGTTGCGTGCTTTTTTATCACGTATTTTTATTAATAAATTACGATTGTGGTCTAGATTGAGCTATTCTTGATTAATTATGCCTTGAAGATTTTATGTTGCAACTTATGATCTTATTTGTTAGTACTTGGAGGTAAAATGTTTTTTTAGGGAGAATATTGTAAATAAATGTATCTGAAGTTTACACTATGTTGATAAACTTAACAAAATAAACTTTTTATGAAATTATAAGTACTTTAAAGTATAAAATAGAATTATTGACATGACCATAAACGACAGTGGTGCCATCTGGTGAGCTCAAAAACGATAGCCCTCATTGACAGATGTGCTGCAGCGACAAGAAGAATACTTAGAAAATGTTAAGGTGCCCAGTAACGTTTAAAAAGTTCTGGGCTTTCGATTTATTACAGTTCTTTACAATCAATCAGCAATCTATCTATCAAATCATAATACACTTCCTCGAAATCTAGCTTTTATCGCACTATGATTAGGTTCAACATGCAATGTATTTCACAAACGTGGATTTTTTTCATTTATCACAACGTGTGCGGAAATAAAAATGTCCACTGATAACTATACTTATACTAAGTCCAAATTAGCTCAATTCCTATCTTAATGCGTCTTTACGGCGTAATTATTTTTTAAATATTTTAATTGTTTTCTTATATATCTTTTTTATAAATTGTTTAAAAAAACTTTTATGAACAAATTACCATTTATTTGTGTTCTAAATTTGAAATTTTCGTTTTCTGTTTTTCATATTAAGCTGTTTAGCGGCTTTGCTTCTTCTTCAACCTTTAGTAAGCAAAGCGCGGAAAAAAGCTAATTTAATTCCTGTGCTTATTAATTCTGTACTTGCCAAAAAAGGTTTAATTAAAATTCGCAGTCCCACATGTGCACTTACTGGTACACACTTAGCTCTTTGCGATGTTCAACAGAATTAGTCGTTTAATTAAGGTTATTTCCCGGCAACATGGCTGCGCTACACAGGATTTTAAATTATAAACTTACCGAAATCATGAAGTTTTATAAAAGCGGGTCAGGACACCCGCTTTTATAAAACTTCTAATAACTTCATGATTTCGGTAAGTTTTCTGTGATTTCTTCTTTGATTCTATAATTCTGTAAAAGTATTGTATTTATTTATGAACTAGCTGTTGCCCGCGACCTTCGTTCGCGTGAAATTAATAAAAAAAAATAGTAGTAGTCTGTGATAGACTTTATAATAAAATAAAATAAAAAAACAGACAGAAAGAAAGAGAGACAAAAATTAAAAAAAAAAGTGTTTTTGTTATAAATACCGTTTACATATTTTAATATGCATTCAGTAAAAAGCTGTTATTTTGTTATTTCAAACAGATCCTTCAATTATACAAATTAACTATTGCTCCACCAAACATAATAGCTTACCGTGGGTAAAATATCCAACTCAGATAATATAGCCATAAATGCAATGAAACTAAATAGCATACCGTGAACTAGATTCTATTTAAAGTTCAAAGAGTCAAGAGATCAGGAAATTATGTTTTAATGCAAACGAGGAAACAGTTTAACTGGTAATAAACACAGTAATGGCTCAGTTACTGAGTTTCGTCGCGTTACATGTGAAAATATCTGTCAATTACACAGTGGAACTATATTTGAAATGCCGTTTAAAATGCTGTTAAAACTGTTTCTGCTGTGTTCGTTTCATTTTAATTTAAATATTTACGCGTGTTTTATACACGCTGTATATTAAGGTAATGCACTGTTTGTAAATATTTTATTTTATACCATTGCCACTCGAAAAAAGGGCATTTTATTCAACGTGAATAAAAACATTTTAAATTTGGAACAAGCACGAATGATGAACAAAAAATAAATAAAACGTGCCGACAAGAATATAACTTTGAATTTCGAAAATGGTTCTACTTTAAACTACAAAATTACTAGCACTATTAAAAATTTAATGTTTATTCTTTTATAATATTACCGATTATATAATAACATGTGATAAATACTCTTCTTCCTAGACTTATACCAATTTTATTGGGGTCGGATTCCAGTATAATCGGATGCTACTGAATATCAGTATTTTACATGGAGCGACTGCCTAAATGCATCTCGGTTCTTGTATCCCTCGCTCCGCTCAGGATTCTAGTCTAGAATCCTTCGCTGTTCTCGGGATCCAACTTAATCTTATAAATTTCCCTTTTCACTTGTTTTATAATCTACTATTATTTCTTGCACTGTATGGGTAATTTTTAGAAGTTTTGTCAGTTACAGTTTTGTTTTATATCCCAGGTTCAATTAAAACAGCCACTTTTTATGCAAATGATAACATCAATACGTTTTGACAATATTGACGAACAAAGTTACGAGCTATTGAATTTAACATCACAAATAAAAGTAAACTTTTGTCATTCTCAGAAATATTTTTTCATCCACTTAGACGACAGCAACATAGCAAAAAAAAAATGTGGCAAAGACTCACTTGTTTAGACGTCGCAGTAAATACGTCGATTTTTAAATAAAATTACTCGTTTCACAAATAATATTTTCAAAGTTTTAAGAATTTATTCATCTAAGGATGATACTGCTTTGCTTTTTGCAAAAAAATTCACTAAAATGCTATAGGATAATTTGTATTGTCGATTAAAAAATGGACGTATTTCCGTTACGTCTACACCGCGCGGCCGGCCTGGGGCGACTCTTAACTCGTAGTAATAAAATCTACATATTCCTTACTTCAAACAGAATAATCTCTCATTTTAATACCATCCTTAAAATTCCTTCATCCTTTTAAAGTTCTATTCCCTTAGACAGCATAGCAATGGCTTAAATAACATGGCTTTTATTACAGAACCTGTCCACTAAATCATTGACGCTTGTTTCTCACACAAGCCGGTGTCTGTAATAATGGGTAACTGTTAGAATGAATACCATAGACGTTCATAGTGTTTCAGGGTTTATATTTCCTTTAGTATTCTTGAGTTGGGAAAGGAATGGCGATGTGTTTTAAGGAAATGTCTTGGGTTTTTCGCGGAAGAGATTATTAAACACTATCTAAGTTGTTTTTCTCGATCTGCTGTGTTTCAACAAGTCAGGTTTATCAGGAAAACTAAGATGTAACAACAGTTTAAAATGGCACACTTCTCTTCTACTTTGCTTCCGCTGTTATTTAAAAGACGACGCAGATATGAAGAGGGAACGCAGAGCATTGTCGGTTCGGGCTTATATAATCGCACGCCGGTTCATCCGATGTACAGTCGCGGTCAAAGTAACGCTGTTTAAAGCATATTGCATGTCGCTGTACTCCGGGAGCCTGTGGTTCAGCCACACCCAAAAGGCCTACAATGCTCTGCGGATCCAGTATAACAACGCATTTAGGGTGCTGTTGCGTCTGCCTCGGTTCTGTAGCGCGTCGTCTATGTTCGCTGAGGCACGTACCGACTGTTTCGATGCAATACAAACACTCTAAGGAGAATGTATGACCCCAAATAATATGAGACGAGGGCAGGAAGATGATGTTGGCTTCAGCTGTTATTTCTGGTTAATTTCGTTGAGGGATCTAAGGACAGTTGAATCGTGGTCATGGGAACTCTGCGAGTTTTATTGCCTGCGCGCTATACTAGATGTTGTCCACGATTTGCAGTTGTCAGGAAACGTGAGGCGGTCTTGTCACATAAAAAAATTACATTTTCCATAGGAGTTTTAAAGTTACATTTATGCGTCGGTGCTAAGCAACTGGCAATCGTGTTCAAACAGTATTTCTACGACTCATAACAAAAATGACATAATTACCTAAGCTCCTTGGAGCTTATTCGCAGTCCCATACAATTCAGACGTTTACGTCATTGTTAACGCTCATAGAATGGTGACTTTGTAATGCAAAACATACTAAATCAACTCACTTAAAAATTAAAATTGTTCTATGATAGACCCATAAAACAATTATACAAAAATAATTATACATTTTCAACTCTACTGTTAATGCAGATTAAGCGTAATTCATATGATTTGCATACAAGAAGAGGTCGCAGGGTCGCCTGCCGACCGTCGACTGAACTACAAGATGCATTATTGTGTTCACGACCTTAAGATAATGAGGGTGAGCAGAATGGGTAGCTCGGCTTTAGACCGTTATTTACTTATGACTATGAATGACCTTTTAAGAGGACGGTCTGGTTTAGTATACTTTGGTTACTATGGGGAATATTATAGGTACAACCTATTCTTTTGATGTTGTATATCTATGAGTTGCCAGCTTGCATGATATTCTAAAGATCATATTTTATGGGCATTGTGACTGCACTGACATGATAGGTCGGGCATCAAATGACGGCTGCAAAAGTACACCCTATTTGCTATAGGTTAAAGTTGAAAGGAATGTGGGAGGCCTTTGCCTGGTATATTTTTGATTCTGAAGGTGACATCTTTAAGCCCCAAAATCAATACCACCTTTGTCATCTTCTTAGTAATTAGAAACGGGAAAGATAAAATAAATAGCAATCTATAATAGGCACTTCAACTACCAATTTAATTTGACTCAGAGATTTATACCTCGTATACCGACGATATCCATTCATGTCTGCTCATTTAAGTTAAAGCTTCCTGTAAAGAGTCCTACAATAACATCGAGACAGCTCTGAGCACTCCTACGCACAATTTACTAGCAGTAAAGGCACTACTCCATAGCAGTCTATGGCTAAGCTGCACTCTGTATGAAAATGTAGGCGGGATCGTGCACTGCGACGACGGCGACGCACAGCCATGCTAGTCTTTTCACAGTTACTTTACCTCTGATTTTGCATAAATTTTCATTTTCATAATGTCTTCTTAATCACAGTAATATTTATTCTCCTTACAATAAGGTTGGGTTTCTTGGGTCAGAGATTAAATAACTGAAAATGGACTTTATGCACGAACGTGTGGCTGGAAAACAAATGAACCGCGCAGCTAACGTGGCAAACT
Organism: Eugnorisma glareosa; assembly: GCA_947578425.1. Classification (NCBI taxonomy): domain Eukaryota; kingdom Metazoa; phylum Arthropoda; class Insecta; order Lepidoptera; family Noctuidae; genus Eugnorisma; species Eugnorisma glareosa. The sequence goes on from OX387970.1 coordinate 4,325,048, forward strand.
TTTCCATGCACATCCTATTCCATATTCAAATCAAATTCAAATTATTTATTTGTGAACCATAGGTACATTAAAATAAGATCTAATTTGGATGTCAGGATCGCTATGTTTAACCTAATAGGCATACAAATGTTGGATACTTATAATACTAATTAAAACATTTAAACATTATTATTTATTTAAATTGTCTGTTAGGAATTCACCAATGGAATAGTACGCTTTTTTAACCATAAAGTCTGTTAGCATTCTTTTGAATTTGTTAACATCATTCTCGACTCTTATAGTCGTCGGTATCATATTATACATTTTTGGAGCCATTCCCAGAAAGCTTTTTGCGTATAATGCTGTTTTATGAGGCATAGCATGAATTTTGTCCCGGTGACGTTTACTAGTCAGTGTTTCGAATAAATGTAAGTGTTTTTTAACGAACATTGCTACTTCAAATGCGTATAAAGATGGAAATGTCATTATTCTTAGCTCAATAAAGTATGGTCTACAACTATAGTCGCTTTAATTTGGCACACTGCTCTTAATCCTTCTACTTGTTGTAGTGCGAGTCGAACGCATGAAGGGTTCCGTACCATCGTTGTAGGGGAGCCCCCTTTAATTTTTAATTTATTTTTATAACAGAAATACATTCATCATTCATTCATTCTTTTTTTTTGCATGCATCCTCCATCCTGTGAAAATTTCAACTGTTGCTATCGTCAGATAAAATTTTTCATAAAGTTGGCAAATTGCGATGTAATTGGGACAAAAACTTAAAAAGTAGGCATCGTGCGATCGAATGTATGGTTGTTTCAAAATGTTGGCATCGTGCTACCGATTTACTTGAAAGTAGAAAAAAGTAGTCATAGTGCGAAAGTAGGCATCGTGCTACGAAATCATGGATCATGAGATACAACCCGCTGACAGACAGACGGACGGACACCGTAGGTTTAGTAATATGGTCCCGTCAAGCAATTTTTCCGAAAACACACATTTGTAAACATGTAAAATGTGTATTTCTCGAATTCGGTACAAAATGAAATATATATATTTTTAAATTTTCAATAAACCTACGGTTATTTTGATTATTCTATCTGAAACGAGAATTTTAAAGCTGCCAGATGCAAAAATAAATGAGATAGTGATAAATATATATTATGTTAATGATAGTGTAGAGTAAGCCAAAAAGTTGGCTTGCTAGTGCAGCGTAGCAGTGGAAGGTCAACTTAGTCTCTGCGCTCGCGCATAATAGCTCATCTCTAAACAGCTAGCAGTAGGAAGCTGTACCCTGTAGAGAGCTGTCAGTGGTACAATTCAGATTCTATTACGAGTCTCTTGGATTTGTTTAGTATTTTATTGCGATTGCTTATAGTCCTATAAGGTTTATTATTTATGGCTGGATTGAACTTCCGTGTTCAATCTGCAGAACCTGTTACCTATATTAATGATTTATTTAGTAAACTAAAAACTAGAACTGCAATATCACATGGGAAAATATTGTTTTTTCTCCGGTTTTTGTTTTTTGACGGGACGGTCTTTTACCGATTTTAGTTTAAGTATAAAAAAATCGTAACAAACATATTTTTCTTGGTTCTGCAACTTCTTATTCATGGTTTTTTTTTTAAGTTTTGATATCATTATTCCCCTTTCCCCATTGACAACCAGTTCCTGGTAGCAATGGCTCGTCGAGAAACTGACGGCAGGTTAAGAGTTGGTAGTGAATTTTCTTGACAATTAGTTTCTCTGATTGTAGCTACTACTGAATAATTATACCATTTAATTCTCGTATCATTTTGTTTCAGGTAAGGCATGTCAGGCGGTCAAGCGTGAGTCGTCCTGCGCACGCGCTACTGCATGTAAATAGCCGTTACAGCTTCCTGGGTAAACTATTTTAGGAAGTACAAAGATAATGATTTAAGAGATGGAGATGCTATTTTATTGGTTACAATATTAAAAAAAAATGTCAAACTGACGAAGTAGGTAGTAATGGAGCTTTTAGAAATATTGGACTCATTGCAAATAATAGTTACGCCGTAGTTCCTACCGTACCAAATAGGTAGGTACCAAATCTGTGAGATCAATGGGCCGTATTCCACCACACGAGCCCAGTGAAGATTGGTGGATCACTTCTGTCTGTTGATTCAACAGAACCAACCTGTTTTCTTGCACTAAAGGTTTGCATTCGGTAACGTTACTCTAAGTTTTCTGGATTTATAAAAAAAAAACCTTGTATTTTTTTTTCTCACACTACACGTGATTCGCAAGACAATCTGCAATCAATCTCCTTGCGCAAGCGCACTATGCATAAATTCCCAAACATTCTCCTGTAACAGACAAAGATATTAAACCCGAGTGCGTGAGTCGTGATCCACGCCGGCAATATATCCGTTTGGCGCGTTTAGTTCACCGACAACATGACAGGTGGCGCTACTTGACTCCTTTCGTGGCCATTACAGGTGAATTTAATTTATTATTCACGTATTAATATTGTTTTGGATGGTTGTAAATGGATATTGCTGGCTGGAACTGTTATTTGACTTAAGGTGCATGCGCAAGGGTAGCCCGAAAATTTTAAATTTTCTTACGTTTATTTTAATTTGCAGTTCAATTTCAGGTTGTATGTTGATGAAAATATGAATCGCGCCAGTAACACGTATGGAGTTAGAGAATTATAATCATTCAAATCATCAACACAACCCTCCAAGTTCATTTAACCCCATTGAGTAACTTTTTCATGAAATAGCTATTGAATGGGGTTATATGAACTTGGTGGGGAAAATCCGTATCGAATTTTTGTAGATGATCAATTTTAGTTGATACCAAAATGGTAGAATGTACAAGGATTCTTTAATATTATTGTAACCACCTTGTTGTAAATACCTACATTCTGAGCAAATAAATATTCTATTCTATTCTTTCTTTTGGCTTCGCCGTAGTCGGGTAAAAACATATGTGCGATCTGACGAAGCTTTTATTATTCTAGTTTTATGGTGGAGAAAGAAAAAATAAAAACAATGGAATACTAAAAAAAATATCTCCGATATTGTGCTTTAGAAAATATATGCGTTAAAAAATCTGTCATGTAACAGAGTTTCAAAAATAAGAGGCACTAAGATTTTCTAGCCATGGAAGTTTTTGATTTGATTTCCTGCTCAAATGTGTTTTAATTAATCACTCATGAGTAACTTAGTAGATATACTTGTATGACACAACATACTGACCGCAATATACTGATAAATCATCTAACTAGGCGCCTACTGCAGTATATTTCGTAGTTGCACGTTATTAAGGCTAACTAATTGCAAGCTCCTGCTGTTACGCGTACACTAGCGTTAGACGAGCAAATTCTAATAAATGTTGGATTAAAGAACTACCTTTTCTCTACGAATTAGTTTTGAGTTTTAACAACAATACTAAGGTACTAACTGGGTTGTGGAGATCAGATAGACAGTCGCTCCATATATTTAGCTGCTTCCAGTTAGACTGGAAGCTGACCCCCACATAATTGGGAAAAGGCTCGGCAGATGATGACGATGACTAAGGCAACGATGGACAGATAATGATGATTAAAAACTGTTAAAGATACAGGTCGTAGCGTGCCGATGGCAATCTAAACTGAACCGTCCCAGAATTTTGCTACGGGTTTGGCACCTTCTATAGCGTCAACGTTTAATTTTTTATTTGCGCCATCAGTTCCTGAGAGATGATGGCTGATGAGATTATTGGAAGAAAAAGTCATGCTGCTCCAGTTCTGTAACTGGAGCAGCATGTGACAATAACTGTTTATCCCTTTTTATTTATTTTTTCTTATGGGAAATCATCAAATAACTCCTCCCGCTCTGGGCTGAGCAGGAGGGAGTGTCAGACTTTTACTGACTAAAACCCATCCATGTTCCATCTTTTGCCCTTTGTGTTCCAGGGCCGCGGTATCTCTTTCGAACAGTCCCGCAACAACTGTTTATCCGTAAGATTTGATATTGAACCGCATAGTTGCTTTTCCCAGAGCCCTTACAAAAGATAACGCCAAACCCAACCCAGACCAGCCAAAGAATTTTCCTATTACAATTTAATTATTACGATGTGATTAAGTGTGTAATTATTTGTTTAATTACAACGGTTGTGTTTACAACCAATTACAGTACTTAACTAAAATTATAAAAATAGAAGAGATAATTATAAAACATATTAAAATACAAAATAACCGTAATCGTTTCGTTTTGCTTAAAATTAACAATATACCTTGTCATCATAATCATCATTTCAGCCGAAAGATGTCCACTGCTGGACATAGGCCTCCCTCAAGTGTCGCCACATTGACCGGTCCCGTGCGACTCGCATCCAGCGGATTCCCGCAACCTTCACCAGGTCATCGGTCCACCTAGTGGGGGCCTTCCAACGCAACGTCTTCCGGTTCGCGGTCGCCACTCCAAAACTTATCGGCCCCATCGGCCATACGTTCTGCGAGCAATGTGCCCTGCCCCCTGCCACTTCATTTGGCAATTCTTCGGGCTACGTCGGTAACCTTGTTTCTCTTGCGGATGTCTTCATTTCTGATTCGATCACGCAAGGTTGGAAAATCTGAGCATAGCCTTCTTCATTGCCTTTTGGGTGACTTTAAGCCTTCGAATGCGGCCCATTGTGAGCGACCCCGTTTTGGTCCCGTATTTAATCACTGGCACCACACACTGGTCATAGACTTTCGTCTTGAGACACTGTTATACCTTGTAGGTATGCTGTAAATATATGTGTGAGTTGCACTTTTGCGTTTACCAAGATGAATGTGTAACCTTTTTGTTAGTTTCGAGTAAATTAATAAAATAAATCGTTCCGGCTTACAAACTGCACGCTTCTGATGTTACGCGGGCACTCGACGATGTAGGAACACTTATTTACTGCAATTGCTCATAAAAGAAATTGCATTACAAGTGCTATAATAAAATTAAATTCAACTGAGGATGCAAGTCATGGTTATGAAGATACTGGAATGGAAATAAATAGAAAGTGAGAAGTCTAAATGTAAAATACGATTTGTGAATAAATTCTTTATTTAACTTTAACTAAACTCGTAAGAATAATTATGTAGGAATAGGTACCAATAGATTCATTATTATCTACGAGTAGACTCGATGCAGTGGAAGTCGTCACTTTGGTATAGGATAATCCTTCGTATTCATTATTTGCCAAACCTTTTTCCAACTATGCTACGGCCAGGTTCCAGTCGATGTCTATCCGGATGCGGCTGAAAACCAGAATCTACCTATTTCACATGGAGCGACTGACTATCAGACCTGCAGAATCCAGAACCGTGAACCATTCCGTCCATCTCCATTAATTTTATACAAATTTACTAACCTTCTTAATAAGAAAGATGAGCCTAATCTCTCCTAAAGCAGCCATTTCCTATTACACGCAGTATATTTCAATCGCTATGCGGTTAACTAATAGCTCCCGCGTTACGCGCTGCTCCTCGCACGTACTACTGCTCACCGTTCCTCGTTTATCTGCGCACGTTCATTGGTCGAGGCAATTCTGTGATAGGTGCTACCGTCACTACCGCTACCACGGTATAAAGATGACCAGTAAACCAACTAGGTCCTTTTTGTGTTGTTAGGTGTGTCAGCCCCTAAATAATATCATTCAGATCCAGCCTGTCCCTTTGCTGTCCTACCCAGCGACGCCCTAAGCCGAGGCTCGTACCCCACAGGGGGTGCCCTAGGGAGTGGTCGCTTAGTTTTTAAGTTTAATTTAAGTCCCTGGCTGGAGACCTTAGAATCACTTTTAAGGCATCCACAGGATTTGTCCGGTTAAGCAGTACCCAGCCTCAGAGGCTGAACTGCGAGATGCAATATTCAAAAGAAAAAAAAATTGGGTCGTCAACATTTTTCTTTTGTTTTAGTGCTGCATGCATGCATTTGTTGCCGCCATCTTGTTTTTATCTTGTTAAATACAATTTCCCAAGTATATACCAACAGCGGGCTCTTGAAAATGTTAATCAAGCGCCAAAAAATCACCAGCTCCATTGGTTGCTCTACACATTCACACAGAGCGTAACCACTTGTCTTGATGCAACAACCCTAATTGCACAGCGTGCCACCCTAGGCCGCATCTTCGCTTCACTTCAGGCGAGTTACGGCCAAGGGCGCCCGTCACAAGTATTAAAAAAAAAAATGTAAATACTCAGCTTGTGTATGAACCGATTCCGTCCATTTTTTGTTATTTGGAAAAACACAATAACACTTTACTCGACCCGGGAATCGAACCCAGGCCTCATGCAGCAGTCGCGCTTGCGACCACTAGATTAACGACGTAGACCCCCGTTTCACCCGGTACTAATAGCTTGAGACGGGTCTCAACCTATAGTGAGTTAGACACACCTGTCACAGTGCCGCTACGTACTACGATGCAATTTGATTTAGTTGCGCCCGTTCGTGTTCGCAGATCATTTGGAGATTAACTAGAACTGCATAACGCTATTTAGATATTAGCCTAAATTTGTGAAGATGTTGCGGGTATCATACATCTGTTTTTTTGTCTTATTGTGTTAAATCTCCAAGAGAAAAAACGAAGAAGAATATCCGAGATTCCAAAACAAAGAAACTTAATTTTGAATTCTAAAAGAGTTCTGATAAGATTAATTCAAAGTGAATTTATAAGAAAAATTTGGTGCTTCTCAGTAATCAAACATTGTCTTAGTGAAGTGTGATGGCGAATCAGTACTATTTAATTCAGGATATGTCTGATATACCAACAGTAGCGAGTAACAATTATTTCGATCGCAATCAATTTTCCGAGCTGGCTAATTGCGGCGCCTCTGATACGCACTGCCAGTATAAAGTCAAATACAGAAGGATCGGGGGCCTAAAATGACCGCTTTAGCAGAATCATATTAGGATAATAGTATGAAGCACTTTAAAATTCCTCAAATGGTCACAGAAGTCGCAGTTAATATTATGAATATTCTTAGTTCATATACCTAATTGTCTAATTCTTAGTTCATATACCTAATTGTCTTATTATGATTTTGCCAAAGCGGTAATTTTAGGCCCCCTGATATTAACAGTCTGCTGGATATTGATGTCTTTGAAGTTGTACCATAGCAGCCCGAGCTCTGGCTTATTAGTCGGTTCTGTTGGTGGGATCATGCTCATGATAAGCGACAATTTTAAGAAGACAAAGACACCCCAAAATTGCATATAGGAGTTTGGGAATGGTTGCTAACCTACGAAACAGTAGCGTGGCTTCCAATGTGAGATCAAATGTCATAAAGCTAAATGAAAGTGACAATGACGTGACCCATGATCTTAATTTTTTAAGCAAGGCTGTTGATATTTTTGTTTTGTCAATGTGAGTAAACACTGCTTTAGGCTTTCATGGTTTCTGGGTTGCGGGACTGTTCGGAAGAGATACCGCGGTCCTGGAACACAAAGGGCAAAGGAAGGAACATGGATGGGTTTTAGTCAGTAAAAGTCTGACACTCCCTCCTGCTCAGCCCAGAGCGGGAGGGGTTATTTGATGATTTCCCATCCGAAAAAAAAAAAGGCTTTCATGGTTTACAACTAAACTTAGACTGTCACTTACGAGATATCTTCCGTGATTGTGTTTTGCCGTGACTTAGTGTCGAGTGTTCCAGTAGTGCGCGTAACAAAAGACAAAGAAAGAGGGTAGATAGATTTGTCTGCTCTTAACAATTTATTTGCATCCACCCGCATTCTCCAGTCAACCCGCGATCATGGAGCTTGCAACAGCGTCGAAAAATCGGGAGCTCAAAATAATAAACAATCACGGAAGATATCCCGTAAGTGACGAGTATAAGTTTAATGTGAGTAAAGTTGCGAATTTAGTCGTAAACAATTCTCAGCAGAAGATTTTCTGTACCTTATCTGCGTTGTTCTCATTCCTGGCACTCCTTTGAATCACGCACGCTGTAAGATACACACATAAATAATGTATGCTTGGTAGGTAGGTGTACGCAAATAATATAGGGGAGGTAATTAAGGTACGAACGAAGAGAAATATATCTTTGAGCCGAGAAATCTTGGGTACCTTGGTAATCTTGGGTGGATTTTCCTTAATATTTTTATGTTTGCCTTTTTGAAACTCATCGTTAAGATTTCTTGTTGTTGAAAGTAACTAGTATTATGTTTTAATTTAGGGGAAAATGTTATGAAGACGAATATAAAGTTGAGTAAATGTTAAGTTAAATCTGGAGCGAGATATTTTTTTTGTTGATTTTTCTAGCGCAGTAATTTATATACATACCTAATCGCATTTTCGTAACGAAAATACGTCGATTTTTTAATCGAAAATACAATTGTCGTAGACCATTTTAGTTCAATTGTTTGTAACAAGCTCAGTAAGTATCATCCATAGATAGGAATAAATTCTTAAAATTATGAAAAATATTATGTGTGGGACGAGTATTTTAATTTCAAAATCGACGTATTTGCGTTACGTTATACCTTAGGTTTAGGTCTCTTGTTTCTTTCAGTCCCGTTAGATAAAGTAAAAAAAACATAAACCAACAAACAATAACAAAATTAATACATCAAGTCATTACTGGCCTACATAATAAACGTGTTCTATATAAAAAGCTAATTTACGCGCATTAGGTATCGTAGCGTGTTCCCTAATCGCGCCGAGTCATCGCCCGCTCTCATTAGGGAAGGCACCCTTAAGTTATGTGCATATATTCTGAGAAGATGATAATTGCGGTCATTATTGTAGTCAAAATGCATAAGTAGTCCTACAAAGATGTAGGTACAGACAAGAACATAAGTATTCACTTGAAATAACGATACAAGGTTTAGGATAAGATCTATTTAAAATACTATGAGTTTCACGGTCCTCGCATACACCATAAAATTTCAACAAAAACTTTAAAAGACAGTAGCTTTTGAAGTTTAAGAAATATACAAAAGAAATAACCGACTTCCAAAAAAAAAAACACTAATAAGTGAAGAATATCTTTATTTTCGGAAGTCGGTGACTTTTGCTTGATTCATTGCATTTTTGCCACCAAATTCTGAAAGAAAAATTACTGCCCATTAGGTACTGTAAAATTGAACATCTACATAATATAGATATTGCTCCTGCGCTAGTGTCTATGAGGGTTATACCGCTTTAATATTTACCGATGTATACATTTATACATTACAAACGGAGCGCAGTTTCTTAGAGATTTGACAAAATAAGAGAAAGAATAAACAGAAAAACAAATGTCAAAAATAAACCTGAAGGTATTGTAAAGAGAGAGTGTAGACTTTACAGAGCCAAGAAACCTATTTTAAAGAGCCTTGAATAAAGAGTCACTCCTTAAACTTTGTAAGTAATTTATTATGTCCCAAGAGACAATGCAACAGAACTTTGCTTTCATTCTAAGTTACCGGAGGCAAATAAAGCCTGGAGTATAATAACGCCCATATGAAAAATAATGGACTTGCAACAGTGTAAACGTTTTGGTTATTAAAGGTAACGTACAAAATAATAATTAAAAGCTAACACCAATTCAGTATATAAATTATATCTCAACAATTTCTTAATTAGACTTATTCAAATTGCGGCTAAAAAGGCCCATGTGCATCGCGCAATTAAGCCTATTCAATTATTTATAGGGAGCCGATTTTGCTTAAAATTTTGTTCTCACAGAAATAATAATACCTAATACAACTAAACAACGATGAGCACTTACAGTTTAAATATTATTAGTGAATAATTTCTAGTGGTTTTACACTTTTCCGAAAACGTGAAAACGGGTAGGGCGTTAATAAACTACCCGGGCCTTATTAGGCTACCTTGTACGTGATTTTTGTTTAAATTGTAATATAAAATATGACGCTTATACACATTTATTTCATTTCTAAGTCTGTTTAAATTTATAAGAAGCAATACTGGCCGACCTAAAAAAATAGCTATTTTAAAGTAATTAATAAATAAAGCGAATCGAAATTAGGTAGGCCTTATTACCATCAGGTACCTTATTTCTGTTCTACCTGAAATAGTTTATGTAAAACTTGAAAGTAGCAACCCTGTGATAGTATAGCGGGCGGGCACGCGAACTACGTCAAACTGTATAATGTCATCATTTCTTTCGCATTACGCGCATTGGGCGGGAAATTTATGAATACTCAAGAAACTGACCAATATTAGATAACAGGTCTAGAAAAATGATTAACTGAAAAAGGACACGAAGGAAAATTGATTCTGAAGAAAGTTCGTTGCGAAATAGTACTTGTAATAAGTCGGGTAAATTTTGAACACGATAAATTGGAGAGGTAATTGCCGTTCTTAAAGTTCTTTCGGACCCGTACGGACTAATTCTGGACTGGCTGCGGTCCAGACCGGACAATAGCAGATACATCAACAAAATATCTGTCAATGACCAGTGTAATTTGTCCGTAATTTTGCCGGACATGAAGTAAAGCTTCCTTTCAACTCAGTTTCCATCATAATAAAAATTCAGATCACATATTTTATTACATCGTAGCCAGCATTAATAAAATGGCCAGTAATATAACGCAGAACCGAAATAATACCTACACGTAAAACGAAACGTAAAACATCCACTGACAATACTATATTCAAGCTGAAATGCGACCAAATCTCCCTGATATCCACTATCTCTTTCACGCTATGTGATTTTACAAAGGAATGAGGGAGAAAGTATGTAGGTGGAGGTTACGTCCTTACAGGAGTAAGTATTTCAGAGATAAAATCCGGTATGCACGGGGTGTAGCGGATTCCATTGTGAAATAAACTCGTATTCTAGACTATGACTAATGCAGTTTATAGCTCTGAAAAATGTTTATCTCTCTCGGGTCACTTTTTATGGCTTTTCTTTTGTCAGAAATCCGATTAAGCTGAAAAATAGGGAAGATTTGCTTTATAAAGGATAATAGATTGGGGTGATATCAAAGTAATTAAATAAGTTCTGAGTTGAGTTACGCGGCAACTGACAATTGCATGCACTGACTGGGTACCTTATCTTTAGATCCCTCTCCTCAACCGAGACCTAATGCCACCAATGCCTAATTGCCACTCAAATCTGTGTGATTTTATGCTCAAAATACAAACTCAGACACTAGTGTGCATGGTCTTAATATAACTTGACCAAGGTGGTGTCTGTACTTGAAAAGAAACGAACCTCTGAGTTTATTTCAGTGTTTCTTTTCAGAATAATCGGATTGGAAACACTAATCTCATCTAGTTTAAAAACATAATTTATTATTCACTCGTAAAAATGATTTATCAAACCGTAAAAGCTCGCAGTGGCGATATTCCAACATATGCTTGTCTTAGTAGTCATTTCAGGCCCACCAGGTTTATAATCTAAACTTTGTGTATCAATAAAATTAACATAACCAACGATAATGCGGTCAAATCGATCATTATCTTAGGCGCCATTTCTGTAATCTGTAGCAAAACACATGTGTATGTCATGTCAGCCCATTTTACGTAAAATACATTCTAATTTGAGGAATTTAATCTAAATCCTACTCGATATTACGATTTGCGTATTAATGGACAAAATACCTGATTGTTAGCTGTCTGATATTTGATCACTAATTTAGCCGTCAGGTATTTGTTCAAAATATTTAAGATACTGGTTTGTAATTACGGTTATTCTGGCCAGGAATGGGCCAGCAATAAGCCAAATACTTCGTTTATTTTTCTTGGCATTTGCTACAGTTATTGTCTTCAAAGGCAGGCTAAGGGTTCGAAGGTCTGAAACTAGTGAAAAGTTTTGGGATACCAGTATTTATTTCTCACTTGATGGACTGGCACTTAATCGCTTCTGGTGACACTAAAAACTGACTCTACGGACACTCGCACAGATACCTAAAACGAAGTGAGTTCGTGGCACCTGTATTATCCTCCAATTCAAATTGTATGAAGCAAAAAATGTGGGTATGGGTAACACATGAACTAGCTCGCCGTCCGTCCGTCTTATGACGACAGGCCGTGTCGACGGCGCGTTCGTGTTCCACGCGCGCCTCAAAGAGAGTCAGCAAACAGGAAGGGGTCCGAAAGGACCGATGCCTGCCAGGGTTGCGGGACTGTTCGGAAGAGATACCGACCGCGGCCTTTGTGTTCCAGGGAACACAAAGGGCAAAGGAAGGAACATGGATGGGTTTTAGTCAGTAAAAGTCTGACACTCCCTCCTGCTCAGCCCAGAGCGGGAGGGGTTATTTGATGACTTACAATCAGAAAAAAAAAAAAAAATGGTAACACATGAAAACAGTCCAAATTTACAGACGCCGCCAGCACATCAAGCTACTACAATCTGTCAAATTTCTTTATTAGAATTACAACTTTATCGCTAAATCATTATGTTCAAGGTTGATTGGGAAAATTTGACAATACCTTGATGGGCTGGCGTCTGTACCTCCACTTTTTAGTCTATAGGTGGATACAGTCACTATAAACTCAAACACTATCTACGTATCTAAAGCTGACCATCTAAATATAATCAACCAGTGCAGTATTGGATGGAGAATCACTTAATTCAAAGACCGAAGCGCCTTTGGAGCTCGTCAGTTGTGTGCATCGAGGCGCATTAGTATTAATTAGAGACCGGTAATTGGGTTACCCCTAAAATACGGACGGAGATAGTATGCCTAAATATGATACCAATATAACATTCAGTATCGGAACTACGTAAAAGCATTCTTCATTTTAAAAAAATGAGGAGTTAATGTATTCCACCGGCATGTTTTTTGTATTTATTTATTACTAGCGGCCCGTCCCGGCTATGCACAGGTGCCAATATTACTCAGAGTGAATGCAGCTTTCTAATGGTGAAAGAATTTTTGAAATCGGCGCAGTAGTTTTTGAGTTTATTCATTACAAACATACACACAAAAATACAAATCTTTCCTCTTTATAATATTAGTGTAGATGTAGATGTACACCGATTACTCCTTGATTTCCGACCGATTTAAGAGGCTCCATAATATTAAGTTCGGCCAAACAGAATCAAACATTTATTATACGAATAACAATTTACAATTTAACATCAAAGTTAAGTAAGCTGGCTGGTACAGATTGGATGTAGAAAGCCGAGGACAGACAGGGTTTGTGCTACAGTTTGAGAGATTAGTCTAGCAATGTACTGCGATAGGATAGATTTGATTTCGATATCTATAAGACCATCCTTGTATCAGAAACAGGAAATAATAACATTTAATGTAGATAATACAAATGCCTCGATACAAAACCCAAATTTCGTTTGTCTGAGGCGTCTGAATTGTAATATCTGCTATTATCAATAATACCATAATTATGACATATAGGATCTAATATTTGTTTCACGGATTCATTCATATATTATGCATATAAAATGCGTAACGAAATATGTTATCATAACACGTGGATACGAGTTGTAAAAATAACTTTGAAAGCCATTATCCTTTACCTGATTAAATACTTAAGGTACTTATGGGATTATGATGTCATGATCCGTTACAGTTATTCAAATGAGTACCAGTGGCGAAGATTCCATACAACTCGATTCCTACCGAATTCCCTTTGAAAAATGGCACAGTCAGTATTCTATAGACAAATAATAAAATCACATTAAAGATATGTTCTCCGGCTTACCTCTTACAAAAATTGACCGCTTCGCTACTGATGAGTACTGCTTATTGAATTTGATGAATGGGAATCAAAAAGTACCTCTCTAATAATGTAGACACATTACAATTTTCGTTTTCATTCTTTATTTTCTTTTCATCTGGGTTGGATTTTCGCCTATTATACAATATCGGGCTCAGGTGTGCGTCGAAAAGTGAAAATTCAACAGCACGCACGATGACTCTTTAGACATTTAAAACTCTTAGTATTTAGTATTAGTATTGTATAATCATAACATTCATAACCGACAAGCCTAATTTCCTTTTCACCATTCTTCCCAGTGCTAGGCCTTCCTCGTCCAGGTGTGTCCTGCGACTTCTGGACGCCTTGCTTCTTTGGTTTAGCTTTGGCTTTGGTTTAATGCACTTAACTTGCATTTTTTTCAGCAGAAGAGCTCTTGGCTCAATATAAACAGCTGCAGTCTTTTACATACCGAGTTTCCTCCGTGCCTCGGAAAGCATGTTAATCCGTTGGTCCCGGCTGTCATTTGTAGATCTTTGGCAGTCGTTAGGACTTAGTCAGTTGCCCGAAAGTCTGACAACCAGTCTTACCAAGAGGTATCGTATTACCCAGCACTAACTGGTAATACTGGTCAGATAAGCAGTCGTTCCATGTAAAATACTGGTATTCAGCTGTATGCGGTAACACGGGAAGCCGACCCCAAAATAGTTGGGAAAAAGGCTAGGCAGATGATGGTGTCAGAATCATAATGTTAGGTCATGCCTAATTCAAAGATCGGTATCGCTTTAGTATAGGTAACAACAATAGCCTATTGACAGTGCGAAATTATTCGCATAACATTTCCTATCGGCACTTTAACCACTATAGATGTGTCAATGTTTATAAGGAATTACAAAATATAGGCACTGACCCTTGTGAATGTGACACGGATGTGGAGGGACAGGCCTTTACGCCCCGTTTAGTAGGGCATTTGTGGCAATGGTAAAGTTCCCGTGTAGTTCGTAGGCCATAAGTGATTACGAGGCAAAGCAGAGAAACCTAAGTGAAATAGTAATTGTTCAACCATTATATTACTGTCTCCTATTTATAGCTTCGCGTAGGAAGGTTCATGGAAGTCTAAACCTACGTACTTAAGCTAACCGTAGCGTAAGTACGTAGGTTTAGGCTTCCATTCCATTTCAGACGGAAAGAATAAACTAAATTCAAAGTACCGACTTTGAATTTAGTTTTTTTCTTTCCGTCGATCATTGCTGATTATTCTAAGAACACATGCATATTACCTAATAGTTTTAAATTTCTAAAGTGGCTGAGCATGTGTTACTAAAAATTTTTTAGAAACACATGCTCAGGGATGTTTATTTTTAAACGCAATTTTATTACCATTTCTTTTAGTTTTCTTCAAAAACCCCATTGCTATTTTTGACGATTGCCAGCCTTACTAAATACATTTATCCCTGGTATGGGGGCGAAATTCAAGTTTTTTCTTAAAATAATGGGTTTTGGACTAAAACGAAACCGATACCTTTACCTCATCAACCCCTTCTTCTTAGAGTGTCGCCACTAGTTTGGCGCCTTCAGTAGCGTCCATCAGTTCCTGTAAAGAACAAGCTTGATGTTTGTTATTTACGGGAACTTAAAGTCAAGTCTCTATATTAAGAGCCAATCGTTTGTGGAACAATACCACATTTACACTACTGGGCAGTCATCAATGAGTCGCCTTATAAGCAGGTGTGCCTTGGTCATCCCCTAACTAAACAGAGCGAGTACCAACTCACTAACGAACAAAATCCTTGAGCCTCAATTTTCTTCTTTCTATAAATCATTATCTCAAGACACAGGAACGAGACGTTGTTCTCATCGAAACAGCCTCGGGAGCCCACTGTGTCCTATTTGAAGTGCCGTCGGCATGCGAGGGGGCGGGTTTATGGAGAATTTTTTGACAAACTGACGTTTCCTGAACACGGAACACAAATTTTCCCGACAATTTATAAAGCAGCATGAGAGGCTTGAGTACGTTAATTAGTTAGTGGGGAGACGTGGGTATTCTGTGGTATTGTGATAAAATATAATTATGTGCCTTTAATATTTAGAATGCCTATATGTGCAATTTGGCACTCAGGTTACTAGTTTTAGTTTTTTTTTGAGGAGTGGCTAGAGAGGCGCCACGGCGCCCTCACCTTCCGCCTGACGCAGGTCCTCACCGGACACGGTTGTTTCGGGAGGTTCCTGCACCGAATCGGGCGGGAGGAAACGCCCGGGTGCTACCATTGTGAGGATCGACCGGAGGACACGGTGGAGCACACGGTGGAGATCTGCCCTGCGTGGGCGGAGCACCGCCGTGTCCTCGTAGCGGCGATCGGCGGCGGCGACCTCTCGCTTCCGGCCTTGGTTCAATCCATGGTCCGGAGCGAGACGGAATGGGACGCCGTCACCTCCTTCTGCGAAGCAGTCATGCTAGCGAAGGAGGTGGCGGAACGTGAGAGGGAGAGAACCTCACGTCCCAGCCGCCGCGGGAGACGCACCGGGCGTCGGGGGCCACGTGGTGGCCCCCGGCCACCGTAGGCGCGGGCCTGTGGACGGTGAGCTATGGGCTAGCTCGCCGTCCGTCCGTCTTATGACGACAGGCCGTGTCGACGGCGCGTTCGTGTTCCACGCGCGCCTCAAGGAGAGTCAGCAAACAGGGAGGGGTCCGTAAGGACCGACGCCTGCCAGGGTTGCGGGACTGTTCGAAAGAGATACCGCGGCCCTGGAACACAAAGGGCAAAGGAAGGAACATGGATGGGTTTTAGTCAGTAAAAGTCTGACACTCCCTCCTGCTCAGCCCAGAGCGGGAGGGGTTATTTGATGATTTCCCATCGGTAAAAAAAAAAAAAAGGTTACTAGTTTTACTAAGATTATTTTTGGCATACTTATTGCAACCTAAAGTTACTTAAAGTAGGTACCTATGTCATAGGAAGCTTCGATCGTCAATCGATAACTGAAATCCAGAAACACTGAAAAAGCTTTTGTGAAAATCACAGAAATCGAAATAATAAGTAATTCGATTTCTGTGGTGAAACTTATAACAAAAACAAACGTTACCTATATACTGTAGTTTTAATGTTTGTTGGGAATACACACATCAAAAGTGTCTAGGGATCAAGCATTTTTATGTGGATTTCTTGAGATTGAGATGTGGCTTTGTAATTTATGATTTTATAAATTTATATGGATCCTTTTTGGTGCATTTCATAATTTGAATCAGGAACTGTGAATCAAATTCGAGTAAAAGATGAAAATCAGCTGTCAATATTTTCCCTATAAAAACATACAACGCATTGAAGACATTATTAGTACTACTGTTTCCCTACTACTGATTAAAACCAACGTTATTATGGAGCGGCGACGTCATTTAAGCAGGGAAGAAATGCTCAGAGCCGTGGGAATGATAGAAGCTGGTTCCCGGCAACGTACTGTGGCTTTAGCTCTGAATACAAGTCAGAGTGTTATCAGTCGACTTTGGACACGTTACCGAAGCACTGGTACCGTGGCTGAGCGCCATGGAGGACGGTATCGCTGCACCACACGGAGACAAGACCGATACATTCAAATCTTAACTCGAAGAGCTCCAACAATAACCGCCATGATGTTAGCCGTGAGGCTTCATCACTCTTCAGGGAACTTAATTAGCGACCAAACAGTCAGAAACCGCTTGCATGAAGTGAACCTTCATTCCCGAAGACCGCTACGGGTACCACCTATAGCAATGCACAATCGTAGGATACGATATCAATGGGCTCTTGAACACAGAAATTGGGCAGAAGAACAATGGCGTTTCGTGTGCTTTTCTGATGAGTCTCGTTTTGGTATGAGACCGGATACAAGACGTATACGACACTGGAGAACCCCTGGACGCCAACAGCGATTAAAATCCTGCCAGGAAGTCCATCCTTATAGTGGTGGAACCATCATGGTATGGGCGGGTATTTGGATCGGCGGAAGAACTGAGTTGATTTGGATCAGAGGCAACCTCAACGCTCAAATTTATGCTGAGACGATTGTATCAGACGTCATCGTTCCTCTACAAGTGCAAATCGGTCCCTTATTTCAGTTAATGCATGATAATGCACGACCGCACACCGCAAGAGTTGTAAGACAAACTCTCGCCGCAGCTAACATCAATGTCCTGCCCTGGCCTGCTCAGTCGCCAGACTTGAATCCGATTGAGCATGCATGGGATATGCTACAGAGAAGAGCTCTGCCGAATATGGAGGGTATCCAGTCGCAAGAAGACCTTTTTATGTTGTTGCAACGAACATGGGCGGCCATTCCACAGCGTGATTTGGATGAACTCATTTTGAGTATGCCAAACCGATGTTCTTGTGTTGTTAGTGTTCGCGGTAGAAACACGGATTATTAATTGTTTAAGTTACCCAATAAAATTTTAAAGAAAACTGTTATTTCAGTCTTTTTTTCGAACTTTTGTGTTAGTGGTTCAAATGTCAAAAATCCCTTTATTAGGAAAATGGCAAATTTCTTTATTAATGCAAAGGTGACTTGGTTTATCGTTACTGTGACAAACGAAAACACTTTATTTGATGAATCCTTAAAGAAAATTTTAATTAATATCAATCAGGAGAAAAGTTATTGCAAAAATATATGTTGATCCCTAGACACTTTTGATGTGTGTAGTAAATAACGTTCGACTCACAGATGTAAAAGTACCTATGTATAATGATTTCTAGTCCAGAATTACGCCTTATATTCACACAGAATATTGTTAGTTTTTAGAATGTGTAGTGGGTTAGTTTCAAAAGTTCACAGATCACAAAGTGTTAAGTTAGCAAACATGCAGGCACACAATTTCACACAAACACCAGTTAATAATCAGTAGCCACAACTATAACTTATTAACAAGCAATACCAATTTAGATAAAATGTAAACAAAAACATGCATTTCGCGCTATGCGGCTATACTGCCTAAACCCTACGGTGAGTCCAGATCTAGTGTGAAGTTGGTCGCGGTTTCGCGAGTTGCGTTACGACTAGGAACAAATAGTGTTGAGGGTCGTGTCAATCGAAAGTCATGCAAGAGTCAAGATATCGATAATCGATTATTGACTTAGAAAATTGATGATAGTGTTTCGGTGTATTTTATAATGTTGTGTTTATTGTAATAATTACATAATATATTATGAATGTAAATTAATAATTGTGTAAATATTATATTAAATTAAATCTATAATATTATTTATGTGAATTGTGTAGCGTAGTTAGATTATGTAAATAGATAGTTTTATTCATATTTAATTATGAATTACATAAATTTCATCAAAAATGTATGAGTAGCCTACATAACTTATCCCATATACCTACTACATAGTTACAAAATTAACTCACTCAAAAACACCCGCTATTCCCAACACACACACACAGGCCTTAAACAAATACAAACAACACATTCGACATTAGTCCCACCCAGCCCACACCGAAAGCGCTAATTCTGCGCGCGAGGGCGCGAGGGCGAGCAACGAGAAATTGTCGCCAAATTGTCGTTTCCGTCGCACTGATTGCGTCGCTCGCTCCCCGCTTCCGGCCCACTGTTTGCTTATTCGATAGCGAATTAGATTTTTAGTAGCGACACAATTCATTTGCACTGACATTTGATGTGACTTATTGATGATGTTGGTCGTTATTTTGTTTGGGTTATAGTTCTACGTTACGTTACGTTTTAGATTATACTTTTACGCTTTATAAGGTTATTGGTCCGTAACTTGTCCGTAAGTGCCCTTTACACTGATCCATTAATTAAGAGAATTTCCTTCCTTCTGCTGTTTTCAAATTTTGGTCTTGGGTTCGCCACTAAAGGGTGTAAAAACATCCTTAATGAAACCGAAAGGCACTAGTCCATAAGTCATTGCGACATTTTTTTTGTTCTGATCTGGTCCATATACTTGGGACTCTTTTAGTTACGGAGATATAGAAGTCCAAGTTACAACTTTTTCACACGTTTAAAAAAATACTTGTTTTAAATGTTGTACCTTTACTTTAAATACTTCCATGACTCCTGTACTATTCAAGGCATCCATCCATAAGCACAATGTTTTGAGTGCGTTACAGTACTTGTACTATTTATTCTGTGGTTACAGTGAGCAGGAAAAATCACGGTTAACGATAGTTAACCGTGATTTTTCACCCAGCAAAAAGGTGTTTTTCAGTAAGGTGTTTTGCTCAGTGTTACTTAACGTGTTAATTTAACGTACAGAATGGCTGTCGGCTTCGCAATTTTTTATCACGATAATTACTGTGATTTTTGTGAACCTCTAAGGAGTCTCTTCTTTTTGTTTTAAATTATTTTTAGACAGAATTGCCTTTACTTTTCAAATTTCAAAAATACTTTCAATGAACTGATGTAAACAAACAAAAACCTTCAAAATATCTTCCCTTTTCAGTGCACCTATCATACCTTCATCAAATTCCTTCGACTGAAGTGAGCCAAGAATTTTGCTAAAGTTACAAGCACTCTCAAATCTTGAGTGATTCTCATAATTTTGGAATCTCCGTCATCGTCACGGTAAAGTGTTTGTGAAGGATCTTCCAAAGATTTTATCCAAAGATTTACACCATGAGAAAGCATTTTCAACCTAATGAATAAAGATCGATTAATGATTCGAGGAAAATCTTGTTTCTGAGCTCTGTTATAATGTAAAACTGATTATAATTCTGTCAGAATCAGAGTACGTGAATGTTATGTTCGAGAACGTTAATTTATTTTAGTCAAAACAATGCTTATGAGCTATGAAGTTGTAATTGTATTTTGTAGAACTCTGTGAGATAACATAGTCGAAATCTATTTTCTTAATTAAACGCCAAACACACCATGTGAATGTTAACGACGAGACTTGAAAATTTGATAAAGGTTATATATATAACTATCTAAAAACTATTTAAGGCCGTAAAAGTAATGAAGCGTGGGGTCTATAAAGGGCTCCATAAGTAAAAGTCGAAAGGTTGGCATTATACTATCCTCATTTGTCAACCTTTTCTTACATCGTCGTTCAAATAAAAATGATTTTATCTCATCAGAAAAGGTTCTATTTAATCAAATCCAAATTCAATGTTGACATTTTACTTGCTTGGATAACTTTTTCAAGTGTGCAAATTACGTGCAAATTGAACGAGCGAGCGAAAATCAGTGCTAAAAAAATAAAACGGCAATCTATACTTAAATTATTCACTTCTTTTAAAAGCCCACATCAATAATTTGATGATCACTCCTAAATAATTGATGACGATACAATCGTAAGTACAATGCCATACTTAAATTTTTAAAAAAACTAACAAGGCACTGACTTTACTATTCTTAGATCAGCTACTATTATAAAGTACCGGTTTCAAAGAGCTCGAAAAGAAGACAACAAAGCAAATAGCCAATAATAATGGTTATTATCGCGAATGGCCGACCTTGCACGATGTGGCATTAGATAACCAATCGGACTCTTGCGGTTCGGAGATCGTTGCTAACGGTATTCAACGGACCTCACTGATGCTATGGAGGTAATTGAGGAGACAGTTTACTGCCTATGAGAAAGTAGTCTCTGAGAGGACGCATTTGAAAATGTGTATGATAAAATCTTTAAATTAATTTTGATTGTAGGTTTAACTGGTGTTTAATATTTATAACAGTTATTTTTCATACAATTAATTAAGAAAATGCAGTCTGCATGACTGCATTTTCTTAATTAATTGTATGAAAAATAGTTATATTAATAGTTTAATTAAAATTGTGTTACTACAGTACTTCAGTACAAACGAAGTCACCCATCTGCACTCAACTAATCATCACGACTGGGCGTAGTCAAACTATCCATTGGATGGATAACTGTACACGTTACTTGCGCAGTGTCATGTCTCCCAGACCGTGATAAGACAAACTGGATCCACGATGTATAGTCAGTCAGATCTGCACTGGATTCCCGATAGCCCGCCAAAGACATGACTCAGCTAAGTCTCTAACACTTGGGTAACAAGGTCGGCGAAAGGAATGGGGGAAATACAAATATTTCTTAACTGCTCTGTTAGGAGTGTTGTATACTTGATCGAGTCGGCTAAATTCGGCCGGACAGCAAAATCTAATAAGTTGTAGATGAGATGTCTGGAAAAATTCGTTGGGCCAAGCTCGAATTGTGCTGAGCCAACCTGAACATGATTCAGTGAGGGCAGGCCAATTGGCATGAGCCAAATGTCTGACGAAAATAGGAATTGATTCGAGTCAGCTTTAATCTTTAGTGTCTCTCCAAACCTAGTTGAGATGGAACAATTCATCAGCACTCGTTATTTCAGTCCATTCACTAATGTTTCTCATCCAAGGCTTCTTTGGTCGACTTAGTTGCTGCCGAATCGAATGTACCGACTCGAACAAGTATGCATCACCGCTTAGAAAGGGTTTATCTTTGGAAAAGCGAGCCACAGAAGTAAGTGTTATTGTTCGTTGTGAGTCTGTCTTTGTGAAACTATGCTAAGATCGGTTTTCGGACTACATTGATAGGAAATTCCAGTTTTGCATAGAGTAAAGTGGCCACCTGACCTTCGTTACCTAGTTTCTAAGTATATCAATATCCTAAAGCTCAGCTTTCGTACTCTTTGGCAAGTGGCTATCAGAAACGATTGTCGTACAAAACAATATGGGAACGGGAGATATACGGACGTAAATCTCAGAGGCATGGATCAATAAATGGGGGTTTGTTGTGTAACGAATAAATCCCATTCCTAAGCTGACCGTGACGAGTGCAGCTTAACTTCGTTGTACTATAGAACTGAATGGTTGTTTGTTTGTTGTTTAGCTAAAAGGCTTAGTTCCTCCATTCCTTTTCACTAAGGGTTATCAAAGAAATAAGTTATATTAAACTCTAGAAATACCTGCAATGAAGCATGAACAGTTTATCTTCCTTTGAAATAAGTATCTGAAGAGATTAGATTCCCTCTCCTTTGAAAACGTTTTATAAAAGCCCTGTAAGTATCATTCTGTAAAGACACAATAATATATTAATACAGCTGTTTATCTTTGTCGTGGTTATTGGAAAGGAGAAGTTATTGCAATCGTAGAAGTTGCAATTTATTTATGACAGGAAATGTGAGAATTCATCTTTGAATAGTAGATATATGTCCCGATTTAAGAGATAAAGAAAGGCTGTTTTATAGCTTTGATTCATAACAGGCAGCTACCAGTTTGGATAATATTTACATTGAGTCTGATTCACAGTACTCGGAAATAATTTTCCACAGAAATACTCCATTGTATCGGATTGTGTCGGTTATCGTGTTTGAAACTAACACCGAAACTATTCTCGCGAGTTTTGCTACATTTTTCAGTTCCAATTACAGTAGTTCGACATGTACACACGGCTACACATCAAGCTACACATATCCAGTTTACGCTGATCTCGCATTGTATAGGATTTCCGTACAATGCGAGGTCAGCTTATACTGGACATGTATAGGTTGATGTGTAGCCGTGTGTACTTGTGACAATAGTAATAGAAACGTTGACATGTTTTTAATTGTTACAGCAGTTCGAATTAAAAACCTGCCAGATTTTCTAGTCAAACCACCAAAAACAAGGAAATTTTATTGAACCGCTTTAGATTTACCCTTGTACAAAACCGTGGGTAAAACTAGCATTCAAATGTTTTAAAGTCTGGTTTCTATGCAAAATCGTGGCTCTTTAGTAAACTGATCCCAGAAGTCACCCAAATCATCCATAGAATAGTCTATGGATGATTTGGCAAGCAAACTTGACCCCTATACCTATTTAATATATCTATTTAATCATTGAAATACTATGCAGTTATTGTTTGTCCAGAAGCCCTAAAGCCACACTTCCAATATTAATAAAAAAAAGTATAATTGTAACATTATAATATTATTATACTTTTACAATTATACAAATTAAAACAAGCAATTGCTAACCAGTACACGAAAAATTACTTTCCCTACAGTTTCCCATACACGTAACCTCTAAGGGCACATAATATACGCTAATCAAAGTAAAGGCATGCACGCATTAGGTACTTAGTACGAAGTATGTCGAGTACGTGGAACGTTCACGGTAGGGAGGCACATTTGTATCGGCTATCGGTACCTTGGGTCGATACAATTATAAGTATTGTATCGTACTTATTAATCCCTCAAAGAGTCTATTCAAAATTTCAGGACTTCTTTCGTAATTATTACATCAGTGAATTCCAAAGAATACAAAAGTATTCTTTGGAATTCACTGATGTAATAATTAAAATAAGAATTGCACATTAGGACAATGCGGGATGAGGACATTCATATTCATTCCTTTCAAAATATCGAAGTATCGAATTGTGTTGTATCGATACTATACAGTATCGGATCGTATCGTGCATCACTAGTTCGCATCACAGCTAGAAAGTATTCTATACACGGGCGGCAAATATTTCGCTGTCAATGATTGCGCCTAAATAGAACCATTCATTCGTTCAGCCATTCATTCGCGATGTCGTATACTTGGTGTCGCGCCTTTTATGGGATATTGAGTGGGAATGTTGTTTATTTTTTTGTTTTAACTTTGCTAGTTTAGATATTTTCGTTCTTTGTGGATGTTGTTTAATAGTTTGAAATGTACGGGGTTAAGTTTATAAAAAGAGGACATAGTCAAGACCTCTTCAAGTTAGCCTCGCCCTCAATATTGTAATAACTCGCGATAGCTTCTTCTCACAACATTTAGGCTTGCCTTTTTTTTTCGGTTGGGAAATCATCAAATAACTCCTCCCGCTCTGGGCTGAGCAGGAGGGAGTATCAGACTTTTACTGACTAAAACACATCCATGTTCCTTCTTTTGCCCTTTGTGTTCCAGGGCCGCGGTATCTCTTTCGAACTCTTTCTTTCCCTGACAGATTTAGGCTTGCCTGAGGTCGTTTTTAAGAGCTTGAGCTTTATTTAGTATTCTTTCGTCTAGGTCGTGTGGTTAGTGCCTAACCTGGTGTCAGAGTGTTTATGCCGTTCATGTGCCTCTGACTTGGCTTTACATGTCGTCCAGAAATAGTGCTCAGGCATGCTGGTTTCCTCACTATGTTTTCCTTCACCGAAGCAAGTGATAATTAGACATTATGCATATGAATCCGAATCATCAGAGGTGTGTGTCTTGGATCCGAACTAGAGACCTAAGTCTTGGCAGTCCGATGCCGGTGACACCACAAGGCTATCGCTGCTTTTAGCTTTATTAGGTGTACATAGTTATTATGGAAGTATGAGATAGGTAGGTGGTCTACTCAGATACTGTACAGCCAGACTAAGTAAAAGTAAATGATCAGATTATCTGCCATATTACCTATAGTAATACTTACTATACTTCCTCTCCTGATTTAATGTTCTATCTGTTTAAGTAGAAAAACCTCACAACGACAAGTATATGAATATTGTTGGACTATATTTAGATAAAGTTGCTTATTACACATATATCTGCATAAAATGATATACCCAGTTATTAATCAAGGATTAACATTTAATGAAAATCAATGGTGCCATCAGTGGCATCAGTCCATCACGTACTGTATATTTGCAATAATATCATCATCGTTCATGTTTTATCAAAAATTATCGTATTTAATCGCATTCTTTCTTAATCCATTTTATATACTGCGAAAACACCACTACCACCACCACCATCTCTGTTCTGCCACTTTGGGAGAACATACCATGACGTTAGGATTTAGATCCTATTTAATTCCAGTCACAATAAACACGGAGCCTACATTGACCCACCACACATCTGAAATGAACTTGATTTACTAATAAATAATAATAATTAAGATTGGAAATTACTTTCGTCGAAGTGAGATTAACAAAGTTGAAATTATTTCAAGTCGAGCTTAATTTGAGAATTACTAACTAAGCAACTCCACTTATAGTTGAATATACTGAAAATAACACTATTGTTATTGAATTAGCAGACTAATCAATTTAGTATATGAAAATTGATTAGTGTGCTAATTCAATAACACTAATGTAATCATTGAAGTAGAACATAAGTTAATATTACTACTAGGCGACGAGGCTGAGGAGAAATTCCTAGACTTCATGTCTAGGAATTTCTCCTGTATCGTGGGTGCGTTTACAAACAAACTCACATACACAAACGGCCATTAAGTGTGGCAAGATTAGTAATATTATTAATGTAACCTTCATTTTAAAACTGAGATACCTAAACCAACTTCACTTAAAACAAAAGCAGAAGCACAAGAGTCAAAGGCTTTTATGGAGGATGCACCAGGGTAGCCTGTGAAATTCAAATTTTGTTACGTTTTTTGCAATTTGCAGGTCAGTGTCAGGTTGTATGTTAAACAAAATATGATTCGTGACCGTAACAAATAGGTAGGGTTGTATTTTTAGTCATATTTAAATTTTGCGGACTATCGTAGTGCATCCTCCAGCGTTCCGTACAACAACTTCCAACACGATTTATGGTATTAGCTTTTCGGTAGCTGGTATCATTTCAATACATTCTGACTTTTACATTATCGTTATAGCTAACTTTACCTCTTCGTCTCCAGGTCTTTTGAAATCAGAACTACCAAGCTGCTTCTGGATCACTTATAAGGCAGAGCACATATTTAATAAGCTGCAGAACTAGTTAACGCCAATAGTTAGTAGTACAAGTGAATCGAGGGAAATCTATTGTTCTCATGTTACGACTGCATATTGCATTATCCGCACATTCGAATCCTACCAGCGTTGCGTATTGCTTGCAGATTGTACTGCTATAAGCAACTGTTAATTTATTCTAGCAGCCAAAGGGCACTTACCTGTATCTCAGTATTGTAAACATTGCGTATAGATACAGGTTTAAGAAGTAACAGCGACACCCCGAATGCGGTGTTCCTGAGTCCTGACCAATCTATGTCATGTCCTAAAGGTTGGAGTATCGACGTGCACTTCGGGGTCTTAAAAATGCCACTGATTCCGCGATTAGTGTAGCCACCTACCACCTCTTACATATCCTACATCTTAACATCATTTAGATTAAAACTTTTCTGATCTTCTGCCGATGTAGTGAATTTCATGTGACCTATTTTATATCACAAGATATTTTTATATCTATATCCTCGACTATTCAGGGCACCAGCATCATATTATTTGATATGAAAAAGTTAGCCAATATCCTTCCACATACGCTTGTAGAATTTATTATCGACGCGTAGTCTCTTGGTATTTTCCTCAAAGGAAAGTACAAACATTTAGTTATTTTAACGAACGGAAATCTTGTACGTGAAATACCTTCGCAACTAACAACCCATGATTGCAATTTGCAATTCACGACAAAATGTAGATCATTTATGTAGAAAAATACATTCTCACGAGCGAACTAGGTTCAACGCAATAATTCGATGCAATTATGTCGTTCGATTCTTAGTTCCCGCATGTTTTTGTCGCGGCTTCGCTCGCGGTTTTTTTTCTTATTTTACGCAGTCACTGTACCGTAGTCTCGCCGCAAGTCTGCTATCTTTATTGCAGGAAATTATGCTCCAAATTCTGTTAGGTGTAGGTTGTTGGTGTTTTGTAAATTGAACGAATGAATTGTCCAGTCCCTTCGTTCCCTTTATAATTTCCATTTCTCGGCAACATTCGAAATCCTGTCTCTTTCGAATCAATGACAAAATCTTATGAAAAAAGTATGTATCGGTTCGTAATTATTTTTTTTTGTCAGACCGAGACCGATAAAAAGAATCGTTCCAACAACTCCTCCCTGGCCTGTTCCTTCCAACTCAATTCGCCAATTTTCTTCTAGATAGTACCTACATCAAATCCGGTATAAGTGCTTCATTTAACAAGGAACCCAGCACAAACAATGTAAAAACATATCCCCAAGCGAGATCTAATACGATTTTGCATACATTATTCATGCGTACGTTAGTTCCGATCGTTTCACAGCTTTCCAATGCTTTTTAGATCGAGATTTAAATCCGTGAAACATATTTACATGCCTTACGCATAATTGTGATTGAACACTTTCGCAATAAAAACGCTCGTAACTTCGAGCGAGAATTCAGAATCACGTTCAACTTTTAAGGCTTCCCGAACAATTTTAAATGCTTCTCCACATAAAATGTGCCCCTTTTCCCCGGCAACTGTAAACGTGTGTTCTAAAAATAAAGCTCTTACACGTTCTGAACGGGCCCGATTTTTGAAGGGCCCGTATTGCTAAGATGGGCTTTTCTCCGAAGTTTGATCATTATGAATAACGTGAGCCGTCGTGACCTTTATGTCAACACGAAAACAGTTTTCCTTTTTGAATCAGATTTTTATTTCTGTTGGTTTTGGGATAGTGATAATCAAAAAGGTATTTTGATCAGAATTTCTCATTTTTAACACAAATCACGGGTCAGAGTGTCGTCTTTGGGGCACTATGAAAAAAATACTTAGAAAAATTTCGCGTTCAATTTCGAGGTAGCGCTCGCCGGCCGCTGCCGCGGCACCGCTCGCTTCGCTCGCTCGGCTCGCGCGTTGTTGGTCACAGTTCTAACCTAACCTAACCTATGGATATATTTGCAGGTACACACCGTTTTGTTTTCTGCACGGCTCATGGTGCCTATAAGCGTAAAAAAAAATTTTTTCGAAAAATTTTCTGTTTGCCCCTAACCGTAGGTACTCAAGGTGAAAAGTAAGGAGAAAGTCCCAAAAATTTTTTTTACCTAATTTTTTTTTTTGTTTTCTGCACGGCTCATTGTGCCTATAAGCGTATGGTACCAATTTGAAAAAAAAACGAAAATTTTTCTAAGTCCCGCGCCATAGCGCCCCTAAGGCTACACTCCAACCACATCACGTTTTTCACTGGGTTTGTAATTAATTATTTATCTAGGTAGTGAACGGTGAGCTATGGGCTAGCTCGCCGTCCGTCCGTCTTATGATGACAGGCCGTGTCGACGGCGCGTTCGTGTTCCACGCGCGCCTCAAGGAGAGTCAGCAAACAGGGAGGGGTCCGTAAGGAATGAGCGGGAGGGGTTATTTGATGATTTCCCATCGGTAAAAAAAAAAAAAAAAGGTAGTGAACTATTTTACAACAGATTTACAATTCCATTTTACATTATTCATTCTCTTTTAAATCAAAACAACCGCCGCAGGACTTCGGACACTTTAAACTACACTCGGTTCCAAAAATAACGGGTCAGTTACATAAACCCGAATATCTCCCGAACTACGATCCTAATGAAACAAAGACTGTTCAATTGAGAATTTAATTATACAGCTAAAAAATAAAATAAAACTTAGTTGCACCCACAATATTAATCTCTAAATTAAAAAAAAAAAAACTAAAGTAGTCATATTTTTCTTAAGATTACATTTTTTTTATGATTGTTTTTTTTTTTGGTTTTTCATCACTTTCTTCATTTAATACTTTGTATTGCCTCCACGAACTCTTCTGACAGCTTCCAGGCGATTAGGCATACTGTACACCAAATTTCGGAGCCGGTGCTGAGGAATACCTTACCATTAAGTTAGACTCACAATTTAATGCACCAAACGTAAAGCATCACTATTTATTTAAAACTTCATAATTGTAAGAAAGTGCATGCACGCGTCATTGAATCAAAGAAACGGGTAGTCGGCTAACAGTATAACCAACCGGACATGAGACCCCACACTATGGCACTATTCCATGTGAAAAAGCAAATGCCAAGCCACTCCCAACCTTATCACCTCACTTTCAAGTGATAATAATTAAATTTTGTTATTAACGCTCGCCTTTCTCGCGGCACTGTCAATTATTTCTACAAACATGAACGAAAGTGGGTTGCACAGAACAAAAGCTTCGGTGTTTATGAATTTGACATAAATAGCCGTAACGGGGAACTAGTTCAAGTTGTTTCCTTGGTGTTTTGTCTTAGAATTAAATGGATTCAATTGATTTAGTCTGGTGTCATGCCGCGAAGTATTGAACACAGTTTAAAATGCCTGTAAATTATGCTTGTTCCAGTCTCACTAAAGTAGCCTTCTGGGAGTCGAGAAATCTACAGCCAAATGTCTTAAAAGAGGTTGCGACAGAGTTAAATCAGTCGACGTTTCTGGAACAGAAAAGTCAATATATCTATGTTTTTAAACGACAAAGACAATGGTCACTAACACCATCATTAACACTAAAAACGGAATAGGTAGGTATAACGGAATAACATGAATAATAAACATGGTTTTATCCAGTTTTTGAATGATACAGAATAATAATTTCAATAGACTTCTAGATCAAGGGGTTACGTTACCGTATAAAATAAGAATCGTCGTAAATAACACAAATCGACCTATCTAAGCAGCATCTAACTTGTATAGGATCTATTCCCCATGTAACATCCGCATAGTTTATTAGCAACGTGAGTGGAGGTTCCCCTCTCCGCCATTCTAGGAACGTTTACAGCTTTTACAGGGCTCATTACTACGTGGATTTCCTCGTAATGTTCCTTCACGATTTCAATGAAAGTTTAAGTGGGAAGGAATTGTATAGTACTAGTTTTTTATCAAGCTTGTAAAGATATGATGGCGTAACTTCTTGATAAACAGCTGGGATTAGAGACCAAGGTGATATAATTTTATTTTATGTTGGAAGATGATGGAGTTACTATTAATAAAATATTATGAATATTTTAAGATAAGATTGCAGCTGCAAATTGTGTCAATTACTCTTGACGTAAATGTTTACGGTCCAATAAAATGCTATCACAATAATCGCATCAAAAATATTAATAGTACATACTATCCATTCTGCTTCATTGAATCATAGGTGCTATGCGCTAGACAACTTTGGAATGAACGCGTGCCCTCGTATTCGCGCACCATTCAGTCACCGCAACATTCCGTTCTTCCGTTCCCATTCGTTCACTAGTCGTGAGTGATAACCGCGCAGCGACGGACGTCTGTACCGCGCTATACCACGGTTCCCGCGTAACATCGAAACGAAAATTATTTTAGTGATTAAAAATAAGTTACGAATTGTGTTTGTGCTCAATAATATTGTGGATTTCAAGTGCTTTTCGATTATTTATGTCAATGTGTGTGTAAAACGAGTTATATATTTTATCTGTGGATTCGAATACCTACTTGGATTTTTCTTTAACGAAGTTTTTGTGGTAAGTCTAAAGATCAGAGATCATTGAGTTTGTGGTTGTTGGGTAGGTACTTGCTACCTGCAATCACTAACAGCCTATTAATGTCCCGTTTGGTGGGAAGGACCGTTGAAATGCTCCGGTACCAACCCGTCCACATTTTTGTAAGTACCGTAGATAATCGAAACATCGCCGGTACTTGTTGATTGGCGGTAAATTCTGTATATTCTTATCGTCTTGTGCCTTTCTTTGGTGAACGGAACACAGCGTTGATACAAAGCGAGTTTCCACGAACGTTGTTTGAAAATAATGTGCAATAGTTTACGTGGCTTTCGACCACGAATGGCCTTACTAATGAACTGTGAATATTGGTACGAGTATGTTAGGAATAACCTGAGTGTAACCATTAGGTCAGCATAATTATGTTATTTTTGTGGATAAGATGGTTGTACCTACTTACCTATCTATGTCATTCATAAACTGTACGACGTTTAGTGGATAG
Source organism: Eugnorisma glareosa (assembly GCA_947578425.1). Lineage (NCBI taxonomy): Eukaryota > Metazoa > Arthropoda > Insecta > Lepidoptera > Noctuidae > Eugnorisma > Eugnorisma glareosa. The sequence continues at coordinate 4,356,221 of OX387970.1, forward strand.
GCAGCAGCATTATCATGAAATGCACGCATCATCTACCCTTCCTGAAGCAATGTGATATCAATAAACCAAACTGTTAAACACAGTTAAGAAATTCCTATTAGATACGAGGACATAGTCCCTTTTTTTCTAGTCCATTACTTATAAATATTTATTTTTGCGCCAACAAACGCAACATAGACCTACCCACATTAATAGTAAAGTTACACTTAGAAGGATAGATGTGCTATAAAATATTAGTAAAAGTTCACAAGTGATCATAAAAAAATCGTCTCTAAGTTCTCAACAAAGTTTAAAAATCCCCATAATAACACTTGCAGCATGTTTCCGACAACAGAGCTCAGTGTCCCACATTATCACAATCTACGTTACCTACCTACATCGCTATCTCTTTACCTAGTTATCCTACTTGTCCAGCGTAAACACCGCGAAACAGTTTGCGTCAAGTAGTCCCACACTCAGTACTGCAATTTACCTAAATAGTTTCCTAGGTAACTATACAACCATATCCGGGTCCTAACACGCACAAGTACCGTGATTTTTATGTCGAAGACTGTCGAAGATAGGTTTCCCGCAACATCATCTTCTGCCTAGCCTTTTTCCAACTGAGAATGTTGGGCTCGCCTTCTATCCTAAGCAGATGTAGCTCAATACCAGTATTTTACATGGAGCGACTTCCTAATGTCTGAACTCCGCTGAATTTTTCTAAGTATTTTTCACAATTCATCATAATCAGTCTCTTGCCCATACCCGAATGCATTTAGGATCGGTAGAGCATTACTTCTTCTTCCATACTTCTCTATTACTCGTCATGTCATCAGACACCTCCTTTCATGCCCTATCATCCTTCACACAGTCCATCCATTGTTGTTTCTTTGGTCATCCTCTACTCTTATACCAATCCACATTCAAACTCAAAATTATTCACAATTGAACACAATTTATTTATTCACGTTAACCAAATTGCAAGGATAACAAAAACCATACAAGTTGTACAAAACGGTTATTTAAGAGGTAAACCTTCCAACAGAGCTGGCATGTCTTTTAAACGAGTTAGCAGGGCATAACTAACGATTTACTTAACGAATAACCATTGGTTTATGGAACCCGGATAAGCAGTTATAATTGGAATAACAAGTTATCCCATACATAGCAAGCAGTATTCATCTTGTCAACGCTGAGTAATCAGATTGGTTCCCATATAAAATGGCCCAGGAAACTGTATAAAGACCTTGCCCTTAAAAGTCTAAGTTTTAGCCTAAATGACGTCACTAGGCTAATAGTTTACCTATCATTACCTCGTAAGCGTACCTACATCATTTACTTGCCATCATTATTGTGATTCTTGGAATGATTTCCTCATTCTGCAAAGCGGTCTTTGGTTTTAACTAAAGTGTATTTTATTTTTGCGGAGGGAAGAGTTTGGTTTATATTTTATCCGTTAAGGGACCTGTAGGATATAGTTTCTATCTACTTACTATCTCTCTGCGAAATGCTCTTATTTCATATCCAGTTAGAGCTTCTCGAATTGCAATGGGGTTGGAAAGTGAAAGCTGATCTCAGATGGCGCCACCACCGCACAGACCCAATCCGACCAATGAGGTCAAGCTCTTTGAAATACAAAATGACATTTCCAGATTTCAACCAATGACGATGCTATGAACCAGCGATGCTAGCGCCATTAGTTTCACAAGTTGTCATGCCCCTTGGCTACTCGCTAAGTTCGATCCATTTTTCGCTTCAGCATAATTTCGTACACAGTCTTTTTCGTGTCACTTCAGGACGTAGGTTAAGCTTTTATCTGAAACTAAAAACTCGTTAAAAATAGTATATGTTAAAGTTAAGATAAATATATCGACATGCAAAGAAAGAACTTCTTTCATTCTTACGAGTAGGAGGCAGATACCAAAAAGTTTAGCGTACACTACAGCCAACTTATCTGTGCAGGCGGGAAAACACATAACTAAAATAAATGTACCAAGTTAGACATATTTATGCATTTTTTCTTGACAAGCAGCGCCACTTTGAACTGCACACTTAAAGTGGTTATTCTGTACGTAATGATTGCAACTAATAATTTGAACGATTAATCACCACAAGGAACAACACTCCAACAACTCGCCATAATCTGCAAGTTTTACAGCCAGTTTGAAAAGGTTAAAGTATAAACTAAACACTCTAACAGGTGGTAAAGTAAGAAATCTCAGTTTCACGTGATTTCCTTATCGCTCAGGTGGTAACGACACCACACCGTACATTGTAGGAAATTGATTGGTACAGCGTGTTAAAAACTATTATTGTAATAAAAGTATAAAGTTTAGAACATTTTAATTTCAACGGAAGTAATGCGGGAGGGACAGAATTGAAGTATCTGTTTGTAATTTCAAAGTAACAGCATTTTATTGAATGCTTATAATAAAAGTAAATACGATACTTTAAACAAAAAAAAACTTTATTTTTTATTTTTGTCTGTCTTCTTGTTCCGGCTAATCTCCGAAACGGCTGGACCCCAACATAGTTTGGAAAAAGGCCAGACAGATTGATTATTGCTACAGTTTTTAAAATCGAAAAAAATTATACAAGTTTTTAATCATCATAAAACGTGTTGCCAATATACTATAACTAAAATAATTGGACTCCAATATATAATAGCAAAAACGTTACATCAACCCAATTAATACCTAACACTAAAACCAGTAGATATTTATCATATTAAAGTTTTGTAACTGCTAACATTTACAACACTTGTATGATATATAAAACATTAAACTGCCTGGAGATAAGTAATTAGAAAATGTAATTTGATACTTAAGTGCATTATACATAAAACGCGTGCATAATTTCTTTATGTATTATCCATTGTAACACAGTGTAACGAAATAAACGCAAGCCCTCCCGTGTGGTCTCTCGGACCATGAAACTAACAACTTCTCTTCATGAAATTCGAAAAAAAAAAATACTTTCTATTGAAACTGACGGGATCAGCTGATTGACATGTATGGTAAAACTAAAGAAAATATATGAATTTCCAAGAGTCATAGAACAAAAGTTGTTCAGTTTCGTGGCCTGAGACACCACACGAGAGGTCTTACGTTTATTATATTACACCCTGTATGTTTGTACTAGACAGCAACCTGGACAGTCGGCTCCAGTAAGCACCAGCTTGTTGACTGGCTAATATTTATAAACCACAGCAAGATTGACATGGTTGAATGATTGTGTGTAGAATATTGAGAGCATATAGCACGTATTCCGTGTGCTAGTGCTTTGCCTAAATACTATTTATTTAGTTCAATTTTCCTATAAGTAAAGAAAAGTACCAGCTCCTGTTCCACTTAGTACCCATACCACCTTCATAAAAAAGGGTAAAACAAAAAAACTTTCTGCTAAAACAAAACCGACTTCTAAAAAAAACACTAAATAAGTCTAAAATAACTTTACTTTCGGAAGTCGGTGTCTTTGTTTGTATCTTTTTTGCCACCGACTTCCGAAAGTAAAGTTATTTTAGACCTTTTTAGTGTTTTTTTAGAAGTCGGTTTTGTTTTCGCAGAAAGTTTTTTTATTTAACCCTTTTTAGTTGTAGTATACCACACAAATTCTTGTCATGAATTAGTTTTTACATTGTAACTAGAAGTTAGTTAAAGTACTCGTCAAGACGAATCATACGAGCCCAAACTCGATGAGGTTTTGTCGTTTTATAACGGTGTTCCTTGGCCACCGTCCAGCTCCATCATCAGACATTGTATACCATTTAGGACCAAAGTACTCGTCAAGACGAATCATACGAGCCCAAACTCGACGGGATTGTGTCATTTTATTACGGACTACCTGTGACCACCTTCCAGCTCCATCACCAGACCCTGGGTACCATCTAGAGACAAAGTGCTCGGCAAGATGAATTATACTAACCCAAACTCGATGGGGCTATGTCGTTTTAATGGAGTTCCTATGGCCACCTTCCAGCTCCATCATCAGACCCTGGTTACCATTTAGGACTACAGTACTTGTCAAGACAAATCAAACGAGTCCAAACTCGACGGCGTTGTTGTTGTTGTTTGTGTTGTCGTTTTATTACAGAGATCGTATGGCCACCTTCCAGCTCCATCATCAGATCAGCTCCATGCATCATAATATTGCATTGTCTTGCGATATACAGATGCGTGCAAAATTTCAGCTCAATCAGAAATCGGGAAGTGTGTCAAATTTAACTAGCATCACGCGTACATCAGAGCGCCAGCACGCGACATCGCGTGATGTGACAATTAACGTGTGAAAAACAACCAAATTCCTAAACCAATTTTGATGAAATTTCTATGGGACCAATCGGGAAGCATATCCTTTCAGATGAAAAAAGAATTTTTCAAATCGGTTTAGAAATGACGGAGTTCTGAGGTAACAAACATAAAAAAAAAAAAAAAAATACAACCGAATTGAGAACCTCCTCCTTTTTGAAGAAAGTCGGTTAAAAATACTGAAAACGTAGCTAACACACTTCGTTAATGCCTTTGTCTGCCTTCAGTTAATAATACAATTTATTGGCAAACAGACCTTTTGACCCCATAGTCCCCATACTTTACTCTTAGAACGCCTCTGGGGATCCATACAATATATAATGGAAGTGAAACAATATAATTACAACATTTTATTTTCAAACCCTTTATTCATTTTATTTTTATATCCGTACTGAAAGCGAAAGTAACTCTGTGTGCCTTTCACCTTTTTACGCCTAAACGGATTTCGCTGAAACTTGACACACGGTTAGACCATGGCTGAGGAGCACGTGGCTACTTAATTACAGCCGATCGTGTCGACCTGTAGGTTAAGCTGCGCTTGCCTAGGTTGGTCCGAGGATGGGTGACCACCCGTTACTATGAATTGGGTCATTTGTTGATCTTTGACAGTCGTTAAGGAGTCAGAGGCCCGACAGTCTGGCACCCAGTCTTACCAAGGGGTAGGTAAGGTGGCTTGATACTGGTATTACCCAGTACTAACTGGGTTGTGGAGGTCAGATAGGCAGTCGTTCCATGTGAAATACTGGTATTCAGCTGTATCCGGTTAGACTGGAGGCCGGCCCCAACATATTTGGGGAAAGGTTATGCAGATGATGGATGGTGGATAGACGGGTCAAGACATGGGTTATTTTTATCCTGGTAGTAGGTACGTTCGGTAAGTGTAATTTCCAAACACCATGAGGACTGGCGCGGGCAGAAACTAGTGTTCTATATTTTCATCCTAATTCGTTAATAACTGTATGGACTGTGCCTCGTTGGTCTTGTGGTCGCAAGCGCGACTGCTGAGCATGCGGTCCTCGGTTCGATTCCCAGGTCTCAGAATTTCTCAGTAGCAGCCACGGAGTTTGGATTTGTGCCCGGGTGGTGGTAATAGGCTCGCCCCCTATTACATAAGACTTAAACATAATTGGTGAAATGTGGGTGTACTGAGGTACACCTCTGCCTTACCCTACGGGGATTACAGGCGTCATGTAAAGTCCGTTAATAAGCTGGTACTTTTAAGATTAAAGACTCTTAAACCAAGGTTAAATTAGACCTCAATAAAAGGTTTGGTTAACACCTAGCACCCTTAGAGCCACGTATCCCTAAACGTGTTAACTGAAAGGTCACTGGTTCAGGTTCACTACTAAAATTAAACTAGACGTGTTGAACTCGAGTGTTACACTGAGTTAATTTAGATGATAATTTCGGTAAACATTGTGTTTATATAAATAGTTAGGTGCTAATTTTCATTTATTTCTCTTTTGTAATTTTTCGTGTAGTTTGGCTACACAATCAATTCTTATTATCTATGAAATTTCTTTACCTTTTATAGCTGTTTTGGTCGGAAATTATCTTACGGGCACGTTGTAAATATAGCCCATGGCACTCAGCGATAATGTAGCTTCCTATTAGTGAAAGAATTTTCAGAATCAGTTCAGTAGATCCAGAGATTACCCGCTACCTACAAATTTACAAATTTTACCTCTTTATAATATTAGTATAGATAATTATTAGTACGAGTATAGATGTCTAGCCACAGGCAGCGGTGCTATTAGCAAAATTACCAATACGTTTTGTTAAACTAGTTTTAAGTTATTCGTTATCTCGTTAATGTAACTGTTCCTATCAATTCATAAAACTCCATGGCATAAAGCACGCTGGACGGCAGCAGGTCTTTAAATGTGCCAGCTAAAGTAAGTACGAATCAAAACAAATCCAATCTAGAAGCATACTTCACTGGATTGTCTAGACACAAAGGTAATTGTTTTTTTTTTAATGCGCGTCATATATGATCATCACCATCATGCTGCTGAGTAAAGACTTCCCTTTTGTGCATGTCATTATGGTTCGATGAATTATTGAAGATTTTCCTCTACTTTAATCAATTAAAGACCTACGTGCGTAATATTTACATAACAATTTAATCAGAAAAATGCAAATATAATCGCGATAAACTACCATTTATCGGTCTTGATATGATATGATTACAAGGTTAGTAGGATAATATAGTAGGCACTGATACATTTAGATACCTGTATTGTATCACATTAGTATCTGATAAACTGGATAGTTCATTACATGCTAATAAGTGAAGTATGCAAAAAAATATCTGATAATAGATGGCGAAAGACGACTGGTGACTAAAATAATGGGCATATTACAGTCTACATTCGATTACCAATCCATCTACCAAGCGTATTAATGACGATATCCTTGATAAACAATCAAGTTTTGTAGGACATACCGATTTAAAAATATATGAAATATCAATAAAAAGCTTAGTTTTCAGCAGCACAAGTGTTGTGAAACAAATCTTTTAATCAGAGTTCTGATTAAAAGATTTGTTTGTCTGTCTTTATTTGGTTGTCTGTCACCAGGCTGTATCTCATGAACCGTGATAGCTAGACAGTTGAATTTCACAGATGAAGTATTTCTGTTGCCGCTATAACAACAAATGTTGCCGCTAAAAACAGAATGGAATAAATATTTAAGGGGGCTCCCATACAACAAACGTGTATTTTTTATATTGGTACGGAACACTTCGTGCGCGAGTCTGACTCTTACTTGGCCGGTGTTTTCCTCTTCTCTTCTGTCTCATTCTGTTGGAATTCCTTTCCACAGTGACTGAACTGGTTCCCCTTTCCGGCAGCTCTTAAATCCGACACAATTAGGTCGCCTTTTCATAATCAACCTGTAACTATCTTGATCTTCTGACCAAACAGAACAACGTTGACCTTTGCAACTGCTGTGCCACTCAAAATATTCGGACATATTGTAACATGTTACATACGCTGCTGTCAGCAGTTACGCCATTTTTATGTGCAGTCAATGTCTTGCGCAATGAGGTCAGTTGTTCATGAAGACTTTATGAGAATTATTGGTCAGCATTGTAGATTCAAATTGCTTTGGAGGTCCCAAAGCTGCAATCTTTGGTGACCAAGATATAGAAGACGATGGAAGAGATGAAGCAATCTGTTTATGCTGGGAGTTTTCTGAGTCGTAATGGTCATGGATCGCGGCGGTCAATGACCGAATCAATCGTTTATCAGGGTTGTTGATTAAATTCGGTATCAATGATAGCAATCAAATGATTTTTTCAAAGTGCGAATAAGTGATTTCAATCATATTCCCATAAATTAAAATGTCGACAGACAAGGCTTTATAACAGTTTGCAGCTGTTTTATATTCACAACGAATTTCGTAGTGATCGGTTTCAAATTATGAAACACCAACTCTAAAAATTACGGTATTTTTATTTTTTTTGCAAATTCTGCCCCAGCTGGCTATACCAAATGATAGGGGTTCTTACTAAGGAAGGCACTCAGTCGTACGCAAGGGGTGTGCCAATCTTCAGTATTGCACACGTTCTTAAATGGGTAGGGGAAAGATACATGAGCGAAAAGTTATGCTTTATGTTACTCTTGACAACACAACTTTTTTTATAGCACGGGTGATCCGCCCCGGCTTCCGTCGACGTTAAGATATCAATGTTAACACCTTTTTTTGAGAAACAATATGGCTGATGCTGGGAATGGGATCCAAACTTATACACTTTCAATTCTTCAGGGCCTAATTTAAATACGCAGTCAGACGTGAACGATTCGACAACTTTCATTTAATGTCAGGTATTTTATACATACCTGAGAATATGTACTTTTATAGATAGATTATTTAGTATAATTATATAAGACCATATACGCAACACCAGCGCTCCAAACACACAAATTACTGACATTGCTAAAAAAGCCGCTAAGTTGAAGTAGGGCTGGTCTGGCCATGACTGCCGTATGCCCGACGAGCTGTGGGCCAAAATAACCACGATGTGACACAGTCAGAAAGCGAAGCGGTAGACCTCGCAAGAGATGGCGGGACGAGCTGGACAGAACCATGGGAAGAAGCCTTTGCCCCGTTGTGAGGTGTCACAGGCTAACAATAGTAGTAGTAGATAGATAATTATTGAACAGTGCTGGTTGCATTTAAAACTGCAAAAATCATGGCTCTCATTCCACTTTGCCATAATCAGTAAAACGCTGTTTTAACCTCCTGGATGCCAGCGTCATACCTATATTACATAAAGAATTAAAAATTCGTTCTAAAGTCATCTGTGATTTGTGTTCGGAACTAATCGATTTATGGTAGTTGTGTAACCTTAGTAAACTAGCTACACTGCACCAAACGTCATTTTGAGTTTGACAGACACGTCAAAATACTCTCTCTTTGAAACGGCTCGAGGAAGATGGCACGTCGCTCAGATGCACGCGGTAAGTTATCCGAAAATTATTGTTGAATCACTTTATTTGTCAGAAAAACTATACTTGTTTTGTACTAATAACATACCCACGTAACTAATAAACAGAATATTTCTTCAAATGGTCAAGTATTCTGGGCATTGTGATCCGAAACTTTTTAATGTCATACTGGTATTACAATGGTTCTCAGTATGAAAATTGAGTTATTGTTTATGTCATAAATATATTACATTGGTTCTCAAAGAGTTTTTTTTTACAGTCTTACGCGATGACGAACTTTTATCACGACTCGAAGAATCAGACATAGATCTCTCTGATGCTGATGAAAATGAGGATACGGCTTTTACACCAAGACCTGAAGAAGACGAAGCATCCAGTACTTCATCTTCCAGCTCTTCAGATGAGGAAGTAGATTCGCAATCAGAAGTATCTCTGCAATCTTCTGTAGTAGAGAGAAGAAGGAGCCGAGGCCGAAACCGCACCCGCCCAACTGGTCGAAGGGGGGGAACTAGAGGTACCCGTGGACATTCACGTCAAGCAGCAGCTACGGTTATATCCGACGCATGGAATGGCCAGTTTGAACCCTTAGAAATCCCATTTTACCAACCCAGTTACAAAAAAGTTGAGACTGAGTCATGGACACCTGAAGATTATTTCAAACAGTATGTCAATGATGATATATTGGAAAAAATGACAACTGCTACAAATAGAACCAATATACTGAGAAAAGGCTGTACCTTGGGTCTAACAGTCAAAGAACTGAAAATCTTTTTTGGTATCCAAATGGTTATGAGTGCTATTAATTTACCAAAAATAGCATTATTTTGGTCTCAGAAATACGGGATTCAGGTTATAAAAAAGGCTATGACACGAAACAGATATTTTAATATAAGAAATAGTCTAAAAGTAGTTTTTGATACTGAGGTATCAGACGAGGAAAAACTAAAAACTAAGATATGGAAGGTAAATCCACTTTTTCAGTCTGTCTTGCGAGGGTGTCACGCACAAGAAAAACCTATTGAGTTGAGCATTGATGAGATGATAGTTCCGTTCAGCGGTCAGTGTGGGATACGGCAATATTGTCCAGGAAAACCCAACCCTGTTGGCCTGAAAATTTTTGTATTGTCAACTCCACAAGGCATTGTCTTAGACATGCTTCCATACCAAGGAGACACTACTTGTCCCAAGTTAGTTGCAGAAGGATATACTCTAGGTGAGGCTTCTATTCTCAGTCTGTGTAAAACGCTTGTGAGAGGTCACCACATCTACTTTGATAGGTACACACGGCTACACATCAAGCTATACATTACTAGTTTATGCTGATCTCGCATTGTATAGGATTTCCGTACAATGCGAGCTCAGCTTATACTGGAAATGTATAGCTTGATGTGTAGCCGTGCGTACTTCACTACGGTGAAATTGGCTGAAATATTATTACAAAAAGGTTTTCACGCAACAGGCACCATACAAAAAAATAGGATTCCCAAAAATTGCCAACTCTCTGACGAGAAAGCTTTTGCAAAGAAGCCCAGAGGTTATTGTGAAACAAAATGCAGAAGTGACAAATTACTGAACATAGTTCGTTGGCTAGATAATAAACCAGTTATTCTCCTATCTACAATTCATTCGAGTGAAAATCAAGATCAGTGTCGTAGATGGTCTAAGAAAAATAAAATCTACGAATTTGTGTCAAGGCCAGAAGTAGTCAAATCATACAATCAATACATGGGCGGAGTTGACATGGCTGATCGCATGCTGTCTGTATGTCCCTCCAGATCACGCACCAGAAAATGGACAGTAAGATTTATATCTCACATGGTCGATTTGGCAGTCAGTAACGCGTGGTTTTTGTACAAAGAAAGAGAAGCTGAAAAAGGAGTCAACAAATATAAAATACCACAGTTACGCACTTTCAAACTGGATCTAGGTACCAGTCTCATAGAGAAATATTCTTTATTATCTGATTCAGAAAGTCTTGACGAGAATGAAGAATTGCAACCTAAGCACAAAAAAAGGAAAGTGCCAATAACTCCTATACCATCGGAAGTCGTAAGACATCACAAGGCTGAACATCTGGTTGATTACAGTGACACTCAAAAAAGATGCCGCAATCCAAAATGCTCTAAGACTACAACGGCGTTTTGCACTAAATGCAATATATTTTTATGTAGCACACCGAAAAGAAATTGCCATCTTAGATTTCATAAAAAATAGATGAGTATTGTCTTGGTTTGTAAGGAGTTGATTATATTTGAGAAGTATCTCATTATATTTTGTGATAATTATGATGAGAAGATGATATTTTCAAAGTTATTATTTCTTGTGAGCATGGTTAGTAATGATTTCAGTTCCTTTTTAATTACATTTTGTCAAGTTGATGAAAAGTATTATGTCCAAAAGTTATTTTATAAACCAAAATTATAATTATGTTAGTTAATAAAAATGATTATAAAGACTGACTAGAGGTGATAATAATAATAAATGCATATTGATTTAACAATATACTTTGACTTTTATTTGGAGTTGAATTCCAGTGTCATATACATATGACATAAGTATCAGTACTAGTTTCATATACAGAACCATTGTCATATATATATGACATAAGTAAAATCAATATATAAACAACAATATTTTTTTTTTCATTTTTTTGGACGTGTACAGACCCCTGTTAGACCAAAAAACCTAAGCTTCAAATAATGTCCAAAAATTTTTTTTCTGGAATCCAGGAGGTTAAGTAACTGTAAGTGGCAATTGTGAAAATATGCATGATTCTGCCATTTACTATTCTTATAATATTATAGAGAGGTAATTTTTTTTGTAAGTTTGTATGTAGGGTGTAATCTCTGGATCTACTGAACTGATTTTGAAATTATTTTCACTAATAGGAGCTACATTATCCCCGAGTGCTATATTTACAAGGTGCCCGTGGAATAATTTCCGACCAAAACGCGAGCGTAGGCGCGGGCAACAGCTAGTGAGCAATAATAGTATTTCATTATTCATCATTATAATATTAACACTTATGTCTTCGTATATGTATACTTACTTATATATTGTGGTGTGGTACCTAACGTTGTTTTCATTTACATAACAACCTAACAACTTCAAGCTGTTGTTACCAACTACAGAGTCGAGTGTTTTGCTATGATCTTATACTTGAGAACGTGTTTGTTACCTATATACCTATGTTGTTATGTTATCTATGTTAGCTAGGTGCATAACTAATAGTTATAATAGCTTTTACTCGCGTCTTTCGTCGTCATAAATTCTATTATATTATTTTAACTTTGGTTATGGTTTAACTGTGTTCCAAATTGTATTACAAGCTGTTCAGCAGTTAACGCATGAACAGAAATACAGACATTAGTGACTTTCGCATTTATTATAATATTGTTATGGACACTTGGAAATGTTCTAAAAAGGCCACTTTAGCAGGATCTTATTAGGATAATAATATGGATCACCTTACAATTCGTAAAATGGTCACAAAGTGACAATTCATTGTATTTGCGACCATTATGGCGGCCATTTTACGGATTGTAACGTGATTTATATTTTAATACAATTATGATTATGTTAAAGGGGCCTTTTTAGACCCCCAGAACCCCTTTACATAAAAAAATCAGTTGGCGGAAACTGGCATCTACTTTCGTACTACATCAGCTTCACTAAAACAAGGTGCTCTCGTCAGTTATCATTTCAACAATGAATCATGGCTCCTTATGTGTCATAAATACATTATCTCTGTATCCCCCACAAAAATTCGTCAGTTACACAAGTTTCCGCTATTTCGACCCTCTGTAGACTGTTATCAGCATTTTTATCACCTCCTCTTATCTCCTCTATTAAATACTCCGGTAGCACATTGTGACAAAGAGCGTGAGGTGTCGGGTTCAACGCCGGGTCATTTACGACAAGGTACGGTTTCCTAAGAACGGTATAACACCTGCACAAATATGTGGAGAATACAGGTGTTATGGAATGGTAATAGTTGGAATAACTTATACGGTTGGATATGGGAAGTAAGGAATGAAGATTTTAATTGTAGTACGAGATTAATTTGTTCTGTAAAAACCAGGGAATCTAAAATGGCCGCATACACAGAATCATAATAAACTTATACTGTCACTTACGGGTTATCTTCCGTGATTGTCTGTAATTTTGAGCTCCCGATATTTCGGCGCTGTTGCAAGCGCCATGGTCGTGGGTTGACTGGAGAATGCGGGTGGATGGAAAATAAATTGTTAAGAGCAGACAAATCTGTCTACCCTCTTTCTTTGTCTTTTGCTACGCGCACTACTGGAACTCATCACTAAGTCACGGCAAAACACGCTCACAGTATCACAAGGTTTTTTGGAGTCCTTATTACGATGCCGGCTGCTACTTTTGAGCATACTCAAAACTGGATTCCACGTACTGGACAATTTGAAGCCATCCTCTCGAATGAATAAGTCAGTGTAAGTAAGTAGTAGTCAATGTGAGTCTCTCAGTATACCTAAGTTTAGTTATAAACCGTGAAAGCTTAAAAGTTTTAGAATCTTAACAGGATAATATTATGAGTCAACTTAAAATTCTTAAAATGGTCACAGACTCAGTTAAAATTATGAATTGCCACTTTGTGACCATTTTACGAATTTTAACGTAATTCATATTATGATCGTATTATGATTCTGCTAAAGCTGCCATTTTAGACCCCCAGACATTCTCCTGCCCTTATCCCGATTTATTTGGGGTTCAAACTATAATTATATTTGTTATACTAGCCTATTTTTATAATTTTTACCGATATCCATACTGATGTTAGATTAAGAAAATGTTTGTAACTATGGTTTAATAAATGAATTGGTAATAATTTATTTAAATTTGTGGAAATTAAACTAAAAATAACATTTTACTGCAAAGCCCCTGATTTCAAAACAGCGTAACTGCTAGTTTAGGGTCTCAAATAGTTTAAACAAGCAGCACGAACACAGTTGTTATGGATGATGAATAGTTTAACAATACTAGGTAAGTATAGCATAAATAGCCGTTACGTAATGTCATTTGTAGATCTTTGAGAGACTTTACAGGTCGTCAGGGGCCCAAAAAGTCTGACAACCAGTCTTAAGACTGGTTGTCAGACCAGACCTGACCTGACCGCTTGTCTGACAACCAGTCGTAAGACTGGTAGTCACACAAGGGGTATCGTATTACTCAGTACTAACTGGGTTGTGGAGGTGAGATAGGCAGTCGCTCCATGTAAAATGCTGGTATTCAGCTGCATCCGGTTAGACTGGAAGCCGACCCCAACATAGTTGGGAAAAGGCTAGGCAGGTGGTGAGCTATACCATTAATATTAAGGTTCATAAGGATCATCAGGCGGTTCTGGCCCTGACAGTTCGAATGTCCCCAAACCCGGTTGGCCCCGACCCAAAACTGTGTGACTTTAAACGACAAATTAAAACCCTTTTCATTATTACCAGTATCGCATATCATACTCATTAGTCTATAGTCTATACAATAGTCGTAAAACAAATAACCAGCCCACTTCATCAACCCAGTATAGGCTTAGAAGTAACCCCTCATGCTCAGTGTGCAAGCATTTCATCATACAGACTCGCCAATTAGTTCACAAACTCACAAACACTACCTTAAACCAACATACAGGGACTCGATACTCGGCCAGCCCCCCGAGTAGTTGTCGGAAGTGTGTGCAATCGATATTCGAACGCACCCGGCCTCTCTGCTCCCTCGCTTGATATGTACACTTGCGTGCAACTGCGTTTGTGCAGTGGGAATAATAAGTGGGTGAGGATTTTATTCTTATAGGTGTTAAGTTGTTGATTGTATTGAGGAATTTGTTTTTTTTTTACGTTTTATTTTTCAGTGAATTTTAATTTATGACAAGTTGCATAAATTATACATGTTCCTCTTGACCTAACCCAAGAAAAGTATCAATTTTTTTTTTTTTTCACTTACAAATAATATTGAGTATTTTTTTGTTTTAAAATATGTAAAAAACTACAAAAGTTTATATTCTTGCAAAGCAAAAATACTATTATTCAATACTTCAATTGGCTCAAAGCCTTGTTTTAACAGCTTATACAGCTTCGTTGTTCAACGAAAATTATCGAAAAAATCTATCTATTCTACTACGAAATAGCAAAAAAATCATCACTTGCTTCATAAATAATAGAGCAAGTGATCGATTACCTAGCTCCAGTTATTCGGTCCGGTCCGGCCGTGCACGTAACTAGACGCCCGGCTTCGCTCGCCCGCTCCCGGGTATTAGCGTGACAATCGTATAGAGTTACTGCTAGTTGCTAAGGTAACTTAATTACACACGTAAAGTATTCATTTCGTTGTAACTGTAGAAAAGTAACGGCTGACGAGGGTTAAAAACGATGCTTTTGCGAAAAAAAAACATGTTTGGGGATCCCCCTGGTATTGTAATTTTCTATTTATTTTGCAGCTTGTTTACTTGCTCATAACAAAATTTAAAATATTTTGCCTTTGCATTTAGCATAATCGGCCTGTAATGTTCCACCTGATTTCCCACTGCTGGGACGCACGGCCTCCTCTCTATGAAAGGGAATAGGCGAATACCCACCACGCGGGCCCAGTGCGGGTTGGTATATGTCACGTCTTCGTTTTTTTTTTGGTTCTAGGACATGCCGGTTTCCTCACGATGTTTTCCTTCACCGTTTTTGAGAGCAGTGGTGATGAAATAAATTACACAAAGTTATGCGCCTGCCTGGGTTCGAAGTTCGAACCCGCGACTTACTGTTCGTAAGTCGGAGCCGCCACCACTGGGCCACCTCTGCTCTCTCTCTGCTTTGCATTTCTGTAGTACAAATTGCAAGCTTGGCGTAAAAAATTACAATCAGTGACTGACAAAAACATACTTAGTAATTTTACTTCTTTTATTCGTTACAATTTTGTAAAACATCTGTATACCTACCTAAACAAAAAAAAAAAAATATTTATTTGCCTAAAATAATGTAGGACGTATTACCGATACAATGCATTTTTGGAATAGTCCCGATCCATTTTTCGTAACCGGCATGCAAAATTCCAAATCTTCGAATTAGTATTTGAATTTGTTAAAAAAACATACAACACTAAGGAGGAAAATGAATTGAAAACAGCCACTGCTACACCAAATCACCATACGAAGTCACAAAAACTAAATAAAGGCGGCACTATCACGGCACTTCGTACAAGAAGCTGATACAATAACATTGTAAGATAACGAGACCAGTCCATGCAAGTAGAAAGTAATACTGACCCACAAATCATGAGCGAGTTATCGCCAAGTGAAATGTGCTCGATCGCTTCACGACAATTACATGGAATAAATTATTACAGAAGGTCTGCTATCATTCATCTTGTCTTGTCAGATTATTCGGAGGCTGTAGAGACCATGGGAGCGGTAAATAGATACCTAATTAGAATTTGACTTTTTATGCTCTCATATCGGCTAACTTCTAAATCTAAGTAATTATTCCAGAAACGACGCTGAGAATACAAGAGTATTCTCAGCGTCGTTTCTGGAATAATTACATATTCAAATGCTGTACCAAACTTTTACATTTCTGGGTTCATTCCACAACTGGATTCTATTAAAGTAGAAGAATCTATATAGTCCCCGAGACACACTCAGCCATTATAGTATTCAGCATGAGAAACAGAAACACAAATTCGATTCCATAAAGGTAACACAAGTTGCTAACTTCGAATTTTGGAATACAAATCGATTGCTCCTTTGCCAAATCTCAGATTTGGCTATGGTTAAGTAGTTTGGCAAGAACCAAGTAAAGCCTGAAGCTACTAATTATGAAACATCAATGTTAAGTGTTGATTGGATAGCGAAAACGACCTTCCTAATAAAAAAAAGGATACTAAAAGATAAAGATACTCTAATGAGTGAGTGTACACCATCACTCTTAAACTGAAGTGGATTAATGCACCTACTGCAGTCGAGTTTACAGTACCGCATAGGTCTAACTAGAACCACATAATTATGGAAACAAACACTCGCATCAAGTGGTTTCCTAAGTGATAAACGTGACAGAACGAGGTGAGCCAGGTTGAAAATTATGGGTAAGATCTCTTATGGAAGTTTCACAATTTGCATTTGCCTTAGACTGGATGAAATGAGCTGAAAATCGGTATGATGTGAATGATGTAATGGCCCATCTGCCTCATTTACTCAGTGACCAACAACGAACGTACTCCCTAAACTGCTGAGCGTAGAAGCATGAAATTTTCCTTTTGTATCGAAAGTGAGCATTAGGGAAATATTTTTGAATTCATCCTCTACGGGTTTGTAAAGTAGTTCGTGATTTTTGTCGATAGAGATTTCAATCGAGCACAAAGCTGTCTAAATTCTGCAAGCATTGCCGCACGTTCAAAAAATCCACTTGCTTTTAATTCGGTAATGGAACAAATCTTGACTACTTTTGTCCATTTTGTCTCCACTTCGAGTGTGCTCTCCATCTTTCTTATGTATATCTATGGTCCAAACTTTTTCGATATACTCATACCTACTTATACAGTCCATATATTTCCTATTGATTCGCAAATCAACGGCGACATCAAAACATACTCGTAACTAGAAAAGTCTCGACGTATGAATATATTGGTCGTGAAAAAAAACTTAGGAACAAGTTATATAGACCCAAGTAAGGTACTTTTCCGATCCTTGGGATCAATGAACCTTTGAATAGAAGGTTGTATGATGAAAAACATCTACCATTCAATTCAACTTATATTTTTTTGCTTGGACTTGATAAGACACCGTATTGACAGAATATTTTTAGAGTTCTGTAATAGTGAAGCAGAAACGTTTTTAAGAAAATGGTGGATTGCTGGGATTTTAATCAACCGTCCTTCTATTCATTATCATTCTTCTGCTTTGACCCAAGTTATTTGGGTTGATGGCTTGGTGTGTTACAGATTAATAATTTGATTAAATTATTATTGTTCTCTTTTCATCCACATCTGTCAACCGACATCTTAGCATATTATATTTCTGCTCTAGCTATTTCATTCGTGCTTTGTTTGCCTCTTTTATTAATTCATAATAAGTTTCAATCGTGTTTTTATTTATTTATTTTATAATTTATGTGCACACAAACTCTATTTGTGTTTTTCTATGCTTCTCTGATTATCGACAGTCCTACATGTTCGTTTGAATTCAAAAATAAGCATTGTTTTATTTATATTCTATTTGTAAGATCTCTAGTGCTAATGTCAGACAAAAAATATATATGTAGATAATTACTCTTACTCATGCCGTTATTTACTTGCTATGGGATTGAAATAAGTATTGTATTGAAGTATTCACCTCTTGTTAATAGTGGGAACTGGTAGCTGTCAAACTTGCTTCTGTTGTTCCGTTAGTTTTGTATAGAATGTGTTTACTTGCTGATTCATCTAAGTCCAGTTGGTACAGTCCTCTCATGTTGCTCTTCTGATAATATTTGTCATAACAAAGCATCACGCTTGTAGTCCCCCAAGGGTTATGCAGAGGTGTACCTAATAGTACACCCATATTTCGCCAGTTATGTTTATATCTCATGTAATAGGGGGCGAGCCTATTGCCATCAACCGGCTACAAATCCAGACTTCGTGGCTGCTACTGAGAAATTTCATGGAAAAATCCAATATCAATTTGCCCGAGAATCGAACCCAGGACCTCATGCTCAGCATAAGCAGTCATAAATCTCGTATTCTTTTTCGTGACGAACTTACAGAACACCACACTATTGCACGGTTTAACTTCGCCATATGATTTTACTCATGAATAATTGAATGAGACAAAGACACTAAATTAAAAAAGTAATCACTATAAGTTGACGATCTAAGTCCAAGAAATGACGTCACCATACCTATAAATCTGTTCTTTACAATCAAATGTTTTTTTATAACATCACAAAAAGTCACCTTGTGGGAACCGGTAATAATTTTGATGATGCTGTAGTCGATGAACAAGAAAGAGTATACAATGAAGGGCATTTTACAATAAGGTCTTTGTACTCAGTCCTTACCGCACGATACGCCGTGACGTGAAAATAATTAGAAGATAATCTATACTTATTGTATTGCAAATAGAAAACCTTGTAGATTTAATCATAAAGTAACAGTTACTTGGTAGATTATTTGTTGAGCATCGCGTTTTGTAATGGGCTTTCTATTCTTATAAGTTGATTCTGTAAATTGCTTTCAAACCCCTGGGAATGTTCTACATAAATTTACAAATGAGAATGCCTTTATTTGGAAGTCTAAAATGATTTATTTTATTACTAAAGTTTATTGATAGGTTAAGTGGTATCTTGTCATGAACAGTCAATTGATGATTAACGAAATATTTTGAACTAATCAAAGTTTTTTTGTTGGGAGCCTCTTACCAACCAAGAGATAGATTATGTTCGTATGGTAAATGAGCCAGAGTGAAGCCTTTCTTCAAGCAATTTTCTACAAAACAAAAGTAGTTTCCCTTATCATCAATTAAGTACTTGACTAAATTAGCTTGTAGAGACATTCATTGCTAAAACCAAACAGCTCAATTTAGCTTCCGTCATCTCTTGAAATATTTCTCTTAAAGATTCATGGGTCATCACCAAAAAATACTAGTAGAATAAACTTTTTGTTTTAAAACCTATTGTTCTTGAGTTCACAATTGTCTGAGATAAGAATTGTGATAATATTCTCGTTTAGTTCTGTTCCGGGAATTTAAGGAGTGTAATTTTAAATGGCGTCTCATTTCAGAGGTGTCATTTCTTCGAGTTTTATTCTCATCTTCTGTTTTATTACTAGGAAAATACGGAAGAGGATGAAGTTCAAATGAATTGTTAAATTAAAAAGATATTTGATACTACTTTAAAAAGATCTTCAGTTTAGTTGATTAGCGAGCCTGGGAGATATAGACATATATATTTGCATATTTTTGCATATGAAGGATGATCTGGGTAAAACGGAGGTGACTGCTGAGATGACGAGTAATAGAGAAGTATGGAAGAACAAGACATGCTGAGCCGACCCCAAATAGATTAGAACAAGGGCAGGAGAATGCTGATGACTTGCATACAGGATAGGTACCACCAGTCTGGTGCAATAATTTGTTATGCCACTCACATTTTAGCAATCTTTCACAAAAAGCTGCATTGTTTTTTGTGAAAGATTGCTACTGAATTTGCTAGATTAGATTATCAAAATTAGTGAAGACTGATCGTATTCTTAAAACAAGTTTCTATCTTTTGAATAATCGCCTAAGGCTTATTCTTCATCCTGCCACGGTTGCGGGACTGTTCGCAAGAGATACTGCGGCCCTGGAACACACAGGGCAAAGGAAGGAACATGGATGGGTTTTAGTCAGTAAAAGTCTGACACTCCCTCCTGCTCAGCCCAGAGCGGCAGGTTATTTGATGATTTCCCATCCGCAAAAAATAAAAAATAAATAAAAGACTTATTCTTCATTTGTCAAAAAAACTTTTGATAAATGAAGAAATTATAAAGCCATTTCCTTAATAACTCAAATTAAAAGCTTTGACCATGAGTTTGATCGATCGTTACAAATCCCCATAAGGAATCCAGTACATCAAATATAGATCAAGTATTTCCTTAAATGTCTACAATTCATAAATCTGAGTCGATTCCAATTACATTTAATAGGCGGTTGCTATAATTGGGCCATTTGAATACAATTTGAGATAATGATTTATATTTGGGTACATGTACTTCCCACTTTACTGAATGACATAATATGTGGTACTATCTAACTTAATCATGCCCTTGGATTTTTTATGATCGCAATATTATTAAAACATCGGTAACAAATTGTTTAATTAAAGTAATACACGAAACTAGTAATAAGAAATCGTGATCATGGCATTTTCCTCCCACAATCATTTAGATGTGGTTAAGTTGTGAGCACGTTATAGACCCCTTCTCAGATTTTTATTGGTGTATGTGTTTGGCAAGCTGACTTTGATATCATGGGTACAGACGCCAGCTCATCAAGCTACTACAATCTGTCAAATTTCTTTAATAGATTTTCAACTCTATCGCTAAAGGATTACGTTTAAGGTTGTTGTGGTGTTTACAGTTTCGGACAGCTTTTTAGGCTGGCGTCTGTACAACTCCGTAACTTTAGAACGATACCAACTTACCATGAACTCGTATGCAGTTTTTGACGTAGATATTATGGCTGCATTTGTTGCCCACTCCAAAAAAGGGAAGTTGTGCATTCGACATTTTTTTATGCAGTGATAGTCTCCGATAGTAAAAAAGATACAAAATTCCTTCTGAATGATAAACGATAGCCCTAATCTTTTGATAAGAAGATTAAAGTAAAAAGATAATCAGCTTGTTACCCAAGTCTTGGAATTAGGTCAGTGGCTTTCGGACGATGCACGTACAAACATACTGTCTTGACTTGTGCAATAGCGTAAACAACGCCCACAGAATCTGGAGCATTTCTTATACATATAATGTGCTAAGCTATAATGTGCATGCAGCTGGTATACCCGAGCAAAACCAAAACATCTACAATTCTCCATCTTGTAAAAGGAATTTTGTTACTTAAGTTTTTGATAGTTGGTTATATTCTTCGTGAAATAGCACTCACACAGCCGCTCCGGCCGATCTTCAGGTTAAGCTGCGCTTGCCTAGGTCGATCCGTGGATGGGTGACCACCCCATTACATACCTTGTTTCCTCCGTGACAGTCGTTACGTTGTCAGTGGCCCGAAGGTCTGACAACCAGTTTTACCAAGGGGTATCGTATTACCCAGTACTAACTGGGTTCTGGAGGTCAGATAGGCAGTCGCTCCATGTAAAATACTTGTATTCAGCTGCATCCGGTTGGACTGGTGGCCGACCCCAGCAATCTTATCGAATGCAGCTGAATACCAGTGTTTTAAATGGAACTACTCCACAACCCAAAATCGTAACCAACAGAAACAAGAAACTGTTGTAAAAACCCGAACTCACGTTAAGTCACATAAAATAAGTAGATTTACCTACAAAGGTTACTAAATAAATATTGACATTTGGCAAAACAACTCCCTATCCAATATTTGACGGCGCCTCTCAAACGTCAAAACGAGACGCCATCGAACAAATGAAACAATCGAAGTTCGCCGCAAATCAATAAACTTTACTACGTGTTTGTAGTAAGAGCGGCTGTGAGCAAACTTACTGTTTTACTACTGCAGCACTAAATAGGAACGTTGAAAAGGTTCAATAATAGATTCTAGAGCTGGAAATAGGCTTCTGGATCAAAAAAGAAGCAAAGGAAATACCCATTGAATAGTACTGGGTGACTACCTATTTGTTTTGCTCAAGTTTTGGTGCTATCACTGCTATTACATCTACCAAAAGATGTTGTTATGCAAAGGTTTCTTTCTAGACAAGTCAAGATCAGATAGTCTTTTTCAAGGGGTCAACCACCTAATCGGAGACCTGCCGGGTATGATTGTACATTTGCCTATTCATAAGCCTCTTTGGTGACAGCTCGTTCAGCGTTTTGAATAACGAATTCACTTCTTTGTTTTTATTCATTCTTCTGTATTGTTTACTCAGTGACTATTCAAGTTTTAGTGTCGTGGGCAGACAGAGCTCTAAGTTCGTTAATTAAGTCGGCACACTCTCGCTTCCTCGTGTGTTGGCAGGCCGCCTACGACGCATGGGAGACTCGGCCCATAAACCGACGTTACGAAATAACTTGACAAGCGCTCCGTTTATCACTGTTTAACTACATTTTACCTTTACTGTGCTAATGTTATGAACTTATGAAGTAACTTAGTGGTGAACGGCATGTCTTAAGATATTCAGAAAATTCCAAGATCTATATGTTTATGATAGATAAATAAACCATTTATTCAGAGTACACAAAAGACATAGCACAACACTCATATTTACGAAAGAAGTATAGTAACACCATGATAAACTTCAAATAAAATAATGAGTACCTATACAAGGTGCGGTGTGCGTCTCAAGGTTATACCAAATGGGAGTTCAGCTCAGCATGTGTCAGGCATGCACCTGACGCTGATATTGTGCTGGATCCCTGTATGATTTGACACCTACCTGTTGGCATCCCAACATAGATAATAAGTTTTTTTACGTCAGGCAACATTGATTGTAAAAGTTGTCTATGACGGTTTCCTTTTTTATTCTAACTCGTACGGTTGCAGCAGCCATACTTGCAATTTTTATTACCTTGTTCTACAAATTATAAGAAGTATAAAGTCCAGAAGTCTTTTCTATCAAAGGAATACCTTCATCCTCAAATGAACTAGCCTAAAAGACCTAGGCACGACAACACTCGCTCACCCGCAATGGGTTGGCATGGTGGATTACAGCCCAGTCCCTCTCATTGAGAGACCTGTTCCCCAGCAGTGGGAATGGGACGTTATGAATAAATCTTGCTTTGTTTTGTATAAAGCCGACGCATGTTCGAGAAATGTGATCAGTTTTGTAGTATTACAAGGAAAACGTGATTCAGATGCAATCGAAACATTATGGTCTAAACCTGTTTTTCTCTCATTAATTCTAAGCATGAGGCCATACAACTCGAACATAACAAGACGATTGATTAGTAAAAGAAAAAAAAAAAACAATTTAAAACGAATAAAAGTGACAAAAACAAGATAAAATTTCATTTTAATTTGAGAGCCAATGAAAATTAGGTGAATTAAAAATTTAAGTTCGTTGACAAACACCAAAAGGCAATAACAGAGAATAAAATGTTCGAAGGTACAGTCGGGTCCGTCGACCCCTGATTGACTCGTCACGTTTTCAAAGTACGAATAGTTTGGCGAACGTTTTCTGTGGCTAACTGTACAACCGACATAAGTACCATACTTCTCGTTTTTTTCTGCTTTATTGGGCGTTCAAATGAGGCATAATTAGATACAGTACAGATTACAATCTCATTCAAACCAATGTGCATAAAGTTAAGTAATAATTGGCACGTGTAAGAAGATTTTTTACGCTTTTATATCTAGACCAGTTTTATTCAACGTCAGAAAAGTAGTTATTAAAATTATTACTCGTGAAAATGAACAGTTACATAAATTTTTGTTGTTTAATGAAGACCACTGCTGCTAAATCACGCGAATAATTTCGTGTTCTCGTTTTCCTTACTAAGAATCAACTATTATAGCAGTCTAAACGAGTCTATCACCAAGCAATAAACAAAAACTGGTTACAATTAGTGCCAAATTATCGACATGCGATAAATACGCGATAAAATCAACACGGGAAAAAAAAGAACGTCGAATGAATTTTCCACGCGACTGTCCGTTACGCCAAGAAGTTCCCCATTGTTGACGTAGAAATTTTAACGCCTTTGCCTATAAAAAAAAACTATTCCTTTTTTTGTTTTAACTTTGCAGTGAGAACTCCTTAGTTCCGCCGTTCCCGGGAACTGATTTAGCGTTCCTTTTTAATCTTCCACGGTAATTACTGTCCTTAGCAAGCTTTTTAATAATTAAAATTTTAATAGGAGGATCAGTAAATATTTCTTAAATAATAAGTACGTAATTCCTTTTTTTCTGAGAAAAACGTTTAAGGTAAATTGATATCTAGATTCTAGACCATGCAGTACCTATACTACCTGTCATGCTTAACTGCCCTTCGTATTTTGGTAAAAAAGATTTTTTTTTTTTGGGTAAACTGGATTTTATTCGCGTATTTCTTCTTATTTTTACCAAATAGACAAATACCAGACAACAAACAAATTACCAACGAAGAACCAAAAAATTACTCAACATATAGATTTCAAACACAATACCTACATAGCTTTGTAAACACGACATACATTCCTGCCACTAGCGTACACATGCGGCCATTTTTATTGACCCTACCAAAGTTTAAAGTTCCCAAAGGCCACGTTAGCCGCAGGTCGTAGGCTAGTCCACCCACTAATTGCGCCGATGTTGCTCCTATTATAACTAAACTGTTGCCGGAGCAAGGGCTTGCCTTTCTCACGTCCACAATGACCTGAGCATTTGCTTACATAATTATAATCAGTGCCTGCCCTTGTCTGTGTTATTATAATTATAATTTTTTGTTTGGATATTGTAGTATGCACTTTTTGTTTTTAATTCTATAATGCTGGGTTTTTCTATCGCAAATACTTATTACTCCTCCTATTCCATACAAACGTAAAGTAACGCTCTTTTCCCATGACGGTATGCATTATTAATAAAAAAATCTTTTTAATACGTATTTCCCTTTATAAGCTGTTTACTTTTCATAGGACAGGTCAAAAATATGTCAGTTTTACTATTCATATCTAAAAACTGTTTGTGTTTAAAGTATTCTAATTAACCAACTTAACAGACTATTTCGTTGCCATTGTTTTCTGACTTTCCACCAAAGAGTTCGTGATACCACAAACTATCACATCTAATAACTTCAAGAGAGTCTTTTAATTACCACTCACGTCTAATTCCCCTACTTCTTTCAAGCTTTTTCTACCATAAATAACTACTTCCATAAAATTCACACGGTAATCGATCACATTATCGACTTCAGAGCTAAGCTGTCATGTTATCCTAAGTCTACAAATAATATTACGTCACAGACATTACCGAAACAGTCTGATCAGTCCGCCCACATAACCGTACATTTTGCTTTGCGAATGTTTTATTAGCATCAATCAAGAAGTAGCTAACTTAGTTTATCGCAGTCCACTGCTTGACATAGGCCTCTCCTAAGTTACGCCGCCACAACACCCTGCTCTTTCTACCGCATCCAGTCTGACCCAGCGACCTTGTCAAGTTCTTCGGTCCATCTAGCTGGGGGGCGTCCAACACTGCGCTTGCCAATACGCCAGTCGTTTGCTAAATTGGCCATTTTATTTATGATAAGACTTTTTCCCTAACAACGTGCTACTCGTAATCTCGTATGCGCCACAATCTGTGCCACTGATAGTATTTTATATCTGTAATTACACAAAGATACTTGATCTACGCAAATTGTAGATCGTTATCAATGCAATCCACTTGAGATCGCAATTACAACGATTTCTGTGTCAATTATATATTGTAAATAGTGTGTTATCGAAAAACGGTCTAATCTTTTTGGCCACAAGTGTACACTTGGACAATTTTCCTTACATAGGTAGCGACTTGATGATGAGCACTTCTGCCAAATGATTCATGACTGTTTAATTAATTAAACACAGTTTATTTATTTTACTATTTATGAACACACAGTAGACAACACAAGAAAATAACAGAAACAGTTTCATTTTCTTTGTAATTATACTCTCCTTTAAATTAATTAGCTAGATAAGTTAATACATATCCGCATTTTCAGTAAGCCATTTTAATTGTCACGTTGTCTTGTCTCGTGGCAGAACTGATTCTTAGTGCTACTGTTTTACCGATTATTGCAAACTATGATTTAAAGAACTAACAAAACAAAAAGGTCTACTCACAGATATTTTATCCTTGAGTGTTTTTTTTAAGAATCGTGTTGACAAAGTCATCGATCATTGTCAATTGGCCAAAACGGGCTAAAGCAACTTAAATAATACCATTAATAAACATTAACAGAGCTTTAAAATACCAATTCTTAAAACAAACAAATGAACGCCAATAAAATGGGTGTGATCGCAAAGCGGCGTACCTGTACATCATTTTTGTAAAAACAAAAAAAAAACGTAAATAAATGTCCGCCACCCCGCCTACGTAGTTACGACACAGACTGTACGTACGCTACATATGAAAGCAATAAACGGTGATAAATGGCCAAATGTATGAGATAATGCTGGGTTTTGTGCTCGTCTTATACTACCTTTATTATACCTGTAGGTTTTTATTTTGTTTGCAAAGTACATTAGTCATCTACATAGTATTTTTTATCACGGAGATTGTTTTGTTAGAACAAATAATTACTTACTTGTTTTTGTTTTGCAAGAAAATGAAGTAAATGTTAGCGTGGCGGTTGACATTGGAGAAAAAAGTGTTGCGCAATCAAATACACTCTGCTAACGAATTATTTTCCTACCGTTGAGTGGCAGGTAAGCAAAATCTCGATTCTCATCGAGATTCCATACTAATCTATGCTCAAAACAAGTTGATTGATGATTGATGTTCAACAACCTAAAATCTGATCCTAAAACTACATTCACGATGACTCATACAACCACATTGATAATGCCCTGCACTAATAAGACAGACCACACCATGTTAACGGATGGCTAGATCACTCGATTAACGTGGCTAAGCTACAGTTAATCTAGACAGCTGTGGGTGACCGATTATGTGTGACACCGGATTTAATTCTTGAGTGGAGATCACATTAAACGACGGATTTACGTCTTGGCTTGACGTTTGTTGGTAGATAAATCTTGAAAGGTAATGTAAACTAACCCAACTTTTACCATCAGGTATTTCCCGGTAACATCCACGGAGTCTGGGTTTGTGCCGGGTTGATGGCAATAGGCTCGCCCCCTATTACATGGGACTTAAACAAAGCTGGTGTAATGTGGGTGTACTATTTATTAGGTACGGCCTCTGCCTAATCCTTAGGAGAATACAGGCGTTATGATACCAATGATGACTAACTCACCCTCTGGAATATACACAAATCTGTCATCTTTTGCTTTGTATTGTGAGATTTACCAACAGCATGTCGGTATATTTGGCCTAATTTCTATTATTAGTCGAGTAAAAGAGAAATGGTTATCACTAGACCTTTTTAGAGACTTTTCATCAGTATGAATGAAATAGATTCCAGATGTTCCGCTTGGTGCCATCAACGGTGAGATTTCAGTTCCTACTATAGTTCCTCTTTAATTTTAGATCAACCACCTCTGTGTGTAATTTTCAGGTCTGAATTCAATTTCTGTGGGTACTTTCCCGTTTACAGCGATGATGGGGACGAATGTTTTGGTGCTCTGTGATCCTTTCCCACCTTTTGATAGATTTTGTGTAAGTACTTTTTATCAGATTTTAAATTATGTATGTAAACACATTGTATATCTTTATTAATGACTAGCAGTCCGTCCCGGCTTTGCACGGGTGCCTATGTTACTCAGGGTGAATGTAGCTTTCTAATGGTGAAAGAATTTTTGAAATCGGCGCAGTAGTTTTTGAGTTTGTTCATTACAAACATGCACACAAAAATACAAATCTTTCCTCTTTATAATATTAGTGTAGATTTGTTAAATTCATTTAAGTCAAAGTGAGCCCAATTATCTTTCATATTGTCACTTAATATCAGGTGGAAACGTAAACACAAACAATACCTAAAAAACATACCTGAGTGTCATAAGTAAAGTACAAGGACTGTCCCATTGTCAGTTAGTACATAAGTGTATGTATTGAAGCAGCGGAAAATTCTCAGGGCCAGTGTCAAGTGTCGCGATTATGCACCAGAACATATCTACACAATGGCCCGTGTTTGGCATTGTTCTTAATGTGTTAGTCAATAGAAACACGTGCTTAGAGTACGATGTAAACGTGAAAAAGTTGATATGAAAATAAATCTTTAGTTTGATATTAAACTAAGTTTAGGTAGCAGTTGGTTTAGAGCGGATTTCGCACAATTACGTTGGAACTGATCGCGATCAGCGCATAAACATACAGAAATCGTGTTCAAGAGCTATTAGTTGCATTTTTACTACGAAATATGAATACAAGCAGCCCTTACTAACAAGTTATCTGGGTATATTATTAGAAATAAAAAACTGAAAATCCACATCTACAGTGGGTGGATGTGGATTTTTAGTTTTTACTGAATATTTTCACTTGGTTGAGTTCACGAAAAATCTTCATTTTATCAAGAGAAAGGTAAGCCAAGTCCCGAGTGAAATTCCAAAGCTTAATAGTCGCATGTAAACATTACTTTTATGGGCCCCCAAAAATAATGTGTGAACATGACGGAAATTGTTCAAAAAGTACCGTTACGACAGTCTACCCGTGGACCGTTAGAGGTGTAGTATTAATTGGTGATATAATAATGCCTACAATTGTTGTATGGGGTCATTAAAATTTACTTTTATAGTCATAATAGGCTCTTGTGGATAGTTACGCTGTTTCTAATCTACATTTGTAGCTTTAAGTGGCGCCTGAGAAACTCTTAGGGATGTTTGTGGTGAGTACAGTTTCGTATTACCGTGAATTTATATAGATATGCTTGTTACTTGTAGATGTTTGGTGGAATTTCGATGTAACATTGCATTGAACACCAATGCTCACTTGACAGGGCAAAAACATAAATTGCGTTATTACGTTTAAGCAATGGATGACAAATTCCCTTCAAAAATATTTGGTTGTGATTAAAAGTGTTACGCAATTAGGACGCAGTTTCATCTAAAATAAAGAAAACAACTAAAATCACTTAGATAAAACTACAAAAGACTGGAGCAGCGTGGATGAAATCTTTATTTTTTTATCATTCATTGGTTCCATAATCTCAACTTCCACAACTCATTTTTAACCAGCCTCTCCTCCAAATAATACGCCTAAACATTGCCCAACTTACTATCAAAACAGAATCCCTCTCGAACACCGCTTTTTGTAGTAAAACCAGGTTGATGTACCCAGTACCAGTACTCACTGCGCGTCGGAACGCTCCGCCAATATTTACTATGTTGAGCGATAAACACGAACAGACACGGATAGTACAGTCAAAAAAATAGATCGGTGTACAGGCAGCTTGCTTGCAAATAAACGGGCACTTAATTTGATGAAAAAGTAAACGACAACCCGTTTGCTGTGTGTGCTGAGTACCTATACCAAGTTTTGACTTAACTGTTTTATGTTTAAGTGACAGCACGGACTTCTTCTTATTTAAAATTTTGTCAGACCAGTATGCACCTCTATCTGCACAGATCTACATTAGCTTCATTTAAATCTTGAATAATGCAATGCACGCGCTAAAGTCTTTTTAGTCAACCGATAGTTTTATCAAAGGATTAGTATGAAGTTTTATCGGTGGTCTCTATTTTACTAGGCTAAAATACATACACCATAGTTTCGGAAGACTGGAAGACTACAGTGCGTTAGCCACAATAAACACGCCTACAGTAAAAATTTAATGACAGCGTAACAATAACATTTTACTCGTATTCATGCACAAAATGTACCACATAAGAGGCATTCTCTGTTAGTCAACTAAATATAGTCTTCTGACTGTGCCTGAGCACCTTACTATTTTGCCAACTGTACCACAAAGTACCGTTACCTCACTGTTGAGGTCCGTATGTCACAAAGTGATAGGCTGGTGTCTGGTACATCGCTAGTCAATTGTTTCTATAGCCTTGTTCGAACGCTTGTGGGCAATTTATCGAGCCATGTTTGTACTGAGTGTTGCTTGGAGTAAACTGGGAACGTTGCTTAAAAGTTGGTGTATGGAAACACTTTCAGGTGAGACGAAGTATTAGTGCAATTTGTCTAAATAACTGGACATAATATAAAAAAGAACTGACTAGTTTTAAACACCAAATGGTTGCTTGCGCTTGGCCGCATCTTACCTGATGTGTTTTTGTTGTTGGTTTTTGTTCCAAGGATAAAACAGAATCTATCACTTTCCTGTATTGCGTAAAAGCTGATATATCATTAAAAGTTCTGGCGCGTAGCCTTAATTAACTAATTTCGTCATCTTATTTCTCCAAGACAATAATTACAGTCAACAAACACTGTTTTAAACTTTACGGTGTATAACAATACTTACACTGTCACTTACGGGATATCATCCGTAATTTTCAATTATTCTGAGCTGCCGAAAATAAGATTAAGGCTGTTGCCAAACGAGCGTAATTTTTTGAGCTCAGAGTCGCGTAAAATGAGTCGCGGAATTTACGCTGCAATCGGTCTAAAGTCCTGTTTGTACCACACGGCGACGTACTCTGCATCGCCGTAAATGCCGCGACTCACAGCTCAAAAAATTACTCTCGTTTGGCCTCACCCTAAGAAAGAGGGTTGACAGATTTGTCTGCACCTAACAATTTATTTACCATCCATCCGCATTCGTCAGTCATCCCGCGATCATGGCAAATGTACCTTTTATACCAACAACGCCCTCTGTCAATGTCATTCACAAAAACGCTAAAAGTTTCCAGCACTAAAAAATACATGAAGCTTGTAGTAACCATGACAAAAGATTACTCCGAAAAAGTTGTCAAATCACGACGGCTAACTCCATCAATCTAGGTCCAAATACATTATCTAGACTTCTTATAAATAAGTGACACAAGAAACTCCATCCATAAACACCAAACACATGACACATACAACAACCAGGTTAAAATAAATCGCCCAACCAATTACAGCTAACTACTACCGTTTAAATATCACTTAAATCACACATATTTATCATCTGTGGAACATTTCATCAGTGGGACATTTAACGTTCTATCTTAACTGGCGTAATTAACCCGTCGCCGAGTTATCTAGGATATGTCTACCTAATTACCTTACATGGTATAAAGTACCTACAGGTAAAAGAGGTTGGGGAGGTATTGGAGGAGATTGAAAGCTTATTTGTCAGAGTTCATAATGTTCTTGGTCAGATTCCCAGAGTTTTTGTGGTTGGTATATTTTAGCATTGACTCTCTTCTAGTCAGGTAAGGTAAAGTTTGTAGGGGGTAATCTCTGGATCTACTGAACCGATTTTTAAATTCTTTCACTAATAGGAAGCTACATCATCTCCGAGTGCCATTAGTCTATTTACAACGTGCCTGTGAGATGAGAAAACGCGAGCGAAGCCGCGGGCAGCAGCTAGTTAATTAATAAGTCGGACTTATTACTTACCCTAGCTAACATCATTTAGTTTATTTATTTATTTAATTATGGCACTCCAACGACTTATTCACTAATACATTTTTAGGGGTAATGAACAATTAAACTAAAAATCTAGGCCAAAATTGTCACTTACAGGTGTGCACAGCACTTACATAGATATTTCAAGTTTTTAATACAATCATAGAATACGAATATAAGCTAAAAAAAAAAAAAAAAACTTTCATGAAAACGATATTGAAAATTAAAAATAAAGAAAGGTAGTTTAGCTATCAACATTTCAGTAGAAGGACGTTCATAACTGAACAGGTGGACGTAGGGACATGGCTTCAACCGGGAATTTGAAACCCTCAAACCGTCTGTCGTTTATTTATAACAGAAGAAAAAAAACACAAATTCTGATAAATCGAACCCATAATCCATCTTCCTTCACCATTCAATAGTATCGTCCATTGTGTAAGTTCCGATTCTCCAAAGAAATGTCTATTATAACAGGATCAAAATTAAAATGGTGCGTGTCGCCAACCATTATGATAACAATAGATTCCTTCCTGTCGGATCCCTCGCCGTTATAGAATTTGGTTTATATCCCCATAATTCTTGACTCGTAATGGTGAAATACTTCTAATCAAATTATTCACGGAGTACTTTTTTCTTCGTCGATCAGTGTTGGAATAAAAAATGGAACACTTTAAGGTGCTGTTTTTATGACGTTTTCTTTGTTGGACCTTTTGAATTTAACAGATATATTATCATACTGTAGTTGTAATAATAAAGATAACATACTAATTTGTAAAGCCAAGCTCTAAAGGTCTTTTCTATTTCAACGGTGCTGTAACAAGCAAGCACATAGGTCTTTGTACACGTTCTTTATGGGACTGATCTTCTCGTTATTATTAGGTACTGTACTATATATCCCACTGATGCCATGGGCTGTTGTTTGTGAAACCATCACTGTATCCCACATCTGGGCAAGGGTTTCCACTTTGAATTTCCAAACATGACTTCTTCGCTTAAGGTGTCGAATTCACGAGTCAATATCATAACGAGTTAATTCCATTATTTGTTGTTCAAACCTTAACTTAGAAAAATATTGAGAGATTAAAGTAAGCAGATAATTCAGGGCATGTTTCCTTCAACCTTCGGCGCAAAGACAATATTTATTGTTATGTTTATATCTGGATCCTTTGTTGTCCCAACAGTGAACACGATCAGGGTAAACGCGCACTCGTGTTTACTTGTTTACCCTGGGTAAGTTATGAATTTATAATGTTGCTTAGCTTTTTCATATTATATGCCTGTGATTAAACTTTTTCTATTCTACAATATTCACGTGATGTGTGCTGCAGTCAAGTGCTGAGGAGTTAGTGGCAAAATAATAACAGCCGTTCAAGTCGATCATTAGGTTAAGCCCCTCTTGCCTCGGTTGGTGCGTGGATGGGTGACCACTCATTACATACCGAGTTTCCTCCGTACCTCAGAAAGCACGTTAAGCCGTTGGTCCCGGCTGTCATTCTTAGATGTTTGATAGTCGTTGTAGGTAGTCAGCTCCAAAGTCTGACAACCAGTCTTACTAAAGGGTATCGTATTGTATTACACAGTACTAAAGACTAGGTTGTGGAGGTCAGATAGGCAGTCGCTCCATGTAAAATACTGGTATTCAGGTGCATTTTGTTAGACTGGAAACCGACCCCAAAATAGTTGATGTGTGCTGCAGCCAAATCCTCAGCAAGGTCTTTTTCTAGCGTCTTACTATTAATGATTGTTTTTACTAACATAATCCTACTACCATTATTTCCATTCATTTGGTACCGGTGCATCAGATGATCAGACCTTCCTTCATTAATTACTAAATCAAAGATTATGTCTGAACCTTACAAAACTCACAGTGGGTATAAAAGATTTCTCAAAAGGAGGCACAAGAAAAAAGCTACCTCAATCGCACGTTCATCTGTGAACCTTGACCCAAAGACACATCCCAGTTATGGAAGTTGCTGTCGCATCAAAACAAAAACAATTGACAAAGCGACAGAAAAACCCAAATGATATGACAATAATGAATGCGGAGATTTTGGAGGAACATCTCTGTCTACGTCGCTAGCGCCAGTGCTTAGAATGAGGTCCTTGGTAAGATTTCCAGTACATCATCATCTTCCAGCCCTTGTCCCATGAGACTTGGGGTCGGCGCAACACGTTTTTGTCTTCAATTCTCTTTTGTCAACCGTCCCGCTATCATATACTCCTTTTTCTTTCTTATCTTTTCTCACACAATCAGCCATCGTTGCCTTGGTCTTCCTCTCCCTGTCCATCCATCAACAAGATAGATAGATAAGACTTCCAGTTATTGGGCTGTTTATTAGGAAGTTCGCAGTAGCAGCTCGGTTGATAGCAATAGGCTCGCGCCTCTATTACCTACCTGAGACATAAACATTGCTGGCAAAATCTGGGTGGATTTTAGGCAATTCTGCCTGCTTAATCCTTCAATACACAAGCGTGATTATAACGTCACTTCAATTCCAAAACATTTCCTATAATAGTTATACTATCTTAATGAGTGACCTTAATAGCTTTGTTCATCGATCAAATTGTCAATTAAGTAGTTTATCAACACTACAAACGATACCTCAATTACTTAGATAGGGACCTTTGTCACTTCACAGCTTTGGTATTTATTTTTTATCTCTTTCTTTCATATTCCCTACGTATCTCCCTTTTTCTTTCTATTGAAGAATTGATAAAACTAAAATGAAGATAGTTTTAGTGAGACATGTAACGATGCCCTGGTAATAAAAACCTACATACATGATGAAGTGATTCGATTTAGTCCCAAAAAAAAATCTGCAGAATGTTATTGCTCATTACGGAGAAAGGTCTATTGTATCGAACTGTTCTATCTAATTTGATGTTTTCAGGAGTGACCATGACACTTATCGTCTCCAAATCGCCTTTAACTTTAAAATCCATGCTCCGGAGCGACACTGTGATGTTACCCGATTTTTTTTTCCTGTATCTTAATGCGTGGCCTACCCTCCGTGGAGAACCACTGCACGCCACTGCTCCGGCCCAGTAAGTGACACCGATAATTGCGGCTTTAGTAGCGTTCTTAACTTCTGCAACTTGCACGAGTCCTTACTCCTTACACTTCTGAACAACTGGGAAACTCTGGCCACAAGCTCTAGGAATCTTGAAGTGAAACTTCATTAAGTCGTCGGTTTTTAGCGTTTAGCCTACTCCAGTTGCTGAAAAGATTTAAGATAGGCAGGTATATCAAGAGTTGTAATCAAAATTTCCAATAAAACATCGGTATTTAGTGGTAAACGTTTGATTAGACATAACAATGTTATCGTTTCTATCGCCTAATGCATGTCTAATTAAAAACCTATGATCGTATCTGACCTAATTACACTTCTGAACGCACAGTAATTACCAAAGACCACATTCAATATAAATTAAAAAAAAAAAAACACTTTTACTCCTTATCGAAAGGTTAGGCCGCAAAGATAAAGAAAAAATGCCTTATCGTATCACTCAGAGTTCATTAAAATTTCACCGAAATCAAAAAAAGATGGTTGTAGCGTTTAAAAATAGAACGCGGTTTGATTGGTTATTTATTTTCAATTTAGAAAATGGCCGTTGCATTTGACGTTTGAAAATTAAAAAGCTTGTGATTGGCTGAGTTTACAAACGTTATTGTAATTTCCCTGTGTTTTGTGTCGTTGGTTTAATGGTCGCAAGCGGTTCTGATGGGCATGAGGTGCTGTTTTCGATTGCCGGGTCGGACAAGGTTTTATTGTGATTTTACATCAGGAATTTTTCAGTAGCAGCCAAAGTTTGTATTTGTGCCCGGTTGATGGCAATAGGTGCTTACATAACCGGTCTGCTTAACCATTAGGTGTGATGTTATCTTATAGACTAACTTACGTGTACCTCAAAATCGTGTTATCATTTTGTACACACTAGGCCTAAGTGTGTTTTAAGTTTAAGTGATTAGATAACCCTTTCTGATTTCGTAAGTTCAACAAAGTTTGGGGCTGGATTACTTAGTTATAAACTTGGCTTAGAGACATAATTGGGTGGGTCTTACTAAGAAAATGATCATATAATTATTAATAGTTACCTTTATCTAGATTATCTTTATAAATACAACTTGGAAGGGACGGTAAAACGGTAACCACGTAATCAGTATGTCATTCTGAACCCCGCCTCATACAATTTTTTTTATTTAAAAACTGGCCAAGTACGAGTCAGACTCACGCTCGAAGATTTCCGTACAATTAACTAAAAAAAAAAACACGTTTTTTGTATGGGAGCCCCCCTTAAATATTTATTTTATTCTGTTTTTAGTTTTACCTCATAACTCCGTCATTTATGAACCAATTTGAAAGTTTTTTTTTTTGAAAGGATATACTTCCCGATTGGTCCCACAGAAATTTCATCAAAATCGGTTCAGTTATTTGGTTTTTTACCCTTGAATATGTATTTTTTTCTTTTTGGGCTATGTAGATGACTTGATGGCTCCTTACTAATAGCTAGTTACAATGTAAAAAAAAAATTCGTGATAAGAATTTGTGTGGTATACTACAACTAAAAAGGTTAGGTAACGGTGTAGCTTATTTCCTGCTAGCAATTAACACTTAACACTATTCTAGATAACTGTCGCTTCCAGCATTTCAGTATCTTGTATGTTTGCAAATTACTACTGTTCGCCAGCGGTAATTACCGTTATCAATCCGATTATTTATAAACCAATTATGACAAATATATTATTAATGTACATTCCACCGAAATCCATTTAACTGAACGTTACGCACTTAACTATCTTATCTTATCCTTAAGAATAGTAGAAATTCCTTAATTTGTAAAAAACATAACGTCGCCATTTTTCCTAGAACGCGGCGCGGCGCAGCTTTAAGTTCACAGAAACGCAACCGGATGGCTTGCGCATGCGACACATTATAAGCATGGAAAATTTGCATTTTTGTCTGTGTATTGAACAAGAATAAAAGGAGAATAGTCATAGTCGTTTGAGATTTCTTACAAATTCTCTAGCAGTAAACGTAGAAACTAGATTCTCAGCCTATATTCATTTATTAATTAGGTTCGTCGATTTTATCAAAAACCTCTGCACAAAAACACGGGCGCAAAAACATCTTAAACCCAGCAAATGACATAGATCTCGGAGTTGGCGACCAATCAAGTCGGAAAAATCTTTTCTAAGTTAGAGAACAAGTACACCAAGCACCCACACGAAGTAACACACTATTATGTAACATGGCTAGACATACACCAGTATATAAAAAATATGGCCCATAAATCCTACAGAAACCCATAAACGAACGACTCTATTTTTCTTAGTCGAGTCAACCTAAATTTGGATAGTACCTTTAGATAAATTAATTGGTCAGACAGGGCGTTTGTCTGGAGGGCAAAAGGATTACTGGGAAACTCTTTTGGCAAAATTCTACTTTGTACAATATGTATCTTACTTTAGTGCTAACTTGTTTTGAAGGGACTGCAGGGAAAATCCAGCTGTTTGTCATTTGACATTTTTTTTCTTCTTTCTATTCAGTTGATTATAATCTTTTGCCTTTTTTAGAAGATTTAAGTTACGACTTTTAACGTCAAAATGTATGCCGTTTTGACGTTCAAATTCCTTGTATAAGATTCGGTAGCTGTTGTTAGTTTAATTGAATTGTTTTTCATGAGAATGTGCGCGGTTTATCAGCATGTCTAAACGGTAAAATATGCCGTTCAATTGTTAATTTCAAAACGTGTGGAATTTTTGTGTTTTTTGCTAAGTTTTCCCTGCCTACGTCAAGTCTAGGCAATTCTTTTTCTTTCAAATCAATTGTCAAATATCATATTGTCAATAGAAAATGGGCAATCCCCTTTTTCGAAAGCGTTGCGTTGCGAGGGCGTTCTTTCTTTTCTTAATGAGCTACCAATGAACTAGAATGTTTTAAGTATGTGGTTTTCAGGAGTTGTACCCACTATCAAATGTCAACCCGTGTTCCGTTTTAAAAATGGGATGGTGCCTTTCCTCCGGTTGGTTCCGGTCCGGTAGGTAGGTGTATGAGGTTTTGACAGACAGTCGCTCCATGTAGAAAACTGGTATTGAGCTGCATCGGCTTCGACTGAAGGCCGACCCCACCATAGTTGGGAAAAGCCTAAGCAGATGATGAAGAGGTTTCAGTGAGGCCCTATTTAAAAAAAAAAAAATTAAGACTTGTTATTCACCAATCTTCTTTCTTCTTC
Organism: Eugnorisma glareosa; assembly: GCA_947578425.1. Classification (NCBI taxonomy): domain Eukaryota; kingdom Metazoa; phylum Arthropoda; class Insecta; order Lepidoptera; family Noctuidae; genus Eugnorisma; species Eugnorisma glareosa. Next base: position 4,393,963 of record OX387970.1, read on the forward strand.
CTCAGATGGCGTAGCGTAATGGAGGGAGAGTGCTCAGAGGGAGCGGAGGGCTGGCTCCTAGTGCGCGTGCACGTGCCGGAGCTGAACGTGCAGAAGAGTCTGCAGTTCCCCAGGGACCAGCTCATATGGGACGTCAAGCAGCAGTGCCTCGCCGCCTTGCCTAAGGTCTGTACCGGGGTTTGGTTTTGTAGCTTTGATTTTTATATTTAGAAGGAATTCAATTGCTGTAAATTTCCCTTATTTTCTCTTGAAAGAAGAGTAGATAGAAATAAGCTTCAATAAAGACTTTTTTTTAAATTAGTTAATTTTATTCGACTTTTTGACGGAAATTAACAAGTAAATAAGTTAGTTCTTTAGTTTTTAAAGTGAAAACTTACTAGACTAGACGGATTGATCAATGTTTGATGGATTTAGTAGGTGCTCGTAATTTTACGTATCTACCTCCTAAATCTTATTTCTAATGTTAGGAGCAAAGTTGCCCTCTTAAATGTCTATACGCAGTAAATCTTATTGGTTAACCATAAATCTCATTCTGAATGTGAGATTCTAGAGTATTAATAACACTTCAAATCGTTTGCAAATTCAAGGAATATGACGTTTTCCGCTTAAAGTCATTCGGTTCGGATCATGTCATAAGTTTCTTGGTAAAGATTGAATCATTACTTTTTCTAGAATCATCAAGCTTTTGACCTTGTCGCTATTATCACCTGTGTTGTATAATTTGAACGAAAGGAAACTTGTTAATTCATTAAATCATTTTAAGTAATTTATTTGACCCGCCATCTTGCTAGACAAATAAATTAGGTATTATGTTTTATATAAGATTATTTATTATCAATGTATCGTCTCTTAAGCTTCTTATATTTAAAGTAAAATTTGTGATGGGACGTAATTCATTCCGAAGAATATCAACAACTTTTGTTGGTTTAATACTGTTGTCATTTGTTTTAAAATGGCGGCACTATTTTTTTTAATTACTTAATTGGTTTTGACATGCCAACAACTAATAGGCCTCATTAATCCTAAATTAACCTAGTTTCTACAAGTAATACGATTACGCATACATTACTCCAATTACCTACAAACATTCGAACTAAAAATACTATATGAAACCGAAAACTTTCGCTTATTTAAATTATTTTGTTATTTAAACGGTTATTCAATGTTATCGTTCCGCTTAGTGGATTTAATGTGTTTCATTAATGTTACGTATTTTTTGTAACATCGGACGTAATTTAACTTATTATTATATTAGTAAGACTAACATATTATTAACATACCATTTAAAGTACTTACTCAGTGTTTAATTTGGGTTCAGTTGGTTTTGAACAGTTCTTGCTATTCCCTTTCCGATTTCCAGTCCTATACATTTGGTTTACTTAATAGATAATTGTGTCAGATTTGCAAACAGTGGAAATTTAAAAGAAATCATAGGGCCGAAACCAAGTGTTTTCTAATGATCTAGTCTAATGAAGACCAAAAAAATCAAAGAAGTTAATAAGCTACCAACAAACTTATGTTATAAGTACCCTGTTTTAAGCTTTCACGGTTTAAAACTAAACTTATACTGTTACTTACTTGCCATCTCGTGATAATGGCGCTTGCAACAGTGTCGAAATATCGGGAGCTCAAAATAATGGACAATCACAGAAGACATCCCTTAAGAGACAGTATAAGTTCATGTCATACCCGTTTACAGTCATTATAGAAATAAGAAACGCCATATCTATGTTATGTAAACACAAAGTCCAGGCTCTCAGAATTACTTAAGTGGCTTGTTTACAAAAGAATCTTATTCACAATGACAAACAAATCAAAATTCACCCTTCGTCAAACAAAAATAGCCTTACTAACTTACTATTAAATTCTTCTGTCAATTAATAATTTACGTGCACATCCCCTTAACTATAAAATTCCTAATAGTGTTACATTAGAACATCCTCCTACACTCACCCATTGGCAAGTTCCCAGCCTAATAATTATATAATTACATACAACGTGTTTCCAATAATAAACTCAAAGACACGATGGGAAAGCTAACAGCTGATATATCCCACATCTGATGATACCTTACTCTTTAGACCAGTGTGTCACCTGTGAGTTCTCATAGATTTATAACTTTATAAGACAATTGAAGGTAGTTGAATTATTTATTTTATAATGGGTTGTAGGAAATCGGGTAGTTTTGTGACATTAATCAGGTCATGGAAATTTAGTTTTGATTTATTGTTTCGTAATTGTCTTGCTTTTCGATATTATCTATGCCTGTACACACAGCGACATATCAAGCTATAATTTCCAGTATAACATGGCCTCGCTTTGCATAGATTACCCGTATAATGGGGAATCCGCATAAACTGGTTTTGTATAACTTGATTGGTCACGGTGCTTACCTACCCATCAAAGATACGCCAATGGTGCAACTGTTACTGATACTCATTTGGAGTCCAAAGCTTCAGTAGATTTAAAGCCTTACCAAAATATACCACTAAAATTTCAAAAAATGTTCGACAGTGTATTCCAATTATCTTGGGAGCTGACTTTTCCTGATTAGTGATTACTTCTTACGTCTGCTTAACTTTAGGTGATGAAACAGTCACTGTAATTGTAACGGGTCAATCAATACTATTTCAAACTTTAGCTTTAATTAGTTTTCAAGTGAAATGAAACGAAAAAAATGCTACAACAAGTTCACGTTTATGAGCCTTTTTGATTACGAAACTTCAAAGGATTTAAAATGCTTGTTTCACGTCAAACTTATTTCAAAAGATTTGAGCACATCTTAAATTTTATTTTATCAGCGCCAAATGGCACACAAATACTATCGTAACTATAATTGCGATCCAGTGAAAGTAGTACGAACGTCTAGTACTTGATCGATAATCGAGTTTCGATTCAAATCGATTACGACATTGAAATGCAAATATCGAGAGACTCCGGAATCCGGAGTGGGGGACGTCTCTCGAATGTTTACATAGAACGTAATTGAATCGAGGCGGCGGGAAATCGATTGGATTTTGTTTTTATTTGATTATTTTTAATGAATGTGCTCGAATAGAATATGACTTTGTTCTTCATGTTTGACTTTGAAGGTATATTATTATCTAAATAAATAAATGATTAAATCTACTTAGAGTCTGTTTGAGCTAAAATTGCTATTGCACTGAAAAGAATCCCAGTACCTCAGTATACCTCAAGACTAAATATAAATAAATATCGCTAAGCAACGAGGCTTGTGTCGTGGACACCTGATAGTTGATATTGCTACATAGATACTTTTTGTTTGTAAATACATACTTATTATACATATAAACATCCATGACTCGGAAACAAATGTCCATGCTCATCACACAAACATTTGCTCCTACGGGGATACGAACCCGGGACCCTAAGAACGTAAGGCAGCCTCACTACCGCTGCGCCATTCGGGTCGTCAAAACTGGTAAATAAGTATTTTGCTCTGAGATTGTAGATTTAAATAATAAATTACTAGGTACATAGCATACCAAGTTTATCGTTTCCAGCGCGTCCCTAATCGATTTTAACGCTATTGCCATAGCTAATATTCCGTAACTACTTCATGAAGAGTCTTTTATTTTCTCTCATAATCAACATCATTTCAGCCGAAAGACGTCCACTGCTGGACATAGGCCTCCCTCAAGTGTCGCCACACTGACCGGTCCCGTGCGTCTCGCATCCAGCGGATCCCCGCAACCTTCACCAGGTCATCGGTCCACCTAGTGGGAGGCCTCCCAACGCAACTTTATTTTCTCTAATAGGTTTTATTTATGACGTAGGAGTTTATGAATTTAATCATTGTAAACTATACACTCAGACACAGTACTGTATGTAAAGTACCTGCTTATTACATAAAGAGGTACCTTCATAGACTTATGTTGTCACATTTACAAATTAACTCGTTCAGAAAACTATGCAGTGCAATTCATTATGTAGGCATTTTACCTGACTTTAATATAAATAGGTCTTATCATAAGAAACATTGTCGCATATTCACCTAAAAGCACTATAAACAAATTCCGAATCGACCATAAATATCAACAATCATAAATGATACCAAAAAATATTCTCGAACAACGCAAGAAATGCAGTAGCAATATTTTAATGCAATGTAAAGCTCACGAAAGTGCAGGACTCATGTGGGCAGCTGAAGGCGGGACAAGTCTTAAGACTGCCTACTAAATCGCAATAAACGTTGCTTTAAAACATCACACTTTCAATCGGGACAGTATAAATGTTTTATAATCCATATAACGCTGCCATTTTATTTTTAGTATGTTTTGCCAGTTGAGGGACTCGTAAAATTATGGTAGGTACTTATTCTACTTTCATTTCTCGTTTTGATGCATTTTATTTGATTATGTATTATTAAATTTTAATGTAAGCTCGTTAATTTTATAGTCAACTAAATGCATTAGCAGCCTATGAGAACAACATCCCAAGTTCGTTTGCTATCATAATATCAAACGAGAAGTCATCTTGTGTAATGCAAATCTGAAAATTATTCAAATATCACACTCATGTAGGTTACAAACGTTTTGTTACATAAAGAACAAGTATCTAATCGAAACATCGCAACACCGCAAGAATGGCTAGATTTTATCGCGCGTAGCCTCCAACTATCAACGTCTTATGTAGCTACATGTCGAGTATCGGAAAAATCACTAGCCGACAGAGCAATCCACACTGGCACTTACAAACCAGTTTCCACAATACCGTTATGTGGAAGTAATTTCTTAAACGCATACTGGACGGTCACGCCAATCGTATCGAACGATATGGACTCGACTCGTCAACTGACATTACCTTGGTAGGACCCCGACGCGTAGAGTATAAGTAGGTACAGTAATGCACAAAATTAGATGTTTGCCGCGTAAATAAAATGTCATTCGGAATTTACGCGGAATGAGCTTGAATTTCGAATGTTTTTTTTTGTCAATCACGTCGTGCCTCGGAATTTTTATTTAGTTGATTAAGTTCTGTTACAATAGTTCTGTTAAAATAGGTTAAATGCTGACAAGAATTTAACCTATTTTAGGAGTAATATTAAAATGTTATTCACACAATTATCATAAAAATTAGATTAAGTTAATAGATAGGTAGGTATTAAACTCGCGCTATTGTGTGCGAAATGGATTCTTACGTTCATTTTACTGTTGTTCTCTGTTTATTATTATGTTATTTTAAGAACGCCGTTAAATATTTTATTAGACATATTTAAGCAATGTTAAAGGTTTATTTTTTTATTTATATTACGTGTAACATTCTAATCTTTGTATATTATCTCAATAACTGTGTACACTCTGCAATGCCTAACCTAGGCTTCTTATATCTAATTCTGAATCCAAATTATCTACCAGCCAATAACCTAAATTAAATCCTAAGCAATTAATTCCAGTATGAACCTATAATTAACATGTAATATATTGTTTTCGGTGGTGTCTCCGGCAACCTTACCAACCTCAGGTGGCCACTTGGTACAGGGTACGTTTTTAAAAATGCAACCCCGTATATGCCTGAGCATCCCCCTGTATAATGATGCATGGATCATGGCAATGATTCAGTGTAGTCGCCGATAGGGAGACGATACGTGTCTAACTGCATGTATGGTGAACTAAGCGACAGTGGAATTTTGAAATGTCGTAAGCGACATTGAGCTTACTTTTTAATTTTCAACTTTCGGTGCTAAGTCGAACGTTGCAAATCCTACAGTGCGTTTAATGTCTTTACAACTTGGAAATTTCCACCGCCGTAATGTGTATTGCATGATTAATTTCCCTGGTATGCTTATATTTTCACGTGACTTCATAATTCCGACATATTTTAGTTAATTGCCTATCATTTTGTCACAAACCGTGGGAAGGTGAATACCCTGTTAAGTTTCTGAATACGTGGTGTAAATAAGGTATAACATTTTACGTCTTATTTCACGAAAAAGATTTAATAAGAAAGAAAAGATAACATGCATTTAAAAAATAAAGTGGTTATACTCAAACTTAAGTTTCTTTGAAACAAGCTTAAATTAATACTACATTAAACGATAATATTGCCTGACTAAAAGTAACTCATGTGCCTTAATTGCAGTAAAGTAAAAATCGCGTGCACGAATTCTATACACACGAATAAATTAAAAACTCCTTATTTCACAAATTTAGTACACCTATAATTAAAATTGTTTTTATTTTTGGACTAGTCACGTGAAAATATGGCGTTTAACAATAAGACCTTGAAACCAACGTGCAATCGGTTGGCCATAGGTAACCCATAACTCACCTAGACGTTAAATGTTTCCATAATAACCCTAGTATTTCAAGCATTAACCAAGTCATAATAAAGCGTTTCTAAAACGTACAATGACAGGTAAGTAATGCATTGTCTCTGAACTTGTTATAGGATTTCTTGTAATAACAGCATGTGGATATATATAAAATGTTACTTAAAATGGACTTATGAATATGTATGTTCACCTTCTTGGCCTCAAAACATCCAATAATAACCTACAAGGGTATTTCTTGTGCATCATGATGATATCACTATAAATGTACACATTTACATTATTTCAGTGTCAAAGAAAATTACTACAGCAAGAAACATCAACTTATCAATCAACATTAAAAAAAATGTTAATGCAATAACGCTTTATAGTTGAACTAGCAAAAACAAGCGAGAGTTGTGCCCTAAAAATCAACTTTTTGCTGCGTCACGTTACGAAATTTAAAAGCAAAAACTGCCTATTATTCGAATCGTCAGTAAAAAATAATGGATAACGAACTTTGTTTGGTGAACATTAATTTCACAGCGATTATGTTAATATTTTAAATTATTAAACAGACCCTGACAGTGAACCTTCTCATGGTTTAGTAATAAAAAGAGATAAACCTAACTCCACCAGCTAATTTAAATGTAATTTTGATTTGTTTTCTGCTTACTCATACATATTTTGCTGACAGTCCTAACCATCTACACAAAAAAAGAAGAAACTAACAAAAAACTTTTTAATAAAGATCCACAAAACATTGTGATTACGAGTGTACGGGGGCTATTCTTACAATTCAAGAGTGGAGTTTTCGTGTGACCACAATTACGAGTACCAAGCCGAGCCGTCCTATGTCCTACATGAGAATAGCCCCCATCCTCATAGCCATAGCTCATACGGCGTGTGTCATAGCTGGACACTTTCCTAACACAACATTCTTCTTTGTTGTAGTCGGGGACTTTTCCATACTTTTCCGCCATTGTACTCCGTATGGCCCATTTTCGTAGACACTTGAAAGGGTTGGTAAAAGGGACATGCATTATGGTGATGTACATGTATTTTGGTATTTTGTGTCGTACATTGTGGCACAATGTAGATGATCCCGTTTTTATTAGAATTCGCAGAAAATGTAGGAAGGATTCTAGTGAGGAGATTAAATGGAGAATGTGAAGCGCAAATGTGGAACAGGTAAGTGCTCAGTGACGTGTCCTCGCACACTAATCTGGAAGTGTTGAATATTAAATCACTACAGCTGCGCTTTTGTAAGGAAAAGTAATACTAATGAAATTTATCTAAACGGACAGAAATAAGGGGAACATATACAAGAAAGGCTCACTGGTAAGAGTGGAACGACTTTCAACAAGACTCCGGAGACTACAATTTAAAAAAGGCCGTCAAGAACCTTTAATCTATATAATTAAATTCTTCAGCAAAAGCTAGAGTTTTTTCTACAAGTAACTATTACTTTAATGAAAGCTAGAATTAGTTCTCACTACATATTCCTACGTCCCTCCATGTAGGTTAATGAGAACATTTAGCTACCAGTGCTAAGGTAATCTTGAGCTTAGCTGCCATACATTTTACATTTATGCGCATACAGGCCTAAATTGAATAATTTTACGCACAATTTGCTTCTAATTGTATTAGAGAGGTGCGTACATTTTAATATTAATTAATGTTGGGATGAATCTTGGCATAAGCCTCGTGCAGACAGTCTTAAATATACCCTTCACAGAGATACATAAGGTAGAAGATATAAGCTTAGAATGTTAAGATAGATGAAGTAACTGAGATAATCACACCTTACTACTAACTCAAAATATCTAAACGTCGATGCATAAGCTGTGGTCGTTTACTGAATCAATAGACGATGAAAAGTCTTCAATAGAAATAATACAAGATAAGAGAGTCAATGATTTAGAGAAAGGCATCTAAAATAGACAAGATACAAAACAGCAAATACCAAAGCATCCTAATGCAGCAGACGAAAATAGCAAACCCATAATGAAAGAAAAATAAAACGGCTGTTGAATAGCGATACATTCGAAACGTTGACCATTATTTTATCCTTTTAAAGAAAGAGTAATGCAAATGGGACCTCTACAATTCAATACAATAAAATCAAACTGCTTTAAAAGGCGGTGTTCCTTCACCATCTTTTAAGGGTTTATTACATAAACTGGAAGATTCTGAAGTAAAACATTGCAACTTTTAAGAACATTTTTTTCGCTGAGTTGTTTTATGATCAAGGATTCTTTTGGGCGTTGAACCCGGAACTGCCGTTTCGATTATGTGGAGCAATTATCTCCAAGATTGCATGCTAAATGCCGCGCCTAATAATATTCAATTCAATACGTATAAATCAAATCCAGTGCCAAGATAGAGAAAGCTTGAATTACTCTACGATCTATGATGGACTATAAAACTAAAACAAGATAGAATCCTTTGAAGTATTAATAAAACAAAGTTATGTCGAATGGTCTAAATGTAAAACCTATATGCACTACATTTTCAAAACGGTGAAGGAAAAAAATGTGAGGAAACCGGCATGTCCTAGAGCCAAAAATTCGAAGAAAATTGACATCTACAAACCCGCACTGGGCCCGCGTGGTGGATTACAGCCCATACCCTCTCATAGAGAGGAGGCCGTGCGTCCCAGCAGTGGGAACATTATAGGCTGATTATGCTATGCAAAATTTTTCCTAATTCTACTAAACTAGTCCTAGACTATGCAGTATTCATTAAGAAGAAGTTCTGTACATAAGTCCAAGACATTCAACACCATATAGCTGCCATTCAGCACCATGTAGCTTTATGAGATTTTCCTCTCCAATGGAATTAAATCTGCAGTCATTATCATCAACATCTTCCTGTCCTAGTCCCATGCTACTTAGACTCAGCGCAACACGTTTTAATCTTCCATTCTCCCCTGTCGCCCGTCACGCAATCATTTACACCTAGAATGAAATCTGCAATAAAGTACAGACAATAACAAATGGATAACAAGTCACCTGCTAACTAAATGACACAAGGTCATCCAGTACAACAAAATAAAAAAAAAACGGCTCTTTAGTATGCCACTTGTCTTGTAAGTTCAGGCAATTTATGAAAGCTACTTAAAATAATTCTTATAGTGATTGCTGCTATATTTTAGCTGGTTCATAAAAGGTCGAGTGACCATAATAATAAGATTTATGAAATGGTGATTTGTTCCCAAGCGAGTTAAATCTTCGTTAAATTGGATTTTATGGAGCATATAATTTTGATAAGTGCTCTTTTGGAGGTTGAGCTGGCTTCGGAATTAATAAAAATAAATACTTTTCCACACGAGATACAAAATATCTTCAACCTCAAGTATCTCTTTCCAAGAAATTTCAAAATACTGAAACACTAGTAACTAACTGTTTATTTTCGCAAAAGCCAAACACAAAAAGGCTTCTGAGTAAGCTTCCAAACATTCTAGCCTACCCGTTGTAGCCACTGTATAATATGAGGCATCTCATACAAAATGTATGACAACAGTCGCTTCGGAATTTCGCAGTGTACTACCAAGCTTAATATAGTCTGTGCTAGACTTAACTGCGTCTCTTCTAGGAGCTACAGTCCTATCGCATTACTTCCCCTCCGTACTTGCAACTCGCCGTCTAAATTACTGTGATCTTTATACTCTTAGTAATAAGGTTGTGGTTAGGCTGTTGCTGACAATTCTGGAAAAACGAAATAGTAATCTTTATTTCGATTGCAATAAGGATTCTTTTGGGTTGCAGGCAAAAGGTAAAATAACTAAACAAGAGCTATAGTATTGTTGTTCACATACCTAATAAACAAAGAGAATGACATAGTCGAGGAGTATGAACACAGAATTTATCTTTATTTGATTGTCGTCAGCTGAGCTTGTAACGTTTTTATTTCGTTATGAGGACGGTCGTGTGTTACGTTGGGTGTCTAGTTTTGTCAGAAGGACCTGGGTTTATTCGTATAATGTATATTCCATATTATCCGTTTGTTTCATATGTGTTGAACTATCTGTTTTGTTGTGGCTGAAGATACGTTTTACTTTTACTTGACTTTCTGGTTCAAAAAATTGTATAATCAATCTAAGTGTGAATTTCATCTCGTCTTTTTCTTATATCAATCCAATGCAGGGCGTTTGCGAGAGGATTGTGTAGGTACTCTTTCAATCAACTTTGATGGAGTGCTTCCCTCTTCACGTCCTTGATCCATGACACCAAGTCATTCGTCCAAAATGATACTATCATAAAAATATTGATTGCTTTATCACAAATTACTTTGTATATTTCCACTAACATGTCCGTATAAAAACGATGAGATTGTTATGTCTTTGACCTTTGCATCAAACAAACAAACCATTTAATAGCTACATAATTTATGTGCTGTGGTGACCTCTATTTACATAACATATGACAATGGCATAATCAATAAAAAATAATGGTCTACAACAATTTGGGCTAAAGCTTTTTTCTATTAGTATATTAGTATATCCTTGAAACAGGTTTTGAGCTGTGAATGAAAAAGCTATACGTTTAATAAGGAAGACCACCGAAACAATGGATGGACTGCGTGAAAGATAATATAGCTATAAAGGAAGTGACTATTGAGATGACTATCTATAACGAAGTATGGACGAAGAAGTAATAAATTGCATAAGGGTAAGAGAATGACGATAATATTGAAGCAGTTAATCGAATCATGTCCTAAATGATGAAGAAAATAATAAAGTACATGAGAAATTCGGTAAAAGTGCATGTGCTGTTTGTCTCTGCATCACCCAAAGGTTGACTGGTAGAAAATGCCTATGGCATTGAGTCCGCCTCTGCTACTTTGTGCTTGAAGTGTTTAATAAATACCAAGGTAAATCACACAAGCGAAATTCAAAGACAAGCAAAGACGTCAATTTAAAAGCATCGCCTTGTCACATTTCCGTTGACTGACTCAGGTGAATGATATGTATGATAATTTAACGCACTTACATATGTATGTACGCTTTGAATGGGCAAAATAAGACGGAATTCCTCAAATTCTTAGCGTTAATTCTGTTTGTTTCGTTGTTTAATTCAAGGAGTAGTTACTTGTAAATATTCATGTAGTTATTTAAGGCGTAGTGTTGTAATTTCAATTAGCTTTTAAATCCATGTGATAAGTTTTAGTCGTATTCCGGGCTTGATTTGAAGCTAGATTATATTATTATTCGTCGTTCTTTCTTTCCTTTATTTAAAAGTTTTCTGATGCAGTTTTTTGTTTTCGTAAAATGTTTCTTTTCTTATGTCATTTTTATATTCATTCATTCTTGTTTTGTTTATGTATTCATTGTTAACTTGTTCGCGTATTCAAAAATACCAGCTGGCCAATGTCGGTCAGTCTTTATATGGAAATGTCTCGGCCGGCCCAGTGATGTAACCCCCTATATGAATATTTCTTGAGTGATGCAAAGCTTAAGGCCTGGGATCCAGAGCTGCGTATTTCAACCGCACGTTGTAGCAATTTGACATTTACTCTTTACGCTCTGTTATTTCGGAACAGCAATGGTAGTTTTCGTAGTTTAGGTCCTTCTATTGTCGGGAGGAGCTGAGTACTACGACGATATCACGCCCTGATTGATTGGGTACCTACGTTGAAAATGCTCCTTGTCTTTCTTTAACTTTTAAAATCTTGTTTCTTGTTGTTCCGGGTTAGTGATGTTCTTTTGTTTGCATCCAAATCTATTTCGTCCATTTTATTTATTTACTCCTTGTGTATCAAATCTGTTTCTTATTAACCTATAGTTCATTCTCTTGTTCTCGAGCTCTTCGAATAGTTTGCTTTCAATATCAGTTTTTCACTAGAAAACGTATTTCCCATTACAATATCACAGTTATTGAAATAAATAGCAATACTTTAGAAGATTGCATATTTAAAACGCCATTAGACTCCGTCAATAGACGTCCAACATCGACTCAACCTCCTCTTCAGACACCTATTATAATAACTACCGATTGTTATACTAGTCTACCTGTTAATTACCAACAAATGAACACTTATTATATTACCTACAGCTTCGTTGGAACCTGTCTCAGAATGATCTCATCGTTGGGAGACAAATTTATTATTGTTATGCAGTTTTACAAGTTTATCGTGATTCATGTTAAGCAGTTATTCTATGTCTAGCAGGTGTTTTGTTGTCTAATACGATTTTAAATTCTGTAAATACTCACAGATTAAAATGCGGTTTGGTTTTTCTCACTTGCCTCTCTTGTCTACTTCTCCTTGCATCTTATTCCTAACTAGCGACCCGCCCCGGCTTCGCACGGGTCAATGTTATACATATAAACCTTCCTCTTGAATCACTCTATCTATTAAAAAAAACCGCATCAAAATCCGTTGCGTAGTTTCAATGATTTAAGCATACAAAGGGACATAGGGACAGAGAAAGCGACTTTGTTTTATACTATGTAGTGATTAGTTAATTAGTAAGGGAATCAAAAGAAAAAGATTGCACCACCAGTGTCTTCGGTATTGTGAACTCTTTGGTGTTTGGTGCGCGGGGAAGGATCGATCTTTATCAATTATGTTTCTATCCTCGTAAGATTTTGATTTTTATATACGTTTATGAAATTGCCATGTCGAAAGTCATGCTATGGGCAATGGGCATGTGATTACGAAGCAGGAAAACATTAAGACAAAGTTTTAACTACCTTTGACTGTGGATTACTATAAGAGTAGGGAAAGACCAAGGAAACGATGTATGACTGTGTGGAATATGATATGGCTAGAAAGAAATAATACTGGATTGAAGACCTATACAGGGTGTAACAAGACCCTTCACGAAGCCGTCAACCAAGCATTCTGTACATCAAACTAAGTAACTTTACGCAAAAATTATTGCTGAGAAACGACTTCTTTTTTGGGTGCAAAATCACGTTTTACGGTAGGACTCAATGTAACGCACTCAAAACATGGTGCTGATGGATGGCTTGAATAGTGAGAGGGTCGTGGAGGTGTTTAAAGTAAAAATCATACATTAAAAACATGTGTTTCCAAAAAAAACTTGCGAAAATGTTGGTACTTTGACCCCTAATATCTCCGTAACTAGAAGATTCCCAGGTATGGTCTAGAACAAAAAAAATATCGCAATGAGGGGGAGAACAAGTGCCTTTCGGCTTCGTTAGGGGTCTTGTTACACCCTTTATAGAGAAATATGGAAGAATAAAACATGCTGCGGTGACTCCAAAGAAAAAGAGATGGTGTGTGAGAGAATTGATAATGATGTATGAAATTATACATGTCGATAATTTAAGGGAAAGAAATAAAGGTAACACTCAAAAGCAGAGACGAGATAAACATAATTAAATCAAATCAAAACAGGAAAACAGTAGCAATTACTCATTAATAGTGCAGTAAATATTGCCCAAACAGTGATAATAAAACGATTCGAAACGGATATTGCAGCAATCACTGAACATACAGATAGAATCGCAATATGATATCACTTTAGGGTCAGGTAATCCCTCATTTACCTGACACAGGATATTACGTCAGCAAGTTGAAATCATAACCTACGTTTTACCACAGAGTAGTTAAGTTACAGAAAGCCACATTTATACTACGGACAAAAATACAAGCACACATGACATGGTTCACGTACAGCGTTTACTATTTATGTACGTACTGGAATTCGGATGAAACAGGGCTCATTTCACATTCATTCTGTACTTTGACTTTTCTCTGCTAAGTAAGCGGTTTATACGAAAATTATCCTTATTGAAACAATCTTTATATTTCCTATGAGCATATATGTATGAGAGTGACACTTTTGTGCTAACACAAACCTTATTATTCTACAAATCATTTTGAAATTCGTATGAAATGAAAACGCTTGCTTGGATAAGTAAAGTCACTATCTGGTCTGTGAATTTTGGCCTGACCTTGTCGTACATTAGCCCACATCTATGTGAGCGTGTGCCTGTTGTTTTTACACATTATAGGTAGTCAATCCTCTGTATGTACGAGTACTATTCTGTGGTTGTTTGTACCCACATTACCTAAAAACGGCTAGACGGACAGTAAGTATTATTTATTCTTAGCTGGTGGGTAGATCAAAACTGGTTACCTTGCGTCTATGTCTGGGCCGATGTTGTAAAGTTCACATAGTCAATTATATCTAACTTAAATGCCGAAAGGTTTCAATCTAGTTTTCTTTTGATGTTTCTTATACTCGCTTACTTTATGGAACAGATAATTACTTCTTCAGCTTTAATTTACATCTAATCAGATTAATGAACGTGGATGAAGCAAAAAGGATGTATTTAAGGATTGTAGCAGGTGGCGTTCTGTGGTTCCTGCTAACCCCGAGATGGAGTCAATGTATGTTATAATAGTACCACATTAAGTTTGCAGTTCTAGGTGGCGTTGCTTGTCAAGAAAATTTGCATCGATATGTCAAACTTGGTATAATTATTTTAGTTCTGTGTTTCGCCTGCACAGATAAGTTGGTGGAACTGTACTTAGGTAGGTACTCATTCCGATTCTTGTTTTGAATGAAAAACAGTGTCGTACCATAAAGACTTCACCGCAAACTATGGCTCACCTCCAGTCCTGCATTAGGTATGTGTGGTTCCACGTGCACTCTGAGGGACCTTGCCGACGCCATGCACCACCAACGCCATCGAGGTAGCAGAGTTCTGGTCAAAACTAATTTATTCTTAAAATAAAAGTGAAAACATCGACACGACTAAAAAAGAAGAACATAAAGATTTGAAATTACAACAAAACATACAAAAGGAAAGCACTAACATTCAATTATTGCTAATAGATTAAATTTATGATCCATAAAAGTGTTGTTCCGTAGATACTGGTTATAATGAAGTTGTCCAGAAGTGTGAACGGCTTAGTTTTTGTCTCCCTTGTAAGATGGAGAGCACCGATGCATTAGAATGATATTAGTGTACAGAGAAATAGTTACAGATAATCAAGTCGCTCATTCATATACTCTTCTATCAACATTTTCCAGAACTTACACCAATTTAAATTAGGGTCGGCGCAGCTTATCTGCTTTCATACTTCTCTCTTAGTCGTCATATCAGTGGCCACTCCTTTTATAGCCATAGCATCTTTACCTTGGCAATATGTAAAATGTTCTATAATAATTAATGTATTGTCAATAGGCATTAGTATTTTAGTATTTGTATTGGGTTTTTTCCATCAGGAATATCTTAGTAAGCCACGGACTCTGAATTTGTGCTCGGATGATGGCAATAGGCTCGCCCCCTATTACATTGGACTAAAACATAACTGGCGAAATGTGGGTGTACTGTTAGGTACACCTCTGCCTGACCTTTCGGGGATTACTGGCGTAATGTTATGATGTAAATGTACTGTCTTTGTTTCTCCTCCATGAAGTTCCCAATTCAAAGAGATTCATTTTTTCTATCTGTCACAAATGTTATCTCGTAACCAAATGGTTTAGTCGTTCCATCTCAAAATCTATGAAAAAATCACTCCGATCACGTCTAGACTATATGAAGCCTAAATTCTTTATATTAATGCAAAGTAAATAAGGAAGTTACTATAGCCAAACGTTTAATATCTTACTTTTTTTACTACCACGTATCTATGCGGTAAAAAGTATGTACTTACTTATATTATTTTGTAATGAATACAAAATAATATTTTTTTTATAACCACTTGGTTTTTCATCGCCACTTAAGTTAGTTAAATGTCCTTGATATAAATAAGTATGTACATACATAATAACTTTATATATTTATGATGAAAACCTGTTCAATATTCACAATGTACCTATTTTGAATGTTACGGATGCTGCATCTTAGTGCAGGTTTTGTTGTACGCAATACCGACATATTATTAATGTAAAAGGACAATTACTTCATCCCTTACGTGGACAAATACATTTAGTCACGGCAGAACACACTCACAGTATTTAATACTGTACAGTAATACTGAGTATTACTAGGTTACTCGCTTAGTGTCGAGTTCCAGTAGTGCGCGTAGCAAAATACTATGAAAGAGGGTAGACAAATTTGTCAGCACCTAAAATTTTATTTTCCATCCACCCGCATTCTCCAGTCAACCCGCGATCATGGCGCTTGAAACAGTGTCGAAATATCGGAAGCACAAAATAATGAATAATCACGGAATATAACCCGTAAATGACAGTATTATGAAACAGTGTTTACAGGCAAGATAAATAAACATTTACTAACTGCAAAGAGAGTAATTCAGAGATCAAAATACTTCTAATTTTTCCTTATAAATTAATCTTATGAAATGATTCATTCATACTTAACAACACTATCTTATTGAAAATCTTTCGCAATGAATATTAACTTCCCAAAACACTGCCTCAAAATGTATACTAACAATAATTTTAATCTATCGTTTAAATCTTGTCCGAATTCAACCTACTGTTTTATAATTCCTATTGCGTCACATAGTCTAGGAAAACAGGTTCCCTATTACTGTTTTATAATGCAATACCTAACCTAATAATAGGACTAACTTAGTAACTTGTTAGCAACTTATTTTATCTTATCCGGCTTCACATCAACTCGCTCATTCCCGCCAATTTTCATGCCGACGCGGGCGCAGTACGGGGTGATAAATTTAATTCCTTTGCGCCTTTGATAGCCGTATTTTGAGGAAATTAATAATATAACATCACGACTTGTAATCCCTGAAGGGTTAGGTAGGTGTACCTAACAAGTACATCCCATATTTCATTCATTCATCATTCATTTATTTAATATTTTTTACTTTTGTTTTCATTTCATTTTTTTTTCTTTTTTTCAATTAAGTTTTAGTCCCATTTAATAGGGGAAGAGCCTATTGCCACAAACCGGCTACAAGTCCAGAATTCGTGGCTGCTACTGGGAAAATTTCTGATGGAAAAATCAAATAGCTCTTTGCTCGACCTGGGAATGAAACATAGGACCTATTGCTCAGCAGTTGCACTGGCGACCACTGGACCAGCGAAGAAGCCCAGTTGAGGAAATTAATGTTTTATGTACAAAGTGTATAATGGCTGAACCTGTTCCGACTTTATTCCCTGTAGAGTTCCGGTACAGCAGCATCAGAAGTAGATTAACACTACTCAAAGTTTCAAAGCAGGTTTTTTAATAAAAACTTGTTAGATATTACTCGTTACTAACAAGGTATTGAAGAGTAAGGAATATTTTAAAGAATAATCTTCCGAATCATTAAAAATAATAGCTGGAGTCCTGTACATAAAATAATAAAAATTCCGAAATGTTAAGCTATTTTTGTTGCTGACCGTAGTACGTATGACATCTTCTTACTAGCTGAGAATTTTTCAGAACAATCAAACAGGTTCTGCTATAAACAGTTTATTTCTGAATGGCCTCTTTTGAGATTATAATTTATGATTGGGTATAGCCACTTTAACTTGGATGACGTGATGATGCTGAATCAGCAGGTATTCAAGCTACTAAAATAATGAGACTATAAAAAAAGTTAAAAAAAATATCACAACTCAATTGAAAATACATAGAAAAATAAACAAATTACAGAACAATATCGTAACTATTGTTACAAACTGTATATAAATAAGTATGAAATCAATACCATCACAATAAAGGTTTTTTAGAAATATGACGGCGTCACTTAGCTTATTGGAAGTCACGACTACAAAACCAGTCTATCTTGATACCCGGAAAAAAAGAGAACTATAAGATGATGGAAATTTATCATACAGGAAGATTGGTCACAGCGCCATCGTAAGAGGTCAAGTTATTTTGGCCATCTTATTTTCATTGGCACTGATTTGATCATCGCACTTCAACAGTTACATTCTAAAGTTAATGAGTAAATGTAAATAATTTATTCAAGACTTGCAATAGCAACCGCAGCGGTGGCCCAATGGTGGGGGCTTTACTTACGAACAGTAAGTCGTGGGTTCGAACCCAAGCAGGCGCATTACTCTGTATAATTTATTTCATCACCACTGCTCACAACAACAGTGAAGGAAAACATCGTGAGGAAACCGGCAAGTCCTAGAACCAAAATTCGAAGACATGTGATATCTAGCTACCAATCCGCACTGTGGCCGCGTTGTGGAGGCCGTGTGTCCCAGCAGTGGGAACATAATAGGCTGATTATGCTTATGCTTGCAATAGACTGCCTCGTTATTCTAGTGGTGGCAAGCGCGACTGCTAAGCGTGTGGTATAGGTTCGATTCCCGGCTCAGGCTAAGTATTATTGGGTTTTCCACCAGGAATTTCACAGAAGCAGCCACGGAGTCTGGATCTGTGCCCGGTTGATGGCAATAGGCTCGCCCCCGATTACATGGGACTTAAACATAACTGGTGAAATGTGGGTGTACTATTAGATACAGCTCTGCCTAACCCTTCAGGGATTACAGGCGTTATGTTATGTACTTATGTCCTGACCTTACTAATGGGCGAGCAAAGGGCGTTGCTAGGACAAAGCTCTAACGATTGCTCCTTCCCTGTCAATTACATAAAAGACCAGGCTAGAAATATAGATACTGGAAAGTTAAACTAGATTTGAGAACATTCTGAGAGTCGAGAATGACTTAAAACTCGATGACTTAATTATCTTCATGTGCTCCGCTTGTGAATCCTACCTAGTAAAAGAATGTCGCTCTAAAAACAATTTACCGGCATAAAGGAGATTAGAGACCTCTTAAAGCATCACTAAACACTCAAATGACACTAAACTTATCATAAAACTGGAATTGGAATATAAACTAGATCACTATAAAACTGTAAATTATGATAATCATGGCTATCAAAACAAAACATCATCTCCGGACAAAGATTATCATGATCATCAAAATCTGACTAAAAACGAGTCGTATTTACGACATGTTGTAGAACGTAACTTTTTAAGTTTACGTTCGTAACATTGTTATCGCGTTTATTCGCAACTTTTATAACACTTTCGGCTGAAATAACGATCATAAATATTGTTGTAACATGTCGTAATATGATGATGTTTATGGGGTTTTTATTTTAAGGTTGCTTCGTCCTGAAATATTTTTGGAATGGTAACGTTAGAATGTGTCCTGCTCTCATCCCTAACTCTTTTCTGGGATGAATATTTTACCGAATACTTCGTTAGAATCCTCATTCACCCGCCCTTATTTATTTATTTATTTATTAAAACTTTATGCACAAGTAATTAGTGGGCATTTTCTACCAGTCTACCTTAGGGTGATGCAGATTCGCGGGCCTGTGGACGGTGAGCTATGGGCTAGCTCGCCGTCCGTCCGTGTTATGACGACAGGCCGTGTCGACGGCGCGTTCGTGTTCCACGCGCGCCTCAAAGAGAGTCAGCAAACAGGAAGGGGTCCGTAAGGACCGACGCCTGCCAGGGTTGCGGGACTGTTCGAAAGAGATACCGCGGCCCTGGAACACAAAGGGCAAAGGAAGGAACATGGATGGGTTTTAGTCAGTAAAAGTCTGACACTCCCTCCTGCTCAGCCCAGAGCGGGGGGGTTATTTGATGATTTCCAATCGGCAAAAAAAAGGGTGATGCAGATACAATACACAGTAGGTGCAATAACAGAAAAAAATTAGAAAATATTTATAATTAAAATGTAAGAATAAATACTACATACATAAAACAAAATCTAAAAACACCCTTATCCCATTTATTTGGAGTCAGCGCACCGCGCAGCATGTCTTCTTCTTCCATACTACTCTATTGCTCGTCATCTTAACAGTTACCTACTTCCTAGCCATATCATCCTTCACACAGTACATCCATCGTTTCTTTAGTCTTCGTCTTCTCTTATAGCCATCTACATGCATAGTGCATACTCAACAATTTCCTCCGTTAGAATCATTATCGTTTTCGGATTCATGTGCGTATTGTATAATTAGTACTTACTCCGGTGAAGGGAAACATCGTGAGGAAACCAGTATGCCTGAGAGATATTGTTTGTGGTTCTGTGAGAAGACCCAGTAAAAGGAGTGTTAATCGCTTATGCTGTACTAAATGTAATAAATAAATGCATTTCTTGACGGCATGTAAAGCCAAGTCAGAGGCCCATGGGCGGCATAAAAACTCTGACACCAGGTTAGGCACTAACCATACGATAAAGAAGATAGTCTTATGTATTATTCTTTTCTGGGATTATTGTATCTCGCATGCTTCTTTGGAATTAATGGGATTTCTCAATGCTCCCGATTATTCCAAGTAGATCATGATTTTTCAAGAATATAAAAACAAAATGGAATCTTGTCAAAAAAGAATGCAAATTGCCTTATTGTAACTGTCTCAAATAAATTATTATTATTATTATTTTTATTAAAAGACAAACCTAAATTAATTGAATACAACACAAGTTCTTCCTCAAAACCCTTATTATACGAGTATGTCATGTCATGATTTACAAATTATTCAGCCACGTACAATGAACTCGGCTTCAAACTCATCCAAGTTTTCTTCTTCATAATTAATTTTCAACGTAGTTATAACGAATCATTATACACTGAACTGTGGTGCATAAGCCGGATGCACGATTTTGATGTAAAACAATGAGTCACTATTAACTCATTGGAGTATAACATCATTGTTTAGGATGTGTAAATTAGTGAGTAAGCACTTACCTAATCTCAATGACATAATATTCATTGTGTATGGAGAGTGTTAAAAAGTGAAACAAACAATGTGACTAACAATTAAGAACATTTTGGTAAACAATATCGAATGTGTCAGTCAATAGCTTTTTTGTTCTTTTTTCTGCTCTAATTTTTCCATTGTAAAATTTTCAAACTACGTTTTCGCATTTGGCAACCCAACTAAAGTGACAACAGATAAAACATCTCAAATGAACACTAACACAGCTGTGCAGCAACATCCAAAGTGCCAACAAACAAGTTAAGGTACAATAATCAATATAGACGTAGCGAAACAGACTTTATCAGATTTAATAAAAACATTATATAACTTGTTCTATCACGAACCGAAACATAAACCATTTGCTATCTCAGAGCCATCTTTACAATGTTGCCCAGAATAAATATCTTCTATGTCTAGTCTAAAATTAAATTAGTTTTACGAGGTTCCATTTTAGGTCCAATAAACCCTATCGGCAGCCACTATCAGACCAAGTCCATAATTCTATATAATCCGACACAGTGGGGGAATTCTAATGTTTTATACTGGTCCAATTGTAGCGTTACAAAACTGTGAATTATTGTCTTCATAAATCTTTTGTCTTGTTCGTGGACATTTCAAATTGTCATTGTGGTTTGCGTGTTACAAAAATATAGTGCAGTACTACAAACTAATAACGGTAGGCAAATTGATCGATTCTGAATTTTCGACTTATTTTCAATCAACCATAACATAGCCTTGTCCACGTTGTTTAACCATATCCACGTTGTTTAAATTCTTTACATATAAATGCAATCACAGTCTTGACGTCTGCACGTTTTCCGTATTCTTCTTATGCATTTCTTTTACTTACAGTATTTAATGCTCTTGTACTTTCAATTTCTTCTAGATCGTTCGTACCGTTGATACTGTCATCAATTCTGACATGAGTTTATTCAACTATTTTAAGGTGGAAGCGAAGCGCAAGGGTAGCCCGCGAAATTTAAATTTTCTTACGTTTATTGCAATTTGCAGGTCAGTGTCAGGTTGTATGTTGATGAAAATATAAATCGCGCCAGTAACACGTATGGAGTTACAGAATTTTAATCATTCAAATCATCAATACAACCCTGCAAGTTCATTTAATACCATTGAGTGACTTTTTCATAAAATAGTTATTGAATGGGGTTAAATGAAGAAAAAATACATGCATATTAGGGAATATATTGGCTCGGGTTGTATTGATGATTTGAATAATTATAATTTTGTAACTATAAACTTATTACTGGGGCGTTTCATATTTTCATCAACATATAACCTGCCTGTAAGAAAATTTAAATTTCGCGGGCTACCCTCGCGCGTCCACCTTAAATGTGTATTCTTTGATTCGACATTCTTGTTTAACTTTGCTTCCTGCGTCATCTTGAAAATGAGTAACAGGTGTTTGCGTATTCACAATTTCACTGCCTACATCTTGATGAGGTAACTGCAAGCATCCGCTAACAAAAATCTGAATAATAATTTCTAACTTTCTGGATTTTCTTTCGGTTTACAAATAAAACCGTAAAACCGTAAAATCCATCTAGATGTTCCAGATTGAATCTGTCTGCAAACACGACGGTATTCCAAAAAACAATTTCCACTAGCTCTAGGGCGAAACCGGTAGCGAATTATAATCACATATCCACTGGCAATCATCTTGACATTTCAATTAAGAAAGCAGAGGATAAACCCGAAGCGTCGGAACCCGTTCCAATGACATTGTGCATTCTGATATTATTGGACTCGTTCGGTTTACCGTTGGCAATGTTTTGATCTAGTGCTGCCCTCCGGATATCTTGGGATGATGTACTACAAGAATTGGAGAATAAATTAGTATCTGCTTCTATGGGATTGGATCACTAGCAAATATGGAGTCTCTGCTTGTGTTTGCTGTTGTTTCGAAATATTGATCTGTTTCTCCAGTATCTGCATTGTTTGGTTTACACAAGAGTTTATCAAGTAGACAAATAACAAATAGAAGTCAAGAAATTCCAGCAACAAAAATATTATCCTTTTCATTCGGAGACATTTCAGTCTATATTTAACTAGCAAGATGCTTCACTAAAGGGATTTGAGTCAAATTCAAAATTCAGAGGTCGTTTATTCTGTGTAGCTCTTTAATACCACTTAGGGACTTAAAAGCCTTCTCTGCTCCACAAAGTGCGCCCACGAAAAATCCTAAAATAGACGTAACGACTTTTCAAGTGTCTTCTTCGTTGACTTTAATGATATTAAAATCAGAAGATTGAAATTTTCCCTTGAATGCTTTGATTCTTTTTTCTGAAGTAGTTTTCCTGTTGTAAGAGCCGTTTCAAGAGCCGGTTTGGGTTTACCTTATTCATGATATAATATTGAAGCTGTCGATGTCGGATCAAATTAATTCTCAGAATCCGTCGCTGACAAATATTGGAAGTCACCGGTTTTATTTCTAAATCAAATATAAAACTCGTGTTAAACCATGGAGGCATGTTTTCAGTCACAGGTAGGTACTCGTATACTTGTTAATATTTATAGAGTTATTTATATTGAGGCATCTATTTATTCTGTCATTTCAAGAAGTTGTAGTCATTATTTCAAGTACTCTAAGCCTAAAATTAAGCAATGCAAAATATCAAGCCAAACATGGAATTGAATTTAAAAGTGTGGTTTGTCAGTTCTGCGAAATGGTGCCAAGGCTTCACCACAAACTAATATTTCTAGTAGACAATGCCTTTCGATACACACGGAGATAATATGCTAAAACCGGCGACAAGTCCTCCAATTTTCATGTCTATCTGAAATGGTTTTCAATTTGTGTTGAAAAGTACTTGCCCTATATTGTATTCTCATATTGTATAAGAAAGATTCGGAGGTAAAAAATTTCGTATTCTTCCATTGTCATTGAAAATACGTCCTCATTTTTCTTCTTCGTGTCACTGACACAACACAACCAAAGCATATTCAAATGTAAATCACATGAGGTTAAATTTATATTAAAACTCCTCCTCAAACTCCATTAACTTCATTATCAAATTTGATCAGAAAAAAGTTAGCTTAGAGAATCATTTTGTTTGCGAGCCGAATCCACTTTGAATAATACTCGAGTATAAAATCCGATGATGGATTTATTAATTACGTGTCTCGTTTGAAAATACATTCATTATCATAATGCGGATTGGATTTCTCATTGACGCTTCATTTAATACTGCTTTGACATTTCTTGGTCTCAATAAGATCTGTATCTTTACACTTAAATCTAAATAATTTAGGCACTAGTACCTCAATTATAATGAAGCTTAGTGACCGCTATTACACACTACCATTCATCCACTCTTGCAAAATCATCTTCTTCTGCTTGAAGTTCATGTTGTTAACCATTTCTATTATTAGGTAGACCTCCATCTTCACTATCTCACAGTTTATTGTCTTAAATACTAATATGATATGTCCAAACGATTGCTTTGTACATTGTCATTTGTGCAACACATATTCATGAGTAGTCGCAGTATCGCGGAGGCGAGCTATGAATAACTATCAAATGTAAATCAGCCTTATGTGGGTGTCAAATATCGAACGGAAATCTCAATTTAGCCTTAAGTGTGCACCAAGCTTTGAATGGCAGTGAATTAAATGTCGTTTTTCGTATCTATTTAATGTGTTACTGTCCTCAGGCACGTCAATATTTTGTTTTAAATGTTGTGCAACAAGTGCATAATGAGAGTTTTATGACGTCACCTTTGCGTATTATAAATTAAAATGACTCTTCGTGTCTGTATTTGTGAACTTGTTGTTGTGCTAAACTCAGCATCGCATTTTGATACCGTTTTCACTGTCATTTAGAGAATGTATATCCGAAAGGTTTGTGTGTAAAGAAATTTCGATGTTTTCTTAAGTCTTAAAAATCGTGCAAAGCAAGGGCCCGCGGGGGTGATTATCTTTGTATATGTAATTCTTAGAAACTTGAAGAAGAAGGGAATACCTATAGCTTTTTGAAACTTAAATTAAATGTACCTACGTACCTTAGGATCTAATCCTCAATCATGGTAGCGGAATCCATACAGCGTTGTATCGATCCTTTTTCAATGAAGTAACATTGAAAAAGAATCTATTAAACGTTGTATGGATTCTTCTAACATGATTGAGGAAAATTCTTAATAACATGAACTTGTATAATAAAATATAGCTTTTAACTTTTCTTTGCACTGCATGATGTAGTTTAAATTAAAATTATTATAGAAAGGCAATTGATTTTTCTCGGTATTTTAGTAAATCCGTGAATAATTACTTTTAATTATTCAAACTATTTAAACGGATTCATGGGTTTCAGCTTTTTCTTCCTTGCAATGACACTTTTGAATAGGTACTTACTATTATTATTCACTAATTATTTAATTTCTTAGAACCGTCTCTTCGCATTACCCAGTACTAACTTGGTTGTGGAGGTCAGATAGGAAGTCGCTCCATGTAAAATACTGGTATTAAGCTGAATCCGATTAGACTTGTGATGACTTAATTTCTTAGAAGCAACCACGGAGACTGGATTTGTGTACGATTGCTGGCAAAAGGCTCATCTCCTACGCATGGGACTTGAACATAACTTGCCAAATGTGGGTGTACCACTAGGTACATCACTGCCTAACCTTTCTATGTGTATGAGTGTTATGTTATTTAATAGTTACTATCAATTCAAGTAAGACGAATGCTTAATTTAAAGATCATTCAACCCAGTCCACTGAATTAACTAGAGAGTCCAAACTCAAACATACTCGTGTTAGCTTAAAATCGAGTTGCTCTACTAAAATAAAACAAACTTTGTTTTTCTGTAATTAAAGTCGAATCGTGACTAAATGAGTAAGTTCTATTTCTAAGGAATGAAAATAACTAAGGCCGGGATCTACAAACGTTACTTACACCCGTATCTATAAACAAGTCCAACGTGATTACTTGAGTGAATAGGATTTTTATTCTGTAGTTTAGTAATTGCTTGTAATTAGAACTATCTAAAGTTAGAATTTTTGCTTTCTTTGACGGTCCTTACTTGGTTCAAAACCTTGACTATTAAGCTCAAGTAAGTAATTACTTTGACTTGTCTGTAGATACCATGGGTTATACTCATGGTATCTACATAAAAAATGTCTTAAAATGTCTTTGTCTGGCTTAGACATTTCCGTTTGTGACTTACACCTGTAGTTCGACACTTGTGCGACAGTTTCAGCAATAAAGTAGCTTAGCCAAAGTTCGTGCTAAGTAACGTTAATGGATCTCGCGCTTAGTCTCACTGATTTACATTTTGTAATTACTTAAGTACTTACAGTTAAAAGTTGTATTCGTAGGATTTGCATAAATATTGTTTCGGTTTTAAAGAAGGATCATGGAAAATATGCATTTTAAATGACTAATTAATGGCAGGCATTATCATTTTTGAAGGGTGGTTTGAGTTATGGACGCTTTGTGCTTTGTTTTGTCCCGATGTCTAACAGAAGTCACTAATAATACAGTGTGTAAACGGAGCCTTCAAACGACGCCGTCAACCAAGCATTCTGTACATCAAACTAAGAAACTTTACCCAAAAAATATTGCAGGGAAACGACGTTTTACGGTAGGACTCAATGTAACGCACTCAAAAACTTATGCTGATGAATTGATTGAATAGTACGGGGGTCGTGGTGGTGGGTGGGTGGTGGTCTCCGTAACTAGAAAGTTCCCAGGTATGGGCTAGAAAAAAAACAAGATCGCAATGACGGGGAGAACAAGTGCCTATCGGCTTCATTAAGGGCTTTCACGTCGTCGTCGTCGCATTGGTTTGGCTAGTATGAAATCCGTTCATGATTATAAGTTTGGTTCAAGATAGCGATCGGTCCGGGAAAGGTCCTCGCCTTGGCCGTGCACTGCCCGGGGTCCTTTATAGGTACTTGGTTATTATGGCAGTAGAAGAAGTGTGGTCAGACCAGCAGTCAGGGAATGCCATTCAGAAGATCGCGGGTCAGTCCTTGTTGAGACTCCCGCAGACCAGGATAGAAAGGTGCAAAAGCGACGAAGAATATCTTCAGCAATGGATTGTAAAGGCTGCCAGTAATGCTGATGATAATACTTAATGTTTTTATCGGTGTTCCAAACATAGCTAACATCTAGCAGATAACTTAAAAGTCATTAACCCCGTTCAAAATACTAAAGAAATCAAGTTAAAAGGTATCCACAGAACAAACATTGTCTATTGCTCATAATGTAACCATGTATGTGTTATTGTCAATATTTGGACAGATCAAGTGTTTCAAAACTTTGACTGTTATTTGCCACTCAATACTCTACCTTATTTATCCTAGTTAAGGTAGATAATAGGTAATAGTTAGTCTTATTTGATTTGCGCTATCCGTTGGCCCAAACATAGCGGTGTATTAGGAACCAATAATTCGAGTTTAGAGTTCCAAATACTTTTTAATACCAAATTAAATTGCAAGTAAGCATCTAAAAGGTGAAATTTTTCAACAAACTCTTATAGAATTGTTGTTTTAACAAAAATATTCGGTAGTTTCATTTGTTTTTCTTTCAAATACTGGGTTACTAAAGAAAAGTTTTTAATTGTTTGTTTAGTGTCTTTTATTTATATTAGTTTGCATAATTGGTGATGAGTCATTTGATGGAACTTGAAGGACAGAAAGGGGGTGAGGGGAAACTGCCTGTTCTACATCTGACAGACGCATTGGTAATTCCATCATATATTTGTAATTACTCGATACTCGTAGCAGTCTGGTAGACGTTCTTCATCTTCATGAAATCATGACACAATACCTGAATCACATTATGGCTCTTAGGACACGGATAAAGTAGAGGTTCTAGCATAAAATCAAATAAAACAATCGGCCCATAACGCGCCACTGCTGCGGCACAGCGTCTTCTATGTGGGAGGGACTAGGTCACAATCACAATCACTACACGGGCCCTGGTCCATAGAATATGACGTGATATCCAACAAAAGACAAGTTGTCGATAAAAAACATTGCTCGCTTGCCTCTAAAATACATTTAGATACAGTACAGCACTAGTTAAATTCTATTAACATTCGAACTCATTTACATGGTTTGCTTTAATTGTTTATTTCGTTCACTATTTGTATATATTGCATTGTGTGAATGATACACGATTTTAATTAACGCAGAGCTTAAATAAATTGATTACAGGGCAGCAACGACGAAATTATTTGCCGTAATTGAAATTTTGGCCGCGAAAACGTCCATTATTTTGCGTTAAAAATGGAAATAGGTCTCCCACAAACCTATTTATGAGCCAAGAGATTCCATTGTTCAAAGAACAAAGAATTAACACGTTTAATAGTGAATTCATGAAGCCTGAATTTAAAATTGGCTAATTTGGCCAAAAGCTGACCATCATCAAATAGTCTTTAAGTCACGTTATTTTCAATTTCGTGGAGTAGACCGAAGAATATCTACATTATTATTCTTATCTACTGTATTCATAAACGCAGATATAAGCTAAGTGACGTTTAATCTTGATCGAAAAATGTGTGGTAAAAAAAAACAGTCGCTAATCATTACGATCAAATTTACTCTCGTGATCTCGTCCCACAAGGCTGCATAGAAGCGTTTAATAAATGCACAATCCACGAACAAAATCTTTAAAGCATCCATTTGATCTACAACCCGTTTTATACCCATAACTACCCACATATCTTTCCCTCGTGTAGAACCAAATCGCTTCCATCCACTATTCTCTCCCGAATAGGGTTAGCATTTCGAAATTTGAATAATCTTTACAAGAAGCCTGGCGAGCATTTGCAAAAAAGTCCGGATATTTTACCTTTTATTCTTTCTGTTTTCTGTAGTATTTATGACATTTTAAATTTCTTAAAAAAAAAACCTCTTCATTTGAAAAATCAGGAGGAATGACAAGACCGGAAGAATCCGGAAGGATGGGAACCCTACTCCCGTACGCGATGCGAGAGCGTTGCCAGCTCCATTTCTTACATCAATCGGCCATTTTGTGTTAAAATAGGAGCCATTTTGCCTCGCTAACTGCATCGCCTATCGGTATGAACGCGGATTGATGGTGCAGACAGTTTACTGGCAGTAAGGCTCGCTCAATTTTATCTAATAGTCTTGCAGGATTACTAGGAAGTAGTTGAAAGCCTTGTGTGGTGGTAACTTCCGGATATATGCACCTTACTTGTTTACTGCATGGATGTTCAGGATTACATCCCGAAGAATGGCGAAGAATATTTTAACTGCAGAAGTTTTCTTTTCTTTCAATATCGATATGGAAATAATAGTTACATCTGGCACTATTGCAATAATAAATTAATACATTTAAAGATATTTAAAACCGAATAATTCTTTTACTTGTCTTAAACAATGAAAAATGCATTCAAAGATAAAGAACTCAAAAATAATCTTACTATAAAAATATTGGACCTTATAAATAAGACGTTAAATAAAACATGGCCTTAAATTAGACCAATAAATCAATCTAATCCAATACTGACAAATTACTGATTTGTTGCGTTAGCATTGTATCACCGTCCTTGCTGAATATTAATGATGCCAATATTAATGCATTATCTGCGGCTTATTACGACACTAAAGATCTTACATTTGTAATGGACGCAATGATTGGAGCCAACATTAAGGAATTTTCAAACTACGGGTACTTACGTATGATTGAAGTACAAAGTATGAGTAAATAATATGGAACTGTTTAACAAGATAGTAAGTTGCATATAGAAGTAATAATTTGTCCAAAAAATGAACAGAAGAGAAGAGAATCCAAAGAACGTTAACGCCTAACTACGTGATAGAAATCAGTCGAGGGCATAAATATCGATTTTCATTTGTTTTCAAACACATTTTCATTTGTTTTCTAGCTAGATGATGTAGTGTTTGAACATGACATATTACTTCACAGTCTTAGTCACATCAACCTCTAAACCGATCGGCTCCCGTACCCCATTTATCTTCTAAACTTAACCATTTATCATTCAGTCCGCATCCTCAACGTACACCAACTAAAAACTCAAGATCTTTATTCCAAGCCATTGGTATTCATGCCACATTTACAAGGACACAAGGTTCAACAACATCATTATCTTAAAACCTTTTTTCTTCAACCTACGTCACGAAGGTGTCCCCAAACATACTTGGGCCAATATTTATTCGGTACAGTGAGCCCAATAAATTTTATTTGACTGCTAGAACATCAGATTGGCATACTTCGTGCGTCATACCTTCTTTGACCTTGGTACGCATTCTGAATCGTCTCCGTGGATCTGTCTGTCCTTCGAGTTTATTTGTAGCTTCTGTTATTTTGGGTAACAGTTTGATTTTCGCTTCATATTTTTCCATAATCCTTTTTGAGATTGATTACATTTCCATAGCAATGTTACTAGTAACCACATCATAGCTACTTAAGTTACTGCTGACCTTGGTCGTCGAGCAAATCGAGACGACCATTAATATTAAAATCACAAAAGATAGTGCTATTTGTCTATTTGGTAAACATATCATTACTTACGTTTTTCTTTCACAAACACTCTCATATTTATCTCTCTCATACGCAGACAAACAAATATTTCGGCGAGTAAGCAGAAGGTACTCTATTTTGATTTACACAACTTGACCCGTTGTAACAGCTTTAAAAATAGAAAAAAATACAATTCATTTCCTCCTTTTACACCGAAATTGTTTTTATAAAGTTTAAAAGGTACCTTGCCAAAATGCAATATGGGAGTTTGGAGCGCAAATTTTGGCTGAGTGCCAGAAGTGACAACGTGGTGGGACTGCGGCACAAAACACTGGCTGGCTTTAGGTCATGCAGCCTCCATCCATTAAGTCATTAACGGTTTTTATGGCCGTTGTTGTTTTACTGAGATGGCATCAGCCTTTAATGGAGGTCTACTCCGTATTGCAGAAAAACTGAGTGGTTGAGGCTTTTTGCTGGTTTCATGGCAAGGACTTCTGAAGATAAAGGTTTGTGGTTGGTTTAATATTCAACAAAATGAGCGGAAGCTTCGTCCAGCTGTACTGGTTTTGTAGCATTAAAATTCGCTGAAGATACATCATCAAAAATCTTCCCATTTTTATTTGATGGTCTTAAACAATAGGAGAAAAACCCCAACTTAGTCTCTTGTCTAAGTTTTATTGTCAATGAACCCCAGCAGTACGTAAAATAAGGTAAATTTTCAAATTATACCAATGACTCAAGAATTTCTCCTATCTCTTGCACGTGCCAAAGAACCACAACTTGGCCCAAAATGGCCGCACCGACCTGGAACACCAAACTTTTGGGCTCTTATAATTTGTCCTTTAGTCGTTTAATCTAAGTTTAAAAAGCGATTAACGCCCCGAGATTAAACCACGTGCTAAAGAGAACAAAACTAAGGGTAACATTAGACTGTGTCTTAATTTTAAGTGCTGGCAATAAAGCTGAGAGCATTCCCGCCACTAACTTAACGACTACTTTGGTGTTGTTCTTTTTTTAAAAATAGTTCTGCGCTTTAGCACTGGGTTTTCTCATTCGGTTTTAAATAGGACCTTTAAAACTATTCCCTTAATGAATGCAGAATTGCAGTTAGTTATGTTAATTAAATGTTAGATAGACATTTTAAAGCTTGACTATAGACATACTATGCTCTTTTTTGTACTTTGTCAAGCTAAGATTACTTTTACAGTGTTATTGAAGAACTGTTTCATCTTGAACATATTCTATCTTAGTCACGTGTGCATCAAAGTATCTGCTTGATAATTCCCAGCTGAAGCAGTTATAAGTTCTTAGGAATAAATATTTCGCAAAGGAATCTTCCTCAGATATTCTGAGTTGCAGTTTTCAATTCCATTTTATACTTGTTTAACGATCAGTTATAATGACACCTTCGCAATACATTTTACCTTATTTTTTTGTTTTTAAAGAATATTTTGGTGCAGCGCTACGTTGTACCCGAAATATTTCTTCGTTCTTTACGATAGCTTTTCGGGGAATTTCCGCATCCCAGAGGTCGGAGCCTTGGCCCTGTTACAGTTTATTGATTGTTTGTTGTCTTTGAAAACATGCCTATCTGTGCATATTATCTATGAAATAAACAGTACCTTTTGTGCTCTTTAAGTTAATTGTGTACATAAATAAACAAATTGTCATCATCACTAACTGCATTCTAACTAACCAGAGGCAACTGAGGTCAATTATTTTACATGGAACGATTGCCTTTCTGCAATATATCTATTTTTAGGATAAAATTCTCAATCATTCACCTATAGTTATCCCAGTACCTACTTCGCAATCTCACAGATAACTCTAAAACAATAAACTAAGCCACGCGTGCTCATGAATAAAGCATAGAAAGGGAAAGATCCGGCTGTCCGAGTGACAAATAACAAAATTTGCATTGTAAGCATTCCTTAGGGGGAAAACATAAGAAATATCATCAAATGTATCAAAGTTTTTGCTACTGAAGACACTTCCGGAAATCTCCTGGAAATGGAGTAAAATGGAAATGAAGCTAATGTACAGGAAAGTTCGGAATTTATGTTTGTTCATTAAAAAAAAACAAAAGACGTCTGTTCACTCCTAAACAGACTAGGACACTGAGACATTTCAGTCGCGTCCATAATTTTACTGAACATCCATCCATTTTACTGAAGGTTCAGAAAAACGGTGTGAAAAATCAATTGATGTCCTGCAATAAGACTTCAATCAATCTTTACCAGCAGATACTCTATTAGCAACATTATCACCAATCAACTGAATTAAAAAGCGTTTACCTAGCTACGACACATACAACCTTATTTCGCACGTTCATTTCCGCTAAAACAACTATACCGCATTACTTTTGACGTCATCACATCCGTCGTATGACGTCTTCAGCCAGCCAAAAATAAACCCTCTCAAAAGACCGAAAAGAATGGACTTCCATTGACATCATAATGCAATATTTAAACACCAAGTAGCAGTATAAACACGCAAGTATGCGCTTGCAAATTACCTTTTCAACATATTTTTTTTCTGCTCGAGCAAAAGCGAGGTTCAAAGAAAAATTGCTGAGCATTGTTGGCGTGTTTTCTCTGAAAGCGCATTGTTCTGGTTGGTTGGGAAACGGTCCATCGTTCAGTACCGACTCAAAAGAGGTTTGCATTGCGAGTTTGCGGCCACAACTTGTTGCTTGGCCTTTCAAATTTTAGATTCATTTACTTTACTATGAATACTTTACTGAATAATGGTCTTCGAATGTTGCTGTTTTGTTGCCGGTTGCCAATTGTAAAAAATTTGCCAGTCGTTAAGAGACTGGTTGTCAGACTTACCAAAATACCAAGGGGTATCTAACTGGGTGGTGGAGGTCAAATAGGCAATCGCTCTATTAAACATACTGGTATTCAGCTGCTTCTGGTTAGGCTGGAAACCGACCTAAACATAAGTAGTTGGGAAAAGGAAGGCAGTTGATGATGAATTTTGATGTTTTGAGTTGTAAATGATGGTCGAAACTGGTATCCAGATTTTGAGCCGGCTCAATTTAGATTGCCATGGACACGCTTAGTAGAAGATAATAACTTTTCGTTCACTCAGAGGAGGAAACTGAATTAATCATCACGCTCGTAAAGTGTTGGCAAATACAAATCATTACCAAATACACATGATTATTTCAGTCATTTGGTGATTTGCATAATTAGCTTACACAGATCATTGAAAAGGTAATTGTGACATTAGTATTAGCCAGGTTTTTAAACCCGTTCGTAAGAAACAAGTCGTAAAACCACCGCCCACCAGAACGTATTCAAAACTTTAGCTTTAAATTTTTCGCAGAACATTTTGCAAATTGAAAACTGGCACAGATGGCGCACCTGCTCATAAAACGTCGAATCTGTGGCGTGGGTACCTTCTATCCCACTTCAAATTACACCAACTACAGGCATATATTACACAAGCAATTACAATCTTTATTCTAAAACACTACGTACGAGAATACCTTGCATCACTGCAACATATGGCACTTTACCTGTCTACGTGCATTTGCACCAAGGTGATTTTTAATAGACGCTTCTAGCATCCAAGCTGTCAAGAATTGCGAAACTTTTGTATTTTCAATTATCTTGCAAGGCAGCTGCGTAAACCGTGGTTTAGTTCCTTACTTCCAAGTTCTAAGAATTGAAATACCTCGGATGTTATTCATCTTACAAAACTTCCAAGATTACGTAAAGAGAAAACGGTGATATTGAACTTATGGAGCTATTTCTCACATCTCATTTGTTCGGTTTCTCGACTCTCTCATATCTCACAGAAAACTATCAAGATTTCTTCTCAAATAAGAAAAAATCACTAATCATCTTGGCAAACTGCAATCGTGTTACTCATTGACTTTTAAACGTCCGCTGTGACTTTGTGCGGTCGTTCGGTGGCATTATGGTCGAAAGTGCCGCATAATTATACATAATGGAGCAAATATTTAGGCTTTTACTCTTGTAATTATTTACAAATACTAACTTAATGACTCGTCTACATTTTGCAAGTACTTCAAAGACAAGTATTCAATTCAATTGAGAGTTCTTTGAAAGACACTTCGCAATCATCTTGTTTTAATTTACTCAAAGAATCTAGTCTACTCAGAATCAATAGCGTAGCTAGAACAATATCCAAGCCAAGGAAACAATAAGACTTTGATCAGTCTTCGTAGAAAATATAATGGTTCGCGTTACAGTACTTTGAAATACGGTTAGTATTATTAACTTCCAAGTATCGAGTTTCTACGACAATGGAATAAAATGTAAGAAAAGCCAAAGGAATGTCTGTTCAGTTACTTCAAATTACTGTTACGGTCCACCAAACCTTCTGAACATAATAAAGAATAGTTTTCACCAACAAAAAACATCATCTGAACTTTGAAACCCACAAGGCACCCTTAAACTCGCCAACTTTATCCTTTTAACAAGAAAAAATGTGCCTTATCGAGGCATACTACGGAAAAAAAAAGTCTGCCAAATATTCTTGGGTGTCTTAGTAAGCCATGAACTCATGTACGAACAAAAATAGGTCTTATGAATAAAAAGTAAGCAGATATCGTCCCCAAAGTTTCCGTTCCAAGTTTTCGGGATACGCTGGTTACCGAATATGCATAATCTTTTCATAGGCGTTCAATATGGCGGGCGCACAGGCGAATATATTCGGAGACACGTAATATAATGTTCCCCGATGAGTTACACAGCCTTTGGCTAATATTTGAGCACTTGTGTCGGGGATTTCGGGACATTTAATAGAGAAGGTAGGTTTTGTTTTGGTCCATTTTGCTCTTTTTTTGTCAAGCAGGACTAACAGTTATAGCCTTGCGTGACTAGATGAACTGTTACACCTAATTAGCTGGTTATTAACAAGCTAAACAAGGTTAATTTAATTATCTACCTATTAAAACTATGTTAGCACATGAAAAAGGTCACCAAGGTAGCTTACTTTTTTTCTATTGAAGTCAATATCTTTACCTAGCCATTTTACGATGCAGAAACCCTATTATGCACTGAAAATAAATTCCATTTCATTAAAATCTTAATTGAAATCACAGTCCTAATCTTTATTCAATTACGGAGTCTTTGAAACCGAAACTAAATCGCTAAAGTAGATGAACTACATCGCGTAGGATACTGCTGAGCCCCGTGAGAATAGAAAGGTGTTAATAAAACTAACATACATTAGACTACGTGACTAGGCAACAGTTTGGGAGCTCCAAACTGGGGCTTATACGTCGTTATCGCTGTTTTTCAGGCCAAACATAAACATTAGATGGAACTATGTCTATATGTAGATATTTCTGGGTTACTTACACGAACACTACTTTATATCCCTTTAAATCCCACTTATATAAATATCAACGTTTGTTGTCGATGTTCGCATGTTCGTTATTCGATGACGCGCAACGTATTTGAAAAAAGAAAATGGATCGTGGTACTGAGATATCGCATAGTATACTTTTAATAGGGTTACATGAAGAGTTCCCCAAGGCTGCAAGAAAAACGATTCCATACAGTTGTATGCTAAACTAGGTGTAGACCTGGGAGCCTAAAATGGCCGCTTTTGTAGAATCGTAATAGGAAATGATATGAATTATGTTAAAATTATTAAAATGGTCTCAGACGCAGTTAATATTGTGACTTGTTAGTTTGTGACCATTTTATGAATTTGTAAAGTAATTCACATAATTATCCTAATATGTTTCTGCAAAAGCGGCCATTTTAAGCCCCCTGATATTCTGCTAATTTCCCCTGTCAAAAGGGGCAAGCGTTTAGTTTGCAGTTGTTGGGGAGAATCTTCTGCCACTTCTTCTTCCCTGCTAAAACACTAGGAACTGGCGAAGGGCGGGCGTTTTGGGGGATTGTCTCTTGTAAACATTCAAAAGTGCTGACTTATCAGTCTAATTTGAATAAATCCTTTTGATTTTGAAGCTTCTTCTTAGCGTTTCGATGGCAATCTAAATTGTTTCGGCCCAGAACTGAACTACTGACTGCAGACTGGCTACTTCTTTGGCGCTTTCGGTAACGTCCATCAGTTCCTGTAGTGAACAAACAACAGGACACGCAGGACACGATATTAAGTGCCCCATCGTTTGTGGAACAGCACCACATTTACGCACCAGAGCAGAGTCATTAATGAAACTCCACCTGAGCAGGTTGTCCTTGCTGCGACCAACCTGGGTCCGGAGTCTATTTAAAGACATCCAGGTCAGCCACGGCAACTCATGTCCAGGTGGGAGATTTTTAGGAGGTGGAACGAATGCGTTAGGTAAGGATGCACTACCTCGCCACAGCTTTGGTCTTTCCGTAGAGCGCGCGCCAGTGAGTGGGGCGACACACTTCAAAAAACTGTTTCGACTTTTCAGCCTTTGCGACACGAGCGTATTTAGATGTAAAGGGTGTCGTGTGAAACCATTTTGGCTCTTTCGCCTAAATAATGTCACATCAAATAACAGAACATTTAAATCACTACCCGATCATTATAGCAAAACACCTTATCGCCTCTTCCTCCCATCTTATCCTCACGCAAATTCGCTTAAAATATATTTCTATATTTGCCAGCATAACGTTTCATGTAAAACCTCATTGGTAACCTACACACGTTCTATAAAAAACTTTAACAAGATGTCTGCCCTCTTTTCCTATCAAAATGCGGCCAGAGGTAAATAAGCTTGGGGCTTGTTAAGGGACCGCTACGTTTTTCTCGTAAATCTATCATTGAAATTGCTTAGCAACTGGACTTATTGTTTCATTTTCAGATTAGGTTCTATCATTCTATATATTGAAGTTTTATTAATATTACAATGGTTTATGGTTTCTCTAAGTAAATTTATTGCGGACCGGAAACAGAAGTGTTGGTCGTCCGGCGGCGAGATTGGCAGACGACATAGTTGCCAGCGCGGGAATATCTTGGATGAGGCCGGCACAAGAGCGTGGAGCTTGGCACAAGCAAAGAGAGGCCTATAGCCAGCAGTGTGTGAAGTGGGGCTGTGGGTGATGATGGTGATGAAGTTTATTGCTTAGGTAAATTATTTTGTTGTTATAAAAGGGTTAAATCAAGTATTATCTGAGGAATTAAGAGCCTCGTAAACTACAAAGCTCGAGTCCTCGAGGGCAAGTAATGGTCCACGAGGGCAAGCAAAGTCAAACTTTCTATTACAGGCATATTATGAATCGACTTGCTTTTTGCCCGTGGCTTCGTCCACGTGGATGCCTATTTGTGTGCCAAACATCCAAATTCGTTGACCTGCTAAGGTCGTGAAAAGGTTAGGCGGAGAGATAAATTAATAGCATATTATGTTAGTATGGAAGTATGGATAATTATGCTTCTATGTGTTTTACTCCTTACTCATCTTAGTCCGTGCAGTAATCTTTATCTGCAAACTGCACTGACTCCCCCTTACAAATAAACCTCATTGTTTGATGAAACCTACTGAAGACTTCAGTAGGTTTCATCAAAGCCATTATATCCAATAAAAAAAGTGTACGAACTAACATAAAAATAAAATAATAATTAAGGTAGCACCAAGTTGAAGTACAAATAAAGTACATACCGACCTTCGCCACACATTGAAAGTCCAATTCCTCATAGTATCAGATGTAGATCGGTCGATAGCGTCAATTTGTGAGAATATTTCGAACTAAATCGCAGTTGGCTCACCGCGTTTTGTTTCTACTGTACAATAGCCTGTTGTTTTAGCCGTCAATTTTGCTACTTCCGACAATTTTTCCATGACAATAATTACTTGTAATGCGGTCATATTTTTGGTGATAATATGCGTATCTATTGATTGGTTTTGACGAAAGTTGTTCTATTGTTTTATGATAACTAAAAATAGGGTGAATTTTGCGGATGAACTAGTTTAAGATAGTGATATTAAACGCTAAATTATGTACTAAAACGTTGAGTGAGCTAAATAATTTTCAGTTTGTGCCAAAAAGCTAAAAGAACTTAGATAAACTAAGCGTGTTAAAATCAAAACAGTTTAACACAAATCCTAAATAGGTTAGTCTAAAAACAATACAAATTAATATTTTATTCGATTGAATGGCCCAAAGATACGTTAACCCTCGTCGGCTTGGCCACGCTGATAATGTCAGCGCCATTTTAAGCCACACATTAAATAAATCTCTTGAGCTCTACAGCAAGGGTGAACGACGAATAAAACCTTATTTCTTAATTTGAAAATGAAAATGTCATTTGTTTTGTAAATGACGTTTCATTTACAAAACAAATGACATTTTCTGCTGCTTCAGTAAATAAAATATTATTATAACAGGATACTATTGATATTTTAATGTAATAATAC
This sequence comes from Eugnorisma glareosa, assembly GCA_947578425.1. Classification (NCBI taxonomy): domain Eukaryota; kingdom Metazoa; phylum Arthropoda; class Insecta; order Lepidoptera; family Noctuidae; genus Eugnorisma; species Eugnorisma glareosa. The sequence continues at coordinate 4,432,659 of OX387970.1, forward strand.
AGACATAATGGGAAAATAGTAAAAAGTTATTACTTATTGTAAACTAGTATTTTTATTTTGCAATTATTCCGACGATAACTTTTAATACTACCAATAAACGGAATATTGCCAATTTTAAAATATATCTAATACGAAACGAGTTCATAACAATTGACATGTATTATTTTTCTTAAGCTGTATAACTGGGTATACGAACGAAACAATTTCGACCAAAATAACTGCTAAATAAAGTCTCGAATTTCAAGCCATAATTCTTCAGACAAACGCCCAAAACATTCACAATGCAGGACTAATCCTAGCCAAAGTAACGTCTTACTGTCTTGGGTATGTACTGAAAAGTTTTTTGTTTCCCCAAGTTTGTTTCATGAAACATTATTATGCAATATGCATGCTGTCCATCCTATGCATCAGTGTGTCTCAAAACACGAAAGTTATTACCGATTATGTCCGATGTAAAAATCACAACACTTATAATTAAAATAATCTAATAATTATACACTAGTGCAAGTGTTTGAACTTCAAAACGAAGGTTATAGATAATATGGAGCAATATTATATTAAGGTGGGCTATTATTATGACAACCATTAATGTTTAACACGTAATCTAGATATAACAATCGGTGTTAAAATTATGATCATTTGTTAAACTTGCTGGTAACAACGTGTGATTTGAATTTAATGGTGGTTTGTTGTTGCGAAACATGGCTTGGCGTGGTAGCAGGTGGACTAAGAGAATCGGCCGATCTGATGATAAAAGATCAAACAGCATAAGCTAAGAGGGGAGATGAGGCAAATAATCTAGAGCAATGGGTCCATAACTCCATACAAGTTGCAGACGATTACTTAACTATCTCGGTCACATAGACCTGTGTTTATACAAATAGGTTTAAGTATTCGGGAAACTTTCGTCGTGCATTTGAACATGGTTGACTGGTAGAGAATGCCTTGTGGCATTAAGTCCGCCTATGTATGTACCACTCCTGTACATAAAGTTTAAATAAATAAATAATTTGCAAAAGCCTTTGTGCCTTAACACATCTTTAATGTCCGTTTAACTGAACAACAACATCTATAAAACTACATAAATAAAGTACACACGGTGACACATGAAGCTATTCATTTGCAGTATAAAATGGCCTGGCTTTGTATACTTTTCTCGTACAATTAGAGATCCGCTTATATTGGTTTAGTATACCTTGATTGGTTGTTGTGTGTACACAACAGCGCAGAGTATAACAGCAAAAATTTAACATTATCATATTTTCTTACATCGTTCAACTCCAAAAACAAGCAAACAAGAATGATATGATTACGAAAATGGACGACGAACGCTCAGAGAGGCAAAAAAGCAAGAAAGGTAAAGTACTAAAGTGTTAGTGATCTATCATTTCATATTAGTGTCTCCGAATTACAGTTATATATTTTTTATCTACGACATGTGTTACTTTAACTTATTGAATTACTAGATCTAGAATAGAAAAATAGGGTTGCGCTCATCTATAATAATAATAATAATAGTGGTCCGCCGGTATCGGGAGCAGGGTCCAAGCTACCGGTGGTTAGGGCTCCAGAGACAGGAACCTCCTCACAATGCGAGCCGTATCGAGGAGTACTGCCTTCTGAATCAGGCCCTTGATCCAACCGCCTAAGGAGAGCCTCGAGAGATGTTCGTCGAGGCTTTTGGCTTGGCAATCGGCACAATGATAGCCGAGTTCACATTCCACATGTCGACAACCTCGTGTGCCAAGTCGAGATATTTCATTTGTTTCTCTTTCTCAGCTTTCACGAGGTTCTCATCATGTGGGATGGTAACATCGATTATCATTACGCGGCGCGCTGATCGGTCTATCACCACTATGTCAGGCTTATTGGTTCCTGTCTCTGGAGCCCTAACCACCGGTAGCTTGGACCCTGCTCCCGATACCGGCGGACCACTATTTTTTATATTTTTAAATGTTTTTTTAATATTAATTTGTTTAGAAATATTTAAAAATGTAATTTATATGTATATAATTGAATAAAGGAATAATAATATAATATATCATTTATTACAGATTACAAAGACCCATAACATAAATACCTTAAAGACTATCATACATATATATCCACACACCACAGCCCACAGTCTATCTATAGCCACAGAGCCGGAGTGCTATCGCACGCGGCAGCATCGACGCGACGGCGCACACTCTGTTTTACGTTCTAGCAAATGATGGTTCTGAGCGATGAAAAAGGATAGGTGCATGGAAAAAATGCGGTTCCGTGCTGCTAGATGAGGCGCAACTCTTAAGGCTATGACTTATCTATAAGCTCTTATTGACCCACTTTTGGGAAAAGGCCACTTACATTCCTTGCAATTATCTCTATATTTTCTAGACAAAAGCTAAAGAGAGGTCATCTCCGTCTCTGGTCTAAATTCAATCTCAGAATAAGGATTTAGAGGCCAACATCTATCATCACGCCCGTAATCCCCGAAGGGTCGGGCAGAGGTGTACCTAATAGTACACCCAGATTTCGCCAGTTATGTTTAAGTTTAGGGCGATCCTATTGCCATCAACCGCGAACAAATCCAGACTCCGTGGTTGGTATAAAGGACTCACTTGGCTTAATAAAAATCCTAATTACATTAACACTAACTAAACACGTATACTTCTCTCTAATATTATGTTCTCTGTAGCCAGTGAAAATTAAAAGTGAATTTACGATCCAGCCAAATCAAATTTACTTGCGATTCTTTTTTTTATTCTCAGATTGAGACTATCTTCTAGTCTGAATTTCCATTTCAAATGGTGTAAGTCAGGTTAGAGTTAAAAAGACAATAAATTTGTTCTCATGTAGTCAAAAATCGAGGTTTTTCAGGCCATGAAAAATTGCCTCCAGCCTAGTAAAAAAAAAATGTGCAGAATAAATTTTAGAGTGCCTGTGTTATATCATGATTGTTTAAATAACTAATTCAATTGTTTTGCTAGCGAGTCAAAAAGGTTCAATATTTTTACAACAAAGAATTGAATGTTTTAGAGGAAAAGGGTTTTTGAAAATAATTAATAACCAGAAGGTTATTTTTTGTTTTATAATTTTAATTATTCTTTTTGATTTCATATAATTTTAATTAATTAGGTAGCATGCACAATTTTTTTAAAACAAAAATGCTTTTGATGTCACGGTCTTCGAAAGATATAAAAAAACCTATGTGTACGCTGTATTAGGTTTTATAACCATAAATTATTGTTCATGAATAAAAAATATTAATGGAGTCAAATGGTTATGCCTTGTTACGTTGACTAATGGAGATTTGATTAATATGAATGATTTTAACTCTTTATGTATGGTAAAACCCGTTAGTATTTTTTTACCTTTATTGAAAAATATATCGCTCAAAAACTTTATTATGTTTAAGGCGAGACATTATGTCTGATAAAAAAACCTAGGTGCTCTGATATTAAAATAATATCGTAACCGTTTCAATATCATTTTGTTCCGATAAATAAAAAAACACTTTATAAGCGGTCTGTACCTACTGTATCGCCAATATAATGTAGAAACAGGCGGTACGGCCGATAATTTAATCTTGACTTTTATTAAAATGTCAGAACAGTCTTTCAGTGTAAATAAAACGAAAGTAGTTTTATAAGTCCTGGTGCATTTATCGTGACATATTTCCCGATGTGACTAATTTCGTTGTTTTTTTTTATGTTAACTGTATAAATAAATAGCGACCCGCCGCGGCTTTGCACAGGTGCAATGTTATACAATATAAACCTTCCTCTTGAATCACCTATCTATTAAAAAAAAACGCATCAAAATCCGTTGCGTAGTTTTAAAGCATACATAGGGACAGACAGCGTGTGTCGGATCATTTAGTTCCCTTCAAAATGGTTGAGTTGAATGGTGCTGATCCATGCGTCATGTTCGTGAACGGGCGCTGTCAGTTGTGACTGGTCATCTCTTAGTTGCCACGGCTTATTTGAATTAATTATTTTAATTTTTTTTTTAATTGTCTTTTTTGTGTTTACTATGGACACTTTTAACGTGCACATCTTGCTACATCGTTCTCACATAATGTACCATCTCAATATGAATGATGTAACCAAGGTTTTGTAACAATATGCTGATTTAAAAGAGTGTCCATGGAGTTTCTTGCCCGTTCTTCTCCATAGAGATCTACGCTAGGGAATGGGCAACTACAGTACTTTCACAGTTTTTATGCCTTGTGACTGGGACTGTAGCTACATTTCATTGTTATCTTTGTTTCGACAGTTCAAAAGTGCCTGTAACTGGCCTACTTGAAAATAAATGCTTTGATTTTTTTGACAGCTGGAAGCGACTTTGTCTTATACTATGTAGTGATTTTGTTGTATCTAATTTAATGTAACCATTTTTTGTGTGTTTTGTCCTGTGCGGGCAAATAAATAATTTATCTTTCTCTCTTTCGATGTGTCGAGCCCTTTACTGCTCACGGTCGCGAATGCAAGCGGACCTTATGAGCAGCGATATTATCCAAACTAGTTTTATTTTAATTTGTATCATTGCCGTAAATGTCAAACTCCTTTTACGTTTACTTTGAGCGGATACTGTTCCTAATATCCTATCCAATCGATGGACAAGTTAATAAAGTTCAAGTCGGGCCGCACCTGTTTCAAATATAACTATTTCGGTGCCAAATTGGTATACAGATTTTAAGACCCCACTAAATGGACTAGGTAGATCAAGTTACTGATCTAAAGGTCCAGTCAAGTATTGTACTATGCCAGGGTTGCGGGACTGTTTGAAAGAGATACCGCGGCCCTGGAACACAAAGGGCAAAAGAAGGAACATGGATGGGTTTTAGTCAGTAGAAGTCTGACACTCACTCCCTCCTGCTCAGCCCAGAGCGGGAGGAGTTATTTGAGGACCCCACCCGAAAAAAATAAAAAATGGCTCTATATGTATAGGCGAGTAGGACTATGCCACGCGTGTGCTTATTTTGAGAACCTGATATTGCATTTGACACATATTGTTTACTGATATAATACAACACTCGCATAAATGTTGGCCAAAAATCGCACGTGAAAGAAAAAAACTCATTTATTTGCATACAATACAGGTGTTGCCAGATTATGCACAAATCATAAATTGTCCCTTTTTGGGACATATACTGACATAGACATAGACTATATTCGTTTACATTATCATGTAGGTAATGCATAGGTTGTTCAATACAAATTATTGTCTATGGCTAATTTTAAATGTTTGCAAGGTGAAAGTTGAAGCCTTTATCCAGCCTACGTAGTCTAAAAAAAACTTTAAAATATTCTATTCTAAAAATACTGATTCTGTAAATCGTTCGAATATTATTTATTTTCAGACAGAACAAAACAACAACAGAATTTCAGTGTCAGACTGTCCATCAACATAATGTGTATTTACTTTTAGTCACAGAAGTGTCGCCATCCAGTCCAATCACCTTAAAAACACACAAATAGACAGACAAAAAATCACTTCACGTTTCATCTGGCCACAAAAACTTCTCTTTGCCGATATCCATAGACAAAAGGCAGAGTCTACACTCATTGAATTGTTGTCTATGAACGGAAACGCCGTAAATACGCCATTGTGCTCGTTTTTTTTGACAATTAGCACAAATTAATGCAATTAGTTCCACGTTAATTTCGCTGGTGTTGAAAAGTTTGTCGTTGGATGAATGTGACTCGCTTTTGTGAGGAAAATATTGTTGTATAGTTTTTTATATTTTTAATATTAAAATAGATACGTGTTCTACTAATGTCTGTGTCCAATGTTGCATGATTATTTTGGAAACTGTTTTTTATTTATATACCTTCCAAATTACTTAATTTTGAAAGTTGAACCTTTTTACTAAAATGTTTTATTTTTCGTTTACAGGTAAGTTGGTGCATTCATACTCAACACTGCTATGCTGGAAATTGTGGATTTAAACGACGAATGTTAGATAAGTAAAATATATAAACCTATTATACTACCTATAAATCCTTTAAGTATGTTAATACAAAAATAAATAAAAAATAAGATGTAATAGTCATGAAATCTGCGAATACTTTAAAATAAAACAAAAAATGGAAAAGTGAACGAAGAGAAACAAGGAATAAGAAAGGCAATCAAATTAACAACTCGGAAAGCTATGAAAGCTATAAATAATAAAAACTTTCAGAATATTTCCCAACGTTGGCGGCTCGCACTGTTTTCATTTACAAATAAACGTAGAAACTACGCCTGCTGTAAAAGACAGAGAACAATATGGAAGCATTTTAAGAAAATCAGTCTTTGGTTCTCGAAAATCAGGATAATCAAATACCATTTTGGATGTTCTCATTAGCCCATTCATATAACAACCAATAATGTATACAAACAAATAAAATTGAAGTGTCTTTTTGTAATTTCAAAATAACAGATTTTTACTGAACGCATATGAAAGTCACGGTACTTATAATTTTTTTTTTTTTTTTTTTTTAATTTTTGTCTGTTAGACTGTCTGTTTGCTCTGGCTAATATCCAAAACGACTGGACCGATTTTGACAGGACTTTTACTGGCAGATAGCTGATGTTATAAGGAGTAACTTAGGTCACTTTTATTTTAGAAAAAGAATTAGGGTTTTGTGAAAAAAAAAAACATGAAATTGTTAACAAAATCAAAATCAAATAAAATAATTTCTCGCGAACGAAGGTCGCAGGCAACAGCTAAGTACATAATATGAGATGATTTTTTTTAAAACAAATTCTTTGTAAACGTACCTACCTACTGCTTCTGTTTCTGTCAGGGTCTTCTGTTACTTACCTCTGTGCGCCTTCAGAGAATACAAGATCGATGGGCATTTGTTTTTGCCTACATAGGATGTCTTCAGGTCATTATCGTGCTAGTCCGGTCCCATCCGAGCCTCGTTGAATCAATTTAGAACAGATGAAACATACTGATATATCATAAGACCAAAATGGCGCACAATCAACAATTTAATTGTAATCAACGTTCGGAATGCTAAGATTACAGTTGTTAATTGTTTTGATTCAAATCACAGCAGGAAACTAAAGTTTATTAGTGTAATTGCAACATTTACTGTTGCAATATTTGTGATACATAAGGCTGGCTTTAGTAACATGTTATGTACAGGTTCTAATTACCATGCCCACCTACACTTCATATTAAGCGGATCTGTTAATATTTTGTGGGTTTTGGATGTAAGGACACGACTAGTCGAGACAACTTGAACACCCCTAGACCCACCCCTACACTTTTCAGCGATTTTGCACCTTGCAGGACGCTTGAATCTGCGCAAAGCTTGTCATACATTGATATAAGATTGGTTCCTATATTGATACAGTATGTTTGTCCATCTAACACCATCATGAATATCCCAATTTATTCCTGGCAAATAGACAATCCTATTTCACTACTCGCCGTATCTCTAGAGACCACACTATTTGATTAAGTCAGTTCTATCCTGCACTGTCTTTCTAAATAACAAAACACAAGGGTGATTTGTTCATCTTCATGTATTTGCAAGGAGGATGACTAGACTATCGGGTCACTTACTTCCTGTAACGAATGTCACGGACCTACAATTGACAGCTGGGACCATCAGCGTAACCTGCTTTACGAGGCACGTAGGAAACTCGGTATGTGATGGGTGGTCGCCCATCCACGGACCATCGCAGGCAAGCGCAGCTTAACCAGAAATTCGACCCGAGCGGCTGTTAATATAATATTTAGCCTCGAGCTGCTCCTCTTCTCTCTCTATCCTCCACATATACATTGAAAATAACTTGTACATACAAGGTAAAATAAGCTTCTATTATAAAAAAGTCTGCGACCATAGGTTGAATTAATTCCCGTCTCGCGTTGTATCAAAATCTGACAAGAGCTTACTGCATGTTTACGTTTTGTTAGCGCGCTGACATATTTATTGAATTTCGTTGTGCATATCGCTTTAACATGCATCGCATATTAATGTCGCTCGGTTTGAGGCGTGACGACAAAGCTTAAGCATAAATGTATCCCACATTTGCTTTATTTATTTATTTATTTAACACTTCAAGCACATAGTACAGAGGCGGACTTAATGCCATAGGCATTTTCTACCAGTCAACCTTTGGGTGATGCAGAGACAAACATTGGTAGGTGTACCTATGAATAAACTACAAGGATATATAAAATACTATAAAATATATCAAAATACTAGCTATATTGCTTTGTAGAAGCGTATGTACTTAGTATACACTAGCTTATGCCTGCGGCTTAGCCCGCATGGAGTTCGGTAACAGTTCCACAGGACCGTAAGGGCATAAAAAAACCTATCGAGATAAAAAGTACCCTATGTGTATGTATGTGTGTTTGTATGTATGTGTGTGATCCAGGTTATTTACTATCTCTGTGCCAAATTTCATCCAAATCCGTTAAATGGTTTTGCGTCAAAGACCATCCATCCTCACAAACTTTCACGAATATATAATACTAGCGACCTGCCCCGGCTTCGCACGGGTGCAATGTTATACATATAAACCTTCCCATATATACTCTATCTTTAAAAAAAACCGCATCAATATCCGTTGCGTAGTTTTAAAGATCTAAGCTTACATATGGACAGACAGCGGGAAGCGACTTTGTTTTATACTATGTAGTGATTAGTGAAGTAAGAAAATCAAAAATATCAAAAAGGAGTATAAGATTTTCGAAGTTGATGTCCAACCTTCAATAATTGGAAAAGCACCAGAAAAACGAGTGTTATATACATGTAAACACTTCAATCAACAAAATCAGTCGAACGCAGTCCACTGTTGGACATGGGCCTCTCGAGTTCACCAAGTTACACCACAACGCTCGCTTTCAGTCTGTTCTAACTGCCTTTTCAACGTCGTTAGTCCACCTAGCAGCTAAGCTTTGCACTTACCATGAACTCGCTGAAGTCCTCAATTTTGTCAAAATCAAATTTGTTGCAATAAGATCCGTGTGTAGTAGTAAACTTTTCACACCCGTCTGAGGTAGGAGAATTATTACACGTTTGAGCTTCAAAGCTGTGGGTGGAGAACTTTGATAGGATATGAATAAACTATAAATGGACAACGCTAGCTGTTCGCGATAACGAACTAAGACTAACATAGGTCTAACAGATCATAAATATGTTACCAATACGCCAACCAAGTCGAAAGCTTGCCTAATTGCGTCTGACTGCGAGTCTATAAACCTTTAGGTTACCGTAACAGTCAGTATATCTATTGGTCTAAAAATATTGGATAGATAGCATACCTTATAAGACCTTCATCATATAAATATCAATCTGAAACTGGAAGTTATACAGCGTGTAACAGAAAGGGTATAATCATAACCACCCACATTTGGCCATTTATTTAGAAGTCCCATGTAATATGTTGAGTAGAGGAAGACCTAAGAAACGATGGATGGACTGTGTGAAGGATGAAATGGAAAGAAAAGAAGTGTCTAATGAGATGATGAGTAATAGACAAATATTTTTTTTATTATTATTTATTTATTTAGGTTAACCAACAATTGTTTACACTATATACATTTCTGATTTAATGACTAGAGTAACATTTGCAAGTGCAACAATTAATTACAGGTTAACACCACATGCACAGAAAACGGCTTTACATAACATATTTATAAATTATTGAAATTAGAAATTTTACATACAATGAATAAGTAATTAAAAACATCAATAAAGATAATAAGATAATAATGATGAGATAATATTCAATGCTATAAACAACATATAAAAATTTAATTTTAAATTAAAAAAAAAACATTGTCATTTGATTACTGATTAAATTATAATTGATTAAATTGATGACATTATGATTAATTATTATTTGAATTATAAATAAAGATATCGACCATAAATTGATAAAAGAATAAAATTGAAGGAATAAATATGAAAGAAGAAGACATGCTGCCCCTAAAGAATTGGAATAAGGGCAGAAGAATGATGCTGATATAATTCGTTGTTCCATAATAAGTTTACATAACCTTGAACATCCTTAAGTATTTAAGGACAATAAAAATCAGCTAAACCAATTAAGATAGGAACAACTATACAATGAAAACCACTCCAACTCACAATATCAAGATAATAAGACAACTCATTAGACTATCATTCACTAATTACCATGTACTTCTCAAGTCTATAAACGTTATTTTCTAACGATTCAACTACGTAAATTCCTTGGAATCAAGGACGTTATTCCCGCCGGCAGTCAATTAAAAGTTTACGACCGTGTCACTAAGAGAATGCGTGACATCCATCTAAGGCAACTTAACTGTAAGTTAAGACATGACAAGCCTTAATTCCTTGTACCAAAGATGTGTGTGGGCGTAATTTGCAATGTTTCTGAGCTTTTTTTGTTGGATCATGTTAGTTCGAATAAAAAGATGTTTTAGTAGCTACATTTAATTTTCTAAGCCGCTGGTTACTGAGAACACTCGAACATACGGATAACTGGAAAATATTTGACAGAAAAGACGATTAATAAACATAACAAAAATACTTACAAACATGATTAAATTAGAGAAAAGATACATCTAGATAAAGATACTTACAAAGTTGATAAAGCTAGAAATGGTTAAAGCACTCTAAAGATGACTGATATTTAAATGAAAAAACATAAAACGGCAGTAAAGAAGTAAGTGTACCTTCATGCTGCACACAATCAGGAAAACACTTTCAGAAACGATAAATTATTAAGGGAAAGACGCGTCGTAGTCTGGTACGAATATGAACAAAGAAACTTTACAAAGTAAAGCTTTTACTGAAGCTTGTAATCACACTCCCAAAGTAAATCGTGATTGCTTATTTGAAGTCGTACAACATCGTAAAGGAAATCAGAACTTTAACACAAACAACGCTAATAGAAACGGGTTCTATAGAAAAAGATTTGGTTTTTTCGATAACACAGACGCAGAAGAATTTGATCCGCTTACCACAATCGAACATTATAATGTAAAAAATCCATCGTACGAAACAGATACTATTAGTTATGCCAAAGATAGTCCAACAAATACATTCTACAATGCAGATAATGGTGTCACTTACACTGCAACAGCTAGAATCGTGATCAATTCACACAAATTTCCTCTACACTCTACACATACATATTTTGAATTCTTCGCAAGCAATTTCGCAACACGGAAAGCAGACCTAGTAATTTGCGTGGACTCTGTAACCAAAGGCTGAGGCACTACACACCCACTAACCTCGGAATTGATTACACATTAAATCAGCATTACTTCTGCCTGATTTGAGAGTAAAATAAGACTATGCATCAGCTGGGCTTATAAATCATTCACATCTTCGGACGTTGGGGCTGCTAGTGGGCTTTGGCCGGATGTTATGTCCTAGTTCAAAGTTACAATTTAGTCCTCTTCTTAATTTTAGTCCAGTGTGATGTAATATTTCATGTATACCTGCCATCATCTGCCTGTTTACCATCTATACCTGCCTTAAGTAAAGACCTTGTTTGTCATCAAAATGCTTGCAGTGTTATCATTGACTTGTAAAACTTCATTTTTTGCCCTGTGGGTGACTCGTTTAATGTAATATAAGTCCAGCTTTTCTATTAGATGTGCGAGGTTTACGAGCACAGTAAAAGCCTCAGGGACAAAGTTGCTAATACGAAATGGATTCCATTAAAAGTTCTACAGTAAAATTGCATTGTATCTAGGGAAATTAAACACTAACCTGCACTTTTACTCTAACGAAGGAATCTCATATAAATCCTAAAATTGCCTGAACTTACCATACAAAATTTTACATTCATAACTTAACTATCTAACTTCACCATGTTCCCAAATACGTAGTCTACCAAATTCTCTTCGCCAGGTGGCTCATGATTCACAATAGTATGCAAGGCAACCAATCATACTATGCAAATCCAGTTTAAGCGGATCTGTCATTGTACGGGAAATCTATACAATGCGAGGCCATGTCTAACTGGAATGTATCGCTTGAAATGTCGCCGTGTGTACAAGCACAGATTATACAAAGTATTTAATCTGTGGCACAGCCTTGTGTAACCGCACGCACGCACGTGTTCGCCCATTGTATTGCGGTTTTTCTTATGTACATGTCCATTAATGTACATACTCAATGATCTGCAATTTGTACGGTAGCCTTTATTATTGCTCTATTTGGATTTCCTGCTTTATTACATAACATTAAGAACCTATTTCATAAATGAAACTGCGGACGGTTCATGAGCTGTCACTGTCAATATTACAATCGCCTGTAATCGCCGAAGGTTTAGGCAGTGGTGTACCTAACAGTACACCCACATTTCATCAGTTATGTTTAAGTCCTATGTAATAGGGGGCGAGCCTATCGCCATTAACAGGACCCAAATCCAAACTCCGTGGCTGCTACTGAGAAATTCCTGATGAAAAACCCAATAACAATTTGCCCGACCCGGGAATCGAACCCAGGACCTCATCAACAGTCGCAATTGCGAGCCAACAAGGTAAAGAATGTTACACTATAGCAATTATGATCCTGACAGTTCTTGAACGCGGTTTAGATGTGCTGATCACGTTCATTGGTGAAATTCACCCTAATTTAAATGGTTTAAATTGCCTTTGTAGTTTCTGAAAAAAACATACTTGACTTAAGACTAAAGACTAAATAAAACCCACGTCCAACACTTCAACCAGAATAATATAAATTAAACCAAGCACAAAGGACAGAACAGCTAAACCAGTCTAACAAGCACATATCATTAACAAATATCTTACTTCTGAGCTATCTGTTACCCTAGTACCAATTAGTTTAATTGCTACTATGATACCCTCAATACGACCAACAAAAACATAACTAGGAGATATAAATGTAACTACAGATCTATAGAATTAACTCTAACTGACATCAAACGCCTTATGAGTATCAATCGTACAGTCTCAAGCACTAATATGTTAACACTTAGTAACTTCTAAAGGTAATTTTCTCAACAACAAGAAATTACAATCAAATACAGAAGGACAACAAACACACAACAAACGCACAGGGAACATAGTATTTTGAAACCCATACTTTTATAAAACTTACAAACAAACTTACGCGTACAGCGTAAGTTTGTGAGGACGAATGGATGGATGGATATATATTACTCTTTCACGCAACAAAGGTTGAATGGATTTGAAAAAAAAAAATGCACTGATTTTTTATAACCTGGATTAACACACCTTTTATCCGATACTACGTTCCCCTGATATAATTTTTGACTACACGCGGGCGCAGCCGCGAACAGAAGCTACTAGGTTTATTACAAAGTTGCAGCAGTTAATCCACGAGGAGCTCATGACTGTACTTACATACTAACCCACATAATTCAGATGTTTATTCTGTTTTTCTGACCAACCAGCGCGCGAGTTCGGCTGGCATGCGCAAACGCAGCGCGTACAATCACCGCGGTTAGATCGCACGCGATTCGTTCGTAATCAATTTAAGAGTATCCTTTTACGTGCGTACGAAACTAATGGATTTGTTACGGTGATTTGTGTGGTAGAAAAACAATGGCAATATGACACTATGTGTTAGATAAAGATTAGCGCTCTGTGGTCGACACTTTTATAGTTATGTAAGTAGGAACACATCGTTCACCTCCTTTTTTTGTTGCAAAGATTTTAATTAAATCACTCTACCAACCGACGATGACATTTTTTGTAGAATTGTCTGAAAATTTTAATCTTTTCCTGTAGGATGTGCATACTCTTTCGCGCGACTCACGTACGATCAGGGCAGATCTAGCGATTTAAATCGTTACTTTCGGTATGACCACTGAAACATTTTGGATCTCAAATAGGTTCTTCCTTTTCTACACAGTTAAATAAAATACGGTCCATATTTTAACAGCATAATCGCTCGACCATACCGTAATTAAAATGAGTAACAAGAAATAAAGTCAATGAAATACAAACTAAATCACACGAACACTGCAAACAATGAAAAAGTCGATCTCTTGATTCTACGAATGTCCGGACTAATAGTTATCTGATATCCAAGTTCTACGAACTACGTCTATTCTATGTATTTTATTATTTCTCACTCTAGGTAGAAATTAGAAAAGAAACATCGCAATTTCTATGGTAATTTAGTAGTGAAAGAAAAATATTCTGTTATCGTCAGATATTAAATCTTTTTGCGCCAATAACATTCAATCATAGAAAATAGGCAATACATGCTTGATACATAATGTGTAAGTATTATAAAACGTTCTGCATGATTTGTCTCACTGATAAAGTGCTATTATGGCACGAGCTACTGTGACAAAGGATATATCGTGGATTTTGTCACATGTCATCAGCTGTCTAGCATTTTCTCAACTATGTTGGGCTTGGCTCCCAGTCTAACCGGATGGAGCTGAATACCTACCAGTATTTTACATGGAGCGACTGCCTATCTTATCTCCATAACCCAGTTAGTACTGGGTAATAGGATACCCCGTATTATGACTGGTTGTCAGACTCTCGGATTTTGTCACATATCTCTTACAAAATTAGACAAAATCTGTGACACATATCTTGCTGCTTTAACAGCGGCCCAGTTAAATCATTTCGGTTTCCTTAATTGTTTGATAACAATTAATGCAATTAGAGAACCTAGAATTAATTAGTCACTAGATTGAATTCAGTTCTAAATGCTAATTAGTTATTGTTTATCTGTTTCTTGCAATTAAGGTAAATCTATCGCTTTCTCCAATTGAAACTGCTCTATGAATGTTTCTGGTTCTTGATTTTATTAGGAAAGGAATTCTCTAAAACCAGGAAGCAACCAGGACCAGCACTCCCACATAATACTGAAGACAAGCTATTGCCCGCGACCTTCGTCTATTCGTCAAAATTATTATAAAAACTTCTTATTGCTTCGATATTTCGTCGTAATCGGATTTTCTTAACGATTTCATGGGTTAAAGAAACCTTTTCCTAAATTACTTCTTATTATAACAACACCTATCTGCCAGTTAAAGTCCCGTCGAAATCGGTGCAGCTGTTTCGGAGATTAGCCGGAATAATGGGCAATGTACCTAGCATTAAGGAATCTTAAAATAATAATTAAATCATTCATTCATTCAAACAGACAAAAAAAAAAAGTTTTGTTGTGAATTGTACTTTCAAATGCATTCAGTAACAATCTATTATTTTCTAATTACAAACAGACACTGAAATTTTATTTATTTGTATAGATGTACCTATCACAGGGAGGCATCTAAGCTGGGAGCCTAGTGTCATCAACCGGGCACCAAACTCTGATTAAATTCCGGGTTTCTAGTGACGAATTCCAAGTGGACAAACCGAAAAACACATTGCCTTTGCGACCCTACATTATGGTCATATCTACACTCCTCTGCCCGTTCCTCCCAGAATTTTAAAGGTGCGGCGGTTATATAAAATCTTTTGTGCAAAGATACTCATATTTGATAAGCTATGTGCTGATCGCTACATTAATAACAGCTGTAGTAAGTAGTTACTACAGTACATGCGCGTGAGTGCCCGTGTGGTCGCAACTTTTGTCCAAGATACAATCATCTTACCTAAGCTTTCGTCACACTTACTGCGAATGGAAATACGAATTACGAATTGTTACATGATGCGGTTGTAGTAGGTATGTGAAATTCCTTAAGACTTGTTGAAACGAAAACTTATTAAATGCGCTTCGATTCCTGGGTCGGGCAATGTGTTATTGGGTTAATAACTTACTACCACCTAAGCCCAGTTGATGGTAATAGGCTCGCTAACTATTGCAATAACTGTTAAAATGTGAGTGTATTTTCGGAACACCCGGGTTCACAAGCGTGATGTACTTAAATTAATCAAATATGCATTTATAAGAAATTTTAGATATATTTGACTCAGTCGGTCCATACGTTTCCATTGTGTGACGTAATTCGTATCCCCCAACATCACTGGCTATGTAGCCGATATAGGTACCTGCATATCATAATAACTCCATGTAACAACACACATAGGTCGTGTCATGTCCCACTCTCGTTGTGTGACAAAGCCTTTAGCCACAGTGAGCCACTGTAGGCCACAATAGGCCTCGAGTCTCACGCCATCGCATGGCACCTTACGAATTTTACATAACCACTATAGTTTCATATACATATGTTTATGCAATACAGATAGGTTGATTGAGACACTGTATTCATTTGAAGTGGTCATTGGCGGTAAATGACTATTATTGAGTAATTTGCGATAAAAAAATTGTATGGCGTAATACGGTTTGGTGAAATCGGTATCCAGGACCAATTGAGGAATCGGCTCCTGACACTAGACCCTGACAGTTAGTAAGCTGAAGTATCTGTCAGTGTCTGCCTGACCAGTGTCCGCAGCCGGTCCACAGTCAGTCCGTCCGGTTTGATCAAACCTTTAATAATTCAGGAAATTGAATCCAGCACTTCGTGGCCTGACAACGATAGTTAAGATATAAATTAAGTAAAGTAGTATTTAAATGTTAAATACATTTTTGACCGACTTTCTTCAAAAAGGAGGAGGCTCTCAATTCGATTGTTTTTTTTTAATGTTTTGTACCTCATATCTCCGTCATTTGTGAACCGATTTGAAAATTTCTTTTTTTTTTCATTTCAAAGGATATGGTTCCCGATTCTTCCCATAGAAATTTCATCAAAATCGGTTTAGGAATTTGGTTGTTTTCCTCACGATAATTATCACATCACGCGACGTCGCGTGCAGGCGCTTTTATGTACATCACGCGACGTCGCGTGATACTTGCTAGTTAAATTTGACACACTTCCCGATTTCTGATTGAGCTGAAATTTTGCAGGCATGTGTATATCGCGACACAATCCAATATTATGATAACATGGAGCTGATCTGATGATGGAGCTGGAAGGTGGCCATAGGAACTCTGTAATAAAACGACGCCACGCCATTGAATTTGGACTCGTTTGATTCGTCTTGACGAGTACTTTGGTCCTAAATGGTATCCAGTGTCTGATGATAGAGCTGGACGGTGGCCTTAGGAACTCCGTAATAAAACGACTAAACCTCGTCGAGTTGGGGCTCATATGATTCGTCTTGACGAGTACTTTAACTAACTTCTAGTTACAATGTAAAAAATAATTCATGACAAAAATTTGTGTGGTAAACTACAACTAAAAAGGGTAAAATAAAAAAACTTTCTTGCGAAAACAAAACCGACTTCCAAAAAAACACTAAAACGTCTAAAATAACTTGAATTTCGGAAGTCGGTGGCAAAAAAGATACAAACAAAGACACCGACTTCCGAAATTCAAGTAATTTTAGACGTTTTAGTGTTTTTTTGGAAGTCGGCTTTGTTTTGAATAAGTACAGTTAACGGCAAAACAAATTATGATTCTCTACATTTAAAAAATCAAATAAGACTATTTTACTCACTAAACTAGCTAGAATACCTAATTTCGAAAATTATTAAGATCTCTTTAATAAACATCATCATTACCCTACCCTTATGCCAATTACGGCTTCTTTAACATTAAATTCAAAATTCCGATAAAGTCATCGACTTTGCTGCTAACCGTACCCGTAATTGTTAATTAACGAGAAGCCACATAATTATCATAATGGAATGCATATTTGTATCGTGCTACGGAACTTGTATGGGAAATGGGTTACGATTTCTCGTAGACTTGCTAACTCTTAGACGATGGGGCTACAAGAACGTGAGTTATTTCAAGCATAGGCTTGCTCCCGTTTTCGTACGTGCCCGTTTGTTTCGAGCTCAAAACTAAATTAGCAACGGTTTTATACTGAGATAAAATGGCTGAGTTTGCTTTGAAACTAGAGACTATTGTTCGAAATGGTTTCAGTCCAATCTTAGTCTCGGACTATACAGTAAATAGTCATAAACTTACACAGTTACACTGTCACTGACAGGATATGTTCCGTACGTGTAGGACCTTACAATAGTTGAAAAACCACAGAAGATAGCCCGTGAGTGACAGAGAAAGTTTAGTTACAAACCTTGAAAGCTTAAAACAGTGTTTCATCATCATCATCATCATTTCAGCCGAAAGACGTCCACTGCTGGACATAGACCTCCCCCAAGTGTCGCCACATTGACCGGTGCCGTGCGTCTCGCATCCAGCGGATTCCCGCAACCTTCAACAAACAGTGTTTATATAGTCATAATAAAATTCCGAAACTTAAATTATGAATAGATGATAAGGGATACAACAATAACTTACATCCTATGCAGAGTGGCATACACGCAGTTCTAACACTCAAAAGTACCTAGTTAAGGCCTATTCTACCGTGCTCAGTTTAGCGTTACTTTACAGATCAAATTAGCCAATGACAAAAAAAATGCAGTTTGCTTAGGACTGTCGGTTTACCGTATTTTATTAAAACATACAACTTGGCCTAAGCTTCGGACTCGGGCTATGTTACTCCATCTCTTACTACCTCAATGATCAAATCACAGGCTCATTAGCAGTACATTCGAGCATCATTCAAATATGAAATAGTGCACGCAAGACACCATAACAAACACCAGTTCAATCAGAAACTAAAGCTATTCCAACGAAAGACTAACAAACTATCTTGCTTCACTCACGGCACGCAATATCTCAATTTGTCTTGATCTAGATAAATGCACCAAATCATCGGAACAACTTGACTTTGGGACCGGTCGCGTAGGATGCGACTAGCGGAAGAGTTGGCGTTAAGCGTGAAATTTTTCATCTATCACCTGGCTAGCCTTTTCTAATATACTAACATAATAAAGCTGAACAGCTTATTTGTTTGAGCGTGAAAAAAAATATTTTTCATTCTATGGCCTAATTCTTGAGGAATGCTATAGGTTATTGTACATCACTCGACGACCCTTAGGAGCCGAGCAAAAAGGGAAACGGCGGTAAAACAGTGGGGCAGAGCTAGTATTGAATAAAAGTGAGGAAGACCCACATAACTGAACCGCTCAATAGCTTTTTGTTTTAATCTAAGCCTTTATATACAAAATTCATTAAGAATCATACATAAATAGAAGTTAATAAACATACAAGAACAAGGCTGTGGCGGCCGATACTTCCTTCACCATAATAAGGAAATTTGTGAGAAGACTCATACCCTAATATTTCGTTGTCCGAGTTAATATGGCTATTTACGAGTACTATGGGTGGTCCTCTCATTAATTCGTCTATAATTAAGTTACTAAATGCAAACCTGTTACTAACAATTTAAGGATCACTTAGTTGTCCGAAATAAATTGATTTATTATTTATTTAATGGCACCAAACGGCCGAGCTCCTGCCATGATGCCTTGTCTTGGCAGCCTTGTTCAACCCACTGCTGGGGGGTGGAACACGGCTGCCGGTGATGATGACGAAATAAACAATTAAACGTACAGATTTCGGATGTTTATGGATAATTTCCAAGTCTGGCTGTCAACTAATATAGGGAAGTAGTCGCTGCGCTTTGTAGTGTCAGCTTAACGCCCACCGCTGCCTCCCCCGCTCTCTGTATAGCCTAACCTCAAAACTTCAAGCCACAACTCCCGAGAATTTCTCTTTGTATCTGATTCCGTAACATTTCCCGTCACAATGATAATTTACACTGCCGTAATTAATAAAAGGAATTATCAAATGAATCATTATGAAATTACACCGCTTTGTTAAAATAACCGGTTAAGTTGGTTAAGTTGTGTTAATTGGTGCCTGTGACCTATTTCAATAAGTTTAATTAGAAAGCATTGTAGTTAATCAAATATTCAAATGAGATTGTAGCAATGTTTGGTGCGGGAGATAGGTGTTGGGTCCCGGTTGGAAGGTCGTGGGTTTAAACCTGTTCGTGAACAATTGAAGTGTATCTTTATAAGCAAGTTTATAATTGTGTTTACCGTAAAATTTTAATTACTTTTGCAATTTTAGGATATACATCTAACTGTTATGTTGACTGCTTCATTGGTCGCGACTGCTGATCATGAGGTCCTGGGTTCGTTTCCCAGGTCGGGCAGTGTTATTGGGTTGTTCCATCCATCAGGAATTTAGGTACACGGCTGCCTAACCCTTCCAGAAGAACAGGCGTAGTGATATTTCGTATCTAACTTTAGGTTCCTTCTCTGAGTCTGAGCTTACTCCGGATATTTACCTATGTATTTATTCACTTTTACTATAGTTTAGTTAGCAACGAATCCATGGAGTTTCATGGTGTACTCCTAGATAGGACCCTGTCAAACTGTCTGGAGCCCTAACTTATCTTCGCTCTTAATCTACCAACCCTTATCTGACAGAATCTGAAGCAACCTTGGCGCAGTCAGTTTGACTGACCACTAACAACCTACGTGGTAAATTGACGTCATATCACAAGTAATAGTCGAAAAAACAATAAATAATGATGAGAGTCTTCACCTTGATACAGTAATAACATGCTTTGTGCCTCTAGCTAAATTGTGATTTTGATAATTTACTAAAAATGAAGACCTTCAGACTAACACGACAAAATTTTGTCGACGAACCCAAATGAGATTATTATGGGATTGTTTAGACAAAGTCATGACTCGATAAGACTAAATTTTGTCGCTCGTGTTTGACCAATTTAAGTTTCTCTTCACGCGATTGTTTTATAATAAACTTCATTCCCGGGATTGCAATTAATTTTATGCACAAATTTTCTACACGCGTGTGTTACACGAAATCGTTTCTATCGATGAAAACTCCATAGCAAAATTGTAAGCGTGCAATGTAATTTCCGCTTTGTGCGATGGGTGTAATCTACCCGAAGAAATGTACCGACCTGACTATTCTATTATTAAAATCAAATAATAATAATCACAATTAATATTACTTGTGGTCACAAATAGCAACATATATTGAATTTCAACCCGCTCTGGGCCTGCGTGGTAGTTTATGGCCCATTCCCTCTCATAGAGAGGAGGCCTATGTGTGTCCCAGCTGTGGGAACATTATAGGCTGATTATATATGACATGTATGTATTGAATTTAAGATTTACATAAATCTCATGACGATGCGACTAAGAATAACCAAACAAAACATAACACTGCAGTATCTCTTTCACAAGTAATTTCACCACAAAATCTAGCTGACACGCTGACAGACATCACCACATAATGTCACGCTGTAACTCCTCTTTATCCGTTTCAGATTTACGAAACAAACAAGCCTCTAATGCAAGTGTCACAGAACGTGTTTAACCGAAAGATTAAGAGTAGTGCAAGTGCGAACAAGTTGTAATTTCGTCGCCTTCGTAATCTAGATTCGGATAATTCTTTATGCAAAGCCTCGGAGCAATCTCTAACACAACTATCTACTTTAGTATAGCTACATAATATCACGCCTATTATTAATCTCCGTAATGTTAAGCAGAGGTAAACCCACAACCCCAATCAATAGTAAACCCACATCTCGCATGTTTAAGTCCCATGTAAAAGGGGGCGAGTTTATTGCCATCGACCGGGGACAAATCCAGCCTCCGTGGCTGCTACTGAGAAATTCTTAATTAAAAAACCAAATAGCACTTTGCCAGACGAGGGAATCGAACCCAGGACCCCAGGCTCAGCAGTCGCGATTGTGACCACTAGACCAATAAGGCAGTCAACCTTTCAGTTATTTCTTTATGCATATTAGCCTTGAAGCATTCCCTAACACCACTATCCAGTTTAGTATATAGTATAATACTTATTAATTCGATTCTAATCCCCAAAAGTTGGGCCCAACTTAATCTAGAAGTAATATTACTTTTCTTTCGCCTCTAAGTGGTTGAGACGTCTTTCGAAATTGATCACAGCATATGGATAAGACAGGCCATAAATCTAGGTCTCAATTGGATTTTCTTAGAAGAATTTCATTTCAATACCTACGGACCTAAACCGAAACTCAATTTCTCATCCATTTCGATTCTTAATTTTCTACTCGCCGTCTGAGAAATTTCGATTCGATAAATTGACGTATGACATTGAGGTGTCAGAAATCTTAAATTAGCACGTGCTTCAAATGATAGTAGACAAAAAATCGAACTTACGAAGTAATTTTTTTGATCAACTAGCAATTGCGAAAGCAAAACGACAAAATTCATTATTCGCTTACAGAATTGGGTCGTTGTTGGTCCAATAATGCAGAAACTAGTATTTCTCGTTCACTTTGTTGTCGGTAAAACTACTTTTTAGTAATAAAAACTTCATTTTGAAAAGCCTCTGATAAGATATCGAATGCGGCTAAACTTGACAGATTAAACTAAACTAACAAACCAGATAAAGTTACAACAAATATCTGTTTTGTTTAATATTTTTTTTAATTTAAAGTTTAGGTTAAGGTAATACAATCGAAAAATACTGGCCATTGAAATCAAGTACAACTATCAGTCTGTTTCATGCAGCAATTAAATAAATCTTACAATCGGCTCAATCCTGTCAAGCATGAAATACATCTTACCGACTGATCAGGCCGCTATCTCTCTCGATCTCTTTCGTTATAAACAAAATAATACTAAGAATCGATTCAGCCAAAAGTAATTCCTAAGAACTATTACCAAATAAAAATGCCATCAACACGATACGAAATCTCTGCAGCCTTGACAAGTGGCACATGTCATCCGCCATCTTGAAATTGATGCTGTCAAAACACTTAATGTCGTATTACATTAATGGCCAGTAATTGATGTTTCCTTATGTGATTTCAAGACTTGTTGAGTATGTAGATACTTTTTATAACCAATAAAATGTTAAGTAAATAGTCATCATTAACGATAATTTGTATTCCGTATAGGTTTTTGCAAATATGTTTGTGCGTTTAAGATCTAATTTAGGTAATCAATAATCAAACGTGTACGTTGGTAATCTCCGAGTTTAAATGTCATCACCAACTTTATCTGTTCAAAAGTGAATGCAAATTAAATTAAGAAATCGTTACTTAATATTTAACCACACTCATTTCCTTTTCGTTCAAAAGTTCAATTTTGGAATATGGAACGATACATCCGAAGATAATTATGTCGTCACTCTACATGGCGAAATCATAAAGCTATTTTTTTTTATATGGCTACTCGTAGTTTGTCTTGCCAACATGGAGTAATGACGTTAATTTTGTGTTGCTATACTTCTCTTTCTTTAAGTACATATTTTTGCTACAAAAACTTGGCGTCTCTTCATTGCTGACTTTTGTATAAGCTTTTGTTTTTTCTGTTATTAAAACATGCATTGAGTATAAAACAGCTTCGATAAACATCTGATATTTAATAAGGGTGACTAAATTTTTCTCATGTTTTATATGAGTTTGAATGAGGGCTATAGTTTTTAAGCTCACCAGATGGCGACACTGTCGATTAAGGTCCTGTCAATAATTATATTTTATACTTGAAAGTACCAATAACGTCATAAAAAGTTTATTTTATTACGTATAACAACATAGTGTAACAACTTCAGGTTCATATATTTACAATATTCTCCCTAAAATTAGCAAGCATGAAACATTTAAAAAATATTTTACCTCCAAGCACTGAAAATTAAGATTCTAAGTTGCTACTTAAAATCTTCAAGTCATAATTAATCAGGAATGGCCCAATCTAGACAACAATCGTGAACACTTGTAAAAATACGTGTAAAAACAGCAAGTAACGCGCGAACTATCTATGACATCTGACATTTCGGTGCCCCCGCGCTACACTAGCGACTCTAGCGGCGAATTCATACGCGATAGCCCCCATTGCGTATTACAGTTACTGATAAAAAACAACAAGGTCAGTGAAACGTGGCTTTCGAAGTTTTTGTCCAAAATACCAATTTTATACACATCGATTTTAAATAATTGTTTGCACATATTGTTAAATGGTGCAAAAACTTGTTAGCAAAAAAGCTTTATTTTCATTTTACTACATTCGATTAATGATCATGACCTGTCTATCGCTACGCGATATGCGTCAATTATTTTTTACGCCGTATAATTATTCAACTTTTTATTCCACGTTTTGTCAAACACGTTGACTTGTTGCTAATAAAATGGCTTGTTCTACTCCAAGGCCGGTTTTTTTAATTCTCTATTCTGTCCCACTGCTGGGCAAAGGTCTGCCAGTTCTGTCTGCCGTTTCTGGCCATTGAGTCAGGAACGAGTCCAAATTGTCGCGCCAGCGTTTCTCACATATTACACTGGGGCGAACATCAACCCGCTGGCGAAATGGTAGCTATAATGACAACCCAGTACTATACTGATGTTGTGTTAATTTACATTTGTGAATTGGTCTGGTAAAAAGTGCCTATTTGGGCACTGTAAAACAGACCCTAACACAACTAGTATTAGGGTATTTTCATATACTTCATAAAGGTACTTTTATCTCAGTAATCTTTATAATCTTCCTTGTTCTACCACAGCTAAATCATCACTCCATTTTACCTTTTACCTTCACGAGCTCGTCAAAACCCCCACTAATCCGTACTTTTCATTGCCATTTCTCCAAGTCCTGGGTAAAAGCGAACTTCTGTTTAAAATTAGCAAGCACGTGTACCGTAATGGAACCCCGGCACGTGCACCTGTGCTAATGGACGGTCCTTCTAAAGTTTTAGTAGCGTGTGTTTGTTTACTGCACGTTTTTATGGAAGCTGCCTTGAGGTGGATCCACACGGAAATTACTTTTTGAATAGACAAGAAAGAAAGATAAAGTATTCATTGGGATTCACACGGGATGACAGGACAATAATACGGAGGTTGGTGTTGCGATGTTTAAAAAAAAAAAAGGTCACAGCGCGGAAAACAACAAGAGCAATAAGATAATTAAGTAACTTTCTTCAGGATCAAATATACTTAGTTAGCGAAAGAAAAAATCGACGGACGTGTCAGCTCGAATTAAAAAAAAGAAATCCAAAAACACATTAATTTGATGATTATTTTGTTTTCATTTACGGTCACTTGTCTTATTTATTTCTATTGGTTGGATGCTGCTACCATCTATACAACGTTTCTTAGCATGGCAACATTTACCTAATAGATTTTGGTATCCGTTGTTGGCATTCTTGCCCATTATCACCTACAAACGTTGCTCCACAAAAAATAACTTGGGTAATATTTCTATGGGTATGGATCAAGCTTTAGAGGATAGGTACTGTAGGTAGAGGTTGGTAAGGTTCATTGACCCTTTTTGTTTAATGTCACTCGCTACGAACAAATTTTCGTCGGTACCCTTGTATTTACTCAATCCGAAATTAGAATCCCTTACATAACGCTTCAGCAAATATAAATAAAAAGTTAGAATGTTTTCTAAAGCTAGGGTCTGGCATTACAAATACCTGCAACAACTCTTGAAACACTGAAATTTGAAAATGAAAAATATAATAAAAATAACTCATAGGTAGAAAGATATAGCTAGCTCAGTAAGGCTACTTACGTTGGCAAGAAAAATTCAAACCTCTAAGTAATGTTTCAATAAATCTGACACAAAGGTGAACATCTTAGTAAACCACCTAAAATATAGCAAGCTTGTTCTATAATATTTTGGTTTCGAAGAATAATGTATTTATTCCACAGCCTGGAGCGTTTCACAATGTGATTCCGTATTAATTCACGACGAAGCCGATTATTGAGTGAAAACACCGCCACATGTGTATTTAGGGTAACCATACAAAATACTTCGTAAGGAAAATTCATATATTTTAGATTATTTACGATTTTATTTATGTACTGTTTTAATCTGATCCCATGATTATCTTAAATAAGAACTCCGATTGTGTTCGGAACGAGTCTGGTTATTTATCCTCAAAAATTGCCTTGACACCAGGTACCCAAATTGTCATGATATAAAAAATAAAAATTCCCCCGACCATTTCTATTTTGCTAACCCTACAGTCACATCTGACGCAAAGAAAATTCGTACGTCAACAACAGAGAATTATATGCAAATTTAATTTTGTACGGTTCGCAAAACAAACGAGTTTACGTGTACGACATACGTAAACCTATTCGAAGAGTTTTCACAATACACTGAGCTCCTTTTGATTACTCCGGTTAAGTTTTTGTTTGGTATTCTGATTGTGAATTTGGTAAATTATAGGATAACAAAGAAAATGAGAATGTTATGAAGATGAGAGAAAATATAGTTAGGTTATTTAGGTTTTGGTTAGGTTTATTATTTGTGACAAAAGAGGACAAAAAGGACAAAAAGCATGTAAATCATAGTCACACGCATTATCAGACTTGGTTGTAAAACAATGGTATCCTCTGATTACAACATAACACAGGAACTGTTAACGCAATATTTGTAATAGACCGTCAATTTACAGCTCATTTGTTTGTAATAAATCACTTGAAAATAACCACCTATGAAGATACGGGGAAGTAGGAAAGGGAAGTATCAAACGAAGTATTGTAGGCACACGATTGAAGGATTGGAAAATTAACCTTGTTGCATAAGCAGGTAATGTGTTAATCGATAATTCAAATGCCAATTAAGTTGAGTTATCGTATAAAGTGCCAATGAATTTATTCAATGATAGCTTAATTTAGTCTTTGCTAACTTTTGCTCTCTGCATCGACTGCGGGGAGATCGGAAATCATCCCACGGGAAACTACCAGAATAGGCCTAGGCCACGGTATACCTGTCCAAATTTCATCGAAATTCGCTGTTCTTCTTTTCTGTTCTTTCTGTTCGCTGTTAAGGCGTGAAAAAGTTTCGTATCGATCGAGAAGAACTTTCGCTGTTATCATATTAGTGAGTTACTATTAGTATCGATTAAGGTGGATGCGCAAGGGTAGCCCGCGAAATTTAAATTTTCTTACGTTTATTGCAATTTGCAGGTCAGTGTCAGGTTGTATGTTGATGAAAATATGAATCGCGCCAGTAACGCGTATGGAGTTATAGAATTATAATCATTCCAATCATCAATACAACCCTCCAAGTTCATATAATCTCAAAAAGTGACTTTTTCATGAAATAGCTATTAAATGTGATTATATGAACTTGGAGAGCTGTATTGATGATTTGAATGATTGTAATTCTGTAACGCCATACGTGTTACTGGCGCGATTCATATTTTCATCAACATACTACCTGACACTGACCTGCAAATTGCAATAAACTTGAGAAAATTTAAATTTCGCGGGCTACCCTTGCGCTTCCACCTTAAGGTGGATGCGCAAGGGTAGCCCGCGAAATTTAAATTTTCTTACGTTAATAGTACACCCACATTTCACCAGTTATGTTTAAGCCCCATGTATAAAGGTCGAGCCTATTGTCATCAACCGGTCACAAATCCAGACACACTAATCACCTAACTCTAGGATCACCCCAAGAACACGTCCCGACCCTGGATTCTAACCTAGGACCTGGCTAGGCTAGGCTCAGGCCGTCGCGCTTGCAGCCACTAGACCAGAGAAGCAGTTACAAAATCTGTTCAGTGTCTTTATAAAGGCATTGTACTGAATAACGAACACTTTCAATTAGCTTGAGATAATCCCTTTTCCTGAAGGTCTGATTGCGTAGGTATTCCGATTAGCTAGATCAGATTTGAAATCTGTTGTAAATAAAGGGCCATAAGAACTATAATTAATCAATTAACACTCTTGTTAATTTGTTAAAGATCTCTATCTTACAACTTATTGTAATGGGTTTTTACAAATCCTCATCTAGTCAGGTGCAAGCTATTCTGTACGTAATAACCATGGGAAACTCGGCTATTTCATGATCCGTAGCAACCTATCACGCCTTACACAACCGTTCGTGTTCCACCTGCAATCTTTCTCTTATCCCACGAACTTCTAAACCTAGACTTCAATATTGCAAAGTGATACCGTGTAGGGTTATCAGAACTTATTTATTCGTTTCATAATTTTAGAGAGCTGTGCTCCTATTTCATGGGACATCTGGACAATTACTGGCTGGGAATATGTGTGTGAATATACGGGTGTGATGTTAAGAGCATTAACGTCTTACGGCGTTTCATACAAACTTTGAACTCAATTGTTTTCGAAATGACTGAACCGATTTTAATGAAACTTCATACGCATAAGCAGGATACATAGGTCTAAAAAGTTGACGGAGAAGATTTTTGAAAAATAGTGATACAGCTAAATTAGACTGAATTTAGATTTTTCATCAAAACAGACATTTCCAATTATCTTTTTTTTTTAGACATATGAATCATGCCTATGCGTATGAAGTTTTATTTAATTGGTTGGTGGATTTAATCGGTTCAGTCATTTCGAAAAAAAAGACTTGCCGTAAGACGTTCACGCTCTTAATGTAATGTTACGATTTCGATCACTTCTCAACAATAGTGTGTCCACGGCTAGAAGGTGCCTGAGCCTTAGGTTTTTTACTTTAGATAGTTAATCAATATTTTGTCGGTATGTTCAAATGTAACCCCAACAGATGGTCCTAAGTATGTGTTTCTAGTTTAAGCTTTTCATGGTTTCCTGTTTTTTTTTTTGCTGTGTTCTTGTTCACACCATCTTTACCAATCTGTTTTTATAAGTGAAGACTTGTAATTGGCTGTCAGTTTCACTTATGTACTATTTTTATTGTTTTGTTTAGCTGTAAGTCTTCCATAGTTCATAAATAAATAATCAAATGACTGCCTTGTTGCTCAAGCTCTAGTGCTCAGCATAAGGTCTTGGGTTCGATTTCCATGTCAGGCTAAGCGATATTGCCTACACGAATGGCGCGTGGAGGCACTACGCCGGGGGGTAACTCCGCTGCCGCGGCAAATTGTCGCTCAGCGGACAGACCTCCGGCGTGATCTCATGGCGACATGGAGAGAGCGACTGTCGCAACCCCGTGCAGGGCACGCCACAATAGTGGCGATAAGTCCCCTCTTTGAGGAGTGGCTAGAGAGGCGCCACGGCGCCCTCACCTTCCGCCTGACGCAGGTCCTCACCGGACACGGTTGTTTCGGGAGGTTCCTGCACCGAATCGGGCGGGAGGAAACGCCCGGGTGCTACCATTGTGAGGATCGACCGGAGGACACGGTGGAGCACACGGTGGAGATCTGCCCCGCGTGGGCGGAGCACCGCCGTGTCCTCGTAGCGGCGATCGGCGGCGGCGACCTCTCGCTTCCGGCCTTGGTTCAATCCATGGTCCGGAGCGAGACGGAATGGGACGCCGTCACCTCCTTCTGCGAAGCAGTCATGCTAGCGAAGGAGGTGGCGGAACGTGAGAGGGAGAGAACCTCACGTCCCAGCCGCCGCGGGAGACGCACCGGGCGTCGGGGGCCACGTGGTGGCCTCCGGCCACCGTAGGCGCGGGCCTGTGGACGGTGAGCTATGGGCTAGCTCGCCGTCCGTCCGTCTTATGACGACAGGCCGTGTCGACGGCGCGTTTGTGTTCCACGCGCGCCTCAAAGAGAGTCAGCAAACAGGAAGGGGTCCGTAAGGGCCGACGCCTGCCAGGGTTGCGGGACTGTTCGAAAGAGATACCGCGGCCCTGGAACATAAAGGGCAAAGGAAGGAACATGGATGGGTTTTAGTCAGTACAAGTCTGACACTCCCTCCTGCTCAGCCCAGAGCGGGAGGGGTCATTTGATGATTTCCCATCGATAAAAAAAAAAAAAAAAAAAAAAAAAAAAGGCTAAGCGATATTGAGGTTTTTCATCAGGAATTTCTCAGTGTAGCCCGGAGGCTTTTGTGTCTTTGATATGAGGCAGTGAATTTAGGCTATGATGTGCTTGACAATGATGCATTCTTGGCTAAGACGATCCTATTTATTCAAGATTTTAGTTATTTTTCATGTCGATGATGTATAGAACCCATCATAACAATAAAAATTCTAGACCAACACAGGTATTAATAGACAAAACCTAATTGAATCTTTATGGCAACCAGTAATTACTAAGGTGGCGTTAAATGGAAATAGAGGACGCTGTTAATTGCTATAATAAACTTGATTTACACTATCAAACCACTAGCAAATACGTATTAAATACTCTGGTTGCCTGCCACCTATATTATTATGTACAAAATACCGTCACATCTTCGGTCGTCCTAATGTGTTGTTAATGAGGCATTCCACGTCTTTTAAGCACCGAGTTAGGGACGAAGTTAGCCTACTAACTTTAGAAGATCGATTGACTACCAATAGGTCATTTCTAACTCGATTCATGAGCTTAAAGCGTATCTAGATACTTGCTTTTCCCTAGCCCCAGTTCTCATCATTCACGTTCTGAGCTTCATCGCCTTGTTTGTCCCACACACATGAAGTTCAAAACATCTTCACTTAGTGCACTCAATACC
Organism: Eugnorisma glareosa; assembly: GCA_947578425.1. Taxonomy (NCBI): domain Eukaryota; kingdom Metazoa; phylum Arthropoda; class Insecta; order Lepidoptera; family Noctuidae; genus Eugnorisma; species Eugnorisma glareosa. The sequence goes on from OX387970.1 coordinate 4,462,831, forward strand.
CATTTATTAAGAAACATATTATTACGTTCCCGCCTTTCTTTTTTCACTGTGGCTGCCTCGTTGGTCTAGTAGCCGCAAGCGCGACTGCTGAGCATAAGGTCCTGGGTTCGATTCCCAGGTCGGGCTAAGTGTTGCTGGGTTTTTCATCAGGAATTTCTCAGTAGCAGCCACGGAGTCTGGATTTGTGCCTGGTTGATAGCAATAGGCGCACTCCCTGTAACATGGGACTTAAACCTAGCTGGAGAAATGTTGATGTACTATTAGGTACACCTTTGTCTAATCCTTCGGGAATTACAACCGTGATGTTATGTATGTTTCTTTTTTCAAAGGATTTCATAACTTTGTTTGTCAGTCAGCTACGATTAAATCTCACATACTCGTATCTACACAATCATATTCGTGGCACGAGATAACAGAAAATTTTGTACCAAAGAAACAAAAGAAAATTCGAACATTCGAACACAAACAAATGACCCGCGACGACCCAGTTCCACAAATCAAGGGAATTACGAATAATTTTTACAGCAATTCTATCATCAGCAGTCATTATACGATCGACATTATCATTATATAAAAGACGTTATTACAACGTACAGCGCAACACAGAAACCCAGTTCGCTTGGAGAAAGCGCTTTTACTACTGAATGATCCAACCAGTGTAATAGGTCATAGAGATTGGTCCCTAGATAACGGAGGAGGCTAAGTTCAGACCCGAGCTTTGTGTGATGTAATGATCATCTTTCTGATTGTTAGCTTCGAGTTAGTTGGAGTTTAGGCTATGATAAGACTGATAAAGGGGAATACTGATAAGCCAAACTCAAATTGGACACCCGGTATGTACACAGCATGACATCACGGCTGTAATCACCGAAGGGTTAGGCGGAGGTGTACTTACTAGTACACCCACATTTTGCCAGTTAAGTTTAAGTCCCATATAAGGGGCGAGCCGGAGGGGAGGAGGGGTATCTGGTATGTAATATCACGCTATTACAGCCCGGAAAAAATGCTAAATATCCAAGTGACCAAACTAAATCTAAATATCTAAATGAATATCTTCTTCCATATTTCTCTATTACTCGTCATCTCAGTCGTCATATCGAAATGAATGTATCTGTTTCTGAAAAAACGCAGTTTATTTTTTTAGTCATTGTCCCACCACGCCCATGCTGAGTCGCTCTATTTGAAACTGTACTGTTCTGGTATTCATCTGAATCCGTTAAGACTGGAAGCGAACCCCAACATACAGCGAAAAGGCTAGGCAAATGATTATGATGTCCCACGAAAATTGAATTGGGTAAAAAGAAGAAAATTAAAAGTCATTTAGGTAGTCACATACACACTAAAATCTCCGATAGACATAATATTAAGAGCGGCCAACCCGTCATACTTTTCATACAAACGCTCGTACGTGATTATGCAGTTGTTACACATCTATCTTTGATTTTTTTGAATGAATTGGTGTTTTGTGCACTATATCTAGGTTTCTATGGTGGAAAAAAATAAAAAATTGTAGAAACAAATTCAGTATTAACCTTCAAAAATTGCTATTTAGCACAAATTTTACCTGAACTTTGGCCGTTCATAATGTACTCATAAACTGTAAAAGTAAAGAAATCATCTCGATAGAAACCTTGCACATGTAATGGAGATTCTTAATGACAAATATTTATTTCACACACTGTAAGACTTATTCAAAAACACGTATTTCCTGGAACAAGTTTAAGACATTTTCGAACACTATTTTTCGTTCAATGTCATCGCGTTAGGCGGTATGAGGTGCGCGGGAGACGAGATGTGCGGGGTCGGGCGGGCTAAGACGGGGGAATTGAAAGAAAGTCGCCGCTGTGGCTCTGGATGAAACAACAAGCTTTTCGACCATGCTCGCGTTGACGATAGACGGACCGGGAAGGGCCCTCTTAAGTACACAAACATAATATTCCTAGAACTTCCAGTTCTTTTCGTTTTATTCCAAGAGCGGTTCAGAACGCTCTCACTGCAATAACTACAATGACATTTCATTTTCTTAGATATTCTCGGGGAAAATTGCATATCCAGCCAAATGAAGCAGCTATACTGAGTACAGCTACTACTGGTATCACTTCATCACTTGATTAACCTTAGAATCCTCGCCCTCTTCTCCTCGAGGGACTGAAGACAGAACATCTCTTTCACAACCATCGAATCGGTTCGTTAGAAGATAAATCCCAATGGAACATTTTTTTTGTGTGAAACCAATATATTTTTAGTACAATTTTCAAGATATTTATTTGGGAAACGAAGGGAGAGTGGTAGTCATCTATTCACACTATGAAGTACATATACAATATAAACTATTGGGAAGAAGTTTTTTAGGGAAATGCTCTAATTAACTTATTTATGGTTACTTCGTGTTTTTTCATGAACTTATCGAAATTAAACTGACTCACTCTCATTGCACACTAACATCTAATAGAAAGAAAACCAATCGGAGTAAACACAGGGTTTTGTCGGCCATGTTATTTTAGGGCCTGCACAGACGAGGGACTTTTGGCCGTCGGATAGAAATGGCAGTTTCTGTTCATTGGTTGCTGTGTTGCTTTTTCATCTATTGGTTGACGTCCATTGGTTGTTGCAAATTGTTCGCGGACAAATTGTACCTCGTTTGTGCAGGCCTTTATTTGAATACTACATCTGAAAGTATGAATTATTTGATTTTTCCTGTATACTTTATTATCATCATAATATTAGCCGAAATACGACCACTGCTGGATATGGACTGCACCCTTTGCGCCGCCATGTTAACTGGTCCTAGGCTCTAGAGGCATCCCATGGCCTTCACCAGTCCTCGCCACAAGAACAATAGTCAGTAGCTTATTAAGATCAAAATATTAAGTCAACATCCGCGAACTTTTTACTTCAAGATATCTTCATGAATAAAAAATTGTCAGAAAAAACAGTAAGTAAACTTGGTGTTTTCCTAACCACCGTCAGTTCCGCTTCTGACGCTTGACATCTCGTCTGTTAAAAGTTAATTGATAGACATCTCTGACACTTGAACGTTTTTATAAAATGTTTGTACATAATACAGGAACGTAACTTTTCAGTTTTATAAGTTTAGCTTTTACTTTTTGTTTTGTTGATATCCCTGACAGTTATATTTAGCAGCCTCGAAATTATTTACTTAATTGTTTGTTATAGTTGTTGCTTGTTTAAAATGGCACTAATGCGGACCTAATGCTTAAGTTTAGACATTGTTTACCATTCAACCAATGTCTTCCTTGAGCTTTCAGAAGTATAACTATTTTCGTATATTCAAGCTTCACATAGCACATCCTATATCAAATGTCCTAACTCCTATGAGACATTGGATTTAACCGGCCTTACGAGATAAGAAATTTGCACCGTCGACATCATGGATACATGTAGCCTGAACTGCAATTCTTGCGAGTAGGTTCACCAAGTATGCATAACAAAATTCATGCGGTAAAACCCTTTCGTTTCATCTCGTAATCGAGTAGTTATCACACGATCTCTTGCGGTATACACTGTCATGAATCCGCTTGCAAAACGACGCCATTCTTTTAATTTCCGTCGTCAAGCCACAAGGAATAATGCCTTCTATCACGTATTGTATTGAATCTATCAATGTGCTTACTTATATTTAGAAATACTGTAAATAAAAGACAAGTATACTAACGCTGAATACTGACCTCAATAGCCTAGTACAAGGTCTTATATCAGCGTATGATATGTTCCTTGTTCATATAAATAAGAGCAAAAAACAATTGACAATCTACGATAGATACCAGTGTTAGATATAGGTCAGCCTATCCTACTTCCTACTAATACGCACGCAAAAACGACTAAACGGATTTGGATGCAATTTGGCACATAGATAGTTTATAACCTGGATTGACATTTATGTTAGTTTTTGTCCCGGTAGTATAAACCTGTGGGACAGTTACCGAACATCACAAGAGCAAAGCCGCGGGCAACAGCTAGTAAATTAATAAAGGAGTAAATTTGCGATTATCTAGCGAAAAGGCTTAGAGAACATTGTTATTTAGTTAGGAGGTTAGGCAAGTTCTAATTTAATAGACAAATTGCCAACAGAAATTGTGGGCAATTTATCTACATAAACGCTAATATTCAGCGGCCGAAAATTACATTTCAACATTGTTATCTAATAAATGATGTATTAACACAGTTACAACCATAATAAATTCATACAATAATTCACTTCATAAAATAAAATGATTTAGCCAATTCTTAAAATTAACTTTTTAAGTCGGGTGACTGGGTTAATCAATCAACCAAAAAGCTTTATTTCGAACAAGGGTCCATATGGGTTAGTAGCGAGTACTTAGGAGCTCTGTTAGTACGAAATTATGAGAAAAAATCAATTTAAAACGACACCACACAACAGCCCAATTGAACCGTCCAAATACTTAATTAATACAATTTAACCTAATTTAATACAATATAATCCAATTCGTTTCATCATTACATTTAATCTAATTTAATTTAATCTAACTTTAATTTACCCTAAACTTAACTACTACAGAAAACAAAAAAAAAACAAACTAATAAAAAAAAAGACTAAAGACTTGACTTGACTTGTTAAAGACTTGATGTGGGATCAAACGCTCCTTGAGACGCTAACGCCGACTATCTGACCTCCACACGTTAGTACTGGGTAATACGATACCCCTTGGTAAGACTGGTTGTTGGATTTTCAGGCCACTGCCTACCTGCAACGACTGTCAAAGACCTAACAGCGGGACCGACGGCTTAACGTCCTTTCCGAGGCACGGAGGAAACTCTGTATGTAATGGGTGGTCACCCATCCACGGAAAAACCTAGGCAAGCGCGGCTTATCCTAACGATCGACCCGAGCTGCTTTTATTATTTAGCCACGAGCTCCTCCTTCTCATTAATTAATGTTTAATTAAGTGAACGAAATAAATAGGAATTCAATAAAAGTGTCTTCAATTCAGGTCGCTATTTAGAGGACAACCAGTGGTTATCTTAATTAGTAGATACATAGTCTTTAATGACGTTAGTTTTTTTCTAATGACACACATAGGTAATAATAATCTTGAATTTTAACGTTTTTATTGCAATGAATTCTGGTTTTATTGAAACTTGATGACCTTGTGTTATTTACACGTAGATAGTAAGGTATCGAAAATGATTTGCTAAATTAAAATTATGTAAATATAAATTAATGTATCCATAGCTCAAAATATATGTGACGTTCAATGATACAATGTCGTTAATATAAGTAAGTACATTATGATAATTACTGATTGAAATGACTATTAGGCTTGATATTAACATGTCTGGTTTAATTCAATGAATAATATTATCTGGCTAACTAGCCTCAGTTTATAAACGATACATTACGTAGTATGATAGTATCGTTACTTGAAAAATGATCACTGCATCAAAAATGCTATTTACATTTTACTTCATGGAATCTTCTCGCGTATCTAAATGAACTGTACAAGAAAACCTCATGAAGCCGTGCCACTATAAAATAAACTTAGCCATGTATTAATTTCTGCCAGGTTTTAGCTGGAAGTTCATTCAATTATAGTCACTCCCAGATGCTATAAGCATGCTCCCATAGGTAACATTATCACACCTGTAATTCTCAAAGGGTCAGACAGAGGTGTACCTAAAAACGCATGAACATTTCGTCAGTTATAATTATATCCCTTAAAATAATGGGGACAATCTTATTGCGATCACGGCACGAATCCAGACTGGCTGCTATTTAGGAATTCCTGATGGTAGAACACAACACCACTTTGCCTGACCTGGGAATCGAATCAAATCAATATTTTCAAGTACCAGCCCTAAACTAAACTAGAGTATAGAATATTTACAGCCTGTAGTAAAGCAGCAAGCTGATGCAGAACTAACGATACCGCCGCATCTGATTATGAGGTATTAACATAAGGCTTCGGAGAAAGGGAGGGAAAGCGAAAGGGCCTTTGTTACCTCTATTTTATTAGCAAGTTATGCGTGACTTTAATACTGTCTAGAATGATTATGGTACAGCTAGACTCGACACAGCCTAGCCTTTTCCCAACTAAGTTGGGGTCGGCTTCCAGTCTAACCGGATGCTGCTGAATACCAGTCGTTTACATTGAGCGACTGCCTATCTGACCTCCACAACCCAGTTAGTAATACGATACCCCTTGGTAAGACTGATTGTCAGACTTTCAAGCCACTGACTACCTGCTACGACTGTCAAAGATCTACAGAGACCAACGGCTTAGCGTGCTTTCAGAGGCACGGGTGAAACTCGGTATGTAAAGGGTGGTCACCCATCCAGAGACCAACCTAGGCAAGCGCGGCTTAACCTAAAGATCGACCCTAGCGGCTGTTATTGTTTAGACACGAGCTCCTCCTAGGTCATAGGTATGTATATGTTACCATTAATTATTCATAATCGAAAATAGCGATAGATACTATTCAATAGATAACATTGACGCAATACTAGGTATACTATACAACTATACATAAGTAAAAACTACGTATCTCCGATAGTTATCGCAAAAACTTTACATTATCAAAACTAGAAGGCTAACTGGATTACCTGCGAATTAACCTAGATATAACTATCTAACATTTACACAATACAATAATTTCCTTGACGATATCAGAATCATTCGTAACACAACATGTGCCAGTACCTGTACCTGAAGTACACCCACATTTCGCCAGTTATGGTTCATTCCCATGTAATTGGAGCCGATCCTATTGCCGTCAACCAGCTACACATCCAAACGGCGGACTGTTACTGAAAAAATCCTTATGGAAGAACTCAAAGACACTTCGCCTGACTTGAGAAACGAACCCACGTAAGGATCTATTAGTTAATCTGTGCCCAGGACCTCATCAGAGCTTGAGACTGAATGAGACTTGAAAGCTTGAGAGCTAGACGAAAGAGGCTGTATAGATAAAGTTATCAGTAGTAACCGTCAATTGAATTGCTTAACTATATTTATAGCCCTAAACTTCCTAGTTATTTGTCTGGATAGGCGATTCGTATCTGCGACGCCATGACAGATCTAGCCAATCAATTTAACGAGGAGCGGCGCCAAACGCAAATATTGTAACTTAATTGTGTTATGTAAAGGTGAAGCCATACTGTTAGCGGGTGGCGGATACAAGCGGTAGATATAGCGGGCAGTGCCTGTTGAAGTCCCGAGAAAAGAGATTACTTTTAGCACTAGTCTGTGCTTTTCGGCAAGAGTGCACCATTATCATCGACAATCCAGTTTGGTAGGTGTCAAATGAGATCCTATTCTATGTGAAGAATATTTGGTTTTATTTAATCCATTTAAGCGACATCAATTTTGGTTGAAAACCGGCCTTAATTCTTAGGCAACAATGCGGTATTGATGACACAAGCAATTTTAAACTGTAACTAATTCATTGCAATGCTAAAAAAGATACTGTTTGGAACGCCTTTACCAAAATAGGGAAATAAAGCCATGTATTGCTTACATATTTTCCCATTACGGAATGAAAAACTTCAAGCGTAACAAGCACGAGCGAGATTCGATTAGTATTTGGAACGCACCGTAAATGTTCCATGAGAAGCCGTTTTAAGTAAAAATAAATATGTATTGGCCATTTTCCATTAGTGAGAGACAGAGCCACAGGTGGTATTTTGTGAATTCATGCACAGCAAGACATCTAGTGTAAAAGAAAGATTGAATAGTAATGCACTGTCACTGGTTTCTTGGCATGAAGGGACACACGAAAGGGAACTAGAAGGCAACATAGTTGCAAAATTAAACAGAATATCGCAAATAAACAGTTTCTATTGAAAAAGTGTGTGTGACTTTTATCAATCCGGAAACAATTGTTTGAGCACTATATTAATTAATTACATCATAAATGTATCGATTGGTTAATCGCTTACTATGGGACCTATCCCGAATTAACATAGTAGCATTCGTGCTCTAACCAAAACTAAACCCTATGACAAAGCATGCTAAATGCAAATTAGCAAACAAAACATTTTCTCTTATTAAATAGGATTAAGTAAATAGTAAAATTATTGGAATTATTTGTAATTTAATAGTGAGTGAGTTGTTTTGTGGCGTTACAACCGGTTCTAGTTGTGTTATTGAGCATAAATTGTTGTTGAATAGATTTTAAATGGGTTAGCAATGAAATTGTGATCAACGGTCCTGGAACTCAATCCGCTAAAATATTTTGTGAATGCGGACGTGGTATCTATTGAATTATTGGTTTTAAATAATGAGGTACAAAATATTGTAGGAACTAGAGCGAAAGTCACCAACGTAAATGGACGCGATAGGACACCTAAACCGCGTTCAATAGCTGTTCGTTGTCATTATTTAACACTGAGACCGACTGACAGCACTGACGACTGACAGACAGTTCTTGAACACAGTTACTATATGCTGATCGCGTTCAATTCCAGTGAATTCGCCCAAAGAAATGTAAAAATGTAAGTTTTTTTTCTAAATGGATTTTAAGTAAATAGAAATACCTACCAATACTGTGAACTAAAAAAAAAACAATAAAAATTAAAAATGAACTGTTATCAAATTCCTCACGGAATTTAGATCACTCACATAACAAAATTTAATCATAAGGTGAATGCACCAATTTTCGGTCGAATGATAAAAAAACCTGTTTTATTTTTCTAATTTGTATTTTGTTTTTATCATTAAACTCGTTATTTATCGTACGAAAAGCAAATACATAAATAAAAGAAAAGAAATATTAAACATACATAATGTCACAAGTTTATTTACATTAGTGCTTCGAGTTACATCGATACACGAAATAAAATGTAACCAATATGTCTCCAAAGGCGACTACAAGTGCAGCGTATGATTAAACGAGACCTGGATTACCCAAGAGAAGTTTCGTACTTACCTACTATTACTCTAGCATTATGCAATCTAGCCTCTCCAGTTGATTGGACGTAACTTTGGAACAAATATTTGAACAAATCGTTGAGAGGAGAATGCATTTCAGTGATAAGACTAACTCGCCATCTTTTTAGTACTACTTACCTTACTAGTACGTTTAGATCTATATTTAATCGAAAAATATGTTTTACCTTAACCATAAGATTCCTCAAGACTTCTTGCTCTAAATAGTTTTTTTTTTATATTTCTATTTTTTTTTTGGTTATTCACTGTCAAATTGCGTTTACCATGTACCCATATATATAAAAATAAGTTGCGTATAATATTTTAAGTATTTTTGCTATATTCGCATTAAAAAAACAACTACTTGCTAAACTATTTACTTGTTATTAGTTGGGATAACATTGGTAATGTTGGCCCAACTAATAACAAGGTAAGATTCTCATCCAACATTGGTGCTTGCCATGCAGCATATGATTATAGACTTCGCAACTTGGTCAGTAGAATAATGAGAGGTGATCTATTGATCAAACATATTGTACATTCTGAATTAAAGAAACCAGATTCTAACATTGCGCAAAGAATTTAAACTTTATGTCTGAAGCCATAAAGATGTTGCGATAGTGTTAATTTACAATAGATTTAATGCATAATTGTTATGATATGGAGGTTCAAAAAGTTCAAGAATAACAATTTGCAATAATCATGTGCGAACAGGTATTGTTTGCACGTAATCATGTTAATTCATCTAGTAATTTAAAGTGTTAGCAAATCAACTCTAGAAACACATAAATACAATATGAACTTTAATATAATTACTTTTTCAAATAAAACCGTTCAACTCTTGTTATTTTTAGTATTATTCAGACCTTTCAGTAGACCGCTAATGATAGGTTTTTCGAAAAGGATTTGGTTCTATTTCAGTAAAACCTTGAGACTTTCTCTTTATTTGGTTGTTTTAGACTTGATATCAGAGAAATGAAAAATTACTCCATGTATTTCATTCTACAAATCAAAACTTGGAAAAACAACAACCAAGTAAACACTTCATAAATTCATTGAAGTCTTTACATAAATATAGAACAGTTATTACTATAAACTACCGAAACTTATTAAACCTCCTACAAAGTAGGTAAACATGGAAATTACAATTTCATATTCAAATAATATCGGAAGTAACACAAATAAATCGTTTCATTTCGGGATGTTTTCGAATACAAGCCATTCAATTATGTTTTCATTCCGATCCACTTTTCACGGCTACAGTAATATGATTGGAAACGAACATTACGTGAAGCTTGGTTTGCGCAATTATTTCAGGTGTCTGTTATATTTTTAAATATTCTGCATGTGGAATGATGTGGATATTCAGTTGGTTTCATGAAGCTACGTTTATTGACTGAAATTAATTATTCCATCGGTTTTGGTTTCATTATGTACTGTTGCCTTTAGTTCTTCCCTTTCTACATTTCCTTCCTGCTTCTAAACATCTTCATCAAGACATTTTCTGGTATCTTTAGTTTATTTTTGGGTTAATTCAATATTTGTCTACCATCATTATTATGTTGCCTTGGCTTCCATCTTTTTCATTATACTTATCTTTACCACCTGTTCATATTTATTACTTAAAATATGACTCGTATTACGCAAACAATTTGTCTGAAGTCAGAACAGAAAAGGAACAACCATTTATAACACTGATTAATTGTCGTGTCCATTTCAAAATCGCTTTAAACAAAGTTCTACTTCAGCAACTATGTTACTTTATCAAAGTAAATAATGCAGGCTGACACCGAACAGTACTCTCCCGGTACTTCGGTTATCTATAACGATTGTTCAGTAATGGAAAGACGCACTCCATCTGATTCATGCCAATGCCCGCTAGATGCCGCCTGTACCGACGATGCCGGGAATCGATAACGGCCGATAGATTCCACTACCGCGATAGGTATCCTGGCGCCAAATAAAACTTTATTTCCAATCGATTACTCGGGTGAATATCGATTGTTATTCGAGCACGCGAAGGAACCTTGGCAAGATCCTGGACGACGATGAAGACGAAGAATTTAGACGAAGTTCGTGATTTGAACAGACATTTGTTTTAAATGTTCACACAATATTTAATTTACGCAAATAAGGTCATATTTTATTTCCCTTGATAAGATACTGTCCAAATTGCTAAACGGCTACTATCAGTAGTTTCTAGTTTATTGTACTTACGCATTTTACGTGCTATTTTACCTACAAGATAAAAACACGACTACTTTATAGGTAGTAAATTATCGTTATAAAATAATATACCGGATTATGAGCGAGACAATAAAGAAATAATTTACGAACATGCATTTAAATCTCTCATAAATTAAATTCTATATTTTCCGGTATGGGATGATATGCGGCTCACTCACCCTATTTTGTCGGGTTCTTATTTTTCTTTATTCACCATTTCTTAGTTTTTCTACTACAGATCTGTTTCTAAAGTTTTTTCTTGTTGTTTCTGCTAGACTTAGTTGTGAAAGCACGGGAACACCATATTCTCAATAAATTGTTTTACGTAGTAGGTAATATATTACATTTTCAAAAAAATTGTTCATCAATCATCATACTTAAAGGACCACAAGCGATTCCAAATAACTACACATATAGATAAACAAAACACTACCGAACATACTTTATCAATTTTATCACCTACAACATACAAATATAAGTTGTTCAAATTATTTTATTGAAACATGTTGATACCAGTGACATTGTCATCAGTGCCATTGACTATTGACACTAACAGATCTTGAACGCGGTTTAGATATGCTGGTCGTCTTCCGTTTAATTAGTAAAATTCGCTTTTAATAGGACCACAATAAATTCTAAATTCACTGTAAAACAAAATACTACCGTACAACACTTTATCACCTCCCACAAATTGTCCAAATTATCTTATCTAAACATTTTGACACCCAATTTGTTCGGCGGGGTTCGCGCGCGGGCCCCGTGACACCTCACATCCGCCGGGTATTTACACTCTCACGTTCTAGAGCCGCTAAATTGGAGGATGTGCACGATGGCCTGTGTTCACATTCATTAGTTAGTATCTCGTTGTTTGGTAATAATGTGGTGTTTTAGAGGATATAGGTGTTATTGGTGCTGATGATGGGATGGATGTTTAGATTCAGTTGATAAGGTGTTTGTGAAAGAAGGAAGGAGAAGGGAATTCCTGAATTCGCTGTTGAAACGTCTATTTCAATTCAATCTGCAGAATTCAGAACCAAAACTAACGGCAAAGAATTTATATTTTAAATTTAAATGAAGTGGTCTGAAGCAACCATTGACAACAACAGTCATATCGACGTATACTTAACACTAATTAAAACATATAACTTATGTCTAGAAATAAAACACTAAGAATTGAAGACAAGAAACAAACGAAGACCGCAAGCTGTCTTTTTTGACACATAATTATCTACTTTAAACACATGAAAATCGAAAGTATGGAAACCAATTTAGGAACACTGAAATACACAACAAAACTGACACATATATTAACTATTTTACAAAAACATATTACACAACTGACAGCCTCACTATTCCATATGATGGAACTCTCAGCGGTTCCCACAAAAAGTTTTCTCCCAGGTGAACTGTGGAACTAGTTAGTGTTGCTAGTTTTAATATTTCACATTTTGAATGCGCTTCAAAACGAGTTGAAAAGCTTTGTTTGCCGAGTTACATAAAATGGAAAGTATGGAGTTATGAGAATTAGCGGCAGAAGTAATGTCTCATTGTTACTTTTGAGATATTAATTTAAATTTTTTGTTGTTACTAAGTAATTTGGTCATTTATAATGTCTTATTGCTTTGAAAGAGGAAAGATTACACTCTTTAATGCTTAATAAAAAGCAATTTTAAGTTCGTGAAATATGTTTTTTTTTTTTGTTGTCTACTTAATAATTTCTAAAGTTTATTAACGTTACCATTAAAATTAAGATTATTTTCTAAAAGTAAACTGGGCACTTATTACGAATTTAGGATACCGCTTGTAAAATACTAGCATTAAAATCCTTTTTTTTACACAGAAATCGAGACACAATAAAACCTCCCTTTATTGAAGAACTTACAATTCAAAACTATAAAACCGTATTCCGATCTCCAACGTAATATTTACCCTAACAATGATTTCGGGACAGCCAATTACATTTTGATTTACTACATAATCTTTAATATAGTTCCACCAAGTTATTTATTGTTAGCGAATCCTAACTAATATTATACATGTGAAAGTGAGTGTTTGTTTGTCAGGCCTTCACGAAACCAAGAATTTTGATACAATTCATCTTAAGGATAGCCCATGACCTAGGTTAGACAAAAAAATATTTTTATCCCGGTAGGTCGTTTCCGTGGGATAATTTCCGACCTCCACGCGAACGAAGCCGCGAGCAAAAGCTTATCTTTAATATAGTACTACGAAGTTATTTATTGCGGGCGCACAATAAAGACATAAATCTCGTGTTGACAGCGCCATTAACTGGTGCTCTCACCACATGTCTTGGCTTCTGATACGGCAAGCCTTACTAACAACTATTGGGACTTTGCTTCCATTTCTATGTTTATTTCAAGTAATAACTTAAGTCTTAGAAATAAAACTTTATATGGTTTGGAATATTAAACTTTAATGTCTTATGTCTTATTAAAAAGGACGAAAGCAATAAAAGTTCTACGTAACTTAAGTAAGGCATAAATTGTAATATTTGAAGTTGAAGATTGGCCAATTCATATTCGATAAGCTCTCGACTTGGAGAATACTAAAATCTAGACCGATTTATCAGATCCATAATTTGGCTTCATTTTCGAATAAAAATGTGTTTTATGGTACTCTTCAAGAGCAAGGAATCCTTTTGCTAATATCAGTAGGTCTACGAACCTGCGGAGTTAACTCGATCGGTTTTTAATTTGAAAGTACACATAATATAACATACCATCACGCCTGTAATCCCCGAAGGTTAGGCAGAGATGTACCTAATAGTACACCCTTATTTCGTCAGTTATGTTTAAGTCCCACGTAACAAGGGCGAGCCTATTGCCATCAACCGGGCACAAATCCAAACTCCGTGGCTGCTACTGAGAAATTCCTGATGGAAAACCCAATAACAATTTCGCCGACCTGGGAATCGAAGTCAGGACCAGATACTCTGCAGTCAGCATTGAAAATACGCGTTTCCTGATAATATTTACTTAGTTTTAAGACTTCATTCATATCTACGGATGATGCTAAGTGTGTTTAATAAAGAAATAACAAGTTGTATTTTCGATTTTAAAATGGTTAAAGTTACGTTTACCTCGCGAGTAAATAAAGCGGTTATGCTATGCTATGTATATAATATCACTACATAGTATAAAACAAAATCGCTTCCCGCTGTCTGTCCCTATGTATTCTTAGATCTTTAAAACTACGCAACGGATTTTGATCCAGTTTTTTTTAAATAGATAGAATAATTCAAGAGGAAAGTTTAAATGTACAACATTGCACCCGTGCGAAGCCGGGGTGAGTAGCTAGTATATCATAAAAGGACAGATATTGCCTTATCTATATATATTGCAGAGTCAGACTTATGCAGATAATATAATGTCCGCAATCTCTGCATATTTGTTATTTGGCCAGCATCCAAGATGTCTCGAGGAATGGCCGATGTATTTGCTTGTGCTTCTCTTTATTCTACTGGACTGATCAGGAGGCGAAGAGCAAATATTCAAGAGTTATGGGGACAAAATTGTCTTTGTAACTGGGTAAATGAAACAGGGGTGAAAAAGGGTAACTAGTTAAAGTAATTCCTTGAGTTTACCTAAGTAATTACTTATGCAAACATTTTTATGCAATAGACAAGAATTTAAACGAAGTAAGAACCGTCAAAGAAAGCAAAGCTAAGAATTCAAACTTTTGACAGTTCGATTTTCAAGTTCAAGATCAAATTTTAAGTAATTACGAAAATGCAGAATATAAATCGTATCTTAAATAATAACTTGTACTCAAGTAATCACTTTGACTTGTTTAGAACCTAATCTCTTTAAATATGTACTATTGCATATCCGACTTTGATTGACTGTTGAAACTAAAAATGTAATGTTTATTAATAAGAACTTAATCTACACAGTTACGCAATAAATATATCTTTATCTTATTGTTTTTATTTGTTTCAGGTACGTATCCAGGTGACGCTCTGTTTTTTTCCACATACCAGAATGGTAACAAGCCGTAAGTTTGTATGCATATACAGGAAAAATACCCATAGAGAAATATTTAACGGTAATTTTAAAAAAAACTGATTGTTCCTTTAAAAGATCTATACTTACACGTCAAAATGTATGAAACAGTTTTTTTTTATTACCGATGAAAAATTATATGTAAAAGGGGGGCGGGGTAAAAATTATGTACTGAATACGTGGTGACAGTTTTTGCTTCGATGTCATTGTAGAGTTTGCTGTTATTTCGACAAAACATGTTTTTCTAACGTGTCACGACCATAAAATAAACAAAAATTTCCTAATTGTCTTCAACTAATCGCTTGGCAAACATCCTAGTGTTGTTTGTTTCTTTTTATCTAAATTGACTATGAGTTTAAACTACGAGCATCTACAGAATAGTCATTTACCTACACGAAATGTAAGGAATGTTCTCGAAATGGCCATTTTTTTGTGTAATAAATAATTCTCAGGGGGACTTTTACCAAATAAACTGAACGCGATTATCACATTTAAACTACGTTTAAGGAACGCCAGTGTCATCATCGCTATGGAAATTGACAGTAACCACACTTGAACAGGGTTTAGATAAACTGTTTCACTGGCAAAGCTCGTTCTCACAGAATTTAGTTTAATTTTCAAAGACAAAACACCCATGATATCCAAAACCACATTTAAAACAAAACAAACTACAAAAAAACAAGAGAAAGTTTATTCACAATAATTCAGTTAATTACTCCACCAGGCCACAGTAATAGAGCCTAATGAAATAATTGGTGGTATCCGCCGATCGACCCTGTGACATCGTCCGTGACGATACTATCGCTAACTATACCGTTGTGCACCAAACGATGGTTAAATTGAAAGCAAATGTGATAACAATCGATTTGATGGTAAATAGGACCCTAGGAATGGACTAAACGGGATTAACACAAAGTCGTTTGGAAAGAATTATTTTTATAGCGAGCGAGGGTACGGAGATGTTATTAGGGTTTATTAACTCCTAAAGTAAAACATACTACAAAATCAGGCGAAAGAGAATTCAGAGGATTTTAATTCAGTTTAATCCGAGTTTAAAAGATGGATTACATTTACGCAAAGAACGGAAGATAGGCAAATTCCCCAACGCTCCGTTTCACGCCGGACCGTTAAGGATAGCACTGACAAATGGCTATCCAATTGCTGTTCGCCCCACAACCAAATTATCTCCTATCTGTGTTTCTTTTAATTGGTTTCTTACACGCGTATTGTAGTAATTAAAGAAAGATTATGTTAGATACTAATTAGACATATTATGTGCTGGTTTCTGCGCACTGACCTACGTTTTTTTCAACGACTTAAACATAAATCAAACTGAGCCAAACTGTCTATCTTTTTTTTCTTTTTTAGACAGGTTGCATTGTCCCACTCCTGAGCCAAGGCTTCCCCCTATTCCTTCCACTTCTCACGATGGTGTGGTGTGACCTTCTCGCCAAGTCGCGAGGAAGCCATCCAAGACGTCCCGCCATCTTCTACACGGTCTGCCGCGTCTAGCTGTCTCAGGGCTCCATTCCAGATCCATCTGCATAGCGGATGAATATTTTGTCTGTATTTTTCCGAATCTTCTGTTATCCAACATCAGCATTAACAAACACAAGCAAATGACAGTATCTTATTTCCCGTCATATAACCATCCACCGCGCTCTCAAAACAGCAAAGCAAAAAATGCACATCGAATAAATCACGACAAATCACAAACAATGACAGAAACGTAAGTAGGAACGTATCTTACGCCATCCATCCGCCTATTGAGAACCAGATCCCAACTCACAACTCACTACTACAGATGAAAAACAATAGAAATCAGCTGTTACGAGAATGTCCCAGTTGAGAGTGAATACAGCCACGCAACGTTTGCCAGATGTAGATTTCCCAAGCAGTTATGGAGGAGACTCGTGTCGCGATGGATCTATGTTGGTTTGATTCCTGAATAGGTCGTGTGATCAACTATTTGGTTTATTGAGTTAGTAACTGAACTAGCCAATAGTTTACCCACTTCAATTGCAATTCTCATTTGAGTTTTTATCTCTCAACATTATGTAATCATTGGCATTGGCTTGGCCAGTGTTATTTGGTTTTTCCATCAGAAATTTCTCAGTAGCAGCCACGGAGTCTGGATTTGTAGCCGGTTGATGGCAATAGGCTCGCCCCCTATTACATGGGACTTAAACATAACTGGCGAATTGTGTTTGTACTTGTTAGCTACACCTCTGCCTAACCCGTCGGGGATTCCAGGCGTAATGTTATGTTACTATGCAAACATTCATCGAGAAAATTCTCTGTCTAGAATTCGTTTTACGCTGGACTGATTGTTAAGAGACTGTTAAAGGGACTGAGGTTAGGCTCGCTTACAGCACAACCTACTAAACACGTTTAGACCTGTTTCTGTTAAATGTTTGACGATTAAGATGACAAAGAAAAAGTCGTTTAAGAGGGCCGAATGTTCCGTACAACTCGATTCCTACCGGCTTCCATTTGAAAAATGGCACAGTCAGTATTTTAAAGGCAAATAATAAAATCACATAAAATATATTCACTCCGACTTACCTGTTACAAAAATTCATCCTTCGCTACTGGGGCCTACTTAAATTGTATCACACTCTCTTAATGTTATATTTACGTATATCTAGTACAATATAGCGATGTCTTCTCCATCTGATTTATATACGTGTTAACTTCTAGCCCTGTATATTTTTCTATACGTATTCGTCGTCTGATGTTCAGTCCAGCCCAGTGGGCACAGCTTACAAATCACGACTAATCTAGGGACATATCACGACTACCACTTCACTATTATCATCTCACTCGATTCTCACTTCATGACAAATAAAGAAAAAGATAGAGGATGTAAATTGAATTGCAGTTCTCACACAAATTTTGTTTGTTTAACGCGAAATCAATGTAGTAATAACCACGGAGTTATACTTGCCTATTCTTTTCTATAAGAAAAATAAGGTTTGGAACGGACAAAAGTGCGCATTTAGGGTAACACACAAGCATAAAAAATCATAGAAAAC
Source organism: Eugnorisma glareosa (assembly GCA_947578425.1). NCBI lineage: Eukaryota > Metazoa > Arthropoda > Insecta > Lepidoptera > Noctuidae > Eugnorisma > Eugnorisma glareosa. Next base: position 4,481,023 of record OX387970.1, read on the forward strand.
GCAAGCAATGATTTTGTATTGTCAAAATGAATAAATAGCGTTGGGAATGCGAGAGTCTGTTACGCAATTACCCCGCTGCTTCAACACTGTCTGAATGGCTGATTATTGACTTCTTGGCAATTCAAAAGCATCTGTAAGAAGCGCAGGAAATCCATCTAATTGTCCATGCACATAACAAAACGCTTGTAATCACCGAAGGGTTAGTCAGAGGTGTACCTAACCAATAGTCCACATTTCGCCAATTATGTTAAAGTTCTATGTAAGAAGTGTTGAGCCTACTGCATAACGCAAACTTATGGTTTTATTTATTCATTTTGTATTTCCACCTTCTTAGTATTTATCAGTGGCGAAGGTTCCATAGAACTCGATTCTTACCGGCTTCCCTTTGAGAAATGGCACAGTCAGTATTCTATAGACAAATAATATAATCACATTAAGGATATGTACTCCGGCTTACCACTTACAAAAATTGACCCTTCGCTACTGGTATTTATTACTAAGTCTCACCGTCTCACTAAGAACAGTGGCACTTCTTTAAAAATTTCAATCTTCCTTTGACATCTTGTTCCATGAATTAACCAAAGTAGCAAGTTAAATTAAACGGCTAATGTCGTCAGTGTCGCTTTAGCAGTTAATTAATTAAAGTGTACTTCAATTAGACTGTAACTGTGATGTTTAAACAAACAAGGTTTTAATTAGGAAGTGCTTTATCCATGCAATGACATGGATACGGGTAACACGAACTACGTGGATAGAAAACGACTTTTTCATTGTATGTTAACACTGCAGTTTCCAGCATAAATAACTGTAGTTTTCTGAATGACTGCGCTCTCACTGTCATCCTTGCTGTCCTCATAAAATGAGCTTTTTCTCACATTAGGTCGTGGACAGCAGGCGGCAGCATCCTTCACTGAGGTGAAAAGGCCCAAACTTATTGATTATAGTATCTCATAAATTCCTAACTACCTTTAAACTCCCCAATAAGTTGAAACCTCTCACTTCCAACAACCAATCTAATTCATCTTGAACCACCAAACAAATTGACAACAATACTAGCCACATAAAGCATTCGAGTGAGTGTCCAATAGTAGCTCCGTCTAATGCATTGTGTGCGCTCGCGGCGCTAGCCAGCCCTCGTTTGTTCCACCGGGATGCGCCCGCGGAAAGATTTAAATCCTTAGATGTAATGCGTTCGGTGGTGTTCTCTAGATACTCTACTACTACCACATTAAAAATGATTAAACCCGTCAAGCGATTGCCTACATCCTGCCCTTTACTCGTAAGAGCTCCACATTTTAACAGATCGTTTCGAGTATATTTTTCTTTTTGTCGGGTCAGTATGTTTCGTCGACAACGACATTTACATAGTATTGTCTCGCTCACTTACCCTAAAAACTGTACCAATCCTTGCCTGCGGGGTTTGTAAAACTTTTTCGCGCGTACTAGGTACGATGAAGGCATCAACATCTTGATCCACTACTGGGTATAGGCGTCTCTTATTCTTTCAACCAATCTCCACGTCTCTCTCCAGCCTTATCCAGATTTGGCTCCCGATCGTAACCCCGATTTCGTCTGCCCATCTTGCCGCCGGACGACCCATATTTTTTTTTCCCAAGTCCTTGGACGGAGAGGGCACATCTAGCGATTTAACTCCTTGCGCCCGCACACCTCCTAGTAAAATTGTCCCTCCTGTCACGACGATACTTCCTGGTGGAGATTTGTAGAACTCGTGCCTTTTATTTTTGATCTTTTCCTGTTCCCTGAAGAGAGATGGCCGCCATTTGTGAACTAGATGTACTGAGAATGTCTCTAGCTAGTTGAATGTGGTAGGTGACTTTTATCAGCGGCTATTTGTTTTGTGTTCCATTAAGGTTTGTTTATGGTGGCGTTCGTGACAATTATTTTGTTGTTACGTTTGTCTGGTTTATGAATTAAATTATGGTTTTAAAATGGCTTCTTGCTTGTCGGGTTATTGGTGCTACTTCAGCTGAAGTGCATGAATTACACAATGTTTTTATAACAACATTAAGATAAAAGTTAATGACTTTTAGTAGCTAAATATGATATACATTTATAAATTAAAATAACCTGAATTATCTAACTTAAATTAAACTTAAAAAATGGTGTCAAAAATATAAATAATAATAATATATAAGTAACCTTATTGGTAACTATATTTTCGAGCCGTTTGGGGTTGAAACTCTAGGTCCGTGGGGTCCAAGTGCTCACAGCCTTTTCAAGGATATTTCAAAATGCTTAGTGGACACTTCCCGTGACCCAAGGGCTGGCTTTTACCTTGGCCTGGCTTAGCATTGCCAAACAACGTGGCAACGCCGCCAGTCTTTTGAGTACATTACATATTAAAAACTGCTCCTAAACGCTGTCAACTGGTAATCCAGTTGACAGCGTTTAGGAGCAGTTTTTTGACGCCATTTTTATGTTAAGATTAATTATGTCATACATAACATAAACAGTAAAAAAAATACCGATTTCCGTGTCTCGAAACAGTTTACAAAAATCTTAAAAAGGTTACATACTACTGCTGGGCAAGGCTCCATGACTTCCAAATCTTTCGATCTGGGGCTAATGTGGACCACTGGGCGTTGGTTCTGTCCTGCTCGTCCCGCCATCTCCTGAGAGGCCTACCGCGTCGCCTTCTGGCTGTCAGGGCTCCAAAAAATGTTAAAACTAGTCCACTTACTTCATTCTTACCTGTCCTACTTAATGTAGCCTAATAATAGCCCCATAATTATCCAATCCATCTCTATACTTACATAGAACGGCGCCAACAAATTAATTATCTCCGTGGCAAGTCATCGGAATACCTACTATGCCATATAAGGAAGGTAGGTAGATAACACAATCTGGGACCTGAATATACGAGGTGTCCATTACTTTATGTTAATCTGCGGTCTTTGACTTAAAACGTACCTATGTGCCAGCTAGGATGAGCTTAGGACAGGATCGTAAAATTTTAGTACCTACCGTCCTCGAGAAAAAAAAGTTAATGTCCTGCTTTTTAGGGTTCCGTACTAAGACTCCACTGTCCGTCTGTCTGGTTGTCTGTCACCAGGCTGTGTCTGAACCGTGATAGCTAGACAGTTGGAATTTTCACAGTTGATGTATTTCTGTTGCCGCTCTAACAACAAATACTAAAAACAGAATAAAAGAAATATTTAAGGGGGTTCCGATACAAAAAGGCGTGGTCTTTTTTTTAGATAGGTGTACGGAACCCTTAGATCGCGAGTCTGACTCGCCCTTAGCCGGTTTTTTTTTCTGATATTATGGGGTCAATTCCAATAATAGCAGGCACAAGAATATTTAAATTTATTTATACCTATTACATAGATCTCAGAAAACATAAAAAAACTCCCTAACACTACATAGATACCTTTACCATAATGATGTATAATAAGTATGTATTTACAAACAAAAAGTATCTATGTAGTATTATCAACTATCTGGTGTCCACGACACAAGCCTCGTCGCTTAGTGTGGCACCTAGATGGCGCTGTGTGTAATGTCCAGCGATATTTATTTATTTATTATTATTTTGTTTGGTATTCACTCAGTTTATTGTTTCTAACAAAAGTTACTGATAAATTAAGTATCAAAGAGTAACCAGAATGATATAAAAAGCCACCAAAAGGCTTATGTCAGAACAAGAACCACGCTGCACATCAGTGGCGAGGTTCCATTCAACTCGATTCCTACCGGCTTCTTTTTGAAAAATTGCACAGTCAGTAATTAATAGACAAATAATAAATTCACATAAAATATACGTACTCCGGCTTACATCTTACAAAAATTGACCCTTCGCTACTGCTGCACATCAACCGATTGACATTAATTTCGCAATGACAATATTAATGATTGGACCTTCGCAAACGAATCGCCTACGTTACTATTAAGTAATCCGTTTCCCTCAATTAATTCTGCCTATACCCGCGTGGGAAGGCACTCGATTGACGGCAGTTTTTCTTACCAGATCGGCATGATAATGAGGAAATATTTATAGCATAAATACCATGAAATTACACATTAATCTAACCAAGTAAGGCTTGGAATTATAGGCGATATTTCGTGCTTAGGATAGGAACAGACATGTGCAACATGCAATGTAACTAGTGGTGTAATGCAACATGGATGTAACAGGTATTATTGTAAGTCCGTGTCTACATAGTACGATATAGTGGTTTGGGGTAGGGATGCCCCTAAGTTTAGGTAGTACCTATTACCTGTGTATCTACATCCACACATGTCAGGAACCTACATTCTGCCGGGGCTGCGGGACTGTTCGAAAGAGATACCGTGGCCCCGGAACACAAAAGGCGATGAAGGAACATGGATGAGTTTTAGTCAGTAAAAGTCTGACACTCCCTCCTGCTCAGCCCAGAGCGGGAGGAGTCATTTGATGATTTCCCAGAGGGAAAAAAAAAAAGTACCTGCATCCCCGCGTAATCATTATGTACCTTAGCGGAACAAACGGAGAGGGGGAGGGGGGGTGTATGTATTAACAATTAAATTATTGATCTTTGAACACCTTATGCTGCACATGTTGCACGACTCGTTACATGTTACTACATTCTGTACCTACCTACCCACCCATCTTTAGAAGCTGTATTTATAACCTGTATCTTAACCCGTATATTAAGCAAAATTTGCAATTTCTCATTCTGTAACCATAACTACTTGGGGTTCTTAAGCACTGTCTGTTTAAATATCTAGGTACTTCACTACATAGTATAAAACAAAGTCGCTTTCTCTGTCCCTATGTCCCTTTGTATGCTTAAATCTTTGAAACTACGCAACGGATTTTGATGCGGTTTTTTTTAATAGATAGAGTGATTCAAGAGGAAGGTTTATATGTATAACATTGCACCGTGCGAAGCCGGGGCGGGTCGCTAGTTTATTAATAAAACATATCCTTTGATCATAAGATAATCTCGGTAAAATGTACACACTTCGATACACAAACAGTAAAGCATTGTTATTAAATTATATGTGCATAAATTAACATTCAGTTCATAGGTAATTCTGTTTTACGATGAGCTACAGATATTTGTGGTGTGGGACAAAGGTAAGCGGTAGCGATTTGTTGATCATCAATAACTGAAATCATGAGATTTGAGTCATGCAATTGTTTGTAGCTATAGGGTTCTTTTTTTTTTAAATTATAGTCATCGTCTTCAGGAATACTTGGCTAAATGCAAGCATTTGCATTGGTTCTCAAATAAAAACGTAAAGGTTATTTTGTAACGTGCTGATTGTCAGTCGTTACACACAGTCAGTGGCCCGAAAGTCTGCAACCAGTCTTACTAAGTGGGTATCGTATTACCCAGTAATAACTGTGTTGTGCAGGTCTGATGGGCAGTCGCTACATGTACAATTCTGGTATTCAGCTGCCTCCGCTTAGACTGGAAGCCGACCCCAACATAGCTGGGAAAAGGCTAAGCAGATGATGATCGCTCATAACTTGCATCCAACCACACACACAAAGCGTACATTAGTTGTTTTCAGCAGAATTTATTATTAACATCCACTGTCTGCCGGTCCGTGAGTATGAACGTTCATTTGTCAAAGCAGTGCGTATGGGTTCAGTTGTACAGCAGTACAATGCAGAGGTAATCATCATGTGATGCTATTATTGGACTCGATTATGTGGTGAGAATGGCCATCGATTGTGTATTCGATTCTCGGGAACCATTTGTCATTTGTTTTGGAGGCAGGATGGTGTGGATGAGTTGTTTTAAAGAGGTTTAACATTTTGCTTCTTCTTAGCGTGTCGATGATAATATAATTTAAATTGAGTTAGTCAATTTGGCGACGAGTTTGGCACTTTCAGTAGCGTCCATCAGCTTCTACGATGTGCAAGCAACAGGACAAGCAGGACACGATATCAAGTGTCCCGTCGTTTGTGGGACAACACCACATTTACACTCCGGGGCAGAGTTATCTATGAATCTCCACCTGAACAGGTTTTCCTTGCTTCGGCCAACGTGTGTCCGCCGGAGTCTGTAACATTTTGCTTTCCAGCAAATGAATTAAAATGATTGAGAAGTATGAAAAACATTACATAAATTGCTATATTATACACGACAGCAAAAAAATATCTGTCATCATTCATAATCAATGTCGAACACGCACCCAATAATTACGACGTCAAAACCAAAGACAAGCTAGCAGAAAATGAGAAAATTTTACGCGAATATCAATTACTGTGTCTGAATGTAAATTGGCACGAAAAGAATAATTCACGGTGGATCTGCGCGGGCGCGGTAATGGTACGATGCATGGGTAATAAATGATAATCGAGCCCTGGGGACGAACTGTGTACACCGACGTCGGGGACCAATGTAACTGGATGTGGTTTGGGACATGTAGTGACAATAATACCGGTGCAATTTTAATGAGGTAATGTGTGATAATTTGTGGCCATGATGCATGTTTGTTGTACAATTTTGGGCGATAAATATGTGCGCTATGTATGTTTATCGCTGGAAACATGGAGTGGTAATGCGCTGTGGGACTGGTTTTGTAATTGCTGGTAATGTATTTTTACCAGACTACGGAGAAGCCCAAAGGAGGCTTACTTTTCTTGAATAAATTTTATCCTTTATTTATCATTTAAATATTGTTAAATATTTTACATAGATATTCAGTAGCAAATAAAACTGCAAAAGCTAGTCTTTGCACATCTATTTTTCTTTCTGTTCTAGAACAGCGAGAATATATTTTAAAACCCTACCACATCCAGTGCCCCTACATCCATGTACCACGTTGTCACGCGCTCATGTCAGTCCCGCTCGCTGATTGCAGAGATGGTCACTCAACATCCTCACCTCGGGGCAAAGCTGGTACCATTAGGCTATTACCTATCGACCACCGACCATGTACTTGATACTAGAGACCGTTGAAATTATCAGATTTTAAGCTTTTATGTTGGGTTGAAAAAAAAACGGTGGTTTTTCACGACTGTATGCTCGCTGTTTAGTGGGAATAACACAATTTTGCCTTTGCTTTTCTTATTTAATGAGATAAAATTGACTGTACTCGTGATGCCTTCTGGACATAGAAGACATTGAAAAATGAACCCATTCGTTTCAAGAAATTAAGTAACTATAGTAACATATAACGGTCAGTGGGTCTTAGGGGAGAGGTGTACCTAACATAATAGTATACCAACATTTTGCCAATTATGTTAAGTCCCATGTAATAGGGGGCGAGCCTATTGCCATCAGCCGGCCACATAGCCAGACTCCGTGGCTGCTACTGAAAAATTCCTGGTGGAAAAACAAACACCCAATGACACTTTGCCGGAGTCGGGAATCCAACTCAAGAACTCATGCTCAGCAGTCGCGCTTTCGACCACAAATAACATGTAGTTCTAAGTTTGTCCTGCTGTGGGACAATATCTTTTGGTTGAGGTACCTACTATTATTATATCAACAGTTTAATTATTTATGCTATCTATATTAGTATTATAAAGAGGTAAAATGTATTTGTATGTTTGCAAGTTTGTATGTAGGGGGTAATCTCTGGATCTACTGAACAGATTTTGAAAATTCTTTCACTAAAAGGAAGCTACATTATCCCCAAGTGCTATAGGCTATATTTACAACGTCCCGTGGGATAATTTCCGACCAAAACGCCAGCGAAGCTGCGGGCAACAGCTAGTTCTAAATAAAATATCCACAAACACAATTTAATGTGCCAAAAGCTTGAACAACTTTGCCCGACACTTTCTATTTTTTATACTTTATAATTACATGGTTGATAATGCAATAATGAATTATTCTGAACACAAAACGCACTAAAACCCATAGAATTTCGTTAAGCACACTATAAAATATAACGAAATAACTTTCTGATTTATAGAGGTCGCCTGATATCGATGTTAAAACTTTCGAGCAATTACTACAACTATAATATGTACAGACGCCAGCGCAACAAGCTACTACAATCTGTCAAATTACTTAAAACAACACTTACAAATTTTTAACTTTATGGCTAAAGCGTTCAAGTTAAAAACGTTCAAGGTTGATTGAGAATATTTGACAGTTTCGGATAGCATGATGTGCTGGCATCACTGTACCTCCACCTACTTATTGCTCGGTCATTTGATTAAACGTTCCAAGTTTTATGTCAAACACCTGTACGAGTATCCTCATTTTCTGACAAAGAGGAGTAAATTAAGGAGATTTATTCGCATGAAATGTGTGCCTAATGACTGTTCACTTGAGTTTGAGGACCCTTTGAAAGACTATTTTCCTTTTTAGAGAAGCGAGATACTGAAATATGAAGAGACATCTTTCAATGAAGACTTTTTAAATTAATATACATCAACGAAGACTTTTCAAATTAATATTCCCTATTTAAGTCACGTTTAGGTGTCATCAAGCCTTAATTTGACACATTATTAAGTGGGCAAAGTTACCATGCAGTTCCTGACTAAGAGCATAAACGTCGTATGTCGAGAGAAAATGGCAACACCAAGTTGTATAACAAGCATTGTATTAATAGCAATGTCTTCTAATGGCTATGCTTTAGTATTTATCTAGAGACTCGTGTTTCACGACGACGTTTAGCTTTTTCTTTCTAAATGATGAATGACTAAGCTACCAACCACTACTGGATACTCATTTCTCATCCTCAAACTATAATAAACAATACCTTTATCCACAAACTCATCAAAACACACCTTTCGTCCTACATAGAAATTCAAATCAATTCTACGACCAATTTGGTCAAAGTTTGTGAAACCGGTTTTCTTTTGCAATAGACGCCATCTTTGCCAACATGGCCGCTGGTCACAAATGTAACGCGATCCGTTTGTAAAGCTTCGGATCTGGCAGCGGCGGGTAGATCAATCATTGGATGAAATTCGCCAAGAAATTATGCTAGATTGATCAGCCACACGCGGCGTTTTGGTGTTTAATCGATTTGTAATTAAGATATTATTTTATTTGGTGTTCTTAAAGGTTAATTAAATGCTATTGTCGATGTTGGGTTGACTGGGACTTGGTTGTGTGTGCAAATTCTTTATTCCCATGATTTATTATGTATGTAGGCACAAAATCCTACTGGAGACGTCATGTGCATCGGCAGGTCGCAGTTAGATTCAAAACGCTATACCCTACAATAACGTCAATGGTGTTATGCATGACATGTCGGCTTTGTGCTCGGAGTTTTTCGGCCCAAGTTAGTTATTCTATCCACTGCCATAGCACATGAATGAGCAGCACAGCCAAAGTTCTCGACAAACTCCCTAGAAAGCCATCGAATGCAGTCGCTGTGGCCAAAATCGGCTAGATGGCATCATCATCATCATGGTAACCCTTTTAAAATGTACGCACAGCTTTCTGAAAACTCCTTAATTTGTGGTTATTACTGACCGTCGAACTCATCCATGAATACCCAATTATTTACAGAACTTTCGATATTTCACGGAAAATTAATTGTTTTCAATTCGGAACCCAAATTCATATGAATTTCTCCACTTTACGCTTTAATTTCACCCCAACATTTTATACGGGTACCAGCATGATAATTACGGCTTCAGAAGAATCCATCACTCAGCAGTGAGGGTCAATAACCACCCTGCAGTTTGTGCAACAGCAGGACAATCTAAGGGATTTCTTACTTCGTTTTGGCTGTTTCAGAACGTCGTCCTTGCTAATTTTCAATTATTTTTTCTTTACAGATTTAATAACTAGCTTTTGTCTACAGCTTCGCTCGCGATATGGACAGAAATAATCCCACGGGAACGTCCGGTACATGGCCTATGACACTGGGGATAATGCAGCTTCCCATTAGTTAAAGAATTTTTGAAATTGGATCAGTAGCTTCGAAGACTTCACTTTATAAATATACAGCTTCTTTTATGCCAATACGTTCACCATTCTGTATGTTTTTGCACTAACAGATTTCCTATAGCTGCAAACACAAATCCTTTTCGATTCACTCAGTGTTATAGGCCGCGGAGTATCGTATTACTAAAATAGAAGGCCCCATTCCATCACTGTTCGTATTGTGTTTCCGTTCCGGTATTCCTCAACATTCTTTCACGCAATACTATAAAAGTAAAAAGTAATCAACCACTATTCTTATTCTTTTGTCACGCACTGGATTCGTCGTCAAGTCTACAGATCTGTTGGGGACCTACGTTTAGTGGGTGTTTTACGATTTGTTACGGTATCTTTTGTAGAAGAAATGAAGCCAAAAGATTAATGCTGGATCTTGATGAAAATGGAGGGTCCATTTTAAATATTTACATATAGGTACTCTTTTTCGTAAGATTTCTTTCAAATAAAACTCTTTCTGAACCCACCTAAGTAAACTTAATTATACTTTTTCTAAACTCTAACGTACCCACGACCGTCATAGACAATTACAGAGAGTACAAAAACCAAAGAGTACAAATAATAAGTATTCTCAGTACACCAATACTAATACCTTTCTATATGAAGCTAGTTACTCCAGCTAATTAAAAGTTTGAGATCCCTGGCGGGAAGACTTAATCAGTTGCCCTGTGTCGAAGGGATCTGCTAGCTCCTTTGTGCTAATGCGATTAATATTTAACACTGCTCTTTTTATTCTAATTGTACTTTGTTTTAAGTATCGTTCATTTATGATAGTTTCAGCGCGGTTTTTGTCGGATCCTCTGGGAATAACTTCGTGTTACTAGATGAAAATAATTCTCTGTGTTAATCCAGGACACAGTCTTTGTTTATTTTAAATATGAAAAACTATTTAATGTTGGTGAAATTAGAGTTTTTTAATTAGCTAATATAATCTAAATCTAAAGAAATGAACATAGTCTGCGCCTTTTTTCCGGATTCTACTTAGCCAAATTCCATTTGTTGATTTGATAAGCTTGATTGAGGAGCTCGTGGCGTAATAATCACAGCCGCTCGGCTCGATTTATAGGTTATGCCGCGCTTGCCTAGGTTGGGCTGTAGATGGGTGACCCATTACATACTGAATTTCATCGTTCCCTCGGAAAGCACGTTAAGCTGTTAGTCCCGGCTATTGTACATAAGATAATTGTAGATCTTTGACAGTCGTTATATGTTGTCAATGGCCCGAAAGTCTGGCAATCAATCTTACGTAGGGGTATCGTATTACCCAGTACTAACTGGGTTGTGGAGGTCAGATATGCAGACGCTCCATGTGAAATGCTGCACCCGACTAGAGCGGAAGCCGACCCCAACATAGGAAAAGGCTAGGCAGATTATGATGATGAGCTTGATAGAGCAATACAATTTCCATGGTAATATCAATATACAACATTCAGTGGGGTTTCAGGAGACCCTTAAAACCTAAATGTACCTACCTAAACATTGTATGCACCAGTATTCTCCAATACATATACAGCGTGTAACAGAAAGGGTATAATCATATGGAATACTGTGGTACAGACCATCAAACTGAACAACTTTCTCTATGGGACCACCATCGAAATCGTAAAAAAATAATCAACCGTCCCATACATTTGGGTCGAGTAGGTATTGACATTTTGTATAGGACAGCTGATTATTTTTTTACGATTTCGATGGTGGTCCCATAGAGAAAGTTGTTCAGTTTGATGGTCTATACCACAGTATTCCATATGATTATACCCTTTCTGTTACAAGCTGTATATACTGAAAAAAGTGAAGCCCTATCCTTTGCTAATAAACTCACTACTGAACTGTGACAGCTTTTAGTTGAAAAAGCTTTGACTAAAAGCTTTCTGGAAATCGAAAAATACACGTGAAAATAAACATTATTTTCTGGAAAAGAACAATTTTATTTTTGTCGTGAATTCTGAAATTGACGCAGATCCTACTCGATGCAGCGACGAGGCACACCTGTTATTTAATTTCCAGAAATCCATTTACAGATGCGTACGTAATACGTATCTTTTATAGCCATTTTATCTGTATCTTTTTAAATGAGTACTATTCGATATCACATTGTTTTACGAAACAAAATAAGTGTGACATAAGTATCTGATTTTTTATTTTTTTAATCTCTTTTATCTACCAGTATCATTTAAAAAGGACTTTCGGCGCGCGGAAAAAAATTAAACATATTTATGTCGCCATCTTGGTTTTACGACGCAAAACGAAACAAATTCACAAATTAATGATAAGGGCCGAAAGATCATTGTAGCTCTGCATGTAGATACATTATACTTCTACGTCTCATTATTCCAGTCTCCTCGGAATAATCAGTCTTGGTGTAATAGGAATTCAAGAACTTGTAATACTATCAGAGTCGCCCAGTTGAACACAGCCCTGAGGGTCAGACATCAATTATAACTTTACTTCTGATTTGTGACCGAGATTTCCCTGTCGTGAATGCTATTAACTTGGACAATACAACTACTTGTTACTATCAATGGCGATAGATTCTATTTTTTGCACTCGAATGATTGGTAAACCTTGGATTTAATGGCTATTTTAAAATTCTATCACCACCATCACCATCGTATCTATTTCTGCCGGTAAGCAGGACAACTGAAAGTCTAGGCAACTTTCAAAGCGTATTATTTTACTACAGTGACTTACAGCAGGAATGATATTACCTAGCTTTTGGATGGCCTATGTGTGTTCAACACATTTTTTGACATAAAGAGCTCATCGTACACTTATATTCACTGCACCAGGCGGGCTACCATGATGTTTTAAAGCAGGAGTAATTCCTGAGTGGGAAAGAGATGGTGCTAGACGACCTGTATAGCTCTGTCTTTTTCCACACTGGAATTACTCCTGCTTTCTGATCCCCAGATCGGCATAACCTCAGTGTTCATTCCAATAATTATGGATTTTCGTAGATTTTTCTATGAAAGTTCGGAATGACTGAAGCTGAAGCTGAAGTGACGCTGATCCCGTGCAGTGCTTACCTCTAACTGTGCGTTGAATGTAAAGCACTGAACAGAGGATGTAAATTGTCCATTGCATGCTCAGCGCTATTAGCCTGGACCTTTTTTTTTTAGATGAAAAATCCTCATGGATACCCTCCGTCTGGAGCAAGCGGAGGGTTATGTCGGACTCTAACCGACTAAAAACGTTCTGTTCCAATTACTACCATGTGTCGGGGGCCCGCGACATACAAGTACCGAGTGGAGAGGAGACGTGCAGAAACCGACCAATCACATTGGTTGAAATCTGCATCGCGTCCCGCGTATGTCCTGTGATTGGTCGAATCTTGCACATCTCCTCTCCTAGTAGAGGAGTCCGGGCCTAAACGTCTCCTATAAACAAAGAGCTGGGACGCTAATGTTCACCACTTAAACGACTGAAGGTCAAGCCGTAATATATCAACAACGGTTTCAGGTACAAAACAGTTGAGCTCGTGCAAATCGAACGTCACGATGGTTATCAAATGTAGGCGATGCGATGGCTTGCGCCGGCGCATTGCACCGTTATTGTTATTATTTGCCTGTTACGACCTAGGCAATTAGGGTTACCACTCGAATGGTCTGAGAGAGACTGTCGTAAATTAGGGTTGAAGTTAACTGTTAGGTTTAGTAATTATATTATGGAGTTTATGAAATCAGGCACAGTCGTAATTCTAAAGGAATTTGGAATTTTAATTAGTAAGTCAATGGTTTATTTATTAGGCAATTAAAGGTTTAACAATGGATGGATTGTGTGAAAAAACGTGAAGAAGTCAATGAAAGAAGATAAATAAGCCACTATCTTTCACATTGATATAGCTAGAAAGGTTTTCCTTATGAGATATATATCACTAATAGAGAAGAATGGGAAAAGAAGACATGTTGCACCGACCCCAAATAAATTGGGATAAGCGCTGGAAAATGATGATACAGAAAAGAGGAATCTATAAATTCATTATTGATTCGTCATCATTCTTTATCCCTAATTCGTATTCATCATAAGACCAAATATCATGTAGATCTCGATATAATTTCCCGGATGTATTTCACTCGTAAACTTCTCGTTACGGAAAATAAAACACTAAGATGGCGTCGCAGGATGATCTAATATGTATAATAATCTACATACTGCGCAGTAAGTACATGTGAGTGCTTAACGAAGTAATTTGCATGTTTAACGTATTCTTCCGTAAACAGTAGAGCACTAGCACAAAAACTATTGTTATTTTTAAATTTACCTAAAAAGGTTTTTCTTGTAATGTTTTGGCAAGATGGTACAGATACGTATTGTTACAGAAAAGTAACAAAAACGTTAGTACTGTTTTAAATCAGTATTTTAATTAGGAATAAGGAAGCTTGTGAAACTTGACGGTATCCAATTTAATTATTCCTCCATGTTAATAAAGGAGGGTAATTAAAATAATCACCTACCATTATCTCTCAAATAAATGGACGGGTCATATCAAATTAACCCGAATTTCACTATAATAACCCCACCTTAATATAATACAAGTCTCCTAAATACAACTAAAGCAGTCATTTAAATTCTGTCCTAAAATAACTCCCTAATATGGTGTCCCTAACAGCAATGTCGTGGCCCATACATTATAATACCTTAGTATGGTATTCCATTAACTGTTTACAGGCGCCCATTTCTCCGTTCAGAGGTTTACTTAATGCTAAGCTAAGTAGGACGAAATGTTTCGTACTTAAATATCTAAGTTGTAAACTTTTCCTGATTGCTTTGACAGGAATTTTTGTTTTGTTTTAGAATGTGGCCCGAAAGTCTGACAACCAGTCCAAGTACATCGTATTATACATCGTATATATATACCCAGTACTAACTGAGTTGTGAAGGTCAGACAGGCAGTCAATCCATGTAAAATACTGGTATTCAGCAGCATCCAGTTAGAGTGGAAGCAGACTCCAACACAGCTGGGAAAAGACTAGACAGATGTTGATAATGTTTTGTTTTAGGATGTAGAATTAAAGATACTTTGCTGTTGTTTGTTGTTTGTGTATTTAAGGCATCTTTACGATAATTAAATCATCTAATCAACATATTATGCAAACGCGTGGTCGTTAAAGCACATAATTGATTTAATTGTTGAAACAATTCTGACACTCGGAAGTTTATTTTAATTTGAATCGACCATGAATTGCTGGGAAAAACGAAATGGACCTCATGCCATACTTTTTCTTCCGAACTGCGAAAACTTCTCACCAAATTTTACCTACATTTGTTTGGATGATTTTGCAAAGATTCAGATTGATATCCAAATGTCCTTTTGTAAGCGCCACCACACCATCAAACATAAATGTAACAAAATGTTCACGGTGTCATAACCCCACCCCATACAAGACAACATCTAAGACACTCCATGATAAGTAGAACACAATAGTCTCACAATACAATCCCAATTCACACTATGCCGGTTTGGGGCACAATCGGCCACATGCGCCTTGGAAACTCTCACATTCGTAGGTACATGCGCTTACGCATTGATACTACATTACTACTTTTGATTCATCACACGACTTTCTCTATCTACGCCACGCGGATGTGGCGTTCATTGATGGAAAACGCTCATTCATGTCAGTGCACAAGATTTTTTATGATACCGTGTAACTTTTGGATGTGCATGCGATGCGATTAGAAAAAACCCTGACACGGAATTTGTAATTTGAAACATACAAGAGGCATCCAAAAAGGCGTCATATTCACAAATATGACGCCTTTTTGAAACGGAGAAAGTTATGAGTTATAAGCATAACCGTCAATTTAACTTTCAATTTTATAATAGGTAGAGATTTTTCGACTGCCTCATTGGCGTAGTGGTTGCAAGAGCTACTACTGACGTCTGGAAATCCTCAATGGATGGAGGGGTCTGTCATACTCCTACTGACTAAAACCACACGATGTTTCTTCTCGTCACTTCTCCATTCTCCACAATCACCCCAGCAGGGGTGTACTAGACTTGCCCAACCTTTGAAGGCTTGGAGAAAATTAGGCTTGATGTTATGTTATAATAAAAATTATTTACAAAGTGGAACTTCTCACATAATACGTGGTTACATAACTACCCTAAGAACTAGTGGTACAGTGTAGTACAAATTGACCTATAATCACACCGTGGCTTGCAACACCGCAGTATCTGAGGCTTGCGCGATGTGACAAAACACATCTATCAGCTAACCAATGATCCACTTAGGCTAGGTTTGGGCCTCGTTTAGAACGAGACAGTAGCGGGCTCGAGTAGATTTTATAAAGAATATTTTCAAGTCTACTTCTGTCGGCCCTAAACTTGGCTACGAATTTATATTTTCAAATGCAAGACAAGGATGTAAATTCTTAATGATTCATGGTCTGTTTATGCTAGATAAGACGCTAACCTAGTTGACTAACGTTAATAAAATGTATCATCAAGTGTCAAAGTGTGTAACAGAACCAACAAACTTAATACCCTGTATCAGGTGCTTATGATAACGAGTTAGCTTATTATCTGACTCATATCATTTCATCATTTAAAATTGCTATTAATTGATATCATCACTTTAACATAACCTCCTAATAAAATAAAATGACATCAGATACACAGGAAAAGCTCAGCTAGTCGATCGGTAAAATTGCACAACCATACATCTTTTGGCGTGTAGCTAAAACCGAACTAAGTCCGCCATCTTGTTTTTCAAAATATGTGCCCCCCTGTCATTGGAGCGCCAAAATATCCTTGCAGCACTAAACCTAAGTAATTTAGAAGACAAAGGCCATAAACGGAACTGTTGAACAAAAGACTCGTTTCCGCCAGGACTTATCAGTACGTGAGGTCTCACATCCTCCTGCATGAAGCGTGGGAATATCTTATTAAGGGTACAATATCATTCTAGCTCCAAGATAGCAATCATGTAGAATATGAGCTTTAAGTGTGCTATCCAATTTTACAAGGAACCCATTTACTTGGCAACTACAAATAAGGTCTTCGAAGTTTGCTAGTAGAAGATGACCTAAAAATATCTACTTCAGTATCTTCGATTAAAGAATTTTCATGCTCTCTTTAAGACAGCAAGCTACTAGCTCAAGTGGCCATCAAGTGTAAACGCAGCACGATCCGTTCGGGGCCCGTCAACTCGACGCAGACCGCACATCAATAACTTCTAGCCGCGGACCGCTATAAACTGATTGCTTCCACTACTCCAAATGGCCCCATTTGCGCTTCGAAACTTTAATAAACGCCCCATGTCACTATTATATCGTAGTTCGCAACATATGTTAGTATTCTGTTGCCTTTCCGGGGTAAAGATAATTCTCGGCTGACAGGGATGGTTTATTTATGCTGCCTTTAGATGCTAACGTTTGCTGGTGAATAGAGGAAATATTTTAATTCTAATTGGGTTCATCTTGTTGCGCAAAGATACTGGTGTTTCTTCAAACATATACACATACATATGTATGGTGTTTGTGACTATCTACGGGGTTTTGTTTTTAGAGTTCTCTACGAAATACAAATCCATCTTTTCCCACCTGTACGTACATTCTATGCAAGTAACTTCTATTCTATTGAACCTCATTTATGATACATAATCTTATGAGTCCAACCTTTACCTCCACTTATAATACAACGTACCACAATGTATTGCCATTATTCGCAACACTAATAAGTACTAAATACTCATAGCAAGCTGTTAATACAGAAGCAGTCACGTTCACCTGTGATAAAGCGGTTGTTACTGAGACTAATTATTGTATGACTGTGATTCTTAGGAAACTGTGACGAAGAATTGGAATGCTTGAAGATGACGTCAGTCTATTTGTAGGTATTGGGATGGACTATAGAAGTCTTACTTACTTACGTACATCCCTAAGAGGGATTGCGAAATAGTTAAAAAGCTGTGCACTTTCCACATTACTGACAACAAGTTTTGCATCATACATTTTATTGTGTTTAAAGGTTTTTTGTATGAATTTCATATCAACAAAACAACACCACAACATCTAAATATAGTATTAGTTCCTAAATTAAGTTCTTTCTTTGGACCAAGACTATAAGTTACGTACTTAATTCACAAAACAATTGTTGTCACAATAATGAATACCTTAAACAAACGAACATCTTTCACTCAACACTATCTTCGACACTGACCGACTGACGACCCACGAGACCACTTCAACATTTATTGTCAATAAATACTGATACGCGAGCAACCCAAGCGACAACGGGTAACAAGCAATCAATCCAATGACCTACAAAGCGAACCTAGTTGTAGACAACTCTATTGTATGCTAAAATGTGCTTTAATTGTCATGAGTGTGAGTGACAGGGTTGTCACACAGTGAAAACGAGAATTGTCACAGAGCAATGAAGAGAATTGCGACACATTGTTGAGATGTAATTGTTGTTACGGTTTAATTGTGATGTTGTCGAGTGCTTTGATTCAGCTTTGTAGTTTCGTCTATGTTAACTGGGATGTTTAAGACGTGGAGTGACATTTAAATGGAGTTAATTTAGTCGAGTTTTGGAACTGCAATTATGTTTCCCCAATACTCGAGGCTATTTTATAGAAAATTTGAAAAAGCTTTCAACTTTAATTTTCCGAAAACTCTGCAGGAGTCCACTGCATGTGAGCAGCACAGGACTTGTCGATCTGGCAACGCTTGGGGCAGGTCTATTACGACTGATTGAATAGTTTTGTGGTAATCGTGGTATGAACATGTGATGCGGAGGAATGAGGAAAATGTTCAGTATGAATGCAGGTGGCTATAAGAGTAGAGGAAGACCAAAGAAACGGTGGATGAACTGTGTGAAAGGTGAAATGGCTAGAAACGAGGTGACTGCTGAGACGACGAATAATAAATAGAGAAGTATGGAAGAAGAAGACAGGTAGAAATTAAAATAGAAATGCAAATTAATTGGGATAAGGGCAAATATAAAGATGATAAAGAGAAGATTTTGGTCTGTACAATATGTTTTCCCAGTCTAAAAACGCAATCAAATTAAACAGTGATGCAGGCTAACTTGCCAACCCTAGACAATTAACAAGTAGCAGGAACCCCGAACACCTACGATCTGTCAGCGGAGTAGGCAGTAAACCTACTCTAAATTATAAATACTTACGAATGTTAATACTATTGTCCAATGTTCCAGCCATTTCTAAAGCTTTGTAAACTATTCTATGGACTTTTATCGGTGTAACGGAACCGGTAAATGAATCATAAATTAGAAGCGAAGAATTAAAGCGCAATATATCAATATTGCGCTTTATGTATGAAAATCCGGGTCTTCATTCCGTGTCTAGATTTTGCTGTGAAAGGAATTCTAGTTCAGAACTCTTGGGAATAACTAATTCCCGTTTCCACTAACGCTACGTGACACCTAAACGGATACCTAACGCATTTAAACGCGCTGATGGATACATTGAATATACAGGGCGTCCGTCTTATGACGACAGGCCGTGTCGACGGCGTGTTCGTGTTCCACGCGCGCCTCAAAGAGATGTCAGCAAACAGGAAGGGGTCTGAAAGGACCGATGCCTGCCAGGGTTGCGGGACTGTTCGAAAGAGATACCGCGGCCCTGGTACACAAAGGGCAAAGGAAGGAACATGGATGGGTTTTAGTCAGTAAAAGTCTGACACTCCCTCCTGCTCAGCCCAGAGCGGGAGGGGGGGTTATTTGATGATTTACCATACGAAAAAAAAAAAAAAAAAAAAAAAAAAGGGTCATGGTGGTATTTTAAGTAAAGTTATAAATCTTTAAAAAGTTATATTCAAAATTGTGGGAAACTGGGATATTTGACCTCTAATATCTCCGTAACTAGCAGGTTCCCAGGTATGGCCCAGAACAACAAAATGATCGCAATGACGGGAAGAACCTTTCGCCTTCATTAAGGATCGCTTAACACCCATTATGAACTTTATACTTTCAAAGCTAGATTGGCGTCGCGTCTTGAAATTCCAACAGTTTAGGCGATAGGATTCGTCTAGCACTAGGTCTATGACACTTTGCTTCCTAAGTCAAGATAAAAATAGTACACTGTCATAAAGATCTTTATCTCTTCTATCTTTTGCCCGATTAAGCTTATCTAGGTGTCCAACATTTTTGTTTAATACGTAGTATCTGTGTGGGCTTATTTAATGAGATTCTTAAATCTTTTAAAGACACGTAGGTAACATACAACAAGATTTAATGGCTTATCCATATCAGCTAAGTTTCAATGCAAAGACACCCAATACCAATAATAAATGCATAATATATTTAATTTACCCGTACTATCTATGATTGGCTTATAACAACATTTGCTACCACACATAGTAAATAGAGATAAGAGTCCCTATATCTATCTCCATAAGGATTATTTTTCACTCTTCATATCTAATCTCTCGTTAAGCTCATATCTGGCTTAATCCTCAGTTATCTGCGTAAGATAGGGAGTTAATTCAAACCAATATTGACCAGTTAATGCCCATATTTAATCTGTTACTGATAATGAACAAGGATATCTTATTTATAGCGATGATGTGCTTTGAATTAGCATGCGATAGAATATTAAGCTAATTAAAACACGTAACATCACGCCTGCAGTCGCCAAAGGCTTAGGCAGAGGTGTACCTACCTAATAGTACGCCCACACTAACAAAATTATTTTTAAAGATACATAAACGGTTGGAAAAAATTTGTATGAAGCGTGGCCTAGGCCTTTCTTCCGCAAATTTATTTTATTTTCAAAATAGCGGGGCATAAAAACTGTATTAACCAACAGCTGGTATTAATACAAACAAGTTTTACTTGTGACAAAATCTTTTAAAGTGTCACGATTCCAAAATAAAAGTCATCAAAGGTTTTAAGAAATATTAGATATTTACACATTAACATGGTAAAATCCCGTTAAGTCCTCAAAGTTAGAAACTTTTCAGTGTTACAAAGTTACAACTTTGATTTTATTAGCCACGCGTAAAACCTGCATCAATCAATAACTGGCATCAACACAAGCAAGTATTGTATGAGACAAAATCTTCTAAAGCGTCACAGTTCCGAAATATAAGCTATCAAAGTTGTGCTGGTAGCAAAAATTGTAACTTTCAGACTTTGAGGTTTTTTATATTGAAAACGAGACGGTTTAGAAGATTATGTTTCATACAATACTTGTTTGTATTGATGCCAGCTATTGATTGATACAGGTTTTATTTATGAGTGGCCGATAAATTAAAATAAAACGGCGGAAATTAGGCAGGACAAATAATTTCAAGCCCTTTTCTGGTTGACATTACGGATAACCAATTTTCCTAACAATATTTTGATTAAAAGGCGTTCTCTGAAACCAATAATAAGTATCTAGGTAGCTACGTTACGTGTTTATCCTACTATGAGCTGAATTGACTAGAAAATGGATTCCATCGCTTCAAAACATCTAAATAGCAGCGGTTTCTTTAGAGCTCAAATATTAAAATATCATTTTAATCTTTAGATATTACGCCTCCTCATAACTTCGTAAGCCTCTGAATATCCTACCTGCGACGTCATACCTAGGGTAACCATTCGTCCGGATATATCCGGACCTTTAGCCCTTCTACGGACTTTGTCGGTGCCTTGTTATTTGACTGGACTAAGTCAACTAAGAGTTTTTTTTAGGCAAGTAAATGGCTACTATATACAAGATCAAAAAGTAAAATACCGGACTGATGTACCGGACTTTTAAGAACAATGAAGAGTAGATATTGTAACAACGTACACTAGTGGTTTTTTTAATTCTTTATCGATCTACATGTCTCGCCATTGCCACTCAAAAATGGTAACCCTTGTCATGTCGGTATTTTTCCGATATTTCCACCTCGCTTGGCCAATATTACTCAAATACGGTGTCGTACCGTATCACACGATATCCTCTAAATTCTGCGACCGAAAAATCGAAGAGGTATATTGTAAAACGAATCTTTTTAGAAAATAAGTTAAACATTTTCTTTTCTCTTGGTAAAATTTAATTTGGTTTAGTTCAGTAATCCGATATTATTAGAAAGGGTTTGGAAAAACGGACATTAGGACTAGGGCTAAGCTGGCCGCTGGCTTGCTTGTGACCTTGTTGGAGTTATTTGCTGAAGTTAATTTGCTTGTTCCATCATCATTATATTGCCACTTTTTTTTTCAAATGACGCATCCCGCTCTGGGCGGAGCGGAAGGGAGTGTCAGACTTTTACTGACTAAAACCCATCCATGTTCCTTCCTTTGCCCTTTGTGTTCCAGGGCCGCGGTATCTCTTTCGAACAGTCCCGCAACCCTGGCAGGATTCTCCTGCCCTTAACCCTGTTTATTTCTGGTCGGCGCAGCATGTCTTCTTCTCCCATACATCTCTATTACTCGTCATCTCAGCAGTCACCTCCTTTCTAGCCATATAATCCTTCACACAGTCCATCCATCGTTTGGTCTTCCTCTACTCCTATACTCTAATAGTCTTGTTTATGCATGCCAATATTATGGCAATGAGTGTCATTGCCCTATCAAATAATATCATCTTTAGTACGTACCGCGTTTAGAGCAAATATTATGGGTTATTTTAAAATTGCAATAAAGTAATCAAGGATCATTCGCGTCGCCGCAGTCCTACAGATTTTCATAAACTGTACATTCACATTTTTCATCCTCACTTAAGCTCAAGCTATTAAAAAATCGTGGCCGGAAACATTGTATCAGCACTTTATCGTCACGTCTAGATTGTAAAACTAGGCTGCCTAACTGTTAGCCTAGGTGAATACCTAGGCTACACTGGCTACTGAATAGTAGCAACAAGTTCTAAACATTGTAATACACATCGCCATTGACTAAGTATTAACTACTATTGAAAACTAAGTATTGGCTTCATCTTCACCTACGTAGTTTAGTTAAGTCCAGCTGACGTAAGGATTGAGAACAGCATACAAAAGTTAGCAAGAATATGTCGGGAAAAGTTTGTTATCCAGATTTTTGTTTTAAGTCTTCTTGTTAAAATCGAATGTCGATGCGCGCTTTGCAAAAGAGCTTTTGCCGTATCAGTTATGCTCGATTTCACATACAAGGTGACACCTAAATAATCTATACAAAAAAAAATAATTAAGTGTCTGTTTGTAATCTCAAAATAGCAGCTTTTTACTGGATGCATTTGAAAATACGGGTATAAACGGCAGTATAACAAAAACACATTTATTTAATTTTTTTCTGTTTGTCTTTCTGTCTGTTTGTTCCGGCTAATTTCCAAAACGGCTCGACCAATTTTGACGATTTTTACTTGCAGATAGCTGATGTAATAAGGTCTATTATAGGTTACTTTTTAGAAAAATAATTTTAAAAAAACATTTTCAAATGTCATTTTGTTTTTATAATAATTTTACGCGAACGAAGGTCGCAGGCAACAGCTAGTACGTTATAAGTAACTATAAGCGGACTGCCTCGTTGGTTTTGTGGTCGCAAGCGCGACTGCTGAGCCAGAGGTCCTAGGTTCGAGCAAGGCATAGTGGTATTGGGTGTTTCCATCAGGAATTACTCAGTAACAGCCACGGAGTCTGGATCTGTGCCCAGTTGATAGGAATAGGAGCGCCCCCTATTACATGGGACTTTAACATAACTGGGAAAATGAAATGGGAAAATGAAACTGAAATGTGTGAGTGTACTATTAGGTACATACACCTCTGCCTTATCTTTGGGGATCACACGCGTGATGTTATGTTGTTATGTATCTACATAAGCGCGCTTTAAGACTTTCAACTTATGGCGCTAACCTGAGACCTAGATTAGTGTTGTTGGTAGCTGAGCTGATTGCAATAAGTGCCCCTGATGTACACACGGCTACACATCATCCTAAGTATTCATTTCCAGTATAAGCTGACCTCGCATTGTACGGAAATCCTTGATGTGTAGCCGTGTGTACAGATAGCTGCATTAATTGGGGTACAAATGACTTAAAAAGGGAGAAACCAATTAAAGACTACTAGCGACCGTACTAAGCACATAATTTCCTTAATTGCATCCCGTTTTCCAAAGGCAGTTTTCTCCATTCCTGGGTAATTACACAACATACCCTGCAAGTCTACACATCTATCATTTTAACATCTTCATGTGAACAATTTCTTAACTTAGCGAATCCTCTGCAGCCATAATTTACACCAGTCTTGTTACGTGACGCTCCACCGATATATCATGCCTGTTAATCTGCACTGCATTGTATTCTGAACACAAACAGTGGCTTAACTTGTTCTGTGTACACTGTGTTCCAGAAAAAAGTGCAATCCATCACTGGTACTGGAGTGCAGCATTTTTATTCTGATGGAAATAAATTAGTTCTACAAAAGAGGAAAGGTGAAATTATTTTTAATTGTTGTTATATAGAGAATATTATTAACATTGTTTGCTGAAACTGCTCAATTAATTTAATTGAGTAAGTACTTACTACTAAGATGCAATTATAGTTTCGCAAACTTAAACCTCAAAAAACCTATCAAGTATTTCATTTCATTACAAAAACATAATTCAATTTCACAAAATCCAATTCGAAAACCCAATCAAATACATTTAAACCTTCAAACTCTGATTTAACGATCAACGATTTCAAATCGATCATTCAAAATCTAAATTAGCTCAATCTATACGAAATAGCACCGCAATTTGAAACATCATTATCAACACAAAACGTCCTCAGTTCCTAAGGTCCATAAATAACTAAGTTCAGTTCATTTATAAGCTGGTATCAGTCTGACCTGCAGTTTTGCTGCAATCAGTTCCGACTGGCATTCCTCAATCAATCCTAGTGTCACTGCTAATATATCTTACTTCGTTAGAGTGAGCCAGTCAAGCCAATGACTTGTTCGTCTGGATTGAAAACTCGTTACGTATAAGTTTTCCAAAAATAGTGTTTTCGCTTTTGGGTGAGGAATTGTTGGTGACAAACGGAGTAATGTAGCTAATGTCAACAAAAAATCCAAAAGAATAAATAATATCGCTGGACATTACACACAGCGCCATCTAGGTGCCACACTAAGCAACGAGGCTTGTGTCGTGGACACCAGATAGTTGATAAAACTACATAGATAATTTTTGTTTGTAAATACATACTTATTTTACATATAAACATCCATGACTCGGAAACAAACGTCCATGCTCATCACACAAACATTTGCTCCTACCGGGATTCGAACCTCCTGGGTTACCTACCTTAAGTTACCTACCTTCTTCTCTAAGAACAGAAAAGAAGGTAGGTAACTTAAAAGTTTTGTTGAAAAATTGTAGAATGCGGTGCTGCTTCATTTTCCCCACTGTCAGGGGCGTGCCGTCCATAGAGGCAATTAGGCCTAGCCTACCCTACCATTCCTACCAACAACGCAACAAATGCATTTATTATAACTATATTAATAAAAAATAAAAAACTCCTGTTATAATACTTATAGCAACTTATCGCAGCCGTGTGACGTAACTGATAAATACTACGACGTTCGCTCCCGGCCGTTTAGGCAAGGCCGCAGCCGGCCTAATTTCCATTGATAAATTTACGCACACTGATCGTTATTTTCGTGTATATGAACGGCACACATAGTAAATAGGGGCGTAAACTCCTGCGAGTGTAGCTGGCTAGCTGGCCACTGATTGGCTGCCCCACAAAGTATTATCCGGCTAAAACGGTATGCAGTGATGCAATTATATTTGGTAGTGTTTTTTTATCGACAAAATAACAATTGTATTTTTCTTAGAAGCCATATTTGTTTCATGTGACTAGCAAAATTTATTTCGCGATCTTCAGTGTTTTGATTTTTATAATATCTGACGTTTGTAATTCGTTTTGAAACGTATAGTAGTGTAAATACTATTTGTTGTATTTGTTTATTAACTTAGAAATGGTGTTCTGTTGTGAAGTTTGCGCTTTTAGTGTGTATGTTAAAAGTTAAAAACAGTAAGTATTCACAATCGTTTAATGATAAGATTCAAGTTGTGTCCAAAGAAAGATGTGTAGGTACCCGAATTACGAGAATTAACCTAAAATTCATCGTCATTTCAAATTAATCTTTCTTCTGTTTGCATTGTCAGTAAATCGTGATTTGAACCTTGATTAATGCAGAGTTCTTGTATTTATAACTTTGGTTTTAATAGGCTTATTTTAAAGGTTTATTTTTCAAATATTCCGGTCAGAAAACTCTACCTTTTTTTTGTTTACAGCGCTCTCTGTTTTATTTTTTAGAGTTTTTTGTAGCGGAGCGACATCCTTCGTTCTTGTATTGACAGAATTCCATTGAAATTCCTGATATTTAAGCTAGATGGCGTTGTTTCTCATAAGTGAATATATCAATAGATGTGAGTACTTTGAGGGTCATCTTAGCGTGGCTGGCCTGCCTTCCGCGGAGAACCACTGCACGCCACTGCCCACTGTTTGTTTGGTACTGAATATTGTATTACTTACTTAATAATTTTATTATCAGGCATCTAAGGCCCAGGTACAGGGTACAGGGGGGGCGGGGTATTGTATCAGTCATAACTGGCGAAATGTGGGTGTACTATTAGGTACGCCTTGCCTAACCCCTCTGGGGTTACAAGCGTGTTGTTATTGTATGTCATCATCAGTCATATTTTAGGTACCGTTGGCAAAAAATCTTATCTTTCTAAACCAAAACCCCTCCCAAATCCGCATAAATCTCGTAACATACATATGACCATCATTTTTAATCTTCACAACTCACCCATCATTTTTTGCACCACCGATAGCTTCAACGGTCCTTTTGATGAGAATCGCGTGCCGCGTGCAAAACGAGAGATCATTAAAGATAGAGCCTGTGGCCTATGTGGCTATATGTCCAGTTATGACGTCAGAAACACACCATAGACCGAATTGAGTCGAGAGTCGAGACATTAGCGTTTGTAATTAACTCTGATTATGATTGAGTGCAGTTATTTGTCGGTTTTAAAGATCATTCTTCGGTCGAAATTAGTGTCCTTTTTGTTTAACCTACCTTATTTAATTGGAAATATAATGAAGCCATCGTCTCTTGCAGGATTATAACTGGAATTAATTCTGATTCCCTGTAGAGTTTATATTGCTTCGGAATAAAAGCATTCGCTCGAATTCAGTTGACAGTTTCCATTTAATTCTGTTAATTCTCCGAATACAAATTTCTGTAGAAATGTTTTTGTTTATTTTCACTATTAAAGAGGTATATTGTAATAGGGGGCGAGCCTATTGCCATTAACCGGGCGCAAATCCAAACTCCGTGGCTGCTACTGAGAAATTCCTGATGGAAAAACCGAATAACTCTTTGCCCGACCTGGGACTCGAATCCAGGACCAGCTCAGCAGTTGTGCTTGCAACCACTAGACCAATGAGGCAGTCAAAATGACCTTTTGTATCTGTTTCAAATAGAAAGTGCAGTCATAAATTCATTGCCAAAGAAATTAGCTCTAGCCAGTACTATCTCTCTTTAATTACTTACCGATCAAGATAAACAACAAAACCATCGTGTTAAGATGTTTACATTGTAATTAAGTGATTGATACTACACTACGAATCTCGAAAACGATTAGTTCGGTTGATAAATCGCAAGGCAATTGATGCAACTGCATACATTTATCTCTCCATCCTGTGCACTATTAATTTTCTTCGGATGATTTAAGAAGATAATTAATGTATTGTAGTTAAGACAGGTGATTTATTACTTGGGAGTTCTGTAATGGAGTTCGCGTTGGTGAGTTAAAAGCTTTTGCAAAAGCGTTATGGTTTAAAATAGATTATACTGTGGTATTTTTAGATACCTTAGATTACCTACCATTAAGAGCTTATTTGTGCACAATTGTGGAAGAAAAAAGTTCATTACGTTCTATGTCGTTGATCTCCTTGAGTTATGAGTCGAGCTACACGATAACTGACAAAAATGCTTGCACTGACTGGACACGTCCACTCAAATATGTGTGGTTCTTTCTTCAAAAGACCATCTCAGACACTTATCTGCATAGACCTCATGTGAGTTGACCAAGATTATGTCTGGACCTTTATAGATAATATACTATGACCTCTGAGTTTGTTTCGGCTGTTTTTTCGCAGAGTAGTCAGGTACGAAACTCCGGCGTCTTATAGTATAAAAAAATTACGTGTAAAACTGTTTGTAAAAACCTATTTTCAAAATAAATACGGATAATATTTATTTTGAAAAGGCAGGAGAATGAGGATATCATTCTCCTGCCTTTATCCCAATTTATTTGTGGTCTGCGCAGCGTGTCGTCTTCTTCCATACTTCTCTATTACTCGTCATCCCAGCAGACACCTTTCTTGCAAAATAAACATCATTTACGAGTACCTATCATAGTGTGATGATTAAACCAATTATTACTTTGTAATCACAAAGAGGCAGCCAGATAAAAAACCGTTTTTAAGCGCAGGCCACACCACCAGCTGGCGGGCGAACGACGCGAACGACGCGTCGTTTCACCTCTTTTCATTCTTTCGTTCACACCGCGAACTAACGATAGATACGAACAAAGTATGAAAAGGGTGTCGTTCGCTTCGCTCGCCCGCCCGCCAGCTAGCGGTGTGGCCTGCGCTTTACGGCTATGAACACTCAATACAGAACCATTTAGTACATATTGTTAAAAACACGAAATGTTTCATGTGATTAAAACAAATGGTTTTCAACAAAATATAGCTCTATTTTATGAACGTGTAAAAAGCTTTTGAAGCTCTAATTAATTTATGTTTCATAAACAAACAAGTACGTAGGATGTATCTACAACAACCCCATTTCTAACTCCCAACGGGGTGATTCTGATAATAAGGGGGCGATGTCAAGGTCACTTCTATCGATTTATCAATGACGGGTAGGTCCCTAAGCGGTTATAGACATGCGAGTGCCTTATCTGATTTAATTTGCATTACGTACACCAGCTATTTCCTTCGACATCTTCTGCATAAAAAAGTAGTAAGTCATCATACTCATCATACATCATACTCATCATACATCAGACCCTGTAGAAAATAATGGTGAGATTTTGTAACAACTTTCTTCAAGAGCGTGCAAACCTATTTGCCAAAGAATTCTACCCAGAGATAAGACAATGACAAATAGGATAACAGAAGACAATCCACATGTTATTCGTACAGAATACCTTCGAAACCTAAACCTAACCATGAAACCTAAACTCAGTAGATGTACCATAAGTCTTTAATTAGTTTCTTATGTCGTAACATAAGTGCGTGGTAATCGTTTTTGCATCGGTGTCTCTTCTTCTCCATATGGGTCGTAATATTTCCACACAAATAATGGTAAACCAACCCCTTTATCTCTTCGCGATGGCCATCTATTTGTCAGGAATCGCGGCCACACTCACAGTGTCTACTCAGTCAGATCTTCAATTTCCATATTACCTTACCTAATGTTAACTTTCTGTTTGTTTCCAGGAGTTGAAGGAGAGCTTCAACTATGGTCTGTTCTGCCCGCCAATCAACGGCAAGGCCGGCAAATTCCTGGACGAGGAGCGTCGCCTCGGAGACTATCCCTTCAACGGACCTGTTGGATATCTTGAGGTTATACTAACTCTCTTTAGCAACTACTTACATAGTAAACACTCATTCATTATGTGAATGGGCTATCTCTAGAGAAACGAAAAGTAGATCTCCTACTGTAGTAGTAGTTTCTGTCGTCTTCGCTGGCGACATTTATAAATATCTTAATCCTTGGAGGAATCTTCGTCAAATTGATCACTTTCTAGCTTAACATATAGTCTTCTTGGTGAGGCCATGGCTGTCGCATGAAACTTACTACGAATTAAATTAAGTAGCTGTACTTTACAAGCATCGTGTTTTAGGACCATTTTTTGTTTGTAACTTTCCCTCGACATTGAAAAGCCGCAGGAGAATAGAAAGCCTTTGCCCTGCTGCTGGGATATTGCAGGCTTGAAATAGTTTCGTAGGTTATTTGTAACAGTCTGGCTCGGAAGAAGACCTGAACCAGACCTTCTACCTATTGAGAATGTCTATATGTATAACCAACTCCCTAACCCTTAGACTAACCAATAAATTCTCTAATTTCAGTTAAAATACAAGCGGCGAGTATACAAAATGCTGAAGCTAGACGAGAAGACGCTGAAGGCGCTGCACTCCCGCGCAAACCTGCGGCGGTTTCTCGAACACGTGACGCACGCGCAGATCGACAAGATCACGAAGGCGTGCGCCAAGGGACTCGACCCCAACTTCCATTGTCAGGAGACTGGTGGTAAGACAATATAAAAATCTAACAAAATAAAATAGCCCCCGTTGGTAACATGGATCTATTAGGCGCAGAAGAACGTTCATCTCCCCTTGAAAATCAACCCCAATATTCCCATTGAAAAAGGAGGATCCTCCGACCAGACGAATGTTGTGTCTAGTGGTTGCCGGTGACTGCGATACTGCCCAATGGATGTTTTCGGGCTTTTGTAGATAGTATATTTGCGGAGCTTGTGGAAAACTGCTTTAGCAATACATACCTTAATATCTTCCTACATACCGCTTCTACTTGCCTTAAAAAGACTGAGATGTTCGTTCTCGAAATGTTCTCTGAACCGTCAAGGACGAATCACAGTGATTACGCTGATAAAACTCATACAATAAAACAATAACTTCCAAAACAAAGCTTTAAAGACGTCCGTTCCGCTTAGAACACCTTTTAATTCCCTCACACCTCTTCAGTCCACACTGACCTCTTACATCCGCGATCAGATACGAAACCCATTCATCCACTTAGGATCAGCCATGAATGGCTTGGACATTCTCTTGCCAAATTGGTAACATAGCACACGACCAGACTAATTTACATACTGATTCTTATCTGCTATTGTTCTGCCTGTACATAAAATAGTATTAAGGGTGTGTGCAGATACAGTTACAAACTAATTATGGATAAAAACGAAAAAAATAACTGTTTAAAGAACGGTCTAGAAAGATATAGAAGATACTCATTTTTGTAGGAACAAAAATGTGTCTTGAGAGAAAATGGGAAAAGTATTTTAGCGACACACTAGATTATCTTGTTTTTTTTTTCAATACTCAGTCTGATAAATCGACTTTTCGACTGATTAAAACAAAACATTATTCCGTAATCGATCGATACTAAACAAAGCGCTCCTAAAGATTCTCAGGACTTCATTTGTTTATAACCAATACATGCCAGACAAGAAAACAATCAGTGTGTCCATCTTGACGAATGACGTTAAGTTGATCTGCCACTGCAACCCAGGATGTGCACCGAGATGTTTCCCACTTAATCTGCGCGGTTGTTTACCAGCATTTGTTTCGTGCGTAGCGTGGCCGTGGGTCGGACTGGACGATCTCGTCTTCATTTTCATACAAAACATAGCTAAATACGTTCACGTGCGTACCTTAGCCGTAGCCTTTAATATATCCCAAAAGAACCCAGACAATCTTCTGCGAGACGCTCATTTGTTCCCAGAACAGGAAAGTTATTTGATATTACGTCTTTTCAGTCTAGACATTACAATAGAACTAATTAGTGTTACCTCTACAGCGAACTGCCTTTTTGACGTCACAAACTGAACATTAGATGTGCCCATAAAGGTAAATAAATCGTTATGAGACGGTTATTATTACGTCTCTGAGTCTGAGGCACGGTTACCTATTCAAGGCAAGTTGTTCTGAAAGGACAAACGCTGTTCTCCATTTAGGGCGTCTAGTGCAGCTACGTACTACGTACTTAGGCTTATGGAAAAGCCCAGCTGTGCTCGCAGCTGCGTCTGCTTTAATTTGTATTCCTTGGATCTTTACAAGGAATACAAGCCATTAATAAATGCGGGAAATATTGGTCAGTGTGCCTTCAAATGTCACCTTTCTGGACAGTATAGTAGTAGTTATACTATTGTCGGCAATAGAACAAGAGGTCTAGTCGATGTGGTGACTTTGGTAAGGCTTAAATAATGATGATGATGACCGATGTGGACAAGCATTTTATTTTAGCATAGTAACTGGTTTAAAAATAAAAAAAAATCTGAAGTTCAGGAGCAAACTAGTCTCTAAATGCATTGAAAAGATACCAGATGCTTATTCAACGATGATTTCATTCAACTAGCGTAACTCGTGTCCAAATGATAAATCCATAACAAATCCTCAGTTCCAATCTATCATAATATCGTCACAGATACTTCTAAAACATCAGGCCATCGAATTCAAGGCTGCTTTGAACGTCTGTACACGCCTTAGCTATTGTATGAGAGGCGTATCA
Source organism: Eugnorisma glareosa (assembly GCA_947578425.1). NCBI lineage: Eukaryota > Metazoa > Arthropoda > Insecta > Lepidoptera > Noctuidae > Eugnorisma > Eugnorisma glareosa. Next base: position 4,513,113 of record OX387970.1, read on the forward strand.
ACCGAGCCGTGGATAATCAGCGATAAACGTCGTCAATCCTTGAAAACAGTTGAAATATTTGTTCCTGTCGAACATTTAATATATCATTTGTGATTTAAATGTCCCATTCTTTACTTGAAACTCTCAATGGATGGAATGAAACTGGTTATTGTTTAAAGTTTAAACCAACGTCATGTGGGTGTGAAATTCGGAATATGTTTTACGTATTTGAAGCGTTACGATTCCTATTAGACCCTACCTACAAGGACTGCGTATTGTGATGTAGTGTTTAGGGCAGCTTAACGATAGATCTATGAGCAAAAATAAACTATGCGGGGACGGAGGGACACCGACGCCGACGCGAAAGCTACCACGTATACAGTACAACATTCTGAGATAAATCGACTAGATCTAGTCGAACATCAGCTGTTTACTACAAAAGTGCAACACGGTCAAAATGTAAGGAACAGCTGATTTTTCGATTAATAAAAATTTCAGTGTAGGCTCAGAGTGATGTACTGAATACTTGGTTATAAGAATAAGAGTTTTTATTTTATTTTATTTATTTGGGAAAACAAACGGTTACACGTTACAGTATTACAGAGAAATTATATCTAGGGTGTGAGTAAATAACCAACGACATTTTCCACATATTATAAAAACAATGCGACTTGCACAACAACAAAATTACATAATGTGTTAATGTTATACAAGCAGGCATACAAATTAAAAAGAACAAAAAAATACATTAAATGATAGTAATCTAGTTTAAGAGTTGAAAGAAAAATACTACTCAATCCAAAATGGTTTTACGAACAAGGTCTTTAAAATTCCCTATTGTTACAGAGTTCTGAATAACCAAATTACTAAACTGCGAGTCCTTTTTCGCATCTCAATCCGTTGGCCAATAAATGAATCTATTTATTTGACTTTAACATAACATGAAAAAACTATGACTAACCTAAACTTTTCATTTTCATTTCATTACAGAGACACCCCTCACAATCGCAGCAGGCTTAAAAACACCAGGAAAAGTTCTGATAGCCCTTGTGAATGGCGGAGCACTACTAGACTATAGGACCAAAGACGGCAGCACAGCCATGCACAGGGCTATCGAGAAGAACTCCCTAGAAGCTGTAAAGACTTTGCTGGAGTTAGGAGCTTCACCTAATTATAAAGATGGGAAGGGATTGACGCCGCTGTATCTCTCGGTGACGAATAAGACGGACCCACTGCTGTGTGAGACGCTGTTACATGATCATGCGACGATTGGGGCTAATGATCTGCAAGGATGGCAGGAGGTGCATCAGGTGGGTCTAGAAAATAGCTTTTGTTGTATAAGTACTACTAAAGTTGTACGGTGTACTTTTCTTTCTGGCTTTTATCACACGTTTTTAAGTCAGAATTGACTTCAATTGAGAAAAGAATGAAATCTGATTTAGTTACTATACAGTTTTGACTTCAAACAAACCAAGAGACTCTTCGAATGTCAGATGTGTGTTCCAATCGAAGCCATGAGATATTTTTCTCATCTTTGAATACCGTTTTCCAACTTCATCCTCTATAGTCCAAGATCCCAGGGCCACCAGACGTCACGTATTTTCTGACGAAGGAAATGTGGACGATTGAGTAGTGTTAGTATGTACTGTATCTGGGAGTATTGGCGACTTATTTCTAAGGATATTGCCTTAACTACAAGTATACGTAAAAATCAGCTTTGAGAATTTACGTGAGGTAAGTAATGTTTTTATGTACTTTGATTACCTGATACCTGAAAATTGGCCGTCTAAGCAAGCTAGCAGGCAGGTATGCGTTCTTAGTACATACCAACACTACTCAATCGTCCACATTTCCTTCGTCAGAAAATACGTGACGTCTGGTGAACTCTGGTGGCCCTGGGATCTTATTCTACTATCCAAGATGTATTATGACGTCTTCAGTTTAAGAAACTGTACATTAGTTGCGCCTCATTTTATAGTTTGCAATTGTTTTTTTGTTCATATTTATCCTCACACTGGAACAACATACAGCAATTACACCAATGGAACAAAGAATTATTTCAACTGCTGATTTCCATCAATCCTGCGAGCGGGGGAAACAATACCGATATTAAAGATTAAAAAAAAAAAAAGATTTTCGCTTTAATTATTTCCTTCCCCACATTTCCAGGCATGTCGCAACGGCCTGGTCCAGCACTTAGACCACCTGCTGTTCTACGGCGCGGATATGAACAGTCGCAATGCGTCTGGCAACACGCCGCTGCACGTCTGCGCCGTCAACGCCCAAGACTCCTGCGCACGCCAGCTGCTGTTCAGGGGGTGCGATAAGGAGGCGTTGAACTTCGCTAACCAGACGCCTTATCAGGTAAAGGGTTTTTTGTTGCTTCTTCACACTTTCAATACCAACAAAAACGTTCGGATTATTTACATTGTCAAGCAGGCGACTGCTTTTTTTTCAAACACATGAAGCAATAGATTACGAATTTCCTTCAGAATTTTATAGAAGAGTGTTATACACTTTCTAAATGACGCTGCTGCTAAAATTTTCGCTTCTAGGGTTCCGTGACCGAAACGGAAAATATAGATTCGTCCTGTTCGTCTGTCTGTCCATCTGTATGTCACAGCCATTGTACTCTGAGACTTTTGGCACCACACAGTTGGAATTTGAAGAGCAGGTGTTTTCCTAAATCAATGGTTAAAGAGATATGCGCTTTTAAAGCCATCAAAATTGAGTCCCCCACCCTCTAATCTCTAAAGTAAGAAGAGAAAAATTCTGAATTATTGGTTTGACGATTTTTATGCCCTCTTTATCCCATAGAACCAATTCAAACTTAACACTTAAAATTCTCAGGTAGCAGTAATAGCAGGCAACTTAGATCTGGCAGAAGTGATAAAGAACTACAAAGCAGACGAAGTCGGTGAGTCCAGCCCCGGTTGTGCACTGCATGGCTTTGATTGGAGCTTTATATACGCCTTATGTGTTTATTACATGGATTCTTAAATCAAAATTTAAAAAAATACTACAAAACTAATGGCGCCAGCATAGCTAGTTTCAAGCATCATGATTGGTTGAAAATGTATTAAAGTCATAACACGTTTTAAAATAGCTTGACCTCATTGGTCAGTTTGGGACTTAGCTATGGTCACGCCATCGCGTTGACAATGCTTCCCCATTGACATAAGAATCGTATGCAAAGACAGTAAGGGAGATTCTGAAAAACTACATTCTGTATAAGCTTGAAAATGTTGCAAAAGCCAAGTAGGCCAAATAAATTGTACAAATATTACATTTATTAATTAAAATAACCTAAAGTAAATAACCTAGCAACAAACTTAAAAAATGGCGTCAAAAAACTCCTCCTCAACGCTGTCAACTGGTAATGTACCCAAGAGACTGGCGGCGTTGCCACGTTGTATGGCAACGCTAAGCCTTTGGCCAAGGTAAAAGCCAGCCCTTGGGTCACGGGAAGTGTCAACTAAACGCTTAGAAATATCCTTGAAAAGGCAAATTCAATTGTACAAATGAAATGATTTTATATCTATGACAGCAAAAAATAAGAAAACTACTACATACCTACGATTTTGAAAATTTAAATAAAGATTTCAGAACCCATTTTTCAAAAATCCAAAATTTACCTACTTATTTTATGTGCAATGCTTTAGTATTTTTACCGCAAATACATATACTTATACAAAATGACACACCATACTATTTATATTAAGTAGTATCTGTGTAAATATTTTATAATTAATATTATTGCATGCGTCATCCGTTCTATCTATTCTATTCCATTGCTTAATATCATAATGGTGATGGTTGTATTTTTGGATACCTACGCTAATATATGAAAATATCACTAACCGAACCTAGATTATATACCAACAAACACGAATATGTAAAGGGTTTAAATTATATATTATATTTACCACCTATAGATGTTATATCCCAAATATTTTATCGCACTATTATTTTTTATACAAAACTTGTGTTCGTCAAAAATTATTTGATGTTTATGTTGTTTTGACGCACGATTCCTTTATTAGTTTGTTCGGTTGCTAAATAAAATATTTCAGTGCCGTTTCGGGGTCCTCCTCGTTACAATCCGAAGAGGAGGTCTGCGGCGTGGGGGGGGTGGTGGAGTGCGGGGGACAGGTCCTCGCTGGCCTCCTCGACCAGGATACCCGCCGAGCTCGACACTCTGCTGCGCCGCCAGCCCGGGCCCGCGGCCTCGCCCTGCAGTCTAGAGAGACCCTTCTCCTCCGCCTCGTCCAGCATTAGTGACGCAAGCCATCCCAGCCATGAGGACGATGCCAGTATACTCACAGGTAAAATTGAGGAGGTTGAGTTGCGTTGGAAGATAATGGTACTGATGTAGATACGACCACTATAAGACAGCAAAAACGAAAGCTACCACACGCACTTAGTAGTACTAATATATGTATAAAACCATTTGTGCCCACGTAGTCGTCGTGTCTACACCGTTACATTCCAGCGCGTGGTCCAAGGTTGCGGAACATGGCACCACGGCCACCATGACAACTGACAACCATCACCATGCACCGACATCGCCCGTCCACTCGTTGCATGTTCTATGTGCCTTTATGTCATGTAGTTACCCATCGAACGCTTCTTCGCTTCCTTTTACGACAGAATTATGATTTTTCCACTTATACCCCTTTTAGATTTACCTAGGATGTACGGAAATTGTGTTTTTAGTGAAATTTTACGGTTATTTTTAAGATGGTTGAAAGAAAATCTTGCCCTGCTGACAAACTCAGACCCAACTTTATTAACAACTTATGACTTAAACTCCAAAACTTGTATTTAGTGTTTCCTGTTCACAACACTACACGCTTTAAGTCCCCGTCTCCAATTCAAGTGTCCATCATTGTAATGTTGGCACTAAACCCACACAGAACACCAACCCACTTCGTCCTTCTTGAAGCTCACTGTGTAAAAAGATACCAATTTTGGACCAAAAAGTACAGACAATATGACACAAATTCCAACCCCGACTGACCGTTGAGCGGCACTAACCCAACAGATAAAAGCGCGGGCGACACAAGCGACATCATATCGGACTCTAGCGGCGTCGGCACCAGCAACTCCGACACCACGTGCTCGCTGCACGGCGGCGCCACCGCGGTGTGCCTGCAGGCCTACGACCCCGCCGCGCCCGGCCACGTGCGCCTCAACCAGGGGGACATTGTTGAAGGTACGCTGTCAGACACCACTGATAAAGCGTGTGACACTCGTGGTATTTGCTATGCTCTTAGGACTCCGCCCAGCCTGGACGCGCCAGGGTTACGTCGTCAAACTTACAGTGCCAGATACTCACGACATTACAATAATATCTTATTCTCTGATGGTATCCATATACATACACTCCAAGGAAGTCGATCAGGAATAACGCCAAAGGCATAGACTTGGACACTAAAATACAACGCGCGGTAATGCTAAGCTCAAGAAACTTGATCACAAAAGTGTCAGACACTAGAGAGAATATTATAAACTTCTTTGGTTAGTTCGAGTAGGCATCATACTTCATGAATATTTGATAATTAAGTTGAACCTAGATAAGTATTCCTAAATAAGTCCTTCCAAAAAGAAGTCATCAGTTCATCACACTTGGTTTCCATACAGAAGTTACTTACAATTCATTTTTAACTAATGGCATTTGTCCTCACAATTCGTACTAAAATATGAATAATACAATATCATTGGTTGCACTTCAACTGAAAACAATGTGAGTAACTGATATCATTCATAAGCATGATTCTAACTAAAATAAGGAGCTAAAGTTCCGAGGTGAACAGTTTTGAGTAAAAGCTGGCAAAAAAAGTCACGGAAAACTCCCAATTTTGGAATTAAACTAAAATATCTTGAACAGTCTGAAGATTTAAACCCCAAGGAAGTTAAATAAGCATGTACCATAGAAAATTCAAGAGTAACCCTATGACAAACAGTGACGGGAGCCACAGATGATGGGCTACTGGAAGGCACAGTGCGAGGGTCTGGAGCTAGTGGACTGTTCCCTATGCAGTGCGTCCAAGAAGTGCGCCTTCGACAGAATACACAACATCTACATCAGGTATGTCCGTCCGTCCGTCAGGAGAAAATTAATCCTCAATCCAAAGCAGTCCTGATAAAAGATCTATGGATCCAGAATTGGTAGTTGGTAATTGACTTCCATTTGGAGTAAAGCCAATTTCAAATTAATTTGCCACAGATATTATCATATTAGGTATTTTAGGTCACTGAATCCACAATCTAAATATGTTGTGTCGACACCGAACTTACTTTTTTGTTGAGCGACATTTTTTGCAATGTTTAGTACCTTTTGGCTATAGGTACGTTGTTGTCCACGAACACTTGCAAACCTTGCTTGAAAAAAATTAACTTTGGTGTTGCGGATGAAGCCAATAATGATACTGAAATGCAATGGCCAGAAAAATCTTTTTTGACCTTAACACTTTCTTTTATTGCTACTCCTGGACATACAACAGCTTACCTACAAACATTGCAAAGATAAATACTAATCTTACCGTTATTTGCCAGGTGTTAGCGTCGGGACCCATCCACCACTCCAGGGTGACGGGCAGACGGGAAATGGCGCTAAGCAAGACTTACAGTGCCACTGCGCCTAGGATTAAAAAGTCGTAAGTACACTCATTAAACCTAAATTAGATAATGAATGGTTCGTAAGCTTTATCAGATCAAGTATCTTCAATTTTTTGCCTTTTCCCAAAGAAATATCCCTCGAATATTTCATAAAAAAAATACCTCAGCTCAACTGTAAAATATAATTTTAAAAGTTATAACCATTATGGTAACGAAACCTTTTTTATGGGCAGCCTTAGGCCCGGACTTCACCAAAGCGGAGATATGCGAATCGGAGAGGAGAGGAGATGCATAGGAGCAAGGGGGAATCCACCGAAGCTGTGCAGGGAAATTTATTTATTTATTCAGAATTACATACTAAGGTTACAGTTAGGATATGTACTAGTACTTGCTAGACTGGAGCAAAGATTTGTTTACAAGCTAGAGGCTACTTACGCCGTTTAGCGAACACACAGCTCACTGTAGGGAGACCCTCCGCACGCCGCTCACGTCTCTTCTTGCCTCCGATGTGCGATATTTATTTATTAAAACTTTATGCACATAATGTAAAAAAGCGGACTTAATGCCCTGGGCATTTTCTATCAGTCTACCTGCATGATGCAGACAAAGAAGTAGGTGCAATAGTACAGAAAATTGCGAAGACGAAATATAATAATAAATACCTACAAACAAAATATACAAAGTAAAGAAAGATAAAAAAAAAAACAAAGATGGAGAAAAACAACAAATTAATATTGTGTGACGAGTCTGCCAACTTCAACTGGAAACTTCGATATTGCCTCCTTGGCCTAAACAAACATGAAACATCTCCTCTCCTCTGTTCAACCCTTTCTACTAAAGGTAAGTGAAGACAAGAAGTGTAAAAACGCTTTACTATTGGTGGTTTAGAACACATCTCTGCACCTCTAGTCTCGTCTCCGTTTTAGTAGAGTGCGAGCCTAACCGTCGGCCTGTAGGCTTAACATTTGACAGTCAAAATCAAACAGCGCGAATGAACGACACAAGTCACTGGTTCCTGAACTAACAAAATAACCACGGCCTATCAATTGTTGACGAACCCTGCATAGTTACATCTAAATGCAATGAAAACAGACTCCGATGGTGTCATCAGAATATACAAACTTATAAACAGGTCAACAATAGACAATGCTTTAAACATTAAAAACAATAACAAACTCGGATCAGTCGGCGAAGGTCGATTTTATTTTGAGTAGTGAGATTGGCAATATAGGACATCAAGCCTGTCATGAAAATTATAAGTTCGGTTCTGCTCCAGTATTCGATTACTTCCAAGATAGATATGGTTTTTCGGTGATTTCAAATAAGTTTCATAGTGAAAAAGTGTTGTATCGTTCAGTATTTGGAGGGTTGATTAGTGTCACCCAGCAAGGTTAAAGTATTAATTGCTGGGTGGCACAGAATCTACGGTCACGGGGATTTCTAATTAGGAACGAAAACAGACATAAGCAAGCAGCTCTTTATATCAAAGTGTCGGATTTAGTTTGTCTAGTTTAAATGCTCACGATGAAATTGAAAATATTTGGTTACTTATGGGCACAATTGACTGGGTCAGTATTAAACTACATTAAATTTGCGTATTGTTCTCACTAAGTTCTGCTTGCGCTCCGAAAGCAGGTGCAAGAATCCTAAGGGTCCAACCACGGCAGCCACATTTAGCCAGTCGAATCACTGTTATTCTTTGATACTCTGTACGATCGTCACAGGTTGGCTGGCAGCAACTGAATAAGAGTTGCTGAGAACAAAACATAAAAGAAAGACCAGCAGTAGACTGCTATATGTATAATGATTTGCTGAGGAGTTGGTTCCGCTATTTATTCTTCATCCCCGTTCAACCTTTATCAACGTTTAAAAGGTGCTGGTTCTCAGCCGAATTTGAGTAAATGACTTTCGATTTCGATAGTTTAGAATAATGGTACGTTCCCCCCAGCTATGGCAACATGGAGACCCGCACGGTGGTGCTGCACCGCGCGCGGCGAGGGTTCGGCTTCGTGCTGCGCGGCGCCAAGGCGTCGTCGCCGCTCATGGAGCTGCGGCCCTCCGAGCGCTGCCCCGCGCTGCAGTACCTGGACGACGTGGACGCCGGCGGGGTGGCCGACCGCGCGGGGCTAAGGAAGGGAGACTTTCTTGTGGCGGTCAGTGCTACCAACTACACTTATGGGTTCACGTGGATCCCTGCTTGGACGGAGACTAGCGACGACGCCTTATTGCGAAAGCGCCAGGATAGCCCGCGAAATCTAAATTGATTTAATCCCATTAAATGAGACTATTTCATGAAAAAGTCATTCAATGGAATTAATTAAACTTAGAAGGTTTTATTGATAATTTTAATTAATATAATTCTGTAAAGCTATATTTGTTACACATACAACATACAACCTTACACTGACCTGCAAATTGGAAAAAATCTTAAGAAAATTTGAGTTACGCGGGCTACGACGCTGGCACAAGACATACGCCACATGGGGTATGAACACGGCTTAGCGTGTAGTAGCTTAGTACTTTCCCTTCTTCTTCAACTTACTAATCCTGATCTAAATTTCCAATTTCCAGTCATTTCTTCTAGTGCTGGAATTTCTTGACGACCTATGCAGCATAGCAGCTGTTTTCTCGATGCCAATTGCGCTTGTATACCTAATAAATGCATTAGAACGCCAAATATTTACTACTGTTTGCCAAACAACTCGATTAGGTAAACTATTCAGAAAATATTCAGTTTCTTGTCACGTTGTTTTAAAAAACATGCAAACAAATCGCGGATAGGCAAACAATAGTTTCCTCCGAAAATCGTGTCAGTATAGTCTCGGCCACCGAACGTGTGGCCGACATGGCTGTGCTCCTTAGCTATAGAAAAGTAACGTGATTTCTTTGAGATTGTTGTTTTGTGATAATAATATTTTTCATTTTGTACTGGCACTGATTAGAACTTTTTCAGCACTTGAATAAACCACACTTTGTGTTTGCCATCGTTTTTGTTTCTTCTTTATATTTTTTTTCTATTATTTATACTTAGAAACATCCTTTCAGACACCCATTTCGACATGTTTAGCTTCGAAATAGGTTTATAATCCGCCTTACGACTCCTCATGCGGTATATTTTTCTTCTATTTTTTTGGGAAGTAGTCTACTTTAGGTACATCTCACTACCAGGGTTGCGGGACTGTTCGAAAGAGACACCGCGGCCCTGGAACACAAAGGGCAAAGGAAGGAACATGGATGGGTTTTAGTGAGTAAAAGTCTGACACTCCCTCCTGCTCAGCCCAGAGCGGGAGGGGATATTTGATGATTTCCCATCCGAAAACAAAAATAATAAAAAAAGGTACATCTCACTATCTCAGCTTTAACCTTCGAGTTTTACAGTTGTGTTTTATTTATATATTTTATATATAAAACTTTAGCAATACTCCTTCGGATTCGCCACCAAGGACCATTTCCGCCACACTTCGTGCTCTGCTAGTTTTTTTATAACTGCTCATCACACACTTTCTTCTTTCTCTGTCTCAAATCTCCTATCTCTCTCTCCCTCACAGATAAACGGCGAGGACGTGTCGTGTGCATCGCACGAGCACGTGGTGGAGCTGATCCGCAACTCCGGGGCACTCGTCTCCATGACTGTTGTCTCGTTGAACAATCATAATGGTGAGTTATTTATAACCATAACTTAATTAATCTGAGCAGTAAACTGTGGGTGTGGTGCTATGTTGCAAACTGTTTCCATCGCTCGTAAATTTTTGAATGTCTTTGCGTACCCGCTCACAAACACCAAGACTTTTACACTAAACGAGAAGACATGCAAACAAGATACACACTCAGATACAAACGCGACTCAACCTACCAATATCCCACTTAAAAATACATTCAACAAGCCCTCTGGTTATGTCAATAAAAATATACAATACGTTACCCGAACCAATAAGAAACGAAAAAAAAACATATTTTTAATTAAAATAGTACATTACTGCAGCGGCCAGCAACAGAGGCATTGCCGAAGCACACATACGTAAGTCCATCGATGCCTAGTTGTGGCCAAGGCTTGTATAGTACTTTTCTCAAATAATGCGGGGAATTACTTTTCAAAATCAATGATGCCATGATGCAATTGTCATTGGGTTTTCCCGTCAGGAATTTCTCAGTAGTAGCTACGGAGTCTGGATTTGTGTCCGGTTGAGGGCAATAAGCTCGCCCCTAATACATGGGACTAAAACATAACTGGCAAAAGTGGGTGTACTATTAGGTACACCTCTGCCTAACCCCTCGGGGGTTACAGGCGTGATGTTACGATGTTATGAAATCAATGATGCACACAAACAACAATAATTTTTCTCGCGTTGAAGAGTTCTTTTTTTTTTCAATAAATATATATTTGCAAGCCAATTCGAAATTTAAATAAAATCTTTGATAAGTTACCTCCTTGGTTGCTCGTATGTTTCAGAATAAAAGATCGTTCCATTTTTAAATAACACGACAGTTATGAGTTTACTAACTAATTTATTTGGCCGATAAACACGACAGATAAGGATTTTCATACAACTTTTGCCGGCCGCTGGTCGCATGTATCTGGCCAGTACAGCAATTTCGATTTATCTCGAAGAAGATTGTCAAAATAATGTTCAAATTTCCAAGAATGTTTGAGAAATCACCACGAATCTGATCTCCACGTATCTTTCTTTTGCTGTGCCCGACAATCCACGATTGTTTCTTTTGGAAAAATGTTTGGCGCCTAAGCCTACATTGTGGAATTCAATAAAGAATTGAGTATTGAGTACACCCCAAAACATGCAGTCAACTGACTCCCCGCTGCCACATACGATGCCGTGGAAGTGGCACAGTTTTGAGCCAATAACAAAATTAAAAACATTATCGTGCCAGCGACACAAAGAAGTAGACTAAAAGAAGTAATGCATGCACTATAACTAAAAAAAGAGTTCCTATTGTTAGAACGTGGTGACGGAGAAAACCTTGTCCTCTCAATCCTGCGGCTACGTCCCGTCGAACTTGGGTTTTCCTGTTAATATTTTTTTCCAACACACTCTTCGCTCCGGTAAAAGACACAATGCGATTAAAATGAAATACAAATATAGCTCCTCCTATTTTTCGTAGGTAACAACGAGAACAACACGTGTACGGTACCCACAAGCAAGTCTCAGAACCAACTGTCGAGTTCTGGTCGCCCTTACGCTGCTACCCTACCCAGGAAGGGAGCTGGAGGTATAAAATGTCAAACAAGTATTTCATTAAACAATGTCTTAACATGTCGGATATTTACATTTTTTTTCTTGCAACAAGAAAAAAGATACATTAATATGTTATGCTATTAATCGAATTTCACAATAAACACTTGGGTATTATTTCAAAAGAATGTTAAAACTTTAGGTCGAGCGCCTGCGCCCGCGCCTCCGCGTCGCGATCCACGCACTACGCTAAGTGTGGGACGAGCGAGAGCAAAGTCTATGGTCGCCGGACTTGGTATGTACACACTCAATAAAAAAATATTATTTATTAATTTTGTATTTGCGAAGAATTCTTTTTTCCTAAAGTAATAAATAATGAATTGAAAGAAACCGTCCAGGACATTAATTCAGGGCAGTTTGTTCTACTCGACATAGCGTAATAATCCTTACTGGTGGAATTTGACATTTCAGAGAACGGTGGAGAAAAGGAAGAGAGTTGTGAACCTTTGAGCGTAGCAGGCAAGTCATCATCAGCTGAATCAGTGCAGTTGCCGGGCGGCAGTAACAGTAAGCAATGTCTAAAAATCAGTAGTGAAAGAAAACCATCTCCCAAAATCATCTTGTCTACGATAATTAGTATCACAACAAGCAGTACAGTTGTATATGTCCCACAGGCGGCACCCCAGTGTCGGGCACCCCGGTAGCGCCGCGCACCGCCTCCATCCGCGCGCGGCCCGCGTCCAGCCGCATCACCGCCGCCGAGCTGGAGGAGCTGTTCCAGAGGCAGGCGGATGCTGATACCATGTGAGTTGGCTCTGTGATGTGTTGGAGCACATCCGCGCGCGGCCCGCGTCCAGCCGCATCACCGCCGCCGAGCTGGAGGAGCTGTTCCAGAGGCAGGCGGATGCTGATACCATGTGAGTTGGCTCTGTGATGTGTTGGAGCACATCCGCGCGCGGCCCGCGTCCAGCCGCATCACCGCCGCCGAGCTGGAGGAGCTGTTCCAGAGGCAGGCGGATGCTGATACCATGTGAGTTGGCTCTGTGATGTGTTGGAGCACATCCGCGCGCGGCCCGCGTCCAGCCGCATCACCGCCGCCGAGCTGGAGGAGCTGTTCCAGAGGCAGGCGGATGCTGATACCATGTGAGTTGGCTCTGTGATGTGTTGGAGCACATCCGCGCGCGGCCCGCGTCCAGCCGCATCACCGCCGCCGAGCTGGAGGAGCTGTTCCAGAGGCAGGCGGATGCTGATACCATGTGAGTTGGCTCTGTGATGTGTTGGAGCACATCCGCGCGCGGCCCGCGTCCAGCCGCATCACCGCCGCCGAGCTGGAGGAGCTGTTCCAGAGGCAGGCGGATGCTGATACCATGTGAGTTGGCTCTGTGATGTGTTGGAGCACATCCGCGCGCGGCCCGCGTCCAGCCGCATCACCGCCGCCGAGCTGGAGGAGCTGTTCCAGAGGCAGGCGGATGCTGATACCATGTGAGTTGGCTCTGTGATGTGTTGGAGCACATCCGCGCGCGGCCCGCGTCCAGCCGCATCACCGCCGCCGAGCTGGAGGAGCTGTTCCAGAGGCAGGCGGATGCTGATACCATGTGAGTTGGCTCTGTGATGTGTTGGAGCACATCCGCGCGCGGCCCGCGTCCAGCCGCATCACCGCCGCCGAGCTGGAGGAGCTGTTCCAGAGGCAGGCGGATGCTGATACCATGTGAGTTGGCTCTGTGATGTGTTGGAGCACATCCGCGCGCGGCCCGCGTCCAGCCGCATCACCGCCGCCGAGCTGGAGGAGCTGTTCCAGAGGCAGGCGGATGCTGATACCATGTGAGTTGGCTCTGTGATGTGTTGGAGCACATCCGCGCGCGGCCCGCGTCCAGCCGCATCACCGCCGCCGAGCTGGAGGAGCTGTTCCAGAGGCAGGCGGATGCTGATACCATGTGAGTTGGCTCTGTGATGTGTTGGAGCACATCCGCGCGCGGCCCGCGTCCAGCCGCATCACCGCCGCCGAGCTGGAGGAGCTGTTCCAGAGGCAGGCGGATGCTGATACCATGTGAGTTGGCTCTGTGATGTGTTGGAGCACATCCGCGCGCGGCCCGCGTCCAGCCGCATCACCGCCGCCGAGCTGGAGGAGCTGTTCCAGAGGCAGGCGGATGCTGATACCATGTGAGTTGGCTCTGTGATGTGTTGGAGCACATCCGCGCGCGGCCCGCGTCCAGCCGCATCACCGCCGCCGAGCTGGAGGAGCTGTTCCAGAGGCAGGCGGATGCTGATACCATGTGAGTTGGCTCTGTGATGTGTTGGAGCACATCCGCGCGCGGCCCGCGTCCAGCCGCATCACCGCCGCCGAGCTGGAGGAGCTGTTCCAGAGGCAGGCGGATGCTGATACCATGTGAGTTGGCTCTGTGATGTGTTGGAGCACATCCGCGCGCGGCCCGCGTCCAGCCGCATCACCGCCGCCGAGCTAGAGGAGCTGTTCCAGAGGCAGGCGGATGCTGATACCATGTGAGTTGGCTCTGTGATGTGTTGGAGCACATCCGCGCGCGGCCCGCGTCCAGCCGCATCACCGCCGCCGAGCTGGAGGAGCTATTCCAGAGGCAGGCGGATGCTGATACCATGTGAGTTGGCTCTGTGATGTGTTGGAGCACATCCGCGCGCGGCCCGCGTCCAGCCGCATCACCGCCGCCGAGCTGGAGGAGCTGTTCCAGAGGCAGGCGGATGCTGATACCATGTGAGTTGGCTCTGTGATGTGTTGGAGCACATCCGCGCGCGGCCCGCGTCCAGCCGCATCACCGCCGCCGAGCTGGAGGAGCTGTTCCAGAGGCAGGCGGATGCTGATACCATGTGAGTTGGCTCTGTGATGTGTTGGAGCACATCCGCGCGCGGCCCGCGTCCAGCCGCATCACCGCCGCCGAGCTGGAGGAGCTGTTCCAGAGGCAGGCGGATGCTGATACCATGTGAGTTGGCTCTGTGATGTGTTGGAGCACATCCGCGCGCGGCCCGCGTCCAGCCGCATCACCGCCGCCGAGCTAGAGGAGCTGTTCCAGAGGCAGGCGGATGCTGATACCATGTGAGTTGGCTCTGTGATGTGTTGGAGCACATCCGCGCGCGGCCCGCGTCCAGCCGCATCACCGCCGCCGAGCTGGAGGAGCTATTCCAGAGGCAGGCGGATGCTGATACCATGTGAGTTGGCTCTGTGATGTGTTGGAGCACATCCGCGCGCGGCCCGCGTCCAGCCGCATCACCGCCGCCGAGCTGGAGGAGCTGTTCCAGAGGCAGGCGGATGCTGATACCATGTGAGTTGGCTCTGTGATGTGTTGGAGCACATCCGCGCGCGGCCCGCGTCCAGCCGCATCACCGCCGCCGAGCTGGAGGAGCTGTTCCAGAGGCAGGCGGATGCTGATACCATGTGAGTTGGCTCTGTGATGTGTTGGAGCACATCCGCGCGCGGCCCGCGTCCAGCCGCATCACCGCCGCCGAGCTGGAGGAGCTGTTCCAGAGGCAGGCGGATGCTGATACCATGTGAGTTGGCTCTGTGATGTGTTGGAGCACATCCGCGCGCGGCCCGCGTCCAGCCGCATCACCGCCGCCGAGCTGGAGGAGCTGTTCCAGAGGCAGGCGGATGCTGATACCATGTGAGTTGGCTCTGTGATGTGTTGGAGCACATCCGCGCGCGGCCCGCGTCCAGCCGCATCACCGCCGCCGAGCTGGAGGAGCTGTTCCAGAGGCAGGCGGATGCTGATACCATGTGAGTTGGCTCTGTGATGTGTTGGAGCACATCCGCGCGCGGCCCGCGTCCAGCCGCATCACCGCCGCCGAGCTGGAGGAGCTGTTCCAGAGGCAGGCGGATGCTGATACCATGTGAGTTGGCTCTGTGATGTGTTGGAGCACATCCGCGCGCGGCCCGCGTCCAGCCGCATCACCGCCGCCGAGCTGGAGGAGCTGTTCCAGAGGCAGGCGGATGCTGATACCATGTGAGTTGGCTCTGTGATGTGTTGGAGCACATCCGCGCGCGGCCTGCGTCCAGCCGCATCACCGCCGCCGAGCTGGAGGAGCTGTTCCAGAGGCAGGCGGATGCTGATACCATGTGAGTTGGCTCTGTGATGTGTTGGAGCACATCCGCGCGCGGCCCGCGTCCAGCCGCATCACCGCCGCCGAGCTGGAGGAGCTGTTCCAGAGGCAGGCGGATGCTGATACCATGTGAGTTGGCTCTGTGATGTGTTGGAGCACATCCGCGCGCGGCCCGCGTCCAGCCGCATCACCGCCGCCGAGCTGGAGGAGCTGTTCCAGAGGCAGGCGGATGCTGATACCATGTGAGTTGGCTCTGTGATGTTTTGGACGACATTCGACATACTGGCATAAGGAAATTTTCATTTGAACGAAATGACAGGCGATGACTAATGTGTCAAAAAACTTCGCAGTATTATGGTGGAAGCTACACAGCACCTTATCCCTCAACTCCTAAATACCCAGACGACACAAGTTCAGACGTTCTCAAAACTCGATCGCGTACCTACTTGTGAAAAATCAGCTGAATGTGTGTTCCGTTCAGTCATACACGAAATAAATAAGGTGGACAAGGGAAGCTTCTTAATAAAGCTTTTTACTAAATTGTGCATTATTACATTTCAGCCTAGGCAACAACGCGATGATGACTCGCTCGGCATTCCAGGGCGGCTCTAACTCTCCTCCCTACTCGCCTGCGCGTGCGCCGACCAGGGTGTACGCGTCTGTGGCTGAGATGAAAAGGTCACGTGGCAAGGTAAGGAGCTTTGATACACTTATTCTTATGAAGAGATGATGTTCGTTGTGTAATGGACTTAAATTCATGAAAATTTAGAAGCGTTTAAAAAAAATACAAGAATGTGACACTATTTCTTCTAAGAGCAGTATGCAATAGTAAAACTCAATGCGTTTAGCGCATCTAAATAGCATTCAACGGCTGGCAGTATACACTTACACCCTAAGCATTGCTCATACTATCAGGTTATCTTCCTAAAGTCTCTTAAAGTCCCATAACAAAGCATCACTCTGTAGATGAAACTTCGTTTTACGTATATTAGATTAGCCTTTTTCTTACTACATTAATTGAATTTATGTTTAATCTTATTTCTTTTTTCTAAATTATCAAACCTTTTTTGGTCTAAAGCTATGGAGCAAGTCGAGTAGCAGCACGTTACGTCGTGACTTCCACTCGACGCCTGACTTAGCAGCCGAACACGCTGCTCACCCACCGAGGACGCGCTCCAGCGAAGATGTGCACGGTATGAACTTTTAACCACACCATCTGTACCAGACGCGCAATCTCGTAATTGGGAATTTTAACTATAACGAATCCAAAATGAGACACTAACCGTCCTGTACCTATAGGTTCAGGGATGAACGGAGTGGTCCGAAGTCGTGCAAGAACTGACCAATCACAGCAGACACGAAAAATGTTATGTTTTTTTGTTTTCAACCAATGTGATTGGTTGGTCGATTCGCACTTTGGGGGAAACTGGGCCTAGGGATGACTTTTAGAAGATAGTTGGAGTTAACTGCTATCAGCTGTCATGCATCGTGTGCCATATTAAATGATGTTACCCTTTAGCGCCCGGGCGCGTGCCCCCCCCGGCGCACCCGCCGCCCCCGCCGCCCGCGTCGGGCGCCGCCCCCGCCTCCACGTTCCGCCCCGCCGACCAGGCCAAGCTGTACGCGTCGCCGCGCGACCTGGACAGCGTGGTCTACCGCAACACCAACAATGACAGCTCACACAACGTAAGCATCCTTGATATCATACTTTTTCTTTATGTAATTGCAGCCAGCGCGACCAGTGTGTTTGTAGCACCTGCGCAGCCCTCACATTGGCATCTTTTAAAACCTAGATAGATCCTCCCAAACTCAATATTCTAGTTATAAAAGTGAAAAATTATAATAGAGGTCAAGTTTGTAAGGTAAAGGAGACAACAAAAATGATTTCACTGAATGTCACACTATTATCGAATGCTAACAAATATTATATGTTCCATGATATGATTATCTTCCACGCAGCCGAAGTAATGGGAAGAAGCTACTTTATATACTCGTATCTATTCTAATGTTATAAAGAGGTAAAGTTTGTGAGGTTTTAGGGGGTAATCTCTGGATCTACTGAACCGATGTTGATTTTTTTTTCACAAATAGGAAGCTACATTATCCCCGAGTGCCAAAGGCGATATTTTCAATGTGCCCGTGGAATAATGTCCGACCAAAACGCGAGCGAAGCCGCGGGTAACAGCCAGTTTCTAATAATTTTGAAAAACAAGCACCATACTCGTACTACCAAATTTAATAAACCATGTTTCAAGGGTATTCTTGCAAGACCTAGACAAAAATGTCATTCTATCAACGATAAAGGATAATACAGAAATACACAGGATTGACGTAAGCTACAAGAAAATATCACTAAGAACTACGGAACGCTTTAAAAGCGATTGGCTCTTGACTAGTCTCTCAGATACTTTTCGGCTCGCTACACAAAGCAAACAATCATGGCATGAGAAACTGACAACAAATCTATGTGATTACCTCCAAGAATAAGACTCAAACAGAAAATAATTTTGGACGAAAAACTCTTCTTCCAAAAATTTCTAACGATCCTCCAAAATCCTCTAAAACTACGTCTTTAAGTCATACTTGTGTTTTCAGAATCGTAAAACGACATCGCTGCGGTCGTGGGCGGGCCCTAACCGGCCCCAGTCGGCCGACGAGCCCGGCAACCAGTACGCACAGCCCTTCAACACACAGCACAAGGGCTTCGTCAGACAGGTAAATAGAAGAATACTTCATACATTCATTAGCGACGTCCCTCATTCTTCTCCTCCGTCCTCGTCATTTTTGGTCACAAATCTTGTCAATACATAATACTACAGAACAACACCTACAATGATCTTTATATAGTCCTTTTGCTTTGTCCGCGTTCATAATCTGATCCTCCACATACGCCTATTTCGAGCATAAATACATAGTTGATGTAAATTACAATTGAGGATATGGCTTTTAGCGCTCAAAGAAATCTGTCATGACTTATCTTTCCGCTCAATTTGTCCAAGATATCATTAAAATGGAAAGTAAAAAAAGTTAAAATGTACAGTTTTAATGCGATGCCTACTAACTTCATAATCTGTTCTTCCAGAATTCAACTCCTGCGCCGCCAATCCCTGAGCCGGACTACAGTATGTCAGAATCAGACGATGAAGTGGATGCCAAGCCCAAAAGCGAACCCGCCGCTGTTGCCGAGACCAGCGCCAACAGCAACGCAAGGTGAGTCTAAAGATGAGGCTAGTAAAGTTTAGTTTTCTTTGGGTTGAACGTCGATGTTTGGGCAAATATTGGTGGTGCCAAATTAGAAGTTAATTGGGTGTTTCTTGGATTTTCTGTTGTTCAAAGACATAACATTATAATGTTGTCTTTTTAATAAGTACCTACAACTATAAATACTTTAAATAATACGTTTATTTGTAAATTATTCTTTCTGATGATCAGTAACAGCTAGCCTTGTGGCGTAGCGTCTTATCAGAATATTGTTAACAAAGAGCACGAAAGAATGCATGTCCTAATATTCCTTAACATTTTCAGGATACCAATATACGCAACGATATTTGAGAATGATGCGGAATAAATGTTTAATTTTGAGCTTTGATTCTTAACAAATAAGGTATAGTTTTGATTGTCAATGGATTACGCGTCGCTGGGAAAGCGCTTATGTGTTTGTAAACAGTCACCTTCACAAACATCCATTTGTCTCGACACAGACTCACATGCCCATCATTCACCAATCATTACATTTTTGTCCGTTGTTTTGCAGTTCTAAAACAGTAAAAGGATCAATCCAAGATTGGAAAATCAGAGTATTAAAAAAAGTTCATTCCTTTCTGAGAAACTGGTGACTGGCGGTTGGGTTTGGTTAGTTCATACAATACAGTTCAAAATGAAAGTAAAAATAAAACACATTGCACTAAATAGATAGACAGTAGAAAACATTATTCACAGGGTACCTACACAGTGATTAACTCTCTTTTCATTGTCATTTTACGAAATTATATGTTACACGTTTCCGTTTGTTTATTTGTGGGTGATGTTGAAATTTATGTGATCTTTTTTGTTTTAACTATGTATCGTATGACAACGATTGAATTGAATATTCTTGGTGCAATTTCACCATTGTAATTGAATGTGATAAGCATAATTTAACCGCGTTTCACAGCTGTCAGTGTGAAGATTCTGGAACAATGATGACACTGAAAGCTCTTAAAGACGGTTGAGATGTTCTGATCGCGATCAATTTTGATGGCGAAATCGGCCTTTAATATGTTGACTTTCGAGGTTTATTGGTTTGATTACGGTGACAGCTAAATTAAAAATCCAGCTCGCTGATTAACATAACTAACGAAAATCTGTACAATTTCAGCGGCAGCAGTTCGGGTTCAAGTTCGATGCAGCATTCATTCTCAGTGGACGAGATCCAGAAGATCCGCACTCGTCTCAAATCGTCCAAATCTTGCGGCGACGAGTTGGGCGTGGAGCGGGACGACGGCGACAACTCGTCGTCCGGCGTGTCCTCCGACCAGGAGGCGCAGGCGCGGCCGCCGCCCCGCCGGGACAAAGTGTCCTTCTGCTCCTCCGTCACCGTCAAGTCGTCGAACGACGTCATCAGCACGGAGCCCGTGCACTCGTCCAGCGAGAGCCTGGCGCCGCCGCCGCCGCCCATGCAGCGACACAACTCGCTGACGCGCAAGCGCGCCACGGCCGCGCTGCTGCGCGGGAGCGCGGGCGGCGCGCGCGGCCGGTCCGCGGCCGAGCGGCTCGGCGTGGACCCGGACAAGGCGCCGGGCCGGCGCGCGCGCGGCGCCGCGCTGCTGGCGGCGCTGCCCCCGCCGCCCGAGGAGCCGGACAAGGCGCCGGACCTGGCGCCGGACCGCGCGCCGGACCTGGCGCCGGTGCTGGCGCCGCCGCCGCAGTTCAGCGACCGCGTGCGTGTGGTGGCCGCGCTGCCCAAGCGCCTGGCGCACCTGCAGTAGCAGAGAGCAGTGGAGCGAGGTCGACGGCACCGTTCTTATGAACCCTAGATAATAAATCTTCACTTTTCGTACCCTCGTCGTAGGCTTACACCCGCAACGTATCGCCCGCGCCTCGTCGGCGACGCACGAGAAACGTTTTGTAATCGAGCGACTAAATGAAACCAAAGATTTATAGTATTTATTGTTGAGGAGTTAACATTGATATAGTTGAAACTAATTTTTATACATTCCCTTATTAAGCTAGTATTAACATGCGTTTCACGAATCATTATTATTGGTATTACTTTACTGTTATCCCGACGTAGCGGTTTTATTCTGTTCGTTGTAGCAAATTTATTTAATTCTAATTCCTATGTTATAATTTCAACCCTTTTACAACGCAACCAAGTGCCATCGTATCTATGATTTAATATATTTTTATAGTATATATCTGTAAATATTTTACGAGAGCTATTTTCGAGTTAAAAGAGTGGAGCAGACGCGTAAATACAAAATCATCCGGCCAACATATTATATATTGAAAAGCAGATTATTTATTAAACACTGGTATTTATGAACGTTGATATACATATTAATATGGAACATGTGATGTGTTACTATCGATCGTTATAATTTTATTGTTTTCATTCGTCCATGGGTACGTCGGCATGGTCCACTCTTTTGACGACATATTATTGAACTATTATGTTTACAATGGCCGCAAAGGCGATTATTAGAATTGAATGTGTTCTCATAGAAGACTAGCGCTTGAACCAAACTCACTAGCGTTTCATCCGTTCCATGATAATTATTGTAAAGATTTTATACTAATCGAAATACATCCGTGCGTCATTTAGATGTAGTTTATATCGCAAAGAGAGTGTAACACCAATTTTATATTTCATTAATCGATTTTGTATCTTATTCTACTGTACTTTAGATATCATTTTTGCGAAAATGTAATTGTGACTCTTCGAAATTATCTTATAAAAATAAATAACTGAAATAATGAACTCTCACTTATGTTTAAAATCACTTACCCTTTTGCTTTTATGAAAAGGGAAGTAGGATTTATTATATTAGAGCCCCAATGAGAGGTGTATCGAAGCCCTACCTGATATATTTATAATACATACCTGCCAATGTACGACAGAGTGAACTGAGGAATAACATTCCATTTCGTCATGGTGTCTGTTAATCAATAAGTAACACGAGCTGCAAACTACCTAAATAACGATCAGCCTAATACGAGAAACCATTTTGGATCTTATGTTAATTGACGTTAAGTTTTATATCGTTTGTTAGTAGCAATAGAATTTTTACCGAAAGTTAAGTCCCCTGTTTCACGACACCCAGAAACTAGAAACTATTTACCAGATAAAATAAAAATGTTAGATTTTATCTTTAATGGGGTTACGAAACAGGAGGCGTTCAATGTTAAAATTAGCTGAATTTTAGCAGAATTTTAAAATAGTAAGTCGTTTATAGTCGACTTTAGCCTCCACATGTATTATTAGCACAATCAATTAATTTGTTTATTAACGTTTGTATTATTTCGTTATAATCGTCTTGTCATTATTTTAAGTTGTATAAATGTATTGTCTACTTAAGGCATAGGTAGGTAGTGATAATTATTAGGGCAATACTTGATTGTAGAGTATCGGTCGGTAAGAGGGGACGGCTCGATGGAACTTGCGCTCATTTTACTGCTCTTGAAAAATAGAAATTTGACTGCACTTAACACATTTAAAAAAATCCCTTTATAATTCTGCTACATACCGTATACTTTTGTAAAATAAGTCTCATAGGTCAATTTTCAATTGCATTTGTTTAATACCCACCTGAAAATACTTTGTACATACATTAAAATGCTCAATCTATTAAAATTTTATCCCACATTAAAAATAATCTTCAAATATCAAACGAATATGTAATTGTACGGCGTAAAGAAATAACGAATGAAGCGGCAGTTTCATGCAAAATTGAAAATGAGCTTTAAAGTTTAGCGACTAGAATTCAAAACTCATTTTGTAGGTTTTGTCGCTTGGTACATTGTGTCTTCAAGCCGTCCCGATTATTCTTCTTGATTAAAATTGTAGGGTTAGTTAAATGAGCGACAGAACCCAACGTGCTGTGGTTTTGTATAATACAATTGTGTTTCGCGTTTCATTTGAATCTCAGTATCGGACGTGTAACTACAACTTGGTATACTTTCAAATGAAAAATTAAATGTTTCATCACTTATTTATTGAAGTTTTATTTCCTTAAACATTACATACATAAATAAGGCCACATAATACAAATCACATAGACATTCTTTCACTGAACAAGACTCCATTTAAAAAAATATATATTGCATTGTAGCAAGATACGTATACATTTTCAAATGAATTTCATTTTTTTTAATAATAATAATAAAAAAAAACATCTTTTCATATTCTATAATACGAGTACTAGGGAGGGAACAAAGAAATGGACATACATACAGGTCAAACACATAACCCTCCCTTTGGGCTTCGCCGCAGTCAATAAAGGCAAATTGGACGCACGATGACTTAATCACAACATTATTACATACAACTATAACAAAACACTCCTCAAAGTGTTTTAATCAAATTAACTAACCTTGAAGATGGCGGCGGGATTTCGTAAAACTCATCGGCGATGGACGGAGCGAACTACTTTGTACTTTACTTAGTTTAAGTAAGACTTAGTATAACTTGTTTTAATATACGAAGTGAATGAATTTGTACCTTATCAGTTTATCTTTAAGGTTAGTTTCACGTGTTGTGTTGAGGACTCGATTGTTTAATGCGACCTCGTGTGTCGAACACTTGTTGATGACAATGGTTCATAATATTCAAACAAATAATAATACTAATTTACATTTTAATCTCTTTTGTCTCTGCTAGACAAGTAACTTTTCATATCTAAGGAGTGATCGTTACAACCACGATTGGTCATGGAAATTCAGAAAGCATGTCGTACGACCAGCTGGTTGTCTCAGCCAAGTGTAAGATGCGCCAATATGCACGATCTTACGATCTTCACTGTCGTGATCGCGTAGTGAGGGAGCTCTCTTATCCAGCAAATTTTGTATACATACACAGGACATACATAGGATACATCTATCTCGTCACGCGAGCCCTTCTTTATATGACCGTCTTCTTAGGGCTTTAGTTCTTATAAAAAAGATGTTTCTCGTACCTGAAGAAATTAAGCTCATACTATGAATATGTGCACAAAGTCAGGCTAATTCAAACTGTGTTCTGAGGTGTTAAGGTCCATGTAAGCAGCAACATCATCGATCTTGACGAGTCGGCGATAATCGACGTTCTCACCACACATTGGACACTTTCCTTCTTCTTGTAGAATCCTGTAAGAAACAAATGTAATTTATTACTACTGGAGATGAGTATATTATGACATTTGCAGCAGTTACATTCAAAAAAACTCAAAACTCAAAGCATTTATTTCAATTAGACCATTACAGGCACTTTTGAATGTAAAAATAAACAAAAAAAAAGCGAAGCTACAGTCACAGTCACAAGGAATAACAACTTGTGAACGTATTGTAGTTGCACATCCCAAAGCGTAGATCTCTATGGAGAAGAATGGGCAAGAAACTTCATGGAAACTCTTTTAAAAAAGCTGCAACTGCATTCCACACATTAGCAGTCGGCTTATAATGTTCGTACAGTTGGAACTCACGAGAATGGTCTCTGCGAGCAGTGGGCAAGCTAAATATTGAGTCATTTTAATTCCCAACACTTTGTCAGTTAATTAGTCTTAAATAACATTTATCACAGAACGGTAACAAGAATACTCACTCTACAAATTCGGAGAGAATGGCTGGAAAGTCGCATTCTGGGCACGCAGTCAGATCATCTTTTACAATGTGGAGTCCCTGTCAGATAAAATATACAAAGTTATATTTTATTTTGAAATTGTACTATTATTTTCAGCTAGATAACGCTTTATAACGTAAGACTTCTTATACAGCGTGTAACAGAAAGGGTATAATCATATGGAATACTGTGGTACTGACCATCAAACTGAACAACTTTCTCTATGGGACCACCATCGAAATCGTAAAAAAGTAATCAGCTGTCCCATACATTTGGGTCGAGTAGGTATTGAAATGTTGTATAGGACAGCTGATAATTTATTTACGATTTCGATGGTGGTCCCATACAGAAAGTTGTACAGTTTGATGGTCCGTACCACAGTATTCCATATGATTATACCCTTTCTGTTACACGCTGTATACCCATATTAGAGGCACAAAGCCTTAGTTTCTTTATCTTCGAGTTTTGTGTGATTTTTCACTCTCAAACTTCTCAGCACTTATATTCAGCAGATAATATTTGGTAAATATTCGAGGAGTAAGGAGGATTTCTTACATCAATCAGGTGTCTCTGCTTAAAAGATGTATTGTACCTCTATTTAGTTATACATCTTATATACATACAAACAAATTAAAATCTAAGTGACTGTTTGTAATATCAAAATAACAGCTTTTTACGGAATGCAAATGAAAATACAGGTTGTAACAAGACCCTTCAGGAAGCCGTCAACCAAGCATTACGTACATCAAACTATGTAACTTTACGCAATTTTATTGCTGGGAAACGACTTTTTTAAGGGGTGAAAAATCACGTTTTTCGTTAGGACTCAACGTAACGGACTCAAAACATTGTGCTAATGGATGGATTGAATAGTACGGGGGTCGTGGTGGTATTTAAAGTTAAAATCTAATTTCAAACAAAACTTGTGAATAAGTTGAGACTTTGACCCCCAATATCTCCGTAACTAGGCTATTTTTATTTTAGAAAAATAATTAGGGTTCCGTGCAAAAAATTAAAACCCTCGAAATTGTTACCAAAATCTGATTAAAAAAGAGAAGTACTATTTTGTTATAATAATTTCACGCGAACGAAGGTCGCGGGCAACAGCTTGTTTAGTATAATTGTTTAGTTTACTCACGGTAGCCAAACAGAAAGGCACATCAACTTCGCAGTGCGCACACGTGAGCTCGGCCACGGGCAGGGCGCGCGCGCACAGCGGGCAGGGCGCGCAGGGCGGGGGGGGCGGGCCCGAGCGTGCGCCGTGCCGCACCACGCTCTCTATCTTCTTCACGTATTTGGGGTCGATCTGGTGGAAAAATTGTAGTTTTTGTGTGAAATTTGTATTTCGGACGTCAGGAGTCCAGTTCTCGGGGCTGCGGGACTGTTCGAAAGAGATACCGTGGCCCTGGAACACAAAAGGCGATGATGGAACATGGATGGTTTTTAGTCAGTAAAAGTCTGACACTCCCTCTTGCTCAGCTCAGAGCGGGAGGAGTTATTTGATGATTTCCAAACCGAAAAAAAAAAAAAAAAGAGACCAGTTCTACGACTTTGCGACTAATTCCTACCCAATGTAGACGTTTCCGTAGATTTTGCAAAATTGGGATCTTTCATACGTTTTCGCAAATCATACAAAATTCCCAAAGATCAGCTTATCTACAGCTACGTCCGTCATCATTGTTTGCGCTAAGACTCACTTGTTAAAGTCCTAAACAGAAATATATTCTAAATCAAATCGAGAACGCAATAATTATTCCGCACGAACATAAATAGTTGCTAAAGTTTTAAATACAACTGCAATAAAAAAAATACCTGAGATCGATACTCTGGCTGCATCAACACCCTAGCCCAGTGATACGCCTGATGCTTCAACCCAGCACGACTGCACTCGATGACCGTCGATGTCAGTATTGACACTTGATCTAAAATCATAGAATTTTGTATTTACTTGCGCATGGTAATACAGCCAAATGAAAATTTCCAAATCAATTACATAAAACAAAGACGATTACATTTAATGTAGACGTATTATACTTACGTTGTGGCGTCGGAAAGAATGTGACATCGGCGGCAGTGCGTAGCAGAAGTCGAGCAGCTAAGTCATGACGGCCACGTTTTACATGTGTGCGTACCTAACCAATTATACAAAAGAACATTGTTAACGTTTAGATTCACTGAACTAAATCCATGTTTTGTTTAACGGTACAGCGAAACATAATAACTATAGCACTCTTGGGCATCTTATTTTCACAGGTCGCAGGCGCTTCTTAACTTTTTGACTGCCAGAGCATTTATCTGCGTTTTCTGCCATCACATTTTGCAGCTACGATGATAAAAATTTAAATTCAAAGCGATCAATTGAGTGTCACAAATTTTCATTTCTGCTGATCGCTGGATAGTTTGGACCCTCCTATTCCACACTTCCCTGTGTCATACTTAAAACATGCAGTCAAAGTCGCCGTTGAAGAAGAAGAAGAATAAATAAACAGGTAAGTGACCAGTATGTAGGTGTGCAGCAGCGCGATGGCGTGTCGCATGTCGCGCGGCACGGGCAGGCGCGCCGCGCGCAGCGACACCACCATGGCGCGCACCACGTCGCGCGCCTCGCGGTACTTGCCCACGCGACACTCCGCGCCCGCTATTATTACCTGGAAATTAATCTTAACCTTTAGACCACCACTGTCACATATACGTGACAAGCAAGCGCGTACCCTGTACGCCAAACGACACAAATATGTGACAAAAAGGTCGGTGAAATTGTGGCTTGGCGTGGAGGGATAAGCGTGCTTTATGCTCTAGTGTTCAAAAGGCTTATTACGTTCATCCCACCGCTGGCACACAGACCTCCAAATCGTTAATTCATTATTCTACTGCCGTTAGCTCAATCTATCCGAGGTATAGCAGCATGTCTTCTTCGTCCATACTTCTCTATTACTCGTCATCTCAGCAGTCACCTCGTTTCTAGCCATATCATACGTCACACAATCCATACATCGTTTCTTTGGTCTTCCTCTACTCTTATAGCCATCTACATTCATACTCAAAACATTCCTTACGACGTTTTCCTCATTCCTCCGCATAACATACTATGACAACCGATTAGATTGATGACGTAAGTTCGAATCTAAGCAGGCATTTAACTTTATGTAAATGATTGCTATCGTTTTTGAGCTCACCAGATGGCGCCACTGTCGTTTAAGGTCCTGTCAATATTTCTCTATTTTATACTTTAAAGTACCAATAACTTCATCAAAAGTTTATTTTATTACGTATAACAACATAGTGTAAACTTCAGGTTCATATATTTACAATATTCTCCCAAAAATTAGCAAGGATGAAACATTTAAAAATAATTTTATCTCCAATTACTGAAAATTAGGATTCTAAGTTGCTACTTAAAATCTTCAAATCATAATTAATCAGGAATGACTCAATCTAGATCACAATCGTGAATATTTGTAAAAATACGTGTTAAAACAGCACGCAACGCGCAAACAATCTATGACATCTGACATTTCGGTGCCCTCGCGCTTCACTAGCGACTCTAGCGGCGAATTCATACGCGATAGCCCCCATTGATTCAACATCACTCTTGCTCTCAACACAGTGAAGAATAACATTGTGAATAAACCGGCACGATATGTGAAATCATCAACGTGCACTAAGCCTGCGTCAATCTTCCACAAAGTCAGTACAATCAGCCATTTAAATACATTTACCGCAGTATGGTGATTTTCCTGTAGAAAAAGTAACCATAAAAAACCCCAGTGTCAACGTTTTTTCCTGTTATATTTGAATTTTATAACCACATTATCCTATTTCCCCTTTATAGCTTTCAAACTAAATGATATTAACTGAAATAGTAACAGTATATCTAAATAATACTCACCGCAGTTTTAGCAGCTTCAGAAAACTGTCTCTTGGCCATATACAGTCGGAACAAGTGCCGAGGTTCCCGCGGGGTACCATCGGTCTCACCCAGAAGGAACTCGATTAATCTGCAAAATGAAAAACACTGTTTACATTTAAAAAACAATGATAATGGCCGGACACCACCGAAGCTGAGACGAGATGAGATGAGAGGAGATGTGTACTAAACCACCAATAGTAATGCGTCAATTAAACTTCTTGTCTCCACTTAGCTTAGTGGGATCAGTTGAACAGAGAGGGGAGGAGACGTCTCGTAATGGGGACTATCGCGTGTGAATTCGCCGCTAGAGGCGCTGTTGTAGCGTGTGGTCACCGAAACGTCAGATGTCATAGAGTATTAGCGCGTTGCGTGCATTTTTCTCACGTATAATAATAATAATATTCACGATTGTGGTTTAGATTGAGCCATTGATGATTAATTACGACTTGAAGATTTTAAGTAGCAACTTAAGATCTCATTTGTTAGTACTTGGAGGTAAAATGATTTCAAAATGTTTCATGTTTGCTAATTTTAGGGAGAATATTGTAATTAAGTATCTGAAGTTTACACTATGTTGTTATACTTCATAAAATAAACTATAATGAATTTTTTGGCACTTTAAAGTATAAAATAGAATTATTGACAGGACCTTACTCGACAGTGGCGCCATCTGGTGAGCTCAAAAACGATAGCCCTCATTGTTTATTTGTCCCAAAAGCAGTTACATGGATTATAAATGAGATATCCCCAGTAATATAAGTAATTGATAATACTTGAGTTAGGGATATCTCGCTCTTATTAACAATATTGAGACTATTGCACAAATTATGAATGACAGGTCGAAATGAGAATGCTAAGCCCTGTGTGGTGTAACGCGAATAGATAGAAAAATAAATCGGTATATGAGAGAAAGTCTGTAAGTGGCACAGGTGATTGAAAAGTCGTGTGGAA
Source organism: Eugnorisma glareosa (assembly GCA_947578425.1). Classification (NCBI taxonomy): domain Eukaryota; kingdom Metazoa; phylum Arthropoda; class Insecta; order Lepidoptera; family Noctuidae; genus Eugnorisma; species Eugnorisma glareosa. Next base: position 4,542,622 of record OX387970.1, read on the forward strand.
ATTCGGTTGTCGTGGTATGTGATGCGGAGGAATGAGGATTATGCCGTGAGAGAAGTTCTGAGTTCAGTTAGGTATGTAAATGGCTATAACAGTAGGGAAAAACCAAAAAAAAATATGTAACTGGTCTATGGTTGATGACTGAACAAGTCCACACATATCCGTGTGGTTCTTTCTTCAAAAGACCATCTCAGACACTAATCTGCATAGTCCTCATGTCAGTTGAGCAAGATTATGTCAGGACCTTAAAAGAGACTATGAACTCTTGAGTTTGTTTCGGCTGTTTCCTCTCAGAATACGAAACAGCGGCCTCAATCAACTAGTTTAAAAAAGGGCCAAAAAAAAAAACATGTTTGTTGTATGGGAGCCCCCTTAAATATTTATTTGATTGTTTTTAGTATTTGTTGTTATAGCGGCAACGGAAATACATCATCTGTGAAAATTTCAACTGTCTAGCTATCACGGTTCATGAGATACAGCCTGGTGACTGACAGACTGCTAGACGGACAGTGGAGTCCTAATAATAGGGTTCCTTTTTTACCCGAACCTTAAAAAAGACTTCGCGCGACGACGTGTAACAGTGAAAAGTGTATTTGTAAAAAAAAAAACACCATTTATCATAACATGTGAAATATGAAGTGGCTAGAAAGGAGGTGATGTAAATAAGCTGGGATAAGGGCAGGAAAATGATGTGATTTTTACACAGTTTTCATCATTACTGACATTTTTATGAGCCTACTGATACCATATTTATGCATTTGATTGGAATAACAGAGAACACAACTCACCTCCTAGCCAATCTCTCATCATCACTCGCTGCCGCTGCATCAATAGCGATACTAATCGCCTCATTCTCTTCTTCCTCCGACCCTCCACTCCTCAACAAATGCGACATCGCCTTACTATGCTCTCCCGCATGAAAGTAGAACTTTCCTGCCAGCAAATGATTCTTCTCCCCTTCAAAATGTAGCGCTAAACTTTTGAAATCCTCCGGTCTTGCTTGGGAAGTCTGTATCAATATTTCTCCATATAAATGCAGTTTTCCATTCTTCCTTGCTAATTGAAAAGCTTCGTCATAACATAGAGACATTACTAAGAATTTAATAGCAGATGTAGGGTCATCACTGTTTTGGAAATAGTTGGCGACCATTTTCGCTCCTTGTATAGATTTCGTTTCTTGAACTAAGTTGACAGCTTCATCAATATCATCCAATTTGTCTAAATTGAGACGTATCGCTGCTTCGTAATCTTGTGCTTTTAAGTAGGATTTTAAAGCGTCATGATATCTGCCTTCAGCTTCTTTAGCTTTCGCGTACTGTATGTGTATGCTTGGAGAGTTGATCTTCGGGAGTAAGGCCTCAACTTTGAGCCAGGATTTGAGTTTGATGTACAGGGATGCGGCTTTTTCTGTATTGCCTGCTTGGTCATACAATGCTGCTGCATGAATGTACTGTTTCTCTTCTTCGAGTAGTTGAGCACATTCTTTGACTAACATAATGTCGTGGGAATGTTTCATAGCAGTTGTCAGACCTCTCATGACGTCCCCACATCGTATTGACATTCGTGCGATCCCTGCTTCGCATTTGTCGTTGTGTTCTTTGATTTTAATGTCGTCTGGGTTTTCTGGTACGAGGCTGTTTTCGTAGTTTGTTAGAGCTTCGTGGTAGTCGGCTCTGTTGGGAAATTAAAGTTTATTCAGTCTTGTTAATATGTATTAAGTATGTTATGAGAAGTTTCAATTCATATGTACTTTCTAAGTTTATCTTGGACATCACAGACATTGGTGAAGGAAAACCTTTTCGTTTCCGTCCTGGACTCATAAAAAGTCTGAAATCGCCAACCCGTTTTGAGCAAGCGTGGTGATCAATGCTCGTGCCTTCTCTGTTGAGAAGAGGCCTTTGCCCAGCAGTGGGACAGTAATAGGCTGGTATTATTGTTTATGAGAAGTTTTACTTCGGCTTAATTTATCAAGCAACCATTAGACTAATACCTGGTCTGATTTTTCAGACGCCAGTAATAGTCTGTGTATACCAATGAAAAGAATCAGAGTCCAGCTACTTACAACGTCATAGAGATGAAAAATTGAGGGATTTTTACTATAGCTTTTGGGGGTAAATTGGCGGACACCCATCCCAAATTATTGTACCTACTTCTTCTAGGTTCAGTCTATCTGGTAATTGACTGTTTAGTGTTTAGGCGCATTCGATTTCGTACTAAAAGCGGTAGACCATTGTGAATAAGGAGTAGAGTTGTCTAATATGTACGCACGTGAGCTCCAAGTGCTGCGCTCTATGCAGGTTGATGTCGGGCGCCTTGGCGGGGCAGCTGGCGGCCGCTACCTGCGCGGCGCGCGCCCAGGCCCCGCGCGCCGCGTGCAGCTCCAGCGCGTGCAGCGCGCCGCCGCCCGAGCTCTCCAGCCAGCGCGCCGCCGCGTCGCCCTTGCACAGGCAGGCGCAGAGCGTGCCGCTGACCAAAACAGTACCGACTTAAGACATTTGCTCTTGTACGAACGGTCCGCATACATGACATTATTTTTTCAATTTAAGGAATCACTATAGAAGAAACAGAAAACATCTATACCTAGAGTGTTAAAAAGGAAACCTCTTTTAAAATTAATATATATATATTTTTTCCTTTGGAACATATATTTTTTTCGTTAATGAATAACTTCAAATTCGACGAATTCATATTGTGGCGTAATAGTGTGACTTTAACGCATAAAATTGGCGTTTAATGGATGCACGCAAGTCACACTATTACGCCACCATATGAATTCGTCGAATTTTAATTTCTTCATTAACGAAAAAAAAATATTCCAAAGGAAATTCATTAAAAAAAAGTCTCGAGCGGCTAAAGGAGATGTTTGATTTTGGGCCACCACTATGTACACTATGTAGATAAATAGGAAAAAAATAGGGGAATTTCATAAAAATACTAAAAAAAATAATTTGAAGAAAGGTTCAGTGGTACAATAATGATCATTTGAAAAGTTTTTTTTAATAAAATAACCCTATTTTTAGGGCAGCCATGACAGTTGTGTTTGACAAATGAAGTTTGACGACTTTGACAGTTTTAAGAAGTGACGTTTTTGAGTCTTTCCTTGCTTTGAATTTGGATCTGTAATATTTTATCGAAACCGAAACCCAAGATTTTCGAAATTCTTATTGTTTATTTTTATCGCAGGTATTACGATACACGTCAATCAAATGTTATTGTCAAAATGTAGCTTTTCGCTTGCTGCTGATCTTATCCACCATGTTTAATTTCATTTTGTGTTCCTCTCCTTGCCCAAGTTAATTTGAATGTACTTTGAAACGAAGTGAAATTAATGAAAATTAACAATACAAAACGGTTACTGTAATACATATCGATATTTACATATAGTGTACATAGTGCTGGCCCAGGCTCCATACATTTCTGGAACATCTCCTTTCTCTTTTAATTTTTTTTCCACCCCTCTAGGAACTCAATAAAAAAAGCCCCATCAAAATCCGAGCACTATAAACTTCGTTCCACCTTTTGAGTATTTTTTGTCTAATTGCACTCGGCTAGAAGTCGACTGTAGGAAATCGGAAGGAAAGACCCGCAGCCACCTTAAGGATGGCACGTTGAGCTCTTTCCGCCTCCATCAAGTGCGGTTTAGCAGCACCTCCCCAGGAGATGATACAGTAGTCAATAAGCGACTGACACAAGGCATAGCAGACCATCTTAATGGTTGGTTACATATTTTAAACTCTTACATTATGTAAATGGTTTGCGCAACCTCGTTACCAGAACGTCTATACAGGATGTAACAAGACCCTTCACGAAGCCGTCAACCAAGCATTCTGTACATCAAACTAAGTAACTTTACGCAAAAATTATTGCTGGGAACGAGTTTTTTTTTGGGGTACAGAATCACGTTTTACGGTAGGACTCAATGTAACGCACTCAAAACATTGTAATGATAGATGCATTGAATACGAGTAGTACGGGGGTCGTGGAGGTGTATAAAGTACAAATCTTACATTAAAAACATGTATTTAAGAAAAAACTTGTGAAAATGTTGGAACTTTGACCCCCAATATCTTCGGAATTAGAAGGTTCCCAGGTATGGTCTAGAACAAAAAAAATATCGCAATGACGGGGAGAACAAGTGCCTTTCGGCCTCGTTAAGGGTCTTGTTACACCCTTTACGTGGTTTGAAGCTGAGGAATTCCTCTAAAGTAACTCCAAGGTATTTAATGTTATCTATCCTTTGTAAGGATGGACATACGCAAGGCTGGTGGATTTCCCAACATGTCTGAGCCGTAATTGACAATGAACGTGGGGGTAGTAGCACGTTCAATCGATGTGCAAATGCCACGTATTTGGTTTTTGTGACATTGAGAGTCAGCACGTTATTCCGTAACCAAGCAACAACCCTGTTAAGCCCCCCCTGAGCCACACCAAAGACCCCATCCCAGCTACCACCGCTAAAGAAGAGAGCAGTGTCATAATGTAAAAATTTGACGACTACCAAGGTGAAGCTGGCACAGGTCATTCATGTAGATCAAGAAGAGGGTCGGTCCGAGTATACTGCCCTGAGGCACTCCAAAGGTCACTGGCTCATCATTACTCACCATACCATCAATTCTAACTTGCTGTTTCCGGTTAGATAGGTATAGTCCTGGAATAATTTTAGGGGAAGACCCCGTATTCCCTTATTTTCCATTTTGTGCAATAACTGTGGGACAGAAACTGTGCCGAAGGCTTTTGCCAAGTCCAGAAACACCGCCAAGCAATTTCTCGTCTTATCTAAGTTCGTTATGACATAGGTAACCAGTTCATGTACTGCGTCATTGGTAGATTTACCACGCCGAAACCCGAACTGGGAAGCTGAAAGAAGGTTCTTAACCTCGAGGAACTTAATCAGATGGTCATTCATAAGGCGCTCCAGAACGTTGGAAGAATAGAGATGGGTCTAAAGTTGTTGACACAGTCCCTGTCACCACCTTTGTGTGTGGGTTTTAAAATTGCTGATTTAAACGCATGCAGAAATGTGACTCTAGATATGGCGAGGTTGCAGATATGGGTAACAGTGGAGGACAGAAGGTGTGTATATCTTTCTGGCCAATTCCAATAGCGCAATTATCCCTTAATCCTTGAACGAGTTGCAGGATCTCAAATTCGTCCGTTGGGAACATGACCAAGGAATGAAGAGGCGCAGTTTCCGTGAGATTATCCGCCTTGTTTTTGAGAGGGAATGAATGGGAAGTGATTTGCTCGGCTAGCTTGCGTCTAACGTTTGCAATGAAACTATTGACCTTGTTAATACTCTTTTCCGGGTTGTCGCTTGAGATGCATTTGAGGCGGTCTCATCCGCCGCTAATCTGTTTTATAACATCCCATAGCTTCTTTTATTGCCTCTTGCGTTCTGAATCTCTTGTTTCTTTTAGCTTTCTTCAGTAGTGAAGAGCAGAAGTTTCAATAACGCTTGTATGTTGTGTGAAGAATTTCATTATTTGGATCCCTCTTCAACTTTTTATACAAGTTATCCCTGTTACGCATGCATTTTAAAAGCTGTAATTCACGGCTTACTGACTAGATTCCTGCTAGGTATTTTTACTACTTTGGAGTTATCTTTTAGGGCCCTTGACAGACAACCTACTAGCAAATCAGTTGCAAGATAAACAATTAAAAAGGATTATGGTGAAAAACTCACCACAATATGGACAAGTCTTCAATATGTGAAGCATCTTCCAACGCCCAGACCATCGCGACGTCACTCAGTCTTGTGTAGACACGAATCGCTGTACACCACAACATATAAGAAAAAGTAGGAGACAGACTTAATACAGATATTAGAATTGTAACTGGTCACTGTTCAGATAACAATTTAAACCCAACTTTCTTTTACTTTTGCATAAGGTTAAAATTGGTCAATGAGGGCTATCGTTTTTGAGCTCACCAGATGGCGCCACTGTCGCGTAAGGTTATGTCAATAATTCTATTTTATAGTATAGTACCAATAACTTCATAAAAAAAATATTTTATTACGTACTAGCGACCTGCTCCGGCTTCGCACTCAATTTATTTTAAAAAACCGCATCAAAATCCGTTGCGTAGTTTTAAAGATCTAAGCATACATAGGGACAAACAGCGGTAAGCGACATTGTTTTTACTATGTAGTGATAAAAACATAGTGTAAACTTCAGATACATTTATTTACAATAATCTCTCTAAAATTTGCAAACATGAAACATTTAAAAATCACTGTGCCTAAAAATATGATAAGATCCTAAGTTGCTACTTAAAATCATCAAGTCTTAATTAATCAGGTACTAGATTGAGTACCTGATTAATTGTACCTGACCACAATCGTGAATATCAGGTATTTTTAGAGGCGCTAGTGTAGCACGAGGGCCTCACACTAGCGCCTCTAGCGGCTAATTCACACGCGATAGCGCCCATTGTTCTGAAGTATTATTTGAGAGACTCACGAAGCGACGGGTTGTTTATTCTGACCCTTATGATGCATTCACACCGAAGTTACTTTTTGTAGGGCAGGTGTTAGTGGGCAACCATGGATATCAAAAAGTTATACCAAAAGCCACCACCGTCATAGAATGTAACCAATGTTATCATGTTGTTCACCAAAAAATCTAAAATGGAATACTTTCAGAAAAAAGAGTTAAGTTTCATTCAGACAGAAGAATACACAACTCACCAAACTCCACATTCAGCTCCGCAATAGCGGCTTCTCCCATCTTCCTCCATAGATCCACTTCATCCACAGCGTCACAGAACAGCCAAGCTTCACTGAACCGTCTCAGAGCCAACAGCTTTTCAATATGGCGGCGTTGGTTCGCTAGACGCTTCTCTGTATCAGCGTCGGCTAGTCCGCTCGTGTTGTGAGAGTCTAACGCTACTTTAATTACCCTGTGGAGATAAAACGACCGAATATTATGGACCTGAAGTTAAATTTCGTGAACAAAAATATATCTTGATCTCTATGGAGGGAATTAGACCTTATAATAACTTCATAAAGTTGAATACTGTTTGACGATATATCTCAGAACAGCCAAGATTCACTGAACGGTCACAAGGCCAACAGCTTTTCAATATGGCGACGTTGGTTCGCTCTCTGTGTCTAGTGTAGAGTGGAGTGGCTAGGCCACTCATTTTGTGGGAGTCTAAAGCCACTTTTATTACCCTATGGTCGAAATAAGACCTAATGTAGAGTGCTTAAAGTTGAATACCAAATAACAAGTATGTTTTGGGACAGACATAGTTCAATATAGTTCTAAGGCTACTATGTCCGGGTAATTGCCACTTCAACTACCTATATGAGCTGTGTCAATTACTTTACTCCTCTGTCATATTACCTGATCCCAAATTCGATCCCTCGTTAGTAGTTGCGTTTGAGTGGCTTTGCCGACCGGTTTATTTGATTCTTGGTGCATATTCAATTAACGGTATCTGAATGCCTGGCTAAGTTATGTTGAGACTCCAAGCTTAACAAACTACCAAAAATATCTCAAATTCACTCACGATCCTCCAGTAGCGTAGCAGTACACGTCTCCAGAGAACAGTATAAGCGGGATCTGCGAGGCCATGAGCGGCGTGGTGCGCACTAGATCTATATGTGATCCGTTGATAGAGTTGGCCGAGTAGTAGTACGTCTCTATCGCCTCGTCCGTGTAGATTATGAACACGTTGCGGTCTGAGAGACAGATGTCCCAGATTATGCCCCTGGAGAAGGAGATTTGGAGGAATGTTATTATGGAGATTTAGATTCGAGTTCCTCAACGGCTTTTATTAAGAGGTGACAAGGGCTGCGATTTCTCCATACAAATTTTGACGAAATCGACGTTTTGTATCCCTCTATTTTCTTCCTGGAATAATGCCTCTAGAGTTATGATTTTTTTCTCAAAAAATCAAGGTCTACTGTACACACGTCCCTGTTATTTTCTTTTTTTTTATGAACTACTAGGTAACAAAATATGGAAAAAAAATTGGCAAAAAATGCCCCATTTTTACGGCCGTGACTAGAGGGCTACCAAAAAATTCTAAAACTTTTTTACTTAAAAGGAATTGTTAGGAACCTAGACATACACTTTCTTAAAATTTTAATATCATGTAAAAAAGGGAATACAAAACATCGCTGCAGCTGTCCCTATCGCACTCTAACGAAGCAGGCATGACACAGCGCGACGGCAATAGTTTCTTCAAATAACTATTTTTCCAATTCCTCCCAGACCCTGGCTCCTCAGAAAGACTCAAGATTTTTTGTTACCTACAATTAGTTACAAGTTATCAAGTAGATTTGGCAGACTTGCAAAAGCCACCCTAATCGATGGCTAAATGGACTCATAAATTGTAGATTGTGAGAGAACCCACTGTTTTAACAGACAAGTAAATTCAGGCTTTATACTTTGTGTAATTTATTTCATCGCCTACTTCAAAACTGAAAAGGGCAATAAGAGGATGGCGACATATCATAATACCGAAGACGTGTGACATTCACCAACCCGCACGTGGTGGATTTTGGCCCATTCCCTCTTACAAAGAAAAGGTCTGTGACCACGTAGAAACGGGTTTTGCCGACGGAAGAATCGACAAAATGACAGATTTCTTTTGTTGATCTGTCATTTTGTCGATTCTTCCGTCGACAAAAACCGTTTCTACTGTGGTTATGCTACGGGGGCAGCACGCAGCAGTAGTTACGTTGTAGGCTATTACAGGGTTATACTAGAGCCAGCGAAACTCGACACTCGTTTTAATATCGTTACCCATGACGTCTGTGGAGTATTGCTAGTAAATTTAATTAGACCATGCACTTATGCGAGGGGTATCTGTTACCTGACGTCAGCAGTAGCAGTCCTCGTGAGCGCACACACATCGTCGCCCGCGGGACAGTACACGTGCACGCGGCGCCGCTCGTCCGCCACACACGTGCGCGCGCCGCCGATGTCGCAGTACACGCCGCGCACGCCGCACACGTGCCGGTAGCGCGTGCACGTGCGCCACTCCTCCACGCCGAAGTATTCGATGTGGCCTTGCTGGTGGTGGGGTGATCAAAACAAGTATACGTTAGTATAGGCACAATTACGTCTATGCGACCACAACCGTAACCGACAGTACGTATACGGTTGGTTTCTATGTAACCCCATGAAAACGGCAACAAACAAATACATATAAATACAAATAATTTATTTTTTCTTTTACAAGGTATGTACTACATCTAGTGGTTGAAGAGACCTTTTAGACAAAAAATGCCTGTGTTAGGTCACTTCGCTCTTCCGAAGCTTAAATTTACCTGGTGTACAAACAATTATAAATCTGTGTGTGTGATGTATGTGTGTGAGTGATTGAGGAGTGTATGTATTTTAAACGTAGTGGCGTTACTTTTATACAAACCTAACAGCTTGACTTACGGGTCAAGGACCGGGTCGGGGACTTAAGTGTTTCTGAACAGTCTGCTCGCCTTATGGGCTCGGCGTATTGTTGGCCCCATAGACATAATAAATAAGGAGATATGCCCGTTATACGAAAATGTATCGCAACCTACTGTCTCCGTTTTCTCCCACCACCCGGCAACTACTACACATGCAATTCAGTAAAAGCAATAAGAGTAGATACGCAGTCGCGCACACACCCGCAATTCTTGAAACAGAACGTACTACACAATCAATTATAAACCTTATCCAATCAAACACAGCGTGTATTTACCATGCACCGTACAACTCCCACACAAAAACATCGGTCGGTATCGTTGTGCTGTGCAAAAGTAATTTAATTGAATACCCACGCTAGTGATTGACTAAATCGAAAAGTTATCGAATATTCATGTGTTCAAGTAATATGTAAATCAATGAAAGTTGTTGTACTGACATAATGAAATCGATTCTTACTGAATGTGTGTTACGCAATTACTTCGCATTTTTGTTATTAAAAAAATGCTAGTTAGGAAAAAAAATAAAAAAAAATGAAAACAAACAAATAAATAGCATGAATAATTATGTATCTATTATATTATTATCTGAACCATGCCGATTACTATAACGTATTCTAAGCTAAAATACAAAAAAAAAACATAAAAAAGTAAGGAAATAGCACGAGGTTTGGGCATTCAGTTAGGTGACAGTTTAGGTGTAACTTTGCGTAGGTGAAAACGGGCTTAAGGCGTCGAGTTATGTGTCACTTACTGTTGGTGAAAACAGGCACTAGGCGTTTATTAAGTGCCACTTTGTGTTGGTGAAAACAGGAATTGAGCGTTCAGTTAAGCGTCACTTACTGTTGGTGCAAACGCGCTTTAGGCATTGAGTTAGGTGACACTTAGTCTTGGCGAAAACGGGAATTGGGCATTCAGTTAGTTGACAGTTATTGTTGGTGAAAACGGGCTTAAGGCATCGAGTTAGGTGCCACTTTGTGTTGGTGAAAACAGGAGTTGGGCATTCAGTTAGGTTAGGTATAACTTTGCGTTGGTGAACACGGGCTTAAGGCGCTGAGTTAGGTGACACTTAGTGTTGGTGAAAACAGGAATTGGGCACTCAGTTAAGCGACACTTACTGTTGGTGAAAAGCCGCTTTAGGCATTGAGTTAGGTGACACTTAGTGTTGGTGAGAACGGGCTTAAGGCATCGAGTTAGATGACACTTTGTGTTGGTGATAACAGGAACTAGGCGTTCAGTTAGGTGCCACTTTATGTTGGTGAAAACAGGAATTGAGCGTTCAGTTAAGCGTCACTTACTGTTGGTGAAAACGCGCTTTAGGCATTGAGTTAGGTGACACTTAGTGTTGGCGAAAACGGGAATTGGGCATTCAGTTAGTTGACAGTTATTGTTGGTGAAAACGGGCTTAAGGCATCGAGTTAGGTGCCACTTTGTGTTGGTGAAAACAGGAGTTGGGCATTCAGTTAGGTTAGGTATAACTTTGCGTTGGTGAACACGGGCTTAAGGCGCTGAGTTAGGTGACACTTAGTGTTGGTGAAAACAGGAATTGGGCACTCAGTTAAGCGACACTTACTGTTGGTGAAAAGCCGCTTTAGGCATTGAGTTAGGTGACACTTAGTGTTGGTGAGAACGGGCTTAAGGCATCGAGTTAGGTGTAACTTTGTTTTGGTGATAACAGGAACTAGGCGTTCAGTTAGGTGCTACTTTGTGTTGGTGAAAACAGGAGTTGGGCACTCAGCTAAGCGACTCTTACTGTTGGTGAAAACGCGCATTAGGCATTGACTTAGGTGACGCTTAGTGTTGGTGAAAACAGGAATTGAGCACTCAGTTAAGCGACACTTACTGTTGGTGAAAACGCGCTTTAGGCATTGACTTAGGTGTCGCTTAGTGTTGGTGAAAACAGGAACTAGGCGTTCAGTTAGGTGCCACTTTGTGTTGGAGAAAACAGGAATTGGGCACTCAGTTAAGCGAAACTTACTGTTGGTGAAAACGCGCTTAAGGCGTCGAGTTAGGTGTCGCTTAGTGGTGGTGAGAACGGGCTTAAGGCGTCGAGTTAGGTGTCGCTTAGTGGTGGTGAGAACGGGCTTAAGGCATCGAGTTAGGTGACACTTAGTGTTGGTGAAAACAGGAACTAGGCGTTCAGTTAGGTGCCACTTTATGTTGGAGAAAACAGGAATTGGGCACTCAGTTAAGCGACACTTACTGTTGGTGAAAACGCGCATTAGGCATTGACTTAGGTGTTGCTTAGTGTTGGTGAAAACAGGAATTGGACACTCAGCTAAGCGACTCTTACTGTTGGTGAAAACGCGCTTTAGGCATTGAGTTAGGTGACACTTAGAGTTGGTGAAAACGCGCTTTAGGCATTGAGTTAGGTGAGAACAGGCTTAAGACATCGACTTAGATGTCGCTTAGTGTTGGTGAAAACAGGAACTAGGCGTTCAGTTAGGTGCCACTTTATGTTGGAGAAAACAGGAATTGGGCACTCAGTTAAGCGACACTTACTGTTGGTGAAAACGCGCATTAGGCATTGACTTAGGTGTTGCTTAGTGTTGGTGAAAACAGGAATTGGACACTCAGTTAAGCGACACTTACTGTTGGTGAAAACGCGCATTAGGCATTGACTTAGGTGTCACTTAGTGTTGGTGAAAACAGGAACTAAGCGTTCAGTTAGGTGCCACTTTGTGTTGGTGAAAACGGGCTTAAGGCATAGAGTTAGGTGCCACTTAGTGTTGGTGAAAACAGGAAATAGGCATTCAGTTAGGCGTCACTTACTGTTGGTGAAAACGCGCATTAGGCATTGACTTAGGTGTCGCTTAGTGTTGGTGAAAACAGGAACTAGGCGTTCAGTTAGGTGCCACTTTGTGTTGGAGAAAACAGGAATTGGGCACTCAGTTAAGCGAAACTTACTGTTGGTGAAAACGCGCTTAAGGCGTCGAGTTAGGTGTCGCTTAGTGGTGGTGAGAACGGGCTTAAGGCATCGAGTTAGGTGACACAAGTGTTGGTGAAAACTTACTTCACGAAAATTTGTTACGCATTTCTCTACTACGCTGTAAAATAACCAAAATACGTCAAAAATGGTCGGGTTAATAAAATGAATGGAATGGTTGATAAAACTGAAAAACAAACTATAATAGCAATATTTCTTTCGTTAAATTCCGAATTCGATAGCCTACGTTAGTTGAATCTGCACAAGCACATCACTCGTCGCAAGAAGCAGCGGCCGTACTACGCGATGCATATACTTAAAAATGTATCGTTTTGTGATTTTTACATTGCTTGTCCAGTCACTTAGCGACAAACTTTGGTAGTGGTTAAGGAGCAATGTATTTATTGCAAAACTTGTACAGTCGCTGTGATATTTGAAAACAGAAATAACACATGAGCAAGAAATATTTTAAGATTATAGTAAAATACTTGTACAAACATATAGTAAGTTATTCTATGATTTATAAAGTTTTCGTTTATGCTACGATTTTTACAAGAAACCACTGAACAACACGGCATTCTTATAAGTTGTCACGATCGCGGTCGAAAGCACACTAGTTCGCGGAGACGGCCATTTGCCCTATGACATGCTGTTTATTTTTTATTTTTTTTACCGATGGGAAATCATCAAATAAAAAAAAACAAGTAATAATCATCGCTCTGGGCTGAGCAGGAGGGAGTGTCAGACTTTTACTGACTAAAACCCATCCATGTTCCTTCCTTTGCCCTTTGTGTTCCAGGGCCGCGGTATCTCTTTCGAACAGTCCCCTTGCCACTTCTCCTGTTTATTATTTCTATGGTTGGCCCCTAGGCACGCCACTGAACCTTAATACCTACTGCAAAACCATTAGTGGTTTTCATAAAGTTACGAAAAACTAGTCGGGTCGAGCAGTCCCTCATGGCAATTGTGCACCTTTGCCGCTGCAGTTGGCCGTTGCGGAATTGTAACTTAATTATAGACTTTTGCTCAGGAAAACATTAGCGCCAAGAGTGGAAGATACGGTCGAACAAGCGATTTGGTATACACACAGAAATATTCACAATCCTAGTACGGTCAGCAACAGAAGTAGCTTAGTATTTCGCAATTTTAATTATTTTATGTACAGGACTCCAGCTATTATTTTTAATGTTTCAGAAGATTAATCTTTAAAATATTCCTTACTCTTCAATACCTAGTTAGTAACGAGTAATATCTAAAAAGTTTTATTTAAAAACCTGCTTTGAAACTTTGAGTGGTGTTAATCTACTTCTGATGCTGACTGTACACTGACAATTTTGTTTGCAGTTTTATTTTATAAAGCTTATGTTATTAAGAGTCAGTCTCTTAATGAAAAGAGATTTATTAAATAAAATTTGGAAAAGTATACGCTTCGGCATTGGATTGTGAAAATTTCCGCGTGTATACCAAAGAGCTTGTTCGACCGTACATCAGATAAAACACATATGAGATGTTATGTTAACTCGGGTTCGATAACAAGGATCTAGACGCTTCTTCTTTAGAACCAAAGCAAGATCTTTAGACAGCGTTGCTCTATTTGTCAAATTGGGATAGTTACTGTGCAATCCCATTTACAACATGCAGCATGCATGTGGCTGCATTTCGCATGTTTTTTAATATTAAAAAAAAAAAGTAAAACAAAAAAGATTTACAATGAAATTGAATCTGAGTTACCTATTTGACTAAAATCAGGACCAGTATGATGTCACCTAGATCGTAACTTTGTGGTACTTACATCAGTGACGAATATAAAGAAATCGCTCGTGAGGTGTATGTCGACGATCTTGGCTCCCTGCATGTGGGGTTCCGGAAACACCATTGCGTCCCTCTCCGGTTGGGTCGGCTCCACTTGATCGATCTTTGTGTAAATAGGTAAAGAATGTTACTTTTGGTGATCTATTAGAAATTGTCGTTGGATAAGTTCTGATTTTTTATTATTTACTAGCTGTTACCCGCGACTTTCGTCCGTGTCTACTTATTATATATAAATATGACTTCCTTAATTGAATCGTTTTTTTTCAACGATTTTAAGTGTTTTCGTTTTTGTGACACTTCAATTTTGTTTACTTGTATAGTTGTATAGATTTATTTTCAGCTATTTCCGTCCCACTGCAGGGTCAAAGCCCTCTCTAAGTTAGAGAGGGCCTTGACCCTGAAGAAACGGTCCGTTCCCCTAAATAATGATATTCGATTGCGAGTTTCTCATTCTAATCGGTGTCCTGCAACTGTCAAACTACAACTGCAAGATAGAGACGGGAACAAGTCTAAGTCAAAGCACATACGAACTCTACAGTAGCCTTCGTCAGCCTACGTCAGATGGGCCGCTTACTAAATCAAAAATACTCCAGGCTCCACTCACCGCATGCAACATAGCCCGTCCCTGAAACAGCGCAGCAGCATAGTCCCCGGCCAGCGAGATGATGTCAACAGGCGCGGGATACTGTCTCCGAGTCGCGGCGCCGCCGCCCAGCGGGTAGAACCAGGCTATGGTGCCACTGGCACAGCACACGTGGGACCCGCCTAGAGCTATCACACTTGGCTCTGTGGGGAGCGTGTAGGTGGCTAGGGCTGTTGGTTCCGCTAAGAATTAGGAAATGCAATTTGTATTTTAAGGGTAAAAAACTACAAGACATTAACAAGTAGGGTATTTGCCTGAAAAAAATCCATTTAGTCCGTCTAAGAGAGAGAGAAATGACCACGATACAGCGCGTTAAAATCTCGCGTGACGTCACAAGCCTGTTACTTTTTACTAGCCAGTGACGTCACAAGCACTCTCTTGAACTTTGTTGCGCTGTATCGTCATTTTTTGATTATGATACAACTGAAAAAAACGTGTCCAACATTTAAATGGACAATTTTTTTTTTTTCGATTTTGTCATTGTTATAGCCTGTTGCACATGGGAAATCCTGACACGTATAATTTTGAGACACCTGATTCTGATTTAATACATCTGCCTAAGAATGCTCTCGCTCATTGAACCCTCCATCATTAGGGCGTATGATATTCAATTTTTTAATATTACTTCAACCATCAGTAAAACTTACATTTATTAACAGGCTCCGGCTCATCGCCCACAGGAATACACTGATACACAGTGGCTTCAGTGAGACTTGTAAGCGTGATGACCCTGGTGCCGTACGCTGCGTGAAGAGGCGGCAAGGCAGTCACGTAGACGTTCAGATACGCGCGGCCGGCCGTCGCGAGCAGACGTCCGTCTGAGCTCCACGAACAACGCTCGGCGCCGCCCACGGGCATTACTGAGCCCGATACCTCGCCGTTGTTCCATATTGCGATTAGTTTTAGTCTGGAATTGGAGATGGTTTGTTTCTGATAAAGAATTTCGCAGAGAAAAATTATAAATAAAGTTTTTACTTTGGTAAAAGGCCTTACAACTCTCGCTTGTTTTACCATGGAACTATGAAAAAAGTTATTTTAGAGATTAAAGTATGTTTATCGATATTTAATCTTTAAATAGTAACCTATGCTCACAACGGTCTGCTTCATATTGGACTCTGAAATCGTTTTATTTTTCTTGTTTGTCCCTGAAAAGCTTTTGAGTTACGGTCATTACTGTAGCTCTTAGTCTGTCTTTCCTCGATCAGATTACTTTTCCAATACAGAATAGGCAAACACAACCCTGTTCCAGTAAATGATAAACATAACATTCTTGTAAACTCACTGTCCATCCCCACACGAAGCTGCCAGTCCATTACAAACCGCCACATCAGTCAGACTTTCCTTATGATTCTTCACCTGAAACAACTCTTCACCAACCTCCTTGATATGTGTGGATATGGCGATGATGAACCCAGCACTAAATCCTATGAGGATATAGCCGTCTCCGTACCATTTGTATGAGACTATGGAGCCGTAGCGCTGTTGAAAAGCTAGCTCTATTGGGTTTTCAGGGTTTAGAAGGTTATATAGGTATAGTGTTCTTTTGCCAACTACCAAGCTTATCTGGAAGAAAGCAATAAAATGAGATTTAATAGAGAATTGTCATCTAAGGAACTTCTTTGGGACATTGAGATTTCTGGGTACTAACAGTTAGGACAACTATGACTATGTAATTCTAGTGTGGGAAAGAGATGGCGTCCTGTAGAGCTCTGTCTCTTTCCTACACTGGAATTACATGGTAAGCCACCTGAACTTTTCAAATAAAAAAATGTTTTACTTCAAAAGCCTACCGTATTTTCCCCAGCCACTCTCTGATCAGTCTTCATCTCAGAGAACTGGAGATCATTGGGTGCATCCCTCAAAGATATCATCCTCAAAGTGTCACCATCTGCATTGTTGATAGACAAACTCTTGTCTTCTGAAGCTAAGACTAGAATGCTGTCCTTGTTCCATTCTGCACATGTGATCTTCTTTGTGTGTTTACCTATTATTGGTATTCTCCTGAAAGTTGAAAGTTTTAAATGAAGTCTTAAGGAAAGTATGAGAAGTTTTGAATGACTGCCTTGGACTGTCTTGTTGGTCTAGTGGTCGCAAGCGCGACTGTTGAGCATGAGGTCCTGGGTTCGATTCCCTAGTTGAGCAAAGTGTTATTGGATTTTTCCATCAGGAATTTCCCAGTAGCAACAACGGAGTCTTGATTCGTGCCCAGTTGATGGCAATAGACTAGTCTCCTATTACACGGGACTTGAACATAACTGGCGAAATGTGGGTGTACTATTAGGTACACCTCTGCCTAACCCTTCGGGGATTACAGGTGTGATTTTATATTTAAACTAGCTGTTGCCTGCGGCTTCGCTCGTGTTTTTGTCTGAAATTATCCCACCGGCACGTAAATATTATAGTCTATGGCACTTAGGGATCAAGTAGCTATCTATTAGTGAAAGAATTTTCAAAATCGGTTCAGTACATCCAAAGATTACCCCCTACATTTTATAGAGTTTCAAACTTACAAACTTTTACCTCTTTATAATATTAATAATGAGTAGTTTGAGTAATTGTTGTGAAAGTATGCTAGACTTTGTGTAACCGTGAGCCAATTTGTCTGACACAGGCAACAAACCCAGGGCTTGTGCTCAGCAGTTGGGATTGTGACCAACAAGGCAGTCAGAGAAGATTAAATATGAATAACATAATAAATAAATACAGACTTGGTTGTATGATGGTTATACAGAGCCAGATTTCCTTTCTGAGTTCCAACAGCTAACAGAGGCTCTCCATAAGCCCAGGCAATGCTTGACGGTGGTTCACGGAGCCCTGTCTCAATGTTAATGCGCTTGTTAGCATGGCACTCCCATAACAAAACGGTGTTACTGTTTGGTGTAATGATTGCTAGGTAGTCACCGTCCTGGTCCCATTCCATGCCTGCACAGAGGCTGAAATAAGTTTTAGTATGTTCATCAGGTGATACTTCACTGACAGAACAAAAGATGTTGCACCAATCTCAAGTAAAATGAGACCAGGGCTGGCAGATGATGACGACTTCAACCTGTTTTTTCTTGGGAATTTGGGATATTTGTTATTCTTTCCAAGCCAAAACAATGAGAAGCAATATGACTAGGACTTTTTTATTGTGCTGTATCCAATTATGAAACACTCAAGAACTAAATCAAAATGAGTGAAACTACATACTGACTTTGAGAGAACTATTTGGTAATTCCTTTTTATTTATCTGCAAAATTCTTCAGACGAGCCCCTTCTCATTATCAAAAATATACAAAGCACGGACAAGTTTGTTTTAAACTTAGAATTTTAATCTCACCCTTGCAGCTTCATTCTTTCCAAGAGCTGGCCATTTCTGTCATGTATGGCCACCGTAGCATCTGTCCCAGTTGTAGCCAGCAACGAGTGCGACTCACCTTTCTGCCACTGGAAGTACAGCTCTCCCATCCCATGGGGCTGTTCTATGGTGTAAAGTAACTGGAAAATGTTTTTAGTCATGTTTTTGGGAGTACTAGAAAGCAACAAACTGTATGGACCTCCCCATGTCACCAACCCCAGGAGTTTTCGCAATAACCATGAAGATGTCTTCATGGATATGTAATTCTATACAGTATTTCTTCGCAAAGTTTTTGTATTCAATAATTATAGGAAATCCGAAAAAATCTTAGGTCTGTAGGTTATTGGAACTGAATACTTACTTTAGGGGAAGTCATTTCAATCCACTTGTTTAGTTATGATTATTGATTTGTATGGGACCTACGGGAATTCGACAGTAAACACATTTTTGTTGTTGTTATTCGTTGCTTGGCAACTATTGACGAACGTTCCTGATGTTGCTTCCATGCGGTTTCATGTTTTATTTTGTTCCTTAAAATTGTATCCCAGCTAAATTTTGCATTTTGGATTATTAGATGTAATAAATTGCACAATAACTAAATTATGTGCAGAAAATAAAAATTCAGGAAAATAAATAACTTTTTTTGGGTTGCCAGTATATTGTCCAAGTTGTGTGGGTTTGATAAATGATGCTCTGTGGGCTTTGCAAAGATTTCTTACGTTATTAACCAATGAGGTTATATCATCATTGTGTCAGTCTCTGTTGAAGTCTGTTGTAAGAACAGACTCGGAAGTTGGACTAGAGTGTTTAAATAATCTTATGCGGCTTCCAGTCTAACTGTATAGCTATTTCAAAATGAAGTTTATTTTTAGAAAAAAATAAGACTACATTTTATCCCATACAACTAAACTAAACACTATTAATTTGACATTCCATGTAATATGATGGCAACATTACTTGGAATGTCAAACTAAATGTCACTCTCATGCAAAGCAGTAGGTTGTTCATCAACTTTCTAAAATAAAATGAATTGAAACTACAAGTACAACTTTCTATTGTACCATGGTTATACCGCACTGTAATTACTAACCTTGATTTAGGTGTTCTAAGCGGAATGAAACCAAAAATAATGTTACTTGACAAGGTTTGTCTGTTTGCCATAACAACATTTGCAACTAAAGTTAAAAATCTTTATTTAGTGTTACTAATTTAGCTCTCCAAAAAATAGCAACATTTCATAATTTATTTGTGTTGCAGATACTTCCACATAATGTCGATAAAAGCAATGTATTAAGAAACCTGAAGAATGTGAACATTTTTTATAAGCACAATGAAAGTAAATACACTGTTAGTATTTTAAATAAAACTGGCTCAAGTTACGATGATACTGGACAAAGTTTTAACAAAACGAATGACCTATCTTTTCAAGTAGAAAGAAATACATTCATACAAAATGTACTAGAAAGTTTTAGGTCACCAGAGCCGAGACCACAAGTTAAACCAAAGAGAATAGTAATTGATTACAGTTCACCAAATATCGCTAAACCCTTCCACGCTGGTCATTTAAGGTCTACAATTATAGGAAACTTTATTGCAAATATAAATACATACTTTGACAACAAAGTTGTTAGACTAAATTACTTGGGAGACTGGGGAACACAGTTTGGGCTGCTGCAATATGGACTAAAATCTAAGAATATTGATGTAAAGGATTTGCAAAATGATCCAATCAAAACTTTGTATGATGTTTATGTGTATGCTAACAAATTAGCCTCAAAAGATGACAGTGTACAAGAAGAAGCCAGAAAGTACTTTTCGGATATAGAACAAGGCAGAATGAGTTTAGAAAACTGGAAAAGCATCCGTGAAGTAACTGTACAGGAATTGGAAAAAGTATATCAAAGGCTAGGAATACAATTTGATGCATACCACTGGGAATCAGATTACAATGGTGGTGCCATTAAACCTATTATGGATTTATTAGAAAAACAGAACATCATTCAAACTGATGAATTGGGAAAGAAAGTTACAATGATAAATAATAAAAATGTGACTGTATTGAAAAGCGATAATACAACTTTATATCTATCTAGAGACATTGCTGCTTTGTTGGACAGATACAAGAAATATGAATTTGATAAAATGCTGTATGTAGTAGATAATGCTCAGACCGATCATTTTGTAGCTTTATTTGAAGTTGTGAAACAAATTAATCAGAAATGTACTGATGGTTGTGAACACATCAAGTTTGGAAGGCTAAAAGGCATGAGTACCAGAACTGGAAATGTAGTTTTCTTGAATGATATCTTGGACGAAGCTAAGAGGAAAATGCATGATAAGCAAATTCTATCAAAGAGTAAGTTCACATAAATAATGGTATGACAAAGGATGTTCTACTTTTTACTTTAACATTCTTTCTAAAATGTAGTTGATGGAGTAACCCATCAACTACATTTTAATTTACACCACAATAAGTTAATATACCCTTTTTCATTACAGATACCAGGACCACAGCAAAGAATGAAGAAACATGTGACATATTGGGCACTTCAGCAGTCTTAATCAACGATTTGAAGCAGAGAAGGCAAAAGGACTACTCATTTAATTGGGACAGGGTGCTCCAAACTGAAGGAGACAGTGCCATCAAACTACAGTATCTTCATTGCCGTCTTTGGAGCTTAGAACAGAATTGCGGTATATCTATGCCGGACACCTGTGACCCTACTCATTTGTGTGAAGAAGTAATAGGCGAGGTTATTGCAGAATTAGCCAGATTTGAAAATACGCTACACAAGTCATTAGAAGAAAATGAAGCCTGTATTCTTGTTAGTTATTTATTTCACCTAGCAAGACATGTCAATAGAATGTTTAATGAAGTAAGAGTAAAGGATGTTAGCCCGGATTTAGCAGCACAAAGATTATTTGTTTTCCATTGTGCTAGAACAGTTGTAAAAACTGGATTAGAGATATTGGGTATAAGACCTCTGAAAGAAATGTAAATAGCTATTAGGAAATCATTAGGAATAAAGTAGATGAAATTGGTTGTTAAATGTTTTATTTCTGTATCCTAGCAGTAGATAGCACATGTAAATCTTTTACAATGTTCCAAAGTCAAATAAAAACCTAACACAATATACCAAGCTTAATTGTACCAAGCTTACCGCACGCAAAATACGCGCTTAGACGTGGAGTTGCGGACACCAGCCCGCTATACAATACAATACCAACCTTAACAATTTAGCATTTGAATCTAAATAAAATTGAAGTGTCTGTTTGTAAATAACAGCTTTTTACTGAATGCTTAGGAAAATAATTACGGCACATGTGAGAAAAACACTCAATTTATTTTTTGTCTCTCTTTCTGTCTGTTTGTTCCGGCTAATCTCCGAAACGGCTGCACCGATTTTGACTGGCTGATAACTAAGTTTATAAGGTCTAA
This sequence comes from Eugnorisma glareosa, assembly GCA_947578425.1. Classification (NCBI taxonomy): domain Eukaryota; kingdom Metazoa; phylum Arthropoda; class Insecta; order Lepidoptera; family Noctuidae; genus Eugnorisma; species Eugnorisma glareosa. The sequence continues at coordinate 4,564,191 of OX387970.1, forward strand.
CATAGGCTAATTTTATTTTAGAAAAATAATTAGGGTTCCACGCAAAAAAGTTAAAACCCTTGGAAATTGGTAACAAAATTTGATTCACAACGAAGTAATATTTTTATAATAATTTCATGCGAACGAAGGTCGCGGGCAACAGTTAGTCATGGACCGAGAAAAAAAGGTTTTTTTCTAAGTCCATGTAAAAATATGTCTATGAATGGTGAATGATTAAAATACATTCTAATATTTTATTTTTGTTTTATGGAAAGAAAGAAAATACATTTATTTGTGATAAACATAACAAAAAAAAATGAGCACTAAAAGAAGTAAGGGGAAAAATATCCGTCACATTCACCCATTGCTCACAGTGATTTTATTAAATAGTAATTATTGTGATTAATTTTCGATCAAATGCGCAACTTCTTCTACCTTTCGAAAAATTCTAATAGGATCATCGATCAATGAAACATTATATTTCCCTCCAATATTTTATCGATTGGCAAAAATGTGGTGTATCCGCATCGGAGAATATCCGTATCCTTTTTAATCACAGATGATAAAAAACCGGCCAAGTGCGAGTCGTACTCACACGCACATAGGGTTCCGTAGCAGCAAACAATATAATAAAAATATTTTGAAGGCTCATTATTATGTTGTAGGTATTGTATTATATTCAACAGAAAAACTAAATTTGATTTTTTTATTATGCTAATGAAAAACAAAGTTACTGCTGCAGTTTGATGAAAAAGTCCCTTATCTCGAAAACTAATCATCTAATTTTATTCAAACCAATTTTGGTTGAAAGTTTTTTTTAAGTACTACAATCCTAATTTTTGCACATTTTACATTACATTTTACTACTTTGGAAATGTGTATCTTTCTACCGATTCACCATAGTGATTGACTTTGAGAAAAATTGGTTTTAGGAACCCCAATGTCATTTTTAAAGACCCCTATCTATAGACACCCCGCACGTATAGGTTTGATGAAATATATAAAGTAAGTAAGGTAAGATAAAATATATTTAGTTTCAGTTCCATTTACGGGGAGCTCCCCTTAATCTACTATTTTTGTATAAAAATCGTAAAGCGGTTCACAGAATACATCTTAGGTAGATGTATTCTGTGAACCGCTTTACGATTTTAAGATTATTATATTATAAGATTTCTAAGTTTCAACTGTGTAGTCCTAATAGTTTCGGAATAAAGTGGCTGTGACATAGACAGACATGGCGAATCTCTATGGGTTTCGTTTTTTGGCAATTCGTTAAGGAACCCTAAAAAGTTATTGAACTAAGTATTATTTCTAATATAATATGTTCCTGGCCTCCTTAGATTTTGTCGAAAATACTAGGTACTGTTTTTTGAGTATAAAAATAACATCAAACAAAATAAGACTTGACAAATACTAACATTATTTCTTTTGCTTTTCATGATGTTGTAAATAAATCTGTACATTACAAGTCCCGTCAGACAACAAAAAACTACAAAACATTTTGCAATAACAAAATAATATCATTACGGGTCTATGCAGGTATTCTGTCTCAAGGGCAAGTTTTATATTTTTCTTTTTATAAAACTATCAGGAAAAGAATAGGCCGCTAATGCATTTTTTTTTTCAATAAAAAATGGTCAAGCCTGGTTTTAAATAATTCTGGTTTTTTAAATGTCTCCATTTCAAACTAAACCTAGACTTATACCTAGTTGGTGTTGGGTTTTCGGATAAAAAGCGTGTGTAGTAGAGCTTTATTTAAAACTTAAAAGAAATTACTTTATGGTCGTCTCTATATCATAGACAGTCTAGAGACACGTCGTATTGATGATGGCCACTCCCGATTTGGAGGGAATATTCAAAAAATAATATTTAAATCATTTTTTTCATCATGTGTACACCAACATTTTGTTATTTATTTCACAGAGTAGTTACTTCTTATCTTATTTTAGCTAGTTGTATTCTCAAACTGACTCATTTTCATAGTTTTTCCTGGAAAATATGCTTTTACATGGAAAAAACATCTTCGGCTTTCTTCGGCCATGTTCGGCTTCGTACGCCTTGACGTCAGAATAATCGGACCGATCCTGCGTCAAATCGGTATTTCCGGCAGTCACGTGGTACGCGCGGACCAATCAGAACGCTTTCCTATACTCTATATAGGCCGACATTTTCTGACAAGCGTAGAAAAAGTTTTCATCAACAGCCGCCATTTTGCGCTGGAGAGACTGAGAAGAATTTCGGAATTTGTCGTGTAAATTTTCTGTTTTTTCTTACATCATTTTATCATAAACTTTACCATTCCGTGTATTTTAAAGTGTTAAGTGAAATCGTGTTATTCGATAGCGTAAATAAGTTCCATAAAGTAGCTAAAATCTGGTGATATTGTTTTCATTTATTGTGCTAGTTCCGACGGAAGATGGTGAGAGGGTCTGTGTAGCTCTTCGATTCGGAGCTTTGTAATGGCGAATACTTGAGTGAGAAATTATAATATGTGCCTTCAATGGTGCGAAGGACATCGAACGATCGCGATGTGGGTGAATTACATTATGATGAATGACAAATCGCTCTAAAATGTTATTTCTTGAAGATATAAGACATAAAAGTGTTTTTTAAATCGGCGGGCCGAAATATTCACGACGGCTTACGTTTAGTAAACAGAGCCATGGCCGATGAGCCGCCTAACAAGCGGCCTAAGATGATCCGGGACCCTTTTCAGGGTCCCTCGGACTCCGCGGGTGAGTATTTTATTGTTTTACACGGAGTTTGCAAAGTGTCCGAACAGTGTTCTGTCATATTATCTTTCTTTGATTTTTGACATTTTGCCTTCGTTCTTGTTAGCGCCTCGCAAGTTTTGCGTCGTATTATTGTGTATTAGCTCATGAAACGAGAAAATATTAGTTTTTATCGATACATTGTGGTATTATTTTATTAAATTCTGATGAGTTTCTGTTATTTCATTTAATAAAATGAACAAAATGCAACTTTCATGACATTGTTTTAGGGTGTAAATTTTGTAATGTAGAGTAATTATATATTAGATTTTATTTAGCAGTACATATTTTTACAAAATTATATTATTTTAGTGTTGTTAAAATTAAGTTCTCTTTTTTTAACTTTGCTTTGACAGGAAAGTCAAGTAAAAATATATTTTGTGGAATATGGAAATGAAATATTGCAAAATATTTGTAAAGAAGTAGCAAAAAGTTCACAAAATGTTCAAATTATCAGAAATGTTGGTTATTCATTCAAAACATTGCCTGACATACAATTACTATTGATGACCCACATAAAGTTTTAGTAACACAATATAGTTTTTTCATCCAACCTGAAAAAATGTAGACAGAATGCCACATTTGATTGTATATCCACATGTAATATTTTATTGTGTGTTGTGTAAATTGATAAGAACATAACCTCTTTTTTGCATGCTGACAAAATAAAGTGCAAGGCCATAATTTAAAAACAAAACTTATTCAACAATTTAAAAGTAATTGTATGTATCAATAGCCAAATTTCATAGCACATCATATGCACACAAAATTACCTTGATTTTTCAATGATATAGTTCTGAATATTGTAATAAAACTTTTTATGTCTTGTATTTTATTGTGATGATAGGATTAGAAACATAACTTTTAAAAGTAGTTTTCATTGACTTATAAACTTTATTTAGAAGCCTGTAATGGAGGCTAAACCTTTAATTTGGAAGAAGAGTATACACTACATATCTGAAAAAAAAACATGTATACACTGTTCCTATCATGTTCTGTCTTAGTTTTGCCGCATACATTTATGTTATATTAAAAGATATTTCGTTTTGTTTATTTATTATTTTATTTATAAGTTATTGTTTATTTAGTATAGGATTGTTGTCATAAATATCTAAAACCAACTCTCTGGATTATAGAATAAATAAATTGCTATTTTGTTTCAGTAACTTAATACAGTGTTTGAATGGTACTCCCCAATTTTCTACACAACTGCTAAGTAAAAATTATACATTTGAAAATAACAAAGCAGCTAAAACGAATGAAACACATGAAAAAAATTGAACCCTCATTTTACTGTAAACCAAACATTCTAAATATACATTCTGATAAAACCTGTTCTGGATTAAAAACATGTAAAATGAAAGTAGTTAAGTTGCATGTACACATTTAAGTTTGGATTTGCTTAAAAATTACTTATTATTATAACATAGTTTATTCATCATAATAGAAGGAATAAAGTAATAATCTATTTCTTTTTAACTTTTTTTCCTTTCCATTTAAAAAAAACTTGATAAACATATTTTTCTATTTCTCACTTTACACAAACACTTATGTCAATCACTAATTCACTAGTTTCTGATGTAAATAAAGCTAAAAATGTCAATAGAATTGAAGAAAAAAAAAAATACTGGTTTAAAAATTGCTTACCCAAACAGATTTTTACTCCTGATTTTCAAACCTGTTTGAAATAAATATGGTGACATATAATCAAAACTTTATTCTGTAGAATTTACTTCATGTACAAAATTGTAAACTTCACCCTAAAGTTACTAAAATTTTGCTCCTCATTTTTTTTTGTTTCAGCAGATGGGTTTTCCAACCTTGACATGTTCGACCTTGAAAAGGACCTCCCAGATGAGTTGATGGGAGGTGCTTGGGGTGAACAGCCCGGGGTCACGGGCCCCAAGCCCCCTGCCCAGGGGCCAGGTCCAGGGGGGCAAATGTCCCAACAGCAACAGCTTAACGGGGATGACCCGACGGCTGCTATGCACAGGCAAATCAACAATCACCTTATACAACAAGTGAGTACCTGGGACTGATGGAATTATCATAAAATTACTGTTACTCTAGTATCAAAATTTGTAACTGCATAATTTAATCAAAGCTGACTAATAAAATCTAGCTTTTATATTAATAAACTTAGGATAGTTAAAATATAAAACATGGCAGCAGAAAAGACAATTAACCATGTTTTTTTCCTTAATCAAACTTTTTGACTGCTGCCAGGATCCACAGTTTTATCTATACATCTATACAAATAAATAAAATTGAAGTGTCTGGTAATTAAAAATAACAGCTTTTTACTAAATGCATATGAAAGTATAAAAATATGGTACTATCATTTAAATATTCATCCACACTAGTAACATTTGTCTAGTAATATCCCCCCTGAAGAGACTTTTTAAATCTATATTCACCAACAACAAAAACACATTCTTTTTAATTTTTTGTCTGGCTGTTTGTTCTGTGTAATCTCTGAAAAGGCTGACCCGATTTTATCGGGATTAGTAGATAGCTAATGTTATAAGGATAACTTACGTTACTTTTATTATGTAAAAAGCACGGGTTCCATACAAAGAAAATAAAACCCTTTAAATTTTAATAAATAGGGAATTCATATGTTTATAATAATTTCACACGGACTAAAGTCCCGGGGCACAGCTAGTATCAAATAAAGCTTAATTTGTGTTTTATTAAATTAAATGCATGCACTCACTATCATATAATCACTATTTGGTACAATCATAAATTATGTTTTGCTTGATTAAAGAGGTTAAATATATTAAATTTTTCAGGCATTAGCATATGTAAAATAATTATCAATTTTATTAAAAGGCTATATTAATAGTGTTTGTCGTGTATTGGTCTTTTCACAGGGCAACAAAGGCTTAGTAGGCCACAACAATCCATTAGGGTTGAGTAATTTAGGTAGTAAGAGTCCTAACCTACAGTCACCTCCAAATGTGTCTGTATCAAAGGACCTCATGGGTGGCATGCACCCGCAACTAATGCCAAATACGAGTCATCCAAATCAGCTGCACTCCACAATGCCGATGAGTTCGATCCAAGGAGGAATGAACGTGGCTAACGTCGGCGGGAACATGATAGTGACGAATAGCAATATGACGGGCGCTGGCATGCTCGGGAGCGGAATCATCAACAGCGTGAACAAGCAGTTGCCCACGATGCTGGGCGCCAACCATCACGGGACGCCGCCTCACCACCCGCATGCCCAGGTGAGTACTCTCTGCCACTATAGTTTTTGTTAAGGTTAGGGATGATCTTACCACGCGTACCTCAGAATAATTCTCAAATGTTGTCCTTACAAAATTATCTGCCTTTTAAAATATAATTGGGAAGTGAAAATATAGCCATTTGCCTGTACATGTGCAGACGGTGGCTGAACACGTTTTTTTACGACTAAACACTTCTTTTGGTTCGATAACATTATATTAGCCCCCATAGAAATTGTCTTCCCAAGACACAGGACAGTAAGATGATGGCATGTTACAGGCGATGCAAAACGGTCCGCTGAGCGGGCGCGTCGGTGTCGGGATGGGCACACCCAACATGCGCACCGCGCTGCAGCACCACCCACGCATGCCGGCGCCGGGTGGTGGCGGCCATCCGTTGGCGCCCTACCAGCCGCCCTACGCGCAGTCGGCGCAGGGGCCCGGGCCACAAATGCAGCGCGCAGCGGCGCAGGCCGTGGGCGTTCGTTTCGGGCCCCCAGCCGACGCAGGCGGCGGAGCGGCGCAGGCCGTGCCCCCCGCGCCGTCGCCGCAGACGCCGGGTGCGCCGGCGGGCGGTCAGTCACAGCCGCAGGCCGCCACGCAGGCGCCGTCCTCGCAGCCACCCGCCGCCTCGCAGCCGCCCACCTCCGGCTCCATCGCTGACCCGGAGAAACGGAAACTTATCCAACAGCAGCTCGTGCTGTTATTACACGCACACAAGTGCCAGAGACGAGAGTCCCAATCCAACGGCGAGACGTGGCAGTGCACGCTACCGCACTGCAAGACTATGAAAGGCGTTCTCAACCATATGATGTCGTGCCAGGTATTTTATTCATTCATAACAAATGCAAAGAGTGAAATATCCTTCCTGTAAGAATGTATCTAAATGTGTACCATTTGCAGGCCGGCAAGAATTGTGCGGTACCGCACTGCTCGTCATCAAGACAAATAATTAACCATTGGAAACATTGTAATAAGAATGACTGTCCAGTTTGTTTGCCGCTAAAACAAGCCGATAGGACTAGAAACATGAACGGTATGTTATGTAAGAAATCCCTTTTTTTATCTCAATTATTATTTTTTGTTATTCTTTAAGGTACATACTGACGTGATTTTTATTATCTTAGCAGCGGCAGTGACACATACAACAGCGGGAGTGAGTACCGGTAACGTCGGAAACATAGGCGGCGTGGGCCCCGTGCCCGGCGTCGGCAACGTCGGCGGCGTGAGCGGGGTAGGGTCTGCGGGCGTGCCCATGGGCGGCGTGGGCCAGCTGGGCGGGCCGGGGCCCGGCGCGGCTCCGCCTGCGGCCCCGGCGCCAGCGCCCGCGCCCAGCACGCAGGGCGCCGACATGAAGCGCGCGTACGAGGCGCTGGGCATCGCGTGCCCCACGTCCGTGTCCAACATGGTGGGTGGATTCCCGCGCGCGCCCACGCGCCTTCCCGTGCCGCGCCCGGGCATGGCCGACGTGGGGCAGCCGCAGGGCATGCAGGCGCTGTTCGCGCAGCAGCCCGGCGACATGCAGCAGCAGCAACAGCAGCAGCAGTTGGTGAGTCACGGTGTCTATCACGAATATCGACGTAGCATTTAAACATAACTTGACTTGAATATTTCTCTCATACTGTAAACCTCCCACCAGCTTGGTGGCGCACTACAACTACCGGGCGGAGCCGTAACCGCCAACCCAGTATCCGGCACCAAAGAGTGGCATCATTCTATTACGGCTGATCTCAGAAACCACCTCGTCCACAAACTGTAAGTTAAAACTACTTTGAAAATAATGACGCTGTTCTTGTGATTAGGGCGATTTTTTGACATTCTGTATTTTCGCAGGGTGCAAGCGATATTTCCCACACCGGATCCCACTGCAATGTTAGATAAGCGAATGCATAATCTAGTCGCATACGCGAGGAAAGTCGAAGGCGATATGTATGAGATGGCAAGCACGCGATCCGAATACTATCACCTTCTTGCCGAAAAGATATACAAAATACAGAAAGAACTCGAAGAAAAGAGACAAAAGCGAAAGGAGCAGCAACAGTTGCAACAGCAACAGGCGGCACAACAGCAGCAGCAGCAACAACAGCAACAACAACAACAGCAGCAACAAGTAGCCCAGCTGCAACAACAACAGCAGCAGCAACAACAACAACAACAACCTGTGAGCGTCATGTCCGGGGGCGGAGTGCTGGGTGGGGTGGGAGGCCCCAGGCCCGGCGTGGGCGGGCCCCTGGCGCGGCCCACACTGCCCGCCATGGGTGCGCAGCCCGCCTTACCTGCCATGCGCATCCCGTCGCCTGGGATAGCGCTGTCCATGCCCGCCAATCGCATGACCTTCCAGACCAACCTCGTGGGTCCGCCGGGTCCGAGTCCAAACCAAATGCCGCACACACCGAACGGAGGCAGCGTGGGTGTCGGCAGCGTCGGCGCCCCGGGAATGTCACCCTTCGGCCAGCCGATGACTTCACCGGCACCGAATTACCCTTCGATGCAATCGAACGGGCCGGCGCCGCTCGCTTCGCCTGGCCATCCGGATGCAACGAAAGTTCGTTTAATGGGCAGCGCTGTGCAAAGTCCGTTCGTGAACCATGCGGCGTTCGGGCGCGCGGACGCAGCGGCGGCGTCGCCCGCGCCGGGCGCTCCGCCCTCCGTGCCGGGCGGCGCGGGCGCTCCGGGCACTCCCGCCACGCCGCTGGCGCACCCGTCGCCGGCGCCGGCGCGCGTGGCTCCCATGTCCTCACACCTCGCCGCCATCACTGCCTGCTCCTCTGCCGATGACAGGTGAGTTAAGACTACAATTATAACAAAAATCCATTTATGCTAAATTTACCTAATGGACAACTCCAAAAAAAAAAATCTTTTTGTGAAAGCATTCTTGGAGTCTTTTAAAGCCACGAGAAGAAGAATCTTGGTAATCTGAACAAAAATTTAATTTTCCGTGCAGTCCGCCGCCAGACGTCAAACAAGATTCTGATGACGTTCGGATCAAGGATGAACCGGACGAGGATTGTGGAGGCAAGGGCATGCGCGACGAAACACCTGACGCCGACGCAGAAAGACCAGATTTCAACGTTAAAACCGAAGTCAAGTCTGAGGTCAAACAAGAAGTGAAGGAAGAACCAGGGGAGACAAGTGTCGGGAGTGTAGGAGAATCAGCAGGCGGGGAAAGAGGGGCACGAAGAACCTTCGTGTTTAAACCCGATGAGCTCCGAGTCGCACTTATGCCTACCTTAGAAAAATTATTCCGACAAGACCCCGAGTCCTTACCTTTCAGACAGCCAGTCGACGCGCAAGCACTCGGCATACCTGACTATTTTGACATAGTGACCAAACCTATTGACTTGTCAACTATCAAACTGAAGCTAGATCGCGGGGAATATAGAGACCCTTGGGAATATGTTGACGACGTCTGGCTCATGTTTGAAAACGCATGGCTTTACAATAGAAAGAACTCAAGGGTTTACAGATATTGCACTAAGGTTAGTTTCACCTTTTACTACTAGAATAGTTTGTCTTGTCCACTGATTGAAAGAGAGCAATTTTTATAACGCCATCTATTGGCTGTTAAAGCTTTGATAGACCGGTGTAATGCAACATAGTAATAAAATTAATTAAGTTTGTTTTGGAAAGTCAGTTGATGAGGATTTCCGCCTTAAATCATAAGATACTGATTATGAATGATGCTCCTATATAGTGTGATTATTATTTTTTTATAAGATTTTGTAGTTATGACGTCAATCACGTCCGTGAATTTGCTTGGTGGATGATTTTTTTAACTTGCAGTGCGAAAAAAAGTTGCACATTGTAATCTTTATTATCATATAAATGTCATTAAAAACAGTATTAGCGCTAAATTTACAGTTTTGCTTGAAAATACAGAAAATTTTGTAAATTGTGCCATTGTATTTTCTGACTGCATTATAGCTATAATAATTACTATATTAACCAGAAACTTGTGTTGTTTTAGCTATCGGAAGTGTTCGAGCTAGAGATAGACCCAGTAATGCAAAGCCTTGGCTATTGCTGTGGTAGAAAGTACACATTCAATCCTCAAGTGCTATGCTGCTATGGCAAACAATTGTGTACAATACCCCGGGACGCCAAGTACTTCAGTTACCAGAATAGGTAAGCACAACTTCCACAATATTTTTTATTGAAAAATGATTCTATTTACACACTGATGATAGTTCAGATTTTAGAAGCTGTGTAATTTAATTGTCCTTATATACTCTGTTCATTTTCAGATACTTTGTATGACACATAAGATAATAGTCTTACATTTTCATAAATTGTCATTAAAAATCGATTATAGAATAACCAGATTTCGATTTATGCCATGTGACAAAACTCTAAATTAAACATTGAGTGTGTCATGCAAACTATCCTTACCTGAATAGACATTAAAGAAATATTGATAATTAAAATTGGAAGTTTGATCTAGATTCTAGAAACACAGAGTAATAAAACAAATGGAGTCTTAATAAGGGTGTGAACGAGACTGATCGTGTTTTGTTCAATTGTACTGCCCATATTTCAAAACGAATCAAAACTAAACAACCATCAAATATTTGTCTTCTATTCCAAAGATTAAAAGTTTTCGTACCTTTTTTTGCTCCATTTATTTAGTACTCTGTGTTATGCAGCAAAATTAAATTCAATCTCAATATATTGACATATTTTCCCCCAAATTTTTAGTTGATGACTATGATTTTGTTTTAATTTTTAAAGTCTGATACATGATACACACATAATACATGTCAGTCCAGCTTTATCCATACTCTGACTAATGCTTCCGCAAGCTTTATATGTTCTTACTTAGGGAACCCACATAACCATGGGAAATGTTACTAAACTACCCTCATATGTGTGTGTGCTAAATGTTACTGAAGAGTGGTTGGACTTTTTGTTATCTCATGAAGTAAATTACTGTTTGAAGGAAGTATAAATTAACTATTTTCTTTACAATACACAACTTATTCACGCAAATAAAAGAGGTACTACCGTGATATGGGTTGTGTTGAAAGCCTTAGTTAGACCACTGGTCAATATTGCAAGTATCAAAAAGTACTTAAATATTTTCATTCTGGATTGAACTTTGTAGCTAATTCCTTAAATATCTTCACCAAGTATAACACTATGATAAAGCCTAATGTGGCTATAAAAACGTAGGTGAATCAAATAATTGCTACAAAAAGTCCTGACCACTGCAGCTTGTGGTGTATATTTAACTTACCTGCTACGAGAACATTTTCAATGCTATATTAAATCAAATTACACTGCTATGTTAATGTTATAATAACTGATATTAATATATCTCTTAATGTAAACTTGCCATCGTCTTTTTATCTCAGGCAAAAGAATAGTCAAATAAGATTGAATCAAATATGAAATTAAATTAAACTATAATAAAGTAAAATTAAAAAGTCATGTCATCACTTGGTTGTGCGCCTTATTCTGAAAATACTACGCGTATTGTATTGATGCCGAACTAATCTTCAATAACTGCAATAAAATGCATTGCTATCAATAAGTTAGCCAGAAGTATCAACTCGGTGCTGTCGTCGTGGCATACTTGATAAAATGATTGTATCTAGTTGATTTTGTAACTTGAGCGTTGCTTGCTATCCGTCGCGGAACAAAGGAATATGAGATCGGCATTCATCGGTAAATGAACACCCCTTTAGCCTATAGGTGCTTACTAAGTTTTTACATATGAATTAGTTAAATTTTTTTTTTTTATACAAAATTAGCGACCCGCTGCAGCGTGACACGATATTCTAAAAACTTTTTCTAATTAATTATAAGACACATAAAATGGCTTAGAATTACCGAATTTTAAATTAAATATACCCATAAAACCTGAAAGAAGTATAAACAAATCTTAATCATACTCGAAATAAAAGTGTAAACCAATTAACCAAATTATAAGCTCAGCCAAGAAAATACTGTAACAACTGCCTGAAATATTAAATTGTATCATTAGCACTAGTCGGCTTATTGGTCTGCATTGACCTCATAAAAATCAACTAGGAACATATAAACAGCTACAAATTCATTTGACATTGTTTAATATTTTACTACAGACTACATGCATCGCTTTGCAATGTCCTTGACGATCAAACTGACGTGGTGTTACCATAACGCGGTCACCATCGATTTTTTCAGATAAAAATAGGCATTTATTTGAAAGAATAATGTGGGTTCTAAAGGGCATACTCTAGTAACATAGTGGTACCGTGACAAAATCGATTGACGTTGCATTTGTTTCTATATTTAGGAAGCCACTGTTCGATCGTTCGCATCACAGCATTTTGTAATCCCTGAAAATTTTTACCTACCTCTTGTAGGTAAGATCATAAAAAAACGGGCAAGTGCGTGTCGGACTAGCGCACTAACGGTTAAAAAAGTATATCTTAGTTGGCGTTAACTAAGTATGTATGGGGACACCCTTTAATTTTCAACTTCTTTTTTTATTTTTTGGATTTTTTCCTTCATTTGTGCTGTAAGGCCTTGCTTTTTGCCAAATTTCATGATTCTACGTCAAAGGAAAGTACCCTATAGGTTTTGATTCCCTTGTGAAATCTCATATTATGAGACATAAACAGTCATATCTTTTAACCGCGTTGACTTACAAGTTTCATTTTTTCATTGCTCCGAGGGGAAGCAGACCTGAGTTTTTAGTATTAATTTCAGTTTGATACCGCCACGCATTCCTGAGAAAAAGGGTCTTGACAGACAGACAGACAGACGGACAACAAAGTGATCCTATAAGGGTTCCGTTTTGCCGATTGAGGTACGGGACCCTAAAAACTGGCATACTTTCTTTTGATACTGACTTGACCAGCCTGTAATAATATGCTACTAACTAAATCTTAATTATGTACTAGCAGGCTGATCCCGCGACCTTCGTCCGCGTGAAATTATTGTACAAATATTGCTTTCCTATTTGAATGGGATTTTGTTAACAATTTCGCGGGTTTTTTATTTGTTTGCACGGAACTCTAATCCTTTTTCTAAAATAAAAAAGTAGCATAAGTTACTCGTTATTCAATCTGTTATCTGCCTGTAAAACTCCCATCAAAATCGGTCCTGTATTTTCGGAGATTAGCCGGATCAACTCGAAAGACAACAATTTTATGACTTTCGTTAAAGGTACCGTTAATACGTTCATATGCATTCAGTAAAAAGCGGTTATTTGAAATTACAAAAAGACATTTATTTATTTGTATAGACAAAAATGACGTGTCACTATAATCTCGAAAACCACCTATCCAATTTCAATGAAAATTTTTGTAAGGGCTTGAAAGATAGGATAGTTTTGTACCAGATAAGTGGCGCGGTGCAAAGCCGGGGCAGGTTGCTAGTTAAATAATAAATCGAAACTAATTTCACTAGTGACTGGTTGAAACTAAAACGACGTGTACAAAAATAAATATTCAAATGTCGCGCAACTAATTACCTCTTTAATGTTCTGTGTCTCAGTAATGATTTGTTTTGGTTTAAACTGCCCGTTAGTCTCAATGTTGCATCGTTTAAATCCTGAAAGTACAAAAAATGTTTAACAAATAAAGTTCTCTTGTAGTCGTGTAAACTCGTATACGTCCAAAATTAACTGAGAATCAGATTTTGGTCGATCCATTGTTAGCGTGTCTTAAGTTTCATCTTTTTAAAACTCATACAAAAATTAAATCGTTGAAATATTATTATGTAGTTGTAAAGAAACGTTGTTAACTACGGTAATGCTGATAGGGTAACTCGTAGTTTTAAAATTCACTTTGCATTAAAAATAAATAGAAATAGCGACCTCGCAAGAATCGTAGGCATATGGTAGGTGTTTGGCCATTAAACTAAAAGCTTCATATAAATAAGTACTTTTTAAGTGCCGTTTTATTATTTTACTTTGAACCTTTCTCTGTAATTGTACAACATACTCTATAAATAACATCTATAGCACTGTACATGCTAAAAAAAACCTTTATCCTTGTGATAGCTAAATAACGATGATATAAATAATACAAAAACAAAGAATTACATTATTTTTTTATTTTTCTTCAGTATTCTTATTTTATAATTAATGAAGACGCCACAAAATTCAGATAAACAATGTCTGCTACACACTGCCGTCCAACAAGTGTCCTATCTACTAAACAAATTCAAAACAATAAAATAACCGCTTGGCCCGATATTTATATTATTCCATTTATTAAAATGATCATACACTAGACCAGTCAATTACCTATTTATCGCTATCCATTGTATCTACTTTGTAGCCATGTTTACTTACTAGATGGGATACTTGTAGTACTAATTGTTCTCAATTACATGTATTACACTCATTCTGTGCTCTCTTCCTTTGTCTTTAAATGTCAATTTACCGCTGCTTAAACGATTGGATTGTATCATGTGTCTGAAACAATTATTTCTTTAAAATGTGTATTTCGATTTTTAAAACAAAAAGATGTAGTTGTTTCACATCTAAATTTTGCTCATAGACATCTCAACAACGGTAGGTTTTTAATATTCGGAATGAAGAAATGTACGTGCAAGCTTTACTGCGCGTTTACTCGCGCACACGAGTTGGCGCAAGTAAGCGTGCGCGTTTACAGGAAGGTGGTATTCTAAGCTAACTTTGGAATATACTCTAGGATATTTGTGGACAGATTTAATTTTGAAAGTAAGCAATCAGTAAAGCTCCCAATTTTAATACAAAGTGGAAACAACGAAATAAGTTTTAAGAGAACTATCGGTTGATATGTCTATGTAAAGGGCCGCTGTCACATGTCGGGCTTTCGAAAACCCACCATGTGCGCTCCGCCCACTGTCTGACTATTAACCCCTTTTTATGTTCTCATTGCTTACTAAATTTTTTTCGCCCTGTCCACGCACGTCCTTGCCTGCACACAATGTTCCTGTACACGCTCGCTTCACATCACTACTGCTACATGGACGTTATGAAATACAGTCTAAAAGCGTATGGGGTTGTGTCCGATAGATACACCTTCTGCCAGAAATGCTTCAATGACATCCAAGGAGACACTGTCACGCTCGGCGATGACCCATTGCAGCCACAAACGTAAGTATCTCTATCAATCTGCGTTTCAATGAAATATCAATTTTGTGTACAATTAATCTAATATATGAAAAATACCTTTGATTAAAGAACTTTCACGCGAAGAATGATTTGCGGTGAATATTTCAGTGCAATCAAGAAGGATCAATTCAAAGAAATGAAGAATGATCACCTAGAACAAGAACCATTTGTTGTTTGCATGGATTGTGGTAGAAAGCAACACCAGATATGTGTGTTGCACCACGACTCGATATGGCCTCAGGGCTTCTGCTGTGATAATTGTCTGAAAAAGAAAGCGGCTAAACGGAAAGAGAATAAATTCTCCGCTAAGAAACTTCCTCCATCCAAACTTGGCATTTATATTGAAACAAGAGTTAATAATTTCCTTAAGAAAAAAGAGGCAGGCGCTGGCGAAGTGCATATCAGGGTGGTTGCATCGTCTGATAAGGTAAGGGATATTCAAAACGAACACACAATTACTCTTACATATTGCTGAACCTTTCAAGATATCTCTCACTATTCTAACTCTGACCTTTGCATCTTTGTTATGAAGCTTTTTCACATCCTCCATTCTGCTGTTGTGATGAGTTTGGCTTAATCTTTCGCTGTTTGTTACCTAAAATACTTTGTTCATGTCATATCATAAATCACAACAAGGCTTTTCATGTGCATTCCATTAAATGTCTTTTTTCCAAAAATATTTAGCTTATTATTGACACAAATCACAACTCCTCTCTATTGAACAGTGACCAAAACTATTCTACTTTTCAGATGGTGGAAGTGAAACCCGGAATGAGATCAAGATTCGTAGAATCTGGTGAACTGTGCGCCGAGTTCCCGTATCGGGCTAAAGCGTTGTTTGCATTTGAAGAGATTGACGGAACCGACATTTGTTTCTTTGGCATGCACGTGCAGGTGAGTCATCCACCTCATCAATGTTAGTTAATTGCACAAGAGTTACGCCTATTATTGATTGATTCTATTTGTCTCTGATGTTGGTGTTTTGTCTTGATTTCCTTTGTATGGTTACTAAAATTGTGGGTTTCCATTTTGTACTAGTATTTTTATTTCGCAAATATTTTACTAATTAAAACTTGTTGCACATTTGAGAATACTACTTTTAAATTTCCAAAACTCATAAGAATTTTTTCATCTGGTTTTGCTATCCAGATTTGATCACAAAAATTTATATTCCAGGAATACGGCAGTGAGAGTCCGTCGCCTAACACGAGGCGGGTATACATTGCATATCTAGATTCTGTACATTTCTTCCAACCGCGGCAGTACAGAACTGCCGTCTACCACGAGATTTTATTAGGATACTTAGACTACGCCAAGCAACTGGGCTACACGATGGCCCACATCTGGGCGTGTCCACCCTCGGAAGGAGACGATTATATTTTCCACTGCCATCCACCCGAACAAAAAATTCCTAAGCCTAAAAGGTTACAAGAGTGGTATAAGAAAATGTTAGATAAGGGAATCATAGAGAGAATAATACTAGATTATAAAGACATACTCAAGCAAGCTATGGAGGACAACATCTCGTCAGCGGCGGAGCTGCCTTACTTCGAGGGCGACTTCTGGCCCAACGTCCTTGAAGAGTCCATCAAGGAGTTGGATCAGGAGGAAGAAGAGAAGAGAAAGCAAGCCGAAGCCGCCGAGGCAGTGGTCAGTATCAAGTATATGAAAAACTGTTATGGTTTTTGCACGTTGTGAATAACACCAGCCCGTGTGGGTGGCCAAGTTTTGTTACTAATAGTCACGTCGCAATTTGTTTGTTTAAACTTACGCCTGAAATTAATAATGTATGTTAATCCTAATATTGATCTTGACGTGATTCGCCCTCAAAGATTGGCAAACTCGGCCCATAATTGGTCTCAGACAAAAATCGACATCATGATTAAGATTCAATACATAATTAATTTCGGGCGTAAGTCACTAAAATTAACCAAATGGTTAAAAACCAGTGTAACTGCATCCAAATCGTTTCACTCGTTGAAGAGCTACGGTGCCAGAGACAGACACACACACATAGCTGTCAAACGTATAACAACCCTCTTTTTGCGTCGGGGTTTAAAAAGGCACAATTTTCTAACAAGCACGGAAGAGTTTTCGCACGACAAAATCAATTTAACTTGCACTGGTTTTGGTATCTACGCTGTAATATAATTGCTTGGGTTTGGCATGAGACAATATTTTCTAACATGTTTTTTAGATATTCCAGTCCTCTGAGGAGAATGAGCAAGGTCCTGATGGCAAGAAGAAAGGGCAGAAAAAGGCGAAGAAGTCCAACAAGTCCAAGGCTGCGCAGCGCAAGAATAGTAAGAAGCAGAGTGACCAGCAGCAAGGCAGTGATCTCAGTGCAAAGATATTTGCCACCATGGAGAAGCACAAGGAGGTGTTCTTCGTTATTAGGCTACATTCCGCACAATCTGCTGCCAGCTTAGCGGTGAGTTACATTCACTACAACTACTGTTTTGCGGAAAAAAATATCTGAAAATATTAATTGGAGAGTCGATTCCACAATAGGGAATATGCATGTCATTTTTTTTTCACTTAAATCAATAAAGTCACTATCAACCCAAGAAAATAATTAAAAGTTAATTTCAACTACAGCTAGTCGCAAAAAAAATAATTAAAGTCCTGCAATTTTCTACGACAGTTCAAACGTTGACTGTCGCGGCCATTCATGTCAGGACTTTGATGTCACTTACCTCTATCTGCCTTGTTTAAATCTAATTTTTTGCCCTTAGTAGATTAGTTTTACTAAAATGTAAGTGCTTTATTTAAGCAAAAATTGCAATAACAGTTTTATAGTAAAATCTTAGTGAAACTTTAAGTACTTTTCAATTAAAAGTGTTTCTTTGACACATGGATTGTGACGTCACTACCGGAATCGATGCGTTTTGTGTTTGCGTTCCGTTTCACCAAAAACACGCTAAATAAAATATTAAATTGTAAAATAAGAGTTGTATTAGAGAATTAAACAAGTGTACCACAATGTTTTTATGGTCCAATACAAGGCATTTTAAAGAAATTAAAAAAGTTTTGTATTTCTTGCATATACCCTATTCCATGCCATGTAAACGCTTTTAATTCGATCTCCGCCAGTAAAAACGTAAAATACTTATTTTCTTGACGTTAAACGTGTATATATTCTTTGTTTAGCCGATCCAAGACCCGGACCCGCTAATCAACTGCGACCTAATGGACGGGCGCGACGCCTTCCTGACCATGGCGCGCGACCGACACTACGAGTTCTCGTCCACCAGGCGCGCGCGCTTCTCCACGCTGTGCATGCTGTACGAGCTGCACAACCAGGGCACCGACAAGTTCGTGTACACCTGCAACAGCTGCAAGTCGCACGTCGAGACGCGCTACCACTGCACCGTGTGTGACGACTTCGACCTGTGCGTGCCTTGCCACGAGAAGGAAGGTCACCCGCACAAGATGGAGAAGCTCGGCCTCGACATCGACGTGGGCTCTTCTCCTGGCGACATGAAGCAAGCCAACCCTCAGGAGGCGCGCAAACTGTCTATCCAGCGCTGCATCCAGTCCCTGGTGCACGCGTGCCAGTGCCGCGACGCCAACTGCCGCTTACCGTCCTGCCAGAAGATGAAGCGCGTCGTCACGCACACCAAGATCTGCCGCCGCAAGACCAAGGGCGACTGTCCTATCTGCAAGCAGCTCATCGCGTTGTGTTGCTACCATGCGAAGCACTGCCAGGAGACCAAGTGTTCCGTGCCTTTCTGCAGCAGCATCAAGCAGAAGTTGAAGCAGCAGCAGGTGCAGCAGCGAGTGCAGCAAGCCAAGCTGCTGCGCAGACGTATGGCAGCCATGAACACTCGAGGGGCGGCGCCGCCCTCGCCGCCGCCCTCGGCCTCGCTGGCGTCCCCTCCGCCCTCCAAGCCTGCCACGCACGCGTTACCGCACAATGTGCAGAAAGCGTTGCAACAGGTATGTATTTTGACACTTGAATTACTGTAATCATATTGTCCCCTAATTACTTTGTAAAATAATTAAAACGTTTTAATATTTGTTTGTTAATTAGACGCACACAGTCCAATCCTATTCAGGTGTTTACTTTCATGCCAATACGAAACTATACATGAAATCACAAACATCTTAGGGAATACAGATGATGACATAATACTCTTGACCAATCATGACGGCTAATCTTAGTGGAGACTAGCTATCGATGCGGGATAAATTATAGTACATAGCTCATAATTATAATGATGATTCACTTTCCTCAAATTCCAAATTCGGCAACCAGAAAGAGAGCAGGTCATGGACCAACGTCAGCGACATTCTCTAAACTCGAGGTTACTAGTGCTTTTTCTAAGAAAATCTAAAAACACAGACCGACTTGAGAATCAATAGCGCTCGGGATTACGAGACTAATGCGATTTACAGATTAGCTAGGTAGGGTGTAAATGAGTGTTTGTGAAAGTCGCACAAGACGGGTCGGTTCGGGCAGGTGCAGGAGGAGGCGGCGCGGCAGCAGGCGCCGTCGTACGGCAAGCAGGCGGCCATGGGCCCGCCCGGCGCCGGCGTGGGGCCCGCGGCCGCCGTGCGCGCCGACTGGGCCGCGCGCTACCGGGCGCCGCCGCCGCTGCACCACCCGCCGCTGGCGCAGCACCACCCGCGCCTGCAGCACCACCCGCAGCCGCAGCAGCACCACCCGCATCCGCATGCGCCGCAACAGTTACAGGTACATTACTTTCTCGAATTCTTCATCAATTAGGTTCAGAATGCAGTGTATTTCACACGTAGTAGTAACCACTAAATCCAATGTGGTTGATTTCCTATAGTCAGAGATGGCTTTTTTTTAATCTCAGCTAAGAGCCTTGCTTTGAATATTTAAATTGTGTATATATGTTACCGGCCAAACCCGATTTCAGGCCAAACTAGTTTGTCCTAGAGATCATCACAAAAGGACAATCATAGAGCACCCCAACTAAATGGGTTAGGTTAGGTTAGATTGGTGACCAACCACGCGCGAGCAGAGCGAACGGTGCCGCGGCAGAGGCCTGCAAACGCTACATCCAAGTTGGGCGCAGTTTAATTGCTTTGCAGTAAACCGGTTTGGCCAAGGACAAACTAGTTTGGCCTGAAATCGGGTTTGGCCGGTGACATATACATAGAATGTCATAAAAAAACGTTACTATTTATATATTTTTTAACTTTTATCAACAAATAAATTTTATTTACTTATCAATCTGGTGTTCACTAGAAACACTAGTTAGGGTTTAGAATAAAACCACGGAATTATCAGTAAGTAGATGAACTACGTAAGGGTACGACACGGAATTATCAGTAAGTAGATGAACTACGTAAGGGTACGTGCACCCGCTCTTCGGTATAAGTGGGCACTGGTTACACGAACCTCAACGTGGCTCACGTACGTTTATTTGTAAATCACATCTCAAGTTGTAAATTCAAAAATATTAGATATTCTATTTTTAATATTCGGCTGTATTGCGGCGGCTTCATAATTTGCTTCTCCTTCAACCTGCGAAGGCAAACCGCTGAATAAAAACCATAATAAAATCATTTCTTACTAATTATTAATTCAGAATTACTACGAAATCAATGTATTGGTATAATTTTTTTGTGTCACACACACCCAATGTCACAGTTTAATCTCACATTCGCGGACAGCAGTCCTAAATATCACAAAAATGATAATCACGAGGAATATTTGCAATTTTTCCAAAGCTGCCGTTTTAAATATTCATTTTCATGTCCCTATAACACCATGAGACGCCGTGATGATACTTATAATATGAAACAGTCATTTCATTATTGATGACTGTTTATTGACATTTCGATTTTGATCAAATTTTCGGCATCATTTTTCGGGTTTAATAAAACCCCGTATTTCGTGTCAAACAAGCTGTGCAACCAGCTATGTTACTGTTTCAAAAACTGTATGCAATGCAACTTGCAACATATCACTGGCTACACAAAAACTTAAAGGTTTAGTTAGATGCTTAGTACTCGCAAATGGCGTGCGTGTAGGACCAGATACATATAGGGTGTAAAGAGACCCTTCACGAAGCAAAAAGAACAACAAAACAAACTCAAAAGTAACAACGTAAGTGTGTAAGTTACATCAAAAGTAACTACGCAAAAATGTTTGCTGGGAAATGACTTTTTTTTGTGGTGAAAAATCACGTTTTACGGTAGGACTCAATGTAACGCACTTAAAACATTGTGCTGATAGATAGATTGAATAGTAATGGGGTAGAAGTGAAGGTGTTTAAATAAAAATCTTACATTGAAAAAATGTATATCTAGAAGGTTCCCAGGTATGGCAGAATATAAAAATTACCGCAATGACAGGGAGAACACGTGCCTTTCGGCTTCGGTCTTGTTACACCCTTTATATAAACGTGGACACGCAAAAGTAGTATTAAGGATTGCAGCAGGTGGCGATCTGTTGTTTCTGCGTAATGTCATGGCAAAACTGCCTTAGTTTATGTACATGTTACAAAAAAAGTGACGCGGACACTATTGTGCAACTTTCGATTTCCATGTACCTTAAGGATTTGTACTTAATGAACATTTTCCCCTCAGCAAAGAGCACCCGCGCCACAGCAGCAACAAACGCAACCTCAAGTCCATCAGAAAGCGTTACAGCAGCTTATGGCGACGTTACGCTCGCCCACCAGTCACAACCAGCAGCAAGAGATCCTACAGATACTCAAGTCCAATCCACCGCTCATGGCCGCCTTCATCAAACAGAGACAAGTGAGTTATTGCTACTGATTCTGTTAGCCTGCGTCATCACTCTGAATCGAAAGAACTGGAAGTCATGGCGAGATGCCAGTGTGTCGTTGAGCTCATAGACATAGAAAATGGACTGAGCCTTTCCTAGCCAAATGTCAAATAAAATTGACTGAAGTGCGAGAGAGACAAAACAATGGAGCGGCCATGGTTTGCCCCAGGTATTGGCCGCGTCATCGCTCTGTCTCTTTCTACAGAGTGGTCACTTTTTGGAGGCTAACGCTCAGTCCATTCTCTATGTATATGGTTGAGCTTTATCCAGCTTGTTATTGTTAATCAACTTTTTTTTGTGAACATCCGACGAAAGAAATAAAAAACAGCCAAGAAATTAACTTTCCGTCTTTTATCTTCATCAGAAAGGACATTTAAATATTATGAAAAAATATATTTAGTTCTAATTCAGCTTAAACTAAATTCACGCTCTGATGCAGAATGCAGCATCCACATTTAACTGTCGTGGATTTCCGCAGAGAAACGCCTAAATATATCCACTATTGGACACCAGTCCTTGTTATAGCAAAATTAATCAATATGTGCGTAATAAAAGACTTAAAACGTAAGATACAATGAGAACGATAGTGAAAGATGAGCTGAACACATGCCTAAGATGTTTTAAAATGAATTTGTATTAGTAAAGGTAGTTTCTTACCCATGTCACCAATGTTAGCAAAATCATGTTCATTACAACTCAAATTTTTCCGTGATATGATGTTCATGTCATCTTCCATCGTTACGAACCCAGAAGGCTGGTGATTTCTGAATGCTTTGTTGCGGTTCAGCAGAACTTTGTAATAAATTGTTCATGTCTATTCCAGAACGCCCAAAACCAACAACAAGCAGCAGGCGGTGTGGGCGGTGTTGGACCTGTGGGCGGCGTGGGTACCGTGAGTGGCGTAGGCGGCGTCTGCGGCGTGGGCGGTGTGGGCCTGCCGCAGCAGCAGCCGCAGTTACAGCACATGATGCAGCCGCAGCAGCAGCAGCGGTTGCAACAGATGCACCAGATGCTGCCGCAGCAGACACAAGTATGCCCGACATTGTTTATTTATCATCGTCCTATCATTTCAGTCTGTCACGTGATCAGCAAGATTATTTTCTTGAATTAATTTTAATGTAGTAGAGGACAATTCAGCCTGTAAACATAATGAACATGGGTTTATATATATTATTATATCTTATGATAACTGGATATTGTGGATATATGTGAGGTGGTTTTCAAGTGTTAGTGTTATTTGAATTGAATAAGACCAAATTATCCGACTGATAATATAATCGGTTTCAGCCAAGATTTTTTTACTGGGTCATGAAAATAATCTTCATCTTTTTTTAAATTCTTCATCTCGCTAAAATTAAGGACGATGTCGTGGGTTTGTGGTTTTTCTGTGTGAATGAGCAATAGTAACCAAAGTTTTTTGTCCGGCAGGGCGTGTCTGGTGTCGGCGGCGTACCGGGAGTAGGGCTCGGCGGCGTGGGTTCCGGCGGCGCCGGCGTGGGCGTGGCGGGAGGCATGGCGCACGCCGGCGCGGGCTGGTTCAAGGGAGGCGTGGGCGGCGTCGGCGGCAACATGATGGGCATGCGCGGCGCGTATGGCGGCGCGGGTGGCGTGGGCGGTGTGGGCGGCGTGGGCGCGCGGCTGGGCGCGGTGGGCGCGCGCTACGCGTTCGGCGGCGGCGGCGTGGGCGTGGTGTCGCGGTCGCCGCCCGCCACGCCGTCGCCGCGGCCGCCCACGCCGTCGGAGCTGCTGCTGCTGCGGCAGTCGCCCGCGCCGGCCGCCCCGCTGGCGCCGCCGGACGACCAGCTGCCGCCCATGACGCCGCAGGACCAGCTCACGAAGTTCGTGGAGCAGTTGTAGTGCACGACGCCAGTGCGCGCGGTCCCTGTACATATAGCGTAGCGACCGGCGCGGCGTCTCACTCTCCCTCGCGAGTGCCTCCCCGCCCTATTTATTGATCGAGTTGTCGTTAGCGACGCGAGGGACGTAAATTAAGTATTACGATGACCGAAACGAGCGCTCAATGTACAAAATGTAAATATGAGAGGAGTATGTCCTGTCCGCTTCTGCGTAATGTAAGTTGTTTGTAGTGTAGGTACATTATGATACTTATTCTGTTTATTGTAATTAAATCATTTTATAATATAATTATGTGATCATTATAAACTGTTGTTTCTACTTACCAAAATACCTCGGATCTTCACTTTTTACTTCCAATCGGATAAGAACATAAGTTCTGGCAATAAATGCCGATCCTAAAAAAATATGGTCGAAACACAATGATCAGCCTTCCCTCTTCACAACTGTGTTATGCCCGGACTTGGCAGGCCAACGCCTTTGAAGAGAGAAGAAGGTCGCATCTACACTTGAAAGCTACACCACCTGCAGCTATATCCTACAATTACGTCAATGGTGTTCTGACATGTCCGCTTTGTGCTCGGAGTTTTTCGGCCCAAAAATTTTTCGGGTATTCTAGCCACTTGAGAGAGCACATGATAGAGCAGCACACCAAAGCTCTCGACAACCTCCATAGAAAGCCATCGAATGCAGTCGCTGTGACCGAAATCGGCTAGATGTCATCATCATCATGTGGTTTTCAGCTGCATCCAATTAGAGTGGAAACCGACCATAAGGCCCGGACTCCACCAAAGCGGAGCGGAGAGCGGGAATCAACCAATCACATGCGTTGAAATCCACATAGCGTCACTCTTCTCTCCATTTTCCACTCTAAATGGATGCAGCTGAAAATCACTTTAAAAAAGCAGAATGAAATCATGCCAAACAACTAGTGAAGAGCACTTAACTTACCAAAGACTGCAGAGCCAGAGGTTTCTTCATACATGGCATTGAATTATAAACCTTAATATCAGTTCCAAAAATCGTGCTTGTTTATTGTATATTTATTATGTCGCTTACAGTAATGAGAATTCAACGTCGTCAAAAATCCTCTGCTACCCACTACTAAAGTCTGCACGAACGTTTAGGATCAGCGCATACTGAGCAGCAAAACGCTGGAGCAACTTATTTATTAATTGGATAATTAACCAAATAACAATTAAATAAGACTAACGTGCAAGAATTAAGCCTCCCTGTGCCGAATATAATATACTGAAAGTTTCAAAACTTGACTGCAAAGAACATGTTAGTTTTATCCACTGCCTCAATATTTCCCATGATTGGTAGTTACTGAGCTAAATGCGTTCAAACATACAAATGACTCAACTGTACACTTATAGTAGGACGTGTTAACCTTTAGCGCAATCTTTAACTGCTAAAACTTTGACACATCACCGCCTCCATCCATCCTCCAGAAGTCATCAGCTATGTGCTACCCGTGCGAAGCCGACGGCGGCGCGGATCGCTAGTTTTAAATAAATCAGTGATCTTACGTCGCTTTGTAGGATTCCGTAACCGAAGGGTAACCAACGGGACCCTCTTCCTACGCTGTCGGTCCGTCCGTCTGTCTGCCAGCGGGCTGTATCTCATGATCCGTAATAGGTATATAGACAGTTGATTTTTTTAAATTTTTATTTAAGGCCTCACCTCTCTGTCATGAGGTTGTGGGTTCAAATCCGGGCAAGTACCAATGTGACTTTTTCAATTCATATGTACTTTCTAAGTTTATCTTGGACATCGGTAAAAGAAAACATTGTGAGGAAACCAGGACTTAGCAAAATCTGAAATCGCAAACCCGTCTTGAGCAAGCGTGATGATCAATGCTCGTGCCTTCTCTGCTGAGGAGATGCTTTTACCCAGCAGTGGGATAGTAATAGGCTGATATTATTTATATATTTCTGTTGCCGCTTTATCAACAAATAATAAATTTAAAATGGCTACCCCTTCGATGGTAAAATAATGTATCCAGGACTATGTAATAATAAGTATCTTGTGGGATTGTAAAACGGGCTGGGTACTAAAACAGCTGCTTTATCAGAATCATAATACGAATCACGTTAAAAATTTAAAACTCTTAAAATGGTCTTTATGGTTATGACCACAAAGTCCATTTTAAGAGTTTTAAATTTTTGTGATTCATAGTATGATTCTGATAAAGCTTCCATTTTAGGCCCCCTGGTGTCCCCAAGTACACGTCCGCGCTTTTTTGCGTACGGGATATGTTTTAACTTACTTGATTTGTTTTTTTTTTAATGAGATATACGCCTTGAAATGGGCAATTACAGTATATTCACAGTTATTGTACCTGTGGCTGGACTGTAGGTGTTTGACTGTTCAAAAATGCCTGTCACGGTTATCCCATTAAAAAAATATATATATAAATGCTTTAAGTTGAGATTTGAGCTCAGCCGCACAGATGTGCCCATAAAGATTGTTCTCAACTGGCAAGGAGACTGATGCAGAAAGCGAGAAAGAATATTTTTTCACAATTAAGTAGGAACAAGAACAAGCTTTATCATCACTGTGTAAGTTTCAAAATTGCATGCTTTGCGATCAAGTTGGGCGGATGAGTTAAATAGCTACAAACATAACATAGCATTAGCTCTGTAATTCCCGGAAGTTTAGGCTGTAAGCTAATAGTATACCCACATTTCGCTATAGGATTGAGCCTCTTACGGGCAAAAAATCATACTCCCCATAACGCTGCCCGGTCTTGGTATTGAACCCAGTACTCAAGCAGCTCTAGCGCTTGCTAGATAAACGATACCGGGCAGTTAGTCAGCTACAAATATCTTTAAATTATTAAGGCTGAGATATAGGCTGAGATGTTAAAAACATGCTTTACGTGAAAATAATCCTACTCTTTTCGTTTACACATGCTAATATTATTGTCTGCTTCTAAGTAACATCTGCTCCAATTTTCAATTAGTACCTTTTTATTCAAGGCGAAAAAAAAACAAGTTTCCTTCTCCCTACAAATGTAGTCATCTTAAATTCTATGGGTTTATTTTAAATCAGTGACCAGTAATAAATAGTTTAAAACTGTGTTAATATATTTTTATAAAAACTCTGATACCAGGGTTAGGCACTAACCATACGATAAACAAAGAAGATTGACTTAGGATTTATCCTCTTGTCGTTCAGAACCGCCATTTGCTAGAATGAGAAACAGAGCGGGAGCACAGAATATATACAATAGTACAAGTAGCGGGAGTGCTATTTATTAGCTATAGCACGCGGCAGCATCGACGATGCAGTCCGCAGCTCGCTCTGCCTTAGTGGGCTTTATCTGATTATTTTTCTCCCAGTCACCTATCAAGTGTTCGTGCATCGCTCTGGGGTTCTCTTCTCTAAGTACCGTTGACACTGGTGGAAATATAATGAAACACTTCTTTATATTTAAACCTTTAGCAAATAAAAAACTGACTTTGGTTTTCTCTCGCGTATAGATTACTGGTATTCAGCTGAATCCGGTTAGACTGGAAGCCGACCCCAACCAACATAGTTAGATTGGCAGATTAAGATAACTACTTTTTCTCGTATTTATAAAGTTGATATTTACTTCATCATATGTGACCACCATCGAAATCGTAAAAAAATAATCAGCTGTCCCATACATTTGGGTCGAGTAGGTATTGAAATTTTGTATAGGACAGCTGATTATTTTTTTACGATTTCGATGGTGGTCCCATAGAGAAAGTTGTTCAGTTTGATGGTCCGTACCACAGTATTCCATATTTATTTATTTAAACTTCATGTACAATAGTGGTACATAGGCGGACTTAATGCCATTAGGCATTCTCTACCAGTCAACCTTTGGGTTCAATACGAAGACGCTGTGGTAGGGTACAAAATAACTATATAAAAAAAAAAAAAAATATATATATAAGTACTTATAGTATATGATTATACCCTTTCTGTTACACGCTGTATATTATATGTAGATACTTTTAGTCTTCTTTTTAGCATTATTTGTTCTATTTGTAGTCTGTATACATATAATTTACATAAGTAGTAGATAAACTATTTAATAATATACTTTCAATCAAAAGTTTAGGATAAAAATAAAGTTTTATTAATAAAACAAAAGAATTATGTAAAACGCTTTAATTAAATTCATGTGACAATGTTAAAATAAACATTTTAGATATTTTTAGTTATTAGTAACATCTTGCAGTGCTGAACATCATTAAACTCCACATTTTACTCTAAAACGATACAGGAATATCTTCCACCGACACAAAGATTTTAAACTAGCCGCAAACCGGTTATTTTCACTTATCACTCATCGCTATTAACTCTGACGTCTATATACTATATTATCTTACAAGATTTGGGACCAATTTCAATACGACGGATTTCCCAAATTCTTTTCTTAATGTTCACATTCATACTTAAAATAAGGCCCAAAGACGCGGTAATTTAGAGCGTGTTGCTATCAGCTTTCACGGTTCAGTAACTGAACGGGCAGTCTTTCAGCGAGATCATATGCAATGGTTTGTAAATGTTGGTAGCAACATACTATGTCATCTCGTTAGGCCTGAAGGCAGTTCGTAATTTAGATGCTAATCTTACGAGACTGTTCATAAACCAAGTAATATTATTTTTAAGTCCCGCTGATGAAAAAAATGCATAAAAATAAGTATAGATGGCACCACTGACTGATGATGGCATTGATGGCATACACTTGCCAGGGGTCATTGACTGCTTTTCTAATATCTTGTTACATATTTGGACAGAATATTGTAATATCTAGCAATATAAATATTTATAATCAAAACTGTCATACCTACACGTGTTTTTTTTACAAAAATATACGTTTATTCCAAGGTTTATAAGCAGTCTCCTGTACAAATATATTTCTCCATTTATAGTCATAACTTCTTAAATGCAATCTCTAATTCATTCTCAGCACATACAGCTTCCAATTACAAATGAATGCTTAACAAAACATACATCTAGCTTGTTCGGATTTAAGTAGCAAAAAGTTCATTACACTACTGCATATTTTAAAAGTGACGTTTTTTTAAATGCTCTGGAAAACTGATACTGTTATTCCTGTTAAACGCCGATTTATTAGCAATGCTTTAAGCGTTACTGACGCGTGCTTTATTTTAAATTCTAAATTAGTTTCAATTGACGATGCATTACGCACGTTAAGATATAAAAATAGACACAAACGATCGGTGTTAATAATGGAAGCTTGTTAATAACATCTTTGGCAAAGCAAAATAAGCCGCACTTTTTATTTTTAATTTAATTTAACACCAGTTTTCCAAAGCATTATCAAACATATTTTTAACAAAAAATACCATAATCCCATTCCAATATAATTCATACACCAGATGATCTTAAAAACTAAAACAAACTAATAAAAAACAATGAACAAGTATGATTACAACAATATAATTTAAAAGCGAAAAAGATATTTAAGGCAAGCCATACTATTTGTACTTCAGTAAAATAGACCGCAACGTAAGTTTAACATGATGATTGCTAACGTAAAAAAAATGCGACAGAAAAATAAAATGATGTTGCCTAAAATATCGCATCGCTCTCGAAACTAAAGGAACGAACTAATAATCACACACACAAGTCATTCTACCACAAATTAGTATTTCATAAAGATCCTTAATTACACATATTATGCACATTTCCTTATTTATTTTTTGTATTTTTTTCTTCGCTTGCAACACATAATTTATACCGTGTCACTAATAAGTACCGAATATCAGGTGGGGTCCAGTAACGATCGCAGTTGTCGCTGTAGCCAATGCTTCACGTGACGGTCCAATGACCACTCAACGCCAGTTCGGGAAGTCTTTCTGTGTAGACAAATAAATTAAGTCCAGCCCTAAATCATAAATAAAGTCTTGGTGAATAAAAATATTGGACAAAACCCCAATTGGCGTCAGAGTCATCGGACAGTCAACTACACGCACATTCTCTACAAAACATATAAATGCACAATCAATACAAATCATAAGAGAATAAATTAGGACAAAATATTTTTTTTAAATTTAGAATATTATCGAGCTTGATTGATTGCATTACCAATTAAGCTGAAAGATTTCCACGATAATTATTTCAGTTGGTTCACATAAAAAAAAACGTTATAGGACAGCATGTCGAAGTGCTAAAATTTAAGGTGCCTACAAACTGACTTGTCCTTTGATTGACCATTGAAAGTATTTTCGCTGTAGAGACAGGTCGAGCAATATAATTGACGATCGAACATAAAGGGTGTAACAAGACCTTTAACGAAACCGAAAGGTACTTATTCTCCCCATCATTGTGGTATTTTTTTGTTTTAGACCATACCTGGGAACCAACTTTTTCTCTTTTTTATGTTTTTAACCTTAGATTTTTACTGTAAACACCTCCACGACCCCTGTAATATTCAATCCATCCATCAGCACAATGTTTTGAGTGCGTTACATTGAGTCTTACCGAAAAACAAGATTTTTCACACTAAAAAAAAGCCCTTTTCCAGCAATAATTTTTGTGTAAAGTTACTTATTTTGATGTACATAATGCTTGGTTGACGGCTTCTGAAGGGTCCTGTTACACCTTCTATTTATAGGCACCTTTTTGCGCTAAAACTTATAATTGTAAAATTGACAAGCACTAAAAACAATTTTATCAACTCATAAAACAAACTCGTCGTGGCCGCACATAACGTACCCGACTATAATATTAATTTAAATACTAATGGCATAACTGCGCGCACGCAGCTTCAACATAGGTTGGCACAAAATAAAACAATTTGCTGTCCAAATAATGTTGGGAATGTGCTTTAAACGATCAGATTTCCTTTACATCATCCATTTAAATTAATATGCCATCACTCAGTCTTTCAATTCGTGAAACTGTAAATATATAATAATATTTATTCAAAAATCTGCAATAAGCAACAGTTTTAAGTGAAAATGATACAATAGATTTCATATATACAGTAAAATCACTTTTTTCGTTCTCGTACGGTTTCTTTGTTTA
Source organism: Eugnorisma glareosa (assembly GCA_947578425.1). Lineage (NCBI taxonomy): Eukaryota > Metazoa > Arthropoda > Insecta > Lepidoptera > Noctuidae > Eugnorisma > Eugnorisma glareosa. The sequence continues at coordinate 4,594,920 of OX387970.1, forward strand.
GTCACTGAAGCTATGAATTTTAATTCTTGTCTTTATAAAAAAGGCTTTATATCTGTCTTTTTACATTATAAGTCTAAAGGTAGAAAAAGTTTCATAAATTTGAACAGGATATAATTTAGTTAGTTAATTTCTCAACAGACCCAATACGATCACATTCTTCTATCATAGCTAAGTATAAATAAGTATTACGTGCCGTCATATTAATGTATACGAAAGAATTAAAACGCATAGCTCCATCGACTTAATCTGTAAGGTTCAAATTTGTTTGGCAGCAATCAAATGTATGAGGTGAATCAAAATTAGTGCACAAGCTGATAATTTTCGACTAGATTATTGAAGAATGGTAATTACGTGGACAAGGGATTATAGTATAACTTTGGACGAGGCATCAATATGATGCAACACTATGCACTATGAGTATATTTGGTTGACTTGACTGAAAGCATTATACCAAAAGTGAAACATGAAGTAAACTTAGGACTATAGTTTAGTTTTTTCTCTGAGTAGAGCATTATTTGATTTGGAGTATTTTCTTTCTTAATCTCTAATGTGATGTTCATCTTTATAATCGATCATGCCCGCTATATTATAAGCCCACTAAACAAAGGATGCCTGAGGTATGAGACAAGCGAATGCCTGGGGATCTAAAATGGTCGCTTTAGCAAAATCATAATATTAACTGCGTCTATGACCATTAAAAAAAAAAAATATCACACCTCTCGCGCACTGCGCAGCTCTGCATCGTCCCAGTTAAATAGCAGGCCTGTAACTAGACCATTTGTTTAAAAAAAGAACCAACGAAAAAAATGGCCGGAATGTGTCCAAAACTTATATAAGTATTCACTTTTGCGACACGGACTAAATAGAGTTTTTTTAGAGATATTCTTACATTTTCTTGCAGTGGAAAGTAATAAATATGCTAGATTTATTATTTCAATTAAATTCCTTGACCAAGTGCACAATCTTCAAAAATCTCACATCAACATTTGATTGCTGTCCAAACGGATCGATTGCTAATAAGTAGACAAAATTATCAGTAATTCTATTGTTCCTTCTTATCTTCTGTAGGGGAGGGTGTGGAGGTATCGGTGTCTTCTTGTTCTTCATCTGAGTAGTTTATAGGTTCTTCACCTGGCTTCAATAACCGTCCTACGAGGTCGTATTTCTCTGGAAAATAGAAAGAATCAAGTTTAACATTAGTTTCTATATTTTTCACAACAACAATCAAGCTAGAATATTGCAGTACATTGCTGGGTACATTGTACAGTACATTGCTGATTAGGCCTGTCCTAAACTGCTGATTGGGAAATAGTTCATGAAAAATAATGCTATATTCAAATTGGTTTTTAATTCATTGACTGTTGTTTAAACTTAAACACATATCAACTATATATTACGGCAAATAAAGTTGATATCAAAATTAGAACTATCGAAAAGTCTTGAAAAAAACGTTGTAGCGCAAACTGAACTTTATGTGTGAATCTAAAGAATAATTTTCAAAAATATACACATTTATTTACATTTGTGGAAAATACAAACGCATCCATGGGTCAAGTAGTTGTACTTTGTGAGTACGACCAATCTAGAATTAGCTATGAATCAATCGACTCAACCTGCCACAACATGAAAAGTTGTATAAAAGATTTACAATAAACCATATAGATCATACGAAATGAACCGTACATATATTGCAAGGTTGAATGTTAAATCATAGCATAAGAATGCGGTATCATACGTACTGATTTGTTCATTATTAACCGGCACACTGCTTTAGTGTACGTTAACATGCACAGAAAGGGCCTGTCAGGTCGCTGTCATAAGGTTAATTGCTTGCAATTGGTCGTGGAACTTCAAACACAGCATGAACTAACTAGTTTCTCTAAGTAAGCAACGTAGCAGGTGACGTTTTGTACTTTCTGCTTAGCTTCATTGGATAAAGGCGAGAGTTTATGAATGTATGAGTCAATCCATGTTCTTCTATCTTTATCGTATGGGTGTCTAACCTGGTGTCAGAGTTTTTATGCCGCCCATGGGCCACACAGGAAAATGTCGTAATGGCCCAGAGGTTAAGGGCTCGCCTCTCATGCATGAGGTTGTGAGTTCAAATCCGGGCAAGTACCAATGTGACATTTTCAATTCATATGTACTTTCTAAGTTTATCTTGGACATCACAGACATCAGTGAAGGAAAACATCGTGAGGAACCTGGACTTATAAAAGTCTGAAATCGCCGAGTACGAGTCCGACGGTCACACCACTAGGCTATAACTACTATGTGGCCATCCATGTTGACATAGTATTAGTAAGTTGTAGTGTCATTACAAATACAAAATCATGGAGCTATAACCTACGGGTAATATTTGTTTCGGATCTGGCTGTTTATGTATGTGAGTTTGAATGTATGTAAACGCAGCCACGATACAGGAGAAATTCCAAGAGCATGGCGAGGTTTAAAAAAAAAACTAAAATTAAAATGTGTGTCGGTCGATTTCCATGTCACTTAAGTGTTTAAGTGACCAAGTTCAGACGGCTTGATTGTCTCAAGTGGTCAAAAGACATTACGTAAAATCTTTGTTTTATTAACTTTTAAAGTTGGGCAGTGAGCCAGGCATGAAATTGGAGGAATTCAAAATAATAATGTAGCGGCAGCAGTCATCTGTCAGCTCAGCAGTATTGCGTGTCTGTATTTTGGCCTAGCTCGTGGAAAAAAGCGCCCCATTACAAACTGACAGGGTGCATTCAGCTCCATATTTTGAATCAATCTTTTTGGTTAAATAAATAACATTTTGGATCATTTTTTTCAGTTACTATTCCTTTAATTCAATGTAAAATTACATTCCCTGTACGCAGCACTCCATTTATGTAAATAATACGGCTAAAATCACAAATCCAACAATGGACGTTGAAATACTTGGGACGACGCGAGAAATCAGCTGTTCACTTCCTGACTATCACAGAGTTCATCGAACTCGTCGTCGCGCTTGCCGTTCGCTACGTGCGTTTTGCCACGGTAACGATACATTGCGTATGAGGAAATAAAAAAAAAAAAACAATATATTGGATTCCCATAACATTCCTGAAATAATTCCTTGTACCGGTCATCTTAGTACGATATACTGAATTCACCCCATCAGTCTGTGGAGGGACAGCCCTTACACCCCGTATAACATGTTGGAATCAGCTTCCAGTCTCACCAGACTTATCTGTACCAGTATTGCACATGGAGCGAATGCCTATCTGACCTCCACAACCCAGGTACTCGGTAACCTGGTAAGACTGGTTCTCGGACTTTCGGGATTGCAAACTTCTTAAACATTTCTGGCGAAATGTGGGGGAATACAAGCGTTGTTATGCGATTCCACTGTTATGCATTAAACCCACCCACATGGCTTTCGTTCTATGTTCAGATACGACTAATCGATTAACTATTCAAACAATGCGTTTGTGAATATAAATATTTTGTTCAGTTTTACAGTTTTCATATATTGTTAGGATGTTTAGAAATAAAGTAGTATCAAAACATCCATCACACTTTTCAAGTAAATTGTTCTATTATTTTTACCACCGTTTTCATTTTTTTTGTGATCTAAAGGAATGTTTTTAGAAAACCATCGTCTTAAAACATACTCTTACGGTTACTCATAATATTTTATGATCTTTCGAGTTATAATAATATAAACAGTTTTTACACGAACCATAGCTAAGATAAATATGGGCCTTACATTAAAACCATTCGCTCAAAACCATAGAGGCTTTACTTTTGAAAGTGGAACACCAGTGTATTGTGGCATCGTTACCGTTACACTGCAGTGGACGGAACATGACCTACTGAAGCCGGTTTCCCACTTGTAAATATAATATAGCTGCACTCGTGTGTAAGAAACCACGTGTTTTTTGTAAAACTGAACATTGTGGAATACAGTGCTAGGAGAAATTGAAACGAGTCGTTTTATTACTTTTTTATTCGAGACTGGTGACGAGATTTCCGGTCTACAATTTGCCTAGAAGCCATGTGCTCGTTGGGCAAAAATGACGAACGTGCGTATAAAGTTTCAAACACTATTTAACCATTTCAGCGGAAGAGTTTTTTAGGGAACCTTTCATAAAACTCACATTCCTTATAGACATGAACTTAGCTGTTTAAGTCGTATGTTGGGTTGTCTGTCAGAGAATTTAAGATTTTAATTAATTAGATGACCATTTCAGTCTTTTTTTTTAATCGACTTAAAAAAGGAGGAGGTTCTCAATTCGTCGGAACCTTTTTTTAAATTGTTTATGTATGTTCCCCGATTACTCGAATATGACAGGACCGAATTGGTTTTTTTTTTTGTTTCAAAGGGTATACTTCCTAGGCGGTCCCATGATCATCAAGTCAGAATCTTCAGTTCAAATTTTATAGGCACACTTAAGCGATTTGGGTAGTTTTTGGAAGAGTACTTTCTCGGAGTGGTCCCATTTCAATTTGGTGAAGATCTGATAAAGAACTTCGGAGATAGGCAACCTCAATAAATGATAGCAAATGGACTGGGATTGCATTGAAATTTCATGTCTGTCTATAGTTTACACCAGTTCATAACATAACATCACGCCGGTACGCTGTGAAGGGGTAAGCACATCTGAACCCCAAAAAGTGAAAAAAAAAAAATGCAAAAAAGTTTTTTTATAGCCAAACTCAATCGATTATGATGAAGAAAAAAGTGGATTCATTATAAATATTTATCTCAGGTATCGATGGACGTAACGAAAAATAATTAAAACAGCGCAGTACCGTAATCTTGTCATAACGTTACAATGTTATTCGGTTTCGGCAACAGATGTTTTCATTTTAAGGGATCCTTTATTTACAGTAAGCTTAATAGGGAATCGGATGTACTGCCGATGACTAGAAATAAATTCAAAACTCACCTCTTAAAATTTATGGCAGGAATGGACTATGAAAGCACGGAGAAGTTCCTTAACCCATGACTACAACACATACATTCATGACACAAATACATAAAGGAAGAGTAGGACCAAACATAAGAATTTTCATTCTGTCCCCAATCTGATGGTTTATGTTTTTTATTTCGCTTGGTCTCAATCCACCTTAACTCAGTCATTCATCACACACCCATACCTCACTTACACACCACACATATGCACACGACACACTTCTAATTAATTCATTCCTTTAATTTAACTTTTACTTATATTTTACTATTGCTCTGGAATTGCATAATTTTTACTGTAGCCTAACAAAGTAATCTTACCTTTACGATGCTACTGTATAGTACGCCATACTTCTTATTATATATTTATTGTTTGTAAGACGAAGGAGACTAGTCTCTACGACACAGGGAATCCTAGTGTGGAGGCTAGTGATATTTCAGCTTGTGTAATGCTCTTTTGAACAATAAAGCTTTATTATTATTATACTGAAACCCGCTTGAACGGTCTTGAAATGGTCTCATTTGCATCTTCTTTTACAAAGATATCTCAAACGATGAGCAATTACTCAACAACGTAAACACACGGTACTTGAGCCAGTTCATAATCATTAAACAAAGCGATGATTCTCGAGTAAATCTTATTGTTCAGGCCGAATGAATATACGTCATTACAAGTATATGGGACGGACCGCTAAAGCGGGCCGATGCGTCAGCAAGTTTTACGCAATATGCTACACCGCACTGCGATTAAGAACTTAGTGATTGAAGGCCTTCCCCCGTTGAATATTGTTACCAAAGAATGTTACCAGGATTTAAACTTTCAAAGCAACGGATGGATGTGTGGGGGGCAAGGTATTGTCTTTGGTGACGGTTGTGGTGTGGGTTAATCTTAAAGAATCATGGTAGCAGGAGTGTTCGTCCTGCTACCATGATTGGGGATTACCACGCGTGGGAATTTAGTCAACAAGAGCTAACTCCTATTACCTAAATAAAATCATACCTACGCTATTCCCGCAGTCGGGTCATGAAGGGCCATGTTTAAAGATGATTCTCCGTACTTCCCAGAATGAGGACCATTCACGAGAATTTTATCGAGAGAGAAGTAACGCTTGTATGCTTGTTCAATGATTGTGTCAGGCAGTGATTGTGAGGTTAAGCATTTGCTCTGCTTTGGAACCATAACAGAGGCAGACATACAATCCTGCCGGGGCTGCGGGACTGTTCGAAAGAGATACCGCGGCCCTGAAACACAAAGGGCGATGAAAGAACATGGATGGGTTTTAGTCAGTAAAAGTCTGACACTCCTTCCTGCTCAGCCCAGAGCGGGAGGAGTTATTTGATGACTTCCAATCCGAAAAAAAAAGGCAGACATACAATCATCTCCAGACCGAATTACGGTATCGGTTGTAAATCTCAACAGAGACTAGTAATATTGCTACAGGCCCGCGATCGACCTAAATCAAATAGGTACAATATTGTTTGTATTTGGCTGCATTGCAGTACAAAATAAAGAAGGAAAGTTCTTTTGTAAAAGCAATACAAGAAATCATGAAAATAATATTAGGTACTTACGGATGTCTGGTCAACAAATCAGTTTTACACAAGAAAGAGGTTTTGAGGTGAAAGGTGCACCCAATTCGTTTTGATAAATAAAGATTAAATATCCCCATTATATAATTTAAAGATAGCGTTAAAATATACATACCTAAATATTATGTATTATTCATAAACTTATCGTTCAAGACCAGACTGATAGCACGCGTATAACAATATTAACAATATGCAATACAGGGGAAAATTGCAAAAAATTACATACATAATCAACATTACATAATAAAGCCCTTATGTCTGGCAAAGGTGTAGTAAAACTCATTAAAAACATTGTACTACTGACCGAAATTGAGTTCAAGCAGTTCAATACTCTTTTGTATTTGGTCGACAGCACATTACTCATACAAAACGTAAATAACTTTTTGTTGACTATTTTTATCTCAAATATTATTGTGCGAAGCCTTCACGTGTGGAGGCACGTGTACTTCATATATGACAAAGTTTGACAAATGAGTGTGTGTTCGAAACGCGTTCTGCTTTGTTTAGTACATTTTAGATATACTATGGAACTCTTCAAAAATAGACGGCAAATCTGTCGTGATTACTGCAATCGCTTGGATGCTTATTGTTAACCGACTTCAAAAAAGGAGGAGCTTATATGTTCGTGTGTAAGTATTTTTTTTGTCACCTTATTTCTCCCCCATTTGTGGACCGATTCTCAAAATTCTTTTTTTGTTTGAAAGAGTATACTCCTGAGGTGGAGCTTCAGAAGTCGGTGACAAAAACACAAAATCAATCAAAGGTCACCGACTTCGAAGCTTGACCTTTGTTTGATTCATTTGGTGTTTTTGTCACCGGCTTCTGTTTTATTTTTTGCTCAAAAGTTTTTTTTGTTTTCTAATTAGGTCTATGACTCTCCAGCTCAAGAATTGTAGGATTGCGACCCTACCATATTCAAGGACACCGTGGAAGAGGCGCAAGTTTTAGAAAAAGTGGTGAACGAAATCAACGAACGCAAGCCTTTGCCCAAAAGTGGCTAACAATGATATAATAATTAAATATGAATAATTATGAGTTTTGAAGTAACTCCTCTAGTCTGGACTAAAAGCTATAAACTGACGAGTATGCAAAAAAATAATGTACAACCGGATATGCGCCACATGTTCGTCGCTATAAAACTAAGCTAAACCTGATGATCCCGTCACTCTCTGCGATGAAATCTGATCGTTCTATATTTAGAGGGGGCGCTTGGCAGCTGATAACGCACTGCACCTATCCAATATGCAGATAACGACTGTTTTATTGGATATTTTGTGATAAAGTATTCCTTCGAAAGTGTAGGTTTTTAACTGGGTAACTTGGATTTCTGTAGACTGCAACAAGACCGGTGGGATACAGTCATCACTCGTAGTAGATGCTAGAGGACAGGCGTCAGGCGTCGGCGAGGCAGGGAAGCCTAGAAAACGCTGACGTTTCTGGGAGGGCCGGAAAACCGCATATAAGAAAGAGTGGAAGGCTACTAAGGAGACGTTTGCCCAGCAGTGGGACAATACAGGGTCATAAATCAGCCAAGCCCCACGCCACTTGTGATTGATTGAGTGCTGATTAATTTTGAGGTGTTTCAAAATGAATGGCAGCTGGCAGCCAACTTTTCAGAAGCTTACTGTAGTAAGTATGGTCTACTGAAAACCTGTTCATCTGGAGATTCATAGATGACTCTGCCCTGAAGCGTAGACTTGGCGTGTTCCACAAACGACGGGGCACTTGATAACGTGTACTGTTGTTTGCACATCACAGGAGCTGATGGGCTGTACGAGTACAGACAGTGCCAAGCTTTGGGCTGTCGACTCTTTAAGAAGAAGTATGGTCTACATTGACCGTCTCGAAGTAATACTCCTTGCACGGATAGCAATGACAATGCTGCCACACACCAAATAGAGGTGTGTATGTGGAACATGATCAACTTTTACGAGAATGACCAATCTGCTGCAGTTTTTAGGTTGTAGAAAGGCCCATATAGCCAGCAAAAAAAAAAAAAACTAAAGACGTTTGATGGGGCTATCGCGTATGAATTCGCCGTCAGAGACGCTAGTGTAGCGCGGGGGCACCGAATTGTCAGATGTCATAGATAGTTCGCGCGTTGCGTGCTGTTTTAACACGTATTATTACAAATATTCACGATTGTGATCTAGATTGAGCCATTACTGATTAAATAAGACTTGAAGATTTTAAGTAGCAACTTAGAATCTTAGTTGTCAGTACTTGGAGGTAATATTAAATGTTTCATGCTTGCTAATTTTAGGGAGATTATTGTAAATATATGAACCTGAAGTTTACACTATGTTGCTATACGTAATAAAATGAGTTTTTTATGAAGTTATTGGTACTTTAAAGTGTAAAATAGAATTATTGACAGGACCTTACTCGACAGTGGTGCCATCTGGTGAGCTCAAAACCGATAGCCCTCATTGTGCACCAGGGAACGAGAAGAGGCTAACATCAACCCATAAGAAAACATATGATAAGATTTATCAATTATCATAGATTAAATATCACTTGTTTATAAGAATGAGTAATTCTAACGCGAGGGGTACGGAGGGCCGCGGGCTTGTGGACGGTAAGCTATGGGCTAGCTCGCCGTCCGTTCGTCTTTTGACGACAGGCCGTGTCGACGGCGCGTTCGTGTTCCACGCGCGCCTCAAAGAGATGTCAGCAACAGCAAGGGCCGAGGCCTGCCGGGGCTGCGGGACTGTTCGAAAGAGATACCGTGGCCCCGGAACACAAAAGGCGATGAAGGAACATGGATGGGTTTTAGTCAGTGAAAGTCTGACACTCCCTCCTGCTCAGCCCAGAGCGGGAGGAGTCATTTGACTACAATTACGAAAAAAAAAAAAAAAGGGTACGGAGGGCGCCATGATCTAGGCACTAGCGAGAAGCGATTAACATTAGCATAATCATGTCATCTACCTATACGTAACAATGATCTCTGATCTTTACATGTTGCTACTCGTGATTTCCAATTGCGCTTACGTATTATAGTTGAGGGAATAGATAATTCTGGGAAGAAGCTATTGGACTTCATTGAAACAGCTATCTAGGTTTCAAAGGTAAGGCCAGATTTAGCAGATACTTCGACGCATCATAAAATCACGCTACATTACTCATGATCTCTCAAGAGGAAGTTATGAAGTATTTCAAAAGACTTATGCCCACCTCACGGCTTCGGGTGAAACGACAGGCGTGCGCTTCTCGCTTCCTACGTGAGTACAGACCGTCGCGCGTCGCTGTGACTCGTAGTAAGCTCTAAACAAATGCTATCATTTGTTTTCTCCGTAGTCTTTGCAGCTCGTAGCCAAGACGTGGCTTTTTTTCGTGTGTTTGTGACACGTCATGGTATATGAGGTCAGCAAGCGTCAGTCAGCAAGTTGATAGCGTGACTTAATGTTTAGGGAGCGCCCCGGCCGAAGTTTTAGCACCGACACTCCTAAAGGCTTCTTTAATCCACTTTGTCTTCTGCTACTCATGCAGAAATTGACTAGTTTCCTTAATGCATCAAAGCTTCAACTAAAATCTCGTTTTAAATAAATAATCTGTTAGATATTTTCAATCAGAATTGTTAATTGGAAGCAAACCGACTAGCCTATTACGACCCACCAAGCTCTGACCTCCAACAAACCTATTGATTGTAAATTATTTGTTATTTTATGTTCCTTTATCAGATTACTTCTGAGTATTTTAGTGCAGCTGAACACGCTACTGGCCCCGATACGGCTGGTCACCACCTGAACAAAGGTGTTTTTTTTTTAGTCTTCTACGAGAAAATTAAGGAAATATTTGGAATTTTAAACTTGAAGAAGACCGAAGAACGTTGCTTCAATCGTCGTTTTAAATAGAGGCAACAAAAACAGATGGAATATTCCACCAAAAGCCACAACATGTAAATGAGTTTCAAATGCTCGAAAATTACTTTTATTTATTGACTATTAATTCTTGAGAAGGTCGAGAATGATACCAAATTATTTTGTTTACTATTTTTCATGTTTAACATTGATTGGATTGGCGCCCAACAGACAAACAAATAATGCGATTTGAAAAAAAGTGGTTCTAGATATTGTGCTGTTATTTTGTCTCTTTCTGTGCATATGGTTGGAAGAGTTACTAGCTAGGGGTAACCTATCGATTTCTACACCGACTGATAGTGATAACATAAATACTGCAGCGATAACCTGGTTCCTAATGGGTGTTGATACCAAACCTAATAATAATAATCTGGGGGAATAAATATGCGATACATTGTTTTATTTTGTCGAACGACTTACACGGCATGAAGTGTAAGTAAGGTGGGAGTGATTGACAGCAATGATCGAGGGAATTGGATTGAGCTCATTGAACCGATCACGTATATTACCACTTTGTCGCACGCATTTAGTTCGGCGCGGTGTCGGGTTGCGTTGCCTGACCTTAAAAGGAGGCGAATACTGTCTTTTTCGCTTTAATTTAAGGATATAACGCCCTGAACGGCTCAAGCCGATTGCGCGTCCATATGTGTGGCCACTCCCTTAGTGTCGGAATGGGAATAAATATTTACTTAAGACACGGAAGTCTGCGAACACTCATACATATCATTTAGTGTAATGTAAACAAGAAAACTGATTAGGGGGCGATAAATAGTTTAAAATTTATGGCTTGTTAACGAGGGGATTCGAATGACTAATGGTGGATGAAGTAATGAAGATGCGTCCTCTGTGCGTTGGCACTGGCGAAAGATTCACATAAAAACATAGTTGTAAAGTGTATCTCTATTAGACAACAATAATACAGGGTGTTACAAGACCCTTAATGAAGCCGTCAACCAAGCATTGTGTACATCAAACTATGTAACTTTACGCAAAAATTATTGCTACTGCTGTTGGGAAACAACTGTTTTTTGGGGTGTAAAATCACTTTTTAGTCTTAGTACGGTAGAACTAAATGTAATGCACTCAAAACATTGTGCTGATGGATGGTTTGAATAGTACGGGGGTCGTGGAGGTGTTTACAGTAAAATCTTAAGTTTAAAACATGTATTTATAAAAAAAGTTGGAAGTTTGATCCATAATATCTCCGAAACTAGAAGGTTCCCCTGGTATGGTCAAGAAAAATGATCGCAATGACGGGGAGAACAAGTGCCTTTCGGCTTCGCTATGGGTCTTGTTACACCCTTTATGTTCTCTATCGAGTTATGTGAATGTTTGCGGACGCCCAGCAAGCGCGAGCATTCACTTTACAGTTCTGGAATGTTCGGTACAACCACACAGCTCTCATATTTGTAACCGTATGTTCATTTCATTTCGAGCGAATATTCGAGCTCTTGTATCTACGTATGTTTTTAATTAAGTTACATCGGATAGCGAAGGTTCAGAATCGCGTTACAAATGGATGGTAAGTATTCAGCCTCAGTTGGCGCAGTAAACAAATTCAGTTTACTCGTGCGAGTAATTCACGCTTCATTAGCGTTGTTTTTCCGTGAGGTGGGTGAATTAAGATCTATACACAGTTTTGGGTCAGGGTCATGCGGGCTCAGTGTTTGTTTACGTCAGAGCAATCCCCAGAACACTGAAGCCCTGATCCAAAGAGCGAAAATAGACTTGAAATGAACCTTATTCGTATGATACGATTGGTCACAGTCGCTTGTAGGAATATGCACATTAACTTTATACAAATCAAATAAGGTTTATTTTTGAGCTAAGCTGGAGTTACGGTCCTAGAGCGAGTCGCGACGCGACCTGTCGCAAGAAGTGTGTTGGTACTGGTAGCGTTTAGCTCCTGGCCAAAAGATGAAGGCCGAGATGGCTTTTAGTTTGGTCAGTCGGAAAAGGATGTGGACAAACAGTGAGCTAAGTATCTGCGGAACACTGACGACAAAAACTTGACGTGAAGGTCATGCATGACCCTAAGCTTGATGTTCCCATAAACTAAACCCTTAGTTGTTTAGATAGTTACACTTGCATTGCAAGAGCAGATATAATATGTAGACTATTAATATGGGAATGTGTTTATGTTGCATACAACCTACATACTGCACTTCTATGGGTTTAAGTCGCACCAATGAAAATTGTATCCATTTGCTTTCCCTTACAGGAATAATATTGAAATGTTTTACTATGTCAACTGGCTAGCAGTAAAGGTCTGATCACACTAGAGCGAATCCCGGAATCTGCTCAGCTCTTTTATCAACTAACTTGTAGGGAAGTGCTCAAACTGGCTCGAATAGTCGCATAACTTTTTACACATGAAAGGTACTTAAATTCGTTTTTACTGCAATGTTGATATTTTGTTTGAAATTTGGAGCCATGTAATGTAAATCTTTATATTGTTTCAGTAAATACATGACACCTATGAAAGTTGAACTTGGAAATTGGAATAACAACGTTTCTTGTATGGATTACTACACTCATTTGTGATTAAAATTTCAATTGTAAAGTTCCAGAATTTAATTGGAACTCTAATTTACATACAAATAGGGTAAAAGGGAAAGCATCTACAAGCAATTAGTTAATTAACTTAGCTTGTCGGGGTTCTGTTACCAAAATATTGACACTATTTATTTGAAGTGCTGTAAGGGACATTGGCTGTGCTGTTGGATTTGCAACATTAAACTCAGTGCTTAAAGGGGAAAATCAAAGTTTGCAAGTTTCACATTTGTAGTTTTATGGATACTGACTTATTTCTAATTAAAATGAGTGAGATATCCCTATGGATTCTTTAATGTAATGATATGGTTGCAAATAGTTTTTTTTTTGTGCTAATAACAATGCAAAACCTGCCTTATTTAATACTATGTAAAATTGAGTATAAAGATCTGCACCCAAAGAGACACACTTTTGTAACACAATCTAAAGGATTTTTAAAGAAATTTGTAATCCATTTCTACATGTTTGAAATTCTTCTGTGCAAATGATAACAATTTTTAACTCACAAATATTGTTTAATTTTCATAATGAATAGCATTGGTATCGTAGGTGGTATACACAATTGCCACAAAACTACTTTGATTTAATATTATCATCACTGCAAATAAGACAATTGTTCCTAAAGGAATTTATGGCGATGATACAATTCATCAATGATGGAATGAATAAGTTCATGTGATTGGTCCGTTCATTAATTTTTCTAAATTACACATACCTCTGAACTGAGCTTCCCACTCCTTCACAGATTCCATTTCCATCGAGTTCAGGTCACTGAGGTCATCATATTCTTTGTCTGATGATGTCACAGAAAAAGTGGCAAGACCTCTTGATGCATCCTTTCCTCCGAATGCTGCATATGGTCCACCTATGGAAAACAATGTTTCAGTTAAGGATTTTAGGGAATAAATTTGTAGTAATTTATTTTATGAACATTATTCATTTACTTCTAGGGAAGTACTGAGTTTCTATGAGTAGGTACATTTTATTTAAATTAAACATGCCAAACGCATATGTGACGTTGCACCAGTATTTATAAACATTAAAAAAACTGTGCAAGCAACACAGGTCTCAATGTTTTTATAATGCAAAAGGTTACTCAAGGTGCATAGTCTGCATTTTGAATGGATAATTAATGAGTCATGGTAATGTCAACTCTATTTATAAACAGCGGTGCGCCTGCACTCACCAGGCCCGTAGAAGCGCCGCCCTCGCGTCACGTCGAATATCCACCCGTTCACCGCCACCAGCACCCTGCCGTCTGCCTGGTTTCCATCATATTGACGCAACTCTGCAACTGTCATATCCTTACGAATTTTTGGCAACTCCACCGCCGGTGTTTCTGCAGGCACCCTTGTAAACTTTGCGTATATTTTGTACATCAACACAAATATAATCGCAATTATAATCAAATTTACGGGACTGTAAAACTCTTCTATGAAACTAGAACCCGCCTCTGGGCTGTCGGTTTCCGGCAATTTTGTTTCCGGTGCTGATGCCATTTTCGATTGTACACAAAATTAACGCGGTGCTCAAAGATAGGGGTTACTTGTATAAATTTTAGAAAACTATTTCCATTCGCAATTGTAAAATACTAAAATCACTGACGTCAGCGTTCCGGCAACGGCGAGGCGACATGAGTGTTGTCGTATACAAAAAGTGTAGAATTTGACATTTCATTAAACAATTTTATTATTTTTTAATATCATAATAGCACTACATAGAAATCTTATTGTAGTAAAAAATAAATTAACAAGGTTAAGTAATAAATTAACACACAACTTCCGTACGTTTTGTAAAACATAAACCTCAAAAGCAAATTAATGTTTAAATCAGCAGTGAAATGTTATTTGCTGTTAACCCCGCAAGACAAATGTCAAAATAAAAAAAAACAATGTCCATCTATCTGATCGAAAAAGGCCTTATTCAGTTGAAATAAGGCTGAAAATTTCTTAACACTTGAATTGTTTGACATTTGAAATTGCGTACCAGGTTCCTCATTTCTTTTTGTTTTGAAATATGAGCTTAAATCGACTCTTTCATCTTGTACACTTTTATGGACAGAGATGTATGATATTTTGAGACACTCAGAAATGCTCTTAAATGACTTATCGAAGGATAAAGTGATGGAACTACTCTCAGGAAAAAAAGTTTGATTGGGAATTGTGTTGTGGGATTGCCAATAAAATTGCCATTGCCAATGCCAGTTTGACACCAGTTTGACGTGACGTGCCCAATTGTTCGCGTCAAACTTGAAACTGTTCGTAAATTAATAAATTCGTATCGTATTCGTAAGTGGGCTGCTTCTTTGGTATTTTTCGATAGTTTCTCAACTTGTAACATGGTCTAAAGGATAACATTTACAATAATTAGTCTCAATTACTACTACTGTTAAAATGAAGGACCAACGTTCGGATTTATGTTCGAGATACATTACAATTTTTACTGTGGTTTCTTGTTACTGGTTTGTATTCAAAATGATTATTTTTCTTTCCCAGCTACTTGTACACTGATAATTTATATTGTATTCCAAAGGATATTATTTGCATACTAATTCAATGAGTTCAAAAGGCGATCTAGGCTTTCATAATTATTGTACCTTGTACAAATTTGCCGGTCGTAAAATATTATGTTTTCTTGCCACAACAAACATTAGACACAAAATAAATGTTCTAAACTTTTATAAAGAAATAATCCACTCGTTTCTTTAAAGTAGTTATCTCATTCCCTTATTTATCCCGTAGGCATAGCCACAATACAACACTGTTTTTTTTTCAGGGTCGTGTCAATAGCAACAGTATTCGTCAATAAATCCTTACTTAGCAGCCAGGAGGTTGCATTAGAAGCACCATTATTTATAACTTGGTTCCAATGTATTGTGTCCTTCAGTATATGCTACACATTGAGTACATTCGGTGGAATACCACGTATATTTACATTCCCGAAGGGTACACCATGGAATCTGGATGTAATGAGAAGGGTAAATATAAAATTGTATTCTTGTTAATTAATTAATTTACATTACAATCTTGTTTAGTCTAATAGCAATACTGCATGTAGACAATTGCAGACAGTGACTGTCAGTGGTAACACTTGCACTAACAAAACCTCCGTTATTGATACAATGCAGTCTTTGTCAATGTCTCTTTTTAACCACCAACATGCAGTTGACTGTACATAAAATATAAAAGAGTTTATGTTCTTTGTTGATGAGGATTGTAAACTCAAATAACTAAGCTACAATCTTATCAAATTCTGGTTAATTTAACACTATGCTTTTCATAGATAAAATCAAGATTACGATCTTTACATTAAACACTTTTATTTTATATAACAGAAAAATAATGTAACCAATTATTGAAATAGTTTGATATCATCAATTTCCACTATTAATTAGTAAAACATGACATACTTTTTTTTAGATCTGTAACTGATAATAATTATAAAGATTTATACATACATAATTTTCAACCAGCACTTGTATAAAGTATTGCATAATTCAAATAAAAAAGTAAAATACTAAGGATTTCCAACTCTCTTTAAAAATAACTAACTGTTGCCAGTGGCTTCGCTCGCGTTTTGGTCGGAAACTATCCCACGGGCACATTGTAAATATAGCCTATGGCACTCGGGGATAATGTAGCTTCCTACAAGTGAAAGAATTTTCAATATCGGTTCAGTAGATCCAGAGATTACCCCTTAAATACAAACTTACAAATTTTACTGCTTTATAATAAATGTCAAAAATTTACTCCAAAGAGAATAATCTTTTGGCGGCATCTTCAATGCCATATATGAACTACAAATCATACTGACTGAATTATCCATGAGATAAGGATATGAATACAACAGACTGATGATAACCCTCAGGCAGTAGACCATCAGATAAAATACCTGTCTGGGCTATGGATCCTTCAAGGGTATGCGGGACACATCATACTGTCCTCATTATTGACTATTGATACAGACTACACCACTTCAATAGTACGAGCAAGTGCAATGCTCGTTTGACAAGATTATAGTTGTAAATAAACTGTTTTAAACCAAAATCTGTGGTTTAAAACCCGTTTTAAATTTGTTTAAAGCGGTTTAAAACTACGACCACGTGGGCCGTACATTGATTACGAATTACTTAAAAAAATAGTTTAAAACACTAATTGAAATCATTTACCATTTTTATTAATATATGTGAAGGCTTAAATCATATTTATACTACTATTTACGATTAGACACTGAAAACAATCATGTTTTGGGTATTTATTTAAATAAAACGGCAATGCCGCATTTTTATTTTTCACTTTGCTACCAAAATCGCAACGGGGAGAGATGGGGCAGGTAGGGATCGATTTTATGTTTGTCTGTCATGTTAATGAAGGTTGATTTTAAAACATTTTTATTTTATTTTCCTTTTATATATTCTAAATCAGGAAGGAAGTGTGGTCTAGATAACTTCGTGTAAAGCCTCAGTGCATTCCAAAAAAAAAACATTCTAAACCATATTAAACCGCTAAGTGTGGTTTTAAAACCAAAAAGACGGTTTAAAACAAAATGGTTTAAAACGTTTAAAATTCGTTTTGCATCTCTAGACAAGATTAAACACTCAACATTTAATGACAACTATCAAGGTGACTGTATAAACACATTTGGTTTGTACAGTTGGTTAATTAACAGTTCTCTTATCAATAAATTGTTTTATACTGTGTAAAGGTTCATAATCATGTAATATTGTTATCAATTTTAAAAAGTTTAAAAAAAATATTCACTGGCAGAACAGGAAAAACCATGGTAGAAACTCATTTTTTAACTGTGATTTTTCCTGTTGTAAATGAATAATCAGTTACAGTCACAGTTTCAGCAGTATATGTATGTTTCTCTGATCAGATTAGTTTAGTTAAAAGGTACTCATACCTACACATATTTTTATTTGCATTCCATAATGTTAAACAAAATCTAACAAAAATGACAAAGCTGAGACATAATTTATTAGTAAAGATGCTTAATATATGAATCATGTTAATCAAACAGATTTCAAGCACTTTCCAGTAAGCATTTGCAATTGTTTTCCAGAATATCCCTTTCTAAGCGAGAGAACCGCAGCGATATTATTACGCACGAATTTCTATACGATAATATTGCCGCGATTCTCTCGCTCGTGGAGACGGCCCCTTAACCACAGAACCCATGTTGGAAATGTAACCGAACAACCTATGATTATAAAATACAATATTTAAGTCTGTATTTTTAATTTTCAGGTGATCCCACTATCAATAATGTTCACGTTAATGATAGCAACAAATAATCTATGTTTGAAGTATGTAGGAGTGCCATTCTACTATGTAGGAAGATCTCTAACGACAGTATTTAATGTGGTATTCAGTTGGGTGCTACTGGGTCAAAAAACCTCTTCCAGGTGCATTTTGTGTTGCGGGTTCATCATATTTGGATTCTACCTTGGAGTAGATCAGGAGAGTTTGTTAGGTAAATATTTTTATTTATCTTTTGCTACACTCGCAGAGACCAAGGCTCAATGTGTTGTGATTTAAGCGCAGGCCACACTGCCAGCTAGTGAGCGAGGCGGACGAAGCATCGTTTCACCTCTTTTCATACTTTGGTTCAAACCGCGAACCATCGAAAGAGCCGAACGAAGTATGAAAAGCGCCTTCGCCTCGCTCGCCCGCCCGCCTGCTGGCGGTGTGGCCTTTTTTTTTCGGATGAGAAATCATCAAATGACTCCCCCCGCTCTGGGCGGAGCAGGAGGGAGTGTCAGACTTTTACTGACTAAACCATGTTCCAGTCCCGCAGCCCCGGGGGCGGTGTGGCTTGCGCTTTAAACTCAACTAGCTTATAACGCGCAGAGGACGAGCATTTCATGGATCATGCGTATAAAAAACGCCGTTTGGATAGGCGCACTTAGATCCCATTCCCCATCTGACATCAATTTGAGGTCAGTAGCTTTTTCTAGTAGTTTTTAGTTTTAGTTTTCATAGTCTAGCTAGAGACTTTAAAAAATCCACATAAAAACTTTGGAGGTTCAAATCGTGAGATCTTGCGGAAATTGATGATGAAACTTCCGTCGTGTTAGTAGGTAAAAAACAATTATTCCGCGTTCTTGTAAAGGTCTCTACAGCGCTCAAAATGGTTTTTCGTTGTTTTACGTTACTTTACTTTTATAAGTGCGTCATAAATTCAGAGTCGCAGTGCAATAAAAAGCATTTTCCGGTAGTTTGTAGGTACAACAATAAAATTCAATTAAACAAGGAAATTCGCATCCACACCGAAGTTATTTTTTTTTAAGTGTTAGTAGGCAAGAACGGATAGCAAAAAGTTACAGCAAAAGCCATAAATGTAATAGAAAGTTAGGTACTAAAGTTGCCAATTGTTGTTCGGCAAAAAGTGACTTCGTTGTGGATGCAACTTTAGGTAGGGTAAAGGACCCTGAATGTATATCTTATCAATCTTCTAACATAGACAAATATACCGCAGAGCATTTGCCTAAAAGAATCAAGTCAAGGTTATGTTCAATTAAAATTTGTGTGATTATGACTGCCTCGTTGGTCTAGTCGTCGCAAGCGCGACTGCTGATCACGAGTTTCTCGGTTCGGGTCGGGCAGTGTTATTAGGCTTTTCCTTCAGAAATTTGCCAAACTGCCATAGCCAGTATTCTACGACAAAATATATTCTTTAGCCTTAATAAAGTAAGAGTATATAGATACCGATTTTCCTTTTAAGTTCGGAATCAACATAACATCACGCCCGCCATGTAATCCCCGAAGGGTCAGGCAGAGGTGTAGGTACCCATAATAGTACACCCACATTTTGCCAGTTATGTTTAAATCCCATGTTATAGAGGGCGAGCCTGTAGCCATCAAGCGGACACAAATCCTTTCGCAGCTGCTACCGGCTATGAGAAATTTCTGAAGGAAAAGCCTAATAACACTGCCCGACCCGAACCGAGAACCTCGTGCTCAGCGCGACTAGACCAACGAGGCAGTTATAATCACACAAATTTTAATTGAACAAAGCCTTGACTTGATTCTTTTCACTAACTCTCTCCTTGAGTTGGCCCCACATATCCTGTACTGCTCACATTTACCGGCTTCGCGATACGAAGCATATACCGGGTGAATTTTTCAAGTGGGCGTGAATGGCCTAATCCGAAACTGTGAGCAATATCGAAAATGCTCAAAGGAGAACTAAAACTGCATCATTGGATTTTTGAAAAATCAATAGTGCTGGCCAGGAATCGAACTGGAGTTTTGAAAAAGAAAAACACTGTATTATTACACCATTCGATAGTGTAGCTATTAAGAATCAAATTCTGGGAAGTAATGACTTGTGGAAATGCGACATTTTCGAATGGCGTAATAATACAGTGTATGTTTTTTTTCCAAAATCAACCGGTTCGATTGTTTTAGTTTTTATCAAAATCGCGCTCGAGACTCCTTTGAGTATTTTTCACTATTTCTCATAATACCTGGATTTGACCATCCACCACGCCCACTTAATAAAACCCTGTTCAGCAAAATACGAGTAGCAATTTACCTACATCCGGTGATAAAAATAACTTCTTTTCGCATCCTTTGAAAAATAATTAATTTATCAAATTCCCAGCACGTGCGAGCACGAGGTCATAGCGACATCCACCCACATTGGTGGATGTCGATAGGTGGTCATAGGATCACGAACGCTATACGCATCAAAACCAGACTTAAAAAGATCTGTAGGCGATCCGCGATTTTTTAATGATTAATATATCATCATCAAAAATATACAGGGACATAAGACTGTTTTTTTGGTTTTATCTTGTTTTCGTATATCCTATACGAAAACAAGATAAAACAAAAAACTATATTTCATGATTTTTATGGAGTCAACGACTCCAGTTAGTTAAATTCCTCCATCACGGCTTCGGCGTTTCGCTAGCTTATTTATTTTGACCGTATTTATAATAATTAAAAAATTACCTATTTTTTTTTGTTTCAGGTTCATTTTCTCTAATAGGCACAATATATGGAGTAATCGGATCTCTAATGCTATCTCTATACTCCATTTACACAAAAAAGGTTTTGCCTAGCGTAAACCAAGAAGTTTGGTTATTATCTTATTATAATAATGCATATTCTATAATATTATTCTTACCTTTAATTATATTGAATGGGGAACTATCTGTATTGTGGAATTATACAAATTTTGATAGTTCGTATTTTTGGTTCCAAATGTTAATTGGAGGTGTGTGTGGATTCGCTATTGGGTACTTCACTTCATTACAGATAAAGGTGAGCTCTACTTAATGTATTCCTTCTTATCTTCTCATTAATATGCAAACTTGTAACGTAGCTAGTTAATTACTCAATAGGTAAGGCTCAGTATGTAGGTTTTCGGAATAGGTAGAGCTACTGTGCCTATAGTTCAAGGAACAGAAACGAAAGGTGGGGACTTCCTAACGACATTTTTTTTAAATTTCGGGATATTGGTTGCTAATGTCGGAACATTATTTAAGTAAAAATAAAATTAATAAAGTAAAACAAATTCATTTAGTGTTCCAGTTTAAAAAAAAAAGTGCACGATTTCTATTGTTTAAAAAATAACCCTAACCTTATCTTCGTTTGAACGCCGTAAGTAAGTGCGGAAGCTAATTTAATTTTCATACCAGCTCTAATAGTTAGAACTAACAAGGTAAAAAAAAACAATTTATAGATTTTCATACCATTTATTCATTTTGTACAATTATTGAAACTAAACGTAAACAGAAATCAAAACAAATGGGGTAAAACGTAGTCCATAAAATGAACAATTTTTTTTGTCGTAAGGGAACTTTTCGTTTCTGTTCCTTGCTTAAACTTTAGGTACATTAGCGCTACCTATTCCGATCACTGATCATCATATACACGCAGCATGTCTTCTTATTCTATACTTTTGTATTAGTTGTCATCGCACAAATCACTTGCTTTCTAGCCATAATGATCATCTGTCACACAGTCCATCCATCTTGAATTAGGTCATTTCATTAAACAAAGGCTATCGTGCAGAAAGCGGCACGACAATGGTTATAAAACCAAGTATAAAATGACCTCCTCTATTGCAATTGCATATTAATCGTAGGCCAACTCAAAGCCAAAGTAATACCATCGACTGTAAATACTACCGATTTCACTGACGGTGTGCCACTTTTCACCTCTATGCCCAAAGTAATGAGGGCTATTGTTTTTGAGCATTCCAGATGCCGCCACTGTCGCTTATGGTCGTGTCAATAATTCGATTTTATACTTTAAAGTACCAATAACTTTATAAAAAGTTAATTTCATTACGTATAACAACATACAGTAAACTTCAGATACATTTATTTACAATATTCTCTCTAAAATTAGCAAGCATGAAACATTTAAAAATCATTTTACCTCCAAGTACTAACAATTAAGATCATAAATTGCCACTTAAAATCTTCAAGTCATAATTAATCAGGAATAGCTCAATCAAGACCACAATCGTGAATATTAGTAAAAATACGTGATAAAAAAGCATGCAAAGAGTGAAATTTCTATGTCATCTGACATTTCGGTGACATCGCGCTACACTAGCGCCTCAAGCGGTGAATTGGTTGAAAAGTGTTCGACCGTCAGTGAACTCGGTAGTATATGGTAACAGATTCTAAAACAGCAAATGCCATCAATTTCAGGTGACCTCTCCACTCACCCACAACATCTCAGGCACAGCGAAAGCCTGCGCCCAGACAGTCATAGCTACTCAATGGTACAACGAAACCAAGAATATACTCTGGTGGACCTCAAACATCATCGTACTATCGAGTAGTTGCTTCTACGCCCGGTTCAAACAACAAGAAATGGAGGAGAACTCTCGGAAACCAGTGCCTGAAGAAAAGCGGAGCTTAGTATGATGTTTTCTCTAGATATACCAAAGACTGTATCTGTATAGAGTTTTTAGTTAATGCTTTATAGACTGGGATTTGAATTATTTGGCGTGCCTAACGTCCGCCATTTTATTTTATTTCTTCTGGCCGCCATTTTTTTTTCTTCTTATTTAGTAAATTAAATAAAATGGCAGAGCTAAGACAGTAAATATTCCAATCCCTTTGTGTGTTGTATACTAGAGATTATGTACCTATAGTAGGACATTATGTAGTAAAACTTAAGTGTTTTGTTAAGGATCTGATATGGTTATCGATACTGATTATTTCAAAGGCCCGGCCAATCCAGCCAGCCCGGTTAAACATGACGATCTATTGATAAATAATATTTGTTCTATTTTATCTATTTCACAGTCAGTTTTAAGTGTGAATTAAGAGTTATACATAAAGTACTTATTTATGACAATTTAAATATTTTACGATTTAAGCTATTACTTCAAGTGTGACTGCCTCGTTGGTCTAGTCGTCGCAAGCGCGACTGCTGAGTAAGAGGTCCTGGGTTCGATTCCCGGGTCGGGCAAAGTGCTATTGGGTTTTTCCATCAGGAATTTCTCAGTAGCAGCTACGGTGCTTGGTTGATGGCAATGGCTCGCCCCTATTACATGGGACTTAAATATAACTGGTGAAATGTGGGTGTACTGTTATGTACACCTCTGCCAAACCCTTCGCCGATTACAGGCGTGATGTTATGGGTTAAAGTATGTCTTCCTACTTAATTTAGTACGACTTATACGATGAAAGGAAAAAAATATAAATAACATTTAATTATTAATTTTATTGCCTCAGGTCCATTTAAAAGGTGTGAAAGGGTACTTAAAGTCTGTTTATTAATCTCAAAGACTAAATTGACACATGCAAATGTCAAATTTATAATAATGCTGCTAGCTCTTTTGTGTAGTGTTGTAACGACGATATCGGTTTGTTGAATGGTAGCATTTTGTATTTATTAAACGATTAGGAAAAACATGACAGATGTCATTAGTGTTGTTAGTACACAGTAAAACAGATATATAAATCCTTTTCTCTTACAAAACGGTAGACATTTAAAAAAATACGGTAATTATTGGAACTTGACACCTTAAAAAACAATTACATTTTTAAAATTAATTATCATAATACGGCAGTTAGTGTGTAATTTTGAATACGGCAACCCCAAATTTAACAGGAACAACACTGGAAGCACTTTTATTTACCTAAAAAAACGATACTACTGATTTTATTAACGGCAATTTACGGTAGTGGCACAACAGTATTTTTATGAATTGCAAAAAACTACCAACACACGTAATGTCAGTTTAGTCTCTGAGATTAAAAAACAGACTTTACATGTTACTAAGAAATTAGTAATCAGAAAAATCTTGGATCAGAATGCTGATCCAAGTAATTATCACTCGGTTTCTGGAACGAAAATAATCACCGAATAATTCGCTTAGAAATGGTCAAGTGCATATCAACAGCCAATTGGAACTCTTGTCATATCATGCACAAATCGTTAGTTTTCATTCCAAAAACCGGGTGTTAGTCTGTTCAACGCCATTTGTCAGCTTTCAGGGCGACGCGCCACAGAAGCCATGCGCGCCCCAGTCATCGCACTTTACAAATCATATGGAATTGTCGTGCACCTATCCGCGCTGAAAGACCCTCATTTCAGTAAAATGCTGGAGTATATGGATTCGACCAGCGCGCGCGGATGACGTCATCATATACTTCAACAGAAATACTGTTATAATGGATGTGATTCGGCGCGTACGATGCGGATGGGTGCGCGGGATCATCCGAAAATACAATGACTGTGGCGCGTATGACAGCGCGGCCCGCGCGTCCACCGCAGATTAAATTATAAGAGTTATTTATTTATACAAAGTATATATTATTATTTAAGGTGAACGCAGACGAGCTGCCGGATACAAATGGGTCTCAGGGAATAGATACAATCCAGAACATATACATACATCGCAAATGAAACCTGACGAAAATTAACTTTGTTTCTTAGTAAATTATTGTTTAACACCTATTTAGTTCATTTTATTTTTAATGTTGTTGGTCCTTCGAATCCTTTAATATCTCGGTGTACGAAAACCATTAAAAATCTAGGCATGATAATGTATTCCAAGAGTGATATTACTAAAGTAATGATAGTGAGACTAAAAGCAATTAGCGCTAAGTGCTTTTAACACGATTTCTAAAAGGCCAATCTAATCTACATTCCAAATTAAATTGATGACAAGTGATTTCATTGGCTGTTGTTAGTTCAGATCAGATAGCCAATAACAGCAATTGACATTAGTTTGACAGTTGATTAAAAATTTTGTGTTGGTAACACTTTTAGAAAACCGGGCGTTGGTGTGTGTTCACCTCTACCTATTTGTGCAATTATTAATTTTATTTAAATTTATGGTAGTGCTAATAATTTAATTAATGTGCTATGTTAGTTCGTATAGTTTTTATTAACGTGTGATCTTAATAATCTAGACAGATATTGTTTAATAAATGTATATTTATGTACCAAATAAAGATTGTTTGATTCGTCAGGATCTATCAAATGATCATATAGTTCTAAGCCATATAGTTTGTTCCAATCAATTGTAAATAATGTGTTATTAAATGAGATCCATTCTGTGTACCTGTATCTTTTTGTCCTCATACTGTATCCCATTATTTTGATGTCTTTTAAACGAGGTTTATCCGACTTCTTTTGAGGGTAAACAGATGGTCTTGGATACTGACTTATGGCAAAATAGTTGCCAAATGATATAGAATCGTCTGTCATTAGTGGTTTTAAGCTTTTACCTTCAAAACATAGAACAGATTTATCTTTGTTCCCGCATTTAGGTATATTGTGTGACAAACCATTAAGGTCTACCAGAGTCGGGAATAAATCTACTAACTCAACAGGAGTATGTATATTCTTTGACGAGATTCCTGGCGCTGAGAAAATAAGCGGAACTTTTAAAGCTACGTCGAAGTTGCTGTATTTCGCCCACAATCCATTTTCGCCTAAAGACCATCCTGGAATCAAAATACGAAAATATTATTACCTATTCAATGTGCACTAAGGATGAAGATAAAAAATTAGGCCAACATTTGAAGTACCAATACTTAGTCCTTTCAGAGCTTTTCCCGTTTGTTTTTTTTTTTTCATGGATCACTAATCTTTAAGCTCGTGATAATAATAAGGCTGCTGTTGGGTAGCTGCTGTCAGAGGAAAAATATTATTGAAAGGACTAATAGGTTGATAGAAATACTTACCATGATCGCTCGTCAGAACTACAATAGTTTTACTTCTATCAACGTAGCTCAATAATTCGCCGACCAAATCATCTACGTACAATGCAGCTGCATAGTAACTTTGCCTTATCTTAATTGACCAATCGTGAGGCATAATGCCTAAAGGGAAGGATATATTGAGCCTGGCAATGTCGTCTCTACGCCGGACATCTGTCCAAGGATGCCAGGACACAAGCGGTATGTCAGCAGACATGTAGGGATGCTTTTGGGGCCTCACTTTGTTTAGAGGAATCCTTTCTGAAAAATAAAAACGGTAAACGGGCACTCGTGTATGATGATGTCATGATGACTATATCATATGTGGACGAAGCAAAAGGAGCTATTATCCCTGTCCATTTTGGACATAAAGGGTGTAACAAGTCCCTTAACGAAGCCGAAAGGTACTTGTTCTTCCCGTCGTCAATGCGATAATTTTTTTGTTCTAGACCATACCTGGGAACCTAGTTACGGAGATATTGGGGGTCAAAATTCCAACTTTTCCAACAAGTTTTTTTTTTAAATTCGTGTTTGTAATGTAGCAATTTTACTTTACTACTTTTATTACATTGAGTTTTACCGTAAAACATCATTCACACCCAAGAAAAAAGTTGTTTCCCAGCAATATTTTTTGCGTAAAGTTACATAATTTGATGTACATAATGCTTGGTTGACGGCTTCGTGAAGGGTCTTGTTACACCCTGTATAGGTAAACCTATCTCCATTAAAAACTAATTCCACGGGACGACCGACTGCGAATTGGACCAATGCGAATGGTATGATTTGTGAACGCAGGACCAAGTGCGCCTAACCCAAGGATAGTAGCAGGTGGCCTTTTGTAGTTTCTACGTACGCTCCATGGTAAAAAACGTGAGTTTATGTATTTTATTCAAATTATACATTGTGTGGTACACGACCTACAGCAACTGCTTAACAAAAATGAAACCAGGATAACAAAACTAGCTTATCAACAAACTGCGACTTTTTAATTGGGTCAAAAATATTTTGGCAAAATTTCATACCAAATTGAACCTTAAAACTGTTAACCGTCCAAGTAAAAAATGATTCCAGGACTCACCAAGATACTGTTCAGGGAACTTAATCGGAATGTGTGGTTTATAAAACCCAACAGCAAGCAGGAATGGTTGACTGCTGTTCCGATTTGAAAGAAAACTCACAGCATGTTCTAAAGACTCTAAATCTGGCAATGTTCCGCCTGGTTGATCCTTAATATTTACTGGACATACAAGGTTTTTTTGAAGTTTCTTCGTCTCTTTATCTTTGCAGACAGCTGCATCCTTGAATTTCTCAGTCGGGGGATGAAAAGGATACTCAGACCAGCTATATGGATAATCATCTGTAAAGTTAGAACTTATTCCAGGATGGAAGACTTTTCCGATAGAATACGTTTCATAGCCGCTTTCTTTGAAAAATTGCGGGAGGGTAGTGAAATTGCCTATTGTATCCCGCCAGTAGTTGTAAAAATCGTATAGGCGGAGTGTGTCGGGGCGACGGCCAGTCAGCATCGAGTTTCTGCTCGGGGCGCATAGAGCTTGCTGAAACAAGACAACTAGTAGGTAAAAAATATTAAATCAGTTGTTTATGACTGATTGATAGTCTTACTTCTGCTCTGTAAGACACTACAAGGGAAGTAAGCAAAGATGCTGAAAACAACCTGAACCACCACTCTTGTGAGCAGTGAAGCCGTGCCGTGGGGGCACTATTTAAATCTTACTTCAGCGTGGGAAAGAGATGGAACTAAGCAGTACGTATAGCTCCATCTCTTTCGCACACTTTAAAAGATGTTGGTAGGCCCCACTCCCCAGCCTTTCAGATTGTAACTCATTTATCAATTTAATCTACTTAATATGGAAAAAGCAAATTATTAAAATATCTGGGTTCCTAATCAGTATTGATAGTGTTACCTGAGCAAAAGCATTTTTGAAATTAACTCCTTTGTCCGCCAGTGTTTTGATATTCGGTAAGTTGATCGTTTCGTCCGAAAGATGGCGCAAGTCATCGACGAAAATAATTAGAATGTTTTTCTTTGTTGAATTTGAGTATGACTCAGAACTTGTTAGAAAAATTAAAAGAGAAATAATTGAAGAAAACCGTAAAAATGACATGATAATTAGATTCTTGTACGTAAATCTCACTTTACCAGTGAGTGTTCAGTAACATTGTTTACATTGCTCGTAGAACGGATCGTAAAAGTGGCGAAAATTTGACTTATTTAAAGTTTATATAAGTAATTTATCTTTTTTATTACTTTATCAAAAATACAACAAAGAAATTTAAATAACATAATTGAAACTTTAAACATGAAGGTCAATTAATTGTATATTTTAAACTTAACATTAGTAATATTCTGCAAGAAACGAAACATTCCTTTCCAGTATTTGGTCAAAGAGTAAGGTATTTACTCCAGATAGTAATAATTTCAGTTCAACATCAATAATTAGATAATTCCAATCTTTTATTTTTGTCTCTCCTTATGCTAAAAAAATGGTGCTAATGTAACATGTAATTTTTGTTTAATTCTGATTAACTGTGTTATGTTTTGTATTATTTTAGCTGGTTTCATTAATTGAAAAACTGATGGTTTCACAGTATCGCAATTTTTGTCGTATCTGTGAAGCGACATTGTGTTTGCCATAGTGTTTTTCCACACAGTGACAATACGTGAATGTGTGCATTTTGTATACAGATGGAACGAACGCCTTGTCGTATGATGCACACACACATCTACAAACGAACAAGTGGGCGTAGGGTATTGTCATTCAAATCATCTGTTCCGTAAATTGTTGTATATTTTGTACATAAAATCTAATTTATTTTTGATTAATTTATTAAATGAGAGTTGTATTAATGAAATAATTGCTTGAGTGTGCGAATGAGTGATGTTTGTTTAGAGTTTTTGTTTTTATTCGTGTGACGTCATTGTTTTCGACTGCCAGTACGACGCAATAGCATTTTACTCGAAAATGGATTTAAAATGAGATTTGTTTTCGTAAACAAGGTTAGTGTATTATGTAAGACGCATATTATGTTCAGAATACGCATTAATATAGTTAGATTTGGCCAGAACGTAGGGTGGTTAGACTTCATCGATTTCCTTTGTCCTCGGTCCCCTTTTATGTTTGAAGCTACATAGCTAGACAGTGTGTAGGTACATAGTGCTACCAGCTGTTTCGAAATAACGTAAACATTTTAGTGTTATTATTTTGATGACTGAATAATATTATGGTGTTGTGATATTGTTTTGTTTTGACTTATGTAATCTCTAATAACCATAGTTTTTTTCGATTTAATCGCGCCTTCTGTCTTCAGAAGATTAACCTGTTTACTGTTTTGTCTCTTTTTCTTTCGTATACCTACACCTGTTAATTTTATAAAATATCGTTATTATTTTTTGTCTGAAGTTGTGTTGTGTGAATTTATTCACTGATTGTCTTCAAACCATTCAAGTGTTAAAAATATCATAAACCTAAAATAGTTATTACGTTCAAAGTACTTAGACAAAACATGTTTTTAGTATAAAAATGGTCAAGGCTACTTTACATTCAGCCTGTTAAGGTAAGTTTGTATTTAAATATAAAGTTTTCCTTATCTATTGCATCAACTCCTTTTGTATTGCAACTGAACATTGCAATAATGTAAAGATTTGCCAGTATTACACATTCTTTTGCAAGAATGAGTTATGTAGAGATTTTCTATGATAATGTTATTGTTTTCTTTCACACAACTGTTTGTTTGTGGCCTTATCGTTTATCAGTTTTATTATCAGACAGTTTCCTTATCATGAATATTTTAAATATTCAATGTTATGTCTCAAGTGCAAATTATCATCTAAATTGGCAGAAAATTATTCTGATACTTACACTACTTTTCAACAATAAAATTCATGTCTAGCTCAGTCATTTTAATGGTATTGAAAAATATAAAATATAATCTTGTGGAACATAGGGTCTTTTCTGATCAGTCAACCATTAAGAACACAAACTTTAAACGCAACTATAGCTGGCAAATATCACTTGGCTACCTTATTGGACAACCTGCACTGGGTCAGCCTGCTGGAATACTCCCACAGAGAGTAAGCCTCCCAGAAAGGGGCATATTAAACCCTGATTACTTATTGAACATTATAGGCCGCATCAATGCCACAGGGCAGTGTGTAGTATCTACCAGTCAAACCTTTGGACAGGACAGTATTGTGTAACATTGACTTATTTGCAGGCGACGCTCACACAGCATGTCAGCGGAGTCACCGCGGCACGTGCGGTCTGGGGGACCGCTCACCGTGCCGTCCCAGCCGCCGAGCGACCGCAGCATCATCGATGCGGTCTCGGGGTTCATTAACGACGTCACACTCTCCTCCTCGTCGACCGTTGATCCTAAGGATGTCATACAGTGGGCGAGGTAACATTATTAATTTTATTAAATATTCTTACTCTAAAACAGTGGCTCTCAAGACTCTCAAAATAAAGAAGGACGAGGGACTCACATAATTTTTAACTTCCTGAATGATGACAAATGCTATATATATTCAAATCTACCAGTGATCTGCGGACCATTGGATAAGAAAAGTCCTCCTAAAGGCATCTTCTTAGGACCTTGATTCTATGTAGATAGATTTTAAGATTAGTAAATGCCTTTCTTATGTATTTTCATTGTAAAGAATCAAGGGCCAATTGCCATGAGTGCTATGGTAGGCTGTAGGTTATTGATTGTGTGTAATTGCTTGTGAATGCATGCAGGCTGATACTGCCAATGTCAATCTTTTGCATTTTTTATAAGTGTAGGTAGGGTAGGTGAAGAGTTTGTAATGCGTAGGTAACAAAAGAACCATTATTGTCTTTGTAAACCTTATTTAGGTTTATGAGTCAGCATATTATATTATATTCTACATTGACCCATAAGCAAAGTTTCGCCATACAAAGATGTTTTATATAGTATGAGTTTCCGACATTCTCACTTAGGTTCCTATAAGAAATCAAAACCCTGCGTTTTACAAAGCAGTCCGACTCTTTGGGGTCGCTCTGAGTAATGCACATTTATTATACCTAAATGATAAGATCAATAACCAATCCAGTAACTTTTTATAACGTTATTCAAACAGGTTCGAAACAGCGGACATAAACGAGCCAACACCAGAAGGAGACAGTGACAATGACGTGTCTCCTTTACTCCTAATCCTGGGCTATGGGTGTGGGGTCCAAGTGTGGTTGATACCTCCCACTGGGGAGGCCCAGGAGGTGTTGTCATGGCGACAAGGCACAGTGAGGGTGCTCCGTATACTGCCTACTCCGCAGCACGGCGACTGCTTCGCATCGAAGAGGCCCCTCATCGCCTTGTGTGACTCTGTCAGCCCAGGCCCGTCGTTTTGCTCGCTCAGCTTTATTTCTATTAGGGGAGGTGAACAGGTGAGTTATATTTTAAAGTATTAAAACTTAAAAAAACTGGTCGCTTTAGACCATTTTTGTTAGTTCTTGGAAGTCGATAGTGGGGTTTTTGTAGAATCGAAATAAGCACAAAAATTTAATATTGATAAACGTAAAGGACTATTTTAGCGTATTAATAGTCTTCAGAGCAGTGTAATGTAGTTATTTTTATCCATCGTCATGTTAAAAAAACGATTTCGTAAGAAGGACGACCTTACAAAATATACACCTTTTATTTTTATTGTTTTTTTTTACTATATTAATGAAAATGAAAAATGGTTTATTATTTTACCAAGTTAGCCGTAACAATTGGTGATTGGAGCCTCCTTTTTAGCAAATAAGCCTACTTAAATATGTATAATTTATTTGTTTTATAATTTATAAATGTGTGTACTAAGGAAATGACAATTTAAAAAAAAAGAGAGTTAAAAATAAAACTAAACAAGCAGCTCTCATGATACTTCACTATTTGAACCAACTTTAGAACTGTAATAAATATTCTATGCACATTAAATCGATTTAATATTCAGACTGAATAAATAAATAGTAAGATAAAAGGAGTCGCTTTGACCTAGCTAGACTTACACGTGCAGGGTTCCGATATCGAAGTAGGTAGTCATAATATGCTGATTTGCTGAATACTACGGGAAACAAAACATTATCGTTGCTACTACGGTTTCATTCGGGCAATAAACTGAATATGATACGTTTTTATCTGAAACAGGAGACAAACAAGCGAATCTACTTTTAATGACGTCATTATGGGGGCTTGTCTTGAAAATTGTCTTCTGAAAGAGTGATAGATTTAGGAGATTGCCTTGATGTTTTTTGGGTCATTAAAATAGCGGACAATTCGGAAAAAGTTAAATTGTGTTCTCGTTGTTCTCATATCTTCTAGGGTCGTTCTATGACTTTGTAGAGCCATCATTGTTTAAGTACTTATCTATACTTCTATACTAATATTATAAAGAGGTAAAGGGGAATGACAATTTTAGGCCCAGAGTTGCACATGGGATTGGTTTCCCTAAAAAAATAAGTCAATATTTTTCCCATGTCGTCCACGTATTCATTAGTCTGTGCAAGTCAGCAACATTTTTTCGAAAATAATGAATATTAAAACGATTAAAATAATGAAACTTGAACAAAAACTAATTTATAAATGTTGCCTTTACAAAAAAATGTTGACAGGTAACTAATCGGAATTATCTGTGATCTTCAGCGTTCATTTTCTTCCAAGCAAACATATTTACACTATAAATCACAGTAATCCCCCTTAGTAATGATTATTATTTCTACTTTTGAAGATGCTATTGATAAATTAAAAAAAAAACTATAATCGATCTATCGATTTTTTTTTCACTTTTTATGGCAACACCAAGTCTTTACTTGTGTCAGCTACCGGAAAACGTAAATGTCAAAATCATTGCTTGTTTGCAACTCCATTGCGGTGACTTGTGTTTATTTATTGCGGTTTAAATTGACTACTTTTGCTCATGAATACTACTGACTCCGACGATACTCCTATACCCGACGACCACGGCCTGATTATGGATTCTGCTCCAGCTACTCATGACGACACTGGCGACAACTTGGATTTGATATTAGAAGCTTCGACCGACGAACCCGGCATTCACTCTGGACCTAGTTGTTCACAACAGTCATCATCTACTGCTGTAAGTGGTGATCTACGTTGTGTAAACTGTGGTTTAAATGTATCTAGAATGCGAAGACATAATTTGGAAATCGCTGAAGTTCGACGTCTTATACAACGATGGATTGGCCAGGTAAATCAATACGTATTTATGTTTATTTAATAATACTATTCTAGACGTATTTTAAGTGCTGACTTTAAAACTTCATCTTTTTTTTTAGGTACAAGTTTCCAGTGATAGTCTAGTGTGCCATGCATGTTGGACCAATGCTTGGGATGAGATAAGACATCCAACAAGACCTGAGCCTATTGTTGGTCATGTACATGTATGTATCAGCTGTGGCACATCACTTTTAAGGAAACGATCACATACACTGAATACAAACACTACACGTGAAGCTGCTATTAGAAATATGATTGCCCAACAGATAGCACCTCGTCAGGTAATATAATTTTTGTGTTGTGTAAATAGATTTCAAAGAATTGAATATTTTAATTACGGCTAAATAAAAACAAAATAATTTCATTACATCAGCTGTTTGCTTTTTATTGCAGTTGACAAGAACAACACTTCTTTGTCATACCTGTTGGAGAAGGACTGACAGAGCAGCATTACATTCTGCTTTAGAACAAGAACCCGATGCAACAAGACATAGTCCTACTCTTGAATCTGAGGCAGACTCTGCGGTTTCTACTCAAGCAGAAGAAAGGAATGCAGATTTACCTGACAATAACCACATACTACTGCCAAACTATATACGGGCACCAAGTACACAACGGCAATGTTTTTTCCCTGGTTGCAACGCTATTGAAAGACTTTTAGTCCCAACATCACTACGCGTAAGTTTACTTTGCGATTATAATTACTACGTGCCCTCAGATTGTAGGATCTGCTCATATCACTTGACCAGTAATTCATGGGATTTATTGTTGCAATCAGTATTTAATCCTCTCAGAACATTTAGCTCATCGCAAATGGAAGAACTACTCTCTTTACTGAAAGATAATATGGTAATGCATTTAGATTTCGACAACATTCAGACTATGCCAGATCATATTGTTCACTATTATTTAGGCTTTTCCAAACAGCAATTTGAGCAAATTCTTGTAGAAGTCCCAAGATTATCAGGCACACATAGAGGAGCTTTTGCACTTGCAGCCTATTTAATGAAAATGAGAACAGGGGATAGTAACGAGCGTATTGCAGCTTTATTGCGAGTGCCCAGGAGCACACTAGAAAAATTAATGAATACAGCTCGTGAAATATTGCACCAGGACTTTGTTCCCAGAAACCTTGGCTTAAACCATATTACAAGAGAAGATATCTCTCGAAGGAATCTTATAATTCCTAATGGTCTTTTTGGAGGGGCCGATAGAACACCAATTGTAATTGCTGATGGCACATATATCTACATAGAGAAAAGCTCCAATTACTGGTATCAAAAAAAGACTTACTCTCTACATAAATACCGCAATTTGGTTAAACCATTTTTGTTTGTATGCAGTGATGGTTATATTATTGATATATTTGGTCCCTATCCTGCAACAACAACTGATGCTGATATAATTAATAAGGAATTTTCAAATGAAAATAGCCCTTGCCGACAATTTTTCCAACCGGGGGATGTGTTTATTTTGGACAGAGGCTTCAGGGACTCATTGGTTTTATTAGAGAATTGTGGTTATAATGTGCATGTGCCCTTGTCTCTAGAAGAGGGTGAGACTCAACTTTCCACTAGGGCCGCTAACAAGACAAGAGCAGTCACTTTATGTCGATGGGTGGTGGAAGTAGTAAATGGCATTTTTAAAACTAAGTTTAAAATATTTAGGCAAGCATTTTTCAACAGGGCTTCTAAGCATATCATGATGGATTTCTCTGTAGCTGGTGCTCTCATCAATAAGTACCATTTGAGAGTACAGGACAGAGATGATGCTGCTGAAATACTACAAATAGTGAACCAAAATATGTATATAAATAATGATCTGTCTGATTATGTTCGAGATCACAACCTTAATAGAAGTAGGGCAGATTTTCAAAATATTATTGTTGGAAATGATAATCTAAGAGAATTCCCTATATTAAATATAAATGATTTAATACTGATTGCATGTGGGACTTACCAACTTAAGCAAGCCCGCTCATATTATGGTGAGCACATAAGATTTAATGGAACCTATCGTATTGAAGTGTGCACTAATGCTAGAAATAGAATTATGATTGGCAGTATATTTGGACATAACTGTTCATTGGTGAGGGCCAGAATCGCAAGTCGTCATGTTAGTCGCAAAGTCTACTTCGTGTATATTTTAGTCAGCACTGCTAACGCTGGTCGCGCAGCAATCCAGCAGTACTGCTGTAACTGTATTGTCGGCCGCCGTACTGTAGGATGCTGTGCCCACGTCATGACAGTGATATGGTATTTAGGATGGGCACGGCATCAGAATAATATATTTCCACCGGCACAGTTTTTGGATGATGTTTTAGTGGTGTATGATGATGAACTAAATGAATAAATATGTAAAACTACAATGTTTGTTGTATTATTTTGACTCCCAGTTAATTATGCTCATTAATAAATTCAAATAATGTATTAAGTGATATTTAACATAACCAGTACCTACTTATTGATGAAGTTTATGAATCTTAAATAACTTACCAACGCTAAGTTTTTTGTAAATCATTTCTTTTACTAATTAATTATTGGAATTGCCCCCTATTATTATCATGAATTTTTATATGTGTGCACAGTGGGCCTAAATTACTATGGCGACTTGGCATGCCCCTTTGTTTGTAAGTTTCTATGTAGGGGGTAATCTCTGGATCTACTGAACCGATTTTGAAAATTGTTTCACTAATAGGAAGCTACATTATCCCCGAGTGCCATAGGCTATATTTACAACGTGTCCGTGGGATAATTTCCGACAAAAGAGCGCGCAAAGCCGCGGCCAACAGCTATAAATATGGTGCCATCCATTCAGGTTATAGGGAACAGATGATTAGATTATGACCTTAACACTCACAAAACAAACAAAACAGGTGGCCTACCATGACGTCTTAAAGCAGGAGCAATTCCGGTGTGGGAAAGAGATGGCGTTACACGACCTGTATAGCTCTGTCCCTTTCCCGCTGAACTGTTAAAGCAATTTTGCCAGTGCCAAATATGTTATTAATTTTCCTTATATCCCTTTTCCATTCAAAGAATTTGACCATAACTTTCGTGTTAACAGGTAAAAAGCATAAAATTCAAGAACCCCATTCTCGATGTGTTGGCGAACAAGCGATCCGTGGTGGTTTCTTTCTCCGAACGCTTTGCAGTATTCGACGCCGCGAATTTAGAAGACCGAATGGCCGTCACTACTTGCTACCCCTGCCCGTGTCCTTTAGGGGGCAGTCTGCCTATCAACCCGTTGGCTCTGGGTGACCGCTGGCTGGCTTATGCTGATAAGAAGCTTAATCAGTCTAAGAGGAGCAGTGGAGGGTGTGAAGGTAAGATCTAAGATTTATTTGGCAAACTTTATTTCGTTCAATTGTGTGAAAGAAAATATTGATAGACACGGGGGAGTCTCTCTGTCTGTTGCTCTTCTTCAACCCAATGTTGGATGTAAGTCTCTTCCGTTGCATGCCACTTTACTCGCCACACCTAACTCTTGTCTGCTACTCTGACCAGGTCGTCAAAACGACAGCTATCAGATGTCACAAATATTGTTGCTGAAGCCCTACTTTTTAAGCGATAGACTGGTAGATAATGCTAAAGGCGGGAGTGCTATCGCACGCAGCAGCATACTCTGCAGCTCGCTCTAGCAAATTACGGTTCTGAGCGACAGAAAAGTATATAAAAAATGCGATTCCGCGCTGATTGATGATACGCAACCCCAAACCTAGTTGCTACACCTAGCGTAAACTAATTCCATTCACGTAATGAGTATTTACTTATCAAGGAACATTAAATGTATTTTCTGAAAACAACAATTATTAGACCAATTAATTATTCATCAAAAAAATCGTACGATATCATTAGTTCAGTGACACACACCTATTGTTGCTAGAAGATAACGTCGAACGATTGGTACATAATAGGTATACATACATTAGTCTATGTATTGAAAGAATAAAATATCGCGTGATGGGGATTGCAAAACTTTTCCACACGTGCCGAGAGTGATTTAATTTTTATTATGACTTGACAACAACCTATCGACAAATATTTTTGGCAACAATGAACATTTAAATTGTATATTTATATTGATCCCATGCCGACAAAATTCTATTCTATGGCTTGCCATGGGTTTGCCAATTCTGCATTTAGATAGCTGAAAACGTAATTAAATTAAAAATACCCTTGGGTTGTCATTAAAATAATTACAAAAATCGATTTTGGTGACTGGCTTTTTCGTTCAATATTTTTTATTATGGCCGATTGTTTGAATAACAAAATGCATAATTATTGAGTTATTTTCGCAACGAATTCAACCCGCAGTTCTTGCTCCATGTCTTTATTTTCATTAATTTATTTTATATTATACTGCAAAAGACTAAATTGTAGTTAACATGATGTGTGTGGTGTGTGTGTATGTTGATTGGTCGTCCGTCTCTTGTACGGACGACGACCAATCAACAGTGCCGGCTTTAGTGGGGGAGGGGGGGGATGGGGCAAAATTCGGGGCGGCGCTGACATGGTAAACGTTACGTTATTCCTTGATAGTTGATAATGATTTCATCTGTCAGTCAGTGCCAGTGGCCCTATCACCGGTCACATATTTACACACGGCGTGATATCAAGCTATACATTTGCAGCACGCATTTGCATTTTTTTTTTTTTTTTTTGCAATGCATTTACATGGCCTCGCCTTGTATAGATTTCCTGTACAATGAGAGATCCACTGGTTTTGTATAGCTTGATTGACAGTACAAATAAATAAATATACAAATTTAGTAAACCCACAGTTGGTTGGTTGATGTTTTAGTCCCTTGCAATAGTAAGCTAGACTGTTCCAATCTCCGAGGTGCGGCTAAGAAATTCCTGAAAGTAAAATCTATATCTAATCGAACCTAGCATCGAGTGCTGCATAAATGTACTACTAACGAATATTAAACTACCCTGTATTCAAAGTATCAAATTACAAATACACCGAAACCGAATAGTTCGAAGTAATATGAATATAGATCGTAATACAGCCAATCCACCTAGTTACTCATATGAACTCAATGTCACCGACAGAGGGGTACATAATTTATTAGCACGTTCACATTTATGCGCCGCGGTTGCTTTGCTAACTGCACTGTGCTTTGTATGATAGATTTTTGTAGAATAAAAGAAGCTTTTACAAAGATCATTGAATTTTTTCAAAATATATTTTGGTTGTCGAAAAGTGACGTATACAGGGTGTAACAAGACCCTTAACGAAGTCGTCATCCAAGCATTATGTACATCAAACTAAAAGACTTTACGCAAAAAATATTGCTGGGGAACGACTTTTTTTTCGAGTTAACATGTGTTTAAAAAAAAAAACTTGTGAAAACGTTGTAACTTTGACCCCCAATATCTCCGTAACTAGAAGGTTTCCAAGTATGGTCTAGGACAAAAAAAATATCGCAATGAGGGGGAGAACAAGTGCCTTTCGGCTTCGTTAAGGGTCTTGTTACACCCTTTATACAGGATGGACTGTTGAGAAGGGGCAAGCATTGCAGCTAAAGGAAAGTGCGCTAAGGAGTCTGTCCTTAATTTTTTGACTAATCGCCAGTTCCATTCACGGATTTACGAAAAATGGTGCAGTCGGTGAGAAAAACGTCAATTGTCATATTTTGTATTTTGATGCCAATTGATGCTGTTTTTTTTTAAGTTTTATAAGGATTTCGTCTCTTCTGGACCAAATGTATTTAGAGTATTATAGAAGGACAATTTTTAAATAAACTGTCCTAAACATTTCATATTGCAGCTTACTGGAAACAAAGGCTTTTAGTGTTGACTAATGCGTATGCGTGCAGAAATTATTGACTTAAGTACATACATCTGCCGAATGAGATCTTTCCAAGCAAACACGAGCATAAAGAACAGATAAAACTAAATAGTTTAAAGTCAAAAGATTAATTACTAATTATCACACTATAAGGTTAGTTTATCTTTATAAATATAAACAAACGAGGCTGTATTTACCTCCATTATAAGTAGTTATTAACTCGTACACGCGATGCATAGCGTGACTATGCTACTATGCTTTAATTATTTATACATCAGAACTGACCTAGCACAAAGTCATCGTAGTACTTCCGTGTTTTACTTTTATTAGAAACATAAATATTATGAAAATACATTACAATATTTTCGCTCGCAAATTTAGATATTATCCTACGGGAACGTTCTAATGGGATAAAATGTCCTATGTCCTACACCATGGTCCATTTGTATATTTTATCCAAATCGTCAAAAAGTAACATACAGACAGACTGGTCGACCGACAGAGTTATTATCACATTTATAAGATTATTTTGGATTAATATCAAACAAAATGGCTAAGCTTGTAACAAAGACAAGAATAGAACTCGATCATGTTTTTTAAATTGTACTTTAGACAAGACAGAGCTCTTGGATAGACTTAAGAGGGCCCTTCCCGGCCCGTCTATCGTCAACGCGAGCATGGTCAAAAAGCTTGTTGTTTCATCCAGAGCCACAGCGGTGATTTTCTTTCAAATCCCCCGTCTTACCCCGCCCCGACCCCGCACAACTCGTCTCCTACGTACTTCATACCGCCTAACGCGATGACATAGAACGAAAAATAGTGTTCGAAAATTTCTTAAACTTGTTCCAGGAAATACGTGTTTTTGAATAAGTCTTACAAGTGTGTGAAATAAATATTTTTCATTAAGAATCTGCATTACATGTGCAAGGTTTCTATCGAGATGTTTTCTTTATGTTTACAGTTTATGAGTACATTATGAACGGCCAAAGTTCAGGTAAAATTTGTGCAAAACAGCAATTTTTGGAGGCTTATACTGAATTTGTTTCTACTTTTTTTATTATTTTTTGCAACCATAGACACCTAGATATAGTGCACAAAATACCTATTAGTTCAAAAAATTCAAAGATAGATGTGTAACAACGGCATAATCACGTACGAGCGTTTGTATGAAAAGTATGACGGGTTGGCGAGCGGCCAGGGCGGTAAGGGATCTATTGCCCAGCCGTGGGACAGTGTTGGCAAAAAAAAAAAAACGTTATGGCGTAATGTGAGTGTATACTTCCTATCTCCTGGGGGCCTAAAATGGCTGCTTTATCAGAATCATAATATGAATCACGTTAAAAATTTAAAACTATTAAAATGTACTTTGTAGTCATAGCCATAAAGACCATTTTAAGAATTTAAATTTTTAACGTGATTCATATTATGATTCTGATAAAGCAGTCATTTTAGGCCCCCTGAAGCGGTACTTTAATACAAGCCTGCTAAGCTTGGCTTGTCCTTTATAACCTACTGCTCTTCATAATGCTAGGGTTTCTGGTCAGT
The DNA here is from genome assembly GCA_947578425.1 of Eugnorisma glareosa. NCBI lineage: Eukaryota > Metazoa > Arthropoda > Insecta > Lepidoptera > Noctuidae > Eugnorisma > Eugnorisma glareosa. The sequence goes on from OX387970.1 coordinate 4,635,631, forward strand.
CTGCTCGCCTTATGGGCTTGCCGTATTGTTGGCCACTAGGCACGTCATTGAGAACACAGCATCACTCCTTTATTCTTCAGGCTGAAGAATTAAGGAGCCTGTGTTCTATAAATTATGTTTTTAATAAATTTAAAATGTATATCTGTACCGTGAACCAGTGCACCAATACCCCAAAAACAATGAATACAGATAATTATCTCTATTCTGTAAATAATAACTATATCGATACACAAATACTACAATCAAAAATAATGATTAACCTTACTCTTGAACAAATATTAATTAAATTCTTTTGTTTATAACGAACGGCTGTTGACTTATTTGTAATGTATGTCTGTGTGTATTAATTTTGTTGACCTTAGCTACTGCATATCATTGTGTTGTAAGCTCATGCGTGACTAATACGTATCGCATGTGTGTGTGCGGTCCTTTATGTCTATTGTGTGTAGTGGTTTTATTTGTTATTTATTTAAAAGAAAAATAATAAACACACAAAGGAGGCTAATACGTATTTTCTTTATGAAATTTACCTTCGATCATTATAGATCGATGAAATTTAGAATGTTTCTAAATATAGCCAAAAATGTCGATTTCCACGATCCTAAACAAAATACTACGTTTCGTCGTACAGGAAAGTATTGGTCAGATAGGCAGTCGCTCCATGTATAATACTGCTCCCGGTTAGACTGGAAGCAAAGCCCAAAATGGTTAGGCAAAGGTTAGATAGATGCTGATTGGGTTGTGTGCTGATACCATCGCCGTGAAAGAGCGCTGAGTATTTGTCAAACTCATCTTGAATGAAAAGCGACCAATCGGCGACAAAGTTTTTAGCAGGACTCCAGGAACTCCGTGGCAGCTAAATGAATTGACAGCTTTCTCCCCATTCGCATATCCTTAAACCCTACGCAGTTTCGAAGAGTTGTCAGGTCACATTAGCATAAGCAGCAGTCAAATGCAGACCTTGTCAGTAATTAAAGAAAAGACGCAATCACAGGACCATTGATCAATCGAATCTACTTATTTTCAGGTGAAGGTGTAACCAGCTACACAGCAACAGTGCTCCACGCTGCAAAGTCCCTTAGCAAAGGCCTACGAGGTCTCGGTGAGAGCGTGGCACATAGTCTGGCTGGGGGGCGAAGCACTTCGCAGTCTCCATCACCGCCCAATGCCGATATACAACAGCCAGGAGTCGTTACCATATTGGATATTGAGGTATGTTCAAAGGAAAAGACAATCTTAAGTCAATCTTGAATGACTTTTTTATGAAATTGTTATTCCATGGGATCAAATGACCTAAGAAGGTTGTATTGATGCTTTTAATGATTATATCTCAGTAAAGCCATATTTGGTCGTGAATATTTTAATCAACATACCAGCCTGACAGTGACTTGCAGTTTGCAAAATTCAAATGATCACATACAATTTAGTCTTATTCTCAGGGTAACGAGGAAGAAGACGGTCAAGACAGCGAAGAGCCTTGCGACCCAGTCGTGGCTCACTTCATAGCCCACTCCGAAGCGATCATAGCCCTGAAGTTCGATGCAAGCGGCATGCTACTGATGACAGCTGACAGGCGAGGACACGACTTCCATGTGTTCAGGATCAACCCGCATCCCTGTGGCGCGAGCTTAGCGTCCGTACATCATCTGTATATACTGCATAGAGGGGATACTACGGCCAAAGTGCAGGTAAGAATAGCTTTATGTCCTTAGTTTATCGTTTTGTAAATCAGCTTGGTTAATACGTTGGTAACGCATTTCCTACGTATCTAACTTGAGTTTGATCATTCGTTTACATGTTTTTTTTTTTTTTTTTCCTATGTGAAATCATCAAATAACTCCTCCCGCTCTGGGCTGAGCAGGAGGGAGTGTCAGACTTTTACTGACTAAAACCCATCCATGTTCTTTCTTTTGCCCTTTGTGTTCCAGAGCCGCGGTATCTCTTTTGAACAGTCCCGCAACATTCGTATACAACATTAACTGGCCAAAGTTCATAATGATGAAGTCTTCTACAAATTTTTCGTTATTTTTCCAGGACATCGCAATATCCTGTGACTCCCGCTGGGCTGCCGTGTCCACACTGCGCGGCACGACACACATATTCGCCATCAGCCCGTATGGAGGCGCCATCGGTGTCCGCACGCACACACAGCCGCGAGTCGTCAACCGCCTGTCGCGCTTCCACCGCTCCGCCGGCCTTCCCATACACACTGCTGCGCAAAAACGAGCTTCTGCTGCTGTGGTAAGTGTAGTATAGTAACTACAAAGTCAAAATAAGCTAGCACTCCGCAGATGCGATGGGTACCGTTATCTGAACTAGAAATAAAAAACTCAATCGCCAGCCAAACGATACCCGTATAGATCATTTTAATTTTCTTTTTAACCCGTTGTACCTTATAAAAGGTGAATTCTTAAACGGGGCGTGGATGTCCAAATCCAAAATTATGAGGAATAGCGAAAAATACTCAAAATTGGGCCAGTACACGGCCCGACTAAAACTACATCCTTGGATTTTTGAAATTCAATATTCCTATCCAGAAATAGCACCTGTTGTTTTTGGAAAAAAAAACATTGTATTATTAGAACATTCGATAGTGTCGCTAATAGGGGTACAATTTTGGGAAGTAATTTAAATTTTAAAAGGGAAACTAAAGGAAAGAGTTAATTTTAAACGAAATACTTTTTTAATTTTCTTACCGAATAAAACTTATCTATTAAACCTCCACTACCATTTTTTTGAAAAGCAAGAGGCCATTCACGCCCTCTTTAAAAAATCACTGTGTACTGTATAGGTAGGTACTATATTTTACTGGGAAACGTTTTTTCGAACTCATTTCACTAGCCCAAAAACACACTAAGAAAATAATTTATTTTAATTCAAATAATATCTCCCCCAGGTGAGTGACAACATGTCTCAGGGCGCGTGGTTCCCCAACCCTCGCCTGCCGCCCTACCCGCTGCCGACCTCGCTGTCCCCGCTCGCTCAGCTACGACCCACTGCCAACATACCCACGCATACCATCACTAGGAACAGTTCTGGTGAGTCCAAGAAAAATCGACTGAAATTAATGATGATTATAATTCTGCTTATTTAGGCCTTTTTTTCGGAACGTGAATCATCAAATGACTCCTCCCACTCTGGGCGGAGTTGAAGGGAGTGTCAGACTTGTACTGACCAAAACCCATCCATGTTCCTTCTTTTGCCCTTAGGGCCGCGGTATCTCTTTCAAACATTTCCCGCTACCCTGGCAGGAATTTAGGCTCCTTGGAAATCGTACGGAGGAGAGTTCGCCCAACGAAAGTGGTTCAATGACGTGTTTTCAAATATCCACTATTCACTATCCATGAAATATTTGCTTGAAGTAAAGTATCTTCTGAGCTCCATAGTTTAAAGTGGGAGTGGCCAGCTCTGGCTGGTCACTCTGGTTTGGAATTCATTGTCTGATAAATGTTGGTGTCGCTCTGCCGTTGTCGAGAAATGAATTCAAGAAGCAGATGTAGCAGTAAGTTTCGTTTAATCGATTTTAGGTTAAGTTTATAATTTTAAGTTAAGATGTATGATAAACGAGCGCTTCTCGCCATCAAACTGTAAAGTTTGGCGAGTAAAAAGACTGTAAAAAATAACTTGTTGTTGTAAGATTTTAATAAATTAAAAAAAACAAAAAATTACCTCACGGCGACACGGGGTCAACGCAAACACGCGAGAACCTGGTTTTCATGTGTCGTTATTTCCTTTTAAACAATAATCAACTCACAGCAGTGCAAACTAAGTTGATTTCAGAATGTCTAGTTCTATTGAATACATTGCAAATTGAAATTTATGTGTCAACTAAAATTTTGTAAAAACTCGACAATGGGGGCTATTGCGTGTGAATTCACCGCTAGAGGCGCTAGTGTAGCGCGCGGGCATCGAAATGTCAGATGAAATAGAAAGTTCAGTTTAGTTTTTTATCACTTATTTTTACTAATTTCTGATTATTATGACTTGAAGATTTTAAGTAGCAACTTAGGATCTTATTTGTTAGTACTTGAAGGTAAAATGATTTTTAAATGTTTCATGCTTGCTAATTTTAGGGAGAATATTGTAAAGAAACGATCTTACACTATGTTGTTACAGGTATTAAAATAAACTTTTTATGAATTGATACTTTAAAGTATAAAATAGAATTATTGACATGACCATACTGTCGCTTATGGTCACGGCGCCAACTGGTGAGCTCAAAAACGTTAGCCCTCATTGGGAAAACTTTCAACTTAACAATCTTCTTCCACAGGTCGTCAACGGCTATCATCTCTATCTGAAGACAATAACGCAGCTCCGCTGCTAGCTCGCGCCCGCTTCGGGCCCGCAGTGGGAGGGCGGGCGCCCGCGCCTGTGGCCGCGCTGTACCTCATGGCGGCCAACGGCTCGCTCTTACATCTGCTGCTGCATCCGAGACCGCTGTCTAGTAAGTAATACTGCTTCTATACAATAACGCAGCTCACTATAGTCAAATCGTTCTGACTAGGCAAAACAAGTGAATGTCATACTGACTGTCGCATAACTCTCCAATTCCCAACTCAACAGAAAAAGTTACATTTAGTTAGGACATAAATATAAATACCTACAAGTGACACTGGTTATTGTCATTATTTAAGTTAAGACTTTAAAGGACACATGTGATTTTATTATTCTTTAGGTAGAAATTAAAAGTAAAATTGCCTTGTGGTAGAAAAAAAGTCATTAAACTTTTGCCACCTACAAGTGACACGGGGAATTGAAGAGATAACACATCGCACGCGTCTCATAATACACCGGTCCTGTATTATGACACGTGTGGTATTTAGCGACCCTTACGGGTAGCGATAGCTATCGTTTACAATTGCGAGTTTTTGGTACAAGTTCACATTCAATTGTTTTGCCAGCTTAAAAAGATTCTACTATTATCACACTAGCAGTGGAGTGTCTAAATGTTAACTTTACGGCAAGTTAATCAGACTGTCCAGAAATCTTTTAGTTAGTTAGTAGGATGTAAGAACAAGCCAAGCTCTTGGCCTTGTATGAGAGTACTGCCACTCCCTCTCTATTGTGGACCAGTAAGTACTAACCCACAATCGAGAGAGAGAGAGAGAGCGACACCAAGAAAAAGATCATGAATCATTTAATGGAAGCAGAACGTGCCCTAGTTACATCGATATGACTTAGTAGTTGCGCGTGCGCATACGATAAATTTTACCTTCAGACTCTGCTACTGAAGTCTGGTACCTATTACTTGGCTATCGTAATACATGGTGGTATTCCTATAGGTCTATCAAAGGAGAAGATCTGCGACGACTCAGCCATCGAGTTGGAAGTGGAGCCGGTGTCCCAGTGGCCCCTACAGCGTCCTGCCGCGGCCGCCGACCTGCTGGCGCCTCTGCCACCTTCCAACCCTCTGTTGCAGCCGCAGACCTGCAGGGTAACTACAATTTTTTAATAATATTAATACTGAGAAATTCCAATAACACTACCTTTCATGGGCATCGAAGCCAGGACCCCAAGCTCAGCTAAGCAAGTGGCGCACGGGTCCTTCGATCAAAGTTGACTTGCGCTTGTAGCGGCGGAAGTATCAATTGCCTAAACCCGTCTGTACATCTTCAATAACGCAGGACAACCAATCTTAGGAAGAAAGCTTAGGAGTAAACTTGATATAGCTGACTGTTGTCTTTGACTGTTTTTGCAGACGATAATCAGAACCCCAGTGCACTGATAACCTAAGTAAAGAGCTGTGTCCACGAGAACACTGCCGACAAACTGTCCTACAGTTTGGCAGAATATTTGTAAAATACTCTTGTGTAACTTTTGATGAAATAAACAAAAAAAAAAAAAAAAACCTACTCTAGATTCCGCATAGCAGGCAACTAATGTGTGCACCCACCACACATCAATGCATTTGCACTGATGTATGGTGGGTGGTGGGCTTTTTCACTGAAGCCCACCACCCACCACACATCAGTGTCCACCAGACATTAGAGCTGAGGGTCTAAAATGGCCGCTTTATCAGAATCATGATATGAATCACGTTAAAAATTTAAAACTCTTAAAATGGACTTTGTGGTCATAACCATAAAGTCTATTTTAAGAGTTTTAAATTTTTAACGTGATTCGTATTACGATTCTGATAAAGCGGCGATTTTAGACCCCCTGAAATGACGTTAGCAATTTAGATAATAATTAAATCTCTAAATTGCTGTCGTATTCAGTAATATGTTACTTATTGATAATGAAATAAAAAACATAAATAAATAACACATACGTAATTAACATAAATGGTGAACATTATTTTGTGACTTTGTTTAAAAAATTATCGATGTTGGAATTCATGTTTCATGTCATTGTCCCGTCACTACGGCAGGTGACGTCCAATCGGATTGCACCGCCTGCCTAACGCTACATTTGGTGTACTCGAATACAAATAAAATATTCTACATGCGGAATCTAGAGGAGGTTATCTGTGCTCCAGTTTCAACGATGATCTGCAGCAGTGAAAATCAAGTATTTTAAACAAAAGCGTTTGTTCCAGAGATGTGCAGACATGTGTATGAGCGAAGAAGAGCGCTGGCTGTCCCAAGTGGAGATCGTGACACACGCGGGCCCGCATCGACGACTGTGGATGGGGCCGCAGTTCGTCTTCAAGACTTATAACAGCACGGGGTGAGTTAGGAGTTCATAAATAAAATTCACTTTTCGGTCGGCGTTCAGTCTTACCGGATGCTGCTGAATACTAGTAGTTTACATGGAGCGACTGCCTATCTGATCTCCACAACCCAGTTAGTACTGGGTAATACCATACCCCTTGGTAAGACTGGTTGTCAGACTTTTTGGGCCACTGACTACCTGTAACGAATGTCAAAGATCTACAGATGACAGCCGGGACCAACGGCTTAACGTGCTTTCCGAGGCACGGAGGAAACTCGGTATGTAATGGGCGGTCACCCATCCAGAGACAAACCTAGACAAGCGCGGCTTAACCTAAAGATTGATCCGAGCGGTTGTTATTATTTTACCACGAGCTCCTCAAACACTCTTTTAATCATCCATTAAAAATTAGAAATTTGGAACGTCAAAACTGATTTTCACAGCGAATTATGCCACTATGACCATTTGAGCCAATGCTCAGTGGTTACCAGTAGTAATTTAGTGGTTGTAATCTGTTTTCATTGTCGAATAAGTGATTGACTTAAACTGCGCGAAATAGCGTATAATGCGTGCTGCACTGATGCTTTGATCGGCCTTATTCGGCACAGCCAGACCGGCCCTAAGGCGAGGGTAGAGCGCCTAAGTGCGGTCGCATTTGTTATAACGAGCCCTGCAATACTTATAACCATTGTTTTCCCCACAGCTCAAACTCGTCCCTTTCGGAAGCGGAGACGGTAGAGGTAGACACAAGCGCGGCACGCGGCGTGGCTCGCTCCAACCCGGTCAACATGCCGGGAGTGAGGCCCGTTGTTCCGGTTCTCATCGATTCTGGGTCTGCCAGTAAGTAGCTTTGTAGTACACAGCCTATTTTAATACTGACAGGCTCGTCCAAAGTGTAGATAATGGATGTAAAACAAAGCCGAAAGGCACTTGTCATCCCCGTCATTGTGGTCATTTTTTTGTTCTAGACCAGACGATACCAGGGGTGCGTTTAAGTAAGCTGGTGAAATTTTCGCCGGATAAAAATTAAACTAGCGAGGGCTCGCTGAACGGAGTCATCGGTCTCGATCAATGTTGACTGTCAAATTCAATTGACAGCTCAGCTTGTATATCATTCTGCCCCTTTCGTGTACAACAATTTGCATCCTAAGTAATCATAACTTCATCCATAATCAACAAATAAAATTCACGGAGACGATGATTAAGTACTCGATAAATATTCGTTTCTAGGGCGCGAATCTAGCAAATAAATCTGACAGCAGAATAAAATTTAGCGAGGTAAAAAGGTCGCTAAAATTTATCCTAGTCAGGCGAAAACTTATACCAGCGGCGACCGTGAACGGGGCAGATTAAATTTTAGTCAGTTTAATTTTTCACCTCGCGGTGTGCTTGAACGGGGTGTTTGACGTTTAGTCAGTTTAAATTTTAAACTGGATAATTGACTTAAACGCACCCCCCTGGGAACCTTCTAGTTACGGAGATATTGGGGGTTCCAACTTTTTTACAAGTTTTTTTACCTTTCCCACCACAACCCCGTACTCAATCCATCCACCAGCACAATGTGTTGAGAGCGTTACATTGAGTCCTACCGTAGAACGTTATTTTGCACCCGAAAAAAAGTCTGTTACCCAGCAATAAGTTTTGCGTACAGTTACTTAGTTTGATGTACAGAATGCTTGGTTGACGACTTCGTGAAGGGTTTGTTTACACCTTGTATAAAAGTTAAGCCAATTTGAAATATAGCATCATATTCTTCTACGATAGGCAGCCGCTCCATGTTATGATACTAGTATTCAGCTGCGTCCGTTTGGACTGGAAGCCGACCCCAGTAAAGTCTCGAAACACATGATGATTTTTACAAAAAAAGCCCTCCGTCCACACTTGAAGACCCTCACGAGAATATATCTTAACTTCTCCAATTGCTCTTGTAATACTTGCAACACATCAAATAATGAATTTTTAACTCTTTCAACATTTACCACCTCAAGACATAAAGATATACCATATCTAGTGACCATCACACTTTCACAAACAAAATGCACACAGCTATGATACGTCATGTGCCTTAAATCTCATGAGCATAAAGTCGAAACTCCAACGATAAGCAACTACAACACAATTATTTCGTCCACAGGTTCTCTAGAACATTCTCCGTCGGACAGTTTCCGTCGCAAGTCGTTGCTGGCTGAGAGCGGGCGCGCGGCGTCTGTGTGTGACGTACAACTTAGAGAGGACCTCGCAGAAGCCATGAAGGAAGATCACGGTATGTTTTGTGTTGAGTGTTGTTGTAGATGGGACAGTAAGCAAGTTGAAAGGTAGTCTAATAAGCAAAATTGCTGCATATTATGCAGGGTCAAATTTTATATGCAAAACTCCATTGACTTGTAGACAGTAACTGTGAATATGAACTTATATAAGGTCCCATTAAAATAGGTGGACAAATTTTAACACAGCGTTCAGTACGTCTAACCAATGGTATCCAAGCAAAAAAACACTGATTAAAGTGATTTTTTTTTGCCCTAAAATAATAAATTGCCGGCGGCACTCTAGAATAAACACATCCATTAGGTCAAAATAAAATCACTTTAAGAGCCCCTATCAATTTCGCGGTCTAAAATCAGAAAATACCACTTTTTTCAGTGCAGATTTCTCAATAACGATAAGGTATCTGGTAATTTTTTTAATGCAAAGTTATATATCACCTATCTAAATAGTAAGTGTACGAATTATAATTTTGATAACCACTAAACATAAATTAGGAAAAATAAAAATCAAACATACAATTTTACAAAAGCACGAAACACCAGGTTTTTCAATAGCTTTTTCGGCTAACTGGTAATGAATTATAATTTGAAAAAAAATCGTACTTACTGGGCATATAGTAAATTAGTAAGTCTACGATTTTTTATTTTAAAATAAACTTAATTAGTGCTTTTAAAAAAATGTGATTCACAACGAAAAAACCCGATAAAATAATGCGCAAAACCGTCGTCTACTCGTAAGAATATGTTGAAAATATCAATAAATATGAAATATTATAAAACTTAAGGTATTTATCTATCCAATTCAATTTTTTAAATAATTTTTTGACTACTTATTTAATTGTAATAAAATAGTTAAATAATGCCATAAAAGCGGATGCGCTTGCTCGTTCCATTCAGTCGCGCCCGAGGGCTACTCGACGACGGACCTGTGTCGCTGCGACTGCCGCTCCCGACGTAAAGTACTTGCGAATCGCGCGTGATTTTGTATTACGTCTGACTAGTTTTGATACTGTGAGAATGTTTTTTTTTTGTTCTACTATGTTTGTTTGCTGTGTGGACTGGATCGGATAAGCCTGTAAAAGTCGAAAGAATTGCAAAAGACGACGACTTCTGGCAAAACAAAACGGAACCAAAATTAAAAACATTTTAAAATCGTTGATTCCAGGAAAGCTCGGACATTCGGAGCACTTCGTATTAAATTAACGTCGAAAGGGAGGTTAAAATTTATCAATTTTTATACTTCTTGTTTCGGAGACCAGACTCCTGGGACAATCTCCCACTACGTTTGACGTACGCTGACAATACTTTGCTAGTGGCGCACGTCGCCACGCACCCTGAATGCGTAGAGTATGGGTACTGGGCACAACCCACTAAGACCTCGGAGGAGAACGCTGGAACGTTGAGCGGAGGGGTAGGCAGGAATAAAAAACTATTTCTTGATGTAGTAGGGCCGTGCTTACGATCGCGAGAACCGCGTAATTTGGATCGATTTTACGCGTCATTTTTACTAAAGCCGAAACGTTGGAACTCCATATTTTATTTATTTCTTCAAAAAACACTTATGTATTATATATTATTTTACAGGTCTAACTTGCTCTATCATATAAAACAATAACATTTAACAAATCTTAATTAAATAAAAAAGTCCTAGAACTTATACTGCAAAAATTAAGCTGAACAAATTTTCATTATACAAATTGCCTTATATTTCTTATACTAATAGAGTTATCGACATGAATGCTTTAACACATTTAGTTTTACACATAATCCTTTCATTTGACACTAATTTCGATAAGATATCTCTAATAATAAAAAACCTCATTTTCAACTTACGTAATTTCTATGAGAATGAATTTTCAACCTAATTAATTCGCTTAAAACTTTATTTATTCAGTCATACGATTATTCTAATAGGAAAACTAACTGTGAAAATCCTTTATTAAGCTAATCCTAACATAAATATTGCAAATATCAGCATAATCAGGAAACTTACATTTCAACAACAAAACGTTTATAGAAATTATACGCGCCTACTGTCGTGTTACCGCTATTTTTATAAGAAAAACCAAACTATAAATCTAACTAGAATGTAATTATCATAATATTTACTCTTGTTAGAACCTTACGTTGATCTAATTGAAACTAATCAACTTAAATCGACTTGCAATAGAAAGTGCACACACCTAGGTACCGCCACTTCTTGCACCCTGCTCCCTGGATATGGCCTTGTCACCGACACTTCTTATAATAAAGAAATTAATAAGTAGGTATCTCGTTTTTCTTTCACTTGAAATGAAAAAACACTTCCTTAGTTAAAAATTAAATAAAACAGCAATAAGATGTCACACACACAGACATACGCAAGCGATAAAAATAAACAACACTAAATAGATAAAATATATTTAGTTTTTAATATATTTTTTTTCACTCAACCTTTTCCTATAATATTATTTGCTTTTGTATAGTCTTAACTTTTCTATTTTAATTGGTTTTGATAATGTATGAAACATTAAAAAAATTGCAGCTTAAATGCAAATTGATTTGCTTAAAATATATGTACCTATATCTAATACTGTTACGGACCAAGATTGTTTGCTCCCGCTGCACTGCATGAGGCTACGCACACTACGATCGTTGGCGATATTTCGAACGCTCACACGCGCACATTTCTCCGAAATTACCTAAACTAGTACTGCGAAGAAATTGATAGGGGCTCTTAACCAATTTTTTTTTTTGCTTGGATGTCATTGGTTAGACGTACTGAACGCCGTGTTAAAATTTGTCCACACATTTTAATGGGACCTTATACAGCATGTAACAGAAAGGGTATAACCATATGGAATACTGTGGTACGGACCATCACACTGAACAACTTTCTCTATGGGACCACCATGGAAATCGTAAAAAAATAATCAGCTGTCCCATACATTTGGGTCGAGTAGGTATTGAAATTTTGTATAGGACAGCTGATTATTTTTTTACGATTTCGACGGTGGTCCCATAGAGAAAGTTGTACAGTTTGATGGTCCGTACCACAGTATCCCATATGATTATACCCTTTCTGTTACACGCTGTATAAATATCATGAAATATCTGCGGTCTTTGGCCCTCATGTGAATGGGCCAAATTCGAAGCCATGAGAAATAGCGAAAAATACTCAAGAGACTCTGGCCCGAATTGGATTCATGTAAAAAAAAATATGTAAAAGAAAGGATTCATTTAAAAGAAATTCCATGTAATTGGTATTTATGTAATTGGTATTCATGTAAAGGAAAACTTAAGGGAAAGTTTAATTTTGCCTATGCCATTACTTCCCAGAATTGATCCTTATTAGCGACATTATCGAATGGTGTAATAATATAGTGTGCGTTATTTTTTTAAAATCAACGGGTTCTATTCCTGGCTAGGAATATAAATTTTTCAATAATCCAGTGATGCAGTTTTATTTAGTTTTCATCAAAATTAGACCCGAGACGCCTTTCGAGTATTTTTCGCTACTTCTCATAGTTTATGACTTGGCCACCCACGCAGACTTGAAAAATTCACCTTATATTTATCAAATCTTTTTAGTGTATGTGTTATCGTGCTAACATAATAATTATACCAATCGCTTCTGCGGAGTTTAGCTATCTATTTAAATTTGATCTTGTATAAATCAATCATTTTAATATTTTCTCTTGTCTGTTGTTCCGTCTGAAGTAAATAAGTTTAGTCAAGGAAAATGATTTGAATCTGCATGTTACCAAAGGTTTTAATTATTTAGTTTCATAAAATCAAAACAGTACAGTACAGTAGAATTTGTGATGTTGTTTTATTTTCGGCTTCTAATTTTACATTTTGCATCAAATAAAAGTTATCGGCGAACCTACATAGACATGATGGATTGAGGGGTTTGATAAACTCATACTTTTAAGTAATTACATTACACATTTCACGTTAAATGAAATGTTTAGAAAATTGAACATTTTTGTTTGTTTGATCTTGATACTTAAGTTCACGTCAAGACTTTACTATTTTTGTTTTGTTACGATTTTGAGGGACGCGAACGTATTTTTTTAGAACTCGAACGTAATATATTATACTGTTTAGGGAATAAGTATGAGCTTACATACAGACTTCAAAGTATTGTTAAAGTTTTTAACGCGATAATGCATATAAAAAATTATGTCTCGCGAGTGTAACGTTTTTGGAATTCGTTTACCATCGAGTGAATATCCAAGAGCGATGTTAACAAGCGGAGGAGCCGCCGGACGGACGCCGCGTCAGACGCCACCGGCGCCGGCCCTATACCGAAGCCAAAGGCATTCCGAGATAACATCCTCTATGGCCTCGCCGGCCATCTCCTCTGACGCGCAGCCTCCGACCACTCGATACGTAGGTACAGACGGCCGGCTCCAAACGACCAGCGAAAACACGCGCACGCACACATATTTACGGTCATCTCAAACTACCTCAAATGCCTATCGCGAGTGCGCACGCACTCGCCGTACGTAAATGCGCGTCAATGTGTGCGTGCGTTTTCGCTCAACGTATGAAGTCGACCTTCCGTGCTTACATATCGGGTGCTCCGGCCTCCTCCGCACATGTAGTAACGGTTGCCTTCGGTTTCGTATAGGGCTGGCGCGCACGGGGCGCGCTCACCGCGCCGCGGAGCCGCCGGGCACCGTGGTGCGCGCGGTGGACCCGCTGGGCACCGTGGTGCAGCCGCCGCCCGCGTCGCCGCCCGCGGCCTGGCCCGAGCCCTACGCGGCCTCCAACTGCGACGAGGCCACGTTCCGGCCCGTGCTGCGCGCGCCCGCGCCGCCCGAGGCGCGGCCCGAGGACGCGGCGCGCCCGCTGCCGCGCAGCACCACCATCCCGGCGCAGCGCCTGAGCGGCGCGAGGGACCTGCCCGCGCCGCGCCTGCGCGCGCTCTCCACGGCCGTCGTCATCCCGGCCGCGCTGTCCCGCGACGACGGCCCGACTAGTTTTAACTTAGATAAGTATAGCGTAGAGGAGGCGACGCGAGAGACGACGGATGCGAGACCGAATGAGAGAAGCTCGGCCACCGAGCGAGCCTGCGAGGCGCCTCCCGACTCACTGCCAAAACGAAGGCAGTCGGGTGATATTCAGCCGGCCGTCCGACATAGAGTTAGGCGATCTCCCACCCCCAAGTCGGATAGCGAAAGATTCGCTAGCGACGATAGTTCTAGGGAAAGAAAATCGAGTAGGATTAGAGAGAGCCCTCAGCGCCGCGACAAGGACGCGAGGGATTCCAAGTCAAACGAGGTACGAGAGCGTAGGGAGTCTACTCCTAAAGTAGAGACAGTTATTAAGATGGAGCCTGTTCAGAGAGAATTTGTTCCAAAGGAGCATGTTCCAATAGAGCCTGTTCCCAAAGTGACCACTCCAAGAGAATCTACACTTGAAGAATCTGTTCTGAAAGAACCTGTTCCAAAGAAGACAACTTCAAAAGATTCTGTCCCTAAAGATGCTACTAAGAAAGAATCTGTTTCAAAGAAATCAGTTTCAAGGGAATCTGTTCCAAAGGAACCTGTTCCAAAAGAGCCCCCAAAACCAATAACAGAGGAGCCAATAACGATGGAACAAGCTCCAAAGGATCCAATTCTGAAAGAGCCAGTCGCTACCTTGGACACTCAAGAGGGAGTGCCGTCAGTGGCCGTAACTTTAAAATTATCATCTAAGAAAAAATCATCCGTGTCAAAGCCTATGAAAGAAAAAGTTGTGGAACAAATTAAAACTGAAGAACAAGCTTGGGATATGCTTCTGAATGAGCCAGAGAAACCTGTATTGTACAATATTCCACCAGTTGAAGAAAAAATTGTTGAAGAACCCAAACCGAAGTCCAAGAAAAATCGTAGAGCTAAAAAGTCTCAAGATGAAGCTCAGATGAAAGATGAGGACACTTTTGTCGAAATACACGCGATCGAGGATAAACCCCATCCTTCGAGTGGCGACCTAGTTTCAATCTCAACACCTTTCGAAGATATTGAACCTCTGTCATATGTGGCTAAAGCGAAAAAACCCCGGTCTTCTAAAAGTGCTACTCCAGAAAGAAATCTCTTTGATCCCAGAGATAATTGGCCTTTTGATGAAGCAGAAATTACTTCCGTACCTAACGCTAAACAGATAGACAATGAAGTTGTAAAAAATGAGTTTATGCCTGACCCAATACCAAAATTCAAACCTAAAGAATTGGTAGCAGAAGTACCTAAAGTAGATAGTCTTAAAGTCTTTGAAGGAATTGGCGAAAGTACATCACCATTGAAAGAATCGCCGAGAACAAAGAAAACTAAATCTTTATCGCCTTATGCCGACCGAAAGTCTACAGAAAAACGTTATGAAACAGAAGTAACAGATGTCTATGTGATAGAAACGATGAAAGATGATTTCCCCGAAATTCAAATAACTACTAAAGGCACCAAAATACGTAAGAAGTCACCTCAACCGGAAAAAAAGATTGAAGAGGTAGAAGTAATTGAGAAACCTATTAAATCTTGGAGTTCTATTGCTGCTTCTAAAAATGTTAAAAAGGAAGAAAAGGTTGTTGAAGTAAAAGTGGAAATAGGAAAGAAAGAAAAAATAGAGAAGGTGACTGAAAGTAGAGATTTAGATGAAGAAGCAGGGTCTTCCACGCAGGTATCGTTGCAAGAGAAACTGATCGAGCTATGTAAGAGAACTGATATAATGGTAGCTGAATGCGATGCGCCTACAGAATTAAACTTCGTTGAAGAACATCATTCCGTTCTTGACTTACCGCCACTAGAACCGTTGGACTTCGGTTTGGACGATTTCAAACTCGAAGTGATGCGAGACAGCCTTCTAGAAATGAATGATGGAGGCATCACAAGTCCTATATGCAAGATAAACATAGATAATATACTGTCGACCATTAAAGAAACTACAAACAAAGCAATAGAATCAAGCGCGTTCAACCTGATCGATTTAGAAAAAGTTCCATCAAAGAGAGAGAAAGGATTTAGCGTAGTTCAAAATGATAAAATAACGACTCAAGAAGTAAAGATTGAGGAAGATAAGTCTGAGGATAAGGAAATAGAGGTGATGGAGAAGTCCTCGGATGACGACAATACTTCACCGATAGTGTCAACAGATAGCGACAAAGAGGATAAAAAATCAACTGGTGCTTCTAATGTAACCATGCCTTCGACAAAGCAATCGTCTAAATCTAAAAAGTCGCGTAAGAAGAAAAAGTAATAAAATGTATTCAGTGATATTAATGTTCAATGTTTCGATTTTTGCAATATTTATTGTAGTTTAAATTAAGGACATATTCAGCTCACGTTACGCCATTTCACAGCAACCTTTATCAGATTATTCTTTAGTATACTATTATAATAAAGTACTACTTTACAACTTTAATTTAATCAACAATAGGCTATCGATTGCTAAATACAGGTTTGTGCAGAATACTTACTTAAAATTTTATGATATAATTACTGTAGTTCTAATTGTCTTTGAATGGTTTCTATAATATTATGTGTGTAGCATACTAACATTTAAGTTTTATGATATAATCGGTTATGACCTGTAACGAAACATATAGTTTAACCTTAAACCAATAACCTATAACCTTAAATGATGTTCTGGGGTAGCTCCGTAGAAAATATAACGTATTAATCGAACGCAAGCTGAATATGTCTAGTTTACGCGAATAGAATCAAACATTTGCTGCTGTTGTAGTAATTTTAGTTAAGTAATGCAATTCATGTGATTAAGCACAGGTAAAAGACAAAAAAAAACTTAAAATGTTTGTAAAAAAAAGTGATTTTAAAATATTTGCTACTAAAGCCTAACAATATTATTTAGGCAATGACCTTTTATCGTTCAGTAGCGGTATTTATGTCAAATCAAAAAAATTAACATAAAAATATAAAAACCTAGTAAAATACACAAAAATAAACCATATGGGATTTCTTATGAAGATCCAAAATTCCTACATTCTCGAAAAGTATTCATAATTAATAATATATACTCGTAGTTTTAGTTTTTTTGGGCAACATTTTGATATTATCGAATCCTGACTCGGTGCAGCGGTCTTCATAAAAAACCTCATATCTTTTTTTGTAAAACGGTACTCCTTTTAGTACTTACCTCTTGTTTATTTAGTTATTAGGTGTAGATGAATAAAATTGCATACATTATGGAAACAAAAAAGCTTATAAAAAAAAACTTAACCTGTTTTTTACGCGCCACGCAAGATCTTTTATAAGGCCAGTATACATAGAACTCTCG
This sequence comes from Eugnorisma glareosa, assembly GCA_947578425.1. Lineage (NCBI taxonomy): Eukaryota > Metazoa > Arthropoda > Insecta > Lepidoptera > Noctuidae > Eugnorisma > Eugnorisma glareosa. The sequence goes on from OX387970.1 coordinate 4,652,805, forward strand.
CTTACCTTTCAAATAATATTAAAGCTTGACCATAATAATAATATGAACACAGTTTATTATACATTTTGTGCAATCAGTTACATTAGAGGTCAATGCTTTTGCGTAACATAGAGGCGTTAATATTGACCTTGATATAATTGAGGCTCATTTTAATTATTAAAATGTAATTATATTGCGATCGTACCTCAGTATTAATTTATTGTTTTGCTTTGCCTCAAACAGCTGTTTCTGAATTCGACAAAACGGTATTTCGATTCGATTTGAACACCAAAGAAACAGTATATAAGAAAGTTACCAAAAATAATTTTTACTATGATATTTTGGCTGCATGTATAAATTCTTTAAAATTAAAATTAATTTGATGCATATTTTCGATTTGTCTAGCTATGTTAATTAAGGACATTTTCCAAAAAACCTCTTTAGGTTGGATTTGTCATGCTAAAAATTAGATTCCTATCTATTACAGTGCGACAAATAATGTTTTTAGTTGATGTTAGGGAATCCTGTGCGGTTTAATTCAGAATCAGCTCAACGCTTATGACTTAGTCACCCCGGTATATAATACCTTCTCACTTGTACGGCTGTCTTCGTGTACAAATATATCGTAACTATCGACAAGTATTATTTATTAACCAATGTTTTATTCTAATTTTATTTAGCTTTAATATGTTGAATCATGACAAATATTTATTTTTTTTATATAATTTACGCGTGATCATTTTATTTTTTATTTTGGTGAAATTATTTCGCTTAGTTTTAAGTGTAACATACGTAGTTGGTGCATAATACTGTAAATTATTTGATGATGAATTTTAGTTTTTAAGGGTAACTAGTCCGCACGCAAACTACGCGCTTGGACGTGGAGTTGCGGACACCAGCCCGCTATACAATACAAGGGTAACTCGTTTCCATGGAAATGTAAATAAGTGTTTTGGTCGTATTTGCCCTTTATCAGAAAGACTAATTCATTTTAGCAAATGAATGAAATTAAATTATGAAATTATTGTTGTGAATGAATTGGTTAAATTACGATCTCCAAAATTATAATGTAGGTGTTTTCAGAAAAGATCTAAATTAGAAACTTGTACAAGTTGTAAGTAAGACTATTTATTTTCTGATAAACTGAAATGCTCTATATTGGAGACATCTGAGTAGGTAGAGCATTTATGTTTCATTGGTTTGATCCAAATCTGACCATAAACAGGGTGCGAATAAAAATAGTTAAATCTCTTTTCTAATAGGTAGTACTTATTTTGGTAATTTTGACTTATATTTAGATACAAAATTGTAACATACTAATAATTTTGGTTGCTACGTAGTCTAATTACGTATCATTATTTTTATTTTAGACATTTACTAACGGCAGCTTATGAACTTTAGATCGCTGCAAATCAAATAATATTATTTTCGATTAAAACATGTATTTGTTTGAGAAGAAAAAAATGTTCCCTTATTTTCGGATATTATATTTTTTTAATTGTGGGATTTTAAGCTTCGTAGTCAAAATTATTTTCTCATCGTCTTCACCTTGCCTTTAATTTACACGCGGAACTAATATTTCCTTCTTAGTTTTTAATACATTTTGAATGTTTCTTTCTGATAATATTGACCAAATCATGTATCTACTAAAATGTTAAACTATAAATCAATGTAAATAAATAGTTCAATCTAATAATTCTGTAGACTTTGTATTTCATAAACATTTGCATTGTCAACTTTTTTCTTCAGTAATAATTAGAAGCAGTTGAAATGTTGTAATTCAAGCAGAATAATAACTACTTTAATAAAAAAATATTCGTATAACGTGGAGGAAAGATTGTATGGAAGCTATTGATGTAGTAAGCCAAAAAATACAATTGACATTTAAAGGCATAATACATAAAGTACGGGCACGGTCGTAAGGGCAGTCCTAGGTAATGAAATTAAACGAAGCGGTGATTTGCTTGGCTCAGAGATAAAACTTTCGTAAAGATCGTAAGCCTAAGTGGTCCGTATGAACTGCACTTATTAGCGTGACTGTACCTAGCATAAGGTAATTCGATTTTTACTTGAATACACACAATTCTTTTTTTAAATATTTCGTTCTATTTATAATTATGACAAATTAAATGTAAACATAAAAAGAGTACCTTCAGTCAGGCTTGAAATGTGATCTTCTTTTTTTTTAATAACAATGGCATGTATAAGGCGGGTCAAAATGACCCAGGCTGTCTCATAACGTATGCTAAATATGTCGTTCGGCTTAAATGTTCGCGCGTGTAATGTACCTTTATTTTGGCTGTATGGTTTTTGTTGATAATGTTATGGAGTGTTTTAAAAAACAGGATAGTATCATACATAATAAAGATGAGAATTCAAAAACAGCATTTTTGCAGTTTTCTTTAACCATTACTTTGTATTTTGTCAAGTATGACCGAATTTTCTATTGTCCAAACTATTAGGCTAAGCGTGAAGCGAACAATACATGTGCCCGCTTCACGCCGGACACGCAGGTAACACCTCTCCGAATTTGTTGCTTTACACTTTGTTCGCTTGAGTAAAATAATTACTTACTAAACAAGAAAAAAACTTTCCCTCATATGGTAATCTTTAGGACGTCCATTATTGGTGAGATGTCGTGAGATTTGACTTGGACGTATTTTGGGGTAAAAAATACGTGTATTCTGTGTTTTATTATGTTTTATTCTGTGGTTTATTAAAAAAAACATAATATGCGTAGATATTGTCATTGAATATTTATTATTAAATATTAGTGTGTAGAATTTAACCTTATTTTAGTAGAAAAACATTAGGTCATAGTTTACTTAATTAAACCCAGATTTCTCGCATTTGTTTTTGTTCAAGCGGGAAAAAAAAAAATGATATTTGCCGAGACCCCCCTTTTCTCTGTCGTGAGATTGGGTGAGATTCGACGCGACCCCCTCCCCCCTTATGCGCCTCACGTAATTAATGGACTCCCCCTTAGGGGTGCTACACACAGGTTTAGGTCCGTTTGATTCTACCGAATGAGGATGATATGGTACAGTTCGGCCCGCAAAATAGCTTATATTTTGCCGCCCGACTACGCCGAGTCTTGCCTATTTCTTGGCCAACCCGAACGTATGTAGCATAACTAACTTCATAGAAGTAGAACAGTTAAAAAAAAAGATTCTACATGTTTCAGTTTTCTTTATCCTTAAATTGCAGTTGCCACAACAACCAGCCGGTACGAGGCGGAGCAGGAAGAGCTTAGCTCGAGCAGTTTCAGCTCAACTTCGCGCGCTTCGCTCGACCCGCCCTCGTCGCCAACGCCTAGCTGTGGTGGCGACAACCAGCTTCATTTCCCGGGAGACTCGAGTAGCTCTGTATAGAAGGACTGAGCTTGTGGGAAAATTGTTTAGTAATGGCAAAAAACGACCTTATGAACATTATTATTCAAGTTGTAATTGAACACTGAAAATCTGGAAGAGGTAATTGTTCAGTGAGGTTTTTTGATGGAAGCTTTGCCGCAATAGAGCACTGAGTGGGTTATTGTTGCTTCAAATAGTGATTTGAATGAAAAGCGACCAATCAACGACAAAACCCTTAGCGCCATCTCGTGGCAAAGTTTTCACCATAGCAGCTTAACTTAAGTAACAAGCTTTTCACAGCGCCATCTACGCGGAACTAACTAGTATGTTCTTTGACCTTGTATGATATTTGTAAACCAAAGCTGTAATAGCCAGAAGACGAAGAGACGAAGGGAGCTCATGGTAAGTAGCCGCTGGAAATTAGGTCGTTCCTATCACTAAATAATCTTCCCATATAGATAAGATGAATGAGGACCGCACAGGGAAGAACTGAATTAGTAGCAGCACTTTAGCTTGATCTTCAAACTCTTCACAAGATACGGAAACTTGTTGTGATGAGTATAGCCGTCGCATTTCAACAGGACGTGTGGAACATTGCAATTTGAACTTTACGTCATAGTGATAAAGGTCACATTATGAAATAAGGTAGGATTTGTATCTACGGATTTTTTATACTTGGGAAATCTTATATTCGAATGAAAATTATATAATTGACCTGAATATATCGAGAGATCGATAATTTTTTTAAATGTGGGGACTAACTGTGTATGCTATTATCAACTTTGTACCTTTGCAATAAGGTTGATATTCGTGGACATGTTTAGAAGGGTAAGTTGTTGACAATATATTGATTTGTTTGCGAGATTATGAATAGGAACGAATAGAGAAGTATTTAGATTTGGCTTAATCGTGCTAGGAATTGGCTTTGAAAAGAAAGAGTATAATTTAAATAATCACAAATTTAGAATTATTTAGCAATTTTTTAATGATCTTCATACTTAAATCAATATGTTATTTATATTATTAATGTTTGATGTAATTTAGAGTTAAGTTTCAAATTTTCACACTTAATGTTAGTTTTAAGTGTAGTCTGAATGTATCAGTTTTTAAAGTATTCAGTGAATCGTAAAATCTTTTTATATGCTTCTTGTTGTACGATTTAAATGATTCGGAAATCTTAAGATATCTACATTGTCTGTTCATGGAAGTATAACATTCACATTTCAATAACTATGTACTGTATTTCTATTAAATTCTATATCCCATGCAGTTGAAGATTGGATTATAATGTAGCTCACTCGAGTTCAGAGAAACTCAGAAAAATAATATCATTTGTATTTAAAAAAAAAACATTATTTTGGAGAATTCAGATGGTATTTAATCCTATTATTTCGAAATCTTTAATATTGGTAGTGGAAATGTGAAGTAACGTAAGGGGATATTGTGCGTGCAGTTCTATTTTTAAACTTACAGATGCTCCGCCTAGCGTTGCCAATCCAACAGAGCGCTCATGTCCCTTACGTCATTTCAAACCAGCGTCGATGAATTTCCATTCTTCAACTGCATAGGGGTCGTCCTTTAATTACGTGAGGTTCGAAAAGGGCAGGGTGTGAGAAAAAAATCAAAATTAATTACGATAGGGTAAAAATGTGACAATAACGTGTATTTTTAGGTACAAACAGCGTCAGTAAGTGCTAACCCCTCAAGCTTTAACATTTTAAAGCTTGAGGGGTTGGCACTTACTGACGGTGTCGGTACGACGAAAAAAATCCTAATAATAATAATGAATTAAGACACACTTGCTCGGGGCAAGTGAATTTGAAACCGATTCTAAAACTTTCTGATGTTTTCAATAATAAAAAAATACACGTGATGGAAGGATAGCCTCAAACAGTCAAACCTTACGACACATTACCAAGGGGGAGATTATAAAAGTAGCCTAAAAACCTCACGTGATTAAAGGATGACCCCTTAATAGAATAATCATTCATTTAACTTCAATATTCGGGATCGTGTGATTCAACATTATTGCATTTGTTTACCGTGACTGTGATAAGTAGAAATTATAGAGCTTGCATAGAGTAACCGTTACAAACATGTTCTGTTATGAGCAGACATCGGAATAGGTACAGTTTATTTGGCTAAAATTCAAGGAAGTACGGTCGACCATTTTTCAATCTTATTACTCAGGGCATAAGGCTGAAAAGTGGTTGACCGTCAGTGAGCGCGGAAGTGCAGTCACGAGCACCGTCGTTATTTCTCGCGAAAATTGCTTTTATGAAAGTGTATACATATTGGTGTTTGCGACTGTACGTGGATAATACATTCTAAATACACTGTTTTATTTCGGAACTTATATTCTCTCTCTCTCTTTCATAGTGGGATTTTACGGAGAGGTATTATCCACATGTCACTAACTTCTTTGAAGTTAAGCAAATAAATTCTACCTATTCTGATCTCTGGTTACGAGTCGGAATACTCCTTCCTTACACTTGCACTCGCACATTGTGTTATTCTTTATTTATACATTCCATGAGGCCTTAAAATGAGCTTCAATAGCCAACCAGTTGTTGGGCCTAAGCTTTTTTACATCCGTCTCCGCTTGCTTGCGGCTAGCAACTGATTGAAAATGAGAGCTCATATTAAGACCTCAGATACATGAAATAGTTTGACATTGTAAAACTGTTTTGGAAGCTTATTCTTTGATGTCAGACATCGAATAAATATGATAAAGGGTGATTCTGTTAGTAATGGAGAACTTTAAATTTATATAAGACACAGAATAATAGTTATAATTGAATGTGGGCAAAATTGACCTCCAGGTTACGCCAAGCACCGCAAGTACGTGCCAGCCGCGGTGGCCATATGCCTGAAAACAAATTCAAACATAAATGGCATAAAATTATCTTTCAAAAGCCAATTTCATGGATAAAACATTTTTGAATTGTGTTTTATTTCAATTGAAAGTTCTCCGCTTCTAAAAAAGCCCGTAGTTAGAATAGTCATCATTTTCTCCCAGAGAGCGAGCTCGAGTCGAGTTTTATTCACCACTTAAACAGAATCCATTTTAGTACATTAGGAGTCAACTAGCGTTATTTATTCTTTGGTCTAGATTTCTCTGTCTGAATTAGTAAAGTCTAACGTCAAAGAATTGACCCTCCCAAAGAAGCTCATCATCACAAAACCTAAGTATCGGATTAGAGCAGGATCGAATCGCTTCCGTCAAACGTCTTCCTTATTTATTGATTCCTTGGTAACAAAAACTTTCCATTCGGCTTAATGGATGTATAAATGTATTTATTTAATTTATGCCGTTTTCATGCTGTATTCGAAACATTTCATTTTGTCAAATTAATTTCAGTGCCCACCATCGAAGGCTCCAGTTGAAAATGAAACATAAAATCTTTTGTATGCAGTTCAAATTAGTATAAAAACTGGTGGTCTGGGACAGTACTAGAGTTTTGGATAAGAACATAATAGTATTTTTTTATAAGTGACATAATATTAGTAACAAGAATAATATTAGTAATATTAGTAATAAGATTTTATAAACCGAATATTTAAATGTGACAAAATTTTGCGTCGGTGTCCCTGTATTTTAACGAATATAGCAGAAAAAACGGTTTTGTATGATGTTGGTAATTTAATTGAATACAGGTTCTGATACCTTAAGAGAAAAGCAGAAAAGATTATAAATGCTATACAAGTTAACTTTATTTTATTTGAAATTCTAGGGGCCTACAATCATCTTAGTAAAGGCGCTATCTCACCGGGAGCATTCGCCTGGTATGTTACAATCCAAGATTCGATTTTGTACAGAAACAATGGAAACGGAATTGTTGCATTACAGGCGAATGCTGTCGGTGAAGGAGAGCCGTATGAGACGGAGCTATCCAGGACGTAATATAGCTCTCTCTGTCCCACACTGAAGATAAATATAATACTGCTTGAAGAGGTGGTAGGCCCCTGATTTTAAGAACCAAGCGCGAGTGTATTATTTATTGTTAATTATAATTATTATAACTTCAAAATTGTAATTGGATAACGATTAACATCTTAGTACTTATCTATTTATATTGGTGTTTTATCTAGTTGTGTAGTCAGTGGGGTTATTTAATACAGCTGATATTTCTATGGACCTGTTGGAGAGACAGATAAATAAATAATCAACAAAGGAGATCCTTACAAAACAAGTTGTTAAAAGACCTGAGCCGGTAGTTCTTTTTCACGTACTGCGATTACCCGATACTCAGTACCCCGTTCTGGGTACCCGATGGAAGTGACGGCAATTAGTGACGTGGACTCGACTTGACCTAGTCAAAAAGAGCTTTATGTCTATGTCGATGTGTAAAACGCGAACCGACACCACATCAGATTATTCGCTGAATAATAACGCTGTGATTCAGCGAACAGCCTGACGCGGTGTCTAGTAGCCTGGGAGTAAAACTATGTCACTACTTAGTGCTAGGGCCACATTGGCAGGATTCGACGAACTGTTTCAGTGTGGAAAGTGATGGAGCTAGACGACTTGTATAGCTCCAACTCTCTCCCACATCGAAGTGATTCGCCGAATACCGCGAATGTGGCCCTAATATTAGCCAGTGGCGGTACGTATAAAAGATTTCATTATACGCTTCTTCACCGGGTACCTGAAAAGGGACCAAGTATGGTGGAAGGGTGTGTTGGTCCATAGATTTTTTAGCTGTGTAACAATTATTTTGTTAGAGTAGCGTAATACTAGGTTGAAATAAAAAGATTTTTATATGAAATTATAGAAAATTAGCGAATGCGTGTGCGGTTATGAAACTCTCAAAAATTTGACTGAAATTTAAAGTTTTGAATTCCACCGGGTTAGACTTTGTTCATCCGAAACTTGAATAGTTATTCTTGGGTTTTCATTGAAATATGTCGTTAATAAACGGCATATTATTCGTATAAATAATGTTTTTTACAGAAATAATCACTTATTTACACTTCGAATTGCGTTTTTACTTAATAATAATTTTGATACAATAAACACTTAAATATCTCGATTATCATAATTACAAAATAAGGTTTAGAATAATAGTTTTTTTTGTTAATAGTTGCCTAGAAACTTGCATACAAAATGCTTACCACGCATATTAAAATAGGAACATTTTATACAGGAGATTGGAAGCACATTTATTATGATAAAAAATGTCTTCAATCGTGTTAATATTAAATAGCGTTTGATGTTATTTTGATTTCTGTTAAATAAAAAAAAACTTGAAGATTAGCTCAAGTTACCATACAGTATGACCGATTTTTAACGCACTACTAGATGCTACAGGATTGAAGCTTTCATTGTAAATTATATTGCAAAAAATCCAGCACTATTCTAACTGTTTCTGACGTAGGACTTTTTAAGCAATGATTATTATTAAAATATCCTTTCTGAACAAGACGGTTATTTTAAGAAAGCATAAAAAAAAGAAATAATATGGTGTTCATATTATTTGCACCGCAGTGTATTTTGGTAATCATAAGAACGCACGCACTCTTGCGTGCGTTCTTACGCACTTGTTTATGGTTAACGTTTTTTTTTATAAATTGATTTGTGAAAGGTACAGTTCGATACAATACAACGAGAGTGTTTTATAAAGTATAAATACATAAAACTAAAATAAATAAACTACTAAACTGCATTTTTAGATTGAACTAAGTTGTTATTCTATATTTGTGTCTTTATTATTTTATACTTGTGAATTTAAAATCACTTTTGTATCTAACTGTACCTTGAAAACTATTTTGTAAATGTGAGTTGTGATTATTTTCTTTTCAGTCGTGGGTAGTCTTGTGTTCAGGCCATAACATGGTAGTCAATACTGTAAAATTATTGTAAGTATTTGGTATACACTATATCATAGGGTGTCAAAATTATTTTTTCAAATTTGATGATGATTCAATTGTGATTCGGCCAAGTGTAATAATAATACAAGTTACTGGCAGGAATTTTGTAATAATTTATTAACATTCGGTTTCTGGAACAAAAATCATAGACGCGTCAAAATTATTTGCATAGACAATTGATGCGATTGGCGAATTATTTTCGTTCCAGAAGCCTGGCGTAAATGTTGACTATCCTTTATTTCTACATAAGTGTATTAAGTTTAAATTATTTCACACTTATTTCAACTTCAATATAACTGAGAGCTAAATAATTTCCAAAACGGTATTAATATCGTGTTAAACGTTTAATTAATATAGTATATTTTATTCCTGTCGGTAACTAGCATAAAATCAGAGCGAATATTGCCAAAATTATAAAAAAAAATCGAGTGAATTCACTAAAGTGACAAATTAATGTTTTTGGGAGAGAATTATTGTGATGGTTGGATGTGATAAGGCTTTGTTAGCTAGCCGTAGACATATTTACAAATGTAAGCTAAATTCCTATATTTTATTAAGACAATTAGCATGTAAAAGTTTACGTTTGTAAGACATGAATACCAATAAATCGATTCTCAAATAATACTCAGACTTTTATTTCTTTATCTTTAGGAACCAACGAATTACGTTGACGGGTTTTCTATATTGATATATATAAGATGGTCTGTGATATTGATCTTCACTACACTTACAATAAGGTTGTTGCTGCCACTGACAAGTCTATCAAAATGACTGACTTTTATTTTCGTCACAATAAGGATGATTTTAGATTGCTCCCACTGACGAGTCTGAAAATTAGTGATCTTTGTGATGCTGTCACAGATAAAATAAATGAAAGGAATGTAGTGATAAGGCATATCATAAGGCTGCTTCTCCACCAGAGATGTGCTACGCAACGTTGCTATGGATGTGTTAGATATCCACCAATCATATTCATTGGTCCACATAGCATGCACTGGTAGAAACTGATTCAACTAAGCTACGTTTTTTTTATATGGACGGATGCGTGCTATGGTTGTGTACCTACAGTAGGCGCGCGTTTGTCATCGAAAGTAGACATGCCATTGGGGAAGCAAAAGCATGCATAAAAAAAAATGCTCCATCTTCCTGGCACAATGCCGCATTTTAATGGCACATCTCACTCGCTCCGCTACATAGTTTAGTATCAGTGGCAACGGTCACATAGTTTCATACCTGCATAGCACGTCTCTGGTGGAAAGGCACTCTAATGTTGCGCGCAAAATATTCTCTATGGTTGCGCGAAACTTTTTGCTTGAGGCCACTTCAGCGGCCTTTTTTGCGAATAGAGCCGAAATACTTTCTTCGAAAGTACGAAAGAAATGTAAATAAAAGATTTTGTAACTGTATAATGCATTTTTTTATTAATAACAAACAAAACGTAATACAATAAGTACATTTAAGGCACCAGTCTCAAAATATTTAAAATAAAAGTATCCAATATTAATATTTATACGAGTAATGTTGCTCATTTTATCACAATTATGTGGAATGTAAATATGTAAAAATACTGTTATTCGAACTGATTGATATGCTCACTTCTTCTATGAATGATAAACAATTAATATTAACGAAATTGAGTGGAAACATCGATAAAGTGTCTATATTTAAAATACTATTGGCTACAATTATATATTATCTGGGGCTTGGACGGAATAAATCCATTTATTCTTACTACTAAATACATTTCTGTATAAAATTTTATATTTAATTATATCATAAAATGCACACTAACACACACTACTAGTACTTTTCTTTAAAATTGCATTTTCCATAGAGATTCTTGTTGATTTTTAAGATTCTTATAAATGTTAATAAAAATATTGATTTCCATTAAATACTGAATCGAATCTTACATTACTGGAAGTGTTATGGACGGAATGCAGAAACAAAAAGATTCACAAATGAATTAAAAACTTTAAAATACTACATTTACAACTTTTTGAGCTGCTACAGATTCCTATGTAACAATACTTTTTTTTTTTTAATAAGTAATCGAGCTATTGCCATTTCTTTTCTTTTTTCAAAAACAATCTTGATCTGTGCAAAATGCCTAATGTTATGGCATTCTTTGACTTGTGAAAATCGACACAGATATGCTCATACAATACTGACTAAGCTAAGAGACACGTGATCCAAAGTCCAATTTACCGTCCTGAAGAAAACAAAAAAACAAAAGGGTTAGAATTTAATGGCCGGCCTTACCTCCGCCGTTTTTTTTCTTAGTGGCGCCCACCCATAAAAACCGATATTAATGGATAGATGGTATTAAAGCAAACAAGTTTTGTATGAGACAAAATGTTCTAAAGTGTCACGTTTCCAAGATATGAGCTATCAAAGTTAAAGTCCATTCACTGATGGCATGTTCAGAACAACTTTGATTTGATTAGCCACGCATAAAACCGGAAACCCGTTTTCGAGATATAAGCTATCAAAGGTATGAACATTTTGTCTCATACAAAACATGTTTGTATTGATGCCAGCTATCGATTAACAAGTTTGTAAAGCAAGGCCGCAACTTTGAAAAAAAAACTGGCCAGGTGCGAGTCGGAGTCGCGCACGAAGGGTTCCGTACCATTATCTAAAAAAAAAATATCTTAATTGGCGTCAACTATATTTGTATGGGGAACACCCATGAAATTTCCAACTTTTTTTATTTTTTAGAATTGTGCTTAAGGCCTTGCTTTTTGCCAAATTTCATGATTCTAGGTCAAAGGGAAGTACCCTATAGGTTTTGATTCCCTTGTGAAATCGCATAATATGCGACATAAACAGTCATATCTTTTAATCGCGTTGACTTACAAGATTGATTTTCCCATTGCTTCAAGGGGTAGCAGACCTGAGTATTTGTTATTAATTTCAGCTTGATACCGCCACGCATTCCTGAGAAAAAGGGTCTTGAAAGACAAACAGACAACAAAGTGATCACATAAGGGTTCCCTTCAGCCGATGAGGTACGGAACTTTAAAAATTAAAATGGCGGAAGTTAGTCCAGCCAGGCTTCACACAAAAATCTTCCAAGCCCTTTGATTCGGTCATTTTGCACAGAAGTAAAAAAAAAAACATGTAAAGAAAAACCTACTCCTCGTGTCATACACACCGGATACTAACCCTCACAATAAGCACATCATCTTTCACAAACCCATTCCTTATGACCTCACTGACGACCGCATACTCCGTATACCCAAACCCTCGCACACAAATCTCTGCTGACGGCTTCCTGAAGGCTATTAGAGAAGAGTTTGACATCATTGTGTCCTTCTGCGTCAATTCTGGGTTGTACTGGTTGATCAGGGAGAAGGATATGCGCCCGTTGAACGGCCAGTCGAGGCAGTCATCGTTCTCTGTCTTCATGAGATGCACGTGGAGGGCGAAGCAGTGAGGGTTTTGTGGGGAGATGTTGAGGCGGACGCAGAATCTGTGGAACAAGATATTTTTTTACATGTGTTTTATGCTCGCCTCCTTTTACATCATCTTAGCCTTTTTCCTAATTAAGTGGTGTCAGACTTCTAGTCTTACTAGGTGCAACGGATCAGTATTTTACATGGAGCGACTGCCTATCTGACTTTCAAATTCCAGTACTGGGCAACAAGATGCGCCTAGGCAAGACTGGTTGTCAGAGTTTCGGCCTGTCAATGATCCACGAAAGAAAAACTGCTTAACGTGCTTTGCGAGGCATGGAGGCATCTCGGTATGTAATGGACTGAAACCCATGGCACCTCGGCAAGCTAAAGGCAGAAGTGACGATGAACCCGGATTTAAAGATACTACTATAAAAAGGTAAGTTAAATGCGCGTCTCCAAAAGGTCAAAATATCTCGACATTTGCCTGAATAACTACTTCATATATTGGAACAATAATAGCGCATTCAATTAAATACGTAAAGAATCGAATCTCACCTGTACCCATTAGGCGATGTATAAAACCCAGGACTATACAGCATCTTATAGTGATCTTTCAACATCGCATCCAGCCTCGCTTTAAAATTATCAACCTTCCACACATAGTTGCCCATACAGTACCGGAGCAACATGTCGTTGTTCTGCTTCATCTTGGCTACGGCGAAGGCTGATAGTTGTTTGGACATGTTCGCTATTACAATATCTTGTTCGCGGTTCCTTTGTTCTAGGACTACTACTCGCTCGTATAGTGCTCTGGAATAGATAAGAAGTTAGGGTTACTTGGGTTCATTATTATTTTAACTTTGTCTATAAGGTTGATTATTCTATTATCTGAATGTCATGACGGCCCAGAGGTTAAGGCCTCGCCTCTCATGCTTGTGGGTTCAAATCCGGGCAAGTACATTGGTACTTTTTCAATTCATGTGTACTTTCTAAGTTTATCTTGGACATCACAGACATCGGTGAAGGAAAACATCGAGAGGAACCTTGGACTTAAAATTTATAAGTCTGAAATCGGCAACCCGTCATGAGCCAACGTGGTGATCGATGCTCGTGCCTTCTCTGTATGAGAGGAGACCTTTGCCCATCAGTCGGACAGTAATAGGCTGGTATTATTACTCTGTCAGGTGTCTAGCAGTTTTAGCTCAATGGTCTCGATGTACGTGTACTGGGTTCCAACCTAGACATTGCCAGGCAAGCACTCTAGTCAGTGTCATTTATTTTACCCCACCGCTCTCATTTCTCAAAACGGTGACAGAAAGCATCGTGAGGAAACAGGTGATGTCGTAGAACCGAAAATTCGACTGTGGACTCTCTACTATGTTCCTGGAGTGCACGATATAGGCTGATTATGTTCTCCTCTTCATCTATTTCGCCATCACTTTGCACGAGTGAACCGAGATACGGAAAGACGACCGGGAGGACTGCGCCATCTAGCGCTATGGTTCTAGAACTGGTGTGACCGCCGAAATCGCTGAACATGTATTCAGTATTACTGCTAATTTTCAAGCCAATATACTCCAGCTTCTGTTTCCATTTCTCCAATCTGCTCTGGATCACAGACCCAATTTCTAAAACTACATTAATAACTACCTTATTAAAGCACTAGTATTATTAAGCGGCGCAGACGCAGCCTGGTTGCCGTCTTTATCAGGCGCCTCCCACAGTGTCATCGCCTCTTGTTCCTTAGCGTCGATGCTCGCGTTTGACATGTCGTTGTTGATCTTCATCTCTGAGTACGCATTCATTAAAAGCTGGAAATATTTTTGTACATTAAAGTTGCGGGAAGAGGGATGCACGGAATCGAGGAGTACGACAGAAGTGGAAGCCAATAGCCAGCAGTGGAGCTAGCTGGGGAGACCTGTACTCTGGATTGAAACGATAACAATATCATTTCATTGTTCAACGATGGATTGAAATTATCAAGTCTGAGAACACAAACTTATGTTGTACATGACAAAATTCAAATTCCATTATAGCCAAAAAAAGTTAGGATCTTTTTATAAAAACAGTCAACCAAAATTAACTTTAATGACATCAACGTGACTAAGTGTTATGTACACGTAAATTAAACAAGGTATATTTTTTTTCCTGTTAGTTGAGATGCCATTTGAGCGACTAGAACTATTAAAAATTAGCTTCCATTCATTGTTGTCATTAATTAATTCCACATAATATAACTGCGGCCCTGTTTGTGACACGCAAGGCCAATGAACAAGCGATACAAAAGGATGTTCTAAATTGCATTGCTACTTAAAACGACAACTCGGAGCAAGCAAAGTAAACTCACACTCATATGTTTCTGCACATCAGTCTGGGCATGTTGGTTCATCTCCTCCTGGCTGTCAAAGGTTTCCTTACAGCCAACAGCTTGGAAAGAACATGGCACTTTGATCTCCGGCTGCGAGGATGTTTCTGGCTGGTTGAACTGGCAGGATGCTATGTGTGCATCCAGGTCTAATGGTGTTACTTTTACTGTGCAACCTGAAAACATATTATAATAAATAATTAATTAAATAGTATTTAATACATGCTGATCTGGTTTTTCATGCACAAAACATAATTGGTGATTGATGTTTTTCCACTTCAATAAACTTCTAATAGGCTTCTTATTAGGAATTTCTCAGTAGCAATCACGGAGTCTGGATTTATGCCCGATAGATGGCAAGAGACTCTCAGGTAGAAGGGATGTAAGCATAACTGGCCAAAATGAAAAGCCGCTCAAATGAAAAGCCGCTTATATCACAGAAGTTGCTTTCCAATGGTAATAAGGATATATAATAAACTACCAAAATCATATAGGGAACTGCCAATCAATCGATTTAAAACTGCTTTATTCAGATGGCTTATAGAGAAATCATTTTATTCTGTGAATGAGTATCTTAACCTCAAAGAATCATGATGACATTTTCCCATTATTAATTAATAGAAAATTATTGACATTTTTATTAGTGACATTCATATTATTATAACATACCAATTATATTAGATTCAATTATTGTATTAATGTAATGTACCTATTCTTTAATGCTAGTTTTAGCGAATTGTGTGAGCAACTGTAATAAAACTCGACCATCTATAATGTACTACAATTCTAGCAAATAAATTTCATTTCATTTCATTTCATTTTTCAAATGTGAGTGTAGTATTATGTGCACTTCTGCCTAACCCTTCAAGGAAATACAGGCATAATGTTATGTTATGTATGTACAATTAAAAAAAAAAAAACCTGCTAAGTGCGAGTCGAAATCGCAAATGAAGGGTTCCCTACCATCGTAGTAGGGGAGCCCCTTTCATAAATTAAAATAATATACAGCAGCATAATCAGCCTTCAATGTTCCCACTGCTGGGACACTCGGCCTCCTCTCTTTGAGAGGGAATGGGCTATATAATCCACCACGCGGGCCCAGTGCGGGTTGGTAGATGTCACATGTCTTTGAATTTTTGGTTCTAGAACATGCCGGTTTCCTCACGATGTTTTCCTTCACCGTTTTGAGAGCAGAGGTGATGAAATAAATTACACAAAGTAATGCGCCTGCCTGGGTTCGAACCCACGACTTACGGTTCGTAAGGTGAGGCCGCCACCACTGGACCACCGCTGCTCTCATAAAAAATAATAATTCAGTTTTATTATTTGTTGTTCTTGTTATAGCAGCGGCAACAGAAATACAGAATCTGTGAAAATTTCAACTATCTATTACGGATCATGAGATACAGCCTACTGACAGACATACAGATGGACAGACAGCAGAGGCTTAGTAATAGGGTCGCGTTGGTTACCCTTCAGTTACGGAACCCTAGAAAGACTATTTAAAACTTACCTTTAGTAGAGAATGGGCAGTTCATCCTCTGTTCCTGTATCTCCCGTTTGGTGTAGTTGTCAGGAAATATGTCCACCTTCATGCTCAAGTTTATATTGTCTATGGGGCAGTGGCCACTGTTCCTGAAATATAATAAAGAGCCAATTAATGACAGAACTATTTTTGAAGAAATCATTGGAGTAAATTTTTCATAAAAAAAAGTTATAAAAATAAATGTGGTGTTGTGACTATTTGAAACAATTAGGTAGGTAACACTTTCTTACAAATTTTTGTAACTCTGTTTTCTCTATCACTAGGGAACACCTAAGAAGCGCACTGTTTGATTATAATTGTCAACAGTTGGCTCTGTACAATAGTTGGGCCCTCATTTTGGTGTTGTTTAATGTTGATAAACCGACATTACACTTCACCCTTGTTATAGTTGAATGCATGATCCTGCACATTCCTTCACAAAAAAGGAAACATTGGCAAAGAGCCAGCTCCTAAAGGCACTTGTCAAGTAATATTGATGACAAATACACAACACAGTTACACAATGTAAATGTTTCAGTTCACATAAATTTACTTTCATTGTTATATTGATAAAATAACGTTAATGCAAAACATTAATGTTATTATAAAATGTTATGATTGAAAAGCCCAGGTGTGCCATATCTTAATTATTGTGATATAAGTTTTTATACTGACATGGTCACTAACATTATCTTTTTCTTTTCTTTTATTGAGTTTTTCAGTATAAGCATGGTACATACAAAAATAGTAGACATGGTAAATATCCCATTTTTGTGTTATTGATAATCTTAATTGTGTTCGATAAAAAAATCTCTCATTTACTATAAAGACTGAACACATTCAGCATTAAAACTGAAAGAGAATTATACAGTAGCCTATTCTGATGGTAATCCCACAGTGACACTAATTTCTCATTATTTATTAATTGATAATTTCTCATTCCTGGTATACAAATGATTCTTTCACAGTGAATTTCTATAAAGTGAACATAGTGTTTAAAAGAGTTTGGTTTAGAGGTACATGTTTGAACAAAGAGTTTTAGAGAGGAAAAGGAGTTGTCAGTCTTTATAGGCAGTTTTGAAGTTGGGATAATGAAAGCATGTTAAACATTGTTCTCCACTTAGCACAATCTGCCTATATGATTCCCGCTGCTGCGAGTCTCCTTTGAGTTAGAGCCTTAACTTATTTACTGTATATTAAGTAAAGTACTTACTGCAACCATGAAGTTATGCAGCCTTTGCAGAATTTATGTCCACAGGTAGTGATGACAGGGTCACGCAACCAGTTGAGACACACGGGACACTCATAGCGTGACTCTGGCTGGTTACTGAGCACTGTCTCATTCAATGCTTGTATGCCCATTGGCTGTTGAAAAGAACAAAATATGTTGAATGTTGGACATGGGATGTAGTTGACTTAGTTTTATATTTAAATTCCCATAGAATTTTATTGATTTACTTAGTCACAGTAAAAAAGTCTCATAGAAGTGTTTATATACTTAATACGATATTGTAATCGATACACCCAAAAATCAAAATTCAAGTTGTTAATGGATTGAACGGTTCAAACTTGACCATCAAGGTCAAGTTTGAACCGTTCAATCCATTAACAAATTGCTTACCGTGAAAAAGTTTCAATAGTGTTTGCAAAGTTAATTTACAGGATAATTTTATACGTTGTACTTACTGCAATTCCTTCAGAAGCATCTTTACTCCTGTCGCGATCCATTGTCACATTTAAACTCAATAATAACGTTTATTTAAAACAGTTTATAATAAAAAATCACTTCCAACAAGACCAAAGTGCTCAAGCTCAACTCAACTGCCAAAACATCATGCAAATATAAATGACACATGACACTGATGGCTGGATGACACATTACATTTTGACAGCACTTTGTTAGCAGATGATAAAAAATTGTTGCCAATAAAAAAAAAATGTTTCATCTTCATTTTTCTCTGTTGTAAGCATTTCCAAAACTTCTGCAGGGGTATTCTAAACTATTCGGTACGTTTTCGTGTCGGTATGGAGCCGAAGAACTGTCAAAACGCTATTCACAGATCCGAACGGATGCGTTTTTTTCTATCCGATAGACCGTTGGGTTTATGGGGAACGCTACAAAATGGTAGTAAATAGATGATCCTAGTAGAAAATTTAAAGTAGTAAATAAAATTGGTTTATTTGAATATTTCGTTCCGTTTAAATAGGGAATATACAGCTAGTACTTAACTCAATAGACAGCAAATGATACCAAATGATTTTATTATTAACCAAAATAAACTTTATTTCGAATAAACCAGCTTTGTAAACAGCCGTCTGTCAAACTGGCAAAGCGTGGAAAAAGCGTTTTGAATTTGAAGTGATGTCTTCGTAAGGAAGGGTAAACCGTAAACTGTAGTTTTCTTTTTCATAACTTTATATCTAAAGGAAAAATGGCTGAAAGTATTTGACAATGAGCAAATAGTGAGAATTGTGTAATATTTGCTCATTGTCAAGCAATAACACGTGAAAATGCATAATTTCAGAAAAGAGTGTCTGTCGAGCAGTGGCAGAAAATGTTTGCTTTCATGCAAGGCCATGACGACTTTGCTCGGGGCCGTATCTCAGGCCCTGACGCCGCACACTGGTCCCAAATTAAAAAAAAGTGGACATTGATAGTAGACCGCTGATATTTTTTTTTATTGTTGATACAATGATAACAGATAAGGCAAAAAAATATTATTGTCCTACTTCAAATACTTTTCTGTAAAAAAAATATTTCTTTTTTTTTTGTATGGGAGCGATTACATTTTACTCAATTTCTCAAAAACTTTAAGCGATGTCGAGATGGCAATCACATATGTTAGAAAACTAATAATTCTGAGTATTTGGCTCGAAGAAACTTATTGCTTATCTCTGCGTACTTTCGAGATAATAGTGACAGAAAATAACATTTTTTTTTAATGTTAATTTTTTGCTTTTTTTTAATCATAGCCTTACTTTAGCACATAATTATAATGTATGCGTAATGTCAAATAAGTAAAAAGAGACTTCTCTGTAAAAGAGGTTATGGGGGCTCACTAATGACTGAAAACCTTTCTGAAGGAGTACTTTCATCAGTTCTAAAAAACAATCAAAATGAAGACAAATAAAGCTAAAAACATAAAGTTGAATATGTTCACAAACGATTCTGAAAAAATATTATGGTGAAAGATTAATATTTGGGTCTATATTCTCTTGAGAAATCTCTATTTCCTCGTTTTCCAACGAAAGCAATTCATTGTTCAAGATCAAAGCACTAGCCTCTGGAAACAACTGTTTATGTAAACGAGCAAACTTTGGTTTGATATGGCTGATGTAAGGATCTGAGCTAATTAGAAAGCTGTGGATAATGTCTAAATTAGTCTGAACTCTACCGATTTTTCTTGTATGTGCCATTCTAACATTCCGGAAATCTTTATTCCTCGCTTCGGAAGCTTCTTCGGAAAGCATGCCTATCGGAATAAAGGAGAAATTTTCACAAATATCAGCACCGTGTATCAACAATTTATGGACACTTGAAGGCATGTAATACCATGGATATAAGTTTACATATAGCATTGCTGTTTCTTTACAATATTCCCTAAACAAGTTGGTATTAATAAGTTGACCAGATGAAATTGTTTGTAAAATGACTGCAAATCTCTTGATTAAATCAGGGTGGATACCCGTTATTTCAGCAGATACTTCATAATTTTCAAAAAACCTTCTTGCCGTGTTACCGTCATTGGTTGTAACAAATCCCTGTTTTACTATGTCAATTAACAAACCAGTTCTTTCCCGGAATTCTTCTTGTGTCAAATTCTTTTTAATTTCTTTTAACAATTTATCTTCTTTTCGTGCAGCCCACTTTTTGAAGTCTAAGTTGTATGTACGAAATGTGTTAAATACATTCCATACATCTTATCCACATATGAAGCGAAGACAGACCATATTTATACATATCTTCTCTGATGAGTCTTTTGGATACAAAGTCCAAGTCATTCATTTTGCTAGGTGGGGTATTGCAAATATTACAAACAGCTGCAGAAGAAGTATTGGAAATCACAGTAGAAATTTTCCCATCAATCATAGTCATGTACAAATCATGTTTAATATCAAAATTATCTACAATTGTGGGAACAAGATTACGAATTTCTTCCTCTAAGGATGCACTTTCCTTCTTTATCAATTCATTTGTTTCTTTTGCAAATATAAAGCCAATTGGACGACAATAGTTTGTTGAAGAGGGAGCAGGATTTTGCCACAAGATAGTACCACTCTCTTCTTCCAAACGAAGCGGAACCAAACTAATCATGAAAACTGAAGAATCGTCAATTTTAGTGTCGGAGTGTGACTTTTGTTTATAATTACTTTGAGAAGATGACCCGTCAAAACCCCATTTGCTTATTAGTTTTAGCGATTTTTTGTCGGCCGAGTTGTGCTGAATTGTTTTTAATATCCTATTAGTTGTCAAATCTAGAAGCGATTGAAGTCTTATCTTAGCATCAGATTCAGTTACAGTTATGTCTGACTCTGGAGGATAACAAGTTTTTTTAGCTTCCAGGAGCTTTTGATAGGATGGAAGACCATACATTTTCTCTGAAGCAAGAATAGTTCTTAAATTTCGATATTGCCATTTTGACAAATTTGTTGAGGTGTAAAGCGCTAACGTTTTATCATCTGGTAAACACGGTTTGTCAGTCTTTTTAGCGAATAGTACATCATGTACCATCTCACATTTTTCCTTGTTTTGGCTGAGTTCGTTTAATATAGCTGCTAATTTTGTTTTTTTAGACTCTTTTAATTTGGCACATAAAGCATAAACTAATTCCTCCTCTGTGTGATCTAGAAGTGTTAGAGAACGTCTTTTCTTCTGTTTATCAGATATATCAACAAATGGTTTTTTACTTGTACCATAACTTAATTGATGAGTATCCACTTGCGTTTCGAAATTTGGAATTACTTCCTCGGCAACTTTAAAAATGCTGCTTAAATCGATATTTTGACATTTTGGCCAAACTATTTGGGATTGTAACCAGTCTGAATTTTTGTTAAGAAAGGTCTTTTGAGCTCTACTGGAAGCAGACCATCTTTTTGAGATATTACTTGAAAAATTACGACAAAATAATTTAATATTACTCAAATCTTCGGAAGACAATTCAACACCAATACGTTCAATAAGGGCATTAAATAAAAATTCGACATTTTTAAAACCACCTCCTGATTTAAGAACAACGTATAAGTCTAAGTTGGTGACAAATGCGGACATATTATAATTTTAAGGAAAATTGAAAACAAATTAGAATCAAAGATATCAAAGACAAAGTGACTTTGATTTTAACAAAAAAATTACGAAAACAAATTCGACGAAAGAAAGACAAACAAAAATTATTTGATTTTAAAATCCAAAGATTCAAAATACAACAATAACAAAACAAACAAACAACAAGCATTTCTTCAAGCGCACAGAAAAAATAAGGACACGTCTTATCGCAACCACATTTAGTTGTACACTGAGTGAGGTGTACGCGCGCGATTCGTGACCGTATTACGTTACGTCATGAGAGGCGGCCATCTTGTTATCCCGGCAAACTCGCGTCGAAGCTCCATTTTGCTGGCCAGCGGACCTATTGCGATATGAGTAAGGCTATGATTAAAAAAAAGCGAACAATTAACATTAAAAAAAATTGTTATTTTCTGTCACTATTATCTCGAAAGTACGCAGAGATAAGCAATAAGTTTCTTCGAGCCAAATACTCAGAATTATTAGTTTTCTAACATATGTGAATGCCATCTCGACATCGCTTAAGGTTTTTGAGAAATTGAGTAAAATGTAATCACTCCCATACAAAAAAAAAAAGAAATATTTTTTATAGAGAAAAGTATTTGAAGTAGGACAATAATATTTTTTTGCCTTATCTGTTATCATTATATCAACAATAAAAAAAAATATCAGCGGTCTACTATCAATGTCCACTTTTTTTTAATTTGGGACCAGTGTGCGCCGCCCGCTAGAAGCATCTTCTGCTAGTAAACACTAGCAGAAGAATTAAATGCGTTGGGGTCTGGGGCTACAAAGACCCAGAAAAATGGTTAAAAATAGGTATCTTATTGTTAATCGTTACTAATTTGTTTTGGAAATGAAAATTGTTTAATAACATATAACATAGCAATACCTCTTGGAGCTTGGGTAATCTTACCTACTTGTATTTCAGAGTTGGTATGACTGGAAATCAGACGTCAAAGCGAAAACACTCCGCTTGAAAAAATATAGGGCCGGGACAAAATCCATCCACCAAAATACCAAATAATGTTAACTAAAATCTAGAACGAATATCACATTTCTTTAAACACTTTTAATTTATGTAAATGTGGATATATCAATGAAATACGGTCAATAAAATAATAAAACTTCATTTACTTACTTCAGGCAGTATTTAAAAAGTTTACAGTATTGGTATTTCACTGAAATAAGCTGGAAATTCTTCGATTATTTTTGTTCGATAGGACTCTCGATAGCAAACAGCTGTCGGAAAGGTTCGAGTCTTCATATCGAATTTGAAATGTCAAAATCATTCGGTTTCGGATTTGTGAATTGCGTTTGGAGGACATCTTCGATATCTTAGACGTTCGATTCGGTATGGAATCGAATCGAATGATTCTGAATAAGGGTGCTGGTGTGAAGTGGAATGGCCACCCATGTAGCGTTAACGCAAAATAACTCCAACAAACATCCCGACTACAAGGGGTCTTGTGCATTTCGCACTCAGCGATTTCCATGTCCCTGCCTCCAGGGACCTCCTCGTTTGTGTGTTAGCACCACTAAGGTTCAAGTTACATTCACCGTGCCAATAGAAACAATATCAATACGAAATTGATTCCTCAAAAACATATAACTTAGGAAATCGGAAGTGATCTAATAACCATCAAAACGTGCATTGAACTTCTAAACATGGGGCATTCCGATCCGTCACCTAGACTAGTTGGTTAATGATTTCATTGTATGCTAATGTGTTTGAAGAGGCGAGACCGCTGTTGCTCAGATATCTATCTTCCGATGTTGTTGCGATGTCACTAGCCGTTACGTTCGTTAGTCAGTAACTATTGCTTTCAGAACTTGTAAAGGCGCTCTTAAACTCGCTTGACTCACTAATAGTATCTGATTTGAATGTGATTCTACTACGTACAAAATTTAAAACTAAAACCAAGTAAACATGGTTTATTCTTGTCGAAATGGTCTTTAAGTATTAAGAATGTCAGACGTGGGATTTATGTACCGAATAATACAATTGTAAGCATGATGTAATAATAACAGCATGATTCTTTGATTAAAATTAATTTAGCTACCCCTGTTATTAAGTTGTCCGTTTATAATTTACAGTTATACACCTAATTGTACATATTTAGAGGTGATATAATTAATGCATATTATTATAGTAGTTTTATTACGGCACGTTACATGTTGAAAGTAATTAAAAATGTTACATTTTCGCGTTATGTTACAAAAGTGCGAAGGATGTGTAAAAATATCGTGGTTGGTTTGTAAAATCAGTCCATAAATTAATTCCATTGTGAAGACACTTTTGTATCATTATCATCAATGATATCGATAAGCGTCCATTATTGGGCAGGGGTGAGCGCTGCAAAGGTGAATGCGCCAGGGTGACCCGAGAAATTCAAATATTCTTACGTTTTTTGCAATTTGCAAGGCAACTTACTTTTTCAGGATAAGGTATGAGCTGCCTTGACACATTTTTTTCGTTTAAATTTGCAGGTCAGAAGTTTATATCTGATTTGCAATACAATGCAAGACACCGCAACTCACATCAATGGACCTAAGCATGCCTACCGTTTTATAAACAAAACGGTACACGTTCAGATATATCACCAACCAAGTTCAACATAGTAAGCCTTAAGTTTAGCAGATAAAGACCAAAGTCCATTGAGTAATATCTCGGATCATTATTGCCAAATCGGTCGCATATCAAATTCAGGGCGGTTAGCGTTGAGCAAGTTGTCATAGCCTTACATAAGGAGCCATACGGCCGCCCTATTATAATTCCAAAGATAACGCTTAAAGAGGTGCCAACGACTTGTGTGACAAAATTTTGTGAGTGGTCTGCTACATTGAGGTTACAAAGATTTGAGTTGGATGGCCGTAGTATTGTGTTTTCCGATTATGAGAGAGAGACGATTATGCGCCGTCAATTTTTGGTAGGAAAGAAGTGCTTTATGTGAAAAGTTTTAAAATCCTCGATGGAGTAATGGCTCAAGGGTTTGTTTGTGTAGATTTTATTGTAGGTTCTAAGGACCTGAGGGGAGCGGAGGGACAGGATAAGCTGGGTCACATTTTTGTCTGTTTTAGATTTGGTATTCGAGTTGGATATTGTCATTTTCCTATCTGCTGTACCTAAACTCAAATCATGGGTTGTCGCTTATTCATCTACAAGGGTATTATGGGTAGATATTCTTAGACAATCCGCACTGTCGAATATAGCCCATTCCCTCTTATAAAGAGGAGGCTTGTGTCCCAGCTGTGGGAACTTTATAGGTTGATTATGCTTATTCTTAGAAATAGATGGAACAGTCTTACAAGATAGTCGGTGGCATCCCTTGTGATGATCGATTAAATTAGTATGCTCGACGCCATGCAAAATTAAATTAAACATCTAAAAGGGTTACAACAGGTCGACAAGTTACCGTTAAAATCGATGAGGACACCGATAATATTATACTGCGGTTCCACCATTCTGCATTGCAGTGCACATTTACGGCTCGCTTATAAGTCGGTAAGTTTCTTACATTAGTAACTAAGCGTTGAGAACTACTCGCAAGATGCCAATAGCAAGTAAATATGTTTACGATGATGATTCTTCTAATGGCTTCCTCAATAGCAATTCCAGCCATTACACCTGGACTAAGTGAGGCATGACTGATGTAGACCTGTTTTTGTGAAGATCTAGTTAACTGCCTCTCATGCATAAATCTTAGTTTTAAATGTAAATCGTGCTTGTAAATTGTATAAATTACTGGCTGATGTGAGAAGGAAGAGGATTAAAATTATGTTTAAAAATAAATACAGGTAGGTACAGATTTGACGTGTTGTATTTACATAATTTTGGAACGTGTTCTGTAATTTGAAGATCAGCGGTGTTTAAGATATGGCTTTATTATAGTTTATTACCGAATGAAAATTAATAATTAAAACTTTATAGTTTCACAGCTGCGTAAATATGTATAAGTAGACGACCTCTACTTCAAGCACATATTTTTGGTCCCAACGTCACAAAAGTTTTGTGACGCTAGGACAAAAAGAATAATTAATGTGATTAACCTGGAATGTAGTCTTAAATTTCAAAGTTAAGACGTGTGTAACATGTGTACATACTTTAACTTTAAATCACCTACTGTTGAGCCAATTTAAGTATGTTCCAAACATTTTATCTCTTTTCAATCATGTAATTAGCATGTAATTATTCAATCATGTATTTTAAATTAGCGTGGTAGTACCACGCTAATTTAAAATTCAAATATAGGCCCTAATTCACTGGTTTTTATGTAACTTTACCACAAAATGCATATTCTACTACAAAATAATTATATAACACTAATACAGGTACCTAAATAAAAACAGCGGTCTCGTCATAGGGGACCGTAAAATCTGTTTTAGCTTATGAATGCAAAATTGTTTACTTACTATTTGAACTCGAATGTTTATCGTGCCCTGTAAGATGCGCCTGATTATTACCATTTTGTAAATTAATCATTATCAGACAAAAGAAGAAAGGAAGAAACAAAAGAAGAAAAAAGAAAAGGAAAGGGACAAAGTAGAAAAAAAAGAAAAAATAAAGGAGGAAGGGAGAGAGGAGGTGAGGATACGGGGGAGGTTTGTCTGAAGAAAGGATTGTGTGGAGGCCAGGCGAGAAAAGCACGGGTTGCGCCGTACCCAAGTAAAATACCTGATCTGAAAACCTGGATCGTTCGTACTTATTAGTGACTTAGAGATTCACAATGGACGACCAGCTCTGTTCAGCTGTTGCCATTTGCTTTTTGGAAACTAGGGTGTATAAAAAAAAATGGTTTTGTTTGAAATAACATCTTGAGCTAGAGAGTAGAGACCCGATATTACAAGCTCAAATTAATAGTTAACAGACACATTGGACTGACTGACTGACTGACACATGTGACTCATTTTGTATAAAATAATAAAAAACGAGCGATAATCAGTGTCACAAAGAATGGATTCCCACTAAATTTTGGGAATTTCAATAACGATATTTTCCTTCCGCAACTCGGTGTTGCAACCACATCACCATCATCCACCGCCTGACTTCACCCACTACTGGGTATAGGCTTCTCTTTGCTTGTGTCAAACTACACGTTCTTGTGCTAGCCTCATCCAGGATATTCCCACGATGGCAACAATGTCATCTGCCAATCTTGCCGCCAGGCGTCCAACACTTCTCTTTCCAGTCCTTACTTAGTTTTACTCCATTTGCCATCTCCTAAGATACCTACCTAAGATTTATTTAGAAGATATCTAAAGCCTCATTTGCTTCAGGTTAACACATAGCAACCTTAGAAGTGGTATCATAAATCTTCAGGCCCTCACGACTGTTAAATGATTTGTGTCTCAACACCGGAAAATTTACGAGCATCTTTGACATTATCTATGTCATAATGTCAGTCTGTAAAAATACAAGCACAGGTTGAAATGCGTTACGGAAACGGAGGTAACTGTGTTTGTGTTGACTTTTATTTTAAGTATTCTCTCCGCAATTTGAACGTAGGCGATAAACGGGCGGTGTTTGAAATTTTAATGGGAAGTTTTGTTATTTAATCGAGTGACGGAAAAAGGGTTTACCTGTATTTTTACCTTGTTGTAAATAGGATTTAGATAGTCTTTGTGCAACTTAACCTGCACTTTGTAGTCACTGATAACACTGTCGATGTGTTGACATAATTATGGGAGTCATCGACAGGACGACGAAGACGTTGGCAGTTAATTTTATGAATAAAATCCCATCAAATAATATATAAATTCCCTTTAGAAAAAAAATGGTCCTTTGAGAATGACTTTGTTTTTCGTTTTTCTGGACTTTTTCCGAAAACATATTGTCTAATGACCTTATTAAAAAACTTGGATTTTACTTTGTATTGTGATTGAATTTAGAGGAAATAGTCTTCACTCGTATCGAATCTCCGAGTCAACTCGAGTCGAACAATCTCCCGATTCAAATCGAATCTCCGAGTCAAATGGAGTCGAAACATCTCCCGATTCATATCGATTCAAAATCGAGTGACCATAGTAGCGAAGCATGGTAGTTTTTATATGATAGCGGTCGATCAACTTGGTTTAACGGTAAACCAAGTCATGGGCACCATGCACTACAAACTGGCTTACATCATTCTTGATAACCGGAAACTGATACAGCTAAAGGTTTTTTGTAGTTACGGTTTTTTCTTGATAGGTATTAGTTCTGCTCTAGTTAGTCTGTCTATAGTTTATGTATGTTTGAGAATTTTTCTTGAGTCTTTAGTTTTACTGGCAATGTTCTGTTATCGATTATATTAGAAGCTAATAAGTAACATTTAATTAAAAGTATCAAAAAACCCGACAAAAAATTGCATAATGTACCTTTAAAACATATATTTGTAATTTCCTTTTTTATTTCCTTAATTTTTTCGTCCTTTATATGTTCGGTTGAAAAAAAAAAAACGACTTACAATTTAGCGCCAAAAATCCGCGGTGTTGTATTTTTTTTTAACCACCTGTCTAACCATAACTTAGGCTTTTTTTTTTCCGATGGGAAATCATCAAATAACCCCTCCCGCTCTGGGCTGAGCAGGAGGGAGTGTCAGACTTCTACTGACTAAAACCCATCCATGTTCCTTCCTTTGCCCTTTGTGTTCCAGGGCCGCGGTATCTCTTTCGAACAGTCCCGCAACCCTGGCAGGATAACTTACGCTTTTGAGACGAATCTAAAGATACCTTATTCGTCGAAATAACTAGCCATTTGGAACATACGAGGTATTTTTTTTTTTTTTCAAGAATCAATCTATAAAGTAACATACAAGATACGCGCGAAAACTAACATTTTCTTGACCAAAAAAGCAATAAAAATAAATAATTTCGTAGATAAATAAAAAAAATTGAATGGCCTTTACTGATAAATCGATCTGTACATCATTGTTTGTTTAAAAACAGCTCAACTCACGTATTACGTATCAGCGAATCGCTATTAGAATCGAATAAATTGCTTTGATAACAATTTACCAAATTAATGTAGTTTTTGACAGGTAGGTGATTAATTTATCTTGGGAGTCGTTTGTGAAATTTAATATAATGATTACCTGTGCCTAATATGGAAGACAGAATAATTTATTGCATTTATTTTGAACACATAGAGGCTTGCCCTCTATTATATAGAGTTTTAACATAATTAGTAGAATGTGGGTGTACTATGGGTTTCGCTATACCTCTACCTAAACTTTCGTTATTACAGGCGTGATGTTATCATTATGATTTTATTTATTTACAAATCACTTTGCTACGTTACCAACGGGAAACATTTTCTAAAATTAAAAAATAAATTACACTTCATAAAAACAGAAACAGAAACTAATTAAAACTTCATCTGAAAACTTTATCTCATTTAATTCTTTTTTTAAATTTACCAAAGGGTTCCTAATTATTTTCAGACAAAACTAACAAATGTAATTAAATAAAGACACAATAAAATAGTAATAGCATAGAAATTTCCTATCGGCGTACGTAGTGGCGCCAAGGCTGTATCGAGTCGGAAAGCTCTCAACCTCAAGCCTTTCAGTTGTTATCGAGCCGGGATAGCGCGCGGACAGCCGCCGTAACGTTAACGCGCGAGTTCGCGTTCGCGGTCTAACTCACGTATGTTCAGTGTTTTCTTAGGATTTGTAACTTAAACATTATAGTTAGCGTTTTTATGTTGTCTTTAGATAAGAGACTAGGCATTTTATCAGCTGTTTTGTTATGTTTCAGGGAATTTAAGTCGTTTATAAAGTCAATTAGATACACACGTTAATTTTCAGCAGTCCTATTTAATTTGAAATTTATAATAGTTTCTTACGATTATAATAAACTAGCTTTTGCCAGAGGCTTTGCTCGCGTTAATTTAGAATTTGATAATCGATTCGGGTTGTACTCTGCTTGTAATAATATAATTCAATAATTATTCTTTTCATCTTTCGGGATGAAAGGTACCCTATGTCCGTTTCTGTACACCTGACAACATATCTGAAAATTTTCAGGATGATCGGTTCAATGGTTTAGACGTGAAAAGGTAACATACGAGTACAAACTTACTTTCGCATTTATACTTAATATTAGTATGGATAATTGATTTAGATAAATCTGTATCTAATCTGTCCCACCCCTTTGGGAACATGCATATTGCATATATGTAAGTAGCTGCTAATTTCGATTTTTTAGTCTGTCAGAAAATATCAAATATCAGCAAACCAAAATTTTGGAGATAAAATGCGAGGATACGATGTGTTTTCTTTTACAAAACTAATTCTACTTCATATAATATTGATTGTAAGTAAGTGCAACTGTTTACTTTTAATACAAAATTGTGCTACATGCATTTCTACAGCCTCTGACATAGCACTTCTCGTATTTTACACGGCATGCTAAGATTTAAATCTTCTCGAGACATTCGATTGGCATATTATTTAAGCTCTATCTGTACACCAAGTCTCATTTAAATATTTTCACCGGCTGTACGGAAAATAGATTTAAACGATTCTCTCTATTGCTTTACTTGAGTAATGAACGAAGTCAATGAAAGTGATTTATTGAAGTTTCTAAAGACAAATTAACTCTAATGTAATCAAAAAATTAACCTCATAAGTATTAGCAAAGGTCAATCTTATACTAATAACATTATAATAGCGACAAGGGCGGTCAGATAAAAATGTGTTGTACTGCAGCCGTACCTACCTAATTTATTTTTAAATAAACAAGCCCTGTGTCCTAATTTCCCTTCAGCAAATATTACGAATTTCTATACAAACTTTAATTTTAACTCCTTTAGGGGAGGACTTTTCAAAAATTATTCCTTGCTGCTCAGGGTTCATTATAAAATAAACTTTTGTGCTAAATTTCATGTTTCTAAAAATAAAATGTGTGGTGAAATTTAGGATAAGAGTTTCTGACTATAAGGTTCTGGGCTACCGAAATTAAATGCCAGCAAACACTACACGTTTACTGCATTAACAAACTCAAAACATATGCAAGCCTCTATCAATCGTTGCAAAACCACAAATTCATTTCAATCTCCAACTGCACAAACTTTAAAATCTGGTGCATCAAGGCGCCACGGTGTTACACAACAAATAATTTCAAAAGCAATTTGTCTGTCGTCTTAGATGTAGGCTTTTCCTAAATCATGCTGTAATCCACTTCCGTCTTCCTAGATAAATCTCTACCGGCATCCATCTTCAGGTTTCCTAGGGTTGAACAAAGTAACAAGCATATTTTTGGTCGAGAAAGCCAAAATTTTAGAGAAGTATGGAAGAATAATATGAGAGCAGCGGTGGCCCAGTGGTGGCCCCGACTTACGAACAGTAAGTCGTGGGTTCGAACCCAGCCAGGCCCATTACTTTGTGTAATTTGTTTCATCACCACTGCTCTCAAAAACGGTGAAAAAATCATCGTGAGGAAACCGGCATGTCCTAGAACCAAAAATTCGAAGACATGTGACATCTACCGACCCGTACTGGGCCCGCGTGGTGGATTATAGCTCATTCCCTCTCATAGAGAGGAGGCCGTGTGTCCCAGCAGTGGTAACATTATAGGCTGATTATGCTATGGAAGAATAAGACATACTGTAAAACCCCAAATAAATTGGAATACGAGCAGGAGCATGAAGTTCCGTCACGTATAATTGGGGCGATTTAAAAGTCGTTCCCTCATTAGAAGTTGTCCATAATAATCACTACAATCAGGGGTTTAGGTAACTAATTACCAGTCACCCAATAAAAAGTTTATGGATCAAGGCTATCTTTCAAAAAACTGCAGAAGTTAAAAATTAAATTTACCTTGATGATATTTTTTCTCAATTGGCCTTGGATTCTCAATTACGTAACGGACGGGAAGAAAAATATTGAAGATC
The DNA here is from genome assembly GCA_947578425.1 of Eugnorisma glareosa. Taxonomy (NCBI): domain Eukaryota; kingdom Metazoa; phylum Arthropoda; class Insecta; order Lepidoptera; family Noctuidae; genus Eugnorisma; species Eugnorisma glareosa. Next base: position 4,684,451 of record OX387970.1, read on the forward strand.
GGCACTGATATTCAATATTACATGAGTGAGTATTATGCAACAAGATGCCCCTGAATGTCAAATGTGCAGTAACTATCTTCTTTAAGAGATTAGTCTATGAAGTTGAATGCCTTTGGTTATCTCGTGTTGACTCGACAATAGCTCACGTCGTGCTAGTGAGATAAACTAAGTAGTTGTAGCAAAATTGTTAGTGGAATTGATTGTCTAGCGAGGAGAGTGCGCTGGGCAATTGACTCGCCTTTTGCGTGAACAGCTAAAACGTAAATGAATCATCGAATGTCCATGCGTAGAGAGATGGACGTATCTCTTAGTGAGTCTAGTCAGGATTCGTAATTATCAAGGTAATTATTTTCTTTGATAAATAACTTGTTGTCTCAATTTTTTTTTACTCTCAAATTGAAATTTCATTTCTAAAATATAATTATTTTGTTCTTTATTTTTAGTACAATGTACCAAAGATTCCGTTTGTTGCTTAATTAAATTAAATGATTGTGACCGTTTCTTTTTAACGTTTGGGTACGCGTGGATTCGTGGAAGCAGAAATTCGCACACGTGAAGTTTATTAATTATAGTTTTATATTTTTTGGTATTAGATAATTATCAAGCCATAATTATCAAGATTATTATCATGATAATAATCACTTGGAAGCCAAATTGTACTATGAAAAAAATGTAAAATGGTTTAAAATTAAATTTATTTAAGTACTCGAACCAAAACCTCGAAGAATTATGAAATCCACCAACCTGCACTGTGGTAGAGGGCCTCTCACAGAGTAGAGGGTAGTGTTGCTGAAACTTTAAAGGCTGATTCTGCTAACTATAAAAATTAACATCATACCCAAAAAAAGTTGCCATAAAACCTTAAAAAGTAGAGGAAGTTCTACAGTAGCACAATCTATATACCCACATTTCGCCAGAAACTTGAACCTTACGTAATACCCACATTGTTTTGAATATCTTGCGCTCTTTGCATAATAGAATTTGCAAAAGGAACTAGCTTATGGTTTTGAAACTTGCGAATAACTAATAGAATTATGTATTCTGTGTCGTTGGAAGTGACCCTCAAAGATCTGTTACCTACTTATAAAAAGGACATTGTATTGTATTGACAAGAACGGTCACTCTAAATTAGCTCAAGAACAGATCAACCTCGGAATAATCACAACGCACGCTTAAACCAAAACTGTCACTATCCAAAAAAGTCAACTTTTCAGGAGAGCCAAAAAACGTTTTTTGTGATGTGAAAATGAGTGATACGTAAGAATCTATGCACAATTTAGTTATTCTTTGATACAGAAATAATCGGTGAAGGTTGTATCTTAAATTTGAGAACAAAAAATATTTAATTTATTCATATAAATATTTACATTTTATAGTTATTTATATTAAAGTGTCACTTTTACTTTAATGATTTTATTTTATTTCGTCTTAGTGGCATTGTGGACTTACTTTTCAATAGAAAAATTAAATAATAAAAGCTTTAAAAATATTGTTTAATTGCCAAAAACTGTTTTATTTAACGTAACAGTGATCAAAAATATATAAGGACTACTACAAAATAAATATTTCATAATTACATAAGTAATAGATAATAATTATGAGCACAAGGCAAAAATAAGAAACATTTTGTTAAGATAGAAATTTATATTAAAATAAATCTAGAAATCCTTTCATCAAACATAAAAAATCAATTCTGTTAGTTTACAGTAACCAACTCAAACAAAAAGTATTCAAATAATCAACATCTTCTACATAGTTCTATGTACTGTAAAATAATCAGACTTAAATTTTCCCGTACTAAAAATCATCTTCTAAAAAATAAAAATAAATTCCGTTAGTTTACATTTACTAACTCAAACAAAAAGTTATTATAAAATTGAATATTTCCATAGTCTATTTACTGTAAAATAATCAGACTTAAATCTCCAGTATTATTATAATCATCTTCTAGAAAAGAAGCCTAGCTTGCTAACAAGACAATTATTTTCTTAATACATAAAATAATTAAAATCTTAAGTCAGACTTTCATCTGTCGACTATTAATTAATCAAAAATTAAAACCACTTATATCACATAGTCATCAGTGTCGTACAAAATTATAAAAATAAAACAAAATCCAACAAACCACGATGTTGGGATTAGAAAAATTACAAAGTTTTAATAAAAAAATTACAAAATACCATTGTAAAACAATTCAGCATAATACCGTGGGATTAAATTGCTGTCGATTAAGGATTTTAAGTCATTTTTTTTTCTGGTGGATAACTGCAATTTTGTATTATTAAGTTGTTTTAACGGAAAACCTATACGGTTTGCATTGCGTCTAGAGCGAGATAGTCGATTTTGTGCTATTTCAAACCACTGATTTTCAGTAAAGGAGTTTTTGCAAAAAATCTTAATTTCTCCATGATTTTCCTTAACAAATTTTATAACTTTAATTTCGCCAAGTTTCACTGTGGCCCCATCAGTATCTTTTGTAAATTGGGTGCCACACTCATAAGCTAAATTTTTTAAATCAAAAAAATCGGAATACAGCATTCCTTTAACATTAAAAGGATTGCCTCGTTTTTTGGCTGATTTAATTAAAGTGATATACTGCTCAGGAACATAAATTGGTGATGACTTTAAAAACTTCCTAACTTGTTTTTCTATAACAGAGTGTACGTTATCGTTCTCATTTTGTGTGTGGCCTGATATCAAAAATTTATGCGTGATACTCTTAATCTTAAAATTAGCCAGAGCATACATGTACATAGAAAACATAAATTGATTTTTCTGTTGACCACAGCAATTGTCTGAATAGAAAACAATTTCTAAATTAGAGTTATTGACAGTTAGCGCTTTTTCCTTTATAAAATCTAAGACACAGGAACCGATTTCATTAGCTCCTCTTAAGCTATCCACTTCACTCCAAACGTAACAATTACATTTGTCTTTAGTTAGTTCACAGATAGTGAAGTTGCAAACGTTAAGTTTTGATTTGTAATAAAAAGCAGAAGTTTTACACATCGGAAGAGGTAACACTGCTTGTAAATCATAGCAAGCAACTATGTAATTTTCTTGAACCTTTAGCTTATCTTCATTTTTTTCAAGTCGACTAAATTCTTTTCCGTGTGATGTTCTAGATATTTTAGCTCATTTTCTTCCTTTTTAAGCACATCCATATTTTCGAAAGCAGCACAAAACTCACACATGTCCTTTTTTGGAATGAAAAAGCTTATATTATAATCTTGTTTAAATATTTTTCGATAAGTATGTTGCTCACCGGCTGGCTTTCCTTCTATTTCACACATTTCTTTGTAATCCCTATACAAATCCATTAAATTTTTACCACCGTCAATAAACTCCCGACTTGTCTGTTGCCTTAAGTAGTGACTCTCGATACGCGGAATGGAATCAATATGATTTTTTATACTCTGTACCACTTCATCGAGAACCTTAAGTTGGTTTCCATGTTTCCCCCTCTTCTCTGATTCTACAATACCACTATCACACATCTTCTCTAATACTGTTCTAATCGGTCTGTCATTAATTCCTAGAGTATTTTTAAAAAATATTTTACACACACGTACTTTGTTTTCTCTCAAAGTCAAGTGAAAACCATGTTTTGGTTTACGATTGTTATTCTCTCTTTTGTAACTGTACTTTGGTGTAACAATAGTCAAATGTTTAGATATAAAATCCCTCTGTCGAGTTATACAGCCCATTTCCCAATATAGATTGAAGATAGCATTTCGATGATCTTCGTCAATTTTCTCTGAACATCTTAAACGACAACGTTCTGTACAAGGAGGACCCATGTGTCTTTCGGAAATAACTCTCTTAGTTTTAGATAGTGAAACGTATTGTTTTCCTAAATTACGCAACTCTTTAGCGATTTTTTTCTTATTATTTACCACACCCTTACGCTTCTTTTTGGTGGGGGAAACCACAGGGACTGGAACGTTATCAGCTCTCTCACTGCTAGAGCTTTCCCTGTGTGTAGCTCGGTTAGGTGGCGGGACATAATCAGCGTCATCATCATCCGGGGAAAAATCACCTGCTCTTGACGATGCTGCAGAAGACCTAGATCTGGATGGACAGGGACTTAATGATCTTGCTCTAGGTAATTGAAGAGGAAAAGTTTCTTGAATCATACTATTTCGCAAATTAGATGTGCTCGGTAGATTCTCAACTGGTTTCGCCAAATGGTGTGTACTAAAGTTGAACTCGTTAGACTTGATTGAACCTGATATATGAGTGTTAGATGAAGATGAGCTGCTCCAAGAGGAAGAGCTGCTCGAAGAAGATGAACTACTGCTGCTTAAACTACGTGGCCTTTTATTGTTTTCAACCGAGATCTGTAGTGGCTCTACTTGAGTAAGAGTATGAATTACTGGTTGATAAGAGTTAGTTTCTTCATCCCTACAGTCACTGTCTTTATTTTCAAGTGCAAGCTTCAGTAACTTATCACGCCGCTGCATTGTTTTGCACACCTTAAAATATAAAATACATAAATCAATGGCTGTGTAGTGCACACTACAAAACGAAGAAAATAAATACCTAAACTCTTAATATTGTAATCGTTTTGAAAATTTCCTCCAGTAGGTACACTAATCCCTAACGTAAAGGTATAATATTAGATGTTAACTGTCGGTAAAAGTGTCATGGTATGACCTTATCAGGAACGACATAAAGACACTTTACGTTAATTATTGCCATAACGCTGACAGCACAATGACACTTTATTAAATAAATCATTTTACCAATGTATTTAATACAGTTTTTAAGAAAATAATGACAGCAAAAATGACATTATACGCAATGTGACGATTATGCTCTACCGAACAAATAATAAATAACTTGTGATTTTAAAGCCAAACTGACACTAAACTAAAAGTGTCATTAAGACGTTAAATTACTGAACTAATAATGAGGTAACTTTAATGCAAACGTGACATTAAACAAAAAATGCCAGTATGGCGTCAAACTAATGATCTAAATATGGGAAAAACTTAGTGCAAATGTGAACCTAAACGCAAAATGTCACTATTTCAGTTAAAATAATGTATAACTTACCAACAATATGACAGGTAAACCGGTTCAATCTCTAAAATGACACTATTGCACTCAAAAATCGTTAATTTTGTCCTTGATGACACGTACTTTTGCGTTGAAGGTCAGTGTTGCTCTGAGGGGAGGGGAATATTTTGTTTAGTGACGAAGCGGACCCCTGCCATCTAGCGGTTATTTCTGTTACTTTTAGACCAGTGTAAGCGCGATTACGTGTAGTTCCACCTTTCCCAACAGATGGCATTAAAAATTCGATTTGTCAATTTTTTGGATAGTGACAGTATTGGATTAAGCGTGCGACAAGATTGCCAAAGTTTCCGCGACTTTAAAAAAACCATATGCGATAGCTAAGATCTAAATTTGTTTGAAATTAGGCCAGCATTTGAGACAAACTTTTTGTTTCGAAAGAAGAATTGAAGGAAAAGAAGTATTAAGTACCTATATAACGTATGACCTGGGGGCCTAAAATGGCCGCTTAAGAAGAATCATAATAGGATATTAATATGAATTACGTTACAATTCGTAGAATGGTCACTAAGGGACAATTCATCACTGTCGTGGCTGCGAAACTGTTCGAAAGAGATACCGTGGCCCCGGAACACAAGGGGCGATGAAGGAACATGGATGGATTTTAGTCAGTAAAAGTCTGGCACTCCCTCCTGCTCAGCCCAGAGCGGGAGGGGTTATTTGATAATTTCCCATCCGAAAAAAAAAGGACTATTCATCATATTAACTGCGTCTGTGACCATTTTAAGGATTTTAACATGATTCATATTATTATCCTATTATGATTCTGCTAAAGCGGCCATTTTAGATCCGCTGAGCACCTTGAGCATTTAATTTAAACTATCTACTAGCATGACAACCCCTGTCGAAACGAGAGCAGATTAAGTGCAATATTTCTTTAAACCAACATAGTTTTCTATTACACCGCTATTTTTGAGACCTCAACTTAAAATCCACTAATGCAAAAGTGCACAACAAAGGAGATTATCCAACATTTGTTTAGCAACTGTCCAACTATGCGACCATTATTAAATCTGCCACACAAAAAGGTCTAATTAGAAGATGGAGCTCGCTTACAAAAGTTTTAAAAAGCCTTTTTTCTGAGAACTCTTTGTTACGTTGAATGAGAACTGGCAACACTAATGACCTTTTCGTTTAAATAGTTTGTGGACATTATCTTAAACGGTTCTAGTTTGGAGATAGTTTAAGTGACTATTTATGTAAGGTTGATAATTTTGTTAGTGTTGACATTTGTTATGTGCACGTAGAATGTAGGTCAAGCTACTTCCGAGTATTTTTGGTCCTTTGTATTCTGGTCCTATGGACCAAGTTATAACCATAGTAATTATTAGGTATCTACTATTAGCTTCATGTACAATGTATATAAAATTTTATAAGCCAGGATTTTTAGTCTTTGTAGTATGTAAGGACCAGAAATAGTGGTTTTTGGTGTCTCTTCTACATCTTGAATTTTCAAAACAATGACGTTATTAACTTATGTAACCAGGTAAAACTGAAGATGTTATCGAAATAATGTGTCAGTGTGATACTTAATTTTTTACTTCTTTTTTTTGTTCATTGTTTTCAATTTATGGTTCGGCCTTAGTCAATTATAAAGCTAGGTGGCCACATTTAGCCCCCGTTACTTGGCTAGGTAGATTGAATTATGAAGTTATATGATTAATTAGGCATTGTAATAGTAATGTATGATAAATCAGTCGCACATTTTGCAAGCAAGACATCGACCCAATTTCCTTAGTCGGCTCATACCTGACGCAAGAAAATAAACAACTGAAACATTCGTCTTTTGTCATTCTCTATTAGCAATTGCCTAATTTTTTAGAGTTGCAACACTCATTTCTATTTGACGTCTTAAATTCAGAGGACCAGTTTTTTTCAAGTGCTAAAGCTTCTTGCACACAGTACCTATTGTGTTGTGTGCAGGAATCTTTAGCAGGTCTTTCTTCGGAGCTTTTGTGGGTGTTAAATACTCCGTCAATGTCCGTTGTTCTTTATGTAAGATGTCCATCAAAGATGTTACATACAATCCTTGATGCTTTGCAACAGTGTCGATTCATGTCAATACACTTCCTCAAATCACTTTTTGGTGGTTTACAGTTGATGAGATCGGTGGTCGTAATATCAATTGGATGGACACAGAAATTGAATTAAGCTTCGGTGTTACATGATAACCTAGTCTTTCTAATAAAAAATAACTTCATTGGTTCTTTTAGGCAAGAAGTCAAGAATAATTAGACAAATGTCGTGATCCCAAGTGTTGAGACAGAATAATACGAGAAAATAATAATATTAGAGGCGATCGATGGACGGACTTTGTGAAAAAGATATGTCTAGAAAGGGGAAAAATACTGGGATGGCAACTAATAGGAAAGTATGCATGAAGAAGACTGACTGCGCCAACCCTAAATAAATTGAGCAGGAGAATTAAAAATAAAAGATTCTAACATAAGCATCCTTTGAGTTTGTTGATGAGTATTACAAGAAGTTTTCATATATTCACATCGAAAAGAACATGACTGCGTTGTCGATCAGTTTAGCGATTTTTTTGGAGTGTGCAATATTTGCATGGGCCGAGATCTTTATCTTAAGCTTACATGGCTAGACAATAGGTTTATCCTTTAAGTCGAATAGTTACCCAATAGTAATTTGCAATATTGCAAGGTATGTATGCTTCAAGAGATAACAGCTTAACTTCAATCTATACTATTGGTAAGCTGTCGAAAGATTACGCATGCAATTGCTCATGCAGATATGGTGGTAGTTTTCGAAATGTATGTATTGAATAGGAGAGCGGTACAAAATTCAGCTACATTTTTGAAATTTATATTACTTTTATTTTATATTACATGATTTTTTTTAAATAAAATTTTAATTTTAAATGTATTAATTAAAATAACCTAAAGTAAATAACCTAGCAACAAACTTAAAAAATGGCGTCAAAAACTCCTCCTCAACGCTGTCAACTGGTAATGTACCCAAGAGACTGGCGGCGTTGCCACGTTGTGTGGCAACGCAACAATTTATGTTGTTTTGTATTGAATCTTCTTGTTTACTTATGTGCGATCGATTTCTACCAGTCTTTCCATAATTTAAGGTCTACTTTCCATAATTTACGGTAAGTAGTTAAATGGGGGAATGATTCCCCTTTTAACTGGTTTTCTGACACTACTGTATCCCAATAGGTTTCATCATGGTATTTCCAAATCATCTTTATCGTATCTTAATTAATTTGAATCTTTAGTCTGTTTTCCTTAATGCGTATCGAAAGCAGCGGTCTTACGTATCGAAAGCATTCGTAAATATGAAATCTATAACTGAAAGACAGCCTCCGATGTTTCTAGGTCTTATTCAACCTAGGCTAGTCTAGATTTCAACTTTAATGTTTCTCGATTTCGTAGATTACATCAGGAATATTACAGTTATTTACCTACACATCATTGCTTTTCATGTTAAGCAAGAATCGGATTAGCATTCGCTTAAGATAGAGCAATCTAATTAGTGATTCAGAATATTATGGGAATCGTATCACGTTGGTCAGGGATCCGTTTACATAACTTGGTAGTAAATTCTTTTATAAAGATATCGATAATAGAATTGATAAATGTATACTTGTTTCCTTGGTCAATGCTGTGTCTTTATAGACACAAAAAAAAGAAAAATGGAATTTGCATGACAAATATAAGAAGTTTTATAGCTTCTTCAGTTTTTCCTGCAAATAGCTTATTTCCCAAGGAGTTAGGCAGTGTTTTTACGGTGCATATCATGGTATCTATATTTTGTTTCTTTTTGTCTACCAACTTTGGGCACCAATTAAACCCATTTATCATAAGACACTGTTTTAAGCTTTCACAAACTTATAAGTCGTCACTTACGGAAGATATCCCGTAAGTGACGACTTACGGGGTATCTTCCGTGATTGTCTCTTATTTTGAGCTCCCGATTTCAATAATAATAATTTATTTATTTTCTCTAATCATCAGTAATAGTTCAGAGTCAGGTTTCACTGCATAGAGACTGGTGTCTGTTTTAGGTAAAACCTGTATTACAGATCACCAGGCTAACCCTCCGTCGGACAATTATCTTATGACATCATTAACTGCATATTTATTATTATTAATTTTTTATTTTGTGTCAACCCGCGACCATGGCGCTTGCAACAGCGTCGAAATATCAGGAGCTCAAAATAAGAGACAAGCACAGAAGATATCCCGTGAAAGTATAAGTTTAAAATACTTTGAGTAATGATAGTAAGTTGTAGTCTTATCATTGATCAAAATATAACGAAACAGGGCGTGTCCTTAGTTCTAATACAATAAGATTCGACGGAACTCGCTGGCTATAAATTAAGTTACCTTTGCTCGCGTTTTTTATTCTCATCGCCATGCTTGTTAGTTTTTGCTATCAGTCTCACGACTAACGGTCGACGTAACAGCATTTTGTATCAATTCCTTTGCCTGCTAGTGTTGTACTCGACTTCAAATGATCTTATTAGGGCTGTGACTTGAATTAGGATAATTTGTTGTTAGGTATCTTGCAATAGGGCACTACATTATAGCACCGTTTAGAAAACGTCGTGAGGAAAGTTTTGTGTTCAGGGGATAGACAGGAAGGTCATAGAAGTGATGAATATAATGTAGAAGAAAATGAGCAGCACAACAAAATGTGACGAATTTTAAGATTGATTGATTTGATTGTAATAATCAAGATCAAAAGTAATTCATTCAAATTAAGCTGAAAATCAGCATAATATAGTATTTTATTAGATAGTTTCCCTTTGTAGTTACCTCACTACAAAGCATTAAATTAGGTTTCTTTGAAACCCAAATAATTTTGCTGTTATGTAGGTCTAAATGTATAAGCCTATCCAGAGAGCTTTTCTTGTCCAAAAATGAAACAATTTTTGTATTGGTGTAACTTATCTTTTACGCTGTATCCTGTCCCTAAAAATGTCAGTAGGTGTAAGTACTAAACAATAAATTGCTTAAAAAGGCTTGTAACATACCCAAGACAAATATAGCTTGTACCCAAGACAAACATTGAATGAAGTAATCAGATACATTGCCGGATGAAAATTATGTTTTTTTTACAATAAATTTTACTTACTGTCAGTTATTTCACGCGTACCGCATTAAGTCCTTATGTAGGTACCGTTCATTGAGAATCAGCCGGTTTCATAATTTAGTAGTATTCATAACTATATGTAGGTAGGTACCTAAGGACCGTTATTTTATTTCGTGTATTAGAACCAAACTATAATTTACTTGGGCAGGTTATAAGAAGTAATTATTATTTAGGTACCTATGTAAAAGATTTTTAATTATAATAACGGTAATCATTTCAACGAACGGTATATTTTATTATCGGTAATGAAATAATCGTTGTCAAAAGATTCCTCATCTTTTATTAGAGCCTCGGATGATATCAGGAAAGGTATGTTTTTTTTTAAAGACAATGACTTTTTGTAGTAATAATTGAAACTCACACCATGATATCATTGGGTTCATTCGATAAGCGCCAGCGGACAACTCTTTACTGATATCATAGGGTTAGCGATGATAGCCATGTTGTCTACAAAGGTGCATTATTTTAGATTACCAAAAAGTTCTCTCAGATTCCTCAGCACAACAGCTTGCTATAAAATTATTAATTATTGTTTCCTATTATAAAGGGTGTAACAAGACCCTTCACGAAGCCGAAAGGCACTTGTTCTCCCCGTCATTGCGATCATTTTTTAGTTCTAGACCATATCTGGGAACCTAGTTACGGAGTTATTGGGGTCAAAGTTCCAACATTTTCCCAAGTTTTTTTTTTTTAAATACGGTTTTTTTAATGTAAGATTTTTACTTTAAGCACCTCCACAACCTCCATACTATTCAATCCATCCATCCGCTCAATGTTTTGAGTGCTTTACATTCGAGTCCTAAAGTAAAACGTAATTTTTTGCCTCAAAAAAAAAGTCGTTTCCCAGCAATATTTTTTGCGTAAAGTTACTTAGTTTGATGTACATAATGCTTGGTTGACGGCTTCGTGAAGGGTCCTGTTACACCCTGTATATCTGTATTGCATGTCTCTTGTTTGAATAACAAAGTAAACAGTCTACCATAATCAACATCTGCTTACCATTTTTCCAACTATATTGAGATCGGCTTCCATTCTAACCGGAAGCAGCTGAATATCAGTACTTTACACGAAGTGACTACGGGTAATACTGGTAGTCAGACTTTCAGGCACATAAACTGTCACTTACGGGATATCTTCCGTGATTGTCTGTAATTTTGAGCTGTTGCAAGCGCCATGATCGCGGGTTGATCACGGAAGATATCCCGTAAGTGATAGTTTATGTGTAAGTGTAAACCGTGAAAGTTTAAAACAGACTTTCAGGCTTCTGATTACCCGTAAGGCTAAGGACTATAACAGGTCAAACGGTCTACCATGTCCATAACGTCATCTTCCATTAAATAATTTCCCGCTACCGCTTATCACTTACACCCTACATTACAAGTCGTAATCTCAGTCAGTAAGTGGGTTAAAAATTATAGTACGTAGGTAGTTGTTTCGACATTTCGGCGCAAGCGCAGACACATCGAACGGTAACAAAGACCGTTACTTCGTTCCCAGTTGTGGTAAGATTACGATGTAATGGCTGCCCGTTATCGTGTAATGGAACTAACTGATTTATAGAATTGTGTACAAATTGTGATGATTTTTAGAATTGGATCGTTTTATTGCTTTGTAAATATGAAATTGTTTATTGTTGGTATGTAGGTATGTCTAGGATTAAAAAAAAAACCTACGCGGATAGAAGATAGATAGATAGAATAGTAGCCTAGGTAGATAGGAGTTTCCTGGCATGATCGAATCAGAAATGAAGGCATCCGCAAGAGAACCTAGGTTACCGACGTAGCCCGAAGAATTGCCAAACTTAAGTGGCAGTGGGCAGGGTGCATTGCTCGCAGAATGGAGGGCCGATGGGGCCGAAAAGCTCTGGAGTGGCGACCGCGACCCGGAAGACGTTGCGTTTGACGGCCTCCCACTAGGTGGACCGATGACCTGGTGAAGGTTGCGGGGATCCGTTGGATGCGAGACGCACGGGACCGGTCAATGTGGTGACACTTTGGGGAGGCTTCTGTCCAGCAGTGGACGGCTGAAATGATAATAATGATGTTGACGAGGATAGTAAGAAAGCGTGTATACGACATACCATCGATACGAAAGAAGAAATTTGGGCCCGGTTGATGGCAATAAGCTCGCCCCCTATTACATGGGACTTAAACTTAACCGAAGAAACGTGGATAATATTAGGTACCTCTACCTAAACCTTCGGGAATTACATGATGTTCATGCTCACTTAAATGTAAAAAAGCGCTACCGGAATTTTTCGCAGTATTCAACAAATTCCGTAACAGATTTGCGTAAACTAATAAAATCATGCTTTAAAAAACAAATATGGTCTAGTCTAAATTCCGTGTGTTAATAATATTCACGAGTTTACAATTCTAATGCCTTTTACGGTTCAGATCTAGTTTCCTTCGCATTTCATTAACATATTTATCATAGGACATATATTAAAATGTTTATAATCCATTTATTTATGAATTTTTAATCTAATTTTTACTGTTTAACTAATTTGTCTTAGGCATCAGCTCAAAATCTTTGATTTATTAGTTTATATAGTAAAGTATATAAGACGTATGTATACAGGGTGTCACAAGACCCTTCACGAAGCCTTCAACCGAGCATTCTGTACATTAAATTAAGTAACTGTACGCTACAATTATTGCTAGGAAACTCCTTTTTTTTGGTGTGAAAAACTACGTTTTACGGTAGGACTGAATTTAACGCACTCAAAACATTGTGTTGATGGATGGGTTAAATTGTACAGGGGTTGTGAAGGAGTTTCAAGTAAAAATCTGACATTAAAAAACATGGACTTAAAGAAAAACTTGATAAAAGTCGGATTTTTGACCCCCAATATCTCCGTAACTAGAAGGTATGGTCTACAAAAAAAAATGATCGCAATGATGGGGAGAACCAGTATCTTTCGAAAAAAAGAAAAAAGAAGAACAAAAAGAAGAGCAAAAGAAGGAACATGGATGGGTTTTAGTCAGTAAAAGTCTGACACTCCCTCCTGCTCAGCCCAGAGCGGGAGGGGTTATTTGATGATTTCCCATAGGTAAAAAAAAAAAAAAAAATGGTCTAGAACAAAAAAATGATCGCAATGATGGGGAGAACAAGTATCTTTCGGCTTCTTTAAGGGTCTTGTTACACCCTTTAAAGTATAGTATGGATGGAAGTATGGATATGGATAATTGATTTAGATAAATCTGCTAATCGAACTAATTAATCATGCACATCCATTTAATGAAATTCTAAGGCGTTATGGTAATTTTTATTTAAAAAAAAAACATGGTGTTGATCGTAAAATATATGTTTTGAAAATCGGAATATTCAATCCACAAAGACGATTAGTGGAGTGCAGACTTCTCTTGCTAGTGCTTGTCTATGGTGTCACCAAAGCCAAAGACATGCACTTTCTAGGGTTCTCTATGGTGTGACCATAGGGGATCTCAAGACAGAATCGTAGATGTAGAATAGTATTCTCTGCGAAGGTAATATTAGATTTCATTTTATTTGTTTTTTGCTTTGATGTTCTTTTTCAATTTTTTTATGGTTATGTTTTATTATTGCGCGTTTCTAGTCGGTGCAAAATAAATGATTTTTCTTTCTTTCTTTCTTTTTCTTGCTAAAAATGCATAATGCTTGCATACAGGAAATGATTGCCTTGTAAAAGTCTCGTTAAAAATGAACACACATATCGAAAAATCATTTATCAAAAATGTTATGTCTTTTGTCGATGCCAGTGATAATGATACAATATCATTGTGATTTATTATAACACAACAATTTATTATAGGTTAACATAATCGATTCGTGACCGTATTTCGTATTGACGCCTCTTCCGAGGATTATAAAATAAGGAAGTATAAAACTTGACCTATAGCGATTGTGTCCTAGTGACTGAGTCAAAATGTCCTAACTCCTATTATACAAGCACTAGATTCTAGATTTTACCTATTTGATTTGCAATTGAGTTGACTGGTCTAGTAGTCGCAAGCGCGACAGCTGATCATGAGGTCCTGGGTTCAATTCCCAGGTCGGGAATAGTGTTATTGGGTTTTCCATAAAAAAATATCAGTAGCAGCCCCGGAGTCTGGATTTGTGCTCGGTTGATGGGCAATAGGCTCGACCCGTATAACATGGGACTTAAACATAACTGGTGAAATTAGAGTGTACTAATGGGTACACCTCTGCCTAACTTTTCGGGGTTTGCAGGCGTGATTTGATTGTTATGTTGATATTAATTTAGCTATTATGTTATGTACGTTGCCTCAGGTGTTCCACATTTTATCCTAGAGGAAGAACTTTCATCTTGATCAAGTTAGAGCTGGCAAAATGTCGTGATGTTTATTTAATTGCATCTGTATATTAGTATATATATATAAATATTTTTTTATATTAGTATGTACCTATTTATGTATATTTTTATTTTTTTGTACTCTATCCCAATCACACAATGCTGTCCTATTTGACCCAAAGGTTGACTGGTAGAGAATGTCTTGCGGCATTAAGTCCGCCTATGTAACACTCTTGTACATGAAGTACAAATCGTAAAACGATCAGTTGAGAACACGAAGAGCTCGAGTAGTCTTAAGGAGTCCTAAGAAAAAAATGCATAAACGCTCATTTGTGGTCGACAATGAAAACTTTAACCAACCCAGTGATTTGCAGTACAATGTAATAACTGCAACCAACACCATCATAGATTTTTCGCAGAAAACTATCCCATTACAGCAATTCCTATAAAACATTCCATCTATCATACTCCAATAAAAACCGGAGCAAAACAGCTATTAAGCAGAACTAATAACAGACAGAACCGCAAACACCGACTAGTTATTACAAAATAACGTAACATCTTCAGATTCGAACGCACGACTGCACATTGTACTCCGGAGTCTAACCGACTAAGCACGAAAAAGTACAATTTATCGGAACAGAATATCTCGTACAGTTACATTGAGACGAAAAAACCGTGTCACACTGAAAGTTATGAGACAATTATGTAATTTTTAAATCACGTTTTTGGTATAAAACTATCGTAAATGCTGCTGCAGTTTCGCGAGTAGCAAAATTGAAGCAGTTTAGTGTCTTGAGAGCAATCAGGGTACTGCTAATGTGTGTATCTAATCGAATCATTATTCTTATAGCCATCTTTTTTAACGATGTGAAAAAAACACAATAGTGTGTGTAACAGACTTATTTTTTGCCGTCAAACAGAAAAAATGTGTTCGTTAAAATGTTTCATCACGATGTTCATTAATTAAGTGAACCGTTCATGTTTTTGTTAGTTAAAAGCTTCAGTGGTTATTAAAAATAACTGGGTTTTTGTCTTACTGGACTAAGACAGACTAAATACAGTTAAGGTTAAATAATGGAACAATGTTTAACCGTACAAAAAAGTGTTAGTGATAAAAAAACTACAAAGAAAACTAGATTGAATGGAGAAAAGAACTGTAACTGCCAGTGAATAAAAAAATGAAAAGATTTAAAAAGTGGTCAAATTGAATTTGGAGTGTTCTAAAATGGCGGCGTGGGTGTGGTTGGCAGCATTGCTGTGTGGCTCTCAAGCCGCAGTGCTACCACCACCATGGGCTGATGTGAAGAGGAATCCTTGCGCAGCATTGCCCAGAGGATGGCTCATGCTGTACTGGCCTAAGGATGGGAAATGCTATACCATTTATAAGGTTAGTAAATGCTTAAGAAATTCTGTTTACCATGTGTATGTTTTCGATCATATCTTCTATCTGGACGACGAAAGCTACTTCATATTTTGAACGACTTCTATTTTTGAATATACGTAGTATAGTATATAGTAGTAGTTTAGTATATAACTACATACTCGTGTATTCAAAAATAGAAGTCAACAAAGCAGTTAATTAAGCTTCGTTTTTCCAATGGATCGTCAAAGTTTAGTTCAAGAGTTTCAAGGACAATGAAGGAGTCTTCAATTCCTAGTATGGCACCAACCGGACGTTGGAGTGTGACTGAAGTCTAACATTTTCTACTTACAAAAGGTATTAGATATGACACCACTTAACATTTAACGGTTTCTACACACTTGCTCCACAGGTCAGTAGTATGTCCTTTGAAAAAAATACTAAGCGCAGCAAAAGGTTTCGAAAGAAAAACGGTATTCGAACCGTAATAGTTTTTTAACTACGAGTCCAAGAACGACTGTAATGCCCGATAATTTACCAAAATGTGTAATAATTTGAAACCATAGAGTACCGTTCGGAATGCTAGCTTTTGACACGGAGTAACGAAGTAGTAACAGAAGGTTAATGGTATGCAAATTAGCCGTTCATTATGAGATTGTACGTGTTGTCTCAGGACAGACTAAAACCAATTAGCACTTGATAAAGTTTGAAAAATAAAAGAAAATCCCTAACATTAAGTTAAAATTCACAGCCTTCATTGATTCTATTGAAGGTTCTGTTCTCCTTTTAAACTAAAATGTCCAATTTACACGGCTTAGTAAAGTTCTAACTCGAAAGAAGACGTGACTAGGACGCAAAAACTACAAAGACACATGTGCCGTGCGGCGTTATCTTGATCCGACTCTTTGGGACTTCTGATCCTATCTATTCCGGGTACTCTGCCATTGCGCAACCTCACCGCCAGTGCTATGACCCCAAGACATCTCGCTCATGTCAACCGCTTGGCCACGACCTACACGATACAGTGACACGCGCGACAGTTATTGCGAAGAAAAGAAGTCAGATAAAAATTAAATAAATCGCTTACCGTCCTTTCAGTAGTAGGTACCTCTAAAGCAACTATGTACTACTGGTACTAGGATAAAGATTACGGTAATTTTGACAGGCTTGTCAATGTTACCAACCGAATAGCAGGCATCAAAATGACGCTATTAAAAATAATGTGGTTTTGACACTGTTAAAATAAGAAAGCAAAGTCAGCGGGAAAAAAGCTGTGGAAGGGGTGTGTAGTGTGTGTACAGCATGCCATGAGCCACCGAGACGCGTGTTGCAAGTTGCAACGCATGTGTGACTTGACGTAAGAGCTGCGTCAAAAGTTGCATGGCCTGAGGTCATGAACGAGGCATAAAGCGACTTAGTTTTGGAAATACTTTGTAGTTACGTAATACGCGAAGCTTTTAGTGCCCCTGTTGAATAAACAATAAAGCTGCTCTGTGTTCCCATAGAGTCCCGTTGTGTAAACTTGGCGCATGAGGATGAATATTGATAGTGAACTTGAAATATCTGATATTGCCATGTAATATAATGACGGAAGTAATCGTAACTGCCTTCTGCGGTGGGCTGGATAGATCTTCCGTAAAGTGAGAATCATTCTTACGGTTGGCTAAGTAACAGTAAAGTCATTAATACTTAACTATTTTATTTAGGTATTGACTTCCAGACATTATATCAAATAGTATTTGCATGTAGTCCGTCATAAATGGCAGTCAGTTGTAAAAAGCGGTGATGGCCTAATGATGTTCAAGTTCGAACCCAGGAGGCGTACCTCGGATTTATCGGATTCGTGTGCGTTTCGTATAATTATCACTTGCTTCTGTGAAGGAAAACATCGTGAGGAAACCAGCATGCCTGAGAGATATTTCTCGACGGCATGTAAAGCCAAGTTAGAGGCCCATGGGCGGCATAAAACTCTGACATCAGGTTCCTCACTAACCACAAGATCAAGAAGAATAAGTTGTAAATTCAATTCAAATTCAAGCAGGCATTTTCATCACCAGTGCTTTAAAGACGTTAACGGAAAACATCGTGAGGAAACAGATGTATCCTAATACTAAATATTATAAGACAAAAACCGGCCAAGTGTGAGTCGTACTCATACGCACATAGGGTTCCGTAGCACCAAACAATATATAATAAAAATATTTTGAAGGCATTCGTTCATATGTTGTTTTGTTTTACATTCATCAACAAACTAAATTTGTTTTTCATAGTATGTTAATGAAAAACAAGATTGTTGCTGCAGTTTGATGAAAAAAAAAAATCTTATTCAAACCAATTTTGGTTGAAAGTTTTTTTACGTTCTATATTTTATTTCTATATCCTATATTTTTTTCAGATTTTTTCTCCTCTTACTTTAGCAATTAGAGCCCCCCCCCCTCTAATTTCACACTTAACCACTTTGGAAGTGGTGAAAGTGTGAAATTAGACACACATTTTACCACTTTGGAAGTGTTTATCTTTCAAACGATTGACTTTGAGAGAAAATGGTTTTAGGAACCTCAATGTCATTTTTAAAGACCTATCTATAAACACCCCGCACGTATAGGTTTGAAGAATTTTTTTTTTTTTGTTTCAGTTCCATGTACGGGGAGACTCCCTTAATCTTATATTTTTTTTATTTTTGTATAAAAAACCTTATAGCGGTTCACAGAATACACCTACTAAGTTTCAACTGTTTAATCCTAATAGTTTCGGATTAAAGTGGCTGGGACATACACGGACAGACAGACAGACTTGGGAATCTATAAGAGTTCCGTTTTTTGCCATTCGGCTACGGAACCCTAAAAACGTCCCTTAGTCCACACCGATCCAGCGATCGAATATGGCTGCCTCTCACTTACTACAGAAGGCCTTACTTACAGCAGTAGGAACATTGTAGGCTGATTATATCATTGCAACGTGTCATAACGAATTCAAGCCCACAAAACACACACACAGTAACACAACATACACACTACACAACATACACACTACACTACACCACACACACACACTACACTACACTTCAATGACACTAAGTACGACACCGTGACCACTTCAAGAAGCCAGTATTAAATAGTCTAGACACATTTAATCGTTTCAGATAAAATCGTATAAATGCCTGATGGTCGACATGTCCGTATTGCGTAGCGTACTGATTAATGGTCTATGTGACTGTGGCAGGACGTGGCACACATTTTGTAGGAATATGTGAACTGGATTGGATAATTTCCTGTGAAGTTTAAAAGTTGTGGACTTATTGGCAAACTTTATTGGAGATTTTATCGTCCCTCCATAAAGCCGATGTTCTGGTGAAGGTCGTCGGTATCCGTTGGTGGCCAGAAGTGGTTCGTTGCTGTGGCGACACTTGTGGCAGGCTTAATAATATTATGTCTAGCCATCAAAGACAACTTTTGGCTAAGAAAGTGCTGATGATTTTCTTTGAGAGATTGTTCGTATCTCTTTCCGACTATGTATCTTTAATTCTAAATCGATGTTCATCCATGTTTGACTACGAAGCTAAACCATAGACAGAAGTTGTAACATGGGATTGTAGTAGTAATCTAAAGGCTGAACTTTGTTTCGGGCAAAAAATCAATCATGACGTGTCAAGTCATACCTACTATGGAATTGCTATGGAAGTGAATGCTGCAACGAAGGCTACTATGGATGAGTGAAAGAAAAAGACACCAAATAAATGGAAATGAATATCATTATGTTAATGTCAATTAAAACTGTCAATTTAATACATTTGGTGAGCTTTACAGTGCTACACGCATACCTTACATATGTTTATAAATTACCTCGACAGTCTTCAAAAGTTGCAAATTTTCTCGTAACTACCGGCGCCAACACGAAGCTTTTTATTACGCTAAAAACTCAAGGCCATTCAGAATCTATTAATCATTAAATAGTGACGAATCACTGTGAAATGGCGAAACGTACGAATATACGAATAAAACGCTAGTGGGTCAGTGTGTGGCATAACAAGATCGATCGGTCACGGTCTTTCAACAATACAGTCGAAACCACTCGCCGAACCGGAATACACAATGTTTAACGCTGATTGTTGTTGAGCTGAAGTCGTAAATTAACGATTTGGAGACGTCTAAAGATGTTGTGGTGTCTTTTAAGAGAGTTTTGGTTCAGATTTGTGTGCTTGGATGTACGAGAGTGAATAAATTGAAGATTTGCTAGAAATTTTTCGGGAGCAGTTGCAATTGCATTACTGTTGAGATGTTACACTTAAAGACTAATGAAATGATGGATGGACTGTGTGAAGGATGATATGGCTAGAAAGGAGGGGACTGCTGAGATGACGAGTAACAGAGAAGTATGCAAGAACATGCTGACATACTCTTAGTATCAGAAGCTCGTTCAGAAGCCATTATCGTAATTCAGATGATGCAATGAGTGGTTCTTCATCACTATCCTTCATCATTTCAGTATTCACTTCGTTATTAGGGCGCACTTACAACTGAAATGAAGGTGAATGCAATAATCGATGGTGTAACTGGGATTTGTCTCCCTACCTTGTAGATTCCATTGATGTTGACCACGATGTTTTGCCAAAGGGGAGAAAATTATATTTAAATAAATAGTTAACCTTGAAACTAACACAGATAAAATTGATTCTAAATTAAACCCAGTGTCCAAATGAATAAATCAGTTAAGTTCACCACTGTCCAATATCGAAAACGGTAGAATAATCAATAATCACGTAACGGCAATCGGATTCATATAACATTTGGATCCGAATGTCATACGAAACCGATCGGCGTGAAAATCTAATGATTTGGTGAACATTGACCGATGTAATGTTTGTTTAGCTATCAATAATACCACATTGTCATTTGTTTTGTGGCAAAACTGAACAGTGCTTCCTCCACGTTTGTTAAGGAAAATTATCATCTTGCTGCTCCTTGTCATATGTCAAGAGCGGCCAACCCGTCATACTTTTCATACAAACGCTCGTACGTGATTATGCCGTTGTTACACATCTATCTTTGAATTTTTTGAACTAATGGGTATTTTGTGCACTATATTAAGGTTTCTATGGATGAAAAATAAAAAAGGTAGGAACAAATTCAGTATAAGCCTCCAAAAATTGCTGTTTTGCACAAATTTTACATGAACTTTGGCCGTTCATAATGTACTCAAAAACTGTAAAAATAAAGAAAACATCTCGGTAGAAACCTTGCACATGTAATGCAGATTCTTAATGAAAAATATTTGTTTCACACACTTGTAAGACTTATTCAAAAACACGTATTTCCTGGAACAAGTTTAAGAAATTTTCGAACACTATTTTTCGTTCAATGTCATCGCGTTAGGCGGTGTGAGGTGCGCGGGAGACGAGAAGTGCGTGGCCGGGGCGGGGTAAGACGGGGGACTTGAAAGAAAATCACTGCTGCACCACCCACCCACACTGCTGCTGCTGCTGAAAACAACAAGCTTTTTGACCATGCTCGCGTTGACGATAGACGGGTCGGGAAGGGCCCTCTTAATTGGAGTGAGCGCAACTCATTTTTTTCCATCATGAGAAATCCGGTATGTCCTAAAACCAAAAATTCGAAGACGTGACATCCTCCAGCCCGCACTTTAACTGCGTAGTGAATAACAGCCTACTCCCTCTCAAAGTGAGGATACCTTTGTCCCAGCAGTGGGAATATTATAACACGATTATCCAATGCTTCGTCGCCTAGGATAGGTCCTTGCACAGGCTGTGTTTGCTAACTTCTTTTAGGGGATCAAATGCAATGACATTGAACTTCCTTTAGCGTGAGTATATTTCGTTGCGTACGTGAGCTAATAGATAGTCGAAATGTTAGCAAAATCACACTATTTCTCGAATTATGACGAATGCAAGTCATTACAAAAACTTAGGTAAACGGTGCTAAATGCTACTGCATTTCAAAAAGTTCTGTGTTTTCTATCACGACTTCCTCAAGGCCATGATTGAGAAACTTGCAATTATTCACATGCGTATGTTTTGCAAATGATATACGTTTGTCAGTATCGGTCACGACTCTTCAAAATCGTGATTTTCTAGCTGCATGTTCATCGTGAACCTGGTTTTAATGTTAGTCTCTTTTTATTTTTTATTTGAGTCCATCTATTGATAACCGTGTAAAATATGCACTGTTGTTTTTTGTGTGGTCATCAGTTCAAAGATTCAGGGCGGCTGATCGAGAACCGTGCTCCATTTTAGATTTTTGAATCATCCTCTCAGCTCAAAACCGCAGTAAAACCACAACATGACCAGGCTCTTTAGCTACAAATGTCAGCCTAGTTAAATATTAGCAACATAACTTGAAAACCGGCAAAGTGCGTGTCGGGCCACGCACAATCTAGGGTTCCGTAGTTACCCGTCAAAATATGCGGACACTTCCTACGGTCCGATTTGCCTCCGAACGAAGATTTTTATTGTAATAATAAAAAACAAAAACTTGACCTTACAAAAATTAACACTTTAAAGCTTAATATTTCACAAACGAATCCCTTAAACGGAAAAATTATTTGTGCGTATAACCTCGCGAATATTTTTGAAAGACCTATCCAACGACATCCCACACTATGGGGTACGGGATCTAAAAAAAAAACCCACTTTACGTGTACAGGAGGTACCCTGACAAAATACTTTTCGAGATTTTATTTTATCACTTTGTCGGCGTAACTAATTTGTTTATTCAAGCCAAATTCCCAGCAATTTACAGCTTTCTAGTACTAAGAGTCTTTGAGCTAAGCTGCGGACAGACAGACGGACATGGTGCAACTATAGGGGTTCCTTGTTGACAACGGAACCCTAAAAATGGCAATTAACAGTAGCTTTTCCGACCCTGACCTGTTTAAAAAGAAACTTATAATCTTTCTCATCATTATGTACTAAATTATGTCAGTAATTTGAATAATAACATATAATTAACCATAATGTACGTTATATAACGTGTTAGTGGGTCACAGTAACAGTTTCCCATGATATCATAATTACTGCTTGTATTATGTGAGACGTAAGATGACGGGGTTGACAGTAATTTGTGGTTAAGGTAATTGACGTTTGTTAGCTATGATGGTTGCTCTCGTGACGAAATGGAGAGTAAAGTGTTTTAGAGTATAAGATGTTATCCTTTTAGATGGATGTAATAATCATTTAGTTTAAAATATAAAAAAAGCACCAACTAGTAAATAGCTGCACCGATTTTGATAAAACATATCTAATTGTAATAAACACATCATGCGCTTTCATTTGATATCCCACTTGGGTATATTTGAAAATATTCGATTTTTCATACCCACTTTCATGCCCCATATCTTATATCTTATGACGACAGGCCGTGTCGACGGCGCGTTCGTGTTCCACGCGCGCCTCAAAGAGAGTCAGCAAACAGGAAGGGGTCCGTAAGGACCGATGCCTGCCAGGGTTTAAAAGTCTGACACTCCCTCCTGCTCAGCCCAGAGCGGGAGGGGTTATTTGATGATTTCCCACCGGTAAAAAAAAAAAAAAAAACTAGTAAATGGCTGCACCGATTTTGATAAAATATATCTAAGAACCATCGCCAAGAAACTAGCTTGCAAGTAAAAAACTGCATTCAAATCGGTTCTCTCGTTCGTCTCTCTCGAGCTACGGTGCCAGAGACAGACACACACACACACAGCGGTTAAACTTATAACACCCCTCTTTTTGCGTCGGTATATATGATACAGAATAAGTGATTGAAAAGTACCGTGGTCATCGTATCGCAGACTGAAATCTTTGGCAAAAAATCTGCGGATTGAAATATGTAAATTTATTTCGATCAACTGCTTTCAAAATGTATTAAGTGTAAATTATTCAATCTGTTTTGGTAGCAGGATCAATCTATTCACTGAAAGCATTCGGTAGCGTATTCCTATAAAAACAGAATAGTCTACTAAAAAATTGGTTTGTCGTTTGTCATTTTTTTTAGTAAGTTCCAAAATATCTTTTTGTTGATATCCGAAATGAAAAGTGTTTTCTACTATTTTATGATTTCCTATTTATACGCTTCTTACGAAAGGACTTCGTCCGACAAAAAGTAAGTACAATAAAATCGAACTAAATCAAAACATCCGAAAGAACTAACCATTTAATTTGTGTTCTTTAGACCGAATTTAACGACGGCGCCTCGTCTAAGCGCCACTTATCCAATTAGATTCAATCGATTTCGTAAAAGTTAGACAACGATAATTATTAGAAGTTTCATGATGGTTTGACTTTAGTGACCTCTATTTCTTATAATTGATTTGAATTGTGCATGAATTACTAAGCTGATTAGTATTTTGGGATGAGATTATATTCAATGTCAGTATCAGTGTTTTTGTAATAATTATTCAACGAATTCGCGACCTTAAATCGTAATCAGCTCATGGTAAGGCTGCTCCAAGATGGAAGGTCGATTAGTGGAAAGGATAGTCGAAGAATTCCAGAATATGCACCGTTTCCGTTCCTTTTACCCTTGTACGCACTAGAGACATGTCTACTAATGTAATGTGACTATTTGTCTTTAGAAATATCTCTGTCACCATGGGATCATTGCGAACAGAAGTTGTTGAGTTCCATGTAAATATTTTTCTTCATAAGGATCATTTACCAAGGGAATAGGAAAAAACTATTGGCTAAGCCCATTTTACGCAAGGGTCAAAAGCCAAAAGAATACGTACGGAAATAGTAATTAATACGTAGGCCTCTACGTGCTAACTCTTCAGGCCTACGTGCTAACTGGCATCGTCATTCAAAAGTAGACCATATCCTCTAAGGCAGAGATTAATAAGTTTGCAATGCAACTGCCTCAAAAAGCATCCTCCTGTATATGAGGTCGGGGAAAGCGCCAGACAATATTTAGGTAATGACGTCACATGACATGCATACCCACTTCTCGCTCGAATTGAAGTCACCAGCATAATTTAACACGTGTAAAATTGATGATACGGAATTTGTAATTCAGTTTATTTAAATGACATCAAACTTTGGAACGAAAGCCTTCATGCTTTACAAATTTCTACCTTGACTTTTGAAGTTAAGGTTTGAAATGCTTGTTGCTTGGCCTAGGTTACGTGTTTCCCTAGTTCAAGGGTCACGAGGCAAGTTATCCAACGCTTTGGATGCGTTCAGAGTTTATAATAAAGAATGTTTACTATGTGTTTGCGGAAGAAAACATAAATATACTTGATGTATTGTTGTTTACGTCAAATATACTATAAGCGAGTACAATGGTTAGTGATAAACAAAACCTGGAAGAGCCTGTCTTGACGCTGAAGTTGACTGGAGTAACTTATTTATATGTTAAAACTTCATGTACAGTAGTGTTACATAGGCGGGCTTAACGTCAGAAAACAATCTCTAGTCTCTACAAGTCAACCTTTGGGTTAAATAGGACAACATTGTGAATTTTTGAAAGGGTACTAAAATAACACAAAACAATAAACCACGTACTTATACACGTGGAAGCCGACCCCATCATAATTGGGAAAAGGCTAGGTAGAAGATGACTTATACATTTTGTTAAATTACTGCAGAAGTACTGATTCTACATTAATTTACGCAGACGAATAAGTTGCCATGTTCCTACCACTAACGTAGACAGTTTCTTACCTAATGATAACGAGAAAAAATGCACCAGTTTAATAAGAAAAGTTAGGGGAGTCCTTCGAAAAAATAAGACACCACTTTTTTATCCATAACATTCTGACGGTAATCTCCGAAAGGTTACGCTGAGGTGTATTTATGATAGTACACCCAATCTAAACTAATATTATAAAGAGGTGGTAATATTATAAGGAGCTGGATCTACTGAACCGATTTTGAAAATTCTTTCTCTAATAGAAGACTAGACTAGAAGCTACATTATCCCCGAGTGCAACAGATTATATTTACAACGTGCCCGTGGGATAATTTCTGACCAAAACGCGAGCGAAGCCGCGGGCAACAGCTATGATATTATAAAGAAAGATACACCACCACGTTCATACTGAGCGGCTTTCAAATATCGTAAGGTTGTTATGGCTGTGATAAATAATACGAAACGTATGAAACAGAAAGAGATAGCTATTGCGCTTGAAGTACTTAAATTACGACAATTGTCTGAATTTGTCTGCAACATTTGCGCGCGCTAGTACGATATTTACCTCTTCTTATCATTATAGTACACCCATATTTCGCCAGTTATGTGTGAATATTTGTCCCAAATGGGAAATTGGTCGCACGAACAAAAATTATAACAAAAGCTGGTGCAACGAATACTGCTCATAAGTCAAGACACGTCTTATGTGACACTTAGATAATATCTCTTTTACGGTTATCAAATTTAATGTACGTAACGGTCAGGTCTTTACGCTACTCCTGCCGTTAGTGGATGTAATGGTGTGGAAGCAGTAATGGCTAATGGCGACACTTGACACGAACGTGACTTCTGGTGGAAGAAAACATTACCGAACAGTAGGCACTACTTCACGTAGAGTACATAACAAAAAGTTTGAAAGTGGGAACTGTTACAGAAAAAATGAAAGGGAGTCGTTTGTCTTGGAAACATGTGATGAAAAGGAATCATACGCATGAGACTACTCATGCATAAAAATGTGACCCAGGGAGAATTTTTCAAGTGGGCGTGGATGGCCAAATCCGAAACTATGAGGAATAGCGAAAAATACTTAAAGGAGTCTCGAGCCTAATTTTGATCAAAACTGAAACTGTATCATTGGATTTTTTAAAATAAGTATTCATAGACAGGATTCGACCCCATTGATTTTGAAAAAATAAAAACACATTGTATTTTTACACTATTCGGTAGCGTTGCCATTAAGGATCAAATTCTGGGAAGTAATGACATAACTGTATATGTAAGAAAAATGAGTAAATTATAGGGTGACAGCTGACACGGCAAAATGGATGACGAAAAAGTGTAGTGTGGGACTAGAGCTGGAAGACAATGAGGCTTCTTCTCGATCTATTGAAACTCCGTACTACTCTAGGTCAGACCGAGGTCAGTCGTACCGACGCACGTGCGGTTAACTGTACTGATTATTGAAAATTTTAATGTGGTTTAGTAGTCAGAGCGATGTTAGAAATGCTGATCCATGCGTGTTGTTCGTGAAGGGGCGCTGTCAGTTATGACTGGTCATCTCTTAGTTGCCACGGCTTATTTGAATTATTTTTTTTTTCATTTTTTTTTATTGACTTTTTTGTTTTTACTATGGACACTTTTAACGTGCACATAAAGAAAGAAAGAAAGAATAAAGTTTATTTGACAACAGTTCCATAAGCACACATAATACAAAAAAGATACAAAATAAAAAAATAAAACAAATTAAAAACTAAGAAAAAAAAAAACAAATTGAAAATAGATTGTATTTATGTGCTGTGTGCCACACGGCTGCGCCAAAAAGGTCCATTTCAGCATTCATGCCAGACAGGTGAGGCTGTCTGACGCTGGTCTTCCAATGAACCTTTGGGGGAAAAGGAGGTGACGGAACAACAGTTTCAAACATAATAATAAAATAAATACATGGGTACAAAATAATACATAACGAGTAAATTAAATAAATGTGTAATTTACGAGTTCGGTTAAAAGTAAATAAAAAATGAGTAATAAATATTTTAGTGTGATCAGACATAAAATAAGATTAAGCTAGGTGAGGGAAGAATGATGAGAGTGGTGAGTCGGCGTAAAAAATTGTAAATCGCACAGAAAAAAAAAAAGAAAAAATAGAACAATAAAAGAATAAAAGAAGATGCTAGAAGAGAGAAGAGAAGAAAGAAAGATAATCACGAAATAATGATAAATTACAGACCGATCGCGCTTATACCAGTTATGTCTAAGGTGTTCGAAAAATATATATATGGTGAGATGAATATCTATTTAGAAAAATATAATATATTATGTAACGAACAAAAGGGATTTCGGAAAAATAAAAGTATAAATTTGGCTATTTATGAGTTTTTACATAATGTAATGCTAAACGTAGATAAGAGAACCCCAGTCTGTGCCATATTCTGCGACATGACACAGGCCTTTGACTGCGTCCATTATAATTCCCTGGCAGATAAACTTGAAGCCTATGGTGTTAGAGGCAACGTTTTAGAATTAATTAAATCGTATCTTCATAACCGTAAACAAGTTACAGAAATCATAACAGTAAATAAAAAAAGTAAACGTGAACAAATTTCAAGATCAGAGGAACGCGATGTTATGTACGGAGTACCTCAAGGCAGTGTATTGGGGCCTCCGTTGTTCACTCTTTATATAAATGACTTGCCTAATGTAACTAAACAACCGATGACACTTTTTGCTGACGATTGTACTATAACAATAGCTTGTAATGACATAAACATATATGAACATGACATTAATAATTCACTAATATCTATTATAAATTGGTTAAATGATAATAATTTAATAATTAATTTTAAAAAGACTAACGTCATGCACTTTCGACAACGTACACAAACAATCAACAATCTTAATATTCAATTCAATAATATAAATATCAATGAAGCTGACACAACAAAATTTCTGGGACTAATAATAGATTCTAAATTGAATTGGAAACCTCAAATAGAGGCACTTAGTAAAAAAATTGAGTAGTGCAGCCTACGCTCTGAAAAGGCTTGCTGTGGTTCTCAACACAGATGCGCTAATTACTGCGTACTATGGATTAGCCGAATCAATTCTTAGATATGGAGTCATCTTTTGGGGGAATAGCACGGACAATGAAATAGCGTTTCGGGCACAGAAAAGGTGCATTAGATCGATGTTTAGACTGCAAACAACGGACAGCTGTAAATCTTATTTTATAGAACGTAAGATATTGACGTTGCCCTCATTATATATCCTGGACACAGTAATGTTTATTAAATCAAATTCACATTTATTTCAGCTTTTGTCTGATGCTGTCCCTAGGAATAGACGCGATAATCTCAAACTCTGTGTTCACGGCGCTAAAACAACTCTTATGCGTAAGAGCATCTTTTGCATGGCCCCGACCATTTTTAATAAATTGCCCAAATCATGGAGATCATTAAATATATCTGCTCTTAAAAATAAATTGAAGAAATTACTAACTGAAAGAGCATATTACAGTATAGAAGAGTTTATGAAAGATGACAATTTTCTTAGTTTTTGAGATGACAATGTTGTATTTTTGACATGTTATTGTAATCTATTGTATATATATATATTTTAATTAATAATTGTAATTTAGAATTTAAATTTTAATGATAGTAATTCATATTTTCATCGACTAATTTATTTAATGACTACTTGACATTTAATTTTATCTACTGACTGTGCTTGCTGAATTGTAGTGATACTTAATCTATAATTAATAATGACAAATTAATAAGTACATACATAATTTCTATTGTAATTTTGATGAATATTATCACGGTTTATGCACCATCTCTTCCTACCAATTTGTACGCCACGATACGCGGCTGAACATGTTAGAACGATACTCTATTTCATTATTAACTTGCATGCAATTTATCATGTACACCATGTTTAAACAAATAAATTTTACTTACTTACTTACTTAGAACCTTGTGGTGATTACGCAAATACGGAGCACTCGGACACAAGCGCTGCAAATGGCTGAGCGTTTATATGATAGAAACATTAATTTCGACCATATCCAATTTCTGCTGTGCTGCTAACAAATACTGCCGTAGACGTGTTCTGAACGTATGTATAGTGCCCAGTACCCGTAATGGTGGGGGAATATTATTCCACACTTTAGATGCAGCGTATCGGAAACTACCCCTGTAAGCTGCTGTCCCATGAGATTGTGACACACATCTACATCGTTCTGACATAATGTACCATATCAATATGAATGATGTAACCAAGGTTTTGTAACAATATGCTGATTTAAAAGAGTGTCCATGGAGTTTCTTGCCCGTTGTTCTCCATAGAGATCTACGCTAGGGAATGGGCAACTACAGTACTTTCACAGTTTTTATGCCTTGTGCCTGGGACTGTAGCTACATTTCATTGTTATCTTTGTTTCGACAGTTCAAAAGTGCCTATAACTGGCCTACTTGAATTAAATGCTTTGATTTTGATTTTGAGTGAATATGGAAGGTAACAAACGCCAGCGTATTGCTTGAAGCAAGTTGCGTCCCCCTTTTCTTTTTTTTCTTTTGTGATATTCTGTATATGACCCCTTTCCTCTGGGCGGAGCGGAAGGGAGTGTCAGACATGTACTGACTAAAACCCATCTCTTTCGAATAGTCCCGCAGCTCTGGCAGGCATCAGCCCTTGCGGACCTCTTCGTGTTTGCTGACATCTCGTTGAGACGGCGAGGCAGTCAAGTTGCGTACCCTTTTTTTTTTTTTTTCGTATGTCAAATCATCAAATAACCCCTCCCGCTCTGGGCTGAGTAGGAGGGAGTGTCAGACTTTTACTGACTAAAGCCCATCCATGTTTCTTCCTTTGCCCTTTGTGTTCCGGGGCCGCGGTATCTCTTTCGAACAGTCCCGCAACCCAAGTTGCGTCCCCTGAGGTCGTGATCGGGCGGTAAATGTGGCTTCAGTTTAGATCAGTTCTCCAGCAGTTGCCTAAGTATTTTACTACTTGACATTTGTCGTAAATAAAGTTACATTAACTAGTCGGCTGACATTATTGATTTACAATGTAATATGTATGTAATGTATTGGGTTGTGCAATATGGTCTCTGTGTTAGGAATTATATATAATTAATTAATTATTTCAAGTTTTTTTTTTGTCTTTTGTCATTTGAAGAAGGAAGTTGGCTTACGTTATGGACATTTTTTTTGGTGTGTGGGTTGGAGGTTGCGAAGTATGGAAGAACGAGCCATGCTGTGCTGACACAAAATGAATTGGGATATTGATAAACACATTTTTATATATTTTTTTTATTATATCCAAGGTTAATGTTGTGTTTTATATTTTATATATTAGAATATAGATATGCACATTTAGTTTTGTTTTTTGTTCTTTTGTTTTATTAGAATGTAAGTAAGTTAGGAAAGATATATGTACGTAAAAAGTTAAAATTAAGGTATTTCATTTACGTGCTAATATTTTAGTGTTTTCAAGTGTAAATAATGTAAATATTCGTATGCCACGTCTAGCGGCGGATATGTCCTGAACCATACTATTTCTATTTAACAACTTTGTGCCTACCGTATCTTACGAATAAATGTCTTTGTCTTTGATAAGGGAGGATGATGGTGATTGAAGATTAAGGCATTTAGCTACTTCTCGAACATATGTTTTGGTGTACAAAACTATTCACTGAAAGAAGCAATGTCAATTATTCTTGACCAAATATGCGGACGACGCAAATTATTACCCAAAGTTATGAAATAATTGCTAAATTATGTAGTAAAATTTGTTTTAAATTACTGTCAGTTATTTCAGACGCTCGTAAAATACTAATTAATTCACATATTTTGGTTTAAACATTCATTTAATTAGCATGTAAAATAAAAGAATTTGGACTATAAAATAGTTGATTACTTGACAAAAAATTACGTTGCATAATGTATCTTTGTGGGTGCTCAATAAAAATACTTCTTCAACTCTAAAACTAAGAAGGTAAAGACCTACGAAACTGTCAAGGTTTAAAAAGTTCGGTGGACACACGCCTTGTGTAACACTTAACCCTTCAAATACTTCACCTACTTCCACTATCCTAACTATAAAGAAGAAATTCTCGATAGACCTACTAATAATCTAAATAAATTATGCAGTTTAATATTTTTCTTAGTTTAAAAGACTTCAACAAGAAACCAAACGATTTTGAATTGGACACTGCAGCATCTATGTTGTCTTAGCAAGCTTTTGTTTTTTGACAAAAGAGTGTTCTGCAGGAAATCAACCATGTGGACTAGCATATTTAAGCCAATTGAAGAAAAAATATTAGGTGTGCATCCTCACACTTCAATAATTGAAGAGGCACGAAGAAAAGAAGGAGGGGTGATCAGGAATATCAGTGATGTAGATCTAGAAGAGTGTCCATGGTGTTTCTTGCCCGTTATTCTCCATAGAGAGAGATCTACGCTAGGGAATGGGCAACTACAGTACTTTCACTATTTTTATGCCTTGTGACTGGGACTGTAGCTACATTTCATTGTTATCTTTGTTTCGACAGTTCAAAAGTGCCTATAACTGGCCTACTTGAAATAAATGCTTTGATTTTGATTTTAGAATTGGAACCTGTATTGCAATCACTAAAGAAGCACTATTAAAAAAGGGTTGCTATCAAAAAATTGCAACCACATTTGCTAAGCAACTAGTCATCCACAAGTTACAAAAAGCTGACACAGATACATCAAACTGTCATGTTGGTACAAATTGCGGACAAGAACTGGTTACCGTTAATTTTCCCACATAGATAGATACTAAGTCGGTTAGGTAAAAATGGGGCTGCTGTCATCATCGCTACTAGATAATTGATACTTGCATTGTTAGCTTGTCTGTAATATGCTGAATTTAATACTGTTCGGCAAATTCTCGTTACTGAACCCTGTTGAAGCATTTTTTTATTTTTCCAGTGAGATAAAGTTAAAATTAAAGCAGACATGAAAAATGTAGGACCAGCCGCAGTCTGACACTCCCTCCTGCTCAGCCCAGAGCGGGAGGGGTTATTTTATGATTAACGATCGGTAAAAAAAAAAAAAAAAGCCGCAGCTAGCAGATTCTAGCTAAAATATGCATTATCTTCATAAAATTGTCATAAAATACAAATTCATATACAGATATGCACATATAATCCGGTTCCTGTAGAAATATTTTAGATCTAACAAGGAGTTGACTCTCATTGCTGTGCTTTCACTTTTGCTCCCGACTGTACCACAAGCTCGTACCGTTTTTGTATAAGATCAAAATTGCTTTAACCTTGCAATTAACGGGTTTTAGCTTCAGTCAAACACTATTAACGTTTTTTGACTAATTATGAAAATGCAAATTAAGTGTAAAAGAATAAGATTCGTGACGCAAGATGATAAACAGGTTTTCATATTGTTCTTACCGCTTTAGAAGGTGTAGAAAACAAAGGGCTTGCGAAAAAACTGAGGTTTTAAACATTGTAATACAGGTTTAATCTCGGTTTCGTTGATCGTCGTCTGAGATTGAATCTCTTTATTGTCTTTACATTTTATTTGCTGATCCTTTAATGATATCCTTAATTTGTCACGGAGGTGGCAGTTTAAAGAGCTTGCGAACAATTTTTGATATAGTCTTTGCAGCTGGTAATGTCTAGTGTTTTTACCCTGCATTGATCGGTCTTTTGAAAAAGGTCTCTTTGATTGAAGGTAGCCCTTATATACCAGGGCCTTGTACACATACAGACCATACATTGTAACAAACTAATGTAAAAAACTGACTGGATAATCTTTTCACCATGACATGAGCTATTCTTGTATAACTTGGGCTAAGGCGCGAGTGACGATGTGATTAATAGACTTGCATATCAAACAACACATGGCGTTAATAATGATTTTGTTAAGCTGATTGTAGCTACATTAGTTGTCTAAGTTTGCTGAGTTTTTGGATTCACAGATACGCATTTTTTTTATTACTAAGACTCCACTGTCCGTCCGTCTGTCTGGCTGTCTGTCAACAAGCTGTATCTCATGAACCGTGATAGCTAGACAGTTAAAATTTGGACAGATGTATTTCTGTTGTCGCTATAACAACAAATAATAAAATAAATATTTAAGAGGGCCCTTCCCGGTCCGTCTATCGGCAACGCGAGCATGGTCAAAAAGCTTGTTGTTTCATCCAGAGCCACAGCGGTGATTTTTTTTCAACTCCCCCGTCTTACCCTTTTTTTTTTTTTTTTTTTTTTTTTTTTTTTTTTTTTTGTCGCTGGGAAAAAATGCATTACGCATACCCTCTCATCGGGGGATGAGAGGGGTATGTGGGACTCCCCGGGCGGACCCGGTATACCCACTAAAACGACCCAGCGGCATTCCCGCTTCGTCCGAGTGGCGGGGAACTGGGAAACCGGCATAGCCTTTGCGTCCAGTCCTCCGCCGACGATTGCCCTTCATGGCGGACCCCTCACGCCCTCACGGGTGTGGGGGGTCGGGAATGACAGACGAAGGTGACGGGTGCAATGCGGGCGAAGGCACCCCCGCGCCTGTCGCCCGCCCGTCACCATGGGGAGGGAGAGGACGACGCCTTCTCCGACCCCTTCGTCTGCGGAGCGGCGCAGCGAGAGGATCGTCCTCCCGCGCGCGCTCCGCCTCCTCCTTTTGCGAAATTACGTCCTCGCAAAAGGAGGCGACTGCTGACCAGGCCTCCTCGCTCCCCAGCATGGCGTCGACCACGCCGGGAAGCGAGAGGTCCAGTCCGACCACCGCGGTCAGACCGCGGCGCAGCTCGGACCAAGCCGGGCACACCTCGAGGGTGTGCTGCGCCGTGTCTACCGGCGCGCCGCAGTCGTGGCACGCCGGGGTCTCCTCCCTCCCGATCCGGTGCAGGTGCGATCCGAAACAGCCATGCCCGGACAACACCTGCACCAGACGGAAAGAGAGGAAACCGTGGGACCGCTCGAGCCAGCCTTGCAGGACCGGACCGAGCGCGTCCAACGTCCGGCGGCCAAAGGCGGCGCTGGCGAGGTCCTCCGACCAATGGAGGACGATGGCGTCCCTCGCCTCTCGCCGCACGGCCTCCCGCTCTTCGCCCATGGGGCGCTCCCCGAGCGCCTTCCGGCGCGCCGTCCATTCGTACACTCTGGCGAGCACCCAAGCCTCCAACTCCCAAGGAGGGGTGCCGGCCAGAGCGCACGCCGCCGAGAAGCCCACTGAGCGGTAGGCCCTCGCCACCCGCTGTGCAATGGCCCGCTGGGGCCTGCGGATGGCGGTCGCATTCTCCCTCCTATGGAGGGAGTCCGCCCAGATGGGGGCCCCGTATAGGGCCATGCTCCGCAAGATGCCGGCATAGAGGCGCCGGCATTTCGCCTTGGGCCCCCCCAAGTTCGGGAGGAGCCACGAGAGGGCGTCCGCGGCCTTTAACAGGCGCGTCGACAGCCCGCTGAAATGCGGGCCGAAGCGCCACCTGTCGTCCAGCACCAGGCCCAGATACTTCATCTGGGGCTGGACCCCTATCCTGACGCCTTCTACGACTATGTGGGCGTCGGGAGGGCAGCGCTGTCGGGGACCGCGAAAGTACACGGCCTCCGTCTTGTGCAGCGCCACCCTCAATCCCAGGCGGCGGATCCTCTCTGCCACCAAGGCTCCGCCAGCCGAGGCCAGACAGGCCGCATCCCCGAAGCTCCTCCCCCGGGCAGTGAGGAGAGTGTCATCCGCGTAGCAGATGACACTAGTGCCCGGGAGGAGGGCTCCCCGCAACAGCCAATCGAATCCGATGTTCCACAAGGGGGGCCCCAGCACCGACCCCTGCGGAACACCGGACTCTGCGCCGTACCGCCTCACCGTGGCCGTCTTGTCTACGAGGAGGACCTCTCGGTCCTCCAAGTAGCTGGCCAGGTCCCCCGTCTTACCCTGCCCCGACCCCGCACAACTCATCTCCCACGCACTTCATACCGCCTAACACGATGACATTGAACGAAAATAGTGTTCGAAAATTTTTAAACTTGTTCCAGGAAATACGTGTTTTTGAATAAGTCTTACAACTGTGTGAAATAAATATTTGTCATTAAGAATCTGCATTACATGTGCAAGGTTTCTATCGAGTAATGTTTTCTTTATTTTTACAGTTTATGAGTACATTATGAACGACCTAAGTTCAGGTAAAATTTGTGCAAAACAGCAATTTTTGGAGGGTTATACTGAATTTGTTTCTACTTTTTTATGTTTTGCAACCATAGACACCTAGATATAGTGCACAAAATAACTATTAGTTCAAAAAATTCAAAGATAGATGTGTAACAACGGCATAATCACGTACGAGCGTTTGTATGAAAAGTATGACGGGTTGGGCGCTCTTAAGGGGGGCTCCCATACAACTAACATGTTTTTTTTTTTTAGCTAATGGAGCCCTTTGTGCGCTAGTCCGACTCGCACTTGGCGGGTCTTTTACTACGGTTAGAATTCAATTGGGGTTTGAGAATAAATAGGGAGGTCCCTAGGTTCAATTCATAACGTACTTTTGCCCATGTTTTCCTTTTATTTATTTATTTATTATTCACAAAACTTAAAATTTGGCCTTCTAAACTTTACAACCAATAAATCATCAACGTATTTCCCTTTCCAGAAAGGTTATCCATGCGCAGACACTCAAGAGCTAAGTCCAGGCCGCTGGGGTGGCCGTACAATCGCAGAGTGCAAGTGCCCACCTGGAACCGCCCAGCTGCCCCACACCAACACCTGCCATAAACTCTTCGAGCGAGGACCTTGCCGACCAGGGGAGTACTTCGCACCCGTCGAGGAGTCTTTCAACAAGAGAGGGTAGGTAAGCATCTTGACGGCTCATCTTTAAGCTGAAAAGTTTGATATTTTCTTATAATTAGCGTGTGTGTTCATGGGCAGTTTACGTATATATTTCTGCGAAGAGTTAAATGATTTACCACTAAAGCTGGTATATTACACAATGCAAACATACAGGGTGTAACAAGACCCTTCACAAAGCCGTCAACCAAGCATTTATAGGTACATCAAACTAAGTAACTTTACCCAAAAAGTTAAATTATTGTTGGAAACGACTTTTTTCTTTTGGGGTGCAAAATCACGTTTTACGGTAGGACTCAATGTAACGCACTCAAAACATTGTGCTGATAGATAGATTGAATAGTAATGGGGTAGAAGTGAAGGTGTTTAAAGTAAAAATCTTACATAAAAAACAAGTATTAAAAAAAGAAGTGATGATGTTGGAATTTTGACCTCCAATATCTCCGTAACTAGAAGTTTCCCAGGTATGGTGTAGAACTAAAAAATGATCGCAATGACGGGGAGAACAAGTGCCTTTCGGTTTCGTTAATGGTCTTGTTATACTCTTGAAGTACATTTTAGTTTTTGGAAACCTCTATTCACAAGAACTTTTGTGTTGTACTTTATTTCTCGGTCTTTGCAATTTTTTCGCGCTCGACGTACTCTGGGACGCTAAAACTGACTGTGATGAAGTGGAAGACGATGTCTGATGTCATGTCAGTATGTCTGGGGCCATAGTCTGCTATTGCAATAGTGTCAGAATGGTCTATAAGTGATTTAATAAGGCCCCTAGCCCACGGCGAATTGAAGCGCGTTCGAAACTCATTTGACGTGCGTACAAAGGGTAATTCGTCTGCGCGGGGCCTTATTAAATCAATGATAGACCATTCTGATACTATTGCAATAGCAGACTAAGGCTCCTGGAGTTCTATGAAATGAATGTATGATTTTTTGTAATATTATACCTTTCTTGTAGCAATGTAATTGGTGAATAGCGGTTTTATATATGGGAAAGAGAAAAGCATATTACTTAGTTATAATTGTGTAGTGCATGAACCTAACAGAAGATTCTATTCAGTCTGAAACAGTTTTTCACCAAAATCGTAATCTATCAAGTTTTTGGATTGAAATCCTACGTTTTACTTAGAGTTGAATTTCAATTGCAGATCATTAAATATCATTTTGTTACAAACACATAAATCTAGGCCTATTAACCCTTGAGCTTTCGGCCATTATTTTAACTTCCTTTACAGTGTTACCACCTGGACGCCATTAAAGTCGTTAAAACGAACTGGACACTGTAGTACGACTTTCACTAACAAAATACAGTTAAAATAAATGTAACTTTGATAGTTTAGGGTTAACTAAACACGGACTTGTCGTGGAATGTCGTAAAAGCCGGGAGGTTTAAGACCCAGTTAATTTAGAGATAAAAGTGGCAAAATAAGACATAAACAAAGAAAAGTTCTAGACTCAATAACGAAGGAGTTGAAAATGTATTGGATTGACGTAAGCCATCGAATACCTTAGGTCAATCTTTTTGAAAATGTTTCTAGAATATGAAACGTTTTAACGCCCTCTGATAATTTATATGCTCAGTTGAGCTGAAAAAGTTCATTAATACAAGGTGTAAACGGAGCTTTCATGATGATACATGAAGGAGGTTTTGATCCTGTTTTGAATACTTTGGTATTAAATACCTATTAGTTTACATTTTTCTGGGTACACACGGGACACATCCAGCTATACATTTCAAGTTGGCCTCGCTTTGTATAGATTTCCCGTACAATGAGAGATCTGCATAAACTGGTTTTGTGAAGCTTGATTGGTCGTACATCGTCGTCAGCGTCACATGTAATTTAAATTTATGTTCCGGCTTACACAAAATATTGGTAAACATCTTAAAAGAGTAACGATGGAATTTCTTGCCCGTTCTTCTCTATTGCGAATGAGTGTAGAATCAATTGCTTTGTCTTAAAGATTGACATTCAAAAGTGCCTTTTAATGGCTTAATTGAAATACAAATCGTTTGACTTTAAATTTGCAAATAATTTTCTGAAAGTCAAAGTTATTTTTGTCAATATCTACACATAAATATGTATACAGCACCATCATTCCGTGCCTTTATCCTAATTTATAACCTAATTTATATTTTCCTAAAATAGATGGACAAATTTTAACACAGCGTTCAGTACGTCTAACCAATGACATCCAAGCAAAAAAAAAACACTGATTAAAGTATTTTTTTTTACTTAAAATAATAAATTGCCAGCGGCACTCTAGAATAAACACATCCATAAAGTCAAAATAAAATCACTTTAATCAGTGTTTTTTTTTGCTTGGATATCTTTGGTTAGACGTACTGAATGCTGTGTTCAAATTTGTCCATCTATTTTAATGGGACCTGATATATATAATTTTTGGGGTCGGCGCAGTATATCTTCTTCTTCCTCCATACTTCTCTATTACTCGTCATCTCATCAGACACCTCTTTTCCTGCCATATCATCCTTCACACAGTCCATCCATCATTTCTCTGGTCTTCCTCTCCGCATATACCCATATACATTCATACTCAAAACTTTCCTCACAACATTTTCCTCATTCCTCCGCATCACACATAAATATACATATATCCTACTAATACTAATGCAATCTTCCATTACCTAACAAATATCTAGTTTCGAAACAGCACCGCATTTCTCAAGGTTTTAGGAAACTATTAACATCCCATAATAGTCCATCTATGAATTTCCACGAACAAAGGTTGATGTGGTCACAATATAAAATATTCAAGCAGGCCGGTGTTAAACATTCCTATTCAAATGAAGTATATAATATTCTAGGAAATAACTGTTGCCTAGATTGCAGCATCTTGGAATCTCAGATGTGGTACTTAAGTTTCTTTGTAACGATCAAGGTATAACATTGGGTATTAACATGATTATAATTAGGACTGGGAGTCTGTTAAACTAGCTTTTTCTCGCAGCTTCGCTTGTGTGGAGGTCTGATATTGTTCCACGGGCACGTACTACGGAGTAACAATCTTATGACCCGGGTCATGGTCTATCCGAAATCGAATCGAAATCTGTTCAGCTGTTGAGGCGTAAGTTTGTAACAAACAAACTCACTTTATATAAAGCAGTAGCTTAACCGCGGCTCATACTAGCAGGATAAAAAGTATCCTATATGTTAATCCAGGTTATATAGAATGTATTTGCCAAATGTCACCTAAATCTGTTTAACCATTTTTGCGTGAAAGAGGAACATACATCCATCCATCCTCACAAACGAAATAATGTAGGATTAGTTGAAACTTTAAAGGTATTAAAGGAGTATAACTTGTCTTAGGTTGTAGAACCGGGTAGTAAACTAATGGCCAATAGGATCAGCCAGCTTATTTCCGTCATTTTTGAACTCATTGGCTTCGAATTAAGGTCGATAATTCTAATAAAATACGATTTGACTCAGAATTCTAAGATGTCGACGTTCGAGTATGGGTTTGATTAATAAATATTGACTCAATTCTGATTCATTCTTAATCCATCCTAGGTATTTCGTATGTGCATAAAAAGAATATTAATTAAAACATACACTCGTATCTATTACTGACGATGACTCATTGAACTTTGTCATTATTAGACTGACCGTTATTTTTTCATATCGCGCGTGCTCCCAACATCATCTGCCTAGCTTTTTCTTATGTTGGGGTCGGCTTCCAGTCTAACCGGATCCAGCTGAATACCACTATTTTACATGGAGCGACTGCCTATCTATAACCTCCACAAGTCCACAACCCAGTTAGTACTGGGTTATACGAATACGATACCCCTTGGTAAGCCTAGTTGACTAACTTTCGGGCCACTGACTACTTTTAAAAAAGATCTACAAATGACAGCCAGGACCAACGGCTTAACGTGCTTTCCAAGGCACGGAAGACACTCGGTATGAAAAGGGCGGTGACCCATCCACGGGCCAACCTAGGCAAGCGCGGCTTAACCTGAAGACCGACCTGAGTGGCTGGTATTTTTAGTCACGAGCTCCTCTCGATCGTGCCCCCAACTCTTCAAATTGCACCATGATATTCTCAAAAAACACCCATTTATGTCTCATCGCCAATATTTTCCGAACACGAAGTTGCAAAATCTAGAAACCCCAAGTGTAACTGCTACTAAGAAACCCATTACTAATTCCAGTGAACGTCAAGGCATGTGCGTGAGGCCTCAGCAATGTGCCGATGAGACCTTGATCTACTGGCCAGCGGATGGCAAGTGCTACTACAGAAATACTCAGGGACCATGCTATCCTGGATCGGTGTTGGATGCTGGAGAGGATGGGGTCGCGAATTGTTCGGTAAGCTTTACTTTTTAACCGTGTGGATACTTAGGTTGTCCGTGGATTCAAATTTTCTTACGTTTTTTGCAATTGAATTTCAGTGTCAGGTGTATGTTGATTAGCGACCGTACCAAATATGGCTTTACTAAGTTATAATCGTTCAAATCATGAAACAAAATCTCAAAGTTTAATTGTTTCTTACAATTTTTTTTTGTCATGAAATAGTCTTTAAATTTCAGCCTGTAACTGACCTCCAAATTGCAAATTTGAATTTCTCGGGATACTCTGGCGCTTCTATCTTAAGAAATATTTGGATGTTTTT
The DNA here is from genome assembly GCA_947578425.1 of Eugnorisma glareosa. Taxonomy (NCBI): domain Eukaryota; kingdom Metazoa; phylum Arthropoda; class Insecta; order Lepidoptera; family Noctuidae; genus Eugnorisma; species Eugnorisma glareosa. The sequence continues at coordinate 4,725,374 of OX387970.1, forward strand.
GATCTTATGATACGTGAATATTTTAACGCCGCCATATTGTTTATTCAATACATTTTACAAAACAGAACTTTCAAAAATATTTATAGCACTTCCTCTGGCAAAGTCAAACGAGCGCCTAATTATCCTTGCAGCTTTGTAGCCTCGTAGCTGTCAATAAGATATGATACAACCCTTTACAAGGTTTTGATAAGAGACATGCGCGTGCGCTATCAAAGAAGGCTTGTCCTTTGGATCCACTCATGTTATGTTCTTGAACTAATATTTTGGCTCAGTTGTTTGCGAAATTATAACATTAGTTCGTTGACCAAAGTAAGTACGCTAGAAGATTGAACGCTATTGATGAAATCAGAGAAAACTAAGATCATAAAAATCTCCACGTACCTAACATACATCTATACTCATGCCTTTTACCCATGGGTTTAGGCAGAAACTACATAACGTCACCTGTTACGATTCCTACATACTTTTTTCTTCATCCAGGTTCATGCATCTCACAGTTGAATGCACCTGGTAGTTCTTCTTTGACTATCTTCAAAACTGTATTTTTATTTTTCTAGTGCGCGATCTCCGGTCCTAACTACTGGTCTGCAGACGGCAGCTGCTACCCACACTACACACGGGGTCCCTGCGAAAAGGGCCAGCTTTTCTTACCTGGTTCCAAGTGTGGCTGCGAGAGCCATCTTCCTCATTATCATAATGAGACTGGAGCGTGCTATGAATTAGGTACAGAGTTACGACTTAATTTGATACCAAGGCCGACATTTATACACGTTACTGGGCGCGTGCGTTGTCTTATACAATTTATACATGTTTACGAGACTGTCATGTGCTTTTGGTTGGACAGTAGTGTGAGAGTGATATAACGCTTAGCCAATGTTGGTTCTAAATGACGTTTTTAGATTTCGGCCAAGGTACAGTCGCCAGCACCTCAATTTACCACTAACTGTCAAATTCTTCCGATTGATTTTGAACTATAAAATGTTGGTGGTTAAGTTCAAAATCGAATGAGAAAATTTGACAGTTTGTAGTAACTCGATGCGGTGGCGACTGTACCGAAATAATACTGCTAGTGATAATGATATTCCTTTAACATCGATCGTGAAGACGACACCAATTCTGATTCGGGGGGGATTGGCTTCCCGTTTAACCTGTAATATCCCGATATTATGGGTTTCTGTTAACCATCAACAGCTGCACCTGCAGTTTACCGCAGTCATCTCCTTTTTGAGAATATCGACTGAAACCTTACATGACATATTTTTTCTGTCCGAATACTAGTCTTTGATAAATTATGTTTTTCGATGCGTAACTTATTGATTGATTGGCAAATGAGCCTAACTAAACTGGTAATGGTGAAATTACACCGAAAAGCAAATATATTTTTCGCTCCAAATAGCAGATTGGGCGGCAGTTGTACATAAACGTTTATTAGCTAGGATTAGGTACAAATAGAAGGTGTGCAATGTACTAATTGGTGCTAGATCGCTTGTTTCTAATGGGTATTATAGGCTAAGAATACGCTGTCTGTATGTCGTAAATAATCGCTATCTGTTTTATATGAATCCAATCTAGTCGTAGCATGTAGTCAGTGGGTCGAAAGTCTTACCGAGGGGTATCGTATTACTCACTACTAACTGCGTTGTGGAGTTCAGATAGGCAGTCGCTCCATGAAAATACTGGTATTCAGCTGCATCTGGTTAGACTGGAAGCCAACCTCAACATAATTGGGAAAAGGCTAGGCAGATGATGTTTAGCTATGAATCTTTGTGTTGATGAGACTTGACTTAAATAAGAGTAGTGCTGCCTCCTCAGCCAGCACTACTCTTATTTAAGTCAAGCCCCCCTCTGGACCCTTACCCTCGTAAGGGTCCAGACTTGCCAGTTGTAAGGCCGTGTATTCGAACCTAAGTAGACACTTCTTTGTGTCATTTATCAATACTGCTCCTAAAATAGTGAACGAAAACATCGTGACGAAACCGGCAAGTCTTAGTAGATATTCATCAACTCGGCCCGCATGGTGGATTACGACTGTGATCTCTTAGAGAGGGAATCTTTGTCCCAGCAATGGGAACATTGTCGGCTGATTAATAGTTTTATTTCAATTTCCAGATTCACTTGGCCCATGTCCTCGAGGCCACACATTCACCATCGCTGAGGTGGCTCCACACGGCTCCCGATCTGAGTGTAGATGCAAGTCGTTCCATGCTCGAGCTGCTGATGGTGTCTGCTACAGGCTGTATACTAGAGGACCATGTGCTCATGATGAGATGATTGCTAGAGGTGGAAGGTGTACTAAGGTGAGGAAGAAAAACTGTGTCTTGATGACAATTGAATAAAATGAGGACATACCTGGAATGGTTTGGAAATTAATAAACATAACTTATAAAACGTAACGTAATATATAGGTATCTACTAACTCAATGCTATAGCTGTACAAGGACCTTGTGGCGCGTGGCTGAAACCGAAACTAAAGCAGCCATTTTGTTTTTCAAAACAATACAACGACACTTCACAAAACAGTTTCCAAATGCGTCCCCTGACAAAGATCCTTGCAGAACTAAAGATCTTATATTTTAATTAGACACATCTAATAAATTTTGATACTGAAATAGTAAATTGTAATAGTAGTCAACTAGTTGCTATGAGATTTTAACAAGGCACTAGTGTCAGTTTGTTCATACCTGGTCCTACGTCATAGTAACCCTATGACGTCTTAAAGCAGGAGTGATTCCAGTGTGGGAAAGATACAGAGCTATACAGGTCGTCTAGCACCATCTCTTTCTTACACTGGAATTACTCTTGCTTTAATACGTCATGGTAGGCCACCTACTAGCGCCACCTAGTAGCGGGATGGTGGTTACTGGTTAGGGATTGCTTGAAGTGATACGGGACCAGTTGACTGGCTCTTAAACAAAAAGTTTTCATCATAAATAGTCTATTACATTTCATCATTTTCAAACATTGAGAGGAAGACAGGTTCCCAGTTACAGTACGTGATCAGGTGGTCTACTGGAATTACTCCTGCTTAAAAACGTCATGAAGAGATGCGCTAGACGACCTGTATAGCTCTGTCTCTTTCCCACATAGTAATCCCTCAGATCTTTTTTTTTTTTTTCTTTATTTATTTAGAGAGGGTTTTAATCTAGACAGATTATGCCACCCTCATTGTTACAAATCAATTTAATGCTAAACAAAATTAACTTAATCTACTTCTGCGATTAATACCGAAAGTTACACCCCAGTATCGCAGATATTATTCCCTCAGCTCTTTATTGTTTGAAAAAAGTCACGCCATTATTTTTTTCATTAACATTCCAGGTACCATGCGCAAGAGGTCGCCTGTACGTACCGGAACGTCGCCGGTGCTACCGGCCCGGCACCGCGGAGCCGTGTCCTGTGGGTGAGGTGGTGGCCTTCGACTTCGAAGCCAGACCAGCCATCGATGGGCTCAGCCATAACGGAGTCTGTGCGTGTGGGAACGGCGCTTGTAGTAGACGAGAGGTATGATTGTATGATATTTTTTTGTTTACCCTGGCTAACTATACCGGTCAGTCAGTCTTGGGTCATCCACTAGGAACGTGAGTATTGGCGCAAACAATGCAAGGCTTTTACATAGCCGTGGAGGATGGCTGTGGTTGATCATGATTATGAATTTATGATCAATAAAATTAAAAATAAAACTTTATTGCTATTTTCAATTATTACATTAACATTTGTTACTGACGATCGATTTTTCTAACAACAGCTTGTCCTTCGACAATTATGATCAATACCTACCTATGAATCAAACTCTCTCCTCAATCAGCCATGCTTATTAGTCTGTTTGAGGTGACAGAAAAATCTGTGTTGCTATTAGTTTTTGTAAAGCGCTGGTAGTTATGATGTGGCAGTGTTATACTTTGTGTTTGAGTTGCCGTCATAACTTTAAAAACTTTCATGCCAATTCTGTTTCTAAACTAAATCATGTAGCTGATCTGTTTTATAGAAACTAATGAAGTTTAACGCACAATCCAGGCACCATACTGAAAGAACTGAAACATTGTTACGAAAAAGTGTAATGCAACTTGTCTCAAACAAGCCTGTTGGTGCTATTGACGATATTTGCTTTTACTTCCGATTTTCAATGATTGTCTCTGGGCATTATATTTGAAAACTTTGGGCCAGTAAAGTTAAACTGATAACTTCTTTAAATGTTTGTGATGGTTTGTTTTTTTCTTCTTTGCAGGTGGAAGCCTGCACCACTCGCAGGGGCACAGCTCCATACAACGGCACCTGCCACATCCTGAACACGCAGGGCCCCTGTCCCGAACACTCCTGGCTCATGAGGGACAGCACCAACAACATCAGGTGCAAGTGCAGACCTGGGAGGGCACCGCCAGGTTGTGAGGAAGATCTTAGGGTGGAGGTGAAGAGTTGATACAGTGAATGGTGGTAGATGGACAGTGAAGAGACATAAACAATATTGTTGTGTTCTGAAAAAGACTAATAAAGGAGTGTATCACTAAGTTTCTTGAAGCCTGGCAAATAGTGAATCAGGTAAAAGTGATATTGGCGACTCTTATGAAATGATTTGACCCAAGGCACGTACCTCTGATTTTTTGGATTCATGAGCGTATTGTATAATTATCACTTGCTTCGGTGAAGGAAAACATTTTGAGGAAACCAGCATAGCATAATCAGCCTTTAATGTTCCCACTGCTGGGACACTCGGCCTCCTCTCTATGAGAGGGAATGGGCTATAATCCACCACGCGGGCCCAGTGCGGGTTGGTAGATGTCATATGTCTTCGAATTTTTGGTCCTAGGACATGCCGGTTTCCTCACGATGTTTTCCTTCACGGTTTTGGAGAGCAGTGGTGATGAAATAAATTACACAAAGTAATGCGCCTGGCTGGGTTCGAACCCACGACTTACTGTTCGTAAGTCAGGGCCACCGCTGCTCACTGGGCCACCGTTGCTCCTGAGGAAACCAGCATGCCTAAGAGATATTTCTTGAAGGCACGTAAAGTCAAGTCAGAGGCCAAGTTAGGCCCTAACCATACGATAAAGAAGATTTGACGAAAGAACACCCTCAAACTACTTGACACAAAACGGGGCGATTGGTCGATTGTCGTTTAGACAATGTTTGTTGCTAAACTGGCTTTATAAGTAGGCTGTGTTAGCTAAGCCGATGTGCCTGTAGTAATTCTAGTGTGGGAAAGAGACAGAGCTATACAGATCGTCTAGCACCATCTCTTTCCCACACTGGAATTACTGCTTTAAGAAGTCATAGGAAGCCCCCTGTTGTAACAGTCTAGTTATTCCGAAATGTCGTTATTTATACGTAATATTTTATAAAAAGTAATTAGTGGTAAGACAGAATTGAGTCAAAAGTTTATTCATTTGTACATATTATTAGTTTTAAATGAACATAAATTATGCGCATAGTACATACCTATTACTATAAAAAAGAAATATGATAGTACGTAAGATAGTTAAGTAGGTAGATATTAAATTAAATAAAGAGGCTTTAATTTTACTTCAAACCTCTTTTGTAAATAATTAATATATTCTTATGCATTTATAACTGGCATTATTTTTTACTTTTTCTTTTTGCAAATGATTCGAAAAAGTAAAGAAATGCAGAACATTTTTAAACGAGGCATAGAGGGAGGAATAAATAATATAATAAAATAATATTTTATACACATTGGATTTTATTTTAATAACTTATTGTTTACATTAACTTACATTTAATTTATCTATAACAGTACAAAAATAGTCAAGTTCCTATCTAATTGCGTGATGTCTGACTAAAACTAAATAATTATACAAACTATAGCACAGCACTAGTCTTTGTCTTGGATCATTTGTCTTTTAATTTCTTTTGTGATTGTCCTGTGAACAAAGAAAATAAAACGATTAATCAATCTTCTTCTTCTTGTAATATTATAAAGAGGTAAATTTGTAAGTTTGTATGTAGGGGGTAATCTCTGTATCCACTGAACCGATTTTGAAAATTCTTTCACTAATAGGAAGCTACATTATCCCCGAGTGCTATAAGCTATATTTACAACGTGCCAGTGGGATAATTTCCGACCAAAACGCGAGCGATGCCGTGGGCAACAGCTAGTATCAATCTACAAAAGGCTCGCCACCAGTACTAAAACATAATTGGCCAATTGTAGTTGTACTCTAGGTACACAGGCAACTACAGTATTTTCACAGTTGTTATGCCTAGTGACTGGGACTGTAGCTACAGTTCATTGTTATCTTTGTTTCGACAGTTCAAAAGTGCCTGTAACTGATCTACTTGAAATAAATGCTTTGATTTTGACTTCTGCCTAACTCTTCTGGTATTAACGCCGTGATATTATGTTGCAAATACACACATTATGTTCATCACTACTCCTTCGTCGGATTTGTTGGTCTTGAACACACGACTGCTGAGAATGGGGTCCTGCGTTCGATCCCCAGGTCCAGCAGCTGTATTAGATTCCTCAGTAGCAACTGGGGTTTCATTCGTGCCTGGTATATAGCAACAGGTTCACACTTTGTTACTTGGAGGTCCCAAGTAAGTCCCGAGGCTGGCGTGAAGTTATGATTTCTCATTGGCCAGTGTTTATTTTAGTTCACCTACCGTAGCAACGATAACTATTTAGGGGTATAAAGAACAGGGTATAAAGTTCTTCATCCCCCATAAAAAAGGGAGGATCCTCCGACCAGACGAGTGTTGCGTCTGGTAGGCTACTGCCCGACAGTTCAATCGTTGACGTCCGCCGCAAGGGGGCGCGGCAGGCGGTCACGAAGCCATGCCCCCTGGCCGCGGAGGCCATACCTTGGCTCGTCAAAACGGGACCCGTCGTGGGGTAGCCATATTTAGGCTAGAGCCTTGTGGGCGCACGTTTACAACGCGGCCCATGTGCCCGATAGTTGTCGTCGGGTTCTTCTATATAATCTTAAGCTGCGCGATGCAGGATTTCGACGTTAGTTCATCATCTGTGTCATAGATGGCGCTGTTGTACTTTTTATTCTATATTGCTGTAGTACTTTATATAGTGCCGCTACAACTCGATACAAATTACCTTTACACAGATTAACTTTACACAGTTGAAGACAACTTACCGAAATATATCCTATACACTTGGTTGAAAGGCATCTCGATGGCGACTGTCGCTAGTATTGATATCACTGCCACTACAAACAGTTCTGGGACGTGCACCTGAAAAAATCGGAAACAACAATGTTAAAAATGTACTCGCTCTTGTAGGATGCGCCGGAGAAGGTGAAATATAGAAAGGACTGGAAAAATATGGGGAGACCTTTGACCAGCAGTGGTGCAACATAGGTTACCAAAAAAGGCAGTAATTCACTAGGAAGTTCATCCACTCATGTATGAGTTAACTTTTTACGATTAGAAATTTGAAGTTTATTTAATTTATTTAAAACTATGCTACTCAAATGCTAGACGTTTTTCATTTGGTTAGTGCTTCAGGATTACAGACCAAACCAGCAGTTAGCGTGGCCAATTTTACTGACTGACTTAATTTCTGGACTCCTACTAGTTAAGATTTAACAGTTAGTTTAATGAGGGGGATGAAATGCATGTTACTAAAAGAGTGATGGACACGAATGTTGATGGATGGAGAGGGAGAGGAAAGCTAAAGAAGTAAATGATGCCGTGACGTCTGACAGGGGAGAAATGGAGAATGGAAGCAGAAAACGTGTTGCGCCGACCCCGAGGAGAATTAGATAAGGGCAAGAAAATGATAACCAGTTAAGATCAAACTAAGGATACTTACAAGAAGTAAAGGCGAGTAGTACTGTGCACTCCTCTGCACTCCCACGTTGTAGAAGAAGATGGGGAACTGCGTCAGGTACACACTGTATGCGATCTTGTTAAAGAACTTGAATACTTGCGATTCGATGATTATGGTTCCTATGCCTGTGGAAATAAAGGTTTTTATTGAATATAGGTTTAAGTATTCAACTTTTGTATACAATATGTTCTTGATATAAGAGGGTAACCAGAAGTGGTCGAGGAAGTTTTCTTCTTTAATTGGCCCTGCTTGACTTTTTTTTACGGATAGGAAATCATGAAATCGGGGTCCCACTCTGGGAGCGGCAGGGAGTATCAGACTTGTACTGACTAAAACCCATCCATGTTCCTTCGTTTGTCCTTTGTTTTCCAGGGCCGCGGTATCTCTTTCAAACAGTCCCGCGACCCTGGCAGACATCTATCCTTTAGGACCCCTTCCCGCTTGCTGACATCTCTTTGAGGCGCGCATGGAACACGAACGCGCCGTCGACACGGCCTGTCGTCATAAGACGGACGGACGGCGAGCTAGCCTACTCACCGTCCACAAGCCCGCGGGCACTGCTTGCCTTTCGTCCCAATTTTAGTTACCCATCAGCATCATCATCATATAGCAGAAAATCGTTCACTATCAAACGCTTAATTATTCCTTTAAGACGTCGAAGCTATTATAAGTCTCATCTTCCACAACGACACACCCAATTACAGGAAGACTAATCCGACTTCAGCGTCACCCGGCTCAGATCTCAACTGCATATGCGGCATCTCGCCACAGACAATGGTCCACCTCTCATCTTATGCGACCGGGCATAAGATGGGAGGTGCCTGCGCACTTGATGATCTATTTACTGCATCAGTGAGCGGAGTTCGCGTGGCTGAGTTTTTAGCTTGTTTAGCCGTTTGAACTTTTTGCCATCGATACGCTAAGAAGAAGAAGGGTCACCCAAAATGGAGGATAAAGAAACTTATAAATCCCTATTTGTTGAAATGGAACTATAGTTTCTTGTCTAGGATTTTAATCATACATCGTTGAAAATCAGTAAAATATGGTATCGCAAAACTCCACTTACCAGCATAGTCATTAGCAATCGCCCAATGAGCGACACACATGAACACCCCCCACAGTATAGGCGACAGTGCTGAGAATATCGCCGCGCCGAAGTTCTCATACTTGTACCCCTCTAGTCCCCACCTGTAAGGGGTCGCGATGGTGGCCGTCATCAGCGCCAGGCAGAAAGCCCAGAGAAGTCTTGTTTGAGCCTGAAATTAAGAAGAATGTCCTTTAGTTCCCTGTTACTTTATGGAACAGCTCCGTTGGTCTTGCGGTCGGGAGCGCGATTGCTGAACGTGGGGTAGGACCCCAACTTCCAGTCACTATATTACAGGTTTTATACTTCCTTATTTTATAAACCTCGGAAGAACAGTAAATACGGAATACGAATCGATTGCGCGATAGCAAAAATAACGCTCAGGGCAATAGGTAAACCCTATAATCTGATGGAGAATAAAAATACTTACGGTTGATAATGTGAAGTTTAACTTTTTGGTTTTCATGAGATACGCCATGACGACTCCTATTAGGTAGATGGTGGCTCTGTGTGTTGGCAGGATGTAGGAGTAACGCGCCGCGTCTAGAAGTTTTTGTACTCTGTAAAGAAAATAAAACAATATGGAGAATTTGAACTCTGAAATGCATAAAAGTAAAGTTGCTAGTGGTGTGCTTCCAAGATTGGTTATAAGTAGTAATCACACACACACCACACTACCATATACCACATTTTTTAAATTGAATAAGGCTGGTAGACAATCCAAGCACTCAAACAGGAGACTAAACTAAACTCCTAGTAAGATTGCTTTCCAACCTGCGCCTACAATATACCTAAAGCAATGCAGCAACAATAATATTGTTTGCCTTTGTAATCCGTCATCTTTGATGTACGAGCTGTGGGTTAGCTTCGAACAGGAGCTTATAATATATCGGCTGTGTGGACCGCGGCATCTATCTAAACACTTAATAAATCACCGATGTCTTGTGTGGAACTCTGGGCGATTGGATGGTGTACCGTAACACCAATATGTAGAGCAAAAGCTTGGAGTAACGATGCCAGGTTTGATCAGATGAGAATGACCCTTGAAAGTTGGTAATATAGATTCATATTTCAACGTAGTAACATAGTCAGTTGCCATAACTGAGTCACAGGCCTTCTTTCACCACGCGGGCCCAATGTGGGTTGGGTTAGACATGTCTCTTCATAGATAGTTCTAAGACATGCCAGCTTCCTCACGATGATTGCCTTCAGGGTTTTGAGAACAGTTGTGATGAAATTATTTACACCAAGTAAAGTGCCAGACGCTGTGGGCCAAAATAACCATGATGTGGAGTCCTGACACAGCCAGAACGCGACGCGGTAGACCGCGCAGGAGATGGCCAGATGGTCCACATTAGACCGAGATCGAAAGATTTGGAACTCATGAGGCCTTTGCCCAGCTGTGGGATGAGACATGCCAATAGTAAAGTGCCATTCTGGGTTTTATCTTACGACCTACAACTAACGAAAATACTATAAAAGTTCAGATACTTGTTACGTAAAGAAACAATACACTTAGGACATATCAAGTTTCAAAACATTGACAAGATCTCAACAAGTGACTAAGATGACATTACACAAGTGTCTAAAGTAGCTACTTTTCAAGTGTCTTCATTAGTTACTAATGTGAATACTTCAAAACTTAAACGATGTTGGTAGGTATACAAGTTCTTTTAAGTACCGAAGTAGGTACTGTGTTGTGTTAAGTAATGGATTGTCAAGTGCCTATCTACATAGTGCTTAGGTGATGGTTTTACTAGCAGGTACCATGGGCACTCGTGTTGTGTTAAGCATACCTAAGTAAGTGTTTTTGACATGGTCGTGGAGTCAAGGGCTTGTAGTATTTGCTTCTGGAAAATTCCTCCATGGACTTTGTTTCCTCATTCCTCCGTTAGGTGGGATTTGCAAATATTGTTCAAAGGCTCCAACACTATGGGCATTGTGACCGTTTTATTGTATATTGTCAGCAAAGATTTAAATCGTAAGGCGCGAATTAGTATATGCAGCACCTTGAGTGTAATTCACGACACGTCGCCTACGTACATTTTGTATGAAAACGTTTTGAAGCGGCATCATGCCTGCGCCGCGCCTTCACCTTACGCCGGTTGTGTATAAATCGCAACTAAGATGTAACCTCAACGTACTTAGATCGAGCGAAAAATATTTGAACTATTTTATTTTTAACTGAGAAGAGTGAGTTCGCATGGAGGGACTGCTACAATTTTGTTTAGAGAATGTAAATCAGCGTTGGTGATTTAAGGATTCATAAATTACGAGAATATTAAAGGAATTTGATGGAGAGCAGAAGTGACCCCAGGCGCATTACTTTGTGTAATTTATTTCATAACCACTGCTCCCAAAACGGTGAAGAAAAAAAAATATCGTGAGGAAACCGGCATGTCATAGAACCAAAAATTCGAAGACACGTGACATCTACCAAGAGCACTGGGCCCACGTGGTGGATTTTAGCCCATCCCCTCTCACAGAGAGAGGCAATGTGTCCCAGCAGTGGGAACATTATAGGTTGATTATGCCATAGGAATGTGAAATGTTTTACTGACTGAACGTTACCTTTTCTAACATATTCAGTTTATTTTCATACTTGGAAGTGCGGTAATAAAATATTTTTAATTACGTTTCTAGTTTACCATGAAAAAATTAACGGTAAACGACAGAAAAATGTATATATATTTATGGTAAACAGTAGTAAATACTCTACGTGAGTACAGTCACCACCACCAAAATGTTTACATTAAATTTCTCTATAGGTAATTTACAATTGTAAGAAGATTTTTCTCGGGGGTTTCGATATTTGGGCTATTGGCTTGACCACGCGCGCGAAATTGTCGTCCACTGGCGGTTAGCTTAGCAAGTCGCAGAGTCGTGGGCGGTATTGCCAGCTCACAGAAACAATGTTTCAAAGGCAGTGCTACACAATTCCAGTTTAAATTTAACCTATTAAGGGGTTATCGATTTCTGGAAGAAGGCATCCTCCATCTGTTTTCATCTGTCTTGGACCGTTCTGGTCTACTCTGGTCACTGCCAGTGCGACGAAATCATCTCGCCATCCTTGCAATGGTCTGCCGCGGCGTCTGTTTCCGTTTCGTGGTCCTCGCGATGTGGCCTGCCCATTTCCACTTCAGTTTCTCGGCCATATACAAAGCATCAGTGACTTTGTTTAGATTTAGCAACATTTTAAAGTGGTTTACCCTATCACGTTTTTTTTTTGTAATATCATGCTGTTATGAATGTATGAAATAGGTGTTATTTCAAAGTTGCAATCATTATTTAACGAAAAAATACGCTTTTCAGTTTTTTAAGGTAAGTGTTTACATATTGCTGCTCGTGACTGTACGTGCTCGGGTTTTTGACAGGATGTCGTCAACCACATGATTATTTAATTACTGATACAATCATTGACATTGACACACATCGATACTTCATTTTATCGTTTAATTTACCCATTGTATCATTAACATCATGCATTATTTTCATAATTGAAAAACAAACAAGTTCATTTTTACGCTTTTGAAAAGAAGAGAATACGAATTTTTTTTTTGGGAGACATCCTAATTTTTCTTCTTTTTCTTTTTTTTCATTGTTATTTTATGTCATTTTTTTGGTTTTACTCGGCCGTGCATTGGAGTTAAAGACTTTATGAACCAGAGAAGTTAATTAATTTTTTGTAAATAATTTATGCTCAAGCAATTTCGGGCTGTGTAACAATACAGGAAGATACATTAGGAAGTTAAGGGCGCCTTGCAACATCAGGAAGGTATAAAGGGAGTTCTCGAAGGTTTTCTCAAGAACACCCTTCCATTCTCCGTCTCAAGATTCTAACACTACAAGAATTTCGTTTGTGGATGTCACAAGTCTTCGAATTTTTTGGTTCTTGGAAATTCTACTTTCTTCAGAATGTTTTCTATCACTATCTTGAAGAAATTAATAACACAAAGATGCCTACCTGGGTTCTATCGAACCCACGACCTAATACACGTAAGTCGGGATCGCTACCACTGAGCTATCATTGCTCTGCACTGCTGCTATGCCATTCGTTTAAATAACGCGAAATTTTGAGGTGTTTTTCCGGGATAAAAAGTAAACTATGTGCTATTCTAGTCTATAATCTATCCCTGTGCAAAGTTTCATCCAGATCGGTTCAGCGGTTCTGGCGTGATTGAGTGACAAACATCCATTCATCCAAACTTTCGCATTTAAAATAGTAGTAAGATTAATTAAAGTGGTCGATGTTCCCATCAATATGCCGTGGTAAAGGCAACTTTGGATAAAAGGTATCTAATTATGAGTTTTAAAACGACAAAAAGAAGTATATAGGGTTCTCAAGTTAACGTATGTACGACGCCCTTCGTAACTTCCTAATGTTTAGGTTAAATGGAGGTTCACCGGAAATAAATAAATAGAAACAAACAAAAAATGCATGATCATTCTAGTTCACTACATGATAAAGGCCGTGTTCCGACAATCTCATCTATTGTCTGGACATGGAGCTGGACTTTGGAACACAAAAAAAAAACAGTGTTTAAAAAACTACACAAGCCTTTTAACTGTCCAATATCAGTTAGTGTGTACGTTTTGTAAGGTCAATATGTGATTAGCATGGCGTTTCCTAGTCGTAAATAAACAATGGTTAGTTACAGACGCGCTTATATAAGCTCCCATTAAAATAGATGGACAAATTTTAACACAGCGTTCAGTACGTCTAACCAAAGATATCTAAGCAAAAAAAAACACTGATTAAAGTGATTTTATTTTGACCTAATCCATGTCGTACACGACAGCAATTTATTATTGTTGCCTTGGATACAACTCGCTAGAAGTAAGGCGAGCTCGGGATCAGCTCACAATGGCCTGTAAGACGCTCCGTGGCTCTATTGACGCTCCTGATCTTTTTAATTTGCTGAATCGCTTCTTTGTTCCGGACAATTACTGCCGGGGCAGAAAGCACAGGCTGTTTGCCGTGCCTCCATGTCACACTGTTGCACGTGCTATGTCGCCAATTCCTCGCACTCTGGCCGCGCTTAATGATCTCTTGGGTTCTAATCCAACAGACGATCTGTTTGCGGATGGATGGATGAAGATTTTATTGGCATGTCAGAAGAATTGTGAAAGGAATTTATGAAAGTGTGAACCTTTACTTTGTTATTTTGTTTATTTTAATTGTATGTCTTTTAGTTCTTTAATTGTTTGTCTTTTAGTTTCTCTCTTTTAGTTCTTTTTTAGTTACTATAATTGCTTTAACAGCCGTTGTAATTAAATAAAAATAAATAAATAAATAATTATTTTAAGTCAAAATAAAATCACTTTAATCAGTGTTTTTTTTGTTTATCATTGGTTAGACGTACTGAACGCTATGTTAAAATTTGTTCATCTATTTGAATGGGACCTTATATTATGGTCTACAGGGAGTTTTGGTAACTTTAGAATTAGGTTAGCAAAACCACGAAACGATTAACACCTTGATTCCAATCAGAGGATTAGTTTAACGTGTGTAATTGGTTGTGCTGAAACATGTTGGTAATTATCAACTTTCATGTAGGTAGGGTAATATAACTTTAGACTGAAGTTTTAAATAAAGGCCAAAGTTAAAGCATTATTGGGCTCAAGTTTGACTTTTTCTATACTTCCGTTTTTCAATTTGCTTTTAGTCAATGGCCAACTACAAATGACTATGAATCTGTATCTTGCTGAGATAACTTAAAAAATACTAGATATTAATACTCTTTTTTTTTTGTAAGCCTGGCACTGTAGTCTCGACTTAGATAGCGATCGGAAAACAACCGAATTCGGTCGCAAAGCCATAATGATGCGAATTTAAGGTGGACGCGAGCCGGACGCGACCCGCCGGTGTCGGCTGCCACCTTAATCCGCGTCGTTAATACTTTGCGATCGAATTCGGTTGTTTTGCGATCGCTATCTATGTCGAGACTGCAGGCCCTGAACTCTTGGGAAAAGGCCCCTCACTCCTTTCACTTTTCTCGATGCGCCTCTCCTCGCTAATTAACGAGAAAGCCATCCAAGGCATCCCGATATCTTCTCCTAGGTCTCTTATATCTATTTATTTTCTCTTATCTCTATTATTTATCTACTAGATAAAAATACGATGAATTAGTGATTCATTAATAACTCTGCTCTGGAGTGTAAATGTGGTGCTGTTCCTCAGACAATGGGGCACTTAATACCGTGTATATAATAATGTGTTGTTTGTTCACTACAGGAACTGATGGACGCTACCGAAAGTCCCAAACTAGTAGGTCAGTTCTGGGCCGACACAATTTAGATTGCCATCGACACGCTAAGAAGATGAAGAATACGGTGAACAGCCAGCACAATTAAGAAAAGACAATAAAATAATAAGTACTCACGAAATTCCATAATACACGAACATGCTGATATCGTACCAGTATATGGCTAGGTATCTCAAAGCTGTGGAGGCTACTGCGATCAGAGCCAGGAGGGACCAGCCCAGGGTCTTGTACTTCCAGATCAGCAGCATGAGGGGTAAGGTAGCCACGTAGAGTTGCATATCCATGCCGATTTGATGCGTGTGGGTTAGGCACTGGAACAAAATGGCGTTGTAGTTATTGTGGTGAGTAAGCTGGTTACAATAGGAAATCTGGTAGGAAAAGTACGTTTGGCATCTAGGACTTCTAAACAAACACACAGAAACATTTCTAATATTGCCTCTCATGATACATGTATCGATAGAATCAGATTCAGATAAACCTACAGATACCAATCTCCACCGCTTAATTACTACTTTCAATCAGAGAAACCCTTCTTTCAAGAAATACTGTTAGATTACTGATTCTGTTTCGAAAAAACTCATTAGTGTTCATGTACCTAAAAGTATTCCCACATTTCGCCAGTTACGTTTTAAGTCCCATGAAAATAGGGGGCGAGCCTATTGCCATCAACCGGGCACAAATCCAGACTCCGTGGCTGCTACTGAGAAATTCATGATAGAAAAACTTAATAACACCTGGGAATCGAATCCAGGACCTCATGCTCAGCAGAACAAATCGAAATAAATTAACACACTATAGTTAAAAAAGTAAACAATGACTGAACACAATTTATCTAATGTTTACTTCAAAACCAATTAAATAGAACTTAGCAGAGATACCGCACAAAATGAGAAATCCTTCAAAATTAAATTAGATTGACATTAAATGTTCAATTGCTTTGAAAGTTAAACTAATATCATTTGGTGATTATCCTCCATTTCAGATTACAATGTTGTTTAATGGATTTTGACTTATTTTCAAGCAAGAGGATTGGAATTAAGAGGACTTAAAAGTATTACATATCAACATCACTACGCCTGGAATCGTCGACGGAGAGAGAGGTCCGTAGTAGAGGGTACCCAATAGTACACCTCCATTTCGCTAGTTATGGTTAAGTTCCATGTAATAGGGGGCGAGCCTTTTGCCATCAACCGGGCACAAATCCAGCCTCCGGGGGTGTTACTGAGAAATTCCTGACCGGAAAACCAAATAACACTTTGCCCGACTTGGGAACCGAATTAAGGACCTCATGATTAACGAGGCAGTGAAAGGTATTAAAAGTATTGTTATGCCATGGAGACTCAATCATAACAGACGAAATGTGGATGTAATTATGGGTAAACCGTCTGCCTAACTCTTCGGGGATTACAGTCGTAATGTTTATAGTATAAATACATAAAGGCTTTTCAGTGAAGAAACCTTGTCCATTGGCCCTTGTCGGGCCTACGCTTGTCCCCCCATTGCTGTTACATGATAAATTGAAATACCAAATGATTTGAAAAGTAACCATGGAGTTTATTGCCGGTTCTTCTCCATAGGAAACGACCAACCCGAACCGTGCACCGTTTTGTCGACGTTTTATAAGTGCCCATCTAGGCCTACGTGAAATAAAAAGATTTTGATTTTGAGAATATCGCTATTATGAGCGTACTGAAAAAAAAATCCAAAAAGATTCTAAAATTTCATCTTTTGTGTAACCTTATTGAAATAAGAGAAAAAAACTACGAAGCTTTCCAGTTACCAAAACAGTTTGAAACTAGAGATATTGATGTCTAACTACAGGCTATAGAATATACATAAAATCCAGACAAATATGAAGGCACTGCTAGTTTCCAACAGAGCGAACGATAAAGATTGATGTAACCTCATTACCCGCGTTTAATAATGTAGGTAGCAGTTATATAAGAGCCATGGGAAACTGAATTACTAGATTACCGTGTCACCTCGTATATTGCATCCATTCGTTGTTAGCTCAGGCAATAATTATAATACTAGCAATAGTAAACACGAACATTCGTACACCCTTATGTTGTAAGTGATAAGGTTGAAAAGTGCTCGACCGTCAATGAACTCGGGAGTACTACCTAGAACTAAATGTACTAATTTAAAAGAAACTTAGGAGTTTGTGCTGGGTTTTTGTCTTTTTAAACTATCACATAGTGGTGAACTATTGCTCTACTTCTGCCTAACTCTTCAGAGTTTACAGGTGTAATGATATTATGTTATATTTTTAACACCCTTCTGTGTTATATTTTTTACACTCTTCTGCTTCACATGAAACTATATAAAAAAATCATAGAAGTTAAGTTTGACCTATAGCATTTCCCGGTTTCAGATTGTGCTGAAATGTTGCATATATGTTTAGTTAGGATGACAATGCATGACAGAAAGAAAGAAAGAAAGAAAGACAGAAAAAGTATTTATTAGACTCACACAGGACAATACAAAAAATGGTTGATATAACATTAAAACAAAATTATATAACAAATTAACATTAATACAAGAAAAAATAAGTGAATTAAGACCTGTGCAAGGCCAAAAGATGATTAGTTAAGTAGCGTCATTCTAAATCCAATATGGCGGAATCCCAAAGATGGCGGACTAGTTATTTTTTATGCATGCCATGATATGGGTATCAAGTGAAAGCATTTGCTAAGAAGAATACAAGAAATAAAATGATATCACTTTAAAGCGTGTTTATTTTTTTAAACTATATATTAATATTTAATTTACAAAGGCCATTACATTAAACTATCGGTGGAGTTAATGTCAAAAGTGTTATCATTACAACGATCGCTATGACGCGATAACGCGATAGTGGCATTTCATACAAACTTTGAAATCATTTGTTTTCGAAATGTCAAAACCGATTTTTATGAAATTTCGTACGCTTAGTAACATTTTTGAAATGTCTTAAAAAAAAGATAATTGGAAATTTCTGTTTCTATGGAAAATCTAAAATCGGTCTAATTTAGCTGTCACATTTTTTTTTCGGAAATATTCTGTCAATTTTTTAGACCTATGTATCTTGTTTATGCGTATGAAGTTTCATTAAAATCGATTCAGTCATTTCGAAAACAAATGAGTTCAAAGTTTGTATGAAATGCCGAGTATAGCCTGATTCTACAACAAGGATTGGCTCCTCGTTAGACGTTAATTCTTAAACATTTGCCTTACAACGACCTCTGGGAGTTTGCTATATTCATTACACCAGGGAAAACAGGTTGGTTACTAGTGATTGCCCTTTGTTTTCCTCCGTGCCTCAAGCACGTTACGCCATTGGTCCCGGCTGTCATTTGTAGATCTTTGACAGTTGTTTCAGGCCGTCAGTGGTCCGAAAGTCTGACAACCAGTCTTACCAATGGGTGTCTTATTACCCAGTACTAACTGGGTTGTGGCGGTCAGATAGTCAATCACTCCATGTAAAATACTGGTATTCAGCTGCATCCGGTCAGACTGGTAGGGGTAGCCGACATACTCGTAGTTGGGAAAAGGCTGGGCAGATGATAATGCCCTTTGGTTTTCAGTAGCACACAGTTTGACAATAAGTAAGGGGCCAGTAAAATTGGCCACCCTGATGATGAAATACTTTATTAATTGCATTTTATAACAACTAATGAAGATTACAATGATTGAGAGCAGCTGTGGCCCAGTGCTGGCGGCCCCGACTTACGAACAGTAAGTCGTGGGTTCGCATCCAGGCATGCGCATTACTTTGTGTAATTTATTTCATCACTACTGCTCACAAAAACGGTGAAGGAAAACGTCGTGAGGAAACTGATACGTCCTAGAACCAAAAATTCGAAGACATGTGATATCTACCAACCCGCGCTGGGCCCGCGTGGTTGATTATAGCCCATTCCCTCTCATAGAGAGGAGGCCGTGTGTCCCAGCAGTGGGAACATTATAGGCTGATTATAGAATGAAGATGAGAGATGAAAAAGGAATATTGTTTCTCAGAACGTAACATATATTTATAGGGTTTTAATTAAAAGCACTCTTTCGTAGTTCCCATGGGCATATTAAAGTAATAACCTCCATTACCTACGCCTATAAAAGTAACATTTTTACCGTCATCCGTTGATTACCGCGTGTCAAGTAATAATGAACGAACAAACAGATTAATTATATTTATTTGAAGTTAAACAGTTACTGTCAATAAATTACCGATGTCATGTATCAATATAATTAAAGTATGTCAACTTCACAAAGGTTGTAACTATGTGAGTGTAATTTTTGTATATATTTTTTGCAGATCTAACTCTCATATTAATAAGATAACTCCATCTGTCTGTATGTTAGCTTTTAACGTCGTAATGACAGAGAACTGGTAGACGGCCCCTAGATTACGAAATAGGATACTTTTGTACCGGTAGGTCTTACGTTCCCGTGGGATAGTTTTCAACCTCAACGTGGGCGAAGCCACGAGCAAAAGTAAGTTTTTTGTAATACCAATCTGAAATTCATGCTCCTAAACGACATGACGATACAATTTTAGTATGGTTTGCACCAAAAAATGTGGCCTGCTGGAATTGAACCCAGCTCACAGCTATCCTACAAAGAATAGGTTTAATTCAACGATACTTCAAGCCTGACGACTTTGAAACTTGTACGTACTCAGAAAAAAGATATAAACTTCTTGATAGATAAATAGAATTCACAGGCAAAGAAGAAAACTCCGAGGCTACACAAAGAAACTGTCGATGTTGCCGTTTTAGCAACAGAAAGCTTTAGCGACAGATACCCGAAGAAGATGCACTAAAACTAAATTGAATTCGATACTTTTGACTTTAGTTTTGAACCGAATAAACTAAAATGTTTAAAAGCTGAATTCGGCGAGGCTTTTCAATTTACCCAGCTATTTTATAGTTCAAATAAAAAAAAAAACGTTTTCATAGACGTCATTTGAAACCGGTGTTATAATAAAAAGCTGAAAATACGTTAAATAAATATTGGGAAAATACAGGGTGTAACAGGACCCTTCACGAAGCCGTCAACCAAGCATTAATACTCGTATGTACGTCAAACTAAGTAACTTTACGCAAAAAGTTTTTCTGGGAAACGACTTTTTTTTTAGGGTGAAAAGTCACGTTTTACGGTGGGACTCAATGTAACGTACTCAAAATATTATGCTGATGGATGGATTGAATAGTACGAGGGTCGCGGAGGTGTTTAAATTAAAAATCTTACATTAAAAAAATTGTTTATAAAAAAAACTTGTGAAAAAGTTGGCACTTTGACCCCCAATATCTCTGTAACTAGAAGGTTCCCAAGGTATGGTATGTAACAAAAAAATGATCGCAATGACGGGGAGAACAAGTGCTTTTCAGCTTCGTTATGGGTCTTGTTACACCCTTTAAATACAAATATTGGTTTTGTTTTGTTATACGTAAACAAACAAACGATACACACAGGGATACGGGATGGTAACTGCACTCCGACAACTTTCACTATTTTAACAAGCCCCATCTACGTTAAAGTAGCACAGCTTTAATGAATAAATCAGACAGGTGACGGCCCTAAAACTTAAGTTTCTTTCATATATTTTATGCTTTATCAAATTAACCGTATAAAGAAAAAAATGACTCAACTTTTTAAAAATATGTCGCATTATTAGTTGAATGGTCATTAAATGTGCGAATACAGAAAGTGTTTTGCAAAAATCTCCAAGATTGCCAAACGAAATAGCAATAATGCAATAATCTTTTCCTTTTTAAACCGTTTTAAAAGAAAACATTCCTGCCTATTCTTTAGTCATTGATAGGGTTACGAATAATATTACGATACCTTATAAACGTTCCAAGAGCATCAAAATACATACCATATCTTCAAATCCAAAATAGTTATGTATGAACAGGAAGCTCTTCCACATGTTCTTCTCGCAGACCCTGCTGTGCTCCTCCACGACCAGGTTCCACTGGGGCCCGTTGTTCAGGTCCGGAAGGATGTAGGTGCAGAACAACATGAGACTCACGAAGAGAGGGAAAAGTCTGAAAGAGAAGATGGATTATAATATGGCAGAGAAATGGTGACATAACTCGCTATCTCAAAAACTACTGAACGTACTTTAATGAAACTTGAACTGTAGCCTAAGTTCGATTATCCCTAGTCCAACTAAAAACTATTTTCTTGCTAATTCGACTTATCGTTTTTGAGATAAGCGCGGACAAAAATTCATACCTTTATGAAATTTCTCAGTCTTTGTGCCTACAGATGCTGACAGGCAACTGTCTGTCAAACAAACAACAGCAACTGGTAGACATCTCTACTAAAATCCACTCCAAAAATGTTTTTTCAAAACCTTATGTAATAGAACTACAGACTACTAAACTCCCGGAACATTAAACATCGATTTAATAGTAGGCTTTACAAACAAGAGGGGTTAGCCTATCTGTCAAAGATAATCGCTTCGTAACGACCTCGCTCGTAAACTCGTAATGCACACAAATTTTGACATGTGGGTGTCCTAGATACAAATCCACGCGCTACTTGGTTATGTTTTGAGTGTTGAGGTCATTAAGAATTTTATTAGTTGTTATTAGGGAGGATACGTCGCCTTTGACACGTAGAAATATAATAAAATCCATGAGAAAACTAGAACATGGTTTAGCATAAATAATAGAGAAGACTAATATCTATTTTTTATTTAAACGTTGCCCCACACTAGCAATTTCTCCTGTATCGTGAGTGCGTTTACAAACATTTAAACTCAGATACACAAACAGCTAGACCCGAAGCAACTACCTATAGGCCAAATATTTGTTCCGTGCGGGAATCGAACCAGCGACACGCAGTACATCCAATCGCTCAGCCACTGCGCCAACCGTGTCATAAAATCATCTAATTCCATAAAATCTGTTTTATTTATGACGTGGATTCGTACTGCAAGTCAAAAGACTTTAATACTATAAAAAAATATGAAAGGTATGACTGTATGAGAGGTCGTAGGGCGGACAATACCCCGCGAGCCCAGCGAGGGTCTTTGAATTTTTGCTTCGGTCTTGCCAGTCTCCTCATAATGTATTTCTTCATAGTTTTCCTTGAAAACAGTCGAGTAAATGGAACAGTATCACTATATAAATCTACTTACAACTTAAACTAAAAACAAAAGCGAAGACAGAATATTTTTCAATTCCGCTACAAATCTAGATTAATGACGAAAAGGGGGGTTTAATGAATGGACCCATTTCAAACAAAGGATATATATTTTCTGCACTTCAAAGTGTAATCAATCTCTTAGTTAATGATGATGGCATCGATAAATGTTTCAACTTGAAGCTCTTACCTAAACCATCTGGCGATAAGACGATCCTTAAGGTTGATGGTGCCTTTCTTCTCGAGGTCTGTTAGTAGATTGTGGGCGTTTAGGAACCCGCTCAGATAAAGGAAGCTGTCGGTGTAGAGAATCGCGGAGCGTCCTACGACAGCCCATGGCATTCCAAATACCTGGAAGAAGGTTTAAAATTAATTCGTTGTTCTATTTTCAAATTATTGAGACAAAGGCACAAGAAACTGTTTCTGTATGTAAGTAACTATTGCTCATCAGATACTAATATTTTAATCTATACTAATATTATAAAGAGGTAAAGTTTGTGAGTTTGTGAGGTTGTAGGGTGTAATCTCTGGAGACACGAAACCGATTTTTTTTTGACCAAAACGCGAGCAAAGCCGCGGGCAACAGCTAGTCTATACTAATATTATAAAGCGGTAAAATTTGTTTGTTACTTTGTATGTAGTAGGTAATCTCTGGATCTACTGCACTGATTTTGAAAATTATTTTACTAATAGGAAGCTACATGATCTCCGAGTGTCATAGCCTATTTACAACGTGCCCGTGGGATAATTTCCGACGAAAACACGAGCGAAGCCGCGGACAACAGCTAGTCGTAGATAAATTAAATTATAATCTATGCTCATATCTTTTTTGCGGTCTGAGACGGTCTAAGTACGACTCCGTCGAGTCCAATTAATTTTATAAAGAAAACAGTGACTAATCAAGTTAATAGGTACGTATAAATCACAACAGTAAACATGACTAACCAAACAAATTGCCTAATCATTACTTCACTAATTCAATTAATTACTTGTAAATACTAAACAAATTACAAAATCAACTTGGTACTTAAATTGTCATCAAAAACCTTGTAAGTACTAAGTATGTTCTCCTAAAATTTACAACAGGCACTTAAAGAGTTAGACGGAGTCTTATAAAGTCTACAGTATTTAATAAAGTGTAAGACCCCGTTCACGACTTCGGACGGTACAATTTGCGACGCGGCTTATGGCAAGAAATAAGCACGCGCGTAATTTGTTTCCTTCGCGTGATTACCGTATTTTCTCTATCATTGTTGCAAGACGCGTGTCGCTGGACTCGCTGTAGCGTGTAAATAGTTTGCCCACTACACCGTACTATACCATGCCCGTGCTATGAACGTCTCAGACACAGAAAGAAACAGGACAATGACTACTACGATACGATACGATATGTTAAGCTCACTAGAACGTATCAACAGCTTATCATTTACCCGTTGTAACGGGTTTAGAACGGTCATCACACGCGGTTACAACGGGTTTAAAACGGTCATTATACGCCTCCAAAACCCTATATTCTTTGTATTGAAAAGTATGAGACTATGCCCACTGGACCGTTCCGTCACCCGTGCAATAATAAAATAATAATAGTAATTTAATTCGAGCAACAAGACTCATAGTGTTAGTAACAATGTACTAACAAACTTTGTTAGTAATGCACTTACAAAGACAAAAACAGATTGTGACATCATCAATGCCCGGAGCGTCTAAAATTGTCAGTGAAAATATTTTGCCCGTGCCGATATGATACGTGCATGGCACGCGACGATAGTCTAGGGGCATAGTCTCATTCTTTTCAATACAAAGAATATTTTTTTGCCTGATACGTTCATAGGACGGTCATGATGGAACGGTGTGGCGGGCAGAATCCTTAGTTCGTGGCCAAGAGCTAAAAGTATTCAAGAAAGTGTTAAGCGCTAACATAAAAGGTTTCAATACACAATAAGTGACTTTATTGAATTTTCAAAAGACTTCGGGGAGAGGTGTGAATTTCAATCTAAAGTTGACTTTGTTGAATAATTTGATACCTACTTAACAAGTCAAAGAAGTCGTAATTGGATTGGCTGAGAATTGTATAAGTCGATTTAAGTCCTGAGTACTAAGTTCTAACCACTAAGGATATGTAAGAGTTAATAAAGTTAAGGAATTTGCTTTGAAAGTCTGTCTAAGTACCAGTATAAGTACCAAATAGATGTTTCAACGTTGTTTATGTGAAAGTAAAATCGAATTCTTCAAATGTTTGTATTACTTCAAACAACTTTTGCTATTAGTACGCACGACGGCTAATCAACCTTTGCTTAACTAATTTAAGCTGATCTCTTATTGTACGGAAGGCTCATACAAAGCGAGGCCATGTTATACTAGAAATTTATAGCTTGATGTGCTGCCGTGTGTATTACTGATTGCAGTTTCCCGTGCATATCTATGTTGTTATTTGCAGAAAGGAAGATTGTCAGTTGGTTGTATAGTTCCTGAGATCTACGCGACATAATGCACAAGAGCAGAATAATTTCACGATTAGTAACCGTCCGGAGCATACAAAAACTAAGTTTTTTATTTTACCCTTTTTAGTTGTAGTATCCCACACAAACTGTTGTCATTAATTAATTTGACATCGTAACTAGAAGTTATTAAGGAATCTGTTTTTTTTTTCGGATTGGAAATCATCAAATGACTCCTCCCGCTCTGGGCGGAGCAGGAGGGAGTGTCAGACTTTTACTGACTAAAACCCATCCATGTTCCTTCATCGCCCTTTGTGTTCCGGGGCCGCGGTATCTCTTTCGAACAGTCCCGCAACCCTGGCAGGCATCGGTCCTTACGGACCCCTTCCTGTTTGCTGACTCTATTTGAGGCGCCCGTGGAACACGAACGCGCCGTCGACACGGCCTGTCGTCATAAGACAGACGGACGGCAAGCTAGCCCATAGCTCACCGTCCACAGGCCCGCGCCTACGGTGGCCGGGGGCCACCACGTGGCCCCCGACGCCCGGTGCTTTCGAACAGTTCCGCAGCCCCGGCAGGCATCGGCCCTTGCAGACCTCTTCCTTTTGCTAAAACATCTCTTTGAGGCGCGCATGGAACACGAATGCGCCATTAAGGGATCATAATACAAACATTAACATCGGCCAAGAAGAAGAGAGCTTACTCATCAACTATTAAAGCAAAAAAAAAAGTATATGAAACTAAAAACTAGAACTAAAACTCAAACTAAAACCTATTTGCAAGGAAAGTTTATAAAATTTAAATGGACCACTCGGGCTTCCTCTACCAATAACGTAAATCGGCAGAGTAATCCGCGTGCATACTTGAAAAAAAAAAGATGCTGGTGGAATACATATACCACCAGCATCTAAAATATCATATCATTCATCTTTCGCAGTAGCGAAAGGTCAATTTTTGTAACAGGTAAGCCGGAGTACATATCTTTCATGTGATTTTATTATCTATGCTAATATTATAAAGAGGTAAAATTTGTTAGTAAGTTTGTATATAGGGGGTAATCTCTGGATCTATACCTAACGGATTTTGAAAATTCTTTCACTAATAGGCAGCTACATTATCCCCGAGTACCATAGGCTATATTTACAACGTGCCCGTGGGATAATTTCTGACAAAAATGGCAACAGCTAGTTTGTCTATAAAATACTGACTGTGCCACTTTTTCAAAGGGAAGCCGGTAGGAATCGAGTTATATGGGGCCTTCGCCACTGATACATAACCTATTCCTTTTAAGAAGTCAGTTAAAATATCATGTAAATCAAGTAACAGAAAGATTAATACATAGAATTTCAATACTTACAGCAGAAAAGCTAACTTTATTGACATAAGGGTTGTGCGCCATAGCCATAGATTTGTGCGCTATCAGCAGGGCAAACGCGTTGATACCCCTAAACGCATCCACGCCTTTCACTCTAGTAGGAGAATCCGACAGATCGAAGACTTTCCTCAGATTCCTCTTCAAGGAGAACGCGTTGAGAAGCTTCTCGAAGTTTGTGACTCCTTCCTTGCCATCGTCTAGGATTGTGCCTAGACTGAGAAGCAGGATTACTGCTAGGAAGAATGTGCTGGAAATGAATGAAAACATTGTTAAGATTGGTGTGTTACAATATAAAAGCGGTCGTACAGGGTTTAATTGGAGATGAATTTAACATAACATAACATCAGCAGAGGTGAACTAATGAAGAGGCAGAGATGTACCTAACAGTACACCCACAAATAAATAGTGAGCCTATTCATCAACCGGGCGCAAATTTAATCTAGACTCCGTGGCTGCTACTGAGAAATTCGTAATGGAGAAACCCAAGAACTCTTTGCGCGACCTGGGAATCCAACCCTGGAACTCATGTTCAGTTATGTTCAGCTACCAAAAGTCTGCTTCGCCTAGCTCATAAGTATACATAGCCCAATATTAGCATTTATGGTTTTAATGCATTCAATTCCAGTTTACACATGATTTGAAATTATTTTTTATACTAGAGAGAGTGGGCTAGATTTTTTCTACCATAGTTAGCAGTCAGCCAGTCCGATGGCTTATCAAGGAAATTATTTTTGTAGACAGTAATAATCACGTTTGGCCACCACCTTTGAATGCCAAACCAGCAACTATCCGTCCAAATACAAATCGTATCACTTTTGAAACTGTTTCCCGCTTAGATAGTACAAATGTAAGTCTATTTCCCCCCCCCGCTCGAGACGCCATTCCGAACACACGTACTCACGCGAAACTCCGTGTTTAAAATTGCTATACCGTGTAAATACTGCATACTTCTTTATAAAACTCTACAGAAATGTCGTTAAGGTGCAAGTGACTGTTAGTGTGTAAAAAATTTCAATGAACCATTATCTATAATTCACCTATGAGAACAGTTTCAAACCACAACAAACTAACCGTGTAAACAGTGCTTACTTTCTAATAATAACTACTTTGACTGATCTACAAGTGCAAGTGAATGTTGTGTGCAAAAAGTCAAGTGTACCAATAACTCTAACTACAGCGAGAACAGTTTTAAATCAAAACAAACAATGTTAATTTAAAACGTGCGAACACTTGGACTTTGAACTCTTTCCACTAAACAATGAGCTCGTCGGCGAGACTGGCATAAAAGCTCGTTAATTTCACACCTTCCACTGCTGTCCAGTTAGCTCAGTGGTATAACGCTCTCGGTACAACAGTTAGTCACCGGTCCCGAGTTCGAACCCCGCTTATCGACAACCAGTATATCAATACCTTTTTGTTTTTGTTTTTTGGTTGTATAAAAGGCACTAGCCTATTATTATTTTTGCTATGGCTTCTATTCAGAGAACTCCACCCGAAAAATCTACCCAAACATTATTGAAATCGACTATTTTGCCACAGGAATCTGATACAGCCTCGGATTGTATGGGTTCAGAAACTGACTGCGTTGGTCAGCAAAATATTACGCGACGTTATAAACGTAAATATGATGATTCTGCGCTGGCTGAACTGAGAGATATGCTGGCTGATGTTCAGCTCCAACAAAAAACCCAGGCGTTGAAATTTGATGAGGAGATGCAACGGTTAGTTAAGCAAAATGATAAAATTACGGAATCTATCCAGTACATGTCAGACAAATATGATGAAATCTTGTCTCAACTTCATCAAGCGAAATCTGAAAATACTGCATTCAAGACCCAAATTAAAACACTGGAGCAAAAAATTGAGATCCTTGAACGCAACTCAAAGGCGTCATCCTTGGAACTGAGAAATGTGCCAGAATCCCATCTGGAAGACAAATCTGCACTTATTGGTTTGGTAAAGAATGTTGGTGAAGTACTGAATGTTAAAGTGCGTGACACGGACATAAGAAATATTTTCCGGCCCAAAAAATCTTCTAACAAGTCCGCTGCCCCCATAATAGTGGAATTCTGCTCGACTTCCCTTAAAGAAAATATTATAATGTCATCTAAGAGATACAGTAAAGACAAAAACAATGATAAACTTAACTCGACCCATCTAAAGTTAAGCGGCGAACCCAAACCAATCTTCATAGCGGAATGTCTCACCACCTGCGGACGGAACTTATACTACCTCGCTCGTCAATACATCAAAAATCGAAAGGGTGCAACTTGTTGGACTTCATATGGAAAGGTGTTTATTCGCCAAAAGGACGGCGACCAGCCAATCCTTATTTCACGGGAAGAGGACTTCACTAAATTGAAATCACAATGACTAATATTTTCATTATACCCTCTATTTTCCTCTGTTCATGATATGTTTTATGATGATCTCGATTTTGAATACTACGGTAAAGTCTGTTCTTTAATACATTTGCTGTGTTTTGTTTCTCAACTTTGCATGAAAATGTTTAATATGTCTCTGTATAAAATGTACCTTTTAATAGCTTTGAATTTACAACTACATCACATACCAACACCTTCAAAATATAATTATTTACAAAGTACCGCTTTCATATTATTCACTTTAACACACAGCTACTATGCTAAATTATGCAATAAAATATATAACTATGCAATAAGTACACATAACGCTTTACGCATATTCACACTACACATTTTTTTACTAACCTACATTTCCATATTATATAGTATAACATACAACTGCTATTCTAAACTGCAAAATAAAATATATATTTACACAATACATACATATATGTGTTCCTACTTATTCATTAAATATAATAACCATTTACCAACCTACATTTCCATAGTTTACAGAATTACATACAACTACTATTCTAAAGAATGCAATGAACTATTTACTTATACAATAAATACATTTAATATCTCATGCTCATTTATTAAATACTAATTATTTCTTTTTATTAATTATTTAAATAATTATTTCTCGACAATCCAAAACCTGCTTTACCAATGATATGTATGAGTATTTAGTTTTTTTCCCTACATCTCGGAATAGATTACCTTATCTAATGTTATTCACGCCTAAATTATCCTCACTAAAATCAGTAAACTACAAAATTCGATACCACAAGTAACCTAATGAGCGACATAGACCAATTTGATATTTCTGTCCCAGTCACATGTGAACCCGAGCAGTGCAACTCATATCTTAAAAACCCTACACATTACCTAAAGGTTCTACAGCAAAACATACGTAGTCTCAACTGTAATTTTCAAGAATTACACGTTTTACTCGAGAGGCTGAAATTATCATGCGATATCATTGTGCTTTCCGAATGCTGGTTAGCGCGTGTTATCAACTTACCATTGCTACAAGGATTTAACTCACATAAAACTAATGATAACTACAATCAAAACGACGGTATAGTTGTATACACCAATAATAATTTAAAATGCACTGTGGAAGAACCTTTCCTATCAGAGGCTAATTGTTTGATGATAAAAATAAAAAATGATACAATATTAATCGCAATTTATAGGCCCCCTAGTTTTAAGTCACTCACTACCTTCCTTGATTCATTGCATAACTTGCTAATGACCGTGTCGTCGTTTAAAAATATCATCATAGTCGGTGACATAAATATTGATCTCTTGGGAAACAGTTCCGCGACCACCTCGTATCTAGAGACCATTGCCTTCCATGGGCTTCTCCCTGCAATCAATACTGCCACCAGAGAGAAGACATGCTTGGACCATGTGATACTAAAAACCAAGTTAGAAGCATTTACGTTTTCCTTGGGTACTAGTATCACGGATCATGAAGCAGTTTTATTCTGTCTAAAAAGCCATGTCGCCAAACCCAAATCCATGAAGATGAAAATCAATGTTAAAATTGACATAGACAAATTAAAATCCGAATGTAACAACCTAAATTTTGACAAAGTGTATCAGGAAATAAATTTAAATACCGCTATGAACAATTTCATTAACATTATTCAATTATTAATTGCCAATAACTCTATAAAAAAACTAATTCCTAGAAATAAAATTATAATTAAACCGTGGATAACTACTGGTATATTGCGTTGCATCCGGACCAGAGACAGAATGCATAAGAAGTTAAAAACTAATAATGACGACGTCATTTTGAAAATATCCTACTTGCGATACCGGAACTATTGCAATAACCTAATAAAAAAACTTAAAAAACAATATGAGCGAAATCAACTAATAATGTCTAAAAATAATTCTAAAAAGCTTTTGTCTACCATTAAAACAATCACCAACAATAATAATAAAAAGCAGCTACCATTACAACTATTAACTACACATAAAACCCCTCATGAATCAATAAACAATATTAACGAATACTTCTCAAATGTTGGGAAACGACTATCAAATATGATTCCCCCCCATATCACTTGCGCTAAGAAAGTATCTAAGCATCCACTAAACTCTTTCGTTCTCCTACCCACAGACATCGAAGAAATAGAAAGAACGCTTCAACAGTTAAAAAGTGATTGCTCGCCCGGCTGGGATCAAATTAGTGCCGATGTACTAAAGAAAATATCTGTTTCGATAACACCCGTTCTAACCAACTTAATAAATCGCTGTTTTGTTTCGGGAGTATTTCCCCTTGCATTAAAAAGAGCTGTGGTACATCCGATACATAAGGCGGGAGACAGAGGCAGCGTCAGCAATTATAGGCCAATTGCGATCCTAACAACAGTATCAAAGATATTTGAACGCATAATCAACAATAGACTTACAAAATACCTAGAGAAATATAACTTGTTTTCTGAAACACAATACGGTTTCAGAGCCGGCCGCTCAACTAACAACGCAGTACTTGATCTTGTTAACTTTATAGTAAATAAATTAGATAGTAAAAAGAAATGTTTGACTATATTTCTCGACCTAGCAAAAGCTTTTGACACTGTTTCTGTTCCCCGCCTTGTGCAAATACTGGAAGACCATGGTATTAGAGGTGTTCCACTGGACTTACTTTCGGATTATTTAAAAAACAGAACCCAATCAGTTAAAATTGGAGAGCACATTAGTGACGAACTGCCAGTTGATTTTGGGGTGCCACAAGGCAGTATACTAGGTCCCACTCTTTTCCTCTGTTATATAAACGAACTCTGTTCCCTTGAGATTAAAAATTGCCGCATCTCCGCATACGCAGACGATACTGCCCTAACCTTTTACGCTGATTCGTGGACGGAGCTTTTTAATCTCGCGCAAAATGGTTTTAACACTGTGTGTCACTGGCTATCTTCAAACTCCCTAACTTTAAATGAAGATAAAACCAAATACATTTTATACTGTATTCGTAATCAAACTGAACTTGCCAATCTCACTACTTACAATATCCTCGCACATAAATGTAATTTCCCTCCAACTCCAAACTGTAATTGTCCCATTATTAATCCTACAAAAAGTCTTAAATATCTTGGAGTCGAAATTGACGCAAATTTAACTTTTGGAAACCACATTGGCTTTTTATCTAAAAGAATACGGAAGCTCACTTACATTTTTAAAGGACTCCGTGACGTAGCAGACAAACAAACGATGAGGATGGTATACGAGGCTCTGGTTCAATCTATCACTGGTTACTGCATTACCACATGGGGCGGGGCATGTAAAACAAAACTGATAACAGTAGAAAGAGCCCAAAGGATGATAATAAAAGTAAGCTTATTCAAACCACGGCTTTTCAACACCTCAGCACTTTATGAGGAAGCACATGCACAGCGTGCTATCTGTACGACAGCTGTACGTCTTTCTTACTGCTCTTCTCCAACACTCGAACCTACCCGAAGATGGCAGAAAACGCATAGGTCTCTCCAGGAGAAATTTCGCAGTATGTAGGACGACTGCGGTTGGTACTTCCTTCGCGCAAAGATTCTTTCCTTTCCGGGGAGGTGAATTGTACAACAAACTAAATAAAATTTTAAATATAGCAAATTGCAGTAAAGTTGAATGTAAAAATAAAATTATGAAATGGTTATTGAAGTTAAACTATACGGAAACAGAAAAATTACTTGAGGTAGCTAAGTAAGTAGGCTTAGCGGTCCATACTTACATACATATAATTGTAGGTAAGATTATAGTCATATTATATTTTTATTATTCTCTAAGTATATTTACATATATATATATTCATGAAAATACTTATTTTGCAATAAATGTACACTTACTTGTATGCACACACACACACACACACGTATACACACCGTCACCAATTTCGCACTATTTCCACGTTGACAATAACTATCTATGATGTAATGGGGGGCCTGGAGTTTTATAATACAGGCCTAGGCTTAGTTTAGACTCCAGATCTCCCACAAATTACAATTTTCTGCCTAACTACCTGTCAACCTATATATCTAACAACGATGTAATTTGTGGAGATAAATAAACGTTTTTTATTATTTATTATTATTATTATTATTCAATATCTCAGAATATCTTAGAAACTATTAGATAGTTAGATTGGAACTGGATACGGTTTGTAACTGGACTGAGGCCGAACTTAGACTTGTTGTCCATTGGAGCAGAGCTATGTGGAGCAAGGAAAAAGGAATCAAGATATTTTTTGTACCTATTATTTCTATAGGAAACCACACCTAAGAATTGGCAATACTCAATCTGTTCTGAATTTTTCACATTTGGGAGGGGCACCTCGTGTACGACAACAATGACACCATGAAATAACATGATTTGACTAGAATGAAAATTGTACAATCAAAAATCAGCTGTTTCATACATTTTTACCGTTTAGGTACACGTTTGTAGGAAACAGCAGATTTTTTTTTAAATTACCCGTGAAAAATTACAACATGAAACAAAAAAAAAATACATACAAATAAATCAAATTGAAGAGTCTGTCTTTAATACTTATAACAAAGACACATTTTTTTCAATTTTTGTCTGTGTCTGTTTGTTCCGGCTTATCTCCGAAACGGCTGAACCGATTTTGATGGGACTTCAACTGGCAGATAGCTGATGTCATAAGGAGTAACTAAAGCGATTTTTATTTAAGTACCTATAAGAATTAAAGTTCCGTTAAAAAAAAATGAAATTGGTAACAAAATTCGGTTCAAAAAGGGAAGTAATATTTTTTATAATTATTTCACGTGAATGAAGGTCAGCCACTTGGGGGAGGCTTATGTCCAGCAGTGGACGTCTTTCGGCTGAAATGATGATGATGAAGGTTGGGGAACAGCTAGTAGTGTACTAAGGACGTGATGACCGTTTTCACTTATCATATTGATACCGTTGATTTGTTCCGATAGTCAGATGTATCCAATCGAAACGTTTACTTTAAATGCAGACTTGTTCGATATATTGGAAAATTTAGTATAACTATAAATTCGTAACATTTGCAGCACATATAATGTATTGTTTTGGTAGGTATAGACCCAAGTTATCACCCGATGCACTATGTCGTAGGTACTATTTACTGGACATCCTGTATTTAATTTTTTAATGTTTTTCCTATTGCGTCTGAATAGAAGGAAAGTTTTGATTAAAATCAGGCGTGGACTCGACAAGCGTAGTGTGGGACGCCCGTCAGAGGACCAACCTTGAAAAGGTGGCTCGGACAGGCTAAATGCGGAAGGCCGAGAGCAAGGGTGTTATGGTGCAACTTGGGAGAGGCGTATGTCCAGTAGTGACTGTATGCCGAGTTAGTTGATTGAAGATTGGAATTGCTTTGTATTTCATATCCATTTAAAAAAAAAACCATATATTTTGGAATGAATGTCTTGGTATGGAACAAGCCAACCATGGTAGCATCCGCCAATGAACTGCTTCTGTGTTGTGTTTTTGTGTGTTACTGGTTTGTTTTTGTTTGTCGATTTCGGAGAAATGAGGAAAATGTCGTGAGGATAGTTCTGAGTATAAATTTGGATGAGTAAAAGAGAAGAGGAACACCAAAGAAACGATGGATGGACTGTGTGAAGGATGATATTGCAAGAAAGGAGGGTATGACGAGTAATAGAGAAGTATGGATGAAGACTGCGTCGAACACAACTAAATTGGAATAGGGGCAGGAGAATGATGATGGGAGATGCTATCAGCGACGTATCTACGCTTCGATTTACGAATCGTAACAACAAAGGAGCCCAACAACGACAACATGACTGAGAAACTATAATTTTCCCTATTATGTCAATACTTATAATTCACACAGTGTTTATAGATGCTATCGTATCTATACAGTACAGGTACAGCGAGTAAGGCCGGCCCACGTATCGGAACTGCATCAAGAATGACATAAAACTATTAATCATCATAATACTACTGGTCTATAATATTAATAATTGATATTATTATATCTATAAAGGGAGTAACAAGACCCTTAACGAAGCCGAAAGGCACTTGTTTTCCTCGTAATTGCGATTTTTTTTTTGTCCTGTACCATACCTGGGAACCTTCTAGTTACGGAGATATTGGGGGTCAAAGTTCCAACTTTTTTATTTTTTATAAATACATATGTTTAATGTAAGATTTTTACTATAAACACCTTCACGACTCCTGTACTATTCAATCCATCCATCAGCACAATGTTTTGAGTCCTACCGTAAAACTAGATTTTTCACTCCAAAGAAAAAGTCGTTTCCCAGCAATAATTTTTGCGTAAAGTTACTTAGTTTGATGTACAAAATGCTTGGTTGACGGCTTCGTGAAGGGTCTTGTTACACCCTGTATATTCCACAAGGCAGATGCCGATGGAATCTTCCTTCTACAAAAATGTCTACCTTTCATAAAAACCCCTATTTAAGGGGCTAATTTTCAAAAATCCTCCCTTAGCTCACATTCATTATAATACTCCTGCTTTTAGACCTAGCGGTTTAGGGTGTATTGTATTGTATAGCAGACAATTGAAGACATATTTATTGAGGAAGGGCTATTACAGCGTCGATGAGTACCTAGATGATAAGAGACCACTTTAATATTATTGTTCTAAATTAAAAATAATTTTAAATGATATGTTGACTGGAAGAAAGAAAGAAAGAAAATATATTTATTTGTCGCAGGGACATGACATGCATCATACAAAATGATAAAAACACAAAAAAAAATAACAGTAAACATACAAAGCATAAATTAAAAAAAAGACGTTCGTAGCGTTCGACTGTTATTATTTTTAATTTTTTATACTTATCTTTTTACTATGTTTTTTGTTTTATTATTGTATTACTCATAGATTTTTGAATGACTTATTTTCTCTAGTATAATTATACATTTTATCTTTGACATTTTATTTTACAATTAGATGACACAATATTACGGACTTTTTATAACAATTTGTTTTTATCTTCTTTTATGTATATTTGACGTTCTATTTTAATTACTGATTATTCGCAGAAAATTAGATGACATATTATTAATCTTTTTACCACAATTAGTTGTTTTAAATTTATTTTATTGCAAATTATTATCGTTTTGAAATTGTAATTTTTATTATATATATATTTTTTAAATTCTACACAATGTATATTGTTCCGAATAAATTACTTATGACTTATGACTTATAGCGGGCTGGCGCGTATTTTGCGAGCGGTGTATGTTGTCTATCAGTGAGAAAATGAATTTATTTCTTTTATCTACATACAAGGTGTAAAGCTTTCACGAAGTCGACAACAAAGCATCCTGTACATGAAACTAAGTAACTTTACGCAAGAATTTATGTTGGGAAGCGCCTTTTATTTTTGTAGTGAAAAAATCATGGTTTACGGTACGACCACAACAGACACAAAATATTGCTCTGATGAATGCATTAAATAGTACACAGGTCATGGGGCAGAGCAGGCAGCAGAGTTATATATAACATTAAAAGCGTTGTAATAAAAAAAAAAACTTCTGAAAAATTTGGAACTTTGATCTCCAATATCTTCGTAACTATAGAAGATTAAGCTAGAATAAATATTGATAGAAATGGCGGGGAGAACAAGCGCCTTTCTGCTTCATTATGGGTCTTTATGCCCGCATTAGAGGCAAATTTTAATGAGAGTACTCAGCGTTTAAAATAGATGTTGATAGCTGAAAAGCCTTGTAGTTAATAGTTAAGTTTATTTTAAAATTAAAAAAAGTAGACGTCAAGATGTCTGCCAGCCTTTTAGTAAATATGATAAATAAAGCAAGGGCGTGGACATCAGCAGCCTTACAAACTATTCTTCATAGAGCTTATAAAACTAGCTGTGCCCCGCGATTTTTTAGGGGTATGAAGAATAGGGTGTAAAGTTCTTCATCCCCCATATAAAAGGGAGGATCCTCCGACCAGGCGGGTGTTATGTCTGGTGGGCTACTGCCCCACAGTTGTCCTCGGGTTCTGCTATATGCTACTCTTAAGTCGCGGATAAATTTACTTGCGCGGTGTAGGATTTCAATGTATTACGATGTTTAGTTCTTCCTCTGTGTCATAAGTGGCGCTGTAGTACTTTTTGTTATATGTTGCTGCAGTATTCTTAGTGCCGCTACAGTTTCATCCACACTCGGCTCCTAAAGGCCGTAGCGTGATGTTAAATTGCATATAACCTTCCTCAAGAATTGGAGTTTAAAATGCAAAAACATTTTTTAAATCGAACTGGTAGTTCCCAAGAGTATTTGCGTTTAAACCAACATTTTTTTTTAATACATGTTATTTTACAAAAAAAAACAGGTTTGTTTAGTGGGCTTCTCTCAACAATGTAACGACAATATTTTAAGGACATCGGTTTTTAACAATCACAAGCGACGATGATCAAACAAATTGTTATGCAACTTGAGAACGTCCAATGTTTTACAGACAATGATTTAACGTCATTAAAAACCCTATTAAAAAAAAATTCATACAATGTTCAAGAGACACAATTTAAAGATTCCGTCCACGCACCAGAAACCGTGCACAAACGACTGGAGGCACTATAGCGAGTCATCGTATGACTAGTTTTTCTAACTACATAATGTATAGGGTCGATTTGCCGGATGCAGCTCAATATCAGTATTTTACAGTCATGAAGCGACTGTCAATCTAAGAGGAGACCTTCACTCAGCAGTGGGTGGAGCAAGGCTGCCAATGATGATGATCATGAATATTCTCTATTTGACCCCCACAACCCAGTTGCTGAGTAACATGATCATCATTTGCCTAGCCTTTTCTAAACTATGTCAGGGTCGGCTTCCAGTCTAACAGGATGCAGCTGAAAACCAGTATTTTACATGGAGCGACTGCCTATCTAACCTCCAGAACCCCGTTAGTACTGGGTAATACGATACCCCTTGGTAAGACTGGTTGTCTGACTTTAGGGCCACTGACTACTGTCAAAGATCTACAGACGACAACCGGGACCAACGGGTTAACGTGTTTTCCGAGGCACGGAGGAAACTCGGTATGTAATGGGCGGTCACCCATCCACAGACCAACCTAGGCAAGCGCGGCTTAACCTAAAGATCGACCCGAGTGGCTGATATTATTTTGCCACGAGCTCCTCTTTGCTGAGTAACATCCCCTGGTAAAAACTGGTAGTCAGATTTCCATAAAAAAGTGTTCAAATATCATAAAATTATGGCTTTTTGTGCTTCTTGAGGCACAAAAGGAACAAAATAACTAATAA
This sequence comes from Eugnorisma glareosa, assembly GCA_947578425.1. Classification (NCBI taxonomy): domain Eukaryota; kingdom Metazoa; phylum Arthropoda; class Insecta; order Lepidoptera; family Noctuidae; genus Eugnorisma; species Eugnorisma glareosa. Next base: position 4,763,098 of record OX387970.1, read on the forward strand.
ATAATATTTAATCATCTTCTATGACATCATCAAACCACAGCATAAGGTCATTATGTGCAATTATGTGCACTGAATATGTTAATCATGCTTGATTTATTAATAACTTAAGCTGCTCAATCATTTTGCTTCATTACACTTAGTGTTAGCAGTAATTAGTCCTAAGTTATGGTGTGTTACGAATTACTGTGGTTTAATTGAATAATTAATATATAATCTACTTAGGGATCTTACAGATAGGCGGCTTTTGTCTCAGCAGTAGAAATGCAATAGGCTTTTTAACTATACTATATTGAATATGCTTATGCTTAAGAGCGAATTTGAACTCATTTGTTAAAACAAATGAGTTCAAATTCGCTCTTAAGCATGGAGGATACATTTTAGAAAAATAGTGTTACAGCTAAATAAGACCGATTTTAGATTTTCCATAGAAACAGAAATTTCCAATTATCTTTGTTTTTTTTTTTAAAGACGTTTCGAAAATGTTCGTTGTCAACTTTTTAGACATAATTATGTATCCTGCATATACGTATGAAATTTCATTAAAATCGGTTCAGTCATTTCGAAAACAAATTAGTTAAAAGTTTGTATGAAATGCCTTTTTTTTTCGGATTGTAAATCATCAAATAACTCCTCCCGCTCTGGGCGAAGCAGGAGGGAGTGTCAGACGTATGACATCTTATGACGTTTTATTTTTATTTAGGAAATTACGAAGAAGCCTTAGAATAAATGGTTGCAGTATACATGTGCTTCAGAATTAACAAAAAAAAGTGCAACATGGTAAGCAATACGAGAAAAGGAAGTTTTCGCTTTTACAACACAGTCTAATAATATCCATAGTAACATCTTTTAAACTCTATTATCTTTATTATTAGATTTAGATTACAATATTAGTTTCCTTTGATAACTTACGGAATACCTCCAAAACTTACTTCAAACAGTTACAAAAGTCAACAGGGTAGACTAAATTAAGTGTTTAATGTTTGCTTGGCTAAACCACCGTTTAAGGAAAACTATTTGCAAGCATTTTTATCGTTCCTCGTGACAAAGTTGTTCCAAATGTAGACAGCATTTATAAACGTAACAGGATAATTTAAATAAAAAAATCTCTTGTCGTTTCCAGTGATGTAGTGTTTTAGAAAATTCCTACAATATTTAGAAAACAGAGGGAAGAGAAAAAAGAAATCATATTTATTTGGCACAAGCCACAAGTGCACACAACAAAAAATGCAATAAAAAACATAAGGTGGAAGCGCAAGGGTAGCCAGCGAAATTCAAATTTTCTTACGTTTATTGCAATTTACAGGTCAGTGTCAGGTTGTATGTTGATGAAAATATGAAATTATAATCATTAAAATCTTCAATACAACCCTCTAAGATCATATAACCCTATTTTGTAAATATTTCATGAAAAAGTCTTTCAATGGGGTTAAATGAACTTAGAGGGTCGTATTGATTATTTTAATGATTATAATTCTGTAACTAAATACGTGTTACGAACGCGACTCATTTATCATCAACATACAACCTGACACTGACCAGCAAATTGCAAAAAACGTAAGAAAATTTGAATTTCGCGGGCTACCCTTGCGTATCCACCTTAAGTCTAAACAGGAAAAAAAAGGGATAATTGTGTTGTGAGTCTCACGGCTGCGCCAATTTCAATTACCGACATAAATCGTCCATTAACTACTTCATAAGGTAGTTATTAAAATACTTACGTAGAAAGGGTTTTCCCAAAAGAATAAGGTCGTTTAAAACTCTTCACTGAACACATATTGTTGTGTACTTTGACTTCTATCCCGAGACCTGTCAGTCTCTGGGCCAACTCCTCTTCCAAGTCATAGCTGCTGCAAGAACTGGGGATGCAGACTCCCCACAGCAGGCTTGAGTATCTGGGGACTCGGTGACCCATCTGGAACAAAAGAATATATATAGATTAGTGAGGGTAGACGTGTTCTTGAGTGGAGACGGCGAATCGGCAAGCGTAAGGTGGCCCTCGGATGGTACGCCCTCAGGCTCGGTGGAGCGACGATCTTCACAGGGTGGCTGGTAGAAGCTGGATGAAGAGACCACGTCATCATCGTCTCTACGCTCATTTGCCAGTCCATACGCGGGCTGGGACTTCTACATCATCTTCGTAAAATATGACTTTGACAACGCTAAGAAAACGAGTACCATTTTAAACATGACATCAAGCCTAGTACACCCACATTTCGTCAGTTATGCGTAAGACTTATGTTATAGTAACAAGCCTTTCACTAACCGGAAAAAAACAGATTCCGTGGCTGAGCAATTCCTGACGGGAAAACCAACAATACTTTGTCCGACCAAGGAATCGAATCCAGTCACACTTAGGACCACCATACCAACGAGACCAGAACAATATGATAACGAATCCGTCTTCTAAGTGAGTTATTATGCTAATTTACATTTTAGCTGTTCATTCATAATTTTAGCGGTTATGGCACTACTAAACATGGACCTCATGTTTAGGAGTGAGCATTTATGGACAGACATGATTGATTCCCGGCTTAAGTTGTTCGGCCTTGACTGTGAATAGAACCCAGAAAGATGAAAGAAGACCACATATTATCCATCGACATAGATAATATCAGATTCACTTGGAGCCTAAAAAGGTATCAGATAAATACATTTGAATTAATACGGTAAAATACATGCATTTCCCTTCAACAGTGTTGTGGGTGAAGAGAAGTTGGCAAACCAATTTCATCCTTATTTCATTGTATCACAGTTTGAGTACAAAACACGAATTGAATGTAAATGATACGATAAAAACTGTGCCAGTAGGTATTTTTAAACATTTTACCAAGATGACTCGTGTTACTCATATTGTAATCAAATGAAATAACGGAATTATTTCTGCATCTGAAAGTGCATTACTCAAAAAAGTACTTAGCAGAGTGATTTCGCAATGTCTTACAGCAACATCAAAATTTTATGTTCCAGATGGTATTGCAACAGAATTTTTCAAAAGACCAAAGACTTTGAGGCATTTCCTGGAGATTGGCCGGAGAAAACCACACAACAGAAAGAGTGAATGGCTATGGAGAGACCTTTGCCCAGCTGTGGGACAAAACAGGTTAAACAAATAATACAATAAGACTAAGAGGGTGCTACTAATAAATAAACTATTAACACATAACATAATAATCATCTAGATCACGAACGCGAAACAATCCAAGGTTTACAACTAGTTAATATTCCGAGAGAGCAGCACCCGTCTACAATGTACGCTTATTTGGTCCCACACTTGATTTTGAATCTCAATTGTGTTGAGCAACACAATAGCCCTTGACCAAGACAGACATTGCTGAAAATATACAAAGAATGTGGTATTGATATCAACCCTTTGTGGAGACAATGGTATCCAATTTTGGGTCGGTATTGTTCTGCACCGAAGTTATCGTGATATCTAGTGCGGTGCGAGCTGTGATAAGAATATGTGCTTTCTGATATCTTGGTGGAGTGTTTTTTCTTTTGATGTGTATTGTTCTCCTTTTGGCTTTGATTACACACAACATCACGCCTGTTTTTGTCTGAAGGGTTAGGCAGAGGTGTACCTATAAATTAAATTCGCCATGTATATGGACCCTACATCAAAAACGTCCAGCAAGCATTTTTTTAAACATTTTTTTGGGGTTAAAAATCTCGTTTTACGGTTGGACTCAATGTAACGCACTCAAAACATTGTGCTAATGGGGGCATTAAATAGTACAGGGGTCTTGGAAGGTATTTAAAGTAGAAATATCACATTCAGAAATTGTATTTAAAAAAAAAGTGTGAAATAGTTGGAACGTTGACCCCCAATATCTCCGTAACTAGAGGGTTCTCAGGTGTAATAATAATAATACCAGCCTATTACTGTTCCACTGCTGGGCAAAGGCCTTTTCTCAACAGAGAAGGCACGAGCATTGATCACCACGCTTGCTCAAGACGGGTTGGCGATTTCAGACTTTTATAAGTCCAGCTTTCCTCACGGTGTTTGAGGGTTCTCAAAAGATCGCAATGACGGGAAGAACAAGCATCTCTCTGCTTCGTCAAGGGTCTTTGACACCAGTTATGTAATAGGATGCCGCGACTATTGCCATCAACCGGGCATCTGGGTGGCTTCTAAGGAACGCTTACTGGAAAACCTAAACAAAATTTTGCCCGATCTGGGAATCGAGGAAAGGCCCTTGCGCCCTCTAGACCAAAGAGTCAGTAAATGAGCACAATATAAGATTTAAACTGTCATTATTTCATTATTATCACTAAAATTATCATTAACACTAGAAACGCGATTTTTACCATGTTTACTGTTTGTTTTGAGTTGCAATATTTCGGCGCTGTTAGAAGCACCATGATCATGGATAAACAGGGGTGTGTGTGTTAAAGAAATTGATGTTCATAGTGACAGATTTATTCGCGAACTTGATTTACATAAAAAGCGGTAAACTCAACAGGAAATTTTATCAGGTTCTATAATTATGATTTGGCAATAGGCTGGGCGATACCCGGCATGGATCATATTAAACAAAACCCACCAAAAATGATGTCGTTGAATTTATGTCTTTTGAATTCCCTCAGGTTATTTGAAACTAGGAAATTGAATACGTTAGACTCTTTCCGTTCATATTTATGGGACATGACAACATACATAGTTAAGTTTTTTGTTACATACTTTATTACCTTCTGTTTGTTTTTTGTTTGTTAGAATAAAATATTTTTTGTTATCACGATGATCTAGGAGTGAAATATTGGATTCGTGACATGAATTTATAATAACTTAAAACGTCTCCTCTGCAAACATTGGCTTGTTCCACAGAAAATTGAATTTTTATGTAAGTATATATACACCTGTGCAGAAAAAAAATATAGTATTTTTCAGTATCCTTTGTGATATCGCTAAAAATTGATACGCTTTCTCTTCTACCCGTCGTGCACAACTACGAGTAATTGCACCCTCCAGGACTTGAATGAGGCAAACGACAGAGCTGTTCGGGTACGTACTGGTCGGACAAAATCGGAGTCATCGGAGATAGGCAACGGAACTCGAGGTAAGCACATGTGAACCACTAAACAGTGAAAAATAAAAATACTTTTTTTGAAAAAAATAAAACCGATTTCAGAAACAGTTTGATTTAGTTTTTTTTTGTCACCGGCTTCTGAAGCTAAAGTTATTTTTCATTTTTTTTTTGTTTTTATGAAGTCTGTTTTATTTTTGAATTTTTCTTGTCATCATAATAAAAGCAATTTACATGGACTAAAACCAATTATTATGCTAATGTGAGGTATTGTGTACATACATATACATATGTGTATTGTATCTGAATTTATTGTCAATTACCATAAAAATGGAGTGCACATGTTAACAGGTTCACCTTGTCTCTTTTTAATGTATTAATCACGTACTGGAAATAAGTTCATTTAGTTATTTAAATTATGTACTGTCTATGGAGAATGGGCAATCGAAATTGGAGAGTCATATTTAATGATCATAGAGCAAAAGTTTAATATGTACTTATGCACATACAGTACCGAAAACCTACATGGATATGGCAAATAACAGGAGCATGGGTTCTGATGGTGTTTCTTCGACTTCGACAGTACTGCTGAAGTTAAGTATGGTAATTGGAATGGTACTTCCGTTACTCCTTATAGGTACATCATTCACCTCACCGACCTGAAACCGTAGCCGCTCCATCTGGATACGTGCAAAAGCGTATAGCGGCGGATGTGTCCTGAACCATGCTATTTCTATTTAACAACTTTGTGCCTACCGTATATCCTACGAATAAATGTCTTTGTCTTTGTAAAAAAAAAAAAGACTTACATTGTTTTTTTGTAGAAATACTCTTTGGATTTTTTCGCTTTTAATTTTGTGCGGACATATTTATTATACATGTACGCACAAAATTAAAAGCGACAACTGGTCTATGTTCTTACCTAGATCTAGTGGATAAGAGGTCAGTGAGGCGACTGAGGGGCCCAAAAAGGTTGGTGTGATGTGAAGAGAAGATTAGTAGATCGCCAGCCATCAGGAGAATTTGAATGCGCATTTGTTTGTGCTGCGAATGCCAACATGTTTTCTGCACCTCGTCTCGGAGGAGGACTTTTGGCCGCAGGGAGTGGTGTTCCGTCGCTTCCACGGGCAAGTGCCACATGAACGCACACGCACAATGACATAGTGCACAAGTGGAGTAACATAATTTGTATTTTATCATATGTATGTTAGTCTGTAAGGTATATATCTATGGGACAAAGTAGCCTAAAATTAATGAATGTTGTTGTTGAATGTCGAGAACTATTGTCAGCTGGAGAAAAAGGCAAAGCTAAAGCGTTTCATATTTTTAACTCGATTTTATTAGCTTCAAACAAACTATGTAAAGAATCTTAGAATTAAAAACGAACTTCGAATTATTTGGCCTGCCTAACTTTCGCCATTCTATTTTATTTTCAAAATAGCTGGTATTCATGAATAGCTGGTATCCATACAAAAGTGTTTTGTATGAGACAAAATCTTCTACATCGTCACGTTTTCGAGATTTAAGCCAAAAAATTACTATCTTCGCCATCCGCACAACTTTGATGGCGCATATTTTGGAAATGTGACGCTATGTGTAGTTTTGATGACAATGGAATGGTTAGCTAAGTGACGTCATTCAAAATCCAATATGGCGGACTCCCAAAGATGGCGGACTGGTTATTTTTTACGCATTTCCATGATATAGGTATCAAATGCAAAGATTTGCTGAGAAAATACGATAAATAAATAAAATGACGTTACTCTAAAGAGTGATTTAGGTTTTTTTTTCAAATATAATATATTACAACAGCTTTCAGTAGGATTAACGTTGTATTCGATTTTCGATAGCTTATGTTAATACAAAGATTTTCGACATTTTCATTATCCCTATCGCTGATAGGATGCCACTTCGTCTGGCCCAAGGTTAATAAGTCATTGAATTTTGAAAAAAACATTCGTGTTTAGATCCTTGATCAAATGCCAGCAGCTAGACGTGAAGTTTAAAAATATTTTGGTTATCGTTTTCCTGAGTCTGTCTACGTAGGTTGGTTATTAATTAAACTTCTTTTTAAGCCCGTGGGCGCTAGTTTGTTATGAGGTTTTAACGAATAGCTGTCATGGATTATTTACGAAGTTGAATTTTCGAAGGAATTCACTACCGGTTTAAATTTTGGGGGAGACTGAAGAGCGCCTTAAAAGGTCTGATGGGATTCAATAATGTGTAAACCTTTGGGTAAAGGGTAAATTTTTCTGACAGTCACGATTAGAAGTAGCAACCCAGGAACACCATATTAGTCGATTTAGAAGATTGACTGACTTTGAAGTCAATGTTTCTTCTCAATTTCTTCCTGATTTAGAGTAGTTGACTAATGATCTAATTCAAGATTAACATTACATTTATTTATACAAGGTGAAAGGGCCATCGATGTATTAACTGTTACCACGTCATCATCATCAGCCTACAGCAGTCCACTGTTGGACATTGGCCTCCTCAATCGGACGCCACTCAACTCGATTCTTAGCAACTATCATTCAGTTGCTACCAGCCAAACTTTTTTTTTTTTGCGTGGTAATTCATCAAATGACTCCTCCCGCTCTGGGCGGAGCAGGACGGAGGGTCAGACTTTTACTGACTAAAACCCATTCATGTTCCTTCATCGCCCTTTGTGTTCCGGGGCCACGGTATCTCTTTCGAACAGTCCCGCAGCCCCGGCAGGCATCGGCCCCTGCGGACCCCATCGTTTTGTTTACATCTCTCTGAGGCGCGCGTGGAACACGAACGCGCCGTCGACACGGCCTGTCGTCATAAGACAAACAGACGGCAAGCTAGCCCATAGCTCACCGTCCACAGGCCCGCGCCTATGGTGGCCGGGGGCCACCACGCGAAGATCGTCGCTCCACCGAGCCTGAGGGCGTTCTACCTTACATTTGCCGATTCTCGGTCCCCACTCCCTCGGTCATCGGTTCTACGGCCTGTATGTCTGGCCCATTGCCACTTCAGCTTTCTTATTCTGTGAGCTATGTCAACAAATCTCTTTTCTTCTCTGTTATCTGTCCGTGGCTGTGGTTACCACGTATTCAGTATATTTAAAAAAATCAAAATGTCACCTACACGGACAAATGTATGGGCAGCTGTTATTTACCAAATAGCTTCATGTTTACAGTTGTGGTGCCTGTTGTTAAAAATAAAACTGGGAATGTCTCTGATGCCTCAAATTATAGGCCTATATCCTTGGCAACTGTTTCAGCCAAGGTGCTGGACAGTCTGCTTGACGCACAATTGGCTAAGCATCTAATACTGCATGACGCTCAGTTTGGCTTTAGGCCGGGGCTGTCTACTGAAAGCGCTATATTGTGTCTTAAGCAGACTGTGCAGTACTACAAAGATAGAAAAACGCCTGTATTTGCCTGTTTTTTGGACCTATCGAAGGCTTTCGATCTTGTCAGTTATGACGTGATGTGGAAAAAATTGCTATCTGAAACTTCTGTGCCAGTTGAAGTTGTATCTATTTTCAAATATTGGTATAGCAATCAACGCAATTGTGTAAGGTGGAACGGTTCCTTGTCGAGTGAGTACCGGTTGGAGTGTGGGGTGAGGCAGGGCGGATTAAGCTCGCCTCGCTTGTTCAACCTGTACATTAACCGCCTGATTGTTGAGCTCAGCAGCACCAAGGTCGGATGTCATATTGACGGAGTGTGTACCAATAATCTTAGTTACGCAGACGACATGGTGTTGCTGAGTCCATCAATCAGTGCTATGAGGAAGTTAGTGTCTATATGTGAGTCATATGCGGTGACTCATGGGCTCAAATATAATGTTGGGAAGAGTGAACTAATGCTCTTTAAGGCCCGTGGTTTTTCTTACCCAGCATTTCCCAACTGTGTGGCACTCCTCTATGTAGGGTGTCTAAGTTCAAATATTTGGGGCACTGGGTCACCGATGATTTAAGTGACAATATAGACATAGAAAGGGAACGTAGGTCGCTGGCTGTCCGTTGTAACATGCTGGCTCGCAGGTTTGCACGGTGTACGAATTCAGTTAAAATCACGCTTTTTAAAGCTTATTGCCAATCTTTCTACACCTGCAACCTGTGGGTCAGTTATTCGCAGCGGGCATACAGCGACCTGCGTGTCCAATATAATAATGCACTCAGGGTATTGATGGGGCTGCCATGGCGTTGCAGTGCGTCAGGGATGTTTGCTGAGGCGCGGGTGGATGGCTTTGCCGCTATCGTTAGGAAAAGATGCGCCTCCATACTCGCTCGCGTTCGTGGCAGTACCAACACTATACTGAGTGTTTTCACTGATCGTTGGGAATCCCCCATGCTGCAAAGGTGGGTGCGGCTTCATGTTGTAATTTAAATTTTGTTTGCCTATACTAACATTAGTTTTTTAAGTACATTGTTACTAACAAAATATGGACCTAGTCTGAAATAAATGTTTATTATTATTATTATTATTAAAAAAAAACCTGTGAAAAATCAGCTGTTTCATACATTTGGTTCGGAATAATGTACCTTCCATCCTGTATATTTAGAAAAATCACAGTGGCCCTTCGCAGATTAAATTATAAACCCACCCACGACCTGGGTGCTGTAGAAAATAGTCCAATTAACTCCAGGCATATGTCAGATACGCTTAAAAGATTAAGCCTGCTTACCCCAAAACAAAATATAAGCGTTAATTTCACCAGTGACAGACAAACGTCACGTCACCTAAAAACGAATTATCATATAATGTAAATTAATGTGTATTTACGTTCACAAAGAGACAATAAATCAAACGATTAAGAAATGATGTCGCCCCTGAACTTGAGACCTGTCATTGCGAAACATATCATTGTATCGTTAAGGTGGGCTGCACGCGAACAAACCGGCTGAGAGAACCTGTAGTGACGTATTTTGGTGTTAACTGGGCCACTGCAGTTGGCAGTGGTATACCATTTAAAATTCATTTTTCCAAATTATGTCTTTTGAAAATAACGTGAGTATTAATGGATGGGTAAGAGTCTCATGAGCTGATGAGTAATAGAGAAGTGTGAAGGAGACATGCTGCGCCGATCCCAAATAAATTGAGATAAGGTCAGGAGAATCTGATATCTTTTGAAAATAGTATCCTACTTCATTCTAACTTTGCCAAACTTTTAATATTAAACCTTCAAATATTATTATGTACTAGCTGTTGCTTGCAGCTTCGCTCGCATTTTGGGCGGAAATTATCCCACGGGCACGTTGTAAATATAGCCTATGGCATTCGAGATAATGTAGCTTCCTATTAGTGAAAGAATTATCAAAATAGGTTCAGTAGATCCACAGATTACCTCCTACAACCTCACAAAACCTCTTTATAATATTAGTATAGATTTTTCTAGCAACACAAGCTATGCGTTCGATGAGATTTCTAAACATGACATAAATACTGCAATAGTAATTTGTGGTTTGTAGGGAGACTAAATCTTAGTTACTTAATCCTAATGCTATTGTGAATGTTGGTAATTCTCTATTGTTTACTCATCAATGTTATTCACCTTTAGTGGGTAAAAAGTTCGAGTTCAATGTGAAGTGTGGAAATTATGAGTAATTGTTCTTTTTTAACTCGCAACCGCGACTGCTGACCATGAGGTCCTGGGTTCGATTCCCAGGTTGGGCTGTGTTATTGAGTTCTTCCAATAGGAATTACTCAGAAGCAGCCACGGAGCCTGGATTTGTGACCGGTTGGTGGCAACAGACTCGATCTCATATTATGAGCATTACATTACATGGGACTTAAAATTGGGTGTACTATTAGGTACACTCCTGACTAACCCTTACAGGCGTGATGATATGTTTTTTTTTTAAATAAATTATTCTCTGTAAAGTATTTGGAGTTATTTGACTCTAGTAGGAATACCACACTACCTAGTACTTCTTCGTTTTGTTCTATCTCCTGTTACATCTAGAACGTACACTCATTATTGTTTAAAATATAACATGTAAAATGTATTTATAAGCCTAGCACGTTCTTTACAACCTAAGCCATGTCTCCGGGTCATAATTAGTTTAGTTAAAAAAAATCTAGACACGGCTAAGTTTCAAGATCACTACGGTTTGTAGACCTATAAAATTATGTATTTACTTTAAAATTAAATATTTAGTTAACTGTGTAACATGTTTGTCTGAAACAAGTTTGTCTCAGAAGGTCAGGCGGTCATTATTACGACCGGGTTCTGTATGTGAGTTTATTTATTGTGTCTGAATTAGTACGAAACCACGGGATTATTATAATCGTTAACACTGAAGGTTTTTCAGATTTATTTTATGATATCCAATGCTCATCCAATATTTTAAAGCCGTTTGTTAAAATAAATTAATCACAAACCATGCTACCATAACGCCATCCATAGTTATTTCTATAGTTGTCTATATGTAACATAATTATGTCAATGTCCCCTCTAAAAAATATACTCTCTGGTTTTGTGATGTTCTTGTACGTACACCGGTGTTTTATTTGCAAAACCTAAAAACTAGTACATTAGATCACTAATCAGTAAATACGATTGAGAAGTTAAGGGGTTATGGGCACAGATGAATGGTGGTGGTGGTGATGGTTATGGGTTCAAAAAACAAATAAATCAAACAAATAAAGTGATACTTTTTTAGGTATCAATGAAAAACATGACCATATGACTAAGACCAAATTCTTAAGCCAGATAGGCCAAAAACTAGTAAATTAGATCACTAATCAGTATATACCGACGTGCGACGATCTTCGCAGGGTGGCTGGTAGCAACTGGATGAGAGCTGCTGAGAATCGAGTTGAGTGGTGTCCGCTTGAGGAGGCTTATGTCCAGCAGTGGACTGCCGTAGACTGATGATGAATCAGTAAATACCATTGAGAAGTTAAGAGGTTATGGGCCCAGATGAATGGTGATGCATGGTGGTGATGGTTATGATTATGGGTTGAAAAAGCAAATAAATCAAACAAATAAAGTGATACTTTTTAGGTATCAATAAAAAACATGACCATATGACTAAGACCAAATTCTTAAGCCAGATAGGCCAAACAAAACCTGGCTTAAATTTAATTCTTCTAGTTCTGGTTCACTACCCATCCTCACGCAACTCCAAAAACTCGAAAAATTAGCCATTGTATGCAACGCATGTTAATTTATTTTGTTTAATAAAAGATGTCTCGGAACTTTAACGTTACGTGATCTGACTATAAAACGGGTTACTCGACCTTGAATCTTTAGGTTCCGTTCGTGAATTTCATTGTAACTTTATGGCAAAGTATAAAGATAACCTGAAAAGGTGCGGTCAAACCCAGCCGACTGTATGAGGACTGACTGCGGCCATCGGACTTTGACAGATAATTCAGTACATTAACAGTCAAAGTTCAGAGAAATACCAAAGAAGCTCGTTGCTATTTAATAACAGCGGCTCGGGTTAAGCCGTGCTTGCCTTGGTTGGTCCGTGGATGGGTGACCACCCATTTCAAACCGAGTTTCCTCTGTGCCTCGAAAAGCACGTTAAGCGGTTGGTCCCGGCTGTCATTTGTGGATCTTTTACAGTTGTTCTAGGTAGTCAGTGGCCCGAAAGTCTAACAACCGGTCTTACCAAGAAGTATCGTATTACCCAGTACTGGGTTGTGGAGTTCAGATAGGCGCAGTAGCTCCATGTAAAATACTGATATTCATCTGCATCAGATTAGACTGCAAGCCGACCCTCACATAGTTGGGAAAAGGTTATGTTGATCTGTCAAAGTCCAATTTGCAGTCCAATAAAAAAATGAAAAGTTCGGGTGGTCAACTATACTTTTAAACCGACTTCAAGCTTAGATTTCGTGTAACGCTTTGTATGTGTGTGTGAGAGCTGACTCCGACTGTGTATTTTTTTTAGTTGATATACACATAACAAAATATGACACCTGTAATGCCTGAAGGGTTAGGCAGAGGGGAACCCAATAGTACACCCACATTTGCCCAGTTATTTGTAAGTCCTATACAGGGTGTAAGGGACATTGACTCGGAAATGGTTACCACATATTCAGTAGGTATATATTATGGTAGGTATTCAGTAGTAGTATTCATCAGTTACTGATGAATAATTTCTATGTAGGGAGCTCAGAATGATGTACCTATATTATTTTATTTATTTGATATACCTACTGAATATGTGGTAATATTAAAAATCAAAATCAGTTGTTCCCATTTTGACCGTGTAGGTATTGCAATTTTATAGGAAACAGCGAATTTTTTTTTATAACCGATGAAAAATTTATATCTAGGAGAGCTCAGAATCATGTCCAGAATACGTGGTAACCCGTATAATTTCGGGCGAGCCTATTGCCATCAACCGGGCACAAATCCAGACTCCGTGGCTGCTACTGAGAAATTCCTGATGAAAAAACCCACGAACACTTTGCCCGACCCGGGAATCAACCCCAGGACCTCATACTCAGCAGTCGCTCTTGCAATCACTAGACCATAGAGGCAGTCAGTTGAAATACTGTATGTTAATACTATTATGTCTACTGTAATTATGGTGTACGAGTTAAATGACCACCATTATGACGTCATAGATCTGTATACAGAATTGATTGATATGGTGCGGGTAGATAAGTACTTACTTAAATGTAATGATGACGTATAGTTTTAATGTTTGAATTTATTTGAAACTATTTTTGTGATTGTTTATCGTTTTTATTGTCGGTTTCAAGTCTTTACGCCTTGAATGTAAGAATTTATGAGTCATTAATGATGTAACTATGATAATTTAATCATTGCAGGGCAAAGGCCTTTTGGCATAGAGTAATGGAACCTTGGAACTGACCGACCATAGACTATAGCAGTTAATGAAGTTATTAGGAACTAGCTTAGCCCGCGACCTTCATCCGCGTGAAATTTTGATAAAAATATGTTCCGTTGAATCGGATTTATTTAATTATTTCAAGTTTTTTTTTTACACGGAAACCATATCCTTTTCCTAAAATAAAAGTAAGCCAGTAAAACTCCCATCAATCGGTCCAGCCGTTTCGGAGATAAGCCGGAACAAACCAAAAAAAGCAAAATCCATAGCAATATTCAAGAAAATCTTAAAATTACACATACACACATCAAAAGTGTCTAGGGATCAACATATATTTTTGCAATAACTTTTCTCCTGATTGATATTAATTAAAATTTTCTTTAAGGATTCATCAAATAAAGTGTTTTCGTTTGTCACAGTAACGATAAACCAAGTCACCTTTGCATTAATAAAGAAATTTGCCATTTTCCTAATAAAGGGATTTTTGACATTTGAACCACTAACACAAAAGTTCGAAAAAAAGACTGAAATAACAGTTTTCTTTAAAATTTTATTGGGTAACTTAAACAATTAATAATCCGTGTTTCTACCGCGAACACTAACAACACAAGAACATCGGTTTGGCATACTCAAAATGAGTTCATCCAAATCACGCTGTGGAATGGCCGCCCATGTTCGTTGCAACAACAAAAAAAGGTCTTCTTGCGACTGGATACCCTCCATATTCGGCAGAGCTCTTCTCTGTAGCATATCCCATGCATGCTCAATCGGATTCAAGTCTGGCGACTGAGCAGGCCAGGGCAGGACATTGATGTTAGCTGCGGCGAGAGTCTGTCTTACAACTCTTGCGGTGTGCGGTCGTGCATTATCATGCATTAACTGAAATAAGGGACCGATTTGCACTTGTAGAGGAACGATGACGTCTGATACAATCGTCTCAGCATAAATTTGAGCGTTGAGGTTGCCTCTGATCCAAATCAACTCAGTTCTTCCGCCGATCCAAATACCCGCCCATACCATGATGGTTCCACCACTATAAGGATGGACTTCCTGGCAGGATTTTAATCGCTGTTGGCGTCCAGGGGTTCTCCAGTGTCGTATACGTCTTGTATCCGGTCTCATACCAAAACGAGACTCATCAGAAAAGCACACGAAACGCCATTGTTCTTCTGCCCAATTTCTGTGTTCAAGAGCCCATTGATATCGTATCCTACGATTGTGCATTGCTATAGGTGGTACCCGTAGCGGTCTTCGGGAATGAAGGTTCACTTCATGCAAGCGGTTTCTGACTGTTTGGTCGCTAATTAAGTTCCCTGAAGAGTGATGAAGCCTCACGGCTAACATCATGGCGGTTATTGTTTGAGCTCTTCGAGTTAAGATTTGAATGTATCGGTCTTGTCTCCGTGTGGTGCAGCGATACCGTCCTCCATGGCGCTCAGCCACGGTACCAGTGCTTCGGTAACGTGTCCAAAGTCGACTGATAACACTCTGACTTGTATTCAGAGCTAAAGCCACAGTACGTTGCCGGGA
Source organism: Eugnorisma glareosa (assembly GCA_947578425.1). NCBI lineage: Eukaryota > Metazoa > Arthropoda > Insecta > Lepidoptera > Noctuidae > Eugnorisma > Eugnorisma glareosa. The sequence continues at coordinate 4,778,440 of OX387970.1, forward strand.
ACCAGCTTCTATCATTCCCACGGCTCTGAGCATTTCTTCCCTGCTTAAATGACGTCGCCGCTCCATAATAACGTTGGTTTTAATCAGTAGTAGGGAAACAGTAGCACTAATAATGTCTTCAATGCGTTGTATGTTTTTATAGGGAAAATATTGACAGCTGATTTTCATCTTTTACTCGAATTTGATTCACAGTTCCTGATTCAAATTATGAAATGCACCAAAAAGGATCCATATAAATTTATAAAATCATAAATTTATTACAAAGCCACATCTCAATCTCAAGAAATCCACATAAAAATGCTTGATCCCTAGACACTTTTGATGTCTGTATTTAAAGCAAGCGCACCTTAATACATTTCATACCACATCTAGTAGCGCGCGTTCCGTGTATGTTTACATTTTAGCTGGGTTCAAATTAATTTGATTAGCCGACACTTTTAGAATAATTTGTACCTATATTTGTAATTATTTTGTCAAAACTGTACGTAAAACCATTAATGTTTTTAATTATGTAGTTAATATTTCTCACGTAAGTGAAATTTCTTATAGACAGACGAAAATATTTTTTTTATTTTTATTTTTGTTAGATACCTTCTACTACTTAAATAACAAAAAGACACTTCAATATTATTTATAGATAGGACTAGCTTTTCTTCAGCTCAGCAAATCACGCCTATTAGAGGCCAGAGAGGTGACTATTGGACATCCACATTTGGCCAGTAACCATTAAGTCCCATGTAAAAGGGGGCGAGCTTATTGCCATCAGCCACGTCCACATCTAAGCTCCGGCTTGCAACAAAAAATCGTGATGGAAAAACCCAAAAAGAAAGTTGAATGACGTAATCGAATAACTAACCTTTTCACTTTTTTAGATTTTATTTTACTCTACAAACTTTAATAACCAGCCCCTTTATTTAATTTTAATTGAATCAACATAATTTTTCGCCTTCGCATATTTAATATTGAAATAACTTTTCCTAGACGCGTCTAGTTTAGTTAGTTAACTAAAACTACAATATTTTCACGACTAATTGTTAATCAAAAAGTTATATTTTCGTATTTTATTTGTAAGGGACTCGCTAGACTGAAATAACCGAATTTGAAGAGTTTTATCAATCGTGTTCGTTATTTTGGAATTTTAATTTAAATTATTTAATTAAATATTTTTTTAAATGTATAGTTATTGTGATAGGAATTCAAATTATAATTTTGGAATTTTAATTTTAACTTATATTATTTAATTGATTATTTTTGTATATGCTGAATGTGATTGGAATTTAATTTTTTACAATTGTTAATTTTTATTTTTATGCTTATGATTAGTTATGATCTAAAATGGATTGAAATAAATGGTTTTGAATTTGAATTTGTTACTCACTCATGAAGAAGGTATTCTTCTTTGTGACTTTAAACCAATAGGGCAGTTGCGTCTTTTTCTTCTTCAGTGCATCTTTATCAGTGGTAAATTCAGTATGCACAACCTTTCATTCCTTTTACTACTACGAGTACTACTTTTACTGTTACTAACTACGTAAAAAAATCTTAGACGTTAAATTTGACCCAGTTCCCGGTTTCCGATTGATCTGGAATTTTGCGTAAATGTTTAGTTTGGATGACATTGCATGGTTCACTAAGTGACGTCATTCTAAATTCAATATGGCGGACTCCCAAAGATGACGTACTAATTTTTATGCACTCTCATCTATCAAGGTATTAATTAAAAGGGTTTGCTCTTGCTGAGCAGAATACAAAAAACCGTAAAATTAAAAAAAAAAACAACTTTGTTGTATGGGAGTCCCTTTAAACATTTATTTTATTCTGTTTTTTAGTATTTGTTGTTATAGCGGCAACAGGAATACATCACCTGTGAAAATTTCAACTGATACAGCCTATCACGACAGAGACAGAGCGGAGGCTTAGTAATAGGGTCTCGTTTTTACCCTTTGTCTACGAAACCCTAAAAATGACGTCACTCCTTTAATTAAAACTACGATTAACTTTCAAAACCTAAGAACACTTTCCGCGGAATCCAGTTTTATCAAGACATTCATCAATATGCCTTACACCTGTTACCAAAAGCCTACGTGCCATTTGTCACTCCGTTAAATATATCAACAGTGAAAACAGTAATGAGGATAAACTGTAATAAAACAAAAGGTCAATGAATCTTTTGCCTGCTCCGGAAAATGACACATATTCAGTTAACGCATTTTACATAATGGCTAGAACTACGGTAACCTTAAAGAAGAAGTCAATGAAAATCATTTTTGACAGACCCGTATCTGATGAAATAAACTTCTTATAATATGGTTTTCCTGTGGTGTCTCCTGTTGTAAACAAATAAATAAAATATCACTCAGTCTAAGCCCTCAGATGTTACATTATGGCAATCTCGATACTGAACAGAACAACAGATTTATTATTATTATTTTATTATTAAACTTACACACACTATCTTTACAGGATTACCCCAATACAATAGTGGATTGCAAACACTGGCTTTTTTTTAATATAAAATCTTCCTAAAATACAAAATCAGACCTATCACAGAATATTAACATTTAAATATAACTGACAATATTCAACAAAACTCTTGCGAACTCACTCAGATTGCACGAAAATATATCAATCTTCTCATGCACTTTGTTTAGTACACATATTGTGCGGGTGAGGGGTGTCTTTGACAGCAGGTTAGTTTTAGCAGCCGGCACGGCCAGCAGTGGCGGTCGCCGCCGCTTATGTGATTAAAGCCAAATCTTGAAAGCCCATGGCCCACTTGCTGCTGCTGGATCGTCCTATGTGTCCTATGTGTTCCTATACTTGCAATAAAAAAATGTAACAGACGCCGCGATTAATGCGACCATCCATTGGACCAATAAGAAATTTAATAAGTCATACCATGATACGATAGAAAGAGAAGCTAAACCTATACAGTAATTTGGTTGAGTTTCAATGGTCCTAGAAGGAAGCCATAAGATTAGAACCACCTCGATGATTACGGCCAATTTGACCCACTAAAAGCCAATTGCTGGCACAGCTAATGACAGTCACATGATAAACAAGCAAATACTTAACCTACCAGCCGCTTAAAAACAATTCCAATTAAAACAGCTGGGCTACGAATCAGCCCCAAACCTGTACGATGTCGCAACCGGCCAAGGCTTTTGTCGAAAAGCAGGCTTTCGTCCAAGGTCATGGTTATGCCGCCCGGGCCCAACTTGAGTGCATTCTTGCAACAGAAAGTTGCGAAATCACCCCACCTATGCAATGCAGTTTTTTGGGGTAAAAGGTGATATTGGTATATATGGTTTTAGTGCTTTTTTTTTTGTAACAGTTTGATCGAAAATAGTAATGCAGCCCAAATATGATAATCCATTTTGGCTAATAAGTGGTTGGTTGGTACTTGATTTTGAAATTATGCTAAATTGGATAGGTTAGACTTACGAAATCATTTCAGAAGCCAAGTTTGTATGGTTGCAATTGTGTTCGATATGTTCTAGTTTTCTATGATATTTAATAAGATGTACTTACAAAATAGACGATAGCTATTGATCAGGTAATCAAACGAAGAATATATAACTACATTGTTACTAACAAAATATGGACCTAGTCTGAAATAAATGTTTATTATTATACTATTATAACTCAAAATTCTGGGAAACTGATATTGATTGACATGAATTTAGATTATTTTCGTTGTAAAAGTAGTCCAGCTTCCAGAAGTTTTTTAACAACGCTTTTACTATCTTTACCTGCAACTAATTATATACTGAGTAAAACAATCTTAGAAGTCATCCATTTACCGGTTTCTGATTAAGCTGAAATTTTAGTTTGGATGAAAATACATGGTTAGCTAAGTGACGTCATTCTAAATCCAATATGGCGGACTTCCAATGATGGCGGACTAGTTTTTTTAATGCATTCCCATGATATGGGTACACCAATACCAAAAGAAAGGGTTTGCTGAGAAAATACGAGAAATAAAATGACGTCACTTTAAAGCGTGTCATTTAGTTTTTAAAACTACAATATTTATTATATCTTGTTTTATGTTAACAAACACGTGGATGAAGCTTCTATAAAAAGTCTAAAAGAACACGCTACTAACTTATGTAAACATTGATTACAAAACAACTATTGATAGTACTACAACAAGCCACGAGCTTGTGTGGCCATTTACTTAGCATTATTAGCACTGAATTTGATTTGACCATGACCCAGCGTACGTTATCGAGGTCTTACTGAAAATCAGTGAAAGTAGTGTGTGAAATAGATAACAAGAAAAAAATAAGAGTTTGCCATGTTGGCGGCAGCGGTAGTGGGGCCGCCTTACGTTCTTAAGATCCCTGGTTCGAATCCCGGTAGGAGCAAATGTTTGTGTGATGAGCATGGACATTTGTTTCCGAGTCATGGATGTTTATATGTATAATAAGTATGTATTTACAAACAAAAAGTATCTATGTAGTATTATCAACTATCTGGTGTCCACGACACAAGCCTCGTTGCTTAGTGTGGCACCTAGATGGAGCTGTGTGTAATGTCAAGCGATATTTATTTATTTATATTTATTTATTATTTCTAGCAGAGTTAGGAAAGCGAGTCGTACTTGAGCATGAAGGATCCCGTACCATCTTAGAACCCCTACTACAGCGGCAACAGAAATACATATTCCAACTGCCTACCTATTACGGATCATGAGATACGGCCCGCTGACAGACAGACTGACGGACAGCGGAGGCTTTGTAACAGGGTTCCTTTGTACTTGTACTATTTATGTTATCCTGTTACCCTTCGGGTACGGAACCCTAACAACACAAGCCTATGATCACTAGAAGAGGCATCGAAAGAGCTAGACTGTTTCTATGTTAGACTTTATAAAGTAAACAATCACAATAAATAACAAATAATTTTATTTTGCTTACGCCATTACTCCAAACTTAACGTAACTTTTTTTTTTTTTTTTTTTGTAATTTTTATAAAAAACTGTAAAATAATATAATATAATAAAATAGTGTAAAATAATATAATATAATAGTCGTCATCATCGATTGTTATCCTAAAAATCCAAAGATGTTATTAAAGTTATTTTTATGTGATAAATTTATAAAAGGTAAGGTTAGCAGGTCAATCAAACCTGTTTTCATAAAATTTGCATATTTTGGTAAAAACTACTTCCGTAACAGAGACGGTTAAGTTTTATGGGTTTTAGAATAGGGTTTTTACTCTGAGGATGTTATTTAATTGTAATTTGATTAAATTTTCTTATTATTTTGAACTTTTGAATATTATTATATTGCCCGCGACGTTCATTCGCGTGAAAATATTATATTTAAACCAGTAGCCTAGTTATTCGGCTTCGATGATGGAGCAGCCCAACCTAGACAATACTGATATGGAGGCAGCCAACGAACTGAGAACATGCTGATTGCAATAAATCGCGTTGGATAAATGAGCCTATTTTATAAGTCAATTAATAAATAATTTGACAGTACCTACTGTAGATATAGATTATTTTGTATTGAAAGCTTGTGATACAATAATAAAAAAAAAACAAATTATAATAAAAAAGTATGTAACACTTAAAATGATAAAAATTTCGAGGGATTTTTCGCAAGGAACCCAAATTCTTTTTCTAAATTATAAGTAAACAATATGATATTTTATTACTAAAAAACTTGGTAGGTACCAATCTTATTAGATGGTGTCGGCTAGTTTACCCCCTTGCTTTCGTAATAATATCTGGAAAATGACACCTTTTTTTTTAATTCTTGGCGATTTGTTATTTTTCTTTTTATTCCATTATTACATTATTTCTATATTAATATGAAAAAAAGATGCAGTAAGTGTCTGTATTAAATTAAGAAAACGCACATGTGAACATTTAAAAATCACAATCTTTCGTTATACATTTCATCATCATCATATGCCTAGCCTTTTCCCAACTGTGTTGTGATCGGCATCCAGTCTAACCGGATGCAGCTGAATACCAGTAGAATACTGGTATTCAGGCATCTGACCTCCACAACCCAGTTAGTCCTGGGTAATACGATACCCCTTGGTAAGACTGGTTGTCAGACTTTTTGGGCCACTGACTACCTGTAACGACTGTCGAAGATCTAAAATAACAACCGGGACCAACGGCTTAACGTGCTTTCCGAGGCACGGAGGAAACTCGGTATGTAATGGGCGGTTCATCTACAGACCAACCTAGGCAAGCACGGCTTAACCTAAAGTTCGATCTGAGCGGCTGTTATTATTTTGCCTCGTGGCTCGTGGTACGAAGGGGTAGGATAAGCTCGTGCTTATCCTACCCCTTCGTACAATGTTACATCTTCCACATATTTTTGGTATAACTTATACCAACGAATGCTAAACCTCAATCTTCTTCGAAGATTCTTTAAGAATCTTTACAGAGGTCTCCCAAAAGGCGATTTCTATAAAGTTCACAAGTCCGAGCAATAAAAGCCATTCAAGAGGATTACAATATTTATTATCCTAACATTAAAGTTATGGCGCTGAATATATTATAGTTTGAGATCATCAGTGCTAAATATTGCAAATAGTTTCCGCAATAATAAATCATACTTTTTTAGACGGACATATTAGTTTACATTCCATTGGTTGGACTGCGTGGGTTTTCCTCACTGGCCTAATAAATAGACCTAGTTATCTTTTTTAGGGGTCCGTATCATACTAACGCATCACTGACTATGTTCTATGTTAAGGGTTTGGTTTCCGCACTTAGTACCTAAAGCGGACCATTGTACGTGAGCCATGGTGGCCGTTACTCCAACCAGCCAACCTCCCTCTAGAAGCAGATCAAACTTCCCGGTCTTCTCAGAACGTCAGGGACCTCGGTGTTCCAAGGGTCTCCATCACGGACTATTAACATGACTGTTTAGATTTTGTAGTGTTCAAGTTCTGAACTATTCTAAAGTTTAAGAGAAGGAGCCGTTCATTCTAATTTTAAAATATTAAATATTTTTTTAAATAAAACAAATTTGGGTGTACTATTAGATACACCTCTGCCTTACCCCCTGGGAATTACAGGCGTGATTTATGTAATAATTTCCAACGTGGCAGCAGTACAAAAAAAGGGCTTCACCTTGAAAGCCAATGGGCTATTTGATCAACAGATAATTAAGTAAAGATATGTTAAAATCAAGATTAAGGAGTTTATTTCTCGGTCACGACTCACGAGGATTCAGCCGTTACCGAGAAATAAATTCACATCTTGTAGTAGAAATAGATATGTAGTAGTTTTAAGGTTAGTTATTTACTAGATTATTTGTATAACATTTGTATGTAGGTAAACTTGTGCTTCTCGACATCAAACTAAAAAAGTTTGGCGAGTAAATTGTAGATCAAAAAAACATCAATGTTTGTAAAAAATAAATAAAAATAATAACTGGTTAAAAAAGAACAACAACAAAGAAGCGAAATTATAAAAGATCCCTATTTCCTTTCAACAGACAATGTACAGTTATAAGAACTGCACGAGAGTATCATCGCCTTAACTGAGGCCGTTCAGATTTTTTTCAATGAAAATACTGCACACATACATATAAGCATCGTGATTCGTGACGTCATCGCCTATGATCGGGATTAGCTAGTCAAAATGAGTTAATGTACGAGTACGATAGTACGAGTGATCCCGCTCAGTGCTAGTAGGTGTGTTATAGTCGGACGGAACCACTGGCTACCTGTAAACCTGTCAAAGAGACGTGCACTTCACGAGCTTTTCGAGGCATGGAGGAAACTCGGTATGTAATGTGGTTGATAACTTTAGCCGCAAGCTCCACTCCTTGTTAAAAATATAAATAATAATTCCACTTACATCAGTAATATTACTCCGTATGTAATGTCCGCTGTGTATTAAAGTGTCGATTTCTTCCATATTCTTGTCTCCACTGAGGCTTATCTGCAGGGAGGTGAGGCAGTACTTCCCTCGGACCGCGCCATCGATGCTGAGGCATTCATCATAGTCGCCATATTGGTTTCCGTTGCCGCTGAGGATGCCTGCCGGAGGCTTTGCAGTTGCATCAAACACTGAAACATAATTGAAACTTTTTAGTGAGGTAAGTAACGATGGGTAGTCGTAGCTCGTGAAAAATTGTTTCATTATCAGCTTTTTTCAGGTATTAAGATTACCTATTAAGATTAAGGATATAGGGGTCTATAAACCCCAGAGGGCATTAGTGTATTTCCTAGATTTCGCCATTTATATCATTATCTGCCCAGCCTTTTCCCAAATATGTTGGGATCGGCTTCCAGTCTAACCAGATGCAGCTGAATACCAGTACTTTACATGGAGCGACTGCCTATCTGACCTCCACAACCCAGTTATTACTCCAGTTATGTTCAATTCCCATCAAAAAAAGGGGCACGTCTATTGCGTAAAGTAAAACACGTATTTTGAAAACATGTGATCATTCATAAAATTACAAGATAAGCAAATAATTACGTACGTTTTTATTAAAACCAGTACAATGGACTTAGAGTGTCAAGTTTCATCGGTTTTTCAATTCATTGACAATCAGCTTAAAATTATGGCTTTAGTAGTGAGACATTATTTTATAACACTTGACCTAATTTTGTTTTATTTGATGTTATGTATACAATTATTTGACGTCAATGTCAATAACCCCTGTCTATGACGTTCTCACTGGTGGGTAGTAAACAATCCTGGGTAGTAGGTACCACAAGGGCCCACTGCTGATTGGTGAATGTCACGTCATGTCTTCGAATTTTCTGTTCCAGAACAGAAAATTTAAAATTCGGTTTCCCGACGATGTTTTCCTTTAACCTTTCGTATGCCGAGTATGCACAATTAAAAACCTATTCCCTCTTATTAATAAACACGGAATAAATTTACACCAGGAATAACAAAGGAATAACCATACATTTTCAAAGGTTTAAACTTGGAATAACTTTATTCTGTGTTTATTAATAGGAGGGATTGTGTTTCGTGTAGATCTGCGTTCCGGCACACGAAGGGTTAATATTTTGATGTTCATGAAAACTATAGTAAACAAATGCCTTAACCTGCTTGGGTTTTAGCCCACAGTCTACAACTTATCTATACTAATATTATAAAGAGGTAAGTTTGTAAGTTAGTGAGTTTGTATCTAGGGGGTAATCTCCGGAATTAATAATCCAATTCTAAAAATTCTTTCACTGGCGCAAAGCTACATTATTTGTAGGTGCTGTATGCTATACATTTTATTTATATGATACATAATAGCCGAGGTTTTACAAATTTTGTGGAAGAAGACGCGGGCAAAATGCTAGCTAGTCATAATATTTAAAGATGTGTTTCTATATCATTTTCTTTTATCAGCTTCAAAATGATAATTTCACCAAAAATCTTTGTACAATTTGCTCGTCAGATAACCCTCAAACGGCTCAAGGGCTTTTCAATCGAATGCCTTACACACTCCGATCTCGTTCGTTGAACCTTGTATGTCAAATGTCACTGGTGAAATGACTATGAGTAGTGAATACGAAATGTCGCAGCGTACGATTCAAGGATGCCATTGGCGTGACTCGAATGCACGTGCAGAAACGGCGAAAAAAAATTTAGATCGCAGAGTGTCAGACGGCCCGCAGTGGCAGGGTTGTTTTTTGTTTTTAAGATTTTTCTTTTTGAGGGTTGGGTATTGCGTCGATTGATGTGGGCCAATTCGAATGTTTTTTTTTAAAGGAAAATGTATCAGGGAGTATAATTATAGTCAGGTTGGTTTATGGACATTAATCTAAGCAAAGTTGTTTGTTGTTGGTAAAAGTGTTGCTAGTTTTTAGTGTAAGCAATAGTTGCCATACGATAAAATTAACATAACATCACGCCAGTAATACCCGAAGGGTAAGGCAGAGGTGTAACTTATAGTACACCCACTTTTCGCTAGAAATTGTAATAGGCGGCGATCCTATCCATCAACCGAGCACCAATCCAAACTCCGTGGCTACTGCTGAGAAATTCCTCATAGGAAAACCCAATAATACTTTGTCCGACCCGGGAATCGTACCCAAGACCTCATGCTCAGCAGTCACCAACGAGACAGACACCATTAAAATATAAAAAAAGCAATAACAAAACAAAACAACATTCAATTAACAGATCGTTTATTTCCTCATTGAAATATCTGAGGATGATCTTCGTGACTCCACAGTTAAAGCATTAATCAAGCAAATGATGCAATGATGAGTAGCAGACAAGATTCCTGTATCAAACTGCTTATTATTACCTAGTGTGCATAATTCTTTTTTTTTTTAACTTTGTTCGCTCGCGGCGTAGTAATAACAGCCATACGGGTCCATCTTGAAGGTTAAGGTCGGCTTGTGGATGGGTGATCAGTGATGACATACGCAGTTTCCATAGTGTCTCATAAATTACGATGATAATGATGTATGCACTTGTAGTTTAAGTCATTGCGATAATTTATTTGAATTCGATTATATCTGGGAGCCTTCTGGTTGCGGAGATATTATTGAAGGACTAAGTTCCAACAGCTCCCGCGTTTTTTTTTTGTATTTAAACAAGATTTATTAGTACTTAACTTTAATTATACACATGACTAGAGATGCAAAACGAATTTTAAACGTTTTAAACCATTTGGTTTTAAACGGTCTTTTTGGTTTAAAACGATTTAAAACCACACTTAGCGGTTTAATATGGTTTAGAATGTTTTTTTTTTGGAATGCACTGAGGCTTTACACGAAGTTATCTAGACCACACCTCCTTCCTGATTTAGAATATATAAAAGGAAAATAAAATAAAAATGTTTTAAAATAACCTTCATTAACATGACAGACAAACATAAAATCGATCCCTACCTGCCCCATCTCTCCCCGTTGCGATTTTGGTAGCAAAGTGAAAAATAAAAATGCGGCATTGCCGTTTTATTTTAATAAATACCCAAAACATGATTGTTTTCAGTGTCTAATCCTAAATAGTAGTATAAATATGATATATGACTTCACATTTATTAATAAAAATGGCAAATGATTTCAATTAGCCTTTTAAACAATTTTTTTAAGTAATTCGTAATCAATGTACGGCCCACGTGGTCGTGGTTTTAAACCGTTTTAAACAAATTTAAAACGGGTTTTAAACCGCTGATTTTGGTTTAAAACGGTTTATTTACAACTATACACATGACAGTGGTCACGACTGTGGCATGCATCTGTAAACGTAATGTTTTAAGTGCGTTACATCTACCGATGTAGATGGCGACCTAAGACCGGTACAGTTAATAATGTGTAATAATAATTTAATATTTTTATTATGAAGGACGGGACGGTTGACGTGTGTCGGGCATGCCACCGTCCGGGCGAGTCCATCAGACATATTATTTCTGGTTGTTCTCGTCTGGCTAACGGCGAGTACTTGCACAGGCATAACCAAGTAGCCAGGATTATTCACCAGCAACTTGCCTTGAAATATAAACTTGTGGAATCTGAGGTACCGTACTACAGGTATGTGCCCGACCCAGTTCTCGAGAAAGACCATGTCACGCTGTACTGGGATCGGTCTATCATCACTGACAGGACTATTGTTGCCAATAAGCCTGACATAGTGGTGATAGACCGATCAGCGCGCCGCGTAATGATAATCGATGTTACCATCCCACATGACGAGAACCTCGTGAAAGCTGAGAAAGAGAAACAAATGAAATATCTCGACTTGGCACACGAGGTTGTCGACATGTGGAATGTGAACTCGGCTATCATTGTGCCGATTGTTGTGATGGCCAATGGCCTTATAGCCAAAAGCCTTGACGAACATCTTTCGAGGCTCTCCTTAGGCGGTTGGATCAAGGGCCTGATTCAGAAGGCAGTACTCCTCGATACGGCTCGCATTGTGAGGAGGTTCCTGTCTCTGGAGCCCTAACCACCGGTAGCTTGGACCCTGCTCCCGATACCGGCGGACCACTATTTTTTATATTTTTAAATGTTTTTTTAATATTAATTTGTTTAGAAATATTTAAAAATGTAATTTATATGTATATAATTTAATAAATAAATAATAATACTGTTTAATATTTAAATAATAATACTGTTTATGTAAAATCGTGTTCTTCGTCTCGTGAGCAACAGAATAAATCTAACACAGCACGTGTTTTATTAAATGGCGTAGTTCTATGCATTAATTGTTTATATCTTTTTATAAGATTAGGTCATTAAGTAGGTAGTTATATTGTTATTGATTACTAAATTATTGATTGATGATGCTTTGGCCTAGTGATCACAAGAGCGACTGCTGAGAATGAGATCTTGGGTTCGATTCCCAGGTTCGGCAAAAAGTTATTTGGTTTTTTCGTTACGAATATCTCAGTAGCTCCCACGAAGTCTAGATTTGTGCCCAGTTGATGGTAATACATAGGACTTAAACATAACTGGCGAAATGTGGGTGTACTATTAGGTACACCTCTGCATAACCCTTCGGGGACTACAGGCGTGATGTATTTTTTTTTTTGGTGCTTTTGCCTGCACGTTCTTTTTTACGGTTGTCAGAATTGTATTGACTAAGATTCATGTTCATTCTTTTACCCTTTGTGTTTCAGGGCCGCGGTATCTCTTTCGAACAGTCCCGCAACCCTAGCAGGCATAGGTCCTTTCGGACCCGAAGGAGGCTACGGCGTCCCATTCCGTCTCGCTCCGGACCAAGGCCGGACGCGAGAGGTCGCCGCCGCCGATCGCCGCTACGAGGACACGGCGGTGCTCCGCCACGCGGGGCAGACCTCCACCGTGTGCTCCACCGTGTCCTCCGGTCGATCCTCACAATGGCAACACCCGGGCGTTTCCCCCCGCCCGATTCGGTGCAGGAACCTCCCGAAACAACCGTGTCCGGTGAGGACCTGCGTCAGGCGGAAGGTGAGGGCCGGGGCGCCGTGGCGACTCTCTAGCCACTCCTCAAAGAGGGAACTTATCGCCACTATTGTGGCGTGCCCTGAACGGGGTTGCGACAGTCGCATGAAAGCACATGGCCTCGGACTTGTACAATGCCACCTCGAGACCCAATTGCCGGATCCTCTCCACGACTATCGCAACCTCGCGTGTCATTATTTCCCTGCAGCGTCAGCCCTCCTAAGCGTGGAGGTCGGAAATTAACCCACGGGATATACCACCGATATTAAAATTATCGCCTTGTAGTGTCCTAAACCAGGTCATCGCATATGGGTATGTGAATCCGTTCAGCCTCTATGGCGTTATTCACTTTCATATTTCTATGAAGTTGGAATTATGCTTTTTCTACTCTTCCGCTATTCTTTCCTGATTAATAAATGGTTTAACAATACCTTTAACGAAACCAAAAGGCACTTGTTCTCCCCGTCATTGCGATCTTTTTTTTTGTTCTAGACAATACCTTGAAGGATCTTCTAGTTACGGTTAAAGAAGTTCCATCTTTTTCACAAGTTTTTTTTTTTAATACATGTTTTTAATGTAAGATTTTTACTTTAAACACACGAGTCGTTTCCCAGCAATAATGTTAGCGTAAAGTTACTTAGTTTGATGTACATAATGCTTGGTTGACGGCTTCGTGAAGTGTCCTGTTACACCCTGTATTTTTGCGGGATCCAAAACAGCTCTGGGACTTCGTCGAGCTTCATGGTCTCGGCGCTTTTCTGGTGGTCACCACTATTGTTTCTGGCTTTCAGGAGTTGCAGTGGTTTGGGAATAGTGTGACGGGCTTGTTTCAGTTTAATTATTTTAGCTATTGGAGTATGATTTTTTTTACCCTAGGTGTACAAATAAGCATGCACCTAACGTGATCTAGCATCTGTATAAAACTCAAGGTTTCTAAGACATCACCGTCTAAATTCCAGATGACTAGTGTTGAGTAACGGATGTTTGGTTCAAAACGGGGGATTTTTGGCGGATTTTGTTCAGAATTTACCTTATGGTCCGTTTTGTACGCGGCGTGCGCATGCGCCGCTGTTTAGACTACTGATCGACCGCGGCGTTATGTCAATGACATGATGTGATCTAATCTTATTTAATGGTAAGTTTGCGATTTAGAAAAAAACGATGAACGAGTGAGTTTTTCTCTGCTGAACTCAAAACTGTGTAGGAAAATATTGTGAGGATACTGGAGTGTTCTAGAATTTTAAATGAACCCTTCACGAAGCCGTTAACCAAGCATTCAGTACTTCAAACTAAGTAACTGTACGCAAAAAATATTTTTGGGAAACGACTTGATTTTTTGGGGTGAAATATCTTGTTTTACTTAAGTAAAGTTATCATGTTTAAAAAAAGTTAGAACGTTGAACCCTATCTCTGTAACTAGATGGTTTCCAGGTGTGGTTTGGAACAAAAAATGATCGCAATAACGGGGAGAACAAGTTCTTTTTGGCTTCGTTAGGGGTATTTATACACCCATTATATCATGCACCAACCAACATTGGACCCACATGGTGGATTATGGCCCATCCAGCAACAATCTGACTAGCGACTCTGATAGCGGCTTGCAGTTTGTTTTCTTATGAGTGAGTTTTTGGGAGATTGTCATCTGATAGTGTAGACCATACCATTTTTGTACTGTACCACAGTTGGTTGACTTTTCCATAGCAAACTAGGCTTTGTTATTCAGCTTTGTTTTTTTTTTCAATAAAAACATGTTACTGTTTTTATTATTGTAGTTAAACAGGTAAACTCTAAAAGAGATTGGTCAAATATGTTATTAAAGAGCTAGTCATGACATATCATGCATAGTCAGTCTATTATTTTTGCCCCGTGTTTTTTATTCATTTTTGCGTTAATTTTGAAGAAAAATATTGTACACAAGCACTACCATTTTCGTTGTAAGTATTTTTTCCTCTTGATACTTGTACATAATTTTATTATTACTTTAGGCTAAGGCTATACAAGGTTTGTAAATACTTAAATAATAAAAAATCACCTAGAATGAACAACTGCTGAAGTCATACGGGGGCCACGTTAACAATAAGAAAATAATGTATTATTTATTACAATCATTACCCATAATATAAAAACACATGACAATTTAATCAGTTTAGTTTATAAGTAGGTAATATAAATTGCCATAGTCATTAGGTAATCTGTATATTAGCTGATGATTTCTAAATCATTTTTAGTTTTACTCATGACGTCAGTTCCGTGATATTTATTTATTACTGATTTATCACTAATGACAAATGATGAATGAGGACTAATCCTCGTTTTATTTATGCAAAATAATAAAAAATACTAAATTAATTAAAAAGAAAAAAAACTAGTTCTAGGATTAACACGGTTGACTTTTTTATCATTTAACAAATTATCATTTAATAAATGATAAAAAAGTTAATGATGACCAGTTATGTTTAAATTTTAGTCCATTATTATATTTTATTGCCATCAACCAGGCACAAAAAAATATATATAAATATAATACTGAGAAATTCCTAACGGAAAAACCCAATAGCTCTTTGCCGAACTTGAAAATTGAACCCAGGACCTCAAGCTCAGCAGTCGCGACCAACAGACCAACGCGCAACGCCTACTACAACTATTGGTTATAGGATTAACACGATTAACCTCTTTTTATATCCCGTTGTGATGAACATGGACAAAACCAAGGTTATGTTGAATGCCCATGTAACACTCTATACTCTCTACTCGAAGTTGTAGACGATTATGTTTACCTGGGACAAACGGTCCAGCTAGGTAGGTCTAACTTCGAGAAAGAGGTCAACCGTCGAATCCGACTCGGCTGGGCAGCGTTCGGGAAGCTGCGCGGTATCTTCTCGTCCAACTTACCGCAGTGTCTCAAGACGAAAGTCTATGACCAGTGTGTGTTGCCAGTGATTACATACGAGACCGAAACGTGGTCGCTCACAATGGGCCTCATTCGAAGGCTTAAAGTCACCGAAAGGGCAATGGAGAGGGCTATGCTCGGAGTTTCCTTGCGTGATCGAATCAGAAATGAAGACATCCGCAAGAGAACCAAGGTTACCGACGTAGCCCGAAGAATTGCCAAACGGAAGTGGCAGTGGGCAGGGTACATTGCTCGCAGAACGGATGGCCAATGGGGCCGAAAAGTTCTGGAGTGGCGATCGCGAACCGGAAGTTGTTGCGTTGGAAGGCCTCCCACTAGGTGGACCGATGACCTGGTGAAGGTTGCGGGGATCCGCTGGATGCGAGTTGCACGGCACCGGTCACTGTGGCGACACTTGGGAGAGGCCTATGTCCAGCAGTGGACGTCTTTCGGCTGAAATGATGATGATGATATCCCGTTACAATATGCTTTAACAGTTTCATCATCCATCAGGCGCGATGGAGGTCAAGAGCAGGTCCATTTTGCGAAATGGACCAAGTACGTGTCGGACTCGCGCACGAAGGGTTCCGTACCATTAACTAAAAAAATATATCTTAATTGGCGTTAACTATGTATGGGGACAGACACCCTGTAATTTTCACCTTTTTTTTTTTGTTAATTCTAACCTATAGGTTTTGATTCCCTTGTGAAATCGCATAATATGCGACATAAACAGTCATATCTTTGATTACGTTAACTTAAAAGTTTGCTATGATTTTTTAATTTTTTACACATTCGCGGAAGACACTAGCGCGAACGGATACTTGCGGGAAATAAGATTCCTTACGATGAATCGAAATCAAAATCAAAGATAGCGGCTGTGACAAGTAGCAAATATTTCGTCATGGGTGTCACGTCCATGGTATTCGAGGGAGCTCTAAACGAGTATGGTGTCAAAATCAAAATCAAAGATGGCGGCTGCGAAAAGTATGTATGTCGCAATTAAAAAAGAAATCCTTAGCATTGTTACAATTTTGCAGTGGCAAGGCGACAAGTTCCATTATGCAGAAGCGAAAACTAGTGATCATGAATTTCAATACCTCTCCAAAAAAAAAATAATGACGTTCTTTTATGGTGGTTCCTAGAAATAAGAATAAAATATAAGGGTTGAATTGATAACCTTCTTTTTTTTTAAGTCAGTTAATAGGCAGGTAGAGCAACTTTAGCATCATCTCAAATAATTTAAGTGCAACTAGGTGTCAAAGAGGGAGATCCCCGCACACACGATTTGCTTTTGTTTTTGCTGTGAATTTCGGAGTTTTACACAAGCAGACCATAGCCTTTCGTAAAAGGTGAACCGGTGGAAAAAACACTATAATTTAAAATTTTGACCATCATCTTTTTATGTCTGTTTTTTGTTTATAAAATCAAATTCAAATAATTACTACTTTTTGTTCTACAACTGGAGCTAATAGCTTAAAACTAGCATTAGAATAAAATAAAAATTGAATTGAATATTATTTTGAACCGACGAAAAAGTGGGAGAGGTTCTCGAGCCTGCGTATTCGTTTTAATTAATGTTTCAAATACAAATTCTAGTTTCCTTTGTTGACGTTATATATGTATAATAAAATTTAAAAAAAAACTGGTCTTAATAAAGTGATTCTCTATTATTTAAATTTTCAGGAAAAGTCATGGAGAAATCAATGGTTTATTTATTTGACACATCGAATGGAGATTATTCTTTATTTACATAATAAACGCGCAGGCAGATAGGCTTTAAATACTTAATTATGTTTTGATCTTGATCCGAATAAAATACCGGTATTTTTCTAATATTGAAGTGAGTGACGTCGTTGTTGAACTACTAAACTTAACTAAAGTATGCCAGGTTAATTTATTATTATTAATAACAATAACGGTATAGTTCGAAACACGACTTTTACAAAGAATATGATTAAGGGCTATAAACATTTTTGACGGTGTCGATCCCACTTTTAATTTAATCATTTTATTTTGTCCTGGGCGAGACAAACAAATACTTGTTATTTCTTTATTTTTTATAGGGTTGTTTTTATCTTTTAAATAGACGAAAAAAAAAACAACTCAACACGGTGAATGTTTGTGTCCATGGTGCTCACACCCTTTTTTTTTTATCGATGGGAAATCATCAAATGACCCCTCCCGCTCTGGGCTGAGCAGGAGGGAGTGTCAGACTTGTACTGACTAAAACCCATCCATGTTCCTTCCTTTGCCCTTTATGTTCCAGGGCCGCGGTATCTCTTTCGAACAGTCCCGCAACCCTGGCAAGCATCGGTCCTTTCGGACCCCTTCCTGTTTGCTGACTCTCTTTGAGGCGCGCGTGGAACACGGACGGACGGCGAGCTAGCCCATAGCTCACCGTCCACAGGCCCGCGATGGTGCTCACACCCTGTACACATTTTTTATATTACATTTTTAATTTTTTATTAATATAATTAAAAAGAAAAAGCTTGGGTCAAAAATGTTAAAGTGGTCGTGTAAATACAAGACGTTTTGAAAATGATTGTGGCCATTCTCTCAGCGATAACGACTGTCACAAATGACATAAACAAATGAAATGACATGAATGAATGAATTGACATAAACTGTTGAATGGCAAAGAGTTTAGTTTATCTGCCTAACCTTTTCTCAACCATGTTGGAGTGCTTCCAGTCTGACCGGATGCATCTGAATACTAGTATTTTACATGGAGCAACTGCCTATCTGAAATCCACAACCCAATTAGTACTGGGTAATACTGTACCCCTTGGTAAGCCTGGTTGGCAGACATTTGGGCCACTGACTACCTGTAACGACGGTTAAATATCTACAAATGACAGCCGGGACCAACGGCTTAACGTGCTTTCTGAGGCACGGAGGAAACTCGGTATGTATTGGGTGGTCACCCATCCACGGACCAACCTAAACATTGACCCGAGCGGCTCTTAATATTTAGACACGAGCACCTCATAGTTTAGCCAATTATGTTGAAAATTGTAGACATAATATGGCAATTGCCATTTATCAACTTCAGGTGAGAACTTGTCCAGAGGTCTTCTTGTCCTCTCTTTAAAAGGTTTATAAATATAATTTTCTTATATTTTGTTTTTTAGTTTGCATATAGGTTATTTTCTTTAACAAGGTTTGTACTACATAGCTTGTGATAGAAGTGTCCTTTTAAGCAAGTAAATGCCTGTAATAGGACACCCCACTCTTCCGTAACTTAAATTTACGTAATGTACACATGAATTATGTTAACTACTACTAATAATATCTATAATTTATATAATTTCGAGGAAGAAAACCAAGAAAATTAAAGTTAAGTATATTTTACAATATAATATTACAAATAGGTGCAGTTCAATTACACTTTAAATAGATCACGGTAGATTGTCGTTAATTCATTATGATACTCGTTAATTCCAGAAGTGATGCAAAAGCATGATCATGACCAACCAATACATTGCACCCAATGCATTGTCTTCCAATGTATTGCAAAATAACTTCGCGTTTTGTGCTTATTGTTGTAAACTGACGAGGGCTTAGAAATTAGTCATAATGAGATTATTTAAATTATAGGACTTTCTCTCGTGATTTCAAGTTATCTTGTTTTGATGGATTCTGTTTTGGCAAAAAATATTTCCATGGGATGTAGGCCATGATAATTTATTCAAATACAAGCCGTGTGTTCAATGGTATTTCCCATTGCAAAAAATGACGCACTTCCATAGAAACTTTCTCGTTTTTGATCACTTTCGGGGATGAATTTTCAAAACCACTTTCGTACTGTGGTTTCACCTAGTTTATAATATATACAAGGTGTAACATAATATAGCAAAACCTCTCATATGGTGACTCAGACCATGACACTGAACAACTTTTGTTCTATGACTTTCGGAAATCCAAGTTTTATTTTTTAGTTTTACCAAACATGTTGATCAGCTGATCGCGTTAATTTCTTTAGTAAGTTTTTTTTTGCGAATTTCAAGAACTCAACAAAAACAACAAAAGTTGATTAGTATCATGGTCTGAGACACCAAACGATAGGTCTTCTGTTAATTTTGCTACGCCTGGTATAGATATAAAAAACTCTTCTGCAAAGTTCATTCTGATAGTGAATTAATTAACCAATTTTAAGATTTTTATTTTGTAGTTTGGACTTAATTTTTTATGGCCAAAAATATTTATCTACGTCTGTTAGCAGAACGGAGACTGCAAAAGAATTTGTTGCAATTAATGTCAGTCAACTCCAAGCAGCATTCACACACTTTTCCTTCCACATTTCAAGAGGAATTTACTTGTCATTCATACTTTTATGACTGATTACGCATTATTACAGTAATGAACACGATAATATAGGAGTAAGCAAATAAAACGTAGTGCTGTTCTCAGCTCGTATGTCAAGGGAATGACAGTTCATTGCACTTTTGCATTATTTCAAAGTCTTTTTTCCGAGACTGTAAATAATTAGCCTGTTGGATGTTGCAGTTGTAAATTCCTAATTCGAGTAAACTGTCGACTTGAACTCTATTTCTTTCCTCCATCATCATCTTGCTGCCCTCGTCCCATTCTACTCGGGGTCTGCGCAATACGTTTTCTTCTTCTACACTCCCCTGTCAGACGTCACGTCATTATTTACTCCTTTCTCTTTCAAATTATTCTATTTTTATATTCAACTATATTTCTTTCCGTTCTTACATATTATTATCTATATCTTCTATACAAATAAATAAAATTGAAGTGTTTGTTTGTAATATCAAAACAACAGCTTTTTACTGAATTCATATGAGAGTAACAAAAACTCATTTTTCTCAATTTTTGTCTGTCTGTCTGTCTGTCTGTTCCGGCTAATCTGTGAAACGGTCGGACCGATTTTGACGGGACTTTGACTAGCAGATAGCTGATGTTATAAGGTCTAACATAGGTTATTTATTTTAGAAAAATAATTTGTGTTCCGTGAAAAAAAGTTAAAACCCTTGAACTTGTTAACAAAATCTGATTCCAAGCGAAGTAATACTTTCAAGCGAACGAAGGTCACGGGCAGCAGCTAGTTATTGTATTAAATCTGTTTTTTCTAACCTAACTGACAGATGTGTTGTTGGGGAGTTTGTTTCACTTCTTCATCCCTGCTAAAACCCTAAGAAGTGTCGAAGGGAGGGCATTTTTTTGGACTGTATCTTGTAAACTTCGAAGTTCAAAAAAGTGCGTGTTTAACCTTTTGACCACCACTGTCACATATACGTGACAAGCAAGCGCGTGCCCTGTACAAAAAACGTCACAAATATGTGACGAAAAGGTAGGTGAAATTGTGGCTTAGCTAAGGTTAATTATCAGCTTTGATTTGAATAAATTATATTTTTGATTTTTGAGCAAACGATTTTCTACAATACAAATAAACAGTTTTATGGAAAAGGTTGGGAACCGAGGCTCCAGCACGCGTGCGGTGTAAACGTAACGTAAATCCGTCGAATTTTGAATCGAAAATACAATTATCCTTTAGCATCTTAGTTAAATTGTTGCAACAAACACAATCAGTAACATCCATAGATATCAATGAATTATTAAAATTCTTAGTCTTTATTGAACATAAAATAAAAAATAATATACATATACAAATTACAATAATATAGCAAATAGAAGACAATAGAAAAGATAAAAAAAGAAAAGTTTAGAGTGTGTTTGTTTAGAGTTATAATTACAGAAAATATTATAAATGTTAAACTGGTATTTTTACTTTACTGCTACGTGGACTTCGCTTTGGTTCCCTTCAATATGGTTGAGTTGAATGGCGCTGAGCCATGTTCGTGAACGGGCGCTGTCAGTTGGGACTGGTCATCTCTTAGCTGCCACTGTTTATTTTAATTACCTACTTTATTTTGAAAGTGTTGATTATTTTAATCTTTTACTCTGGACGCTCTTAATGTGCACGTCTTTCTACATCGTTCTCACATATATGTATAATCTCAACGTGAATGATGTAACCAAGATTTTGTAACAATATTTTGATTAAAAAGAGTGTCCATGGAGTTTCTTGCCCATTTTTCTCCATAGAGATCTACGCTTTGGAATGTGCAACTACAGTACTTTCTCAAGTTATTATGCCTTGTGACTGTGACTGTAGCTTAGCTTTTTTTATTTATTTTTTGTTTGACTTTCAAAAGTGCCTGTAATGGTCTTATTGAAATAAATGCTTTGAGTTTGAGTTTTCTTCAAATTCAGAGTCAAATCTATTACCAGTATAGGGCATTAAAAATTAACTAAATCGAAATTATGTCGCACATTAACAAATGGCTGACGTTTACATTAACAAATGACAAACGTTTTGTAAAATGCGAACAGAGCACATATTTCAAGAAGTAATTCTTTTGTCGCCTATTCGAATTGTTACTAGTTATAAAACTAAAGAAATATGATCATAGGTGATCGTTTTGAAACAGATGTAGGTCAGCGAAACTTGGATTTTGCTGATTTTATTAAATCACTGATACGTTTTTAATGAATGGGTAAATAATTATGAGGTTTTCAGTGTTTTTATTAAGTACGTATGCACCTATTTAATCCGTTCGCCAAATGTTGTAATTATGATACCCAATATTCTAAGTCATGTCATAGTTCTGATTTTCAGCAGTTGACTAAATCAGTCATTGCTTAGGTATCCAACACTTTGAAACTACTACTGCTAACTTTTGAATTCTGCATTAATATAATATTTTTCAGAGGCATTTTATAGTTTTTCATTTGAATTTTTTTCCTTCGAAGTTTTCACTTTTCTACATCATTGCCATCTTCAGTGGTACAAAATCGTATACGTAAATTATATACGTTTAAATCTCGAAGTATTCTATCGTTCGTGTTATTGTTTTTTTTTTAAATTAGTACGCTAATTTAGATACTACATTTTTATACACCTTTTCACTAAGTATTAATATGATAAATGTGGTTATTTAATCAATTAATGATCGCCCGATTGCCTTAAACACAGGATTACCTAGTTCAGGCACAAATCATGGATGAACTTGACATAAATTTAAGAAAAACTGTATTTAACGTTAAACCTTTTTTTTTTTTAAATAAAATTTATTATCACTATTATTCTATATTCCTGACATTTTAGACTTGTCCTATGTTGCATAGTACAATTTTATATAATTCTAGATACATGAATGTCTTTCAATCATCATAAATCTAGACAACAATTATTAAGAGCTAAATCACCCTCATCATTTGTCTCCTGCCCTTATCCGAATTCATTTGGGGTCAGCTCAGCATGTCTTCTTCTTCCATACTTCTCTATTACTCGTCATTTCAGCAGTCACCTCCTTTCTAGCATACCATCATTCACTTCACACAGTCCATCTATCGTTTCTTTGATCTTCCTCTACTCTTTTAGCCATCCACATTCATACTCAAAACATTCCTCACCACATTTTCCTCATTCCTCCGCATCACACGTCCATATTATATGTCCATATCATACTAAGGAACTAAATTCAAAACACGTGTATTTTCTCCAAATAAATATCTGAAGTTTGACCTAGACATTCATTAGTCAATTATGTTTATATTTGGCCATCTGAAGTATTACGAAACTTCTTTGTATAGTAATCCACTTTCATTCATGGCGAGTGTCCTTGAAGTATTTCGAGAGACCTTTGATTTGAGAATGAAAGTTTAGTCAAATTGTTCTGTTTGTAAGATTTTGTATATTTTTGGAAAAATGTGGTTCATTTTTTTTTTCATGTTGGCATCCTTAACACCTGTTTACCAAAAAAGGTTTGGGAGAAGTGAACTTAATAGAAAACCAACGTATGTTACTTTCTAAAATTACAAGAGAGTATTATTTTAAGAGACAATTAAAGAGTTTATATATTCAAATTGCCATTTTTTGTCAAAATTTTATGTTTGCGAAATAAACACGCGTCTTCTGTATTGAACTGCACTCGACCGAATTTGTCAATAAATGTTGTAATATTCCCGAATAATTGGACCTCATATATAAATCAAGTTACTTATCATTAAAAGTAGACAAAATTAATCGGAAAATCAAATAGAAAAATGGAACCGCTATCAACCAGCGGATGCACCGGCCGACATATTTCACATGCGGATATAATTTTCGGATATGAATTGTTTCTAATCATTAGATACTGTTGCGAAAGTCCATATTAATAATTACTCCATTAAAATTGCATTAGATATGCATTTTTAGTTTATGAATGAATTAACTTCAATTATCAAAATCTACCCTACAAAAACAAATGTTAACAGAAATAGTAAATATTTACTTTTCAAGGCCCACAGCTCCAGGCGGTCCAAACTGTCGAGATACTGCTGGCTATCCCGTCGGCACTGCTCGCTCGTCCCGTTGCTGGGCACCACAATTTTAGGGAACCTCTCCCACATTTCCACAATATTAAAACGTCCACTGTCATCGTAACTTTCATTTTTCGCGGCTAATTTTAGTATAGTCCCATTTAGAATCGAGTCTGTTAGTAAACTTTTGTCTGGAAGTGTCAATTCGATGCACTCCCGCGCAGTGACGGTTGCGATCGCGAGGAGCAAGACAGCGCATGCGCGCGGCGCCATGTTGTTACTCTGTATGACGGGCGGCGCTCAATTCGCGGGTATATCTGAACCGATCTGAACGAACGTACTTGTCACTATAACCCAGTGGATCGGACAATAGCGTTGAGTAATTTTTTTTATAAATATATCACTAATTAACTCGGATTTTTGATTGGTTAATTCATTAATTTGTTAGGTCATTTTGTGACCTAAACTTGATATGGTGAGATGTCATTTGTTTTGTTTATGACGTGTTTGGTATTTGGTGGGTTGGAGACTTTGTTGTCGTCACTTGACGGCTCGTAAGTTCGTTTACGGCACATTGTGACGTAATGATGATAAAGAATATGACATTGAAATGTTGGTACTTACATAAGGTGTGGTTATGGTGGTCGAAACAAAACACAGACTAGATAGAAACAAAAGTTCTGTTGGTGTTTACGGTAGGTAGGTGATAGCACTTACAATGGTCGCCTCGAAACTCTGGAGGTCGTATTCTGTTTAAGCCTCATTAGTTTAGACATCATTAGATATAATAATTAGTTGGAAGATGTTTAAAAAATACTTTATAACACTTTACGTAAATTAGTTTGATAAAGGCAATTTATAACGTTGTCCAAATTTAGGATAGATGCCTCCCTGCCATTGGTCTCGTCTTCTTGAAAATAACAAAAGCAATTTGGTTGCAAAAAAATGCATAGTTGATCTAATAGATAGTGACTACTTTAGTACTAAAGGTATTTTTGAACTATCGGCGATAAAATTGATTAATGACGAAAAAACATTTTTGAGTTTATTGTTATAACTAGCGACCCGCCCCGGCTTCACACGGGTTCAATGTTATATATAAAAACCTTCCTCTTGAATCACTATCTATTAAAAAAAGCGCATCAAAATCCGTAGCGTAGTTTTAAAGGTCTATGCATACATAGGGACATACAGACAGCGGGAAGCGACTTTGTTTTATATTATGTAGTGATTATTGGATTCCAGATACTGCCTCGTTGGTCTAGTAGTTGTAAGCGCAACTGCTGAGCCTGGGTTCGATTCCCAGGATGGTCAAAGTGTTATTGGATTTTCTCATTAGGAATTTCTCAGTAGCAGTCTGGCAGTCTGGATTTGTGCCCGGTTGGTGGCAATAGGCTCGCCCCCTATGGGACTTAAACATAACTGGTGAAATATGGGTGTTATTTGGTACACCTCTGCCTGACCCTTCGTGGATTACAGGCGTGATGATATGTTATGTTATTGGATGCACACAAGTAAAAATGTACTGTACAAAGCCCGAGGCATTTTCTAAGGGTAGCCCGCGAAATTTAAATTTTCTTACGTTTATTGCAATTTGCAGGTCAGTGTCAGGTTGTATGTTGATGAAAATATGTATCGCGCCAGTAACACGTATGGAGTTACAGAATTATAATCATTCAAACCATCAACACAACCCTCCAAGTTCATATAATCTCAAAGAGTGACTTTTTCATGAAATAGCTATTGAATGTGATTATATGAACTTGGAGAGCTGTATTGAAGATTTGAATAATTATAATTCTGTAACTACATATGTGTTACTGGCGCGATTCATATTTTCATCAACATACAACCTGACACTGAACTGCAAATTGCAATAAACGTAAGAAAATTTAAATTTCGCGGGCTACCCTTGCGCATCCACCTTAAGGTGATTCAGATACAGAATAAGGCACATGTAACATTTTTCTTCGTGTCGATGATTCTTAGGGTTATTTCATTATATTTGTTTCGACCAGTAACATTAAAAAAATAAAAATGTCTAAAATAAATAAGAAAAATTCCAAGAATATGTAATCTAACGTAAGAGTTTATTTATTTATTGAAACTTCATGCACTATTTAAAACAGCAGATGCAGAGACAACCCGACATAATGTTTACTAACACAGGTGTAGTAAAGTATTTGACATTGAAGTTAATAACAAGTGATTAGCATGGAGTCACGATGTTCGAAGACTTTCTCACAATTTTGTTTGTTTATGTTCGGTATGCTACTGATGTTAACATAGCAGTTACTTCATGGTTCAAGATTTGGATTAGGCTCTTCGTAGGTCGTAAAAATAAGTAAGCATTGCAAGCTTCGGGGCATACCCTTGGTTTACCTGTTTATTGAACTTATTGCCTGATAATAATAAAAAAAAAATAATCAGCTGTCCTATACATTTGGGTCGAGTAGGTATTGAAATTTTGTATAGGACAGCTGATTATTTTTTTACGATTTCGATGGTGGTCCCATAGAGAAAGTTGTTCAGTTGGATGACCCGTACCACAGTATTCCATATGATTATACCCTTTCTGTTACACGCTGTATAACTTGCTATTTTATGGAGGAAATCATTTTGAGGAATACAGCATGCCCGATTGTTACTAGGTACTAACTTCAAGAGTTTCGCAATTACGTAAACAACGTGCAATTTTATGAAGTGACGAATCCTGGAACCCAAAAATTCGAAGACGAAGAATGTGACATCCACCAACTCGCACTGGGCCCCCTTGATGACTTACAACCCACTCCCTCTCATAGAGAGGAGGCTTGTGTCCCAGCACCGGGAACGATCCGGGTTCGATTCCCAAGTCGGTCAAAGTGTTTTTGGGTTTTTCCATCAAGGATACTCTTATTCCATCAAAGATACGTAGTCGCAACCCCGGAGTCCGGAGTCACGGAGTAGGATTGTGTCCACTTGATGGCAATAGGCTCACCCCCTATTACATGTGATCAAAACTTAACTGGCGAATTGTCGGTTTACTAAAGCTGCGCTGCATGTGCCTAATTCTGAATTATAAGCGTGATGTTATGTCAGTGATTCGTTTACTTATAGATTGCACAACTCATGAATCATCCGAAAAGTGCTAAAGACTAATTTATATCATCATGATGTAGCTAAATCGTCACAAGTTCGATGACTTAGTTTTCTTATTCACTGTTTTGTCAAAATATCTCATACAAGTTTTTGCTTCACAAAATCTTTGATGCCTTGAAAATCGTCTGTATATTTATAACGTATTGCAAGATAAGTGTCAATGTTTACGTCAATGTTTACTTTGGTTGACCGAGACCTGAAAAAAAACTATTTGATAGTTTATCACTCTGGTACCGTTATTTTGTAAGTTTGTTGCTGTTTAGAATAAGAAAGAATAGAAAAATCGTTGAATCATTTGGAAATAGTGGGCCTAGCACGAACGCACGGAGTAAATGTACACAAGGAAAGGAAAGCTTAGCCAGATGATGATAATCCATAGCATAGCATAATCACCCTATAATGTTCCCACTGCTGGGACACACGGCCTCCTCTCTATGAGAGGGAATGGGCTATAATCCACCACGCGGGCCCAGTGCGGGTTGGTAGATGTCATATGTCTTCGATTTTTTTGGTTCTAGGACATGCCGGTTTCCTCACGATGTTTTCTTTCTCCGTTTTGAGAGCAGTGGTGATGAAATAAATTACACAAAGTAATGCGCCTGCCTGGGTTCCTGCCTGGGTGGACCCTCGACTTACAGTTCGTAACTCGGGGCCGCCATTAATGGGCCACCGCTGCTCTCCAATGATGCGCTGATAATGCATGACTTGCTGCAATTTTACTGAACTGGAACTGAAGGTAAAACGAATGAACTAATTTCATCTACATCCTAAAGTAATCTTCTCCTAATCTTCCGTTACTATGTTAATTCATGTCAATTTAATAGCAATAAGCGATATAACTACCCCACATACTCCTCAGTTGATTGTTGATCGAGCGGTTGTGTTTTAGAGAACGTACACACGGCGGCACATGAAGCTGTAAATTTCCAGTATAACTTGGCCTCTCTTTGTAGATTTTTAACCGATGTTCTTCAAAAAGGAGGAGGTTCTCAATTCGGTTGTATTTTTTTAATTTATTTTTTCATGTTTGTTACCTCAGAACTCCGTCATTTGTAAACCGATTTGAAAAATTCTTTTTTCATCTGAAAGAATATGCTTCCTGATTGGTCCCATAGATTCCCATAGAATTTCATCAAAATCGGTTAAGGAATTTGGTGGTGTTCCTCACGTAAATTGTCACTGTACTTGCTAGTTTGTCACACTTCACAAATTTGACACACTTCCCGATTTCTGATTGAGCTGAAGTTTTGCACGCATGTGTATATCGCGAGACAATGCAATATTATGATAACATGAAGCTGATCTGATGATGGACCTGGAAGGTGGCCATACAAACTCTGTAATAAAACGACGCAACGCCGTCGAGTTTGGACTCGTATGATTCGTCTTGACGAGTACTTTGGTCCTCAATGGTATCCAGTGTCTGATGATGGAGCTGGACGGTGGCCATAGGAACACCGTTATAAAACGACAAAACTTCATCGAGTTTGGGCTCGTATGATTCTTCTTGACGAGTACTTTAACTAACTTCTAGTTACAATGTAAAAACTAATTCATGACAAGAAATTGTGTGATAAACTACAACTAAAAAGGGTAAAATAAAAAAACTTTCTGCGAAAACAAAACCGGCTTCTAAAAAAACACTAAAAAAGTCTAAAATAACTTTACTTTCGGAAGTCGGTGGCAAAAAAGATACAAAGTCTTTTTTCTATACAATGAGAGATCCGCAGAAACTGGTTTTCAAAAGCTTGATTGTCCGTCGTGCGTACCCTGTACTCGTATACTGTTCCGGTTAATTTACTCCTATAGTTAACGCGTGACTATTAAGC